>WOFM01000008.1:58774-1453609 GCA_011428145.1 Ericerus pela
AATACCTAATGAGTTTTGAATTGACCTTTTTTTTTGGTGCTGGAGGATTATACCCCAAATCTTCAAAAGTGACAAGCAAAAAAAAAAAGTCAAATAATATTTTGACTTCCCTCTTGACCAAATTCTATCTACGCCCTTGATAGCGTATCCTTATCTCCAAACTTTCAGGGGTTCAATCGTTTGAGTGGGCAATGATTCAGTATTAGTAATAATAAAAGATACAAGACGTAATTAAATGTGTTTCGATTATTTTGATCAGTTAATCGAAGCAATTTATCTGGAGGGGGAGAAATGTAGTCAATCAGTTTTTACAAGACGCCCCCAAAAAGTGGCAACTTAGACAAAAAATCCGAATAAAAGTAAATTGGTGTTCGAAAAAAAAGAAAAGAAAAGTAATCGCTTTTTTCAGTTTTAGAACGACAGGTTAATTTTTACCCCAGTTTAGGCTATGGTGAGGGATGTAATAGCATTCCCCCTCGGGTGGTTCCGGCCGCAAGTCTATTTCATCTATTTTTGTTTTCCCTTGAAGACAGACATAATTTAAAAAATGAGAGTTACCTACTAGTTGGATATTCCGTCTGTTATTCTGTACAGTGCAGTTATTGAAGTATTAAAATAAAAATTTCAATCTCCAATTTTTCAAAAATTACGTACTTTTATTATTTTGTTTTTAGTTATGCCAGTGGTATAGTCTTCTTTTGATAGAAACGATATAGCCGGTATTTTTTGTATATTTTCACGGAATCTTTTTTCACTCATGCCTGCCCTTCGTCGTTATTCGTTGCTAAACAACCATTTGTTAGTTAAAAACGAAGAGAGGAGGAACCCTTTTACGCCCCTTCTCTACGTACGTCTATCTACTTCAACGTTTACAAAAGATTCTACTGTTTGAAAATTTGGTATATATTTGCCTTTAGGGTTGTCGTCAATATTCACGTAAACTCTGTATTTATACGTGGTCTACAATATTGGTACGTGTGAGTTTACACATATCATCAATTTATTTCATCATATTTCTCTTTCCAGCTCTCACTTCATCCAAACCCACACACTTCGAACCCTAACCTTACCGAATAGATAGCCGCCCACCCCCCGAATGACGTCGGTTCTCGTCGTTTATCGTTTAAATTTTAGTAAAAACTCAACGAAAGAGAAAAAAAAAATTGTGAAGATGTTCCATTTTTGTACTGACTCGATGATTTTTTCGCGGTAAACGGTTTTTTATCTTATTTCTTTTTTTCTTTTTTTTGTACTTCTCGTTCGTTTGAAGGATTCTTTTTGATTGAAAATCGTAACAAACCATCGAATTAACGAGGTCGATTTGCGATGAAAATCAACTTTTTTTTTCACCGTTCATTTTGTGTCCCGCTGTCTACCGTGTATTTTGGAGAAAAAAAAAGAAAAGAAAAAAAGAACGATTTCTGTGGCCTACTCGCACGTATTTTATCTTTGTCCGTCCGTTTTTCTTTCTACCTCTCTTTTTTCATCTCTATAGACACTTGCTCGTTCTCGTGTATAATGTAGGAAAAAGGCTAGTCTGAAAGATTTCGATTCCAGATACACTGGTGGAAAAGAATTTTCGTTTTTGTCGAGTCGCAGAATGTATAATATTTGCCAGTGTAGTTACCTTTCTCTGTAGGTACCTATATACGTGCGTATATAGACTATATTATACGTATAGTCTAGAGGCACCTTTACATTCTTCAAACGAGTAAACAGTTTTTTTCTTCTTTGCTTTATACGGTACTTTTCCATACGTGGGGCCACCGTGTACATGAATTTCGGCTTTTATACCTATACCTATACCTGTACCTATGTACAGACTAAATAGACTTCATAAATACACACAACGAAAACGAATGCCAACAACACGTGTACTTGTTTTTAATACACGAACGAATTACGATACTGCCTATGCCTACTATACATGCACCCCTATGTGTGTACTATACGTGTATATATATATATACTTACTAGGATACGTTAAAATTACAGAGGAGAAAAGAAAGCACCAAAAAAAAGTATTTTTGGGTGGTAGAGGAGAGGAAGAGGAAATTACGAATAATTGGAACGAATTTATCGAACGATTTTTTACCCCTTCGTCTTCCTCTTATGTGGTTTTTTTTTTTTCGTTCTTGCTTCTAAAGGTGGAAATTGGAGTAGGAGAGGACCATTTTTTATTTCTTTCTTTTACCGATTTATGTTTAATCATCCGCACAGTTTTTGCATTTTTGTTGTTGTTTTTTCTCCCTTTTAATTTAATTTTAATAGGATTTCTTTCGTTTTAGTTTAATACCTTTTATTTGTTTGCTTTGTTGTTGTTGTTGTTGTTGTTTTTATGTTTTTTTGTATTTTTAAATCTCCGATACAATTTAAACGATCATTCGTTATCGCACACAATAATTATTCTCCTTTCTTTTGTGTGGTGGACGACGATAACGAACTGGTCCAGAGGCTAAATGTGACCATGTTATCGAGTGCCAAAGTTGATGCTGGTGGTGTTTGGCATTCATAATGTATTGTGTTCGTAATATATTATCAGGTTTTTTGGGGGTGTAGTGTGAACCGGTTTAAAATTTAGACGGAAATGCTCGCTCGAAATGGATGATGAAATTTCACCGTTTGTGAGTTTAGATCATCGAACAGCAACCTAATAGCATGTGTGCTATTTTCTTGCAGAATTGGAGACTGAAAATGTGTAAACGTATAAAGGCTGGCATGGTTAAAGAAGCTTTTTGTGCCTATATAAATCTGTCGTCTCCAATATTAGTGACGAGAGAAATCAGTAGTGGTGTAATTGCCTTACAGTCGTGGTCTTGGTATCACACACTCAAAATAGTTGTTGATTTTATTATTGGTTTTTCCGCTTTTTAATCCCCTCCCCCTGCAACAATACCATTTTCGCCTAGAATAATATTTACTTTTTTTTTTAGTTCAAGCTAATTTTTTGTAGCAATGAGGGTCGCTTCACATCTTGCTAATCATTCCTTCCAATCTCCTCCCTCTGTAACAATACCATTTTCGCCAATAATAATAATTTTTTTTTTTAGGTTAAGCTAATTTTTCGGAGCAATGGGGGTCCAGACACCCAGGACCGCCCCTTAAATACGGTCACGGTATTTTAACATTGGAAATGTTTAACTTGAGGTACATAATAAAAAGATGACGTCATATGCAACGAAAAGTGAAAACAAAATTTGCAACATAAGGTGAAAAAAACGAAGTTTGTAACACAAAGAAAATAAATTTTGCAACAAAAAGTGAAAAAAAAAACTAAGTTTGCAATAAAAAATGAAAAAAATTGCGTAGGTATCTATCCTACTTAGTGAAAATCAAATACGCCAAATACAATAAGTTTTTGAAATAGAAGCTACTAGGTATCTGTAAATAGAAAAAGTAGGTGATTCATTTTTGAATGAAAACAAAGTTCAAGAAAAAATCATGATTAGGAATTACTTTCAAGTGGGAATAATGATTATTTGACAAAATGAAAATTAAGTACAAAAATCATTTCCAATATTATATCCTCGACTGTGCAAGAAATTCAATTCGTGTAAATTTTTGTTTACATGTGTCTCGAACTCGTGTATCAAAATTTTACCAGTTCTTACACCTGAATCCGTCAAGATCTAAATCATTTGTGCATTGCAAACAGATATTAGGAACGATCTAGTTGGACTTGTTCAAATAAACAAGTTGATGAAGGATGGACACATCTTTACTGTCTCCTTAAAGAAGATACATATTTGTGTCATAGGGCGTATCATGATATGATATACACCAATGAGACGGCTCTAATTTTGTGAAGCATTGCCTGGGATCGTATCATACCATTAAATTATACTGAAAATTTCACTATCCCAGAGCGTCCTTTTGATGTTATGGCAGAATACCGTCATCAAATGGAAAAGGCCCGTATCGTATCATCGTATTATTTTTTTATATGGTACAAGTTATGGATTTCATACACATTTAGGTGATACGATGATGCGATATGACAGAATGATACAAATGTGCACTTGCCCTTAGCAACAGACATTATACCTTGCTAAGTTGATCAAACTGCTTTACCTGACTCAGTTCCAGGCACGCCTGTTCTATGATACCTTTTTTCTCGATCTTCAGAGCTGGGTATTGACATTGTATTTATATGTGGATTGAAGCAGTGGGCGAAACAAAAAATTTTTTTGAGGTGTTTCAAAAAATATTTCATCCTTAAAATAAAAGTTTATTCTACTACAGATATATTAATTATTTGCAGTACCTAGTTTTTTTTTGAAGGGGAGACTGGAAGTTTGTAGTATTGCAAAAGATTTTCAGCTAACAGTAACACCTGGAGTATGAAGATTTACACCGCTGGACTGAAGTATTGCCTTCGACTCCACATTTCCCTCTAATGCTGCTGCACATCTTGATGCGTCTATTTTGCGGGACTTGTGTCGCATACTTTCAAGGCTGGTCATGAGTCGGAAATTTTTGCCGTCCATTTTTATTATAAATTTTGAGTTGAATCCTACGTAGTTCTTCACAACATATTTTACGTAGGTAGATACTTCAATTAATGCCATCAGAAGCATACCATTATAGGCTTCCTCCTGTTTTTTCACTCGAGTAGCTATTGTAGATGCGATCTCTTTGTATGCAATGAGTAGTCCTGGCTGTCATGTCGGTCTTGCTTATCAGATTTTTACCATTAATGGTGGCTAAATTCAAATTACCATTCGTATCAATTTACACAAACACCTGTAAATGTTCTAATGGAGAGTTACAAAATGAAATGAACATTAATAATATCAAATATTATCGCGTAGTAGCAAGATTTCATCACAGTTTGTTTGTGTTTTTTATTACTTACTCATTGGTGCAAGACCAAAAACAACAGCTATTTTATTAGCGACTTCTTCTGACATCTTGTAACGTTTAATTAATATCAAATGTCATCATCTCTTGCACACAATCACTCCAGTATTGTTAATGTTATATAATTGCGTGTATAGTTAGAGTTATTAATAATGAACATAGCTGTTTAAACAATATATAATCATTTAGATGCAATCCCAAATTCAATATTTTGGTACCAGTGCTAAGTAAATAGAGGTAATTCTCAAATGCAACCTTATGCAGTCTCCATTATTCTAAACAGTACATAATTTGAAACTATTTACCAATTTACAACCATTTTATTATCGAAAAAATGATGAGAAAAAATTTCGAAAACCATTAACGGGCAAACAAAAATGTTTCCCTTGTGATAACTGAAGTGTGGTATGCGACTCTGGGTGGCAGAATCCAGCCCAATACAAACCAGCATAATTTTCCCATAAATAAAAAAACACATTCAATTGCATGAACTGAGAGCATCTCCACCAACAGAATTTGGTGAAGATGCGAGTTAAGAACCCAAGACCTGTTTAGCTAGCCAGGTGATCGGTTAAACCGCTTTATACCATGCAACAGGAAAAGGGTAAAATGAAAAATAATTACCTCAAAGTTGATTTCCAAGAAAGCGTCTTTTAGAAAAGATTGGCCTGAATTAACCCCAGTTAATTTCCTCGAGCAATGCCCGTGAATATAAATTAAACCATATTAAAAAAGAAAAATATTATGTATTAAAAAAAAATCAAAGTTTTATAAAAATGACGAAAATATTTCGACCAGTTATGGTCAACGACAAAATGAAGGATGAATTGTACAAAAAATTCATAGTATGACAGTGTACCAGATATAACATAATAATTTGCCAGAAAAAGGTAAGAGAAATTCCGACAAGGTTATATTGTAATTTACCACCACTAAAAATAAGATGGTGGCGTGAAAGATCGAAAAGGTTTGAAAGGGAGGGAAAAAACGTTAGGCTACGTAGCTAGGCTAGGAGTTTAGCCTAGCCGAAGACGCTCACGGTGTTTTAAAGTGCGTGTGTTTTATTTTTATTATATTTTATTTTATTATTAGGGAAAAACGAAAAATTTTGATTTTGTTTTTTAGGGGATGGTGGCATCCTACAAAAGTTTGAATGAATTCGAAAGAACAACAGATCTGTAAATAAAAGCAATTAACTTGTGATGTCTAGAGTTGCGCAAGAATCATAATTACGTCGATATTTTCAAATATCGATATATGGAGGACTTTCATGTTATCAATATTGAATTTATAATACTTCTTGAAAAACAGCTGTAATTCCGCGGAAATTTAACCCTGTAGTTTACCAGAAATGAAATTTCAATATTTTCAGCCCATAAAAAAAATTTGATGTTTCTGACTGAATTGTTTACGGTGTCTTTGGAAGCCAACTATCGATTTGGGAAGTGAAATAAACCATTTACGTAGAAATCTGTGCGAGGAACCGTTTTTCTCTAAGATCGATACTATTGGCAAGAACTAATGTTATTTTTGAAGTCCAAAGGACCCCAGTGTATAGCCTTTAGCATAAAATAATTTGAAATAGCTCCCTAAGGTTATTTAGTGCGTTATTATGCAGTTTACAATATTCGATTGCGTTTTCAAATTTAAATTTCGTTCCACCATTGATGTGGTTAGACTAATACAAAAATGTAAACGTAGATATACATTAAATTATTTCTATATATATATATATATATGTAGGAACTACCTCGTCACCTGATGACAGAACTAAATTAACGGTCCACTATTTCGAGGGAAAAAAAAATAGTTTGTCAGAATATGTACTTAGTATAGGCTCACTTATCTCTTATTTACCATTTGTACGACATCCACAAACGCGCACAAATATTCGGAGCCAATTTAAATTATACTTTTACAGGGTTTCTTTCAATTTACACTGACATCCTAATCGAAACGCGTCCAATGATGGTTGACCACCAATGAAAACATAAAAAACAAACAAACCAACGTATATAGTATTTTTTATAGACTCACCATGCGGCTGCGGCAACTAACTTATTAAACATTGGCACTTACAAAATCGAAGTTCGGAGATCACTCAGAAAAAGAGGGGCTAGACGATGAACTGATCAGACTAACAAACAAAAGGTTCGGAAGCCGAAGAATGTCAAAAAAAAAAGAAGAAAATAATGGTTATTAGACCCGTATTTTTTGTGGTATTTTGATCGTTGACCTTATACCCCAAATAATCGATGCAAAAAAAAAAAAAATAAATAAATAAACAAAACGGAAATATTACCAGTGTCTGAAAAAACAAAAAAAAAAAAAAAAGAACGTTTTTATACCCAAGCGTAATATCGTATACATGAGAACAATTTAATTAATTTAAACGCTTCGATAAAGCTGCGTAATTTGTCCGCCAATCTTCGTGCCTATCTGTCTGTCTGTTTGATTGTATAAGCTATGTACAATGACACCGAGACACATAGACATTCGCACGCCCGCACACATACACACACACGCATCTACATGTTCACATTTGAATACACATTGAATAGAAAATCGTCTGCTTTACATGCTGTAGTAATTTAACCACCATTTTGATGGTTGTTCTGAGCTTGGAACGTATAGTATAGTACATAATATACAGTATAACTCGCTGTAATAAGTCATTATCCATTTATTGACCATGATGGGACATTTCCTGTGCTGCTGAGCTTCGATAGCGAAGCATCGTCGGTAATATTCTACTTTGCATTTTATTAGTTTAGTTAAAAAGAGTGCTGCTCCTTCATCCTCTACCCATGTACAATCCTTTCTTCCATAATAATAACCTGTCACGATATGTATAAGCCAACGTAAGTTACATTCGTTTCATGATTTTCTTTTCGTGCCTCCATCATGCTGTGCTATCCTAGCTGACAAAATGTGAAATTTTCGAAGGAAGGATGGAAAACTCGAAAAACTACCCTTTAACCTAGAAATAAGAGAATAAATTTTGTCAGTGTTCAAGCCAAGAGAGGACCGAAAATAAAAAAAGAATTGCAACGATTCATGTTGTGAATCCAGAAAATGATTCAAAATACGAATCTATGAAGTTTTTGTACACCAAAATTTGAATTAGAATAAAAAAAAATTCAAATCCAAATTTTTCATACTTATTATTTTTTTTTCTTTTTTTTTTTTTTCATTTTTAAAAGTTTACGTTTGAGGAGAGGGAGAAATTAATCCTTTTTGAATTTAGGTTGGATGATCCTTGTCTAATGAAAGGTAATTTAGAATTTTCAATTGAAAAAAAGTATATAGGAAAAAATAAAGAAACTTCATTATGATAAATGTAATAGTGCATTACACACCAAGGTTCAAAAGTGAGTGTTTACATGCAAGGAAAAGTTTACGAAACGAGCGCAGCGAGTGAGCGATTTCTCATTCATGTAAACTCACTTTTGAACCTTTTTCAGGAAGATATTTTCTATAATTAACGATCATAAAGCAAAAAAACGATAGTTTTAAATGCCTGATAGATAAACTTAATGATAAGTGAAATACTTTCAAAATAATTAAGCATTTTTTACAAGATTTTCCATGAAAATTTACTTGTTTTTTTTTATTTTTTATTTTTTTGAAGAATTCCAGCCCCTAAAAATCCTGGGCCCGGGGAGAATCTCTTCCTCCCTCTCATCAGGTCTGGTACCACGCCTAGAAAGCTCATAATTTTGAGGTGGATTATCAATAATAAATAAAACGAAAAACAAAAATAACGTAAAAAAAATTATTTAATTTAATATTTTGATGAGCTTTATAATTGCACAATATACTTAAATATCTTTTTTGGGCACTGGGTGAACTTGAGAGAGTAAACCTCCTAATCCTCGCGCTGCCATGCCACTGACATGTCAATTTAAATTATATTTTTTAGTGTTGAATTACGAATTAATTCGTATTAATTTACTTCCATGGTAGCATTATAATGCAGCATCCCAATATTGAATGATGCAGTATCACTCCACATTTACCTCACTTGTTTGAATGTAATGGCTGCATATGATAGATCGATTGACCAGTTATCTTTGTTCAATCAGTTGATCATTTAATTTATTAATTTATTGTGTTTTAATTTACATATTTAAGGCTATTAGGGTCCCTCACCTGCATTTTTATTATCACATTTTTCATTCATATTCTGTTAAGGATGAGCAGAAGTTAGACTAAAATCATCAAAATCACATTAGTTTTAGTCTTGCGCAGTCAAATCTATAGTAATTATTGTAGCGGCATAAAAGATGTGTAATTGCACCTGATCATACTCTTTACCTGTTACACCATACACAAGATTATTAATTACTATTAAAATCTCGAAGTATTAATGTTACCATTCACACTCTGATGGTTGACTTTAACTGATCTGGATTCAGACTGTAAATTAAATGGAAAACACAAGTATTTTAACGCAATATAATAAAAATGATATTTTGTACATTCACAAGTACAATTAATAATTCGAGAATAGGGTCTCAATAAAATGTTTTATGGTAGGTACTCAAATAGAGACTAAAACAAAGTGTAGTACTCTAAGAGAGATAAAAACCAAATAAAATAATTCTGTTCAAAACAACAGTTTATATACCCTTTCAGGGATATGTTTTTACACTGTGGTTAATGTGTGAGTGAATTAGTGATTTTCTGATTACAGGGATTCGTATTTTTGAGTATATTCAAGGAACCAGTGTATTTAGGTCACCGAGTATCCTGTTAGAAAACGTAATCACGTTTTAAGGAATGTGGAGAAAGAATAACAGTAAATAATTTACAGGGATATTTGTCAATAGACATGGAAATATTTTCATGTAGCCGAATATGTTCGTCTATAAATAAAATGGATGAACATATAACTATCGTAGTTAAAAAATTCTGACTATTATTGATGGCTCTTAACTTCGTCTTTACCTGTGTCCTTTTTCAAAATCTGATAAAATAAAACTAAACAATAAATATTAGGCTTCAAGACTGCGAATATTGTACAGTTTTTTTTTTCTAAATATTTTTTGAAGTTTTCGTTTGACCTTGGTCTTGCATAGTCGGTCATGGTCTCATTCTTGAATTGTTGACCTCGATTTTTGGTCTAGGACTTGTGTTAAATGCAAGCCTCAACACTAATACCAACTTTGCTCGTCATTAAATTCTGCCCATTCTTGGTTAGTGGTTCGTGGTTCATACAAATCATCCTTCAACTTTCATGGGTGCCACATAAGTTATTATTATCGACGTTTTTGGGAAACACTCGGTATCATAAACCGTTCTTTGAATTCTTCTAAAATAATCAAATCAAATTTTACATTTTGTTTTTTTGCCAGCTAGGCATAGAATCGTGTTTCTCAGCGGACCTTCATATTCGTGATTTTTGTTTTCTATTTTCAGTTTACTGAATAAAATGAACTGTTTTAACGCAATAGCTGGTCGCAGACCCCCTTGGCCTTCTTAGACGACCCCCAGGTCTCAGTTGCAGTGCAGGGAGCGGAGACTAATGCGCGTTGGTTGAAATACGTCAATCTGATAGGAGCCTCTCTTTTTAGTTGGGTACCTAGTTCTTTTGATTCGGCCGCGCTTAGTAACCGATAGATTTTGGCGTTAATTTAATAGGGAATGTAAAATGCATTCTATGCAGCTGTTTTTGTTTTTGTTTTTTGGTTGGAAAATTTTCATTTATCTTTCAGGGAATTCAACCGGTAACTTACAGTATATTTTGTATTCTTTCAACCAATAAAATAAAAATGAATAATACGTGAAAAACAGAAAAGCTGAGAGAGGAAAAAGTTCAACAGCCTCGAAAAGGTGTCGTCCTATATTTTCCTCAGCGTGACAGACATTTTTTTGTGGTAAAAGAAGAAAAAGCTACGCAAAAGTCATCCTTTTAAAAGGCAGACGTTGTTTTCCTCATCTACACTGGTACAGTTTTCAGAATGCATCGAGATTATACAACTCGAGAGTGTGCTCGTGTGTTGTATTTTCTCTTCAAATCGTCATCAATGTCTAAAAACACGCGTCAAGAAAAATCCTCCAATCTCAATTTAACAAACGATAAACGACGTCACTTATCATAACGAGTCAATTTCCCTCTACTAAAATTGGGAAGGAAGAAAGAGTACACTGAGAGAAGAACCCCCCCTAAAAAAAAAGAGAGAGAAAAAAAGCAACACTATTACCAGAGAGAGTGAAAAAGGAAAAGTCTGCTCTCTCCCTTCTCCCCCACATACGCACACATTTCTCTTCTTTCTTTTTTTCTTCGTGTCTTTTACTTTTTTCCAAGACGAAAAATCAAAGAAACAATCAACGTCGAAAAAAGGAACAAATATAAATGTAAATAAAGTTTTTCCGCCGAACAATGTGAAATCCGATTTTCGAGTGGAAAAAGAAAAAAAAAAGAAGAGAAGAAGAATGAAAATGAGAAAAAAAAATTCGAGGGGGATGAAAATAAAAATAAAAAAGTCCGAAGTGAAGAAGGAAAATCTTGAAATAATTTTACGACGAATCGCTAAAAATTCGTAGGAGAAAAGGAATTACCCTCGCGAAAAATTTTGGCAATTTTATTTCCTGCCGTAATAACGTTGTTGTTATTGTTGTTGCTGTCGTTGTTTTTTTTTTTTTTTTTTTTTTTTTTTTTACATTTTATTGGGCTTTAGTTGACGAATTAGGGCATGTAAAATAAAACTGGCGCGGAAAAAGGCAATTCAGGGTTAAAAAAAAAAAAAAAAAAGAAACCGTTTCCATTTTAACTGACGTGGAAAAATGTTCGCGTATAAATAAAAACTTTTATTGGAATAATTGATTGAAAACCGATAAAGTTAGGGGTTCACAAGAATAAGATAAAAACTGGAAAATTAACACAATACCGCTATAGAACAGTGTTTTAAGATGGGCGAATCCTCAACATGTGGTAAAAATTGTTTTCTTTCATTTTTTAGTAAACTTTCACCAAAATTACCATCAAGAATATTTGCTATGCAGTCAATGGTCGTGATGAAAAAAATTAGTTTTGGTCTTCCAGTTTTAAGACGATTATGCAAAACCAGTATGTATTTAGGGTCGTTCATTGCACATTGGACTCTGCCAGACAAAGATTATGTTCTGGATGTTGGTTTTACTTTTGCTTATCATTGGTCGCATCTATAGCACTAATCAAACATTGTTGGTATTGAATTGAATTTTTAAATGCAATATACTCGTCATTTTAGAACGAAACTAGCCTAAGTTGAAAAATGAAACTTTCTAACCAGTGAAAAAGAAGTTCAGAATGATGAAGTTTTTCAGTTATTGTAGTGAGATGTGGAACCAATTATAGTACTGTGAAGTCTAAATTTTATAACCTAATATCTAGTAAGTAAGAAATCCGTCATTTATTAATTATACTTCGTTGAGTTTTGTTTGAGATGATCAATCTTTGATTTCCTAAAAATAATTCCATGTTCTTCCATGTTCGATCATTCTCATCACATAAAATTACAGATTATAAAGTATAACAAATTAAAAAACGAAACTCAACGGTGAATATTCCTCAAATAATGACGTGGAATAAACCAAGATCAAAAAGATAAGAATCTGGTGGTGTGACGAGAATATACACACCACACAGTAAGTACTCCGTTTTCTACCAGCCAAGTAAAAGGTACGTTTTTCGTTCATGTCACCATTAGTATATCAAAATAAAAGAAACAAATAATTAAAAGAGCTTTAATCCGGGAATTCGTTTTTCTTCATCCTGTGTTTATTATTATCGCTCATTACAATCGTGACATCAAACCAAGATGTTAAAACGATGAAACTTCTTTTCTTTAATCAACATCAACTCATCATGGAGATCTAGATCATCTTACCAACGGACTTACAACATTAAGAATAAAACTTCAAGATACTTGGTTGTAACATCGGTAACTATGATGATTAGATTTACTCAATATTCAAAATGTAAAAAAGATCGCTTCTCTCGAATTAGGGCCTTTTAACAATAAATTATGGGGAGTTGTGTGAGGTATCATGAAGCAAGACCTCATGGTTTTAAGTAATATGTAGGCTAGCTCGTTTCACGTTGTTTTCCCCTTATGATCTAGGATATTAGTATTTCTTGCAATCTGCGATCTTGGGCTGTTTCTTCAAAATTTTAACCTTTTTATTATTTCTATTTTTTGATTGATTTTCAATAACCATGTGACTATCATTTTGGGACGTTACAGTACCTACGTCAAAAACAGAAACCTTCTAAAGATATTCTTCACAACAAAATTTAAACTCTAGGTACCTATTATTTTCTTCCAAATTTAGGAACTTTGATATAGTAAGTATTGAACAGAGGTATCATCCAGAGGTATCTTAAGTCCCACATAAGTTTCTTTTTTCCTGAACATAGAATGCAAACTTCAGTGCAAAAGTAGCGTATCTTCGACTTGAGATAGTTCTGCTCTAATAAATTATAAAAAAAGTGGAGTTGGGTTACTTCACCATCATAATAATTCATTCATCCCAGAAAATGAAGTAACTTATGTTGGACTTGAAATTGTTCTGTACAAATAAATTAAAAAAGAAACTTTAGCCCAGCAATACTTCGAAGGAAAATTCATTTTTCTAATTTTCATCGGTAATTTAAAAAAAAAACAAAAAAAAAACATGAATTTCAAATATTTGAAAAAATTGCAAAATAATATCGATAGTAATAGATATCTAAATCGATCGATTCTTGATTGCTAGTTTCAGATAAAAGAATTACAAAAAATTTTATATAGGTAAGTATGGGTATCTTTAACGAAAATATCGATTTATCAAGGTTTTATTGATAATAACCGATTTTCC
The DNA here is from genome assembly GCA_011428145.1 of Ericerus pela. NCBI lineage: Eukaryota > Metazoa > Arthropoda > Insecta > Hemiptera > Coccidae > Ericerus > Ericerus pela. The sequence goes on from WOFM01000008.1 coordinate 72,479, forward strand.
GGGAATTTTTTGTTTTTCAGTTTTCTCGAAAACAACTGACTTAACAGGCACCAAACTTTTAGCAGACTTATACTCACATAAGGACAATCTATGATGAAAATTTCAGCTTTATCCCTTTTTTGTTTTCTCAAAATCTTGGAAAAACTTTTCCAGGAATTTTTAGCTTTCAATTTTCCTCAAAAACTATTGAATCGATAGACAATAAACTTCTTTCAGACTGGCTCTCATATGAAAACTACCTTTCATAAAAATTTCAGTCCTATGTATTCGGTAGTTTTCTCAAAACAGTGAAAATGAAATTTTTTCCAGCAATTTTTCTTCTCCAGTTTTCTCAGAAACTAGTGAATTAATAGGCAGCAAGCTTCTATCAGACTAGCACCAATATAAGGATAATGTATAGTAAAAATTCCAGCCCCATCGCATTCGTTGTTCTCTCAGAATTCTGGAAAAACAACTTTTCCTGGAATTTTTTGCTTTTCAGTTTTCTCAGAAATTACTGAATCGATGAGCACCAAATTTCTTCCACATCTGCTTCTATAATAATGATAACTATCAACCGTGAATGTGTTATAGCTCCATTTGATTTGTAAGTATAGTTTTCTTAAAATCGGAACACAAAATTTTGGAAGATACAAACATACATGTAAAAAAATGGGGTTAACGTGGGAAAATGGTAAAAACCGTTTTCTTTTCTCATGAAACAAATAATTGTCATCATCCCCACCCCAAACCCTTTTGTGAAGTCAATTTTAATACCCCGTTTGCGAGAAAACTGGATACAAAAGGGAGTTAAGTTACTTCTGCACGAACTAATTCTTTCATTCCCACACATCAGATAGTATGCATTCGGTGTTTATTAATTGAATTTTTGAGCAATATGGTATTGAGATAGCCTCACTAAATGACAAAAGGCAGCAGAAGGAAAATGTTGTTATGAATAACGTAAAAATAGTATTTTTTAACTTAAGCTAGTTTCGTTCCACGGTGACTGGGTATCCACAAGTTGTAGTCAAAAGGTTACTTTTGTAACATTCAAATGAGAACGCTGCCTTCATTTTGGTGACCATTTTTGGGCAGTACCATCTCACCACCTATAGGTAGAGGTTTGAATAAAATAACGTTTTTCTATGGAACTTTTGGTCAACTGACTTTGGAACAGTCACCATAAACCGTTCCACAATCAATGTATTTGACTCAATTGTTTTAGTGAAAATGCACTTCCAGATCCAACCATAAAAGACAGAAACACCAAACTACAGTCTTATTTTTCATCCACAATGTTCGGCGTTTATTTTTGTAATCTGAAAATTGTTACTTTTCACAATCAGCTCTAAATTATGAGTATCATTTCTTCGAACAAACCATTTTCAAAACAATTAATGTTAATCATAAATTCAAAATATCGCTGATTATTCGATCGAAAGCATATGACAATAATTTTTCAATGAAAATGATTCGAGCTACTGGGTTTGAACTTTCAAAAATGAGTAACTATTTTAAGAAAGAGTTCCATGTATGGAAGGGTAACAAAAGGTATAGCTATGAAAAGTTTCTACAGCAACCATCCACCGTTCCTGAACATAACCGATGAACACACTCTCCAAAGATAAAGCTCAAAGGAAACCTCTGGTCGTCTCTGGATCTTCTTCCAGATTCTTTAGGTTCTCTCTTATTCCAAGCGAGATATGCTCAAATCAACAAAGCCTTGTGTAGGGTTCGAATGCGTGGTCAGAAAACGGGTTATTTCAAAAACGTGTGCAAAAATCATTTTTCTTATACATTTCAATACCTAGATAGTAAAAAAATTCTGCTCTATAACAAGCATAGAATAAACAGATTCTACTTTGATTTGTTGGCAAAGCGAAGAGAATAAAAATTAATTTATAGTTGTGGAACAAACAAAGAAACACTTGGGAAAATTCGCAAATAATTTTACTATAATTGTAGAATTTGTTGAAAACAAGACAGACTGGCCAAATTTTGACAATAACAATTTTCTTGGATTCTCTCTCTTTGTCACTCACTCTCATTCCCATTCCTAGTTATTTCTCTTTTTCTTTCTTTTTCTTTTTCTTCTTATTTTATTTAATTTTTTCTTTACTGGTTCAAATTTTATTTTGATTTTTGTTGTTCATACAAAGCCATAAACTTAAGTATTCAATAAAAGGACTCGAAGCTTAAGTGAGCTTATAAAGATGATTTTTGGTGTTTGCAAGAGTATACTTACGAAATTCGCTGACGTTCTTTTTCAATTTAAAAGAAAAAAAAAAGAAAAAAAAAAAAGAGAAGGGTCCATTGTTGAATTTAAAAGTAAAAAACGAGATTCGACCACTTGGGGTGTACAAATTACGCCGTGTAATTCGCCCTCTGAAATATTTGGTTCTCTAAACAATAATAACATTCATTGTATTATTGTGTGGATTAGAAGAGTGAAGAAAAGGGTCATTGTGTAAGTGGGTACAGGAAAGAAGCTGTGAAAAAAAAATCGAAAGAATTCGTACACCCAATTTTTTCTTTTTATTTGAAGTGAGATTTACATCGATCGAATGGGGGGAAAAAGTGGATAAGGAAGGGAAAAAGATAAAATACGCAGAGTGTGAGCTCTTTGGTGTACACAAGAGAGATGGAGAGAGAGAGAGTGAGAGAGTAGAAGTGGTGATTTCATGTTGAAGAAAGATGTACCAAGTAGCCACATCATTATGTTAATTGAACGGGAAGAAAAAGGAAAGGTGAATTTCTGCTCAACGTTGCTTTGAGCTTTTGAATTAGTTGAAAGAAGAAAAATTTACTTCGACTTAAGGTTGGGGAAGGATGAATTGATATTGAAATTCTGTGAATGCTATTGAAACGCTGAAGTTGGATCAGGATTCGTCCTCATTTTAGGAGAAAAAAAATTATCGTCGTTCTAGTGGGTTTTTCACTTGAAAACCAAAAGAACCCGGCTTTTATTCTTCTTCACATTCATAATCAAAAAAAATAAATAAAAAATGTATGAGACCAACTGTGTATACTGAAAGAACCTAGAAATTCTGTAATAGTTATATTTGTGATACGGGTTCGTAAAATAGCTGACTTTGATTCGAGTATGATCCTTGTGGCACGAGCAAAAGGCGAGTGATGCAAATCACATAAAAGTAGCAATCAGCTACTTCGCTTGAGTGTCACATACTAGTTTTTGTAACACTTCTCCAAAATAAAATTTCATCAAGCAAAACTTTTTTTGAGAATGTATAGACGTAGGCAATCTATTTGAACAGTACAAAGACGGAAAATTTTCTATTAATTTACGTTTGTTTCGTTCGTTTACTCACATGCAGCTAAATATATGATTAAAAAATTACATAAAAAGAAAATTCCAGAAAATTTTCTGTTCTTTTCGGAAGTCTAGGTTAAATATTAACCGACCAGTGATTGAGTGAATGAGGAGAGGTTCCTAAATTCCAAAAATCAGCTTACTTTATATTAATTAACATTTTTTTCGTTTGTTTATTTTCAAACAGCTAAAGTTAATAGAAAAATTTAATGGAAATTTTTTAAATTTTATTCTTCTTTCAGCAACACCAACATCAGCTCTCAAGCTTAAACAAAGGCTGAAGAATTAATAAGTGAAATAAGTGAGGTTTATTTCAAAATTGAAATGTGTTCAGTCGACGTGAAAACTTGACAATCAGTTTTCACGAAATCCGGAAGTGCAAATATTTCATAATGTTGGAAAAGATATAGTACGCATGCGCAGCCAAGACAGTGATTTAATAATCTAAGCGAGTCCCAGGCTACGTATTGCGAAATTTTATTTTCGAAATTTGGGTAAAATCTCCAACTTCACGTATCGTTAATACATACAAAAGTCTGTCTTTGGGGTGGGTATGGCCAAAATTAATTTTTTGACATTTTCTAGAGAGAATTTTCGCGACAAATATGATATTCACAACTAGTTTTTCTGAAAAATGACATTTTTTTGCTAAGAAAGGGAGAAATGTAACTCCAAGTTATACTGCGGCTTGTTGGTGAATAGGTATTATAATACATTTTCTCTTTACTGAAAAATTAATTTTGGTCAAACGTATAAAGTTTCCTTGAACCTCTTCTTCGACTATATTGAAGACCAGATTTTAAGATAGTGGGACAAGGAGCCAATTTTTTTTTTTAATTCAACTAATCCTTACCAACATTTGATACCTACAAGTCAAAGATGTAGCTTTTCCGTATTGTATTTTCTCACTAGGTCATTAAACTCGCGGAACTCTAGCTCCGGGCCCCTTGTGCCCCCTAAATCCAAGCCTGCTTATGTAATACAGAAATTTTACATTATTTTATTACTGCAGGTGTTGATAACAAAAAAATTATGATAAGATGTTTTATTTCTGGAAGTTGTTGGTTAGGTCCATGTGAGGTTAGGAAAAAAATCCGACTCCAACATTTGAGCTTCGTTAGTAAGAAGGGGAGAGTTCATAAATTGATTTTATCGTTTTCTTCAAAAAGAACGCATCGTTTCGATTTAATGTTTTCAGACATAAAATATTCCAAGTTAAATTTACTACAAAAACAATTCTCACAATATTTTTAGCACTTTTCAATTCAAATTTTACAGTTGAATTTCAGAATTCTGTGGTATGCGAAAACTAGCCAAAAATGCTTGCCATAGGAAAATGTTAGAGAGAAAAATTTTAATTCAAAATTTAATGAATCGCTGAATTTTTACTTTAGTTATTCACACGTACGTTGTGGAAATAGACCCACGTAACCGATGTACCTGCTAAATATTGAATATATCAAGAATTCTGTGGGTAGGTACCTAATTTAATAAAAAAGAATGAAGGAAATGAACATTTGAGCAGAAGAAATTAATTTAGTTCAATAAAATTTATACTTAGCATTACCAGTCAAAAGAAAGAGTTGTGGAACCTTATTTTACGTATCTGTTGGTCTGTTTTTTTGTGTTTTTTTTTTTTCACCAAAAAATTTTAAGCTCGGTTCATGGTAGGTTCAGAATGGGGGCAAAAGTTGTGAAAGAAGTGAAAAAAAATTTCCCATTTTTTCGGCGATCAAAAAATCGTTTTATGAGAAAGTGTAAACAAAACAAAGTAAAAACAAATATCAGTTATCACACAATGAATTCCCAATTCATCGTATGTGAAAGGGCGAGAACTTTCTTTGCACTTTTTATAAACCTATTTTTCATTTAAATTAGTGCAGAAAGTGTATACGCACCAAAACAATTTTCTCTGAACTAGGTTTAAACTAGATTCAAAAGATTGCCAATACTTTGCATTAATGTTCTAAAAGACTTTTTTGGCCAAAGGGACATATCTGTTATTATGTCCTACGTTGGATAGTAAGAATTGGAATTTCAGCAACGATCGAATTTTGTTGTATTCGGTAACAAGACTGACGTGAAGAAGAGTAAATTTTGAAAGGAAGAAGAATAAAAACATGATTTAGAAAAGGAGCCAGCGATAACGTAAAAACTATGGCCCAAAAGAATAAATAATAAAAAGTGTCTGAGCGAATAAAGAAAAATTGGGAATATTTGGTTACACTATCACAACCCCCCCCCCCATACTATCAAAGTAGTGATCAGCGAAATCAAAAATTGGAACAAAGGGGTTACTCAAAGAAAATTGAAAAACCTGAATATAAAAGAAAGAATTACTTCATGAAAATGAATAAGTGGTCAAAGAAATAACAGAAAAAAAAATTACCTCAGACATCAAAGGGTTTCTCGAACTAAGGTGGAAAGAAACAAAAGAAAATTTGCTCGAAAAGAAGTTGAACAAATTCATATAAAATAAAACAATAAAATTAGATAGGTAACAAAATAAAGTAGAAAATAATTTGAAAAAATTTTGAAGGAAAAAGATGAAAAGTATAATAAAGACCAAAGCTTTACTATTTATTTGAATGCTTTGTAAATTTTCGCAAAAAATCTTGTAAGCATTTTTTTGTAGAATATTTTACGTAAAATAAGTATCTTTTGTCATGTAAAATTTATCAAAATAATACATTCTCTATGAGAAAAAGGTGAAAAATCAAGAATTTGAGACCTCCTCCCCCTCTTCCGCGAAGTTCAAGGGTGGAGGCGTCGGGTTTTTTTCTACTTCCAGCAATAAAACATTTTCTCACAATTTTTGCATTTTCAAAATCTTATAATTCCTTTACTAATAATGATGATTTCGCATAACCAATATTATTTTACTTATAATCTGAATGGCACGATGCACAGTGAGTTATTTTCTCTTTCTTTTTAATCTTTTTTTTTATTTTTTTCAATTTTTGAAGAAAATAAAGGTTTTGATAATATTATCTGTATGAAAATGTAGAGATTTGAGTTACTTATGAATTTATGACATGTTTTGATAAAAAAAAATTAACTTCAAAATATCAACATTTTGAAAATATACTTATTATTTGAAAATCGATTGTCTTCATTCCATATTATAGGCCTATTGAATATTGATTTTCGGACCATTTTCTTCCACACTGAGGCTTGGAGAAACCAAAATTTCGTACTCTTCCCAGAATCTGCTTGTCGTGCGATAGAAACCTGTCATTGGCATTAGTCGACTTCGAGTTTTTCAGTCAAAATTCTGAACGTAACTGCTGGAGAAGGTGAAAGGTTTTTGTTTTTAATCCCTTTGTTGAATAGTTTAAATAAGTTTATTACAAAACAAACTCAATGTTTATTAATGAAAAAAACACAAATAGGTAATTTACTGCATAGGTAGGTACGCCATTGGCGAACTTACACCAAATGAAAGCTTTCTTAAGACTGGAATGCTTTCGGCTACAATAATCCTCTTTGGGCTGAAATAATTATGTTTCGGTTTTGACTTTCTGAGCTGAACTGTTGTAAGGCTGGTGCCTGTGTTTCATTCGTTGCATCTATAAGTAACAACTAAATTTGAAAAAAACATCGTTACAACCAACTGGTTGTAAGTTAGTAGTGGTTAGATATTAACTGTAAAATTTGTTAATTATTTTATAGGTATCCTATATTTATAGTGTGTTTTTTGCCAACTGCATCAAAAGGAGGTAATCAGTTTGGCCTGGTTTCTGAAGTTGCAACAAAATTTTGTGCGCTTCTACAGCAATCAATGCTTATTCCATCTACAAACATGATTCTGACATTACCTGTTTTTCTTTTTTTATTCAAATATCTTAAAAAATAGATCTCAAATTCAAGCCCAATGAGATTAATTTGAAATTCGGAGTTCAATAACAAAACAGAATTTTAGGTAGTATACTGTGATTGGTTCGTTCATATTCGCCTTCTTGTTTTCAACGTATTATGTATTTATACGCTTTTATTTAACTCAGTACAGTTCTTTGTTCAGAGGTTTGTTCTGTGAATGTAGATTTAGACTTTATGACAGTTAACTGAATAGCATACACGCTGGATAGCAAAAATATATTCAGCTGACAACTGCATGTTGAGCGCTACTACGTTATTACACATATTATACTGTGTGTGAGGCCCATAATCACAAACGTCACTTTAACCTCCCTTCATTTAAACTTCACTTAAAAACGACTTTTGGCACAATTTTGTATTTAAGAGTGTGGTAACATTTTATTTTTACATTGGAACTCTCATGAGAGATACAACGTTTCCACATTTTTAGGTATGAAATTGTGCAAAAAATTTTTTAAAGTGAAATTTAAGTGAAGCGAGGTTAAAGTGACGTTTGTAAATATGGGGCTGAGTGTGTATCTGTGTTTTTGACTCTATGTGAGACGTGAGTGTTAAATGTTTCTCAGCGATTCACAATAAAACTGTGTTATTAAAAATTCATTTTTAGGTGAACATATTTTACAAACTGCCGTAAACAGAATTTTATAACTGTGTGTAAGCTGCAAGCTGTTGGTTAAACTTGTTTTTTTTTCTCAAGGTTTTTTAACTGGCTTTTCTTTCATTCTGAAATTCCTTTTTAATGGTTTATTTCCCCCACCAGCAGTATTTAAATGGTGCCTGGGACAGTACAACCCAACTTCAAAGAACTAATCTCATTTTTATCCGATGAAGTAAGCAGTAGAAAATCTCTATGTTAATTCAACTTGTTACTATTTTTGTAGTAACTGGCAGGGTTTTAGTATCCAGTTAACTGAGTCCATTTGTACCAGTTAGTGGAACTGGGCATTACACTTTGGGAACTAGACACATCATACACGATAATTGGGTTGGTATTTGGTTTCCAACTGATTGTCTTCTTTACCAAAGACAATCTCTCTAATCACTTGACCAACAATGCTACTTTACTTTAATCAAGTCAAATTTCATAATTTTAATGTTAACAATAATCAAGAGCTCTGTTTGATAGGATTACACTAACTTACACCAACCTAAACCGGTAGGGATATTCCACAAATATTCAAGTAAAATTTGGTACAAAGTCATATAACATTCGTACATTTGTGGAATCGCCCTCCTGGTGTAGGTTGGTGTAAGTTGGTGTGGTCCTGTCAAACAGAGCTAAGATTTATACAGTTTATGCAAAAACATTATCTGATCTGAATATTTCTCTGAATTTTCGTGTATGTAGCAATAACTACCCATAATTCTACAAACTGTTTTAAGGATTGCATGTTTAGCAACAGAATCATTTCTTGGTACTGGTAGTTAGAGGAAAGCGGATGGACAGCAAAATTCATTTGGCATATTCACGTCGTAAATAGTCAGATTAAAACATAAATGAGAAGTGATGGTATATCTGAGACAAACAATTATTTGTAACTGCTGTTGTGGCTCAGTGTTTAAGTAAGGGTAGGCATGCCCGAGTCGTTGGTTCGAGTCTGCAATCAGAGAATTTTTTTTTGAATTTTTTTAAAGTCAACTTTGATATTTTCATTTATTAGAATGCTGGTTGGAGTCTTTTTTAATTTTTTTCAGATTTTTCGTCGTACTTAACGATTAAAAAAAAAAACAAAGCCAGTCCACGACATCATTGTGCCAAACAGATTTTGATGTCCGTCTGCTTTCCTATGTAGCCAGCAGATTTAATGCTTACCTCACGTTATAGCATACTGGATTGACCAAATGAGGTTAGATGGTACTACTGTATGGACCACAACACGCATTGGTCTACTCATCAGTCTACCCACGCATCTTCTGTACGGGTGCCTACAAAAAATTGTAATTTCCTTAAAGTAAGATGCACTAATTATTTGGGCTATGGACTAGGTCCGTGACCCTTCTGTTGACGCAAGGCCAAGCACTGAAAGGAGGGGGTATGAGGTAAAAATCCTTATTGTTTCCTTCTGGAGTTCCAGTTTTCAATATTTCTCTATCATTTGGCGGGGTCAAAGACAATTATTAATTTCATAGGTTATTTATAGAAATTTTATCGTAATTAGGTAGGTACTTGTCAGTTATAATGATGTATTAGTCATCGAATTCGGAAAATATGAACTTAGGTGTGGGGATGTTTCCCTCTTTGCCTCCTCAGGGCTTGGCCCTGCGTCGACAGACGGGTCGCAGACCAAAGTCCGCAACCCATACTAATTGTGCATTGCACATTAAACAAATTACTTCGTCTGTATGCACTCATACAGATGATGCATTTTGGTGTTTACCGTTGAGGCGGTAAACGGAGGCAAGTGAGTATGTAATATTTACATACTCACTGACAGTATACGTGCTGCAGTCCGTATATGGTACCGCATCGCTTTTGGACGATTGCCCCAGTTAGGAAGTACGCTTAGTGTATGGTAAGGCAACTTAAACCGGCTGGCTACCGGTACCGAGAAACAAATCGGTCGCCCCCCACGTAAACCACTGTCTTCTTCCCTTAGGTTCCATGAACCCCGTGTAGGTAGCATCTACCTACATTAGGTTTGGCGGTTGAAGCATATTTTTCTTTATAATATTCTTTTCTGTGGGAAAAAAATCATTAACATTTTTTGTTCTTTATTCATGTTGGACGTATGCGTTTAATACTATAGTATAAATTATTCATTCAGCCATAACATTATAATTTATTTACGAAAATACAACGTTCAAGGTAGATAACCAATATTTAAAGTTTCGACTTTTGTCTGATAAAAAATTGATAAATAACTGAAGATGAAAAAAATACGAAATGGTACATAAAAATGTAATAAATTGGAATCTTTGTTTTGTGAAGATAGTGGAGAAAACGAATCCAACAAAAAACCAAACGCCACTTTCATTTTCGCGGCAATCAAATTTAATTATCATTTACTTATCAGTTATTTCTTCATTTACTTTTTCCTTTTTTTGTCTTTTTGTCTGTCTGTCTGCCCGTCTGTTCTACGAGTAATTCGTTAACATGTCAGTACGAAATTGGATACAAAAAAAAAAAAAAAGAAAAAGTATACGTTGTATTTACACCTAAAAATATTCCTCAAGTGGATCGTTAGTTTATTTGTTCATTTTTTTTACACAGTTTCGATTTATTTGCTTACCGATGGAAAATTGCTCGAGAAATACGTACTTAATTGGCATTAGTATACTTTGTATAGCATTCTCTTCCCCTCCTTTTCTTCCCTCAATTGCTCCTCTTCATTTTTGAAATCGAAGTAATAATATGCTTGGTTAGTGATTCATTTTTTTTTTTTTTCAATATCTGTGTCGCTAAGAAACGAAAAAAATTGTCACATTTCAAAATTTTGAGGAGAGAAAAGCAATAATGATTTTTTCGGAAAAATTGTGGGTGTTGGAAATATTTTATTTACACTTTTCAAAAGCTTATGGTCCTTTTTGATTTCATGACGTATACGACTTCTCTTTTTGGAAAAGACGACTTTTTTAAAATATTGCGAGAGACGTGACAATTTAGAAGTAGGTTTAATTTTTTTGATACATCAAAAATATCCATTTTGATAAACAATATGACCTTTTATTACTTCCTATTCAAAATTTCTAGCGAAGGTGGCGGGAAACAGTTGGATTTGACAGAATCGTATTAATTCAAATGGAATTCACATTTTATTTTTTTTCCGGAGATACTTGATTTTGTGGAGAAATATGCAATGAACTGGAGCACTAAAAATTGAAGATACTCATTAATGCAGTGATTCGGAACCGACATGTGTATGGATATGTATTACGTACTAGAAGGCATCTGATTCAGAAACTCGTTGAGCTAATTGTAATTATCAAGTACCATATAGCCAGAAAATGCAATTTTTCATCCAGAAATTACTGTTGTATACTTACTGGAGAAGCGAATTATTTTGTTCTTTGACGCTGGTTTACTCTCGTTATATTTGCATCATGTCTTCTGGTTTTGCAATTTCATGTTATTTCACAACAATTTTCTTGATTACTAATTCAATCCTCTCTTCTGGCATTTAATGTATGCAAGTATTCATTTTATTGTATTAATTTAAAGATAATAGAGTAGGTAGATAGCAATGTGATGATTCTGTATACGTATATTTTATTAAATAAAACACCAAAAAGGTTTTTATACTAGCTAATCTTTGAAAATTCCAAAAAAAAAAAACCAACAAATGATCGTAACAAAAAAAAAAAAAGTTCACCAAAAAGTTCAATAAAAATGAAAAAAAATCGGCTAAGATGTGCTCTCTCTAATTTTATGAAGGAAAAACATGCGTGACTTTTTCCTTGAAATTCTTTCCTGACAATATTCACGCCTTGAGAGAGGCTCCCTTCTCCTATTGGGATTTTTTCTTCCGAGGGAATAAGCAATATGCAGGCATTGCATTACGTGTATAGTGAGGATCTGTCGCCATGGAATTCCCCAAAATATTCTGAAAAATAGTATACTCGAAATACCTGACTGTGATATGGCATGTTTTTTTTGTTACTCAAAAATTTTCCATGCATTACTTTGTTATCTACGTGTAAGCAGTAGCTACGTTCGGAGGTATTGCAGTATTTCTAACTAACGAACTACCTCGTCACAAAAATTCAGCTTTTTGTTGAAGGCATTGTTGAACATTGAAACGAAACAATAACGAAACAAAACAATTTTGACAAGTCAGTGGGAGCCAAAACTTTTGGGAATTTTATTATTGTATTGATTCTTACACTTACAGAAAACTCCTTCCTTCCATTTCTGAAAGAAGAAAAGAAAAATCCCCCAAAAAACTTATGGTAAGTACCATTTTAGTTGCCGTACCACCAACTTTTTACACAAAATTTCGTTCGGAAAATATTGAACTTTTGCCCTCCCTGGACAAACCAGAAGATAATCGTTTAAATTCAACACCAGACCGTGCAGTATTGGTCCACTCAGCTATCTATGATAGTCATCCACTTTACTGCTTCTATCAACGCGCTGACAATTCACCTATTTTGTATTCCGCAAATTTCCTCCATTTCAATATGCACTCTCTTCGCAGTGATCGAAGCGATTTTTTGTTTGTTGCAGCTTTATGGTAATATTTTTGCATTATTCGCGTATTTGTTGGTCATTCCTACGAGTCGTTATCTAAGTTGCTGGTGCATGAATGTATTACATTATATCTATTCCTCTCCTCTTTGCCTCTCTATTCTCCTCTCACTCTCCTTCTTTCTCCCTCCTTGTATGTGTCTCTCTTCATCTCTTTTTTCCCCCGTTACTCTCATGGTATTACATGCACCGTCTTTCTCTAATAGTGTATTTATTTTTTCTTTTGTCGTTACTTTTAATAAGCCAAATTGTATTTCTTTCAGTTATATGCTAACTTGATGTAATATGGCAAATGAGGGCATGAAAATTATGCGAGGTTATTAAGAAAAATTAAATATCTTTGCTTCAAATAATGATGATTGTGCGATATGCGAGATCTTTACACAATACGTACTACAGATACCTACAGGCAAGTTTTGGTTTATAATATTTTTATGCTTGTAGCATGTGGGCCTTATTTCTTCTTATTTTCTCATCGCTTTTCCTTTACTTACGGCTGGCTAGCAGTCCAAGTCTCAATCACCATTTTTTCGTATGCTTAACAGCTAACATTTGTTAGCACCTTTTGGCACTCTCGATTCTAATATTAAGTACTCAACATAATGTCCTTTTCTTTGAATAATTTATTCTCTCATTTAAAACTGAAACAACTTTTTTCTTTTGATATAAATTCCTGAAATTTGTCTTCAAGAAATGGTCGGACTAGCGGTTACAACGCTCTTCCAGTTCACTTGGCACCTCTGTCTTAAATTTTGTAATGTACATAATGTTTGTCTTTCTTAATTTAGATTTCTACATTCTTCTTTCATTTATCTGTGTTTTTCTAGTTTACATATGTTTTACACCTTAAAGTTGTACATATTGAATCTCTGATTACAATGATAAATCGTAGAATGTGGTAATTTCTTTAAATTTAATCAAGGTGGAGTGTGTGTGAAGTAAGTTGTGAGTGCTCGATTCATCTTATCTCACAGTGAAATATAGTTTGTGTCATAAAAATCTGTTTCTTTCAATCAGTTTCCTGGAACCTTGCTTCCACTATGTGTACGCTTTTATTTAGACATTTGCATGCCACGTGCTGTTGAATACTTACAATAAAATTTTATGTTTTGTAAAACAAAATATGACTATTCTACTATCGTCGAGTACTCCAGGAATGTCTGATAATATATTTAATCACAAAATGGCTTAGTTAAAAAAAAAAAACCTACTTTTTCAAGAAATTCATGAAAAAAATGTAAGTACCTTCTTGGAAATGCATTAAAAATAGCCCTTTGTGATACCATCTGTGTATTTTTTTCTCGTATTCAACATGAGCATGATATAGGGGGTCTATTAGTTAGATTATAATAAATGGTGGTTTAAGGGTTTCCCAAAGAATCAAACTTTCCATGTTTGTTGGTGTATTGAGCATGTAGCGAATTGTATCATCAGATACCTATCTTGTAATCACACCCTTCAGCTAACCTTTTTTGAGTCGAGAGTTTTAGCACTGGTATGATTCAAACTGGACATTCTCAAGTTTACTTGTAATTTTTTTTTCTAAGCTAACATCCAGTTTTTGTGTACGCATATGAGTAAAGCTATACAGGGTGGTTTTACATTGGGTGTGCTATTGGTGAATTCCGGATGAGCCTGCAGTCGCAGGCGTCGGAAAAATTTTAAAAATTTTGTTTGAAAAATTCTGTATAGAAACGCAAAAACAGAACCAAAAAAAACAATGACGAATATAAACTTCCGAATTGTACTATATTAAAGGGGTCGTAATGCTTAACTATTTACCAACCAATAAGTTATAATGAATTGAGAGACTTGGAGAAAAACAAAATTTCACCAAATTACTGAAAATATAGTTGTTAGGAGGATAAAAAATTTTTCAAAATTATTTCAATCTCTTCAAAAAAAGTGATATTAACGATTGGTTCGAAAAATTTATAAATTAAGAGAACCTTGTCTTCCCTCATACTATTTACAGGGTGACTTGTTGCGAAATAATTGAGTTATTGAGAAGGGGAAAAAATTGAAGTGAGAAAAACAGATTACTCACTTTTCCATTTACCTATTTGTATTTTGATTAGGCCGATAATTTTTGCTTGTAAAAATACGTACCTGCTGTACAATAATGAACATAATTTAACTGATTGCTAATTCAGGAGATTTCTCGGAGGTAAATTAAATTACAGGATGAATAACATCCTGTACATTATAATTCACAGAATTCTAAAAGTAAAAAGAATTAATTTATAACAATTTCATTATTTTCTTCGATTTCTACGAGAGTTATTTGGTACAAAGTTTATTTTACTCAATAAAAACTATTTCTTCATCGATGTACGATAATGGTGATTTCTTGTGAGAACGTATTTCCTCCATATAGTATATTTCCTTCATTGAACAAATTCGAACAGTTTAGTCCAACTACTGCCAACTACTATTTTTTTTTTTTATTATTATTTTGAATTGCCTAGTTAGAATAATACTAGGATATAACTTATTCTTTTTTTTTTTATGATTTTATGATCGAGAGAAAAAATAATAATACAAGCACTTATTGCGAGTATTTGAAACTTTTTCGTATCTTAGTTAAATAAATAATAAAAAAAAAAAAGTTAACACAACTCTACTGGAAACATAATTTGATTTATTTCATTGATGGGTGTCCGTAGTATGGCATCGTGGCATACGAGATGCAATTTTACTTTTTGAAATAAATACTCGTAAGTTACGTATTTTTTGCAGTCGAAACGGTGACTGAAAAATACGTTTTTGCTTTTAGTTTGTTTGTTTTTGTTTTTGTTCAGTTATTATTGATGAATGTAGTTGGTCTAAAAACTTTTTCATCGAAATAAACTTCGGCTTATACTTAATTTTCTATATTTTGCATTCTCGTTTTCTCGGTAATCAAATTACAATATAAAACAATTATTCTGGATTAATTTGTGATTTAGTACGTTGTATTTTTATTAGTGATGAGTAAAAGCGAGACCCAGATCGAAACCAAGATTATCTTGATGTACGTCTTGCGAATAAGATTATTAGTTTATATTATTTTATTCGTGGCTAAATTAAATATAACTGTTAACGTCCTTTTCAAGTATACAAGGATTGCGAAAATTTTTTACCTACTTGGTTTACAGTTTCTTCAAGTTTTTTGTTCGATCTTTTACCTTCAATGATTCAGTTTTGGAGAAAGTGTGTCCTTCCCCTCCAAGGCCAATGCCTTGCTCATGGTAAATTTATATTAATTCAGAAAGTATGTGGGGGGGGGAAATGTTTATTTGGATGAGAATAATTTGGATGCATTATATTAATCCTGTTTTGAATTTTATTGTATTTGGGGTCTTTTTATCTCCTTTTTCTTTCAGTTCTTATATTTGACAATTTTCTGGTTATTCTCGTGTGGATACTAATAATTTAAATCAATAATAAAGGTCAGTTTATTTTTTGCCATCATTCTCTTTCCGACTTCTACGTAATGAACAAAATATCGCTGCATTTTGTGATTTGATGTCAGAAATATGACTATAGTTTGAAAACCATTGTCGTTTTCTTATTCGACCTATCTCGTTCTGATAAACTATCTATGGTTGTTTGTTGGCCCTGCTTTTCCGTATTTTCCATTATATTCTTGATTTCTTATACTACTGTGGAATACCTTGTCGTGAGAGATATTCACACTAGAAGGTCTTCAACAGTATTTGCGTGTTCTGCCACTTCATACGATTAAGTATGGGAGAGCCAAATCCTCGGCGAACACTGGCGATTTTTGAGCCGGTTCTGAGAGTTTATATACAGGATTTTGTACACGCACACAGACACACATGCATACGTATATGTACGTAATTATGTCATGCGTTACGTCGTTTCTTGTCTCCGTTGAGGTGATAAGAAACGACGCAGTGCGTTTGGTACCGAGTCGTGACATTACCGAGATTGTTATCAGGTAATTGATCTCGGCCCGCGCAATGTATCTTACCTGTACGTACGTATAGGTACGAACATACAAACACACCAGTGTAAATTCGTTTAATGTCATAAAGACGATTATTGCCAGCCTTTGGGCGGCGACTGTCGTTGAGGGGTGCGAGCCCCTATTACCTCATACGAGTATTGTCCCCACAACTACAAAACTAGATCTAATATTTTGGATACAAAAATTGGAAATGTTCAATGAAAAAAGGAATTACTAGAAACGAAACAAAAATATAATCTCAGTAGTAGTGTCATAAATAATAAAGCTCTTGTTCTTTCTATTGTAAGTAGTTCGATTTTTGTCACATCTGGTACAATATTATTCAAAAGCGTGGAGTGACGTACTTACTGGAAATATTTTCGAAACCGAATGTTACCTCCTACATTAATTACTAGAGCAGGTATGAACTGTAAAAGCACAGAGTTATTTGAACGTTATCGTGCCACTTTTACCATATTTAGCTCTTATCATTCTCTTGTAGAGTTACAGCTAAATGATGATCTGATTTGAGCGTTTTTTGTTCGTAGAGTTCAAAAATAAATAAAAATATGACCATAATGAGGAAGACTTCACTAAATTTCTAATTCAAAGAGGGCGTTTTCATAATAATTGATTATTTCTCTTCAAATTCACCCCATCTTCTTCTTTATCACCATCTCTACATATACTAGTTATGAAATACTACGGGCTGAAAACCGTTGGAAACACTATCACTACAGAAATGCTGGACGGAATTGCATGAAATTTTCCAGAAAAAATTGTGTTATTCCCAGGAAGGTTTATAGCAATCAATAAAGTTCGTAATCCCCCGAGAGGCTAAGTTACCAATTTTTACCATCTGTGAAGGTAGATAGCGGACAAAACATTTCTTGAAACGAGCGAAAAGAAGCAAAAAAGAATTGAAAAAAAATATTTCTCCCTCTCTTGTTGTATCATTCGACGTGTACTGGTTGATGAGGTGGATATGATTCTCTCTCTGTCTCTCTCTCACTCAGTTTCGTTTTTTGTTTTTTCATCGTTTCATTTGGGTCTACAAAAAATGTTTTCATTACACCATCACATTGGCTAACCCTAATTTTTAAAGAATATACCTATACCTTTGGGTACATTGTATTTTCTGAGTTTCATGTTTTAGACAACGTGGTTATGCTGGTTGTGTCACCCACTTATTATTATTACTATTACTATTATTATTATTATTATTATTATTATCATTATTATTATTATTATTATTATTGAAAAACAATCGAGCTTTACCGATTTTTAGTTTTCTCAAAATACGTACTATCTTGAGGGCTGAAGAGGGTTTGTTGACTAAAATAGTTGAACTGAAACCGACCACTTTTTTCCCCCAAAAAATATACGTACTAGGGTCAAAATAATATGGTGGTCACGCAGAAACACATCGTTGTACCACAGAATTTACACGTAAACGAATTACGTACACTATCGTTATGCGGAATTTTTCCCTTTTATCGAGACCTAATCTTTTTCTTTTCTTCTTTTCTTCTTTTTTTTTCTATTTTATTTTTTGGCTTCATTCGTTTCCGGTGTTCGGACTATTAATCTTTTATAAAAGGTGGTTACGTTTTCTTTCCTTTTTCCTTTCTTTCCCTTTCTTCCAGACCCCCTTTTCTCTTTTCCGTTTCCTTCTCTTCCGCCTCGTGTCTTTCCTCATTTAGCTGGCAGGGCAAAAAATTCAAGAGGCTTTTACGTTTCATCTTTTTTTTTTTTCTTTCTTTTCGTCGTCTGTGACGAAATCGATCCGATACTAAAATTACAACGTGAAAAGCTTCTATGGCCTGCTCGTCACGCGATTTTTCGATTACTTTTTCACCCAATACTTCGACGTTTTCTTTCTGTAATAAATACTAGTCCAAAATCGAATTTTTAAAGATGTTGAACCCGCAAAGGGATTATCACTCACCCCTTTCACCCGAAAGATTGGCGATTGACAAAGAAGTGGAGTTCATTTTCTTATCTGCTTCGGTTTTTATAACGCAATCATAGCCACCATAAATATCGGATATGAACGCTAGCATCCTCTTATGAAATGGAAGAGAGGTGGGAGTTGACCATACTTCAACCTCAAAAGAATTATCGAGGACCATTGTTTTCATTAATTCACCGATTTTTATATCAGAAGTGACAAATTCGATGCCCATAATATCCTGTTCTTCGTCATTTTTATGTGCAGTTTTGGCATAAGTTTCCTACCAATCTTTTTACACGGTCAGGGTGCACACAATCATCTACTTTATTTTTATAGATAGGTGTTGCAAAAAATAATAAATACACGTTGATGGAAAAAAAACTACCTATCTCCATAAGTCTGTTATGCGGACAATAAATCAACGTAAAGCTAGAAAAATTTAAGTGTAATTTTTGTTGTGGTTTATGGAAAATTCTCCAACATCATGTCCTCCTATATTTTTTCACCCAACACACTCATTTTTGTCAGTAATAATGCGTGTTTTTTCATCCTTTTTTTTTTTTTTTTTTTTCATTTTCCTCATATAGTCGCAGTCTACGTCTGCCTCTTTTTTTTTCTTTTCTCTTCTTGCCACTTCGCCTCTCTCTCGACTTTTCTTTTTTCACTTGTCACAGACGATGAACACTACGTCGTCGTTTTAGTTGAGGGTGTCTCTAGCTAGCACCATCCATCGAAACAGCACATTGTACAATTTGTATTTCGTATACAAACTGCACAGTGTTTCTGCAGTGCGACATATACCGTAAAGAAAGACGGAGCAAAAAAAAAAAAAAAAAAAGGAAAAAGGAAAAGAAGAAAAGTCTTCTGCAACACAACTATCGCAGATGAGTGGTTTTTCCATTTTTTTTCTCCCTTATCCTTTAGCAAACAAATGGCCAAACCCGATGCAATTGCACTTTTTATCTAACGTATTACTTCGTACAGACTATACGTACCGAGCAGATATTATACCTATACGTATACATGTACGTATGCACATGTATATAATATAATATATACCTCTATGTCTTGATCGTTAGCAGAACGCATGTTATTGGACGTGAGCCACGAATAAAGTGAATTTATTTCGTTTTTTTAGCGTACAATATAATATTTCGATACATATTTTACCAGACATTTTTCTTTTACTTTTCCTATCTACGTATATTCAGACGTGGATAGGTGCTGCGTGTGGCAGAGTAAACGTTTCATCCGACCTATCAAAATATTATGGTAGACTATATTACGGTTTGCATTGCGTCGAGCATTCGTTTATTGGTTTCCTGATGCGTCAACCTTTGCATGGCTCGTGGTTTGGAATTTTGTACGTGCGCTGACGTATAGGGTCAACGTCTGTGTGCGGTTTCTCAGCATTTTTGGCTGGCGTATTTCCAAGTTATATTTTCCCCGAAGAGTTGCTCGAAGTAATCTCCGGTAAGTCCAAAAGGACTGGTATTGAAGATGGTACGTAACACCTGAACTCTATGAAGGAATGTCTACGGTACCTACCTTGTGGGCGCGAATCGTTGCTATTTACCTTCACTGTACCAGCAGATTACGTATTTTTTGGTAAAGATGTCTCAAGTTCGTTTGCAGAGGCTCTTCGAGTCGATGATGAATGTCAGTAGGACACAATTGTGCTAATTCCTAACTATTTTCTTTTCTTTTTTTTTTGTTAATTTTTCCATTTTTCAAAATTTGGTAATTTCGTCGTAAAAAAGTTGTGAATTTTATCCCTCTAGGCTGAATTGCTTTGTAAAGTCACTGTTCGTTTGTAAGGCTTTGTTTTTTTACGTCAAAGTGGTTACGATATGCCGTGGTTTGAAAATGGGTGATCAGATTGCAGTCATACCTGCTGATTGACTCACCTCATTTGGTTTGATAGTGAGTGGCCCGAGTATATCCGCACCTGAACACTCACCCATTTGTTGGTGCGATTTGTTATGCACTAATTACAGCTGCATCGAAATTGATTTCTACCTGTGGCGACTCCTGATCAGTGGTGATGGGTATACGTCTTGTACACTCATTGGTTAGTTGTGTGACAGGTTCCTACGTAGGCGAGACGAACATGCTTTTTGGTTCATAGGTTGTGGCATTCACCAGTCGAAGTCTAATTTTTATACTGCTTTGTGGTATACCTATTCACGAATATGAGGTCATTGTTGTAAGTTACATATGTGTTAACTGCGGCTAAAGGTCTCGATCAATAATCCATCAAAAATAATTGATTTTGGTCGGTCGAAAAAGATCGATCTTTTATTATGATTGATCCTACCAAAAATCAGGATTGATCCAAATCGATATTTTGAATGATCGATCATGGTTTTTTCATTGAATTGATAAGTGAACTTCAGAGTTTTGAAATTTTCTTCAAAGCAAATGAAATTTGGAATTCAGAATTTAAGAATTGTCAATTGAGATTGAGATGACGATAAACGAACACGTTTTTAAACATTTTTCTTTTTGAAGGTTTTGCTGGTTTTGCCTTTAGTTTTGAGGTATTCATATTCATACATGTAGTGCTGATTTTCCACATTTTTTGCTCTTCATTTTCATCTTTCTAAGTACCAAATTTAGGTTTTTTTTATTAGCTGAAATGACGTACTTTGAGAAATTTAGCTTTATATTGTACGTCTTACCATCTACTCGCACTTTATACAATCAAAGAACGTTGGTGTAATTGCATTTACTTTTTCAGTATTTCCATACCAATCAAATTTTGACAATTTTCAGTTTTTTAGATTTTCTTATCATTACTATTTTGTTCCATTTCATGAAAAATTATCATCTTTCCCAGATCTACCGCATAAACTTTTTTTTTATTTCTGAAGTGCCCAGCACTATTAATGGAAAAACTGATAATCGATCTTTTCAAAATCAATATTTTTTTTCTGATTGATCATGATTAAGTGATCGACTTAGCACTTTCGATCAATCAAAAAGATCGATCAAAATAAAATTGAAAACCGGACCATTAACTGGGGCACCCTACACTACTCATCACTGACACCTGACTAGTTCACCATGTAGCGTGCCACTCAGTGGTAATCACACTCTCTCATAGTTTCGACCTTAATAGCGATTTTTGCCATATAATTTAGAAAATTGATAGGCGGTGGAAGTGAAACTTCTTGCAATATATTGCCAAAATGCCCCCAAATTTATGTGATTTTTCATTAAAAATTAATTACCCCCAACTACATTTTTTTCATTTTTTCCTTGCATTAAATAACAAAATAATTATATTAAATTTGAAATCAGAGCCTCATGAAACATACTCAAGGATGTATTACCCAATAAAATATGATAAGTTAAACCTCGGGCTCCTTTTGAAGCCTGTGGTAGAACAATGGTTTAAATGAAAAAATGTCAAACTTGAAATCAGTACCCCAAAAAAAATATCACTGATGTATCACGCAACAAAATACGAAAATTCAAAATTTGGCCCCCTTGTGAAGTCTCTGGGGGTCGAGAAACGAGTTGAATGAAACAGTGAACATCAAATTTGAAATTATCTCCCCAAAATACGTACCCAATGATGTATCACATAACAAAATATGAAAAGTCAATCTTTTGCCCGATTTTGAACCCCCTGTGCGTTAATAAATGGGTTGAATGAAAAACTGAACGTCAAATTCTAAATCACCATTCCAAAAAAACATACCAACCCAATGATGTATATCTTACTGTAAAATATGAGAAGTTACAATTTAACTCCTTTTTGAAGACCCTGCTGTTTGAGGAGTAGTTTGAGTGAAAAAATAAAGGGTCGAATTCGAAATCAGGGCCTTAGAAAACTTATCATCTGGTATATTACAAAATGAACTACAGAATGAGAATATATAACAATCTAAAACCCCATTTTATTACTTGGGGTTTTGCCCTCCAAACCCATATTTTTTAGTTTTTATTATAATTGGAGCACCCGATTTTTTCCTTTTTTTCCGTTTTAAAAAAAATCAAACCATTGTTTCATGGTTCCGTCCTCTAACGTCAAATTTTTTAACCAGTATTGGGTCTTATGTTAGTATTGGCTCCTTCCGGGCTGTCGAATTTTTTTAGCGGATAACGATTTTGATTTTTTCTGTCTGATTTGTTGTGTCAAAGTCATATGAGTTTACTACCGGAAATTTCACTTGAAAAGTGCCTTTTTTTTTAGCGCTAGTCCTCAGTAAAGGCTACAGGTTCCAGTGGGAAATCAATTACAGCTTCTGTTACAGGTAAATGAGGTGTTTAAAGTTGCACATTGGTGCGAAGTTATCTGTAATAGATTAAGTATAATCAGGCGTCATCAGGCGTTGTCGAGAGGGAGTGAGAAAATTGGGGATCCCCCCTGGGTCCAGACTTTTTAGGTGGCCCGATGGCCTGAAAGGTTCCGGCGTAAGGTTTTCCTGAAGTCCATATTAATACGTTTTTGAATAAAAAAACAGTCGGTATTTGTTCTGTAGCATTTTCTTTAAAATGTCCCGCACACTCCCAAAAGCCCGATTGTGACGATCACCCGGGTCCGGATTTCCACTTCACAACCCAAAGTACGATTGGGTATTAATCCAAGTCCAAAGTAATTTCCACTAAAGGATTATAGTTGGTTTCCAACTTCGTACTTCAGTCTTAAATTTGGTACATCACTTGCTGGGCTGTAGACATACGATTTCGTTCAAATTGTTAGTGATAACGATGAATGCAATTGTGTGGCTTCAGTTCGTCATTCTCATCAATAATAGGTGTTGGTGGTACGAGAATTTAAGGCTCCAATTACTAAGATATCGACAGGATCATGTGACTGAGGAAAATTAAAAAACTAATACACAGCAGCGAACCGCAGTTCGGTGGTCTTTTTAATGGCAAAAATAAAAAACAAAAAAACGAAAAAAAACTCTTTCGTCGTTATCATACCCAACCTTTGGCATAAGTTCAGATTAAGCCTTTAATCAAAAGCGATTAGCGTTAATAATTTTACGAATTTTCACGAGGAAAATCCAACCACGGTCGTTGTCACCGCCGTCACTACTGGTACTGCTGCTGCTGCTGCTGCTGTTTTTGCTGCTGCCGCCACCATCGTTACCACCCGCCACAGACACTGCTATTGCTGCAACTGCTGCAGCTGTTGGAGCAGCAACTGCTGCTGCTTCTGTACTTTTACAGCAGCCACTTCCTCGGTTATTATTGATTTTTTCGTCGAAAAGTTTCGCGCCGTAATTCACTGACGGATAAACGCGTAATCGGCGCGAATTCATTTTGAGGTGAAAATTAATCGTTGCTGGAGGGATAGAGGAGAAGAGTGAGCGGGTGGTAGAGAATGAGAAAGAGGGAGAGGGAGTGTGTGAGTAAGAAGGAGCGAGAGAGCTGGAATTAGTTTATTAAAGTCCTGCAGACTGCACAAATGGCACACAATGGTTTTGGTTTTTGACGCCTTTTCAGTTTTCATATATTACGTACACTGGTAAGATAGATGGATAATATCTGTGAATTCGAATAGTCTTTTGATTTTTTATTGTTTGTGTCTTGTTAAATGTTTGAGGAAGATAAAGTTTAACTGCTTATTTCAGGATTTATCGTTCTTACTCAATATTTGGTGTAAAAACGAATTTCAGTGGAGTATGACTTTTTGTTGAAGTTCACTAATTTAAAATACATCTGATGAAGACATCCCTTAAATTCACAAGGATAGCGTGCGTAAACGCAAAGCAAAGTCTATTTAGCCCCGGAATTTATAACTAAAATTCATCTTTCTTTACTGGTCCAGTACTATACAGTCAAAGGTTACATCAAATTGATGATAACTTTATTTTAGTTTTCACTATTTTAAGCCGATATAATCATATTAATTTGTGTTGTTGATCTACAGATACTCCGAGAAATATTTGCAAATTAATGTAGTTATTTGTAATATGAGTGTGAAAAGAAGTTGAGTGTGAATCACCAACTTCGTATGTGTATCACAATCTCTGCCTGCAAAAGTTGTATGAAACAGAGGGGTAAACAGCCTATTTTTTTTGTCGAGTGAGAGATTTGTGAAAATTATAGGGTGTTATTAATTGGTCAAAATCAAAAGTGCTTAGGTGGGACCCAAGGGATGGTGCAAAATATGAAGGAATTGGCATGTAAAAATGCAAAAATTCTTTTAAGACACGAACACATTTGTAACATTTTTTCATAACTTATAATTGGATCATCTTGATGTATACACAGTCAGAAGGTCACTAACCTTGTGCTGTATCAAAAAAATGTGAGTTTGGTTGGGGCCATATGGGCTATACTCCTGAAGGAAGAATGTATAAATATAATAATAGTGTGGTTGTATGCATTCACAACGCATTGCGCATGCACACAACCACACACCTACATGTTATATAACGACATAAATGAGAGTTCCAGTTGTAAGAGTTATAGTTATGTGAATTAAATAATCGTAATTCTTGTTTAACCCCTGCATCGACCCAAGTGCTAAGATGTTTACAAATCAAAAATGATGTACACTTTTTCATTTCATTCCTGTATTCTGCTATCATATCAAAAGTTACTAACTGGGTTTGAAAAATTTTCAATGAAATTTGAAGATATGACACAATCCCAAGTAATACTTCACAAAATGAGAGCCGTATCATCTATGCATGTTGTATCATGATATGCACCGATGATATGGTATGGGAGAATGATGCTAATACATTTTTTAGTTTATTGAACTTTGCCTGTTTACACACACTTTTAGACATGTGAAAACCCTTACTTTTCAGATGGGTATTGTGTAATAGTAGGTAAGTTTTTTGCAAATCAGTGTGAAGTTAGCACAAGCTGTAAACAAGTATTGCAAACTTCAGGCGGGTGAGAAATTTTCTTTTGGTACTCTTTAGGCTGTAAACATGACATCAGTATTAAGCTTTGAGCCTTTAGCATCAGCATATAAAAATCAAATATTTTTGAAGCTGTATGTAATTTTTACACAGCGACGCTCACTGCTCAAAGCTTAATGCTCAAATCCTATCTTCAGCCAGGGGCCGACTCAAGTGCATAATCAAGGGAGAAAATGGTGCGATTTCCTCCAGACCTTGTTTTTTTGTTTTTTTTTGGTTATCACTTTCAAAATTGTGAAAGAAGTTTAACAGTATAAATGCAATATCGGGTTCCATAGATGCTAAATTTATCAAATTTTCTAAATTTTTTTAAGTAATGATCTTAAAAAAAAGTCATAAAATTCTTTTCTCCCTCTCTAAAAAGATTCTGGCCACGTCCCTGGGTGGATTTAACGGATGGCAAAATGCGCAGTTTCCGCATGGGCAGTTGTCAAAAAAAGAAAATTGGTAGGTTGATTACAGAATAAAATTATTGGTGACAACTGAAAACTTCCAGACGATTGTAGCATTTGCCACATAGGCCATTTTCTTTAGGTTTACGATTTTCTGCAGCCTTAGAGTTGTTGGACACTATATTTTTCGTGAAAAGTCCAGCGAATGTTCATAGCATCAGAATTAAAACATATTATAGGTACATAATATACTTATAATAACTTAAACTTATAAGTGAAGATTTTATCCGTAGGTGTGAGGTAAAATAGGTAAGAAGCAGTTGTGCGCATGTGCAATTTGATGAAACTTCTCCATGATTATAAACAAGTCTGGAAAGTGAGACATTTCCTGCACTTGTTACAAAACTATGTGTTTATTCAACTTACTTATTAGCTTTTCCTAGCTGGAAATGTTTCGACAGTTTCGCACGTGAAAAGTATTTGTGGTTAATTTGAATTTTGAATATATTTCCGACACCAATCCTATTGCTTTTATGAAGTTTCTCAGTACATTACCCGACAGGAGAGGAAGTGTATGATTAACAAGTGCGAAATTTGCTGAGCGAGGACGTTACTACGCAAATTGATCGTATACTGCCCATTGCTGTCGCATGTACTATTTCAATTTTTGATTAGTGGAAAATGATCGGGGTAGAAAATTGTTATTTTCTGCGCCTGTTTCTCTCATTAACACTGTTATACCAATCGGGACGTTAAACGAGCATTTGCCAAAGCAAAAAAAGTTGCGGAAAGTTGCTGGTTTCGCTCATCTAAAATTAAAAAACGTTCTTGAAAAAAAAATTGAATAATGCAAGAAAAAAAAAATTAAAAACTGAATAGGGGAGCTCATGCAAAAATGACTTCCACTCTAATCTAAGTATAATAGATATTAATTTTGCATCGTACTTATACAGTGAATATCGACTGTTTCATTTAATCAAAATTCAAAGAGAAGTAGGATTAGGCTTACGCTGTTGGTGCAAACGAGAGCGAGGTTGGCAGTCCCCAATCGATTCTTCTAAAATCAAAAATTATTATGTTATAGACGAGAGGAAGAGGAGACCTTCACATAAGGAGCCGATAAAATGAGTTCAATGAATAATTTGACCAAAGTCCTCTGCAAAATAATATCCCTTTCCCGTTCAGGATCGTGAAACGCTAGATGAGAAATTCAAACAGAAAGATTTAAGGACCTGTACAAATTATTGGTACCTATACATGCGGTATCTGCGAGTATCAAGTAGGTAGCCTACCTACGTTACCTTGTATTAAAGTTTGTTCAATCTAAACGTAATATCAACTTAATCAAACCGATACCACTTTTTTCGTCATTTTGTGTCCATTTAGGCTTAACACTCTTGCCACTTTACTTGAAATTGGCCTAAAATCGATGGTCGAAATGGTTTTATTGAGTAACGGCCTTATTTTAGAGGTAGATAATAATCATATTGTCCCGAAATTTCTTTCAGTTGGATAACCACTAATATTTCTTGGGAATCACTACGATTCAATTTATGGGATAGGTAGGCCTACTCGTTCAAGTGATTTGTTTCTTAATTCTTAATCGAATCAGTTTTTTGAGGCGATTCTCTCCATAGGTACCTTAAAAAATAATGAGTGTTGAATATTTGTTGTCCGCAATTGACTAATGGTGCAGACCTACTCAAAAACCATACACGAATGCATCACAATGACGTTCTCATTATTACTGCTTTCGACACCGTCACATACAGTATATACTCGTTTCCGTGCTCATTCCTCTCAACCGTATAACCTTCCAAGATTTTAAATTATTCGTAATGAGAGGGAATACGCGAGCGGTCGTTTTGACAACCACGTATAGGTAACAGTTGCATAGAATATGTGTACGACGTTTTTCGTGTATAATATATTATATACATAATATATACTACCTATACATACACATGCCTACATACATTACACTTACTTACCTAACCGGAGAATATTATTATGCAACACCATTGTTGGACAGGTGCGTGCACAGGTGCATCGTAGTATCCGACAATTTGGTCACTCGTTGGGTTTCGGGTGCCTTCGCACGAGTGCCATTGAAGATTTTCAACAAAAAAAAAAAAGGCTAAAGAGAAGCACAACCACAACAACAACAACAACAACAACAACAACAACAACAACAACGATAACAACGATAACAACGATAACAACTCGAGCTTGATGAAATAAATCTGCAGAATTCGGATGGATGAACTCGTAGATGAATTTAAGGGGAGATGGGGGATATTTTGGAGACGAAAAAATTCATCTAGGTGACTATTCCAATGACCTATACCAAAAGAAAATGGTGTCTCGTCGTGCACGTTGCCAATATTAAAATCGTTATAAATTGGCAAAATTTGATAAGGAGAATTTGGAAAGGGTTAGCCTCTTATCTCGTGTATTATTTATACTATAGGTAGTGTTGTACGTGTGTATCTCTGTGTGTCTGTAAAATACGATGATTTTTTTTCTTTTTGGCCTTTTTTAAATATTTTTTTTTTTTATTCTACTTAGCTATAGCTACGCTTGGTTACCTTTGCATGTTAGCCAATAATTGCGATACCATGTCCCTGTCTCATCGAAAATAGTCGTTTCAAGTCGTTTGCCAAAAGTGCTATTCGTGTAGATGAGAATAAAGACGATCGGTGGCAATCAATTAGAATTAGTATATGCACACTGATGTGAATGTGTACGAGAACGGTATTAAACTTGTGACGTTTTAGATGCAAAATAGAAATAAATAAGGTTCCAGCGTGTAGAGGATGTGTGATTTTTATTTTTATTAAATTATATTCGGCGTACTAAACAACATAAACAAAACCAAAAACAAAAAAAAGGTATTGGGGAAAATAAAACTGAAAACAATAATGAATTTCCATAAATATAATAACCAAGCTAAGATAGTTAATAACCCAAATTATTTAGTTTATTCTCAATTACCCGTCGAAATAATTACAGGATCGGTAATCTTGAAAAAATTTTAATTTTCCGTATCAGAAAACTTTGACCATAAATATCTTGAAAAGAGAAGAATACTTTATTCGGCATGCAATAATTACATGAAAAATCTGAGTGTCATGCTGGTTACAATCTCATTTCATCACAGGTCATAAAACATATGTTTATTCTTGAGCTATACGGATAGATTGAATCAACCAACCAATGAGACAACCAGCCCTAGTCTCCTCTAGTCCATTCATGTCAGAAGTAGGAAAGATGATCAAGTTTTACAGTTCGACAATGTTGTGTAGGTATTACTGAGAGGATGGTCCTTACTCCTCCACCACCTAGCAGTAGAAAATATGTCACCCTTTCACTCATAAATCTGTGTTTTATTTTGTATTAATATGGGTCACCATTTTATCGATAATAAATTTTCGTATTGCAGCTACCCAACGTATTTACTTTCAGTCAAATCTAAGAGAATTATTATCCAAAGGGTTGCATCCTTCCGGGGTGCCGTTTACGAACTATCTATAAGGACCATAAAGAAATCATGGCTATAAAGAAGTGTTTACGAGTTGTCTGTTTAAATGAAACCCAAACGCATGAGCAGAGGTGAATCGTTTGTTGATAAAAAGCAAGTTTTTTATTATAAATATAAAAATCAACAGTAAAAATCACAAACACCAACATTCCCAACTCTTTATAGCTCTTATTCACTTATATAGATGCCTCTGAACATGGCCCTATAGAACGATCAAGTAGTGATAAGCAAGAAGTATATAGCCCTTTTAGCTACTTTATAGACATACAGATGTAAAGCTTATAGACAGTTCGTAAAAGGCCTCCAGCTAGCAGGAACTGACTTATGGCTGACAGCTAATGGCTTTTTTTTTTTTAATTTGTATTTCAATGCATAAGCCTCCGGTATGGTAGGGATAGGTGTAGCATGGGAAAAGAGTGATACGCGAATAACCAAGTTGTAAGCTCAAAATCTGCTGGAAAGGGAAGTAGAACAATACCGCTGCAATTGACACTAATAAAATTTAAATATGTATCAAATAATTATCCAGGCGAACGTATTACGATCTTGATGCAGAAAAATTTCACGCTTCAAAAGCTAAAATAATGTATATCGATAACACAACCCAATTAGGATTATACACCAGGCAGAAGAGTATATATATATATATATATATATATATAGAGCAAGCGGCTATCGCATTTATTGTGATTTAATATCCAATTAAAGCCGCAGAAATGCGAGAAAGAAAAGCTTTTCTCGTTGGGCTAGCAGACTAAAAAAAAAAAAAAATGAGGGAAAAACACAAAAAACATTTATATGTAAAATATAAATTGGACCAGTTTGTGCAAATTGTATATGCATGGGTAAAACAAAAACACTAAAAACGAAAAATAGAAGAAAAAAAAGGTCAAAAAGTACGCAGTGGTTGAAACGCAACATAATTTTGCCAATACTATGGTATAGTTTTTTTTTTTTTTTTTTTTTTTTTTTTGTCATTGGGGGACGTACATTTTGTTTCTCTGTTTTTCTATTTTTCCACCACAATAATTTTGATTTACGCTCACAAACAGACCGTGTAAATTAGGTATTTCATACAAAAATGCGTACATAAAAAATAACTTTTCTTCTCATTTTCTTTTTGTTTTTTTTTTGTTTGCCTTCCAGTCTCACACTAATTAGGTACCTACCTATGTCAATTTTAGAGGTAATAAAATGGAAAAACCAAAACACGCCAAAAAAATGCCGTTCATTTCAAACAGTGTTATAATAAGGTAGATATCGGGAACATAAGTTCAATGAATACGCTTTGCCAGAAAAAGATAAAAATCAATGATTATCAATCCAATTCAGTCATAGGATGTGGAATCGAGATCAATTTATTTTTATTTAGAGTTAGATCGGCTGAAAACGAATTAATGTATTTTCATTTTTATTAGGTATTGCTTGTTTTTTTTTTGTTTTTTTTTTGTTGAATTTTTGAATTCGAAATAATTATTACTCAGGCTACGTATTCAGACACGAGTGATCCTTCATTCGCAGATGTATGGAATGAGTAGGGTAAGGTGAATAAAATTGTGTAGGGTGGTGGCTGCATTTCGAAACATTTGTGATTTGGAGAATATAAATTTTTACATTATACATAACTTCCTTTTTCTGTTTGGGCCTATACTGTATGAATATTATATACTTTCTGCGTGGAAGCATAGGTGAATTTTCATCAAATTTCTTGGGAGGGTAAACATTTTTTTTTCTCACTCCACTAGCAATTTAACTCGAAAGTATTATTCAATAATAACGTAACTTGGCAAACAAAACAGAAAACCAAAAATTAATTGGGATTTATTATCGAAAGTGGCTGACATCTTGCGGATATTTTTGTAAGCTTTGAAAACGGGATACTGAACACAAATCAGTTCAACAAAGTGTTAAATAAATCTTCAGTTAATGCTTTTTATGGTTGGTGAGTAAAAGATGGTTTGTATTGATTTTATTTTCCATCATCTTCCGTGAAAAGTCATCCACATTGACGTGTAAAATGATTCCTATTGAAAAATACCAGTCTGTCGTGAGTATAGTTGCAAATTCGTTGTGAAAATTTCCAAATAGAAGGTATCAATTACAACAAAAATCAAACACAAACCAGGATCAGCGAAGTTAACACCCCTTATACTGGTTCCTCTCACCGATGATCGTAGAGGAGACCTTTATGATTCCAGTCACTTGTGCTCGATTTTGTTATTCCCATAGAAAGTGTGTTAAAGTATTGGGAGAATAATGCCACAATGGCGTACAAAAATAGAGGAGGGGATCAGTGGAGGAGCAATGAATAGGGCTGGGTGCATTTCTTAATTACTCGTCCGTGGGTGTGTAGTAAGTACGTTTTGTATTCATCCATCATTGATCGAGATAAAGGGGGAGTTGTGAGGGTCTGAAGTCCTCCCTTAGCCAAGAAAAAAAAGGTTTGGCATAATTAAAATTGTGTTTTCTTTTTTCATAAATGAGATACGTATCTCTTGAATTGAGACTAAATGTGCCATTCCTTGTGATCCCACTTATCCGGGTTTGACTGTGCTTTGAATAGCGAACATTTTAATTGGAAAGAGAGGGCAGTTGAAGATCACGAAGTTGATCCCTTTCGATTAGGTTTGAAATCGAAAAGCATAGTTGTTTTGGAGGGCAGAAATTAAATTTTGAAAATTTAATGTCTACGCGGTGAAAGATCCATCCTGAAAGATGGAAATAGGAGCGAAAGCCGTCGGTACTTCGTTCTTTAGCTGGAAACGAAGATAGTCTGGAAAAAAAAGAAAAAAAAAAGGTAGAGTCCTTTTTTTTTTTTTTTTCACATTATTTTACTACCCCGGTATTTTGCGCTATTGTTTTACGGTTATTGTTCGGACAATAACGTGCGGAATGGAAAAAAATGGAAGCGAGGGTGGGAGCAGTCGGGTCGAAAACAAAAAAAAGAATGATTTTGCTGGCTTCCCTAAATGAAATTATCCTCGCGTACCAAAGAATGAAAAATTACGAACGAACAACGAAATAATTTTTTACGCTATTTACCCTTTTAATTTGAAATAAATCACAGATTTTTGGGTTTCCTTTTTACCCCTCCTTTTTTTCCCCCATAACCCTTCATCCCTTACCATAACTAAGGTGGTTGACAAAACGATAATCGTGTACACAATGCCAGAAAATAAAATGGAGAACAAAAAAGAAAAAAAAAAAGAAACCCAACAATAAAAAAACGAAAACAAAAACAAAAGCGTATATACATCGTGCAGTGGCACTTTGATGAAAGAAAAATTTATAGTAATGTGGGACAAAAAACAACAAATGAGAAACTGACAATTGTGAAACGTGCAGAAAAAAAAGTCATAAAAATTGTAAAAAAAAAAAAAAAAAAAAAAAAAACCGAAGACAACGAACAGTCGGAAATCGCCAAAAAAATAGGTTTAATGGTGAAAACAGCGAAAATAGAAAGGAGAAAAGGGTGACGTTTGTGGGGGATGGAAAGCGGGAGTGAGGAGGGTGTTGAAGGAATCGGCGGTAGTATAAAAGCTTTTTACCGAAATGTCTTCTATTTTTGAGACGTACGCCGAAGGGCGTATGAAAAATTGTTGCGAAAAAGAAATTTAGTCGAAAGACGAGCATTGGGGTTGACGGTGGTGCTTCGTGGGGTGGGGCTGGTGGTGGAAAATGGATAAAATTTATTGTCGTGCTCGTGAAACTATTGGCAACCTGAAAAACCACTTTGGTGGGCTCGAAGCGGATGGGTTGGCAACAATGCGTGGCAACATTTTCACGTTAATGTGACATTGATGTGGGATTAATCATCGAATGGTTAACGATTAGGTTCGATTATTTTAACCAACGTAATCGAATAATATGTTCTTCAGTTAACATTAATTTATCCGTAGAAACGTCTTTGTTCTATGAGTATATTAGTTTTGGTGCTTTCATATTTGTGTAGCAGAATCCACCATCATTCGAAAGAATTAAATTTATAATTAGGAAACATAATATTCCAGTGGAGACAGTTTTTCAGCCTTATGATGTGCTCTTAATTTATCTGACGATTTGATTTGGAAAAGTACTCGTAATGTATGTACGTCTATTTTATGCATCCATTTTCGCAGTCAATTGAAATTAAAACACAAAAATAACGAATTAAGTAGGTATCTTAAATTTAGCTAATCTAGAAGTACGTGGCTATGATTTAAGTGTATAATCACTACTCACTACGCATACATGATTGTGCTTACTTGATCACATTATTTATGTTACTAACCACCTTATACTTAAGGTTAAGGACGATATTTTTATGTGAGTAAAGATTCCATTAGGTACAGAGTTAAAAGAAGTAAATCCTTGGAGAAGGTTTACATTCAAACGAAGCGGTTATGCAGAAATTCGGTGAAGACGGCGAGACTGTTCAAAATGTCATAAACATTCGACTGTAGAAAGGGAATGATTATTGAATAGGGATGGGTGAAGGGTAGGCCGAAAAGAAGTGCATATTAGACTAGTTTTTTTTTCCCGTGATTTGGCATCGTGGGTGCTGACTATGGTTTTGTAACAGTACTCTTAGGAATAGCCTTGGTCTTGAAACGATACTCTAACTCCGGATACTGGTCGTCGTCTTGCAAAGTCAACTCTTCGTCTTGTAAGGTCGGTGTTGGTATTGGTACCTTGGTTTTGTACATAACAGTCTTGGTGTTGTAACGATACTCCTAGCCTTGAGTTTAGTCTTGGTCTTACCACAATATTCTTGGTTTTAAATCTTGTATTTATTTTTTCCACATCTAGTCTTGGTCTTGCAACTATACATTGAGTTTTAGGTTTGGTCTTGTTCTTGTTCTTCTTTGATCCAGTCTTGGTTTTGGTTTTGCACGTTCACTTTTTTCTTTCTTTGTCTTGCAACGATACTCGTGCTTTAGGTTCATAACCTCCATCTTGCGCAGTTCACTTTTTCTCTTGTCCTGTCAATTTTGATTTTGGTCTTCGTTTTGCATTGTCAAGTCTAGGCCTCGGTACGCCAACAACACTTGCAGTCTTTGTCTTGGTTTTTGTAGCACACAATCCAGAACATTTTTCAGTTTGTTTATATTCTTTAAATTTTTATTTGGTATTAGTCGTGTTCTGGTTTTAGCTAGTTTTGGTCTTGATCTTGTTCTTACAGAGCATATAGTTGCACTTGGTCATAGACTAACTTTGTTCAAGACTATTTTAATATACGTCCACATTTTTCTGTACTTTTTCAGTCAGGGCCGTAACTACAGGGGGAAATAGAGGGATAGTTTTCTCCAGAAAAAATTTAAAACTGTCCGAAAAGTTGAGAAATTTAAAACTAATGGGAAAATTTATGACTTTGTTGTGTTTTTGACGAGAAATAAAATAACTGAATAAAATGAAAATAGGTTACAGAAGAACCAATATGTTTTACGCCATATTATGACTGTTTTTTACGATTGAGTTAAAGATTTTTGTAGTCAGTTGGAAAATTTTGAAACTTACCGCCTCAAAAAAAAAAAAAAGAACTAGTGTATCAATGCTTCGAAAACCCAGTTTGCTCTATATTTATATCGATAGTTATCGATATGTCTGTACTTCATTGCTAGTTTTAGGTTAAGAAATTACAAAAAACTATCGCCAATTAACCATATCTTTAACAAAAATATCGATCTATCGATATTTTATGGCTAAAAACCACTTTTCCATATATTTTTTGTTTCCAGTTTTTTTGAAAACTACTGAACCGATGATCACCAAACTTTTTTCAAACTTGTTCACATTCAATAGCTGTCTTTCGTGAAAATTTTAGCCCTATCTGTTTGGCAGTTTTCTCAAAACCGTGAACAGAAAATTTTTTCCAGAAATATTTCTTCTTCAGTTCTCTTGGAAACTACCGAATTATGGCATCAAACTTCTAAGAAACTTGCTCCAACGTAAGGAAAGTCTATCGTGAAAATTTCAGCCCGATCCGTTTTCTCATATTCTCAGAATGCCGAAAAAACGAATTTTCCACGAATTTTTTGTTTTCCAGTTTTCTTGGAAACTAATTAACCGATAGGCAAAAAACTTCTTTCGGACTTACTGCAATATGAGAACTATCTCTTTTAAAAATTTCAGCCCTATCCACCCGGTGGTTTTGTCAGAACCGTGAACACAAAATTTCGGGCGATATATACATATATACATGCACATACAAAAAGTTAGGTCAACATGAAAAAATGGTACCAATCGTTTTCTTTTCTCATAAAGCGGATAATTTTTATCATCTCCACCCCTAACCCCTCCATGAAGTAAATTTTAATAGTAATCGTTATAACCTGTAATCTGTTTTTTGAGTGTGGAGAAGCGCATGTCGACGGAATGAATTTTATTGTAGGTCGATGCAGGCCCTTAAAGAAGTGTCAATTTGTCCCCTCAAATCTCGACATTTTCCGAACATTATGAAATGATATTCTTCAGATTCTTTTCGTAGGCTAGTTTAGAGTCTTCGGTGGCCTCAGAATTTTTCATTTCGGTCATTACCTGCCTGTACAGTGCCGTGCCTATTTTTGGACGGTATTTTGCAATTAGTTCTGTAGTGTAAAATACGCTACACCCTGTATAATATCCTACAGAAAATGGCCAACCGTACTCGCATTTTTCAACGTACCCATCGATGAACTCGTTGCAAACGAATTTCATTTCATTAATTTTCGTATTTACGGATACTACGAAAAAGCGGACGTGCGTTGCGGTGGTATTAAAAAGTTCTACGCTGCTGTGGCTGCGAAAAGGAAAAAGGATTATTCGAATTTGCTGCTAAGTTTTCTACCGAAAATTTAAAATAATAAATTGTTATATAGCGGATTATAATTATATCATAATATACCTATGTATACATAATTTATATTTATATAGGTGCATGTATAGGTACGTACGCTTTTTTACTGCTCGAATACACGTTACTGTAGAAGAGGAGGGTTGTAATTTTTTGAAGAGGGTGGAACGAAAAAAAAGGTTTCGGGTAAAAGTTTTTCTAATTCGATGCCACCCGACGTTTTCATACTTTCTTACACATTTTTAGACTTGGAGCAAAATTTCATGAAATCGTGACGGTGCGTTAGTGACAAAAAAAAAAGAAAAGAAAAAAAAGCAGAGTGAGTGAGTGAGTGAATGAGTGAATGAAAGAAAACAGAGTGGAAACAGAGAAAAAGAAAGAAAAAAAAATCAACGCGATTGCGGAAACTGTTGTGCAGAAAGAATAAAAAAGTAGGTAGGTAACTTACTTTTAAAAAATTTCTGTAGAACACTAGGTAAACTTTTTTTTTGTAGTTTTTTATTGGTGCGTCGTTTTTTTTTTTGTTGTTTTTTTTTTTGTATGCTTCAGGAGATAATTAAAAAACGAGAAAAAAATTCTAAAGTTGATTGACCCGTATTTCAATGTAATACGAATATTTCATGATTTTTTTTTCCTCTCCTTTTCTTCATCACTTAATTCGCGATTTTAGTACTGTGCGAGAACGTTTTAAATAAATTAAGTAAAGAAAACTGTTAGGTACTTTTGAATAGCTCGAATTAATTCAATTTTATTCTCGTTAGTGCTTCGTTAAGTTGTTGAAATTCTTCTAATTTTTTTTTTTTTTTCATTCTGTTAATTTTTTGTTTTTTTCAAACTTTTTTCAAGTACAAAATTTATCGTTTAGAAAGAATTGAGATTTCTTCGACGAAATGTTCGAAGCTGATTTATGTTTATACTTACCTACTGAAGGTTGTGTTACGAAACATTAAGTCACCGAGTAAGGTATATTTAGTCGTGATAGTTTTAAGATCTATGACTACGATTATTCTAATTGATGACGTACCGTTGCAATGCAGCGTAGAGTTTGTATACTTAAAGGTTTAGATTGAGTTTCGAAATTATAATATTTAAGATACTCGTAATGTTATGATTATAACTGTTAGCCATTAAATTTCACCATACAACGAAAAAAAAAAAAAAAATCAGTTTGATTGGGTGACGTAAACATCGAAAAAGGTTCTCGAAGATCGAATTGAAATTTTTGATTATTGATTTGATCAAAAATCTTCAGTTTCATCGGTCATTCTTGATTGAAATTAAATTTATTCATCTAAAAAAACGATGAACACGTGTTGATTGAAAGATTTGAATTCCATTTCTTCGCAGTTTGAAAATGTATTTTTACTTTAGTAAAAGTTTTCAAATTTATTTTATGCTTCATCGTTGTCTTCTATAACATCCTGCATAATATTATGTTTTCAATACAATGAAGTCAAGAGAGAAAGAATAACTCCTTTGTAAAAAGAAATAGAAAAAAAAAATGCTAAACCATATTCAATCACACTTTTGGGGTACCTAAGTTATATAGTATGGTATCTACCTAACTTTTGGTAAATGAAAATTCGAATATTTTCCCCATAATTACGAAGAATTTTGCTCCTGATCCATCTGAATTTTAGTGATTTTTTAAACAAATTTTTTATTATATTTATACCTTTATTAGGCATAACCAAATAATTGATAATTTTTTCAAAAAATTTGGCTGAAAATCAGAAAAAAAAAAACAGCCAAAAACAAAAGAAAAAAGCTCTAGCGTAGCAGCCACTTCACTAGAAAAGGAAGATTTTCAAAAATCAGCTTATCAGAACGAAAATTGGCCAACAGATTGTAGAGATCATAATGAATAATTATTGTTCTAGATCTCGCTCCAATATTGATTTAAAAATTATGCATTTTAGAGCCTTCAATCAGAATAAAATCATACTTATCGGAAGTATCGTCCGGCTAATCCACATCAAAATTTTCAGCATGTTGGAACAGATCGGTTTACTCAGTCAGTATTTTACAGTTGTAATAAGTCGAAAATTAACCATATAAGAGCTATAAAACCATTAAGAAAGCAATAAAAACTAACAAATTTCAAAAAACAAAAAACGATCAAAAATGCTCCAAAATAAGACAAACAATTCGCTCTAAAATTTCTCCAGGAAAATCTACTGGAATTAAAATTAAACGAAAAAGCATTAATATGGTAAATTAATAATTTTTTTTCAAAATATAAAACGGATCTGAAAAAAAAGAAAAAAAAATGGGCTAAAAAGGGAAAAATAATCCTCTTAAAATTTCGTCAGCAAGATTTAAGTCTGGAGACTGAAATTATTGGAGTCAGCGCTCTTTTTCTTACCATGTAGAGGCTTTATACGTTCGTTCTGGCAAATTTTATGACAAAACTTTTTAATGATCGCCGACTTCAATAATTTTTCAGTCCCTACTTACATTTTACTGGAGAAATTTTAAGAGGATTTTTTTTCTTTTCAGCGTATTTTTTAGTTTTTTTTTTTTAATTCTGTTTAATTTTTTGAAAAAAAAAATTATGAATTTACCATATTAAAGCTTTTTTATTTCATTTTAATTCCAGTAAATTTTACTGGAGAAATTTAAAAAAAATTATTTTTATATTTTTAAAGTATTTTTATTCGTTTTTTGTTTTTTTGAAGTTAATTATTTTTTTTTGTTTAAAAAGTTGTTTTCAGTGAGTTTTTGTTTCTGGCGTTAGAGGCAATTTTACTTTATAACTAACAGTTTTTTTATTTAAAAATAGCTCAGAAACTACTTTATTGATTCTAAAAAAAATTTAATGGTACCACCATAGGATCATCTTCTACCATGTAAAAAAAAAGATTATCAAAATCGGTGCCGAGGTTAAGACGTTATGTTGAACAAACATAAAAAAAAAACATATACACGAATTGAACTGATAACCTCCTTCTTTTTGAAATCGGTTAAAAATAGTCGTACCGGATGTACCTTCCGGTTGATGCACGCTGAAATCAATGGGTCTGTTTCGTGGCTTAGTACAAATGTTCATACCAAATGTCGTAACTATCGTAAGAAAATTTCAACCTGTGCCGTGGTAATTAGGAAGTTGAATACTTACGTAATGAATTTCAACTTTTGTGACAAAAGTGTCTTTGCGTCATGAAACGAGAAATATATCCACATTCGCCCTTAGATGGGTTCCTGAGAACAAAGTTAGTACGTAGATTTTAATTAAAAACCTGCATAATAACAGTTTTTAATTCGTTTAGTCTAATATTGTGCCAAAATAAACCTGCTCAATGATAGCTTCTATAATGATAGAAGATTAACATGCGCACAAATCACTGCTGTACATAGTCAGTCAAAGATGTCGAAAAATAGCTGGAAATTCAAGAAACAAACAAAAATCGCATTAATTGCTAGAAATCTGAGAAACAACCCACTTTTTCGACCTTATAAACCAATACTTATGCAAACATACATAAATGAAACAAGCCATAAAGGGCAGAAACTAATCCTGAATTTAGCAAGTACCTATTATAAAATTATTATATACATTGCTTTAAAAAATAAAACAAGTTTTAAACTGTACTACGGGCCAAAAATGGGCCCTATCAACCATACAGTCTATTCTGGCTGAAAAAAAAAATCGTCCAAAAATGTGATTTTTGTATGCAAGACTACAGAAAATCTATATTATTGACCTTATACATGCGAAATTCTGTGTAGAATTCAAAAACAACAGAATTGTTGGAATAGAATGAACTTTTATGATTTTTTTTTTTATTTTACCATACTAAAGCAGTTTTCTCAGCGAATACTGCAAAAATTAACTCCATTAGGTACTTCCCATCCAGTATTATTTAGGCAGTGGTGCGTGACGTCACAATTCTGATAAACGCAATATCTTACTAGGTGACTGATTCTCATGAGAAGCGTTGTGAATATTTAAAGTTTTGGTTGTATTTAATTGTCTTAACACAAATGATAGCTACTTATTTGACATGAATGAAATTTTAGAACAGACTTCAAGAAATAAAATGAGATGAAGATTAATAAATTTGAGCGCTTAGAAGCTAAGAACATCGAAGAAGAAGATGAAATTGTGCATTACATTGGTGTTTTTGAGCCTTATTGTTAGTTGTCTTGAGGGTCAAGTTCATTGATAACATTAAATTAAACTATTTTATTGGCTTCTGAGAACTCAAATTTCTTCTTCTTTGGCTTATTTTACCTATTTTAGCTTTCTCTATAATTTCATTTATGTCTAACAAGTAGCTATCTCCTGTTTTAAGACAGTTAGGACCAAAATTTCGAAGCCTGTCCTATATACTGTGAGATCTATTCTCAGTTATTAACTATGTGACAAATAAAAAATTCATTATCTGTTAATTACAACACATTGAGTTTTGTCCCAATCAATTAAAATTCAATTCCTTAAAATATTTGCATGTTTTCCTATACTCGATCATTTTTGTTAAATAAAATTACAGATTGTAGAATATAATAGATAATAAGATGAAACTCAACGGTGAACATTTTATAATAATATGACATAGAACCAACTAGATCTTATAGATAATGATCTAGTGGTGTGATGGGAATTCACACACTACATAGTAGGTACTCCGTTTTCTACCTGGCAAGCAATCTGTATGTTTTTTGTTTACATCACCATTACTGTTATAAAATGAAACACAAATAATTAAAAGTGCTTTGATTTGGGAATTCGCTTTATTATAATCGCGATATAAAACCAAAAGATCAAGCGGTAAAACATCCTCTTAATTAACATCAGATTATTATAGCAACTATGAATAATTCATCAACGGATCCATAACATCGAAAGTAAGATTTCAACAGCTGGTTGTAACATTGGTAACTTTGATAACTAAGTTTAATTATTATTCAAACTGTAAGAGAGATCGTTTCACTCGAATTAGGGCCCTTTAACAACAATTTTGGGGAGTTGTGTGAGATACCATGAGGCAAGACCTCATGGTTTTATGTAGTATGTAGGCTATCTTGTTTCACGTCATTTTCCCCTATGATCTAAGATATTAGTGGATCTTGGGCTGTTCTTCTAAATTTCAACTTTTTGATTATTTCTATTTTCTAATTAATATTTTCGAACAATCATGTGACAATCATTTTGGGATGTCACAATACTACCGTGTTTTTCATGAGTATCAGCCACCCAATGAGATTACTGAGAAGAATTATGATGAAAAAGATATTACCTAATGTGAATATATAAGTATGGAATAAGCTACTGATCATAGGAGCGATGATAATCATATTTTACATGAATGTTCGTATCTTGAAGTTCAGCTTTTTATAATGAAAGAAAATGTACACTTGTTCAAGTAATTTTCTCCCTCAAATTGTAATTAAATTTTTTTTTTTGTTATACCTACTCAATATTTCACCAAAAAATTGACGAAAAAAATAACAGGACGTCACAAAATTTCGTGAATTTTGTTCAAACAGCTCAAATAAAGTTTTTAAAATGTTTGCTGAGATTTTATAATTTTATAAATTTTTAAACTTCTTTTGCTTCTTCAGTGCTAATTATGATAATGGCTTAAGTAAATATATGTATTTCAGCTTGATGCTGTTGGGAAGAGTAAATTATCCTTCTTTCCCACAGTTGAAGAAAGTTTTGAGAGAAATTCAAAGCACTTATTTGGTCTGGTCTTCAAAGAATCAGTACAAATATAGGTACGAATTAATAATTGAAAATTTATGATTTTATCTGAGAATAGGTAAAATGGAATTTTAATTTGGTTTTGGATGAAAGTAATCACTAAACAACGAAAGTAATCACTAAACGACAAAAGTTGAATATAAAATGAAATGATAAGAACCTGGTCAAATCACTGATCAAAGCATTTTAGCGTCCACAATAATAACAGATTTTTCGTAATTTTTCCTTTCATAAAAATCAATACAATCTAGTTGTAAGATAAGTGTGATGAAAAAACCGTACAGACTCAGTTAAAAACTTTTCCTTTTTTCAATTTCCTTTTTTTTTCGTTCGTCTCCTCCCATGTTTTTCGCATTACCAAACGTTTTTATCTTTAATTGAAAAAAAAAAGCAGGATTTATTAAAAAAGAAGAAAAACAACTTACCAGTTTTCAAACAAATAAAATTATCACCCCGAAAACCGAAAAAATATTTCAATGAAAAATGTAAAGGTGTATAATTTCACTTGCGTTTTTTTCATTTTCCCTCTATTTCTTTCACTTTCTGTCTTTCCCTTTTTTTTTTTTTATTTATTCTATAAAATTATTGAGTATTTTATCAAACAAAGGATGCAATTTTAAAATAAAAGTAGAATATTCACATTTTCATTTTTCGCCTCCAATATATTTCATGCAGGTATAAATTGAAATTCAGATGCTGTTATGAAAATACCTTTTTTTATAAGGGTACGGCGAAGTGTTGGAAAGAAACGTAAAAAATTGGTATATTTTCGAACCATTAAATAAAAGAAAATCAGAAGAAACAATTTGAGCTCATCGTGAGAGAATTTTATGGAATTCGTGGGTTATGTATTTTTCATTCGAATAATGGCGAACGTTTTAACAAAGAATTTAAAGAGATATTTTATGTTTTTTTTTATTTTTATTTTATTCTTTATTTGTTTGAGCTTTTCTCGAAGAGTGTGTCCTATTGGTGTGCTTTGTGGGTAGATCAGCTCATTCCACGAAAATTGACATATCAGTCCATCAATGTCTAAAACTCTCTGGAAAACCACAGTTGCGTCGTTTAAAACATACCGGTGGCTAAAATTCTTTTTATAATTTTATATAATAACTTACTCTTGAAAAGAAAAAATTTTTTGAAAAAATTCTAATTTTGTTTAGAGGTACCTATTCATATTGTTTTGTTTGTTTTTTTTGTGCAAAGTCAATGGTTAATGGTTATTTTTAATTTGATTAATAATTATTGAACAATAGGTACCATATTTTAGTTAAAAAAGGGACAAATGACGAATTAAGTACCCTAAGAAAAAAATAAAATTTCGGCCCCTGCAATAAAAAATGAACCTATACAACAAATAACATATTTTACTGGAGAAACATTATTGGTAGGTACCTACTTAGAAAACAATCATTTCTGTTCATTTTCATTTGGAAAAAATCTGAAGATATTTTATGGGTGTGTATCCATAGGTGAAATTTGGTTAACTTTTGAAGGGGAGGCTAAGTTTCAAATTTTATCTCTCTTTCAACTCTATCTTCCAAAGATCTACCTCATCCCCTCACTTAGTGACGGATTTAAAGAAAAAGGTACATAGTCAGCAAATAACCAAAAATGTTTGATTTAAGAATGATTGGAGCAACGTAAAGTGTTTTTGGGACCTCTGAGTGGCTGGGACTAAAGTATCCGCCTACTGCAGAATGATACTAAAACGAGGGTCCTTTCCATACAAAATTATGCTTTTGCAGGGTTTTATTGCTAATTATTAATTACCTTCAATTTTTTTCCTGAAGAATCTCTGGAGGGCTAAATGTCTGTTCTTAGAGGGCCAATCCTCCTGAACCCCCTAAATCTGCCT
Organism: Ericerus pela; assembly: GCA_011428145.1. Lineage (NCBI taxonomy): Eukaryota > Metazoa > Arthropoda > Insecta > Hemiptera > Coccidae > Ericerus > Ericerus pela. The sequence goes on from WOFM01000008.1 coordinate 115,967, forward strand.
ACATGTGTGTGGTTTGATTGATGATTGAAATAGTTCAACCGAATACACTTTTACGAATCAAACAAAAGTGTATATATGTTAGCATTCTAACTATCTATTAAATAAATTCGATAAAACTACAATATTCTAACACTCACTATGAATTGTGTACAATTTAGAACAGAGTGATTCTACTATTTGAAGAAAATCATCAGATAGATTAATAAAATTAATAGTAGACTATGCAGTACCTACAGCTGTATGTTGGTAATTACCTAGTTGATGATACATATTTTGTTTTCCATAAGAGAATGGTACTTACAGTATGGCTGTAGACTCGAATATTTAGGAAAATAAGAGACAGGCATTCGTGAAAGCAAATTTTAACTTAAGTAGAAGTGATAAAACAGTTTGTTGGACTTTGACATAAAAAACCTAAAAAGTGAAAACCAATTTTTTAAATCTATATGTTCGTTTTCTTGTCGAGGGTCACAACTGTAGATAATTGACACCTGGTGGTATGGTTCTCTGCACCCAAGTATCCTTATGTCATCCTGATAGTAATGAACCACCATTTTGCTGTATTTTGTTAGCGTCAATCACTTTATACTTTTTGAATATGCTTAGTAATGTAATAAATGTAACAGTAAATCTCAAAATGGCAGTTCATTATCATCATCACGAACTAAGCATACCCTGACGTAAAGAGCCTTACCGATGGTGGAAAATCATCAAAATATGTATCATCATGGATAGTGAAAAAATCAAACATCGAGTACAAACATAAGGGTTGTTCACTAAAGACTAGTTTTCAAATTTAAATAGACAGATGCTTTCGTGGTTGCAAGAGGGTAGGTGTTCATGAAATTTTTGGCATTCTGTTATGGTGCTATGAATGTTCTGTTATAAACTTCGTTAGTATTCTATTTTGATGCAATGAAATTGGTGTTCTCGAAATTTTTTATAGCACCCTGTTAATCTGCTCTTATCAGCTCTTATCATCGATGAATTATTTCAGACAATTTTGAGTTTTTCCACAAATCATTGAGGAAGGAATGATCAGATCTTCATGAAGTCGCGTCTACATTATCTTTAAACATTGATAAACATCTCCTGATAATTTCACTGTTGAGTAATGCTCCATTCAGGAGAAAATGCGTATGCAAGAAGTTGTATTTGATTTATAGATTACACAGAGTTCCAGATTTTCAACTAAAACTCACAAACCAACAAAAGGTTCTACATAAAATTAGAAGTAGACAATTCTTAAATATTGTAGAGTAAATTATCGTAATTCCATCATTAAATATTGCTTTTATGGAGAGAAAGTTTGTTTTCAATAAATTTTACTTAAACAAATTTATCCACTCAAGAAATAAACAACGGATTTCAACAAAATTTTTACATCATCCTAAAAATTATAGACCAAGTCATAAAAATTTTAATGTTGAAAATTGTTTAGTTATTAGCTCAGTTACTCGAAACAAAGTCACAGTAACCAAAACCGCACTGTCTAAAATTTAAAAATACTTCCCAGATAATAGTTTTAACTCATTGTTGTTCCAAAAAATACAATTTTATTTTTATTTCCATTTTAAATAAATCTCATGAAATTGTTTTCTTCAATATAGAATGCAAAAAATTAATTTGAATCTATTTAGCACCATAACAGATTCATAGCCACACCTCATCACCTCATGCTATGCATAATGGAGTTTGTGCCATAAGTTTTTATAACACAGGCATAACATTATAACAAAATTCAAGAACCAGAAATATCGTTGTTATCGCCATAACAGAGTCAATAGCAGAATCATAGCAGACCAAAAAAATTTTAAGAACACTATAATGATAATTCCATATCATTTCCTAACTTAATATCATTTCCATATTCCTCTTGTATTCTATAAATATTATCTCAACAAAATCATTTCGTAAATAACTTTTATCCCACTATCCTGTCTTGATTACTTCACTGTAACTTGTCAAGACCTGTTTCTTGACATCACCTTTTCTCACTAATACAATGTTTTCATAATATACATCTTGATGTCATTTGTTTCATGAATATAACATACAACTCTGCACTATTCCCAACTTCTCTGAAAATTATAACTACATCCACTTATGTCATAAGTATGTTTCTTTATTGGCTTACTCTAAATTATGTAGATTCTATTAACCAATCACATTGTATATCTCCCACGAAACCATTGTAGAATTATCTCAAATCCATACCCTTAATTCCAAGCTTGATTGACTATCAATTCTTCTCTTGTACAGTTCATTACATTTTAATATTTTCCTGTACATACAAAATATACATCATATAAAAAATAATATGTGCCGTGTATATACCATTACAAACTCCTACCCTGAATTAACTTCCTAGCTTGAGACTTGCTTACTAGCAGGATAGTTAAATAGTAAAGAGTTTGTGATGTTCAAAATTTCAAACGTTATCAGATAATAAGTTACTGTTTTAAAACAGTGAATTACTGTGTGAACTGTAATATGACATGACTGATTTATTTTACTTCTTTCCGATTTTTAATGAATTATTATAGTATTTACAAGTTGAATAAAGTATTTAAAGTGAATAATATATTCTTATTTTTTTCTATGAAATTATTATACATCGCATAAAGAGACATTTTAGAAAAATGATAATTATTCTTCTGACAAAATAAAATTATTGACTAGTATCTGTTTCAAAAGTTTCATGTGAACAAGTTTATAAAAAGCACAAGTCAACGGATTTTTGCTCGTGCCAGGGGCGAATCTAAAGCTCCATTTAGAGAGGGGAAAATTTTAATTTTTTTGGAAAAAATAAGGTGTAAGATTTATTAAGAAATTAGGAATATACTTCTTCAGTCCTTCATTAAACTGATTATCGTTGTTTTTGTTTTTAGATTTGGGGAAATTTCCCCCATTTCCTTCCTGAATTTGCCACTGGCTCGTGCTGAGTATCCGAGCCACTGCTTGAAAATTAGCTTAGTGTGAACACAACCCTATTATAAATGAATTTTCAACAGTCGAGTAAAACCATCGATATTTTCAGCCATTGCTCTCAAAATATCGATTTTTCTTTTAACAATCGACGAGAAATTTTGCCAACAATGCACAAACCCTTCATAGCCTTCGCTCTGCTGATTGGGAGAGGCGTTGAGCTTCGTTTACAAGTTCCCAAGTAGTACGTCAGTTATGTTGTTTTATTTCAAGGAAAATCGAAGGAATACGAATTATTTACCTTTTGCTGGCCTCACTTCCTCAATAATCCATTCGAAAAACATTTTTATTTTTTTATAATTTTTCAAAAACGTCGTTCTGTGTAATTCGAGCAATCGGTTTGGAAGTGTGTTTTCAATGCGGGCAACGTATAGATGTTAGGAAACGAGCGCGCCATTTTTCGTGCGAACTTGAAATAAAAGCAAGTTCATTAAAGGTGTCGACGGAACACTGGAAAACTTGTTCGGCGTGTGTTATTCAATACGACACAGAAACCCCAGCAAAAGTATAAGGTTGAAGCTGAAAAAAAAAAAATTGTCGTAACAGAAGACCGATAATTAACGAATACATAATTCATTGAAACGTGTCTTGGTTTTTAACGAGTTACGGTCACGACAGTGATTTTTCCTTTCTCTGTGTCTCTCTGACCCCCTCTTATCGTCTTGCTATAGGTCTCCATTGCCCTACTTTGAGAACAACGCTGAAACCGGAAAGAAAAATGTACCAGTCGACCGTTAATGACAATTTCCTTATCAAAAAGTATAATTCAAAAAAAAAAAAAATTGAAAAACGAAAAACCATATTTGGTAGGTAACACCTAAATGTTGAAAAATATGGGGAATAACCTGATGTAGGTGAGTATATTTGTAAGTACTAAAATAACTTTACCTAGTAGTTCAGCTCCTTGGAATTTTGTACAAATTTCGAGTTGGAATCTCTCAATTATACGTCGTAGATAAGGGGAGGGGAGGTTTTAAATTCAAGAGCATCCTACCCACAGTGCCAAAAAATGTGTCAGTTCTGGTGTTTTCTCAATTTTTTTTTTTTTAGAGTGGCAGTATAATTTCAGACTTGAATAAATTTGAATATGTGGTGTGAGAAAGTCTAATTAATAGCGTACTCACAGTCCAAATCAATGTTTCAAAAGGGAAAAATCAAAAGATGCAGCTTCTTTAAACACAAGCTTTATTTCGGAATGGAATTGATGAAATTAAATTGGAATCGAGCGCCCATAACTCGCCTCACACACACTCCACTTAAAATAGGTTGAATAAATTCAGTGTATTTCACAATTCGCCATGTTATATTATAATAATTATATTGAATAAGAAAATACGAACTACTTGAGGGTATGGAACATACTTGGATTTTAGACAAGGATGAACCGCAGGTCTGGACTACCCACATCACCAAAAAACAAAAACAAATTTCAAATATTTGAAAAGGAAAAATTTATCAAGTAGGTAATTTCATTATGAAAATCAAAATACAAATATTCTTTAAAGATTGATAAATAGAAGCCATGTTGAACTGTTGATCGGAGTCTGGGGTTGTAATATTTCTGCCACATTTTTTTTTTTCACCCCCCACAACTGTAGTAACTGTTGTTTTTTGTATTTTTTTGTCGGCTAATTCTGCCTCCTCATAAATTTTATCACCTCGGTCTTAAGCCTGTGTAGACCCGGGGGTAAAACCAGTCTTGCTGCTGATATAAAGAACAAGAATGCCAAACAGTGGAAAGAAAATAAATTATGGAGGTTGAGACTGCGATTTGCGAGCTAAGATTGGGTAACTCCATTTTCAATTCAAGCACAGGTAAAGTGAAATAAATTTAACTAACCGTACAAGGCCACACTGGTCTAAAAGACCCCAGTATTTTCTTTCCTTAACATCATGTTGAGACTTGGCAACACTGACTAGAGATGCTGGAATTTTTTCACTACAAAGTTCGAATAACAGTAATGAAGTTTTACAATTAAGGCGGGTTTGAGGATGAGTAGTTGATTCTTTAAGATAAATCATAAAATTGAGTAGTCATTCAGTTTTTTCTATAAGTTCATTCGAAAATCGTGTGTAGATAACGAAATCAAACGGATAATAATTGACTAGATTCATGTTAATGTTACGATTTCTCATCCTGAGTCTTGTTGAATGCATAAAAAATGACTGAATGTGTATGACTACAATTGACAAGAAAAATGTATTCATTTCGAATTTAATAATTTATTATCATTTGGAAACTGGGAATGGTTTTGTTTGTGTCTTCGACTCTTTGTGATTAGATTTATAATTTAATGGAGTTTTGAGATTTCTTCAAGAATTTGATTTTTAATAATTGATTTATATTTTTGGAGCATAAATAAAACAAGGATTGAAAAATGCTACGTTTTTTCATTTTGTTTCTGTTAGTTGAGTTTCTGAAATTTACCATAATGTTAATTATTTTTGTTTCCTTTTCCATCATTTTGGTTTTCATTTCCGTTACATTTCCTGATTTTACCTAAATTTTTCATTCAGTTTCCATTTTGGGTTTCATTTCCCTTTCCATTCAAAAAAATTTTTTTCTTGACTTAAATTATCCAAATCTTGTTTAAATATCGATATCTTAAAAATTATCAATATTTTTTCGACATCTCAAAAATTATTGATATTTTTTCGATATTTCTGAAAATTATTGATATTTTTTTCCCCACATCAAAAATTAATGAGGTGAGAAACAGAAATAGAAACAATTCATCATTCAGTTTCTATTATGTTTCCATTAACGTTATTGATCTAAAAACTAATTTGTTAACCATTTTCAATTCGGTTTCCATTTCAAAATTTTGGTTTTTTGGTTTATTTCAGTTTCCAGCACAGAAAAATGTGGTTTTTGTTTTCAAAAAATTCGGTTTTCATTTCTGTTCCTCATTCTCTGAAGTAAAACAATTCATTTCAGTTATTTATTTTTATCTTAATTTTATTTAGTCGTAGATATTCACAAAGCATTTATCACAGTGTACAATTTGGTGATCCTAGGAAACAGTGTGGTTACATTCAGCACAAGTTTTGTTACACTTTCAGTCAGTTTTTCATGGGCGGTAGTAACATCTTCTTCTCGGACGTGGATCAATACGTTTCTCTTTTTTTGGTTGTGCTGACTATTTGTTTCTTCTTCAGATTTACTTTTGAACGGTCGAGGCTTGCAGAAGCTGATCTCTTAAAAGTTTCTCATATTCTACCATCATGTGACGATTTTTTACGATGTTCTCTCATTGCAGGTATTCGTTGAACTTTTTCAATTATTTCCCGAATATCATGTTGAATTTTTTGTCAGCCTTCGCATTCTTGTAGCAGTGGTTTAATTAGTGCACTCCCAAGTTCTTTAAAATATTTCCTTCTATTGACTTTTCCACTATGCACCAAGCGATAAATCATGCAACAATTATATCCAGCCAAATTTAGAAATCCATAAAATAATATGGCCATTGGCCATCTTGATGTCTTTTTCTGAACTGAATAAACTTTATTAACTTGACCTAATGAATCTACCCCGCCCTTTGTTGCATTGTAATACCTTACAATACTTGGTTTTTTAACAGTGTTGTTATGATCAGAGGTGTCGAGAGTTGTTGACAATGAGACTACAGTTTTTTCTTCTTACCCTTTGCAGCTGGAGGCACATATTATACTAAGGTCAGTTTTTTGTGAAAAGCAAATAAGGCTGAATTATTATTGGATCATTTGCTGAGTTGAAGTAGTTCCGTCGGAAGCTCGGATTTATTCTTCCATACTGTACCGATATAAAGGTATGCTTGAAAACCAGTTGTCAGCCATGATGCACCAATTTGTATGGTAGATTGGTTAGGTTAAAGTAAGAAGGTAATGCTCAATAAGTGGAGTCTTCAGTGGTTGATCTTGTTGACCAGTGTACATAATTGTATTTATGATGTAGTATGTAAATCTATAAATGCCCATATTTCAATAGTCTTAGTCTCTTAATAGAAGGGAGGCATCATATGTTTGTTGACGCATCTATCCTGGTAGGTGTGGTTGATACATCATCCTGGTAGAAGTCATCAGCATCATCATCATCATAAGGTTGGTGTTGAGAGCTTCTACTAAGACTTTTCACACTACGCTTCTGTAGAAATTCGCTATGCCTCAACTGGATGTGTTCATTGGTATGTTGAACAATTAAGTCGTAGCAGCTTCAGTAAAGAACAACTCCCAAGCCAGTAGAGGAGATGTGGCTTTTTTGCATTACCTTCCAACACAGTTTTTTCTTTTGAAATATTATATGTTGAAATGTTACGGGTTTTCGTTATTTTTTTGGTAATCCATTGAAAGCCTTTTTTACGTAAAATACTGGCTTGGGCTATAGTCTCTACTTTTAGCAAGTTGGATTTTGATTCTTGAAGTTCATAATCGTTGCCTATTTGATCTTTGGTGCACTCGTAGTCATCATCATCTTCGTCAGATAACTCAGTGTCACCATCATCATCATCCTCCCGAAAATCTGGTACAACAAAATCAGGTTCGGAGTTTGTATCATAGTCATCCAACACCTCATCAGTTGCGTCTGGTAGAACAAATTCATCCCTACTTATTGAGGTCGAGGGTTTCAATTTTGGCTGCCATGGTTCTGATTTCAGCTGTGATTTTGAACAGGACATTTTTTATCGGTATTTGTGTATTTAGGGCTGAAAAATATGATGGACGATTGGGGACAACTTATTTACAGAATGGTTGAACTTATATTTTTGCCTTACACTTTCGAAATTTTTTCAGTGTTTGGCAACATTTTCTACCCTCATACTTCAGTACTGCGCAGTCATCAAGGAAAAAAAAATCAAAACAAATTTTAAGTGTAAAACGAAGTTTTCTTGACTTTCATAAAACTGATCGAAGTAAACAAAATTTCTTGGTTGATAAATTTTTCTAAATTCATGCCCCAATAAAAACACTATTGAAATAGAAAATTCACAAAAAATCATTTACTTGAAGTTTGATTCTTTTGATGGAATTTTAATATGAAACAAATATGTATTTTTAGAAGCTATTAACCTCATTTGACCGATAAAAGGTTTTTTAAAAAAAATTTTTTTTAATTTTATTCTCAAATTAGCATTTACAAAATTACTTGTAAACAGCTTTCTTTTTCTCCGATGGAGTCAATTTTTTGTAGACATATTGTGCCGAGTTCTTGACAATTTCTACTAAAGGAATTTAATTTTGAAGAGAAATTGAATAATTTACACTTAAACAAATTTGGGCTCCAAAAGACCCAAGTGTAACCTTTAACATAAAAAATCTGGGGTAGCTCTTTAGGGTACGAAATTTACAAGAAAAAATAAGAACAATTTCTAAGTATAAGGCCTACATGCTAAAAATATGACAAAAATTATTATACACTCTATTTGACCGCAAATAGGTACTTAACAATTTGAATACCTAATACAGACCGACATTCCAGTCTCAACTATTGAGCCCCTTAATGTATCGTGGTCACATGAAAAGTGATTCTCCAAAGTTACATGAAACATTCAAGTTCGTTCAAACATAGCGAGTGGATTGACGCAATTAGAGTAGATACCTACGCCTGCGTAATTAAAAATGACGTGGTTTAAACCGTCTGAAGGATGATTAAATTTGATTACGCGTGCAAAATAGTTTCTTTCCAGAAAATGGCCGAAAAACATAATATTCTTTCAGCGTATTATGTTTGAATTTATTGTTTTCGTATTTTCCAGAAAGAGTTGGCTATAAGCGTTGATGAAATATAAGTGAGTGCGTGTGACAAGTGGTAATGAGGAGAGCGATACAAGTTAAAAGTACTTGTCAGTTTATACAAGGTGGGACAATGTATATGGGTTGTAATGATATAATATGATTACAAGTTTTAACAAGTAGAAAATAATATATCGATACATTTAGTTTTTTTTTTTATTCAAACACCTTTCACCACCGTCATTACAGAACAGCTGTTATAGTTCTCAATTACATTTTATTCATTCAAAAAACTTACCCTTCCTAAAAAAACTCAAATATACATGTAGATACCTACCTATCTACCTGCTCTTAGGATGTTTCGATCTTTATACTTATCCGATTTTCTAAAAATACACATCTACTTCATAATTTTAATCATACCGTATTTGAAAAATTTGTTTGGTAACCAGCACTCAACCACAAAGTGAAAAATTTACTGATGTTGATAATAATCTCGGTCTACTCCTAAATAATGTTTGTTATCAGTAATGCAGAGACTTTGTCTCTATTTTGAAAAAATAAGGTGAACAGTGAGTTAAAAAAATGGAAACCAACTTTACATGAAATTCGGTGGATCAGTGTAAACATCTTTTAAACAACTAAACGGATGGAGGCAACGTTTTAGTTTTCAGAAAATAGTTGTAGCTAGTGTAAAGGCCTTAAACTCACTTGTATAATTTCTGTATAATTTCTGCATTATTCTTAAGAATAAAAGGAATAATTCATTAAATTAAAAATTACTGATAAGTTGAATACATTCCAAAATTAAGAGCGTTCCGTCGGAAAGTGCCGACCTTGTGGTATATTAATGGGTAGGCTAATTAGAATTTCGAATCAGTCGAATAAATTTGTCCTACGTAGCCGCCATATTGGCGGATCAAAATATTATTAGAAAGAAAAAAAAGATTAAAAAATACAGACATAGAGACCTTGACCATCTTATTTTTGATTTTGCTGGAGTTATAGCAAAGAGAACCTCACTTTTTGATCAATTGACTTAGTTATACGCTGCAGAACAAGTAAAATGGTAATGTTTTCTTGATAGAATAACGTTATTGTCTCATGGTTTGGTAATTAAAATATTTATATGGTGATAATCGATTCACTTGAATCCTTAAGTTAGGCTGCTATACACGGGTAAACATTGATCTCTTGTTAGGATTTTGTGGAAATGTAGATGTGGAAAACCTGATAGGGCATCCCCAGGATACGCGTGAAGACAGTATTGGTGTTGCAGTTTCTTGTAAAGTGTCCACTCCCATCATATTATCACAAGATAAGCCTGGATACTCCTTTGAATAATTTTACCATTCATACACTATCATTCAAACAGCCAAAAATTTAATTAATTTAATTACTATATGTGGAACACTTTACGTCGTGGAAGATATTCCAACCACAGAAGATGTTCTGCAGTTTTGCAGGTTCACCACAAATTTAATTATACCCAAGGTATGGGGGAGCAAAGACCTCGGTGAACACTGGCAATTTTATAGCCAATTTTTTGAGCTTATATACAGGCTCCTTACTCACACATAGACACATACATAAGGAATATGTACATGTGTGTGATGACTAATTGCAACATATTTTATCATTGTCATGGCAATGAGGAAAATTTGGCATATGCGCTGATAAGCCAGATCATGACATCATTTGAGATGTGAACTGCCAATTTGTCATGGTCTAGATGTTGCATCATACTTGGATAAGTTTTCAAGTATGCATGAACAAATATACAATGTATTTAATGTGAAGTGAACAAAACTGGTTATTGTGTGATGACAAATGTCATTGAGAGGCCGAACATCTAACCTCTTATGAGTAGTCTAATCCCTACAATATAATAGTCAAGGCTGTGGAAAGAGAATCCATAGGCCCAGGTGGTCATCTCTATCAGACCTTGGGGAAAGAGGAGGGGGCCCTTAAAAAAATTGTTGTAGAACAAATACACAATTTTTAATCGAAAACTCATTTATAAGTATGAACTTTTGAACAACTTAAAGCTAAGACCTTAATTCGGGCCCCCTGAAAAGGCCACGAATGGGAGAATCCCCCTTTTCTCCATTTCTCTTGATGACACTAATAATAGCTGTAAATAAGCATTGGGAAGAGATCCATTTCCCTGGCCCCAAATGCTTTAATTTTTGAAAAACTGGTCTCATTGAATTTTTCTTCAATTGTACCGAAATGTTCCGCTAGTAAAAATTTTTGTTCCTCTTCCCTTCTTGAGATATTTGAAAAAAATTTTTTGGGGACTGTGGAAATAGTAGCCCCCCAATTAATCCGATTTTTAAAAAATTAGGATTAATGAATTTTTATTGATTTGTACCGATATGTTCCACTAATAAAACATTTTTTACCAATTCCCCTTTTCAGATATTGAGGTAAACCTATTATGAAGCAGAATTTTACAAAAAGTTCAACGTTTTACGAACCTCTTTGTCATTTGTAGTTTTATTTTTTTAACTTCGATTTACAAAATGTTTCGTTACGATAGCGTTAATTGGCAGATGAATCGTAGGTACCTATCTGGTCATTGAGATTATCTGTCGGACAACTAAGTGACTATTTTTATCGATTATAGGGGAGGCTAAGGAATTCAGTTTGTTGATGAAGCTCCTTCGAAATTCAATTTGTAAAATTGAATTTAAGACCGACGAGCTGAATCATAATTATTGAAAAAAAAACCTATCGAAGGTCATAATTGATAAGGAATCACAAAAATGATATGGCTCCAATGGAGTAGAATTGTAATCAGAGTTGTAGTCATCCAGATTAAAACATAAAAATCAGATTCGATATCTTTGTGAATTCAGAGTTCACTTTTCAAATGTTTTGAATCAGCTACCGTTTGAAATGATTTCGAATTTGCGAAACTAGGTAGCCATACTAAAATTGATATTTATCCATAACTGTAGGTATTCAGTAGGCTATCCTTGAAAAGTGTTGATTACCAAAAATTTACTTACACGATTTTTCGATAATGTTCTTAATTATCGGCAATTTTATTCTCATTTCATAAAATTCAGAATTTTTTTTTTCTTATAACTTATTTTTTTTTTTTTTTTCCTTTTCAAGATAATGATTTTTCAAGTACTATTTTTCAGAATATAATCTGTTTTTAAGCACGTGTTGTATTCTTTGCTTCCTCAGTCATTCTTTCACTCTCACACATTCTTTCTTCTCTCTCTGTCTCTCTGTCTCTGTCTCTTTTTCTTTTTATTTCCATCGCCTCTTTTATCATTTTCATTTAGCACGTATATTTCCATGTGTGCACGATAAAAAGATAATTAGTAATCCGTAAGTGGGTGAGACTGAAAATTTTTTCATATTAATCGTCTTCGTTTAATGATAAATAATAATTGGAATTGAAAGAAAAGTGGAAAAAACAGTCGATTTGCGGTATAATGTCAATTAACAGTCATCGAAGAACCTGCTTTATCGTGTATTTTAATTACGCAAGAAACTGGAAATGTGAAAATTATAAACGTATAATTGAACAGTATAATGCGTTTTCGTTGGGTTTGTTTTTTTTTCTTATATTTTTTTTATTTTATTTTATTTTTTCTTATTAATTCCATTTATTCCAGACGATTAAATAATTTTTGAGCACGTTTGCATTTTGCAAATCAAATGAGACTGTTCTGATTATGAATAGACTAGCTATAATATTCTGCTGCGCTGCTGTATCTTTTAGACGAGTTTTCAAATTTTATGGCAAACTACAATAGTAGAAATATAAGAATATTTTGTATGAAATTACCATCTTGCATGTAGATTGTAGATGCCTAATTCAAGTAGTCTCTGTATCTGCAAAGATCTTTACAGGTGTTGTTTTCGTGATATTGAAACCAAAGAGTTTGGCTATAGCAAATAGAAAAACTTGTTTTGTGCAGTAAGAGGGAGATCATTTTACCGCGGTAAAATTTCAATTATTTAAATTAAATTCGAATTAATTTTTATTGTACTTTGGAAACCAGAAACATTAAAAATTTCATGTGTTAACGAAAGACAAAAAAATTAATAAAAGCTGAATCATTAGTTCTGATTTTCTGAGTCATAAATTAAGATACTTATTGATGAAATAAATTTTTACAGCTCCTCTATCCCTCTCCCACTGTTCAGAATTTATTTTATTTAGTTTTGGGCGACGGTATTCACCGGATAGTATCAAAAAATCAACCTTTTAAGTAAGTATCTTCGTGAATCTTTTTTGTATTAATGCAGTGTTCGGACTAGTGTTTGAAACGTCCATCAATTTCAAGGCTACATATGGGTACCTACGGACCTCAAGTAAATCAAAAAGAAAAAATTTCCTGTACAACATCGATAAGAACCATACATGAAGCCCTAAATAAACAATTGTAGTTATCAACATGATATTCTGACATCACCCATAAATGAAAAGTTAGTGTATTTTATGAAGAGAACGAATATATTATAAAATAAGTTTAATAAAAATGAATTTTTAATGATACACTTTTATTAAAGATAAAACATGAAATCCAGTGCACTAACACATTAACTGTATTTTATTTATCAAAAATAGAGATACGGGGGTGACACTGAGGGAAGCTATTCCGTTATTTTTCCAGTTAATTCCGCTCTTCAATTGGTGCATTAATTTTGCATGAGTGGAATAGCACCTTTTGGTGTCAACACTGAGTAGCAAATAAAACAAATGTACCCACAGTCACCAACGCAGCAGACTCACTCTCGCAGTAAGAGAAGTGCAGTGCTCAATGAAACAAATGTGGTGGTTTTTCTCAATAATACACCTTTGTTCTCAATCCAGTAATCCTATGAAGTCTAAATTCAGATTCACTCAAAAAAGCGGTGAGTAGAGAACTAGTGAGTTAAGTAAATAAGAGTGCATAACAAAATAAGAATATGTATGACATATATGTTGAGTAAAAATTAATTTTTATTACACCCACACAGTAAAACAAATGTGGTGGTCCTCCTCAATACTACATTTTTGTTTTCGATCCAGTTATCTTACAAAGTTCAAATTTACATGCACTGAACGAAGCTACGAATGAAGAAAGAAGTGAAGAATTGTAGTGAGTTAAACAAAAGCGTATAAAAAGGAACATAGTCAATTCTGCGTAAAAGGGCGTAAAAATAAAACGATATCGAACAAAATTAAAAAGTGTCATCAAATGATAGAAAACTACCCCACATTGTTGAGAAGGAACAGGTTTCAATTAGTATTTCGAAAATGGCATAACTTGGATGGGGCTTTTATATTGAGGCTGTTAAGCAATATTACATCGGTTTCGACTTCTTTACCTGGAAAATAATGGATTAAACGACGTCAAAAAACTAAAAACATCATAAAGAACCATTTTTTCAGAACAGCCATTATGTAATCAAAAATCAAAATGAAGAAGGAAGAGAAAAATTTCGTAAAGTTAAAGAGAAGAAAAACAAGAACAGAACAAGAGAGAAAATTTCAGTAATAAGGAAAAAAAAGTAAAAGAGAAAGAAAAAATTTATTCCTGCCAAGGATGATTGGCACTTCCGTTCTTTTTTAAAATAATGGAATAACAAAAAGGCCAGAAATTTAAAAAAATTATAATTTTTAAGAAAAAAAAGATATTGCATGGCTGTGCCTACTATATTGTCAATGTTTAAGAGGGATTATAAATGGGAGGTTTTTCGATGCAAAATAGAAAATACTTCAGATATTTGATATGATGAGCAGATTTTTTTTTTTCATTTTATATCTGGCATCAGCATCATTCACAATCTTAGAATATTCATTTCCTTTTGATTCTATGATTACGTTTTAGAATCACTGCCAAGGAAAATTGTACTTAATGAAATGCAATTTTTTTCAGTGATATAATATAGGAAATAATGCAGTTTTCGTTATGCTATCAAACGTTTTTCATTATCTGTCCGGAAGTTTCATTTACGAGCTTAGTATATTTTTTTCCTACTCATTGACGTAAAGTACGGAAACTATGAATAATAAGAGAGACAAAATGCAAGGTTTTTCGATTAAAATTAAAATATTTTGAAATTTTTGGGATGAGAAGAAGATTGTTGTTTATTATATTGACCATGATTTCAATGATTTTCAATTAAAATTATGAAGTGTTTAAATTTTTGTATTATTAGCAGATTTTATTTCATCTTCTATCAGCAGAATTATTTTTCAAGCCTAGAATATTCATTTCCTATTGTTTAGGTATAATTTTGTAGGCAAAGATCACAATGAAGGATAAGAAAAATGAAATGGATTTCATATGAATGGGGAATTAAATTTTTTATTGAAAGACATTATAATTATTGCACGAATGATGGATGCACATTCAAAAAGAAAGTAAATAATATGTGTGGAATACCTTACGTCATGGAAAGTAAAACCAACAAAGAAGGTGTTCAATGGAACAATTTGCATGTTTATGCCATAATACCAAAAAGGTATAGGGGAGCCAAGACCTCGGCAAACACTGGTGATTTAGTCTATGATTTTCTGGTCTTATATACCCGGCTCCCTACACACACACATACACACCTATGTAATATTTACATAGGTATAGTGTAGATAATTTATTCGTACTTTACGGTTGCTATGGCAACGGTAAAGTACGGAGAATGCATCTTCGTATCAGTCCATGACATCGCCGAGATTGTTATCTACCAATTCGTCACAGTCCGAGATTTGTAACTTGTCTATCTGCAAAAATAGACAAGTACAAACGAACATACATTTGTATTTTGGTTTAACGTGCAAGGCACGAATAATTGTCACCAAAGGTGACAACTGTTGTCGATAGGCCGAGCCTATTTCCTCATACGAATCATGGTCTAATCCCCACAATATGATTAGGAATTCAGATATTACGTGAATAGAGAAAGGGTACATCAAAACAAATATGTGGGATAATGGATTCTATGCGAGTCACTGTGAACATGTAATTCCAAGTCAACTTGATTAGCTTTAAATCTACAAACTTCTGAGAAGTCAAAAAACGAAAGGACTGCTGTTATTGAAGGCCAAATGTTGGCATAGAAGGATTATTGGTTTAAAAAAATTGGTTTTACAAAAACAATGAGGTGTTCCCTTTTAACTGATCAGCAATTTTTCAAAATGTAAAGTGGTATTAATTATTCTGAGAAAGATATTTTCTCAATCATCAAACGATGCTGAGAGTAGAATAGTTATTTCATATTTGTATCAAATTCTTACTATAGTAATAAAATAAGTAAGGATTCAATAATAATCAATATATTTTTATTTTTTTGTTCTTGTTTCAGGTAAGAATACCACGTGTCATTGATTTTAGATCCTCTTATTGGTTGGGTATTTACTCAAAAAAATGAGATGGAGATGAGTTATCTACGTAGCTAATTGTATCATCCTTGGTGAGTGTGAAACTTTATTCTAGACGATTTTTTTATAGGCTGAACAAAATATAATTATACAAGAGGAATAATTGTATTGAAAGCTGATTATGAGGAATTCTGTTTGGTAAAAATTTCGAAGTTAGATGCATGGGAAGAAGAGATTGTTGAGTGAAGCTTGAAGTGGTCGGTAAGTTGTTCAACAAGGGGGAGAAATGGTTGGCTATGACAGTTGTCAATATCTTTAAACCATGTTTGGTCAGTCATGTCACAATGTCAGCGGATCAGTGATGTCCCCATCATCATTTTTTAGGATATAGCTATTAATAAGTATATATAGGGTTATTTATTTCATCATGCATCAAACGAAAAATTCATTATGGTACATAATGAAATGAATAGACTGCGTTATAGCCATATAAATAGGACCAAATTATACACCATATTAGATACAAAAAGAAAACGAACATATTTAAGCAAAAGGGTGTGATTGTGATTCATAATATACAAAATTACAGAAATTGTTCAAAATGACTACCTTCTGCTAAAACATAATAACCTAGGCGATTGATAAATTCAGCCTTTACTTGTTCTAATTAGGCAAAGGAAATATTGAACCACTAATCGTTTATGGCAATGTGGAGTTATTCTACAGTGGAATATGGTCCATATTTGTATACTGCAGATGACACCTGTCCCCACAAAAATAAATCCAAAAGATTTAAATGTGGGGACTTTACTTGCCATGCTAATGGTTCGTCATAAGTTCCAATACCTACCTACTTTTGATGAACAATTTCTGCAGTACCTAAATCCGTACAATATTCTAAGATGTGAAGAAATATCATTCAGTGCAATAGATATTTAGATGATAATGAAACCTAAATAACGACGACAGTAGATAGTGATTTTGATGTTTTTAGAGGTCTGTTTGCATTTCTGTGTGATCAGTCAGAGCCATGCCACCTTATTTTTTTCACCCAGTGTGAAAAATAAAATTTCGCTTTTTTTTTTGGTCAAAAATTTTGCCGCCCCAGGCTTAAGCCTGCATAGATCGGGTGGTAGAACCTGTCCTGTGGACTGTTTCTCCCTGTAACCAGCTAGTTGTGATATAATGATACTTTTAATTATAGAATAAGTTCTTTTGGCCAGGGAATACTCATTCGAATACTGTTTTTTCTATCAACGCCTGAAGATATTAGGATGCATTTTTCTTGTAACAATGGGTAAAATGGAGCTGAACTTGTAGCCTGAGCTGCAGCGAGTTTAGAGCTGTAAGTTTGACCATCTATAAAATTATTTCTTCATCCTGGATAATTCCAATGCCTGGACCTTTACTTACGAGTATTCCATATCATACTGTACCTGATACTGAGTTTCTGGTACCTAACGGATGGGTAATTAATGATTATTATGTTGTTTTCCTCTATTGATTTCATGTCACTAGTGGTCTTAGCAGACTACGATTCTGTAAACACCATCTATTGAGCCCCCTTGTCTCACGAAACATTTTCGACAAATGTTAAACGCAGGATGAAGGGTGCCAACGAGAGAAACATGAAAAAATAAAGAAAATCGCCAAATCACAGCCCTCGCAGATTAATTTTTTGAGACGCATCGTTAATTCTAGTACACGTATGCATGCAGACAGAGTGAAATCGACGCGAGTAAACAGCAAAAGATTTTCCAATTTTACTGGAATATTATATGTATATACATATACCTACATATAAATAATATATATGAGACAGTATGTGTATATCTATTTGTTTGAAAGACGTCAGAATTAACAAATAAACGTCTTTTTTAAAGCCGTCAACTGAGAAAAGAATGAAAAAAGAGTGCGAGTGAGTAAGAGAGTGTGAGGAAAAGGTGACCGAGTAAATGAAGGGGGGAGAGAAAAAAATCCATTTCTCCATGATTATTATTAACACACCCGCACCATTTCATACTCACGTCGTTTGAAGGGGTGCGTAAATAAATTTTCTCTTTTACGAATAAAAACAAGAAGCAAGAAAAAAAAAACAAAAAAGAACAGAAAATATAGGCTGGGCTATATAAATATATAGGCTACAGTAGTATATAAAAACCAGTAAAGCGTAAAAATAAAAGAATATTTTTCTTTTTCGAGTTTTTTTTTTCTTTTTTTTTCCATCAGTATTTACGTTTGGTCTAACAATTTCATCCTTAAAATAACATGGGTCAAGTATTTTGAGTGAAAAAATTGGTAAAATTTAATAACAAAGTACTTACCAATTTTTCTGATTTTGTTTTGATTTTGTTTTTTTTTTGTTTTTTTTTGTTGCTGCGAAGAAGCCTAATCTTAAATGTCTTCTTTCTTTGACTGAGGTTATTTGATGGATTTTTTCTCATTCTCACACCTGGCATCTAGTGAAGGTTAAAATATGAAATTTGAAAGAATAGTATTTTTTATTATCACATTGAAGATTATTAAGTAAAGACTTTGATTACTTGTATAGTACTGAACCAATAAAGAACGATGATTTCTGGTTAGACATGCTGGCGCTAAATAGACAACCAAAGCTTACCTATTGATGTACTTTTCTTCGCGTTTATGTACATTATCCTTGTGAATTTAAGGGATGTCTTTATCAGATGTATTTTTAATTGGTGAACTCAAGCAAAACGTTGAAAATAGGCAGAAGGTACGCTTGGGTTGCCTACTTTTACGCCGGCATGTCTTGTAACTGAAAACTACATTTGGTCTTACGGAGCTTTGCTGGTCCAGTACTATATATAGTCAAAGAGTAAACATATTTGTAACTAGGCTAGATCAAAAACTGCACTAAATCGTTTAACTGAAAGATCGAATTCCATAAAATTTGATCATCGAAATTGATTAATGAGACGACAGAGGAGTTGGAAGGTTTGAGAATGTGAATGTTTCCTGACCTTAAAAATGCTCCAAAAGTGAGGCACTTCGTAGGTATACATGTAACAAATAGAATAGGCCTTCTTCTTTTGCCAGATTATAAAAAATGACACAATTAATCACATAAAAGCCACTTAATAATGAATCGAGGTTAGTGAAAATAAACAATTCCTATTGGTATTTAAATGGCAAGTTTTATTTTTTTGGAAATCTGCTGATAACGACCCATAATTTTCGATTTTTATTTGCAACGTGATTAACTAAATATTACTTTCCTCAAACAATATGAACAAGCATTATTTCCAGAATTTAATACGAAAGTAAATAGGTACTTCATAGCAGGCTTTTCTTTATTCCTTTTTCATTGAAAACCTGCTGAAAATTTTGTTTAAGTTAATTTTTCGTTTTCTTTGCAGATATTCGGTTAAAGAAAGTCGGAAAGGAAAATTCGAACTGTTTGGAACAGAATACAGAAAAATAATACGAAATGAGTAATTCGTCTTGATGCGTGCACCCCTTTTTATGCCATCAGATTTTTTGTACACGAAATCAAATTGACGAAAACATTGCGACAAACTTTCCCATTACTTTTTCCTCCACCATACATACTTTCCTTTTTCTCTGTTTAAAACTCGTATAAATCGGATTAAAAAAGTTAGCTTTTTCGTGGTGGAAGTCAATTTGTATCTGCATTATGACAACTAAACTCGGTACCTATATAAAAATATCGTCTAAAAGTATATTTTAATGTAAGCTTTATTCGGGTTAGCGATCCGTAAGATAATATTAATACCTCAATTCCGGAGTTGCTTGGAAAAATGTAACTTTGCAACGATTAATGGCGTACCCGGAGTTTGCTGAAAATACTTAATACTAACTTTTTTAGTTGTAGCCTAAGTATTTTCATGCGCGGATCGCAAGTAGAAAAAACCATGCCAAAACGCTGAGACCAAGATTGCAACCAAAACCAATGTCAAGACAAATTATGCGAGTTTAAGACTGATTCGACTGTGCCAAACTATAATATGTATAGCAAAACATAAGAAAACATAGGAACAAAGTGTGAAATTTAAAAATACTTAAAATTGTTCCATCCAACATTTAGCAACCCTCTCCTCCAAAATAAAAGTGACAAAACTTGAAAAATTTTAAATCAATTTATTGTGTTATACCAATTATGAAAATTTGACTGATTTCCTTAATATAAAAATCATCGATCAGTATCACACGATGTTGACCATATTGAGCAGCTGATCACATTAACAGGGATCACAATGAGCGATGTCCATTGTAGTTAAAATCGTCCAAGAAAGACCATAACTAAAACTTAGATTTGACTGGAAAAACCGATACAGACTAAAAGAACTTGAATAGTTGCGTTGATCTTGCTGTTGCTTTTTGCCATCGTTGTGTAAGGTTTAGCATTCCTTTTTCACCTTTTTTTTGTACTTGTGAATTGAACCTATTCGAAATTACAAGCAAAAAATACCAAATAAGTAGATCTGGGTATGTACATTAATTTTAATAATTTTTAACTCTGCTTTCAATAAAAATTATCTGTGTTCTGATTTACTTAGAGTGATTGATGACAGGTGCCTTAGATGTTGGCTGGAAAAATAAATTATTGATAAAAAACGACTGTAAAAATGTGGCTTTGTATCTGTTTCTCGATTGAAGGCAAAAGGGATCAAAAAGAATGAAATTGATTTATTTTTATGGGTATGTTAGCTGCCCGTAGTGTCAGCGTTGCTTGACAGATGCTTAGGATCTTTGACCCTAATCTTAAGCTAAGTGTTCACTAATATATTACACAATAAAATCTGAAAATATAAAATTTTTCCCTTTTTGGGCACAATGAGGGTCAAAGAATGGGTCTAATGATAAAATTAACATCAAATTTAAATTCAGAGCCTTAAAAACCACGTCAGATGATATATTACACAATAAAATATAAAAAAAATTCTCCCCTTTTTGGGCTCAAAGATGGCTGAAGAATGGGTTTGCGATAAAATGAACATCAAATTTGAATTCAGCAACTTAAAAAAAATGTTTGATGATATATAACACAATAAAATCTGAAAGTACAAAATTATACCCTTTGTGGGCCCCGTGAGGGTTGAAGACTGGGTTAAATGATAAAATGAACATCAAATTTGAATTCAGCGCCTCAAAATACATCTACGATGATGAAAATTTAAGAATCAGGAAAAGGCCACTAAATGCAGCACTAAAAAGTTTGTTTACTTTATATTATACTCGCAACATTATTAATACAGCCTTCATCGATTTTCCTTTATAAATAAGTTTTCCGATGTGATAAAATAAAAAAATTAATCCTAGAACCTTCCTAGGTTTGTGAAGAATGCACGTACCAAAATTCTTCAACATCTGTTTGGTAGATTCTGAGATTACCTTTAAAATACACTTTTTCAAATATAGTTTGGGGGAAAGTGATGTAGGTAAGTGTGCGAAAATGACTTTCTAGGCACCATATCTCAAAAACTACTCGTTGCTAGAGGGGTAAAAATTTACTGATATTACCCTCATCCTTCATCTGCAACACTTATATTGCATATCCAATGTATTGGGGAAGGAAAATTTAAAAGCTCGTAGGTACTTTAATATTTTACCGTGGATTAATGAAATAAAAGAACAGTTTTTAATTAAAAATCATCAGTATTTTCTTCTGGGTGATCTAATTTATCAAATTTCAGCAGTAATTAAATGTATAACTCTCTGGTGTGTTTACATGCATGAAAATGTATGAATGTGCATTTGAAAATGTAAGAATACGTGCTACACAATGTATTTATGAAATAAAAGAACAGTTTTCAATTAAAAATTGTCAGTATTATCCGCTGGTCGATCTAATTTATCGGGTTTCAACAATAATGGCATTTTGTATCACTGTAGTTTTTATTACAAAATGAGTATTCTTACATTATACCTATCATGACTTTTTTGTTTCAAAGTGTCACTGTCTAATCAAATAGTCTGTTTACATAATAATAATTACATATCATTTTAGAGCGAAAAATAAGTAGATTTCAATTTTAGTAGTACCAACTAACTTATTTTTTAAATATTTCCATGAAAGCTTACGAGCAAGACTCTAAAAATTACAGTGAAACTTATAAAAACAGAGATTTTGCGATAAAACACCTATAATAATATCTCAGATGATTTTTTCGAACGTTGCCCTATTATACATTATCACAAACGTCATTCATTGATGTCATAATCAGTGTTACCGGAAATCACGCTGCTGAGAAAAGTGTGATGCGTACTCTTACATCAGTTTCCCCAACATTGGTTACTTGGGACCACTTAAATTTGGTAGGAATAGTTATTTCACAGAAGGCAACCACCGAATATTTTCCACATAATTATTATATAAATTTATTATTCAAGTAGGCCTACTAATTTGATATTGTGTTTATTTCATTTTTTCAGTTCCGTATACGCTTTTGAACCCGGTGAAAAAAAAACAAAAAAAACCAGTTACAATGTGGTTTCTCATCCTCAGGTTACTCATACATTTACCTTAGCATTTTGGCCCAAAGTAGACGTATACTATAGGTACATATTTTTAGGCTGCTACCTTTTCTATTCCTCAACCAGAATATGACACGTTTTGAAATCATAATAAATAGAAGTTAGTCAATCGATACGTATTATCTCACCCATACTTTCGAACCACGAAATTTTCTCTTCATTTGATAATCATTAGCGAAATTTTCCTCTTTCGCCCCTCCCCTTTATTATATTTTACGGGCCCGATTCAAGCAAATGAGGAATTAAAAACTTCGCAACTGACACGAAACAAGGCCAAAAGATGGATGTCCGCGTAGGCCGGTGCGTACGAATTTATAAAAACGGCCCCCATCTGGCTCTTCTATAATTTTCTTTTCGTTTGTAGTTAAAAAGAAATAAAAAAAAAAAAAAATCTCGTTTTTTAATGCGTCAAGTCATGTGGAGTAAAGTGTAAGGGCTGGAGGGCTAGGTGAAGGGTGAGCAGATAGACGAAAGCGTAATGCGGAAAAAGTGACGGAAAAACTTGTTATTTACCAACAAAATAAAGAACTTAAAAAAAAATTGTGTGAAAGAGAGAAAGCGAAAGAGAGAGAGAGAAAGAGAGAAAGAGAATAAGAGAGTAAGGAAAAAACAGAAAAAAAAAAACCTCATAAAACCGTCGGAAAAACGCTGACGTGGATGCAAAAATTTCATTTTTCCTTCTTTTTTTTTTTGTCGTTTTGTGGCTGTCGTTTGTTGGGCTTAACTTTTTTTTCTCCCTCTGTATAGGGATACTCCAGTTAGCGTTATACTTCAGTAATATAATTGAAAATGTGTTGAAAATGGAAACCGACCATCGGATCAATTTTTATGAGGGCGTTGAAAAAACTTTTACTGCCTTGTTTTCGATTTTGATAATATTTTTAGGACTTTCACTGTACGTATAGCTGCGTCCCTTTCTTTCTCGTTGTACATTGCTCACATGATTTTTCACCCTTCCAACAAGAGTTAATACCAAAAAATATAGGTACCTACTGTATCCTATATGCGGAAAGTCTTGGAAAAAAATACAGTGATTTATGGGTTGAAAGCAAAGAAAAATGAATGCAGAGAAAACGTGTAACTTTTAAGAGTATTACGTACTAATGGTTTTGAGTACATATCATAATGATAGGCTGATAATATCGCAATACTGTTTTTTTAAGACACGTTGTATATCTACCTGTTTGTATTGTTCGGGGGCGAAAATTATTACACATAACATAAAGATAAAATAATAACATTTAATTTTATTCGGATCTTTCCTTTTTCGAAAGGTCCAAAAAAATGAATGTGTTTGAAGAGATGAGTTTGTAACGTTTAAGCACATGGACCAATGGCGTTATTCAAATACCAAAAAAAAGAATGTTGTATAAAATGTTTCTGGCGTGAGAAGTTGTGACCATTGCTCGATTACTGGTAATTTAGGTTATTTAATGGTTTTTTGTTTTTTTCTCTTTTGACAGAAATTTAGGTTCTTGTTTAATTTATTTCAAACATCTCTGTTACCTTAATCATCTATACTTGAGTGCAGCCTTGAATTTCCATTCATTAAGTTTTTCGTTCTCTTCCAGTGCCTGTGTGATTGTAATTATCTCGACATTTAAAAATATGATTAGTACCTACTACCTACACATTGTGCCAGCACCGTGTAGCAGCTATTCATGAGCGAAGGCAAGACCAAGACCAAGACCAATACCATTAGTATAAAAATTTGTATTTGTCTTTGTCTTTGTCATACACAGTTAAGTCTTGATCTTACAGTCTTGTTCTTGATTATTGGATTTGTGATGACTAAATTTCGTTCTTTTAATACGACAAATTAATTATTTATTCATTGAAATTGCGAACAGTTTATAATTTATATTTTTGACGTGAAACTTCCTCACTAACGGTAGTAAATTCGTGTGACCTTGACACGACAAATTTGACGACAAAAAGCGTTACCGGTTCACAAAATCAGACGTAGTGGAAGAAACCAATAATAAGGTCCAATATTGGCTAAAAATATTTGACGTCAGTGGACTGAACCGTAAAGCATTTATTCGGTTTTTTTAATACAGAAAAAAAAAGAAATAAATTAGGTTAAAAACTAATTTTTGAAAGATACGCTTTTTATTTTTTGGCTTTAGCTTCATGCGAAATAAACATTATTTTGTTGTGGCAGTAGTGAGTAGAATAAACGTTTATAATAACAAGACAGAAATACGGGCGAAAGAGAAAAAAAAAACAACTGATAAAAACGAATATAAGTGTATATGTGTGTGTCGCAACGCGTGAAAGCAGCGCTGAAGTTGGTCATCCGGTGTACTTCAACAAATTGAGTGAGTAGATTAAAAGCGTATAAAAAAGGGGTGTGAGTTCGTCCCCATTATAATTAAAAATAAAAATGGGGGTTTGGGTGGTGAAGCCCCCAATAAACAAAAGGGGGTTTAGGATTGTTATCTATTCTCCTTTTGTAGTTTATTTTGTGATGCATCAGAGGGTATGTTTTGCGGGGCGCTGACTTTAAATTTGACGTTCGTTTTTTCATTCAACTCACTCCTCGACCACCAGAAGCTTCAAAAGAAGGGCAAATTTTAAATTCTCATATTTTGTTGCTTGATACATCGGCACGTATATTTTTTAGGGCTCTGATTTTCGAATTTGACGTTCATTTTTCTATTCAACTCATTTCTCGACCACCAGAGGTTTCAAAAGAGGGCCAAACGTTGACCTCTCATATTTTGTTATGTGATACTTACATCAGTGAGTATATTTTTTGGAGCGCTGATTCGAATTTGACGCTCGTTGTTTCATTCAACCCATTCATTAACCACCGTGGGTTTCAAAATATAGCCAAATTTTGACTTATCATATTTTGTTGTCTGATACATCAGCTGATACGTTTTTTTGAGGTCTAATTTCACGTTTGATGTTAATTTTTTCATTCAACTCATTCCTCGACGCTCGAGGGCTTCAAAAGTTGACCAGATTTTGACTTCTCATATTTTGTTGTGTGATTCATCAGCTATGTTGTTTGGAGCGCTGATTTCAAGTTTGATGTTCATTTTTTTAGTTAACTAATTTTTCCACCCCCAGGAGCTTCAGAGGGAGTCTAAATTTTGACTTCTTATAGGTTTTGTTGTTTGCCTCAGTAAGTATGTTTTTTTTTGGGGCACAAATTTTGATTTTTATCTGTTTTTTCTGATATCTCACTTCATATTCATCAAACAAAAATTCCGATTAGATTGGTATTTATTATAAAATTTATAAATCGATATTTATCATTTATTAAATCGAAAAAAAGTTAATGTACCTGAATCATTCATACGTACACGAGCAGGTGTTTTCACATTAAGTTTTATTAATAAGGTTTACAAATCATTAATCGTATAAAACAAAACACTAAAAACAATTAATTTTCTCGTTTTCACGCTACCTCCCCAGTGGAATCCAAGTAGCACTTTTTTTTCACAGTTATTTTGCATGGTTTCTTTGTTAGGTTTAATCCATATAAGATATTAGAAAGAAGAAAAACAAAGGATAAACATTTATGAAAGAATATTATATCTGTTTCTTGTCATCGTCACTACCCTGCGTGGCATAGTTACTCTTCTTTACCTTCTGTAGCACTGCTTTCCTCTGATATAATTATTAGGTATTGATTAATCAACGAGGAAGTTTTTGTGGAAAATTATCCAGTCTACAATTTTCGAACAATCGCGATCAATCAACAACGGTGGATTCAAAGTAGGGCATTGAAGCCGTAGCTCCCTCGTCAATGAAATAAATCCACTGGTCCGCACGTCTATGTTATTGTATTACATTTTTGCTACAGAACGTGGTTTTAATGATATTGAAAAAAAAAAAAAAAAAAAAAAAAAAACTTAACGAGTAAGACGCAAAATATCGATAAAAAACTTAATTTTTGTCATCTTTATTGGACGATGAAAAATCTTAGTCTAAAGCAAGCACATAGTATATCGTCGGGTGTCTTTTTGCTCATCATTTATAACGCCTACGCATAACCGCATATTACGAAGGTGTGGGTAAAAATCGAGTTAGGTGGAAGTTTTCATTTAAAAGACCCTATGTAACGATATTTTATGGTATCGTTGCATGTTTACATACGTAGAATACGTATTCTAGAAATAGTCCAGCTTTTATAGATATTATTTCGTAATATCGTTTTACCTTCATTCGTTTCATTTCCTCCAACATTCATGCCGCTTCTCTCACACAAACATATTCGTTCTTTTACACACACCAACCCTTTGCTATTGTTTCTCACCCATTCTCTGTCCCTGATCAGAAATTCGGGCAGTTTTCCCCTTCGCCTGTTTGTACCCTTGTCCATCCAATTTTCGTCCACCCGAGTCAACAGGCTTATTTTTTTGGCACACCGTCTCTCTGTTTTCGCAGGCTCTACTCAGTTTTCATTCGTTTTACCTAGTTTGCTTGCAAACGGGGTATTAAAATTGATCTCACGAAAGGATTAGGGGTGGGTATGATGAAAATTACCCGTTTCATGAGAAACGAAAACGACGGGTGCCATTTCCCCAATTTGACCGTATTGTTTTGTTCATGTATGTATTATAATTATACCTATTATTATTGTAAAAAATTCCTGAAAAAGTCGTCTTTCCTACATTTTGGGTAAACGAAGGTTGGGGTTGGGCTGGAATTGTTACGATAGATTGTCCTTATGTCGGTGCAAGTCTGATCGACGTTGGGTGACTATTATAGTTCAGTAGTTTCTGAGAAGATTACAGAATACAAATTGGTGTGAAAAATTCGGTGTTCACCGTTTTCAGTAAACTACAGAAGGGATAGAGCTGAAACTTAACACGAAATGCATTCCTTATATGGAAGCAGGTTTGATTGTAGTTTAGTGCTTGTTGGCTCAGTAGTTTCCGAGAAAACTGGAAAACAAATGGAAAACTTGTTTTTACAACATTTTGAGAAAACGACGAAAGAGACCGGCTGAAATTTTTACGATATACTGTGTTGTTTTTATGTTGGTGTAGGTCTGATAGAAGTTTGATGGGAAAACTGGAGAATAAAAATTTCTGGAAAAAATTTTGTGTTGACGGTTTTGAGAAAACAAGAAAAAGGATGGAGGGCTGAAATGTGCGTGAAATAAATTATCCTTATATGGGATTAAATTAATTAATAGGAGATAGGTACTTATTGGTTCAGTAGTTTGTGAGAAAACTGGAAAACAAAAAATTCCTGGAATATCGGTTTTTAGCAATAAAACATTGATAGATCGATATTTTTATTAAAGACACCGATTACCATTTACAGTTTTTCGTAATTTTTTTTTTTTTTTTACCTGAAACTAGTAATGAAATATCGATTGATCGATATATTTGTTAGGTGTTGAGAACTATCGATAGTTTTTTGAAACTTTTTCGTGTATGTATTTGAGAATTTGGAATTCTTGTTTATTTTTTGAATTATTGATAAAAATTGGAAAACTGAGTTTTCAAGCGAAGTAATTGCTAAGTAAATTTTTTTTCGATATCTTCTTTTCTCTCACCTTTCGATAAACGACACCACTTTTCACCAGCAGCCTTGTATCTTATAAAATTAATTTTTTCGGTACGTTTAGGTGTCTGACTTCTATTATCGTAATGTTCTTAAATAATATTATACACTTTTCGTAGATATTCGTGGAGTAAACTTTTTATTTTTTATAGCAAACTTTTTATTTTTTATCCGATTAGCAGTTTCATTCTCGTCAAGCGATTCTAATCCCGTAACACATTTTCATGCACAAAATGTTAGACCTCCATCTTAGAGTGACTTCACCACGAAGTATACATTTGCCTATTTTAGCCCTGTCATGTTTGGCGGCAAGTACATTCATATAATTATTATAATGGTATTGTATGTACTGAATAAACATTGCCTATCATAGCCACGATACGTTGGGCGGAAAATAACTTCAAATGACGTCACGTGCAATTTCACTATTGATACTGTTCATAGAGAAAAAGGTTGTGAACAATGACTTCTCGAAGCGGTTTAGCCAAGGATGGTGAAACTCCAAATTTAGCCAACTTTATTGCAATAAATTGCCAGCTTAAGGAAAACGAAAAAATTAACGAGTAAAAATAAAAAATTCATTAATAAGCATGTGATACTGCCAACTGTGATCGAGTGAGAATGTATGAGACATCTCCCTCCCACTCCCCACTCGTAGAGCCACTGGTTGCGAATGACGAAAGGGTTGGGGAAGAAGAACAGCCTTGAAATTTCGTGAGCGAGCATACGCACACGCCGTATTATACAATTTACACCGTCGAAAAAAAAAAAAATTTAAATATGCAAGTAACTCGGCGAAGATGACGATTCTGGTTAGAAGGTAAACAAAAAAAAGTAAAAAATAAAAAATAAAAAAAGTAAACAAAAAAAAGAGAAAATAAAAATAAGAAAATATAACACATAGGTGTACGTTTTGAACCATTCCTTATGTAGGTTACTCATTTTTCTCTCTTGCTCTTCTTACCTGCATTACCTCTTTCTCTATCACTGTTTCTTTCCTTTTTTTTATTTTTATTTTTTTTTCATTTTTGAAAAAGAAAATTCGTAACGAATATTTGTTTCTTTACGGTTTGTTAGTTTAATTTAGATATATTTGTTCGGATTTATCATGTTTTTTCCTTCGTCTTGCCAGCATTATCATCGTTTGTTTTGTACTTTCGTGTTCTTTTTTTTCTTTTTTTTTAAGCTTCATGTTACGTATTTTTTTCTCCTTTCCTCCTCACAACTACGACAATTTTCTTTCCTTCTTTACGTTCATTTTCTGAATCCTAGGCGCATATATTACAGCGACATGAGTAAACAATAGTTTTATAATTTCTGGTAATTTTGTCATCGTTGCCGCCGCCGCCGACGCTATTGTCAACATACGTTTTTTTTACACTTTTTTTTATCCTCCATACAATTCTATGTAACATTTCTAAGGCAATAATCATATGGAAATGTAGAAGAAAAAATTTGTGAAACTGCATCTTCTGTGACTGCGTTGTGGAGAAGTTCTGAAGTCAGAGTTCGAACCAATTGTATACTGTATGGCCGCCATAAACGGTTGAAAAAGAACAACGCCAGAGTTTATGGGTGATGATTTTATTTTTTCCCCTTCCTCAAGTGTAGTCTACAAGAGTGGTGTTCATAATATTTTACGATGTGCCAACCGAACCAGAAGCTTTCACGCGGTTATAAATTTATATGAAACACGACATATAATCGTTTTATAGATTACCTACACTATACCACTTTTTCAGTCGTATTCGTTATTTAAATTCTTATCATCCTATTATTTTATACGTCACTGTAATGATATTTTCATACATATTATTTCAAATATTCTCGAGCAACTCAAAACTGTGTTGCAGGGGTTGACAAAAAAGAAACAAAAAATCCGTTACCTGAAAAAACGATAATTATGAAAAAAGAATACATCAATGTCCAAAACCTACAAAAAAACCAAACATTGTCGTTATTGCTCCTACTGGCAATTACGAAATCAACTGTCGTTTATACCTTCCATGTAGTATTCTAGGAACTGAAACATACGGACTTATTGACTGTGGCGCAGAATCAACTTTAATACACTCCAAATTTGCAAAAAATCTTCTGTTAGAACCAACAGATGATAAATTATATGCTGCAAATGAAATGCAACTTAATATAGAAGGAGTTTACACAATTCCAATAATATTTAAAGGAAAAACATTCCCTATAAAAGCATATATCATCAAAGATCTTATAGAAAATATTATTATAGGTTATGATTTTCTCAAAAAATACAAAACCATAATAGATTTTGCAACTGGAAAATTTTCTATACCACACGAAAAAGAAGTCATATCAATACCAATTCCAAGATGTAAATCAAGAAACTACTCCAGAGAAGAACAAGTAAACAACATTCGTTCAAATGAAGAATACCTAATTCAACCTCAAGAAACCATCTCACTACAAACATTACCACCTTTTACAAAACTTATGGTCAATAACAAATTTGTTGAAAAAACAAATTTAGAGATTTATGTCCAGAATGATATTTTAAAAATTCATAATCCTAACACAAATACAAAAAGAATACGCAAGAATCAAATTTTAGGAACATTATGTTATAAAGATGAAATAAAATCTGAACATAATAAAAATATTCTTGTTACTCAAACAAAATTTTGTGATCCAGAAGGAACTGAAATTAAAATATCAAACAAACTAACTCCAAAACAAAGACTACTTGTCATCGACAAAATGTAGGATTACATCGATATCTTTACACACTCCACAAGAAACCTATCATTTGCTAAAGTAGAACCTGTCCATATTCATCTTAAAGACAAAAATCCTGTTGTACGAAGAAATTACAAAATGGCTTACAAAGAAAGAATGGAATGGCTCAAAAAAATTAATGAGTTGGAAACTGCTGGAGTATTAAAAAGACAACCTTCAACATACGAATCACCCATGTTTCTTAAAAAGAAACCTGATGGTTCATTCAGACCATTAGTCGATTATAGAGCTGTAAATAGCAAGATCAAAAAATACAGAACTAGAGTACCACGTATAGACTCTATATGGCCACACTTAAGAACAAAAAAATATTTTTCGATCATAGATCTCAACTCAGGATATTTCCAATTACCTCTCGACGAAGAATCAAAACCTATTACAGGAATAAACATTGAAGGAGTTGGCTATGTTTTTAATAGCATGCCTCAAGGACTCAGTCTTAGTCCTTCAGTTTTCCAAAAAGCTATGGTTGATATTTTTCATGACATCCTTTGGAAAAAAGTTATTGTCTACATAGATGATATCTGTGTTTTTGGAGAAACATTCTTGGAATGTTTCTCAAACACAATCGAAATTTTAAAAAGACTCAAAAAATATAATTTTCCAGTCAAAACAAAGAAAAGTTTCTTTATGCAAGATTCGATAGAACTTTTAGGACATAAAATTGGTCATGGAAAATTAGAACCTTTATCAAAAAATATAGAAGCTATTCGTGATATGAAACCACCCAAAATTTTAAAAGAAGTAAGAAGATTTATTGGAATGGCTGGATATAATCGCAAAATGATACCCAATTTTACCAAAAAAATGTTACCTCTCATGAAAATCTTAGAAGGAAAAGATTCAAGATCAAATGAAAAAATTATATGGTTACCTGAACACCAAGAATGTTTCGATAACATGAAAAAAATACTTCTTTCAGAACCTGTATTACAAATTAACAATCCCGAAGCTTCAACTTTTATTGAAGTTGATGCATCCAAAGACGCCCTTGGAGCTGTTTGTCGTCAAATTGATCCCGACACAAACAAAAAATATACTACTGGATATTTTTCTGAAAAATTGAACAAAAATCAACAACAACTATGCTCCTTTGACCTTGAAATGCTTGCCATCACAAAAGCATGTCAACATTTCAGAGACTTCCTACTAGGAACAGATTTTATCATCTATACAGACCATCAACCCTTAACTTATTAACACCGATTCAAAACTCCATCACCAAGATTAGCCAGATTAGTATCAAAATTAAGTGAATTTACTTTCGATATAAAACATATTACTGGAAAAGAAAATGTCATGGCAGATTTTCTTTCAAGACCTTTCAAAGAAGACACAGACTTCATACGTTTTGAAAATGGACAATTCATAATAAAATCAAAACAATCTGTTAATGTTGTTACAAGATCAGCAACAAGAAAAGCTGAACAAGAAAAAGAACTTCAAAAAAATGAACCTTCCAAAGAAGAAAACATTAAATTAACCTCAGATCATAATTTTGACCCCATCACAAAAAAAGATAAATATGGAATCAAAGAAAATGAAATCCCTAAATTTCATATAAATGGAGAACCAATAAAAACACTATCGTATAAAAAAGATATACCTGTTGAAACTTTAGCAGATCATCAACAGATAGATGATTATTGGGGACAAGTTTATAAATTTATTGTTAAAGATTTCATCGAAGATCGTCCTTTAGTCAAACAAATAGAATGTCATGCTTACAAATATGTTTTAGGAGAAGATGACATTATCTATAAAAAAATTAACAGCAAAACAAAAGGATATTTTGCAGTACCTGTCATCCCTAAAGCTTTAATTCCGGATGTATTGAAAGCAATGCATGATGATCCTCTTCACAAAGGACATTTCGGATGCAAAAAAACTCAAGAAAAAATCAAATCAAAATTCTACATTCCAAATTTAACTCAAAAAGTCAACGAATATATAAACTCATGTCATCAATGCCAGATGCAACAAAGAAAACCAAAAGAAATAGGTCTTATGAAACCTATATCTGTAGACAATTTCGACCCTTTCAACCATATCAAAATTGATTTTATTGGTAAATTTGATAACAATTATAAACATCAATATGTAATTTTTGGAGTTGACAAATGTACAAACTTTTGTATTGTTGAACCAGTTAAACATCCAAATGCTCAAAATGTTGTAAAATTTCTTTAAAAAATTATTACAACATATGGACCCCCAAAAATTATTACATGCGATAATGGAACACACTTTAAAAATGATCTCGTTCATAAATTTTGCAAAGAAAAATTTATTCAAATCAAACACTCGTCAACATATAGTCTGCAAACTCAAGGACTCGTTCAACGAACTAATGGCATTATTAAAAAATGCTTATCAAAGTACAATCCTAAGAATGAAGAAGAATGGATCGATACTCTATTTAACGTAGTATTTGCATATAATACTTCACCCATTAACTACTTAAACAACATGTCACCATTTTTCTTTCTTCATGGTTATCATCCTCGTACACCAGTTGAAGACAAATACAACATACCAACGCAAAAAACACTGATACATCGTGAATTAATTCTAAAGAACCTCGATGAAACAAAAGATCAACTACCTCAACTAAAATGTATGGCTGCAGAAAAAAATGCACATTACTACAGTAAAAACAAAGTTGTGAAAGACTTCGTGTCTAATGACCTTGTTTTATTACGTCAAAGCAAAAACGTTGCGAAAAACAAGATGAAATTTCGTGGACCTTTCAGAATAATATGAAAAAACTCAGATCTTAATTACACCATACAAATTTGTAATGAAAATGACAACAAAAACTCAATTCATGAAGAAAATGTTCATGTAAGATGTTTAATACCCTATATACAACGTACACATAAGAACAATGAAACCTATATTCCACCATCTGTTAAAGATACAAGAAAACTTGTAAATCTTAAAACAAATAAGGAATCAGGATTCAAATCTGATTGTGAAAACAAACCTACTATTGAAGATGCTACTGAAAGTGAAAACGAAGAAGACATTATTTCTGACATTAAAGAAAATCTTCGTTGTAAAACAGATATATATAAAAATACCAATAAGGCTTAAAAGCACATCCTTTTCCCTACCTTGTAAATTTTGTAAATAAAATATATTCCTTTATTCTATAATTATTAAAAATCCTAATCATCTCATTCATATTCCTCTCAATCCATTAATAAAAAAACTTTTACAAAATTATCCTCATCCCATGGACATATTACTACGAAAAACTCTGTTATTTTATTGGATCGAATCAAACTATTATTTAAACTGTTATCAACATTTATAATTAATCTCATTCGCAAATGTTATTTTCCCAATTTTAAATATTTAATTATTATTTTTAATTTTACTATATTTTATTTCTTACCTTTATTTTTGTTAAATGCATTGAATTGTTTCACCAAAACAACCCTGGATACTATTCCACTTGGAAATTCCAAGCTGGTGTAGCTCCTCGACCCCATTTAGCCATCGGAGGTCTGATGGATGCTGCCGCTCTAGGATTTTTTCCATAATTTCTCCCTCGTTGTTGAACACTCGACACTTCTATTATTTGACCAAAACCCGATGTTCCCGCTGTATTCTTGTCTGAACTTGACCCAAAACATAATATAGCTCCTCTCTGTAGTGATGGTAGATTTTTCTCACCACCTTAACCCGTGCTGTTGTAAAAATCTATAGCTGGACGTGTCACCATGTTGAACCACTCCTGAATTTCTTCTTTTATGAAATCCAACATCCCCTCATCCAACGAATCATCATCCTTGGCACATTCTTCGCATCTTTTCGGAGATGGAGGAGGATTTTTAGGTGTCACAGCTTTGTGTATTCCCGTGTTGTAAACATCCTCATGTATCTCCAACTTTTGGCTAAATGTTGTGGACTTACCCTCCTTCTGAGAGTGATTCCATACACATTTTGGCTCTGGAGGATCATACGGAACCATGGTCTTAACTATGAATTGTTTTGATGAACCGACAATTTCCTTTTTGTCCTTATCTAATTTGACTTGAATACCTTTCTCCTCTGTTTGCTTCAAAACTGAAGGAACAGTATCCAAATCTCTAAGTTGTAATGCATCAATTTCGTCAAGAAGTTTGACACCATTACGAAAGACGTAAGGATAATGTTTATCCATGTGACTTGTAATCACCCGTTTCCGCATTTTGGCGAGTGCTACCCTTAACTCAGGTCTCAAAACTCTTCTGAAAAGAATTGTCTCTTTTTCGACTGTTACGTTAACATGAGAACCCCAACGTTCTTTGATGAATTTCTTGAATCGACCAAATTTCCCCATTGAGCTCATCTGCACTACGTCAATTGATCTCATATGGAGAAACCTGCACTCAACAGCTTCGTTCATTTTGTGCTGTATCATCAGCAATGATGCTAATACCCCTACCATAAATGATAATGGTATTGCATGTTTGTATTTGACCTCATTTGCATGTGTAGTCATATATGACATACCGACCTTTACTTTATAGCTATCAGGGATATAATTGCTCATAGATGAGAACAGACCCTTCAAGAAACTAGTGGATTTATCACATATTACAAGATCGCTTGTATGTTGCCATCCTCTGGACTGGAAGTTCATATGATCATACCAACCCCATCGACGACGAATACCGTCTTGCCAATTTCTCTGGTTCCCATTTGTCAAATACTGGACCAATGTCCATATTTGCCGATGTACGATTGAAATAGATCGCTTATAACATCGACAACCAACCCATGCTGACATCAGATCAAGGGTTAATTCATCGAATGTTACAGACTCATCTGCAAGTGCTGTACCACCCCAAGGAAATATTTGACCATCCAAACAATCCCCCAAACCACGTAATTTTATGAATCTTTTAACATTTCCCTCCCAATCCCGTGAATATTCAGCACAACTAGGTTTCCTAACAGCCCTTTCCCTCTTTGTTACCCCCATTTTCTTAAATGATTTTCAAATATCATCTGTGGGGACTATAGATCTCGTACACACGCCATTCTTTATCAGGCGTATTATATTCAATAGCAAATAAAATATATTGTTTGTTCGTATGCTCTTACTTGCACACACAGGCAAGTAAGATGCAAAGTTTAACCGATGACAAAACGATAGATAAAGATCTCGGTAATGTCTCGGACTGGTACACAAACCCATTATGTCATTTCTTATCAGTTGTTTCAGCAATGAATAAGAAATGACGTGAATTCTACAACACACCTACATATGTATATGTACATTAGTGTGTCTGTGTGCATGTGCCAAAACCAGTATATAAACTCTCAGAACCGGCTCTAAAATCTCCAGTGTTCGCTTTGGTTTTGGCTTACCCGTACTTATGTACGAAGTGGTTGAACACGCTTAAACTCTGTTGAATTTCCTCCTGGTGAGAATATCTCTCACGACAAGGTATTCCACATCATCCATTTGCCTGGAATGATGACTATTTTCCATTTTCCTCACGACCGACAGAAAATTAAATTTTTCAACCTGATTATTAAATTTACGCGACGACATACTTACGAACGAATAAATAACAAAAGACCCGATATATTTTCAAAAAATACCTTTACGAACCAACGAACACAAATAAATCTGACAAAATAACTTTTATAATTAATACCGAAAACCGTTTTTGAAAATATTATTTTCGTGAACGAAATGTTTAAAAGTGTATGAAATAATTTCGGACACGCGAATGTAATAAAAAAAAACAAAGTACGTATTAACAATGACTTTCGACAACTCGAACACAATTAACCGAACACGACCGAATTCTAAAGATGAACTAAATTTTCTTTAGATTTTATACTTATTTATTGACCATCTTTTTCCTTAATTCTCATACTTCCTAAACATGACACCACTCTGTGAAAATAATGTTTTTAATTTTCACACCAATTTTTCATTTTTGTTCTCACGAACTTCATTCAGGAAATATCATATTACATATTCCCATATTCTTTATTCAAAAAATATTTTCGTCAAAATTGTCATACATTGCAATTTATCTATGTTACAGATGGACAACTATCATTTTTATGCTCATCATAGCAATGTCTCATATTACGTTCGCCGTAAAATTGAAACATTTTCATAAATTTGAAACTCCAATTGTAACAGCTTCGACAGGAGCCTATTTTGAAGAATACGATCAAATTTGTGTCTATCAACAGACAATTCCCATCCTATATACCATTAAGCTTAATCTGACTGATTCAGCAGATTTCATTAGATCTAATATATATACCAACTACAATGACAATTGTAATTGGGACGAAATTAAATGCAGATTTCACCGAATCAGCATACGTTACAAAAAACTTTTCAAATCACTTATAAAAAATAATCTTGCCCTAATTCAAGATTTTGCTCCAAAACCACACCCCCTTTGCAGTAAACGTGACACTGCAATCGACAAAGTCAGAGACTTTTTTGGAGATCTTCTATCCATTTGCTGTCGTATACTCACGTATAGAGATGGACAATCCCTCATGGAAAATGAACTATCCCTCAAAGACCAATACGACATTTTAAAAGAAACTGTCATTTCTGATCATTCATCATTATTAAATTTCACTGAAAACTTCAAATCATTTTCCCAAAATTTTCAACATTTCTATGATGATTTCTTTCAAGCTAAAATCGCTTTAGATGAAACTCTTGAAAAATATTCAAATGAAGCTTATATTGTCGGAGAAATTTCAAACTTTGACAATTCTATTTGAACATATTATGATGCTTATCTTATTCACTCTATGAATATTCAATATGTTCTAAACGCTTGTAAAGATCACAACTTCCCCTCAAGCATTGTATCTATAAATACACTCAAAGAAGATCTTTCAAAACTAACCCCATTATTGTTGAAAAACAATCTTGAATTAACCATCCCTCAATATGACTATC
Source organism: Ericerus pela (assembly GCA_011428145.1). NCBI lineage: Eukaryota > Metazoa > Arthropoda > Insecta > Hemiptera > Coccidae > Ericerus > Ericerus pela. Next base: position 153,754 of record WOFM01000008.1, read on the forward strand.
TTAACTATTACCACTTAGGCTTAATAAACTGCAACTTATATGACGATGACCTAGAAATCGAACTTAAAATTCCTGTCAAACAAAAAAACTCTCAATTCTCTATCGATAAATTCATTCCTTTAACATTCAAATCTCACAACAATCAACTTTGCTCTTGGGATCAAGAACCTTCAATTATCATTCATAACTCTGATGATGACTCAGTTTGTTACATTACAGGAACTAACTTACATTATTGTAATCCCAAAAAACCTTTATGTTTTCTTCCTGATAATCGAGGATCAGATAGTTTCATCCTGTGCTAAAACTCTATTCCTAAAAAAACCCTATGATGAACTCATCAAATCTTGTGCATTCCGTTGTGAAATAAACCACGGAAAAACCCTTGTATACCAATTTTCAGAAAACAGATTTGCAGTTACTAACCCAGCAAATCTTAGTGCTTTTGACACTATTTCCAAAAAATTGTTCGATATCTCTGTAAACACATCTTTCCCTGGAACTATTCTTTTAACAGTACCATGTCATGTTCAGATCATCAACACTGAACATGATGGTTTTTCTGAAACCATCATCCCTATAGGATTTCCTTGCCCCCGAGATATGTCCAATGACGTTCTCATCGAACATCACTTACCTTTACTATGGACTGATTACAATGTAATAATTGATTCCAATATCAAAAAAACTATTTCACTTCCAAGCATTCATGCTTACAATCCAAATTGGACTAATTTTGTTCCAAACTTCTCTCCTATGTCATCAACTTAAGATATTAAAGAAAAACTCGATAATATCAAAATTAAAATTCATAACTTTGGAGAAAACAATTCAATTTCTATTATAAATATTATTATCCTCGTATGGTTATTTATTATTACTCTTATTATTTTTATAATTATATATTTTTTAACTATTAAAATTAAAAAACCACTTGAAAGTCGACATGTCAAACAATTATTAAATGAATTAACGAAACCTATTGAAAAAAATAATTCTATTGAAAATGTTAATGATTTACCTGATGAAATTTTTGAATGTGTTTAATTTAATATCTATGAATGTTTTTTATTAATCAAATTTATTATGACAATTATTATTATATTATATATCAATGATTATTATGAAAATTTTATATATCAACGATTATTATGAATTTTATATCACCATGATTGTGAAATATTTTATTATTTTTAAATTATTTATCGTAACAAATCCATATATTTTCCATGTATGTTTTTTCCTAAAAACATATACCAAGTATTATCCTTCTGTCATATAACTCTCAGAGACAGAATGTCAGTCATAGATTTCTCAATCGATGATAATATGGAAGTATTATGTTCTTTATTTTCCTAAAAAAAGATCCAATTATCCAATACATTATCTTACTTTATTTTTCTAATTTCAAACTTTTCCAAAGTTTAAAATTCAAACCACCCCCAATACTTATCCATACACAAATTATCTATCCTATTTAAAAAAAAATTTTTTCTCAATTTGAAACTTTTCCAAACTTTAAAATTCAAACCACCCCCAATACTTATCCATATATAAACTCTTTATCCAATTTTAAATTTTCTCAAAGTTTAAAATTCAAACCACTCTGAATACTTATCTATTCTTAAAACTTAATCCTACTAATAACATCCATCCTAAAATAAAAAATTTTTTCCAATGTCCTTTCATTTTATTTAATTTTTCCTCAAATTCAAACTTTTCCAACTTTGAATTTCAAACTACCACGATATTTATGTAATGATATTTTCATATATATTATTTCAAATATTTTCGTACTTTATTAATTCGTATTTTCCCATACTATTCGTCATATTTCCGTCTATTTACACTTCCTTTCTTTCACGTCATTTAAGACTAGTTCAAACTTGTCTTTCAAGTCTTGACTTGTCTGATGACATTATCTTCGGTACACCATAAACTGTTTTCATCTATATTCCATGATGTCATCTTTTCTGCGAATATATTTCGATACCTTGCAATAATTCCAATTCTTATTAATTTCTTAAACACTCCTACTTTTTGTCATTTCCTTTTAATTTCATTGGTTTTATCTAAAATACATTTTCCTCAAACAACCAATCATATTCATATCTCCCACAATACCCAATTCAAATCACTCGAATTTCACCCTTATAAATAGTCTAATGTTCTGTATATTACTCACTTAATTTTACTTCATTTATTAATTTACTTTTACACTTATGTTGTTCATACTTATGTAATAATCTGTTCACCTTTTTATAATAATATACTCTTAAACTATTATTGTGTTTATTTGTAACAACTATACCGTTACAGTCACCCATCTTTAGAACAAAAGTAAACTACGTTCCAAAATGCTATTTTTCAGAAGAGTGAATAGAAAGTTTAGAATGTTGATATTTTTCAGTTACAGCTATGGGATGTGGAACCAATTATAGTATATTAATAAGAGGAACCAAGTAAGTAAAGACAATCTTCACAAAAAAATTGAAATTATATTATTTTTCTCCAAATGAAGAGACTTATGAGTTATGATATAGTAGGTTATCAAGCAAAGTTACTTTCCTGAGGTATCTTAAGGTCCCACATAAGTTAATTTTGCTCTGAGTACTGAATGAAAATGTTACCACTAAAGTAGCCTATCTTGAACTTGAGATAGTTTTAGACTAATAAATAAGTTTATGTTAAAACCGAGTTTTTAAAAGATCAGCTTTTATTGTTATTCTTTTTTTGACTAGCTTTATACGAAATAAATATTATTTCGTTTCGGATGGGTGGGTGAGGTAATGGTACATTTTAAAATCGTTGTAGTGAATAGAGTAAAGGCTTATTAATTAATCAAAAAAAGTGAGGCTAAGTTAGTTCTGCACAAACTAATTCTTTCATCCCAGAAAATAAAGTCGCTTAACTTGGATTTGAGATAGTACTGCACAAATAAATTAGAAAAAAGTGGAATTCATTCACATCTTAACATAAGATAGTATGCATTTAGTATTTATTTCAATTTATAAGTAATATGGACATGAGATAGCTCTAACAATGAGAATTTTGATATGCATAAAGCAAAAATGGCAGTTTTTAAGTTAGTTTTGTTCTGAGGTGACGTTTTAATCTTCTCAATTTTTATTCAAAAACAAAAATCGCCTAATAAAAGTCAGGCTATAAAATGTAAAATTCAACTTTTTAACTAACAGACTGATGTTCATTTAAATGCGACATAATGTAGGTATTTTGTACAAATACAGGGTCTCAGAGAGGGAGAAGGAAAGGGTAGACTAAAAGTTCATAATTATTTGTGATACACCATTTTTTCTAGCACCTTACAAAAAATTAGTTTTTTAATACCCTTGAAATGAAAAAAAAAAAAGCAAAGCCAGGCTGGTTTTAAGGGAGGATTTGGAGTATAGTTCCCTATATGCCAAGATAAAAAAAAAAAGGTTAATTTAAAACACAATAATTCGGTTTTTCAAATTTTATTTCTATGAAATTTGTAAAAAATTATTAACCCCTCTAATAAAAATTCATGAATACTATAAAATGTGATTCTATACCCTGCCGGCGAGGATAAATCCTGAAACTGGTCCTGTAGCAAAATTCAATACAATACAAAAAAAATTGTTATGTGTTTGCGCACTTTCGAGTAGAATTTCTCGAACTAACTACTTCCTCACTTTTTGGTAATTTCTAAATTAAAATTATTCATTTAATTATTTGGTTCTAAACAAATTGTTTCGAATCATTTTTTCTAAATTTTGTGAGGTGAGAGGATTGCGGAGATTTTTTGGTTAAAAACAATAAAATAAATTATTAATAGGGTGTTATTATTTGGTTAGTAAGAAAAAATACCAATTTTTGTTGATTTTTTATTTGGTGGTATAAAAAAATTATTATTATTATTATTATTATTATTATTATTATTATTATTATTATTATTATTATTATTATTATTATTATTATTATTATTATTATTATTATTATTATTATTATTATTTTATATTATTATTAGTTATTTGGGCTAGGTGGAGGTTTGGCGCCCTCCCCAGACTTCCCTCAGGTTTGCAATTTCTAATTATTGAATCAATCCAATTATGTCTTGTCAAAAATTATGTTACAAAATTCACTAGGTTTGCCCCATTATCTTTGTTAGTATCAGTCATATGGAAGAGGGAAAACTAAAAATGTTTCAAACTTAGTTATTTTCCATTAAAAGAAAGGAAGTTTCTAAAGAATTTTCAATAACATCGATTTTTTCTTGGTCACAAAAAAAATGTCAGAAATCATTCAATTTTAGAAGTTTTGTTTTTCTCAATTTTCAATAAATTCTGTACAATATTAGGATAAAAAAAACTAATGAACTTTGCATAAATGTTGGATTATTTTCCTCTGTCTCCTCTCTTATGCCTTTCTTCAGTAATTTTTCTAACATAAAAACCTAGACTTTCCGTTTTTCCAATGAATCTACCTCTGATTATTATTGAAATCAATTTTGTAATATCCTTTAGGACGTTAAATTTTCATTGTATAATAACGGATGAGCTAAACTCAGGATGTCCGGAAAAAAATTTCTTTTAAAGAAAAATTTTTTCACAAAAAACCATCGAAAGTTGAAAAAATAAAAACCCCTGTAGGTACTATATCTATATAGATACTGTGTAGGGGTCTTTGATCGTTTGAATTGTTCTTAAATAAAAAAAAAGTGCCTAAAGGCATTGGCTTTCGCAAAATTCTGCTAAATTTTATGGTATCTTCGTGAATTTTTTATCCAATGAAACGCACAAAACCTGACTCCACTTTAAGTGGTAACTTCAGTTACTTGCTTCGCTTTTGCAGTCCCCAAAATAATTCGTTAACTTGCCAACCGTATTAACGTCGTCTGTATACGTACCTCTACCACCATCCTCTTTATTTCTCATTCCTACGTACATTTTCCGCATTTCAAACTTCCTACCTCCTTCCACCATCCCGACCACCTATAACTGCGTTTGCCAACCGATACAAAACCAACCCCTTTAACACGGCTAACGTCAATGCCATAAAGTTGCGCCAAAAGTTTTTCCTCACGAATTTAATGGCTGATACAGTGAAAGACGATACCACTACTCTTACCTCGGCCCACCCTGCCCCCTACCCACCGTTCTCACACATTTCCACATCCTTTTTACTCGAAAACACGAAACGATATCCGAACGATCGTTACACGTATACGATAATTCACGCACTGCTGTGCGTTTTCTCCTTAATCTCCCTCCTCACCTCTTCCACACATACATAGTTGTCGTTGATAAGTTTTGCCAAAAACTTTGGTAAACTAATTAAGTGTTTTTGCGTCTCGTGCACATGTATCGTATACACAGAGTGGTGTGTATGTGAAATATCTTGTATCTACCTGTGTACGTTTAGTGCACATCCGGTGTAAAATTGTGCTCATGACACGACGAGGGAAGGTGCTTAAGAGGTTTGGTGAGGCTTCGATAAGACGATGCGGAGGCGAACGAACCGAATGAAGGAATTTGTTGGCGCAAATACGAATAAATTACAAAAAAAAAAAACGGTTTTGGCTGCATTAAAGAGGATATCCATGGCAATAAAACCAATTGTATTGCCTAGCAAACAAAAATTATAACTAACTTGTGAGAAAATTGCCTTATTTTAGAACAAGTGTGAATCAATCAAACATAGCTTCCATTATTCTGTTGATAAGGACTCGAATAATTTGCTTTAAAAATGAATTTTCAAAATATATGCTTTTATGAGTGTAAAGTATTTCATCTAAAACGTGATCAGAAAGGCGATGTTTGCATTGGTATTTTTTGAGTGAAAAGTAGCTCATATCATTGATGAATATAATTTCGAAATAAAGTGAACGCACCTCCATGTAAAAATGTTAGGCATCTTTTTACATGGAAGCATGTTTAGTTTACATAGAGGTAGATGTTACGTTTTCTAAATGAAACTTTAAATCTAATACAATGAGGAAATTGATATTTTATTGTGTTTTTTATCATTTCTAAGAAAGACTTATCGTTATGATAGAATTTTAACGTTTTGTCGCTTTCAGATTATTAATTATATAAAATATCTTCCTCAACAAGATTCAAAAGTGAGTTTACGTAACTCTGGAATTACTCACTCGCTGCGCTTGTTTTGCAAACTCCCACACATGTAATCACACACTTTTGATCCTTGATATATAATATATTATGCAAAAAATTTAAAAAAATCACATCGAGACTATATGACTTTATTACTAATAGAACACACGCCTATCTGATTCAAAAATTCACGCTCTAACTATGTGCTGCAGTCTGGAATGTTGAAACAGAGAACAAACCCCCTATACCAGACGTGATTACAATAATCAAACAGGATTATAGCCTACCCCAGTGGACTGGTACAAAACTACATAATATTTTGTAGTATTAGTAACTGCAATAAAAGCAGCTTATGAAAATTAAGTAGCTAGCTTTAATCTCATTAAAAATGAAAATACTCCTTAAAATATGCGATATAATCATATAATTGATCATAATTGGATGCAACTCAAATAAAATTAGGAAGTAAAAGTGAGAGAACTGTAGGTGATTATCAACGTATTAAACGGTAACAACAAGTTCTGAGAAATTGATAGGCTGATCCAAGTGGGGGAATAGAGAAATTTCCTCTAAATGCCAAAAGAAGATAAGAATATAAGGAAAAATGAAAATATGACTACAGAATTCATAAAGAAACTGTCAACAAATTGTTAAGAAACAAGAGAAAAAACAACAAAAAAAAAAACAAAAGCTCAACTCCACAAAATTTCTTATAATTTCCCCCCAAATTGACCTTAATTTTTTTGTTTCAATAGCTGAAATGAAAAACTGAGGAAAAAAAGGGAAATACTTCAAAAATTTTCTTCAGTTTTTAAGTACTCTCGAGACCTGGACGGGCTTCTAATTTTATCCCGGATCCTACCTCTGCCACCCACCTCTCTCATCAGATCTGGAAAAAATTTTTGACAAAATATTCGTAAAATATTATTTTTTGTTTACCTCACTGCTTATAATTGCAGCCAGGAAAGGGAAAAAAAACTGAAGGTACTTGCCCCCTTATCTCATTCAAACATACTTGCAAAAATAAATGCATTGTAAGTATCGTGTCTTTATGAATTTAAGTTATTGCGTCAATATTTCAACTGTACTTGCACGCAGAAAGTACAATCTTTTATGCTCATTTGGCAGGGAAAGAGCACGTCAAATGACTAAAATGTATAGAATATTTTTTATAGAAAATTTAATGTAAAATATTTTCATACTTGACTAATTTTACGAAAAAATCAATATTTTTTTAGATAAACGTGAAATACTATTTTGGGGGTATATATTTACTCCAATATCTATAGATACGCTCGTAATGGGGGGAATGTGACTTTTAGTATGTTATTTTAGACGCCAAAACTGACCGATTACTAAAGAAATCAAAACTATTCAAATTTGTCTGAATAAAAAATCTTTCTTGACTGGACTACAATTACTGTTGGAGTTGGTCAGTTGGTTCGTTGATCAGTTGGGACCAGTAACCGAACCAGTAACCGAAGATTTTATATTATAAATTTTTCGAGTTCAAAGCAAAAAATCTCAATTTCGTGTGAGAGTGTGGTAGCAGCTGGCCTCTGAAACCCTGCTACCTGGCCACACCAGGCGATTGTGAAGCCAAACCCCTAAAACTTTTTTTTTTTTTTTCAAACCATTCGAATTAAAATTAAAACTAAATATTTTGTGTCACAACATTATTGTCTCTCAAGGAACCCTCAATTAATTTTGAAATAATATGCCATTCCTTTCGAAAAACTTTTTATCGAAAACCAGAGTGAGATGAAAAATTTACTGGTGCAGTTCAGATTTCATTTAGACACTATGCTCCGACGGTGGTAGTCCCTTTCTTAAAAGTTTGTGAAATACAACTTGTAAGGCAGTGGTGCAGTTTGACTTTTTACTGGCACCGTTGTTTACGGAATATAAACGTGAGTAGATGAAATCTCATCATTAATGAGAGAGTTTGGCGTGGCCGAATGAAAGCTGAGGAATTATTTCGTACTATAAAGTCTCCATTCGATGGAACGATTCCAGCGCAAAGAGAAAAGACAAAGAGAGAGCATATAGCATAAAAAGCAAACAAAAAGCAAACAAAAAAGAAAAAAACAAGAAATTTTCTAACACTGTTTGGTATAATATACTTTTTCGTACCTGTTTCTTGCTCATCAAGTGTAACAAAAACAAATGAAAATTGTCGCCGAAATGGTATAGGCCACTCGAGAAAAACACAAAACCATGACAATGGCTGTAAAACGATGTAAAGTGTCATTAACAGCATCAAAGCTGCTGCAGTGCAGTGTATTAAAGCTCGAACGCAGAAAAAGAGGAACAACAAAAAAAAAAAGTACACTGAAGCAAGAGATAGCTTGAAGAATAAATGAAGGGAAAGAAAAAAAAATCTGTTCGTGCACTTTTCATTCCTAGGAATCTGCCGAATTGTAATTTTTAGCGCTCTTGAAACGTGGGAACGAGAGAAGTAACATTAAAAAAAAAAAGAGGGTTCAAAAGAAAGAAAGAAAGAAAGAAAAAAGTAGCGAAGATAAAACGTGGATAACGTGCATAAAATGATGGCATCACTTTAGCACGAATTGAAATTTTCATTTTAAGTTTGCTGGTGGAGAATGAGAGAATATCATACGGCGGGAGGGGTAAGAAAAAAAAAACATAAGAAAAGTGTAAAAGTGATACCTATACTTCGTTAAACATTGATGGACTCGTATACGTTGCAATTTTTGCACTTTTTGTTCGATACAAAATACTGTGTGTAATATAATACTCGACTTTATAGATAAGAATTGAGAAAAAGATGAATACATTCAATGGCGTAGCCAATGAGGTTGCAGAAGGGCTCCTGCTCCTTCCTCGTATGTAATTTTTTTTCTTCAAAGTACTTGTAATGAAGTCCATAATATGTGTAATATACCTATACTCCACCAAACCTACACCTAAGCTAATGTTCTTCGTGAAAAGATAGCATAAATTTCAATCAAAACTTCTTTTTTTATAATACTTTGTAGCTTCACCAGTAAATATACATTATCGTGGTAAGTGTCATCAAACGAATTATATTGGCGACCAAGAGATTGGTGAATTTGTTTCGTGTAACCTCAGCAAGATTTTTTCGTGGAAGTGAGCACATTTTCGAATGTAAACTGAAAACTGCTTACAACGTATTTTCTTCACATTTTACATACTACATGCATAAGGTGTAGGCCTACACTATATACCACCACCATCGAACTCTGACACCAATACACCATCATGGGGGACAGAATTTCTTGATGGAAACCTAAATTATTGTTGGCCCAAGTTTATTTTGACTCAATAATGACTTCTGCTATCTAATGTTTTGCCTGTATGTACCATCTACAGCTAATAAAACATTAAAATTTTCTGGATTTTTTGTAATTACATGTTTGCTGTGTAATCCAACTATCAAGTGTGACTAATCGATGTAAAAAGTTCAACACGGATTACACGCGTACGTACCTTTTATTTGATACAATAGTACGGCAGTATTTCCGTTTTCGAATAACTAAAGTACAGTGCGAACCACCTCACCAAAAAAAATTCCTTATCATATAAAATTATACACATTAATTTTGCATATTTTACTAAGGTAATATTGTCTCCGCCAAAATTCAGGCCAAGTGTGGTTACGATCAATCTGGAGGGAGCTTCAAGTCATCCCAAATATATAGCAGATTGTCTGCTTACTCGTGGATTAAATTTAGTTCATTTTTTTGAAACCCCGAGTTTGAATTTTCAAGTAAATATTAAATTAAACCCTACCCTCACCCTCACCCTCGTGGGCTGGCGGTTGTAAAAGTTTTAAATCGGTTTATATTCACTCATTAATATCCATTGTTTTGAAATGTCAAATTAAAATTTTAAATTCCATTTATTATCGGACTACTTTCCTCCCCCTCCATTGACTTAAGGACTCAAAAAATGGAGTAATCGATTTTCCGTTTACGCCCAACGATTTCAATATTTTTTGATGACCCGAGTTTGAATTTCATATTTTTTTCTCAATTGTTGAGATCGCATTCGTAGCATGATCTCCTACTCTACTCTAGGGGCTTCTATACATAAAATAGTTCAAGGGCAGAGTCAGGATTTCTTCAAGGCGGAGATGAAAACAAATTTGATGACTTTTTTTGTTCATCACTTTTGAAAATTTTATACACAAAACTTGAGAAGCATTTATAGAACTTGCTGTCGCATATTAATTACTAAAATTTTTTCGAAATTTGAAAAGTAACAAACAAAAAAAAATAGGCCACGGGGCTAACGTCCTCTTTGCCCCCTTGGCTACGCCCTTGTTAGAGTTGTAACATTTTGGGCGTTACACGTCAAGTGTTAAATGTGTTTTAAAATGCTAAATTCAGCATACCTTTATGAAAAGTGGTACCCTTCCGTGAACCCAGCTAAGGTAATCTACCATAACACTCAGGGGTCTGCGTGGCTGGGTGGTTAGTTGCTTGGTTTTTCAATCGAAAGGTTACGAGTTCAAGCCCGGCCGTCGTCACATTACAGACCCAAAATGGCGGTATACCAGAATGTGTTTGGAAAATTCGTGCTGGTAAACCACTGGCCCCCGGTTTCCGACCATCCTCCTTCACTACTCTGGCAACAAATTAATGTATCCTCTAGACACAGGATAAAATGGTCTGGTAGCCAAAACCCAATCAGGAACTTTGTGAGATCTGTGATGACAGACGAAGACATAAAAACATTTTTTGGACTATTATTCCGAATTTTTCGAACATTTTTTTTTTTTTTTCAGTTTGGTGGTACGTGTTGTCTTTGTCCCCCTTGAATTCGCCGCTGCACCCCCATCGCCTAAAAAATTGAAATTGACGAAAAATTACACGAATTTCGGAGTTTTATGCCAATCGTTTATATGTTATCGGTCGTGAAATAGAAAACTAGAATGGTCCAAATCTGTGATATTCTGCTAAAAGAAGAAAAACTTCGAAAGAAGGATTATTGATCTACCTGATTTCTTTCCGACTAAGTCAATGCACTCGTCAACGTATCCGATTACGAGAGGACGGATTTAAATAAATACAAAACAAATGGATGCATACTAACTTTGTGTACTTACCTGTGTTCAAAAATTTGTGTCGAAGTTTCTTATCTCTCCGCGCTAAGTCAACAGTCAGCGTATGAAAGACACAGTGGTTTTAGGTATAAGGATCGATTTCCTCCGATAAAACCGAGCCCAAAGTCTGATCTGTACCGAGAAAAAGGAATATCCACTTATTTATGAAACAATCTCCATCGTGGGTACAAAAGTATTTGCTGAAAATAATGATATGAAAAATTACTTCAATCTAATTTTCCATAGGTTTTTTTACTCATCTCAAGGTATCGAATTATGTTTTATAAATGGAAATGAAAATCATAATATAGAGAAAAACAAGAGATTGAATTCTCAAGTATGTAGCGGAAAGTGGTACAAAGTGGAACTTTTAAAAAAAAACTATAATTTTTTTTGTTTGTCCAGAACACCACTGATAACAGTTAAATGCATCATTATGCATAGTACAAGCGAAATTTTTCTTAGAAAACGTGCATTCTTTCTTTATTATCAATGATTTATTGTTTTTGTACGTCTGAAGTTATTTTTTCGATCATTTTTCAGTTCACGTAGAATTCAAGAAAAAGGTTTCAAAAGGCAAGTCATTGTATTATAATCAGCTTTAGTTATTATTTCTTCGGTCTACATTCACTTTTTCGGTAAAAAATTATGATGTAGGTGCCTACTTAAAGTATTCTGAAAATTAACTTTATGAAAATACTAATATGGGTACACTGTGGAATGTCCAGGTGTGGTACACAGTGGAACTGTAGAGAACCCTATTATAGTACACAGTGAAACATTAACGTTTTCGTATTTTGAAGGTTTCTGGAGTTATTAAAGGTAAATAATGATTCAAATATTTATCTTATTAATTTAGTATAGGTACAGTTTTAAATTTTATTCAAATATTTTTTAATTCATTTTTTTCTATAATTTGCCGAAAAACATTTGGATTTTTATATTTTAATTATGATTTGTCAAAAATAGAAGTCTATTGATGTATACTTACCCCTAATTATTTTTCTCAGTTACAGCATTTTTTACCAAATTTGTATTAGTTATGTTTGTATTCCACTGTGTACCTTACGTGGTACTGCGTGGAACGATGTTCGACTTTTCATAAGCTTTTATTCTACTCACTACTGTGATTTTAAAATGTAACAATACTGCAGCCAATCTTCCGCAGGGAAATAGTACTTATTTCGCACGATGTTTTCAAGCCAAAAAAAATAAAAGCTTATCTTTAAAAACGCATTTTTAACGTAATTTTAATTGATTAAGAAATTAATTACTCCTAATAAATACATTCGAATGCTTGCTATTATCATAATTATTATAAGCTTTTATTCTGCTCACTACTGCAATTTTAAAATATACCAATATTGCAGCCAACCTTCCACAACAAAATAATATTTATTTCGCATGATGCTAAAGCTCCCCAAAAAATAAATAAAGTGTGGTATGCGATGGAGGTACCTGATGTAACAAATCAAATACCTTCACGAATTGCTATTTTATAACCATATTTTATGGTTTATACAATTCCAAAAAATATGGTGGCACTAGAGAAGCCAAAGTTCCAGACTAAAATTAGACTACTTGTTTTAACCCACAAAACTCCCTATCATACGGACTTTTATATTAATGGAGAAACTTTGATGACGAACACGCACTTAGTATACTTATCATTTCATATTTTTGACAAAATTAGCACATCATTTTCGTATCCAAAAAACTCATTTACAAATATAAATAGTTAATTTTATTTCTAGATAAAATAACATATCAATCTGGTCGACTTACAAAATTTTCGTTGACAAATTTCCACAGTTTTTTTTTGAAGTTTTTCCAAACCACCAATACCGATTCCGATTGACAAAAGAGTTCTCTTATATCGCACTATTAGTAGGTAACTGAATTTGGACATCAACCAGAGGGGATGGAGGGATATAAAAAGTTTCAACGTAATCCAAGGTTCCATAGGCATAGTAAGGAATTGAGATCCAAAATGAAATACGCTGTTGTCTCAGGCAATCACAATATGTTTTGTAGATACGAAATTTGATTTGGAGACCGTGATCACATTTGAACGTAATTGTCAAGATAGAAGAGGTCCAAAGTTTTCAAAACTTGACTCATCATTACATATTTTCTTCGTCGGACAAAAAGAAACCTACAAATCTTGTTGAAAAACTTTGAATATTAATATGAGTAACCTACAGACCTTGCTCAACTATCATTATAAATTAAAATTTATCTCCATACTGACCTAATTCTTACAGTAACGTGTATTATCAGTCATTATTATCAATATCCAAATTATCAAACAACTAATCAACAACCTTCAAATTATTTGTTTAAGACCCTTTTTCAGTGGATAGTTCTGTCTACCTTCATCTACAAACTGGATTTGTATTCTGATTGAAATATTTCTTTTCTTTTGCCCCACGCTTTTATTTTGTGTTACAAGAATAAATAAGTTAAGTAAGTTATGAAAAATTATTTTTTTACTTTTTAGAGTGCTAAGTTAAATAAAAGCATATCCTTAAATTTTTTTTTTATTTTTTTTGACTTTTTAGGAATAAAAAAATGTATAGGTAATTTGATGTACATCTTAATTTCAATAGTATTTTACATATAATTCAGTTTAACATCTAGGCCCATATTCAAAAATGTCACTTCAACCTCCCTTCACTTAAACTTCACTTGAAAATGACTTTTGGCACAATTTTGTATTTAAGAGTGTGGTAACATTTTATTTTTAAATTGGAACTCTTATATGAAATACAATGTTCCCACATTTTTTTAAAGTGAAATTTAAGAGAAGTGAGGTTAAAGTGACGTTTGTGAATATCAATTTTGCCAGGTTAGGCAATAAATTGCCGAATGGGTGATTTTGGCAACCCAACAGGCACCTAAAAATGACCACAGGCGAGTGGGCTCTTACTTTGGCAATTTTGAACAATTCAAGTGATGCTACTAGGAGAGTTAGATGTCTTTTTTTTTTCTTAAATTTTCCACTGATTATCAATAATATATCGATACAAACTACGTAGCTTTCTTATGACACATCGAAATATCGATATTTCATTCAACATTGATAAAACAGTTATGAGTAAATCCATGTATTTGTTAAAATAGTATCGATAGTTGATGGTAAAATATATTGAAGAACATGATAATGATAAGGTTTTAAATTCGTATTTACTTACTTTATATCTAACTGTGCGTAGAAGGCGAGCAAAGAAGAAATTCATTGTATTTTATAATCATATCATAAAGGGAAAATAGGTGGCCTCAGTTATTTTAAGAATTAAATACAGTTAGGCGAGACATGTGATTTTTGGAAACAGTTTTGGCACTTTTCAGTGTTAAAAACCTGGCAACACTGGTGAATATGGGCCCTAATTTATTGACTTTTGTGACGATTCACAATTCAAATCGAATGAGAGATTCATCGCCTTCAGAAATCAATAATCGGTATTAAAATAACAATTAAACAATAACAGAAACAGACTGACCAGTGACATACTGAACAGACGCCTCGCCTCAGTAAAATTTTAAGACCCAATGTCAGTGCAACCAACTGTGCACACATAAAACTTATCAGTTATCACCTTTATTCTCCGTCTTTCTTAACATTTTCAAGAATTGCATATTGTAGTGAAGTAGACGAGAGCATCGCAACAGTACATTTATTGTTTTCTAGTTTCACAGTTTGTCTTATTTAATTATTTCGCTGGTTTTTTTGTCAAATTCAGGATTCATTATCAGGATTCAGCGACAAATGAATGAGAATTCATCTACAAATTCTCTTCGATTCGTCGCTCTTAAATTAATTAGGATTCAACGACGAATTGAGGAGAATTGACCTACAAATTCTCTTCGATTCATCACCCTTAAATTAATGAATTAAGGAATTCTCTTCAATTTGTAGACACCTTGACTTCTCCCAATTATGGCAATAGACGGTATTTTAAATTTTTTGCGAATGATATGGAAAATAATCTGATAAATAAATAAAAAAATTATTTAAAAAAAAATTTGATATAGAAAAATACACACATCGAAATTATAAAGGTCGTTATCAAGTAGCGCTACCTGTTAACTGGTGCGCTGAAACTAGGCAAAGTAAATTAAATAAAAGAGTATAAAAAACAACAGCTATGATACATGGAAATTTGAGTGGAGTCAAATTTATTATGGAGAGACGAATGTAAGCTAGCAAAATGAGAGACAACAAAACCAAAAAGTGGAAAGAAGTAAGTAAAATTAAAGGATTTTGAGTTTTTATAATTTAGTTTTTTGGATGGGTTAGGTTTTGAAATGAGAAAGTTCAACTTGCGAGGAATCATTTTATAGGTGGTTTCTATAATCAGAATTTACAACTGTTGATTGTTAATTTTTCTTCAGGCTCGTCAGAAGTCTGGTGAATTTATGATTTTTTGTGATTAATAAATTTTTGGTTATTTGGTTGGTATTAATAAATTACGATAAGTGTTCTTATCAATTGATATTTCTTCTATATTTTATAAGGGTAATTTAATTTTAGAATTCATCAAATATTTTCCTTATCAATTTGATTTCGGAATAATTTTGATAATCGTATTTCAAATTTTTGTGGAGTATTTTCCAATGATTTTCGGAATGAATTTATGTATTTTTGATATTTATTTGGGAATATTGTTTTTTATTTTATTTTATATGGTGGTAATGTTAGCCTATTATAAGTTAGATGGACCTATTCATTTTCTCCCTTCTTTTTCTGTTTATACTGTATATGTGTGGGTAAACCTCAGTACCTACAGGCATTTAATATGGACTTGCATGTTCCTTATTACCATTTTGGTAAGGCAGCCTACCTTTTATAACATTGAGAACTGGCGACTAACAATATGCATTGCCGGGGTATAAGTTAGGCTACACACACATGTTATCTGCGAGTATTGGGAAAGATAGGCTCGTGTTTGTTACTTAGCCTAGCATTTAACCGCATATATATTAATGTACGTGTGTTCAGCTAAGCTATGTTTATAGCATTTAGGCTAAATGGAGAACAAATTTCGTAGTTTGTCCATTAGCCCATGTGCTACAAACTTTGAGTATGTATTATTTCATATGGAGAGCTGATTCGTATACATTTTCTATACATAGTTACCTTTAGATATAGATAGTGCTTTCAGGGAATGAAATGACTTCTTTTACCCACGAGTATATCTATATATAATTCGTATATATAGATTTACTCGCGTATGAAAGAAGTCATCTCATTCCCCACAAACACTTACTATTATTGAAAAAGGGAACTTGTTGAATCAGCTTTCCTTATGAAATAATATATACTCGAAGGTTACGAACATGCGTTTGAAAAGAGGAACATGGTCCCCACAATATGGTGTCCAAGTATACAGTCGTGGTGTATTATCTTTTGATAATTAGAAAAAATTTATTGGGATAATTTTGGCTTGTACACAAGCTTATATTTTGAAAACTTGTTTTTAATGTAAACTTAATATTTAAAATCATGTCTCTCATTTTTTGATCGATGTAAAAAGACGAGCTCTTTCCAATAGTAGGTATATTTTAAATTTCGATACAAGTCAAATCTGGGAATTCACAGCTAAAAAAGCCAAAAATATTGCACTATGCACCTCCCTCCCCTACATACTAAAAAGTAGAAAAAGTCTGAATAATAATTTTTTTTTTTATCAAATTTATTTTCATACACTTTAGCCTTTTTACACTTAAGAAGTTACAGATTTTGTTCGAAGTTAAAGATCGCCTACTTTTACTGATAGGCATGCTCCTGTATTGATGCATACTTTTCGCTTTTTAATGTCTCATCCTGCTCTCAAATTTTTATGAATTTCACCAGCCTAGTGCTCATCATTCCTTTACTTTTGCTATGGGTCTCAGGTCTAACGCCACGTGAATGAATTAAAGTGGTTTAGTGCGAGAAATTTATTGCAAAATAAAAGTAAATCTTGTCTAAACTCAACGTTGTTCTCTAAATGCGATCGTTTTTCAGTATGAATGAAACTCCGACAACTTGATAGGTACCTACCTACTCTTTTACACAGCCAACACGTGCAAATCTCCGTTTTCAAGTTTGTTAATATAGTTTTTTTTTTTTTTTTTTTTTTTTTCTGTTACAGGTAACTGCACAGCGTTGTAATATACGAGTCCGCAATTCTGCATTGATGTTGATTATGGAGGATTCTTAAGTAACCGTTCTGATTTCGTTTTTAATCGAGTTTCGTTTCTAAATTATACCTATGCCTATACATTTGCTGAGAACGTGACGATTTAAAAATATCAAATATGAAAATTTGAAATCCAGAATAAAAAGAAAGGAAAACAATTATTCTGAGACTTGAATTTAAGATTGTTTTTCACTTTTTTTTTTCATTCTTAAAAAACACATCAATTAAATCTCAAGGCGAATCATTTTTCCATATCATGAACGGGCTGACTAAACAATCTGCTCGTAAATTCTTCGAATCATCAGGTAAATCTGCATATAGGTACATGTCTTATATTTTTAACATTATTATGTACCCACCGAGCGAGAAAATCCGACGCACTTTTTACATGAATTCATGCAGTTTTCTTTGTTTATTTGTTTTTATCTGAAATTTTGACTAATGACGTGAAAAAAAATGACACATTATATAATTTCGTAAAATTCTACGAACACATTAGGTAGGTATTTTTTTTTTTAGTAGGTACTTTTTATTCAGAATTTTGAGTAAAATTTATGAAAATTGTTGTGTTGCATTCATTGTGTGCATGGTTCAAGTAACTTTGTCTAAATTTTGTGATCATTTGTTCTCGACTTGGATTTTTATTTGAATACGGTAAATATTCTCAGTGTCGAAAATCAAAAACTTCATCAACTTCCAGACAATATTATACTTGTGATGAAATTGATATGCAACGGATCGTAATTTTGTGATTTCTAAATGTAAATTTAAGCATCCTTTTAGGCCCAAATGCAAAGAACGATGCCTATAACTTAAGTATGAACAGTGACTTAAGAATTACTTATCTTAACAATGTTATATTTGTGTATATTTATATTATAGATATAATTGATAATGAAAAAAAGTTAAGAATTACTCGAGTATCGTTTTTGCATTCGGCCCTTAGTAATGCATAAACTATGGATTGCTATCGATAGGAAAAAATATCGATATCTAATGCATCACTAATTATGAATTTACCTGTTTATGACGGCTAATGATGCATTAACTATCAATATTATTGATATAGTATAGATAGTTTTATAGAGGTTGTGAACCCGATGTTCGATGTAATTGAATAATTAATAAAGATGTTTATAAAGTTATGTCTCAGAAGTGTGTAATTGCAGCAAAGAAAACATGTAAAGTACAGAGTATGAGGTGTTTGAAGGAAACGAATATGTGCCGAGATAAACGAATGAGCGGCGGAACAAGTATCAGTGTAGCTACGAGTATAAATGTAAAATGTGTTTTTAGAAAGATAGTCGAGTGTTCTCTGGAGTGTGAAGGAAAGAGGATTGATGGTCCCAACAAATTTTTCTCAAGAATGATTATCGATAGTTTTGAAGATTTAAATTGGCGGGAAACACGTTTTCAAGTCGCAGTTTTAAATAAATAAAAATATTCAAGTTCAACTTTTTAGTCTTGACTTCAAAATGAAATGTAATTCATCGAGGTGAAACATCCAAATAAATTGTAATGATGATTAAATTCGAGTATTTCATAATTTCAGCAGTTTTTAGATGTTTTAGAAGTTCTTTTGTTTCTTTGAAAAAAATTATCTTTAGGAAAGAATATCAGTGTTACGCATCACTAGTTATCGCATTCAAAAGTAGACTTTTTAACAAATTCAACGACATGCATAATTCAAAATTACTACGAAGTGACATATGTTCCAAGCTACAGTTGGTACTTATTTTGCTATTGATTTTGGTCTTGACCTTGATACTATATCCTATAGATAGGGCTTGGGGACTTGGGGGCTTGGTTTCGCTAATGAATGGCGTTTTAAAAGAATGAGATAAGTTACATTTTTGAGGTTTTCATGTTTTGACTGATTGTATTAGTACTTTTCACATCTCATTGAATGTAACACTGAAATTGCCTAATTCAATACACAACATGGCAAAAAAAGCAATTTGAACATTGACTGTTTCACAAATACGGGATAAGTCACGGATAAATTTCAGATAAGATGGTGATGTCAGTTTGAAATGACTTGTTTACCATGGAAAAGATGTATGAATTGGGACTATGTTCTTTCCTGATTCCTTCATTTTTAGATACATTACGTTAATTACAAACTTACTGGACTTTTCCTGTTTTTTGTTTTGCCAATCAAATTTCATACTTTAGTTTCACAAATATAGGACAAGTCGCGCCTTTCGCCAACATTTTGCCCCGTAGCTTCCCCTCTGGTCGAGATTTATCATCATCCTTATCAGTACAACTTTGCGAAGTATTATTTTCGATATTCTTCAAAAATGGTGTTACCGTTTCCCATAGAACACATGAAAAGGTCAATTAAACTTTGTTTTTGCTTTATTTAAAAATTGCTATCATATACCGTTCTTGTAAAACACCATTCAATTAATATTATGCCTGACCAGACCAAGACTAGTTTTACTCATCGGTAGAAGTGATAGGTACTGGTATTGAATTCGAATACAATAATTGGGCCTATTTATTTCGTACGTAACATCGTAACATTTGGATAGAACGTACACAGATTTTTACTATGGTTAATTTTTTTCGAAGTCAAATTGACTTATAATGCTAGTAATTTCCAATAAAAGTGTACACTTAGACCTTAGAATGTGCTAATTTCAATATTTCACGAAATTCAAGGCCGAGAAGGATGAAAAAAAAAAAAGACGTATGACCTTTTACTTTTTTTTTTTTTTCAGCCTTATCAATAATTTTTCTGTGAAAAGTTCAACATCCTCTTATGCCCTAACTTATCAGCGTTTTTTCCCATTTCCTTGGCTCTTTTACGTACGTTACTACTATCCACTTTTTTTTTTTTTTTTTTTTTTGGTAAATTGTCATCTCGATGATATTCAACTTTTTCTTATTTTTACTGGTCTCTATCTCGTTTCTTTTTTCTTTTCCTTTTGGTCTCTTTTTTCGTTTCTGTCAAGCAATATACGCCTCCAACCCTTCGGCCGCCCCTTCATTGCCTCGTTTAGCTGATATAATTTTAAAAAATATACGCGTTTTGCGTTCGTTTTAGCCCGTGAACGTATTTATCTTGTCATTCGATAGCGTCCTTTTGAACTTTTTTCATTAAATCGTAATCCGGCAGTTTTTCTTAATACCCATCAGAGAGAGGCGTTGTGGCAGCCTTAGTGGCAAAAAAATAAAAATAAAAAAGAGAGAAAAAAAAAAGGAAAAAAAAGAGTAGTTTAGCAGCAGTGGCGGCCCCGTATACCGCAGCTTTGGCGACATATTTCACCATCGCCTTCGCCATTTTCACATTTCCATTGCAGCTTTTTCCTTTAAATTTTGTATAGAGTAGACGTATAGCTAGGTAGTTGTTTCTTCTCTGCGACACTTTTGCTGACTAAAATTTATGTTCATTCGCCCGTCGCCGTGTTCTATTGCTCTCTACACCCGTCGGATCTTCGATTTTTTTTATTATTTGTTTTTCATTGATTTTAGCTCATTAAAGGTGCGAATGAACCAAAATATGTTGAAAATACTGCAAACTGAGAAGAGGTTCCGCTTTTGTAAAGAACAAAAATCAAAATATTACCACGATATAGAGATACAGATCTTTATTTTTTCTGTTATTCGCCTATAGGTTGAGTTAATGATGAGCAAAATTACGAGCCAGACCAAAAACAAGACGTCATCGTTTTGTCTTTGGACTTGAACATTTTTGATCTGGCTTACAGGATTTTTACCAATAGGCTATTGAGACTAAATGTAACAATATACCATTCATGTGTCCTTCCATGATGTACCTACAAGAAGCTTTAATTAGATATATATGAATTCCATGCAACTAACTGGTTGACGTTCAGCTTGCTCTACAGAAGTTAACATGAAATTTCAGTAGCTAAGTCCGCATCGAAAATTAACATTTATTTGTGAAATTTTTATGGTAAAACTTTTTTTTTCTTCTAAATATTTGTTTTTAAAAAAGTTGGGTGAAATCCAGAAAAAGCATCAGCTACATTAAGTTCGTATAATATCTTTAGATCTCACTTTTCAGTGTAGTAATTATAGTACCTTATATGTTAGAATAATTGGCAAAATCTATCCACCATTAGCTTAAAATGGAATATATTAAGACTCAATTCAGCATCTATAATGTTTGTAAACTTAAAACATTAAGGAAATTAAAAATCGTCGTACGAGTGCTCATTTTATTGATTTGGTCTATTTCGTCGAAAAATACGGCGCAACATACAAATTACATTTTATAATTTTATTCTATTTTCATTCAAATTTGAATATCTTTAGACCTTATTAAGCTACATCACTACAATTTTATGCATAGGTACTCGAAACGTGTCCTATTGTGGAATTGGCTCTCTTTAGCATGATTCAATTGTTCATTTGGATCAAAGTGACCGTGGAATAGGATTAATTATGCACTACTTAATACTATATTCATCTTTCACTTAAGCTAGAATATATCGACACCCAACTGAGCTACGATGACGTACATCATATTGCAATCTTCGTACTGTTACGTATAAACAAATGAGCTTTCATTGATTTGATTTGATTCATTTGGACCAACGTTACTGGGGAGCATAGAAAATGACACTTTACACCTTTCATTCAAACTGGAATACCTTGAGATGTAACTGAGTTGCAATGACGCCCATGCACCCGCCTGAAGCACTCGAAGTGTTATATCGATAAATGAGCCTTTATTTGTTCGATTCGGTGATTCCGGTTAATTTTCTGGATTACGGTAATGGTTGAACATTCTACGTGTTTAGAAACATACTGAAATATAGAAGTTGCACAAGTCTAAAGAATTTTTTCAACGTCATACGATGAAAAAATTTATTTAACGCAGAGTGTATTCTTTAGATGAAAAGTATATTTCTCAAAGATTTTTAAGGAAATATTGACCGGATGAAAGTTGACACCATAGCGAAATTTATAATAGACAGTATTATAATAGGTCCATTTCCCCGGCCCCCCCCATTTCAAATTTTGACCTGAAAATTTTTGGCCTAATTGTGCTCAGTTTGTGCTAATGTGTGCCATCAATTTTAGAATTTGTGCTCACCCCCTTCCTTAGATATAAACAAAAGAGTCTGGGTGGGGCTGGAGAAATGCTAGCCCCACCCATTTCAAATTTTGACTCTAAACTTTATATGCTAATTGTGCTTCATTTGTGCTAATTTGTGCCGTTAATTTTAGAATTTGTGCTCATTTATTTTCAAATATAGGGGCCTCAGAAATTTATGTGTCAGCCCCCCCCATTTGGAATTTTGAGTTGAAACTTTGCATGCTAATTGTGCTTAATTTGTGCTAATTTGTGCTGCAAATTAAAAATTTTATACTCATTCCCTTTCAAAAATATTTGTGGTTTTATGTCTCCCCTCAGCCCCCCCCCATTTTGAATTTTGACCCAAAATTTTTCATACCAACTAGATTCAAATAGTGCTAAATTTTGCTACCAATTTTGGAATTTGTTATCACCCCCTTCTTAATATATAAAAAAAAGTTTGTGGGTGGGGCTGGGGAAATGCTAGCCCCACCCATTTTGAATTTTGACTCAAAACTTGGCATACTAATTGTGCTCAATTTGTGCCAATTTGTGCCAACCATTTTAAAATTTGTGCTCACTTCCCAACTCAGATAGGGAGGATGAAAGATTTCCCCTCAGCCCCCCCCTTTTTGAATTTTTATACAAAACTTTGCCCACTACTCTTTTTTGATTTGTGCTTAATTGTGCCAACAAGCTTATAATTCCTGTACATTCAAATCTTTAGTTATTTGCAAAACAAATTTGGGTGGGGCTGGGGAAATGCAGCCCCACCCATTTCAAATTTTGACTTGAAATTTTGCAAACTGATTGTGCTCAATTTGTGCTGATTTGTGCCAACAATTTTATAATTTGTGCTCAATTATTAACTGAAATAAGGGGTGAGGAAGGTTTTGTCTTAGCCCCCCCCTTTTGGAATTTTGAGCTGAAACTTTTCCCATTATTTTATCTTAAATTGTGCTTATTTGTGCCAACTTTCTTTTTTGAAATTTTAAAGTTGCAATTTCAACCAACTAATAACAATCACCCATTTCTGCTATAGCCTAAATAATAGTCATTTATAACAAAATTTTCAGTAGGGTCAAGAAAATTCAAGCCTTCCATTTTAAATAGGAGTTAAATTTTATTACAATTTTTATGACAGTTTGTACCAAATTTTTACCTTGGTATTTTGAGGGAACTATACTTAACCCATGTAACGTATATTTTCGTCTATTTTTAGAAATGACGAACATATTCGTTCACTCATATTCGAATACCAAAAATGTAGATATTTATCAACAATTATCATCCTATAACTCTTTATAAACAACCACCAAAGTATTCGTATTTAATTTCACATATACAGATATACCTCCTGTATATTTATGACCTAGTTGTACCTGTCCCTCGAGTACTCGACGAGTCAGCACAGCCCTACAATAACAACACCCTACCTCACTTTATCTATCCGACACGTACGTTTTCATACCCTGAACGAGTATATAATCCCTCGAATCAGTTGTATGATTGTTCAGTTTAGTTCAGTTCTCCAACAGCTACTTCTAAGTACCTGGAACCTCTCTTGTAGAAGTCTCTAGTGAACAGATAGTCTTGCTTGTTGAATGGTGATTGAATATGTATTAATATTAACGTAGAAATATTAACTGTGTTGTACAGAATATTATTTTATTAAAAGTGTAAAATCACTCATGTGTTTAAAATATTATTGAGTCTCAAACGAATGTTAAGGTCCACTATAGTTTGTGGATGTTTAACTTGAATTTATCTTAGAAATATTACTACTTTTAAGTACGTGATATTTCGTGTATGGTGTACTCCCGAAAGTGGTCGTAACTAGGTACTACACCACCTCTTTTGGCCGTTACAACCCATACTTAGCAGTATGTCAGATTTTCTTAATTTTGTATTTTCTGGGTGTTGCTAAAAAACTTTGTAAGTACATGTAAATTTTTCCATTGATCATTCTCTATTGACAGTTTTTTTCATTTAAGTTGCCAAATTAAAAATATTATCATAAAAATCTTCTATGTGAATTGAATAGAAAGAAAAAAACAAATTTTTATGGTCATATGTGTATAAATTATTAAGTAGGTATTTATGCTAATTTTGGTTTTATATACTTAATAATTTAGAAAATACATTTGGTGATGTATCACACAATAAAATGTGAAAACTCAATATTGGCCCCTTTAGGGGCCTGTTTGAGGATGAAGAATAGGTCCAATTGAGAAAAGAACAGCAAATTTGGTCTGGGCGCCTCAAAAAACATATTTGGTGATGTATCACACAATAAAAAGTGGAAACTACAGATTAACCCCCTTTTGGGGCCCATTTGGGGATGAAGAATGGGTCAAATGGAGAAATTAACACAAAATTTGGACTTGGCGCCTCAAAAACCATATTTGGTGATGTATCACACAATAAAAGGTGAAAACTCAAAATTAACCCCTTTTTGGGGCCCATTTGGCGATAAAGAATGGGTGAAATTGAGAAATCAACATAAAATTTGGATTCGGCGCCTCAAAAACCATATTTGGTGATGTATCACACAATAAAAGTGAAAACTAAAAATTGGCCCCCTTTTAGGGCCCATTTGGCGATGAAGAATGGGTCAAATGGAGAAATGAACACCAAATTCTGACTCGGCGCCTCAGAAACCATATTTGGTGATGTATCACACAATAAAATATGAAAACTCAAAATTGGCCCCCTTTTGGGGCACATTTGGGGATGAAGAATAGGTCAAATTGAGAAATGAACACCAAATTTGGACTCGGCGCCTCAAAAAACTTATTTTCTAATGTATCACACAGTAAAATGTCAAAACTCGATAATTTTGCTAGAGGAATATTAAGACATGCATCTCTAAGGAAGGCTAATATAGTACTGACAGAATGGTGTTATTTGAAATATTTATATAACTACAAGAAATACCGTATCCTAGACACTTTTGGGTGATCCAATCACGATGTGTTATTCCATAATCTGACTTTTTTGATGAGAAAAATTCCCAAATTTTGAAAAATATTTTTGCGTTATCTATGGGGAATTTTTAGGATTACTTTGGCCAGTGTTATCTATATATATAAAAGAGAATGTATGTCTGTTTGTCTTTTATGCATTACTACACCATTAATTCTATATAGGTATATAAAAGAGAATGTATGTCTGTTTGTCTTTTATACATTACTACACCATTCATATGATGGCCATGAAACTTTGGAAGTGGTTAAGTATACTCCAGCGAAGGTTTCTGGCATAATATGAAAAGAAAATTTCAAACAGTTGTCAAAAAATTTCCCAAAATATGTATTTTTCGCCGCTGAATCCTGACTAATTTACGGGCGAGTTTCATGGCCATCATATGAATGGTGTAGTAATGTAATAAAGACAAACAGACATACATTCTCTTTTATATACCTATATAGATTAATGGTGTAGTAATGCATATAAAGACAACAGACATACATTCTCTTTTATATATATAGATAACACTGGCCAAAGTAATCCTAAAAATTCCCCATAGATAACGCAAAAATATTTTTCAAAATTTGGGAATTTTTCTCATCAAAAAAAGTCAGATTATGGAATAACACATCGTGATTGGATTCACCCAAACGTGTCTAGGATACGGTATTTCTTGTAGTTATATAAATATTTCAAATAACACCATTCTGTCAGTACTATATTAGCCTTCCTTAGAGATGCATGTCTTAATATTCCTCTAGCAAAATTATCGAGTTTTGACATTTTACTGTGTGATACATTAGAAAATAAGTTTTTTGAGGCGCCGAGTCCAAATTTGGTGTTCATTTCTCAATTTGACCCATTCTTCATCCCCAAATGTGCCCCAAAAGGGGGCCAATTTTGAGTTTTCATATTTTATTGTGTGATACATCACCAAATATGGTTTCTGAGGCGCCGAGTCAGAATTTGGTGTTCATTTCTCCATTTGACCCATTCTTCATCGCCAAATGGGCCCTAAAAGGGGGCCAATTTTTAGTTTTCACTTTTATTGTGTGATACATCACCAAATATGGTTTTTGAGGCGCCGAATCCAAATTTTATGTTGATTTCTCAATTTCACCCATTCTTTATCGCCAAATGGGCCCCAAAAAGGGGTTAATTTTGAGTTTTCACCTTTTATTGTGTGATACATCACCAAATATGGTTTTTGAGGCGCCAAGTCCAAATTTTGTGTTAATTTCTCCATTTGACCCATTCTTCATCCCCAAATGGGCCCCAAAAGGGGGTTAATCTGTAGTTTCCACTTTTTATTGTGTGATACATCACCAAATATGTTTTTTGAGGCGCCCAGACCAAATTTGCTGTTCTTTTCTCAATTGGACCTATTCTTCATCCTCAAACAGGCCCCTAAAGGGGCCAATATTGAGTTTTCACATTTTATTGTGTGATACATCACCAAATGTATTTTCTAAATTATTAAGTATATAAAACCAAAATTAGCATAAATACCTACTTAATAATTTATACACATATGACCATAAAAATTTGTTTTTTTCTTTCTATTCAATTCACATAGAAGATTTTTATGATAATATTTTTAATTTGGCAACTTAAATGAAAAAAACTGTCAATAGAGAATGATCAATGGAAAAATTTACATGTACTTACAAAGTTTTTTAGCAACACCCAGAAAATACAAAATTAAGAAAATCTGACATACTGCTAAGTATGGGTTGTAACGGCCAAAAGAGGTGGTGTAGTACCTAGTTACGACCACTTTTGGGAGTACACCATACACGAAATATCACGTACTTAAAAGTAGTAATATTTCTAAGATAAATTCAAGTTAAACATCCACAAACTATAGTGGACCTTAACATTCGTTTGAGACTCAATAATATTTTAAACACATGAGTGATTTTACACTTTTAATAAAATAATATTCTGTACAACACAGTTAATATTTCTACGTTAATATTAATACATATTCAATCACCATTCAACAAGCAAGACTATCTGTTCACTAGAGACTTCTACAAGAGAGGTTCCAGGTACTTAGAAGTAGCTGTTGGAGAACTGAACTAAACTGAACAATCATACAACTGATTCGAGGGATTATATACTCGTTCAGGGTATGAAAACGTACGTGTCGGATAGATAAAGTGAGGTAGGGTGTTGTTATTGTAGGGCTGTGCTGACTCGTCGAGTACTCGAGGGACAGGTACAACTAGGTCATAAATATACAGGAGGTATATCTGTATATGTGAAATTAAATACGAATACTTTGGTGGTTGTTTATAAAGAGTTATAGGTTGATAATTGTTGATAAATATCTACATTTTTGGTATTCGAATATGAGTGAACGAATATGTTCGTCATTTCTAAAAATAGACGAAAATATACGTTACATGGGTTAAGTATAGTTCCCTCAAAATACCAAGGTAAAAATTTGGTACAAACTGTCATAAAAATTGTAATAAAATTTAACTCCTATTTAAAATGGAAGGCTTGAATTTTCTTGACCCTACTGAAAATTTTGTTATAAATGACTATTATTTAGGCTATAGCAGAAATGGGTGATTGTTATTAGTTGGTTGAAATTGCAACTTTAAAATTTCAAAAAAGAAAGTTGGCACAAATAAGCACAATTTAAGATAAAATAATGGGAAAAGTTTCAGCTCAAAATTCCAAAAGGGAGGGGCTAAGACAAAACCTTCCTCACCCCTTATTTCAGTTAATAATTGAGCACAAATTATAAAATTGTTGGCACAAATCAGCACAAATTGAGCACAATCAGTTTGCAAAATTTCAAGTCAAAATTTGAAATGGGTGGGGCTGCATTTCCCCAGCCCCACCCAAATTTGTTTTGCAAATAACTAAAGATTTGAATGTACAGGAATTATAAGCTTGTTGGCACAATTAAGCACAAATCAAAAAAGAGTAGTGGGCAAAGTTTTGTATAAAAATTCAAAAAGGGGGGGCTGAGGGGAAATCTTTCATCCTCCCTATCTGAGTTGGGAAGTGAGCACAAATTTTAAAATGGTTGGCACAAATTGGCACAAATTGAGCACAATTAGTATGCCAAGTTTTGAGTCAAAATTCAAAATGGGTGGGGCTAGCATTTCCCCAGCCCCACCCACAAACTTTTTTTTATATATTAAGAAGGGGGTGATAACAAATTCCAAAATTGGTAGCAAAATTTAGCACTATTTGAATCCAGTTGGTATGAAAAATTTTGGGTCAAAATTCAAAATGGGGGGGGCTGAGGGGAGACATAAAACCACAAATATTTTTGAAAGGGAATGAGTATAAAATTTTTAATTTGCAGCACAAATTAGCACAAATTAAGCACAATTAGCATGCAAAGTTTCAACTCAAAATTCCAAATGGGGGGGGCTGACACATAAATTTCTGAGGCCCCTATATTTGAAAATAAATGAGCACAAATTCTAAAATTAACGGCACAAATTAGCACAAATGAAGCACAATTAGCATACAAAGTTTAGAGTCAAAATTTGAAATGGGTGGGGCTAGCATTTCTCCAGCCCCACCCAGACTCTTTTGTTTATATCTAAGGAAGGGGGTGAGCACAAATTCTAAAATTGATGGCACACATTAGCACAAACTGAGCACAATTAGGCCAAAAATTTTCAGGTCAAAATTTGAAATGGGGGGGGCCGGGGAAATGGACCTTATTATAATGGTGTAGCTCTAACATGGGCAAAGTCTTCTAAACACATGAAAGGGCAGACAGACAGCAAACGAAGTACCTATACAAAATCCAATCAGTGTTACTGATTTGTGTGTGACTGAGTGATCGTGTGGTCCTCCAGCTTCAATAAAGTCGGTGTTGATTGTTCAAACTCGCAAATTTCCGAAAAAATAAATTAAATCTGCTCAGATATGAACGACTATACTGCTCCGAGGAGTTAGAAAAAAATTGCTGCTTTGATTTTACGATTCCTTAATTCACAGATAAAATACTTAGGTATACGCGTTCCAATGAAATATACCGGAATTTTCGGTTCACTGTGGTTTCAGTCGATGATCAAATTTAGAAAAGGAATAAATGTTGGTTCGAATTCATAAATGTAGGTTGTGTAAGTGGTGCTAATACACCTACTTACAGTCGCTATTGGGTGGAATTGTACTATAGTCTGTTCCAAACGACAAAAACCCGACGTTACAGAGACAATCACATTTCACAGCCACGTCAAACCAAAAATATTGGTGTAAACAAAATCATTTTGAATGCAGCCTTCGTCGCATAGGGTGAAACTTCACCTTTTTCTTTCCCTCCTGGACCATCTACTCAAATAACGTCGTGTCTTTCTTATTTGGAATAGACTGTAAGAGTTATCTATTATATTCGAATAATGACGACTTTGGTTCGGTCAGAAAATGTATTCTAAATCGCAGTGATGATATGACGTGGATGTTTATGCAGTTTGTTATGGGAACTGATTGTGAGTACGTTTACGAATAATAATGCGAATACAAAATAGTTCACAAAGTTGGTCTTCGTCAATAAAACTTCCCATAATATTCGTCAACCTATCTGTATTTTATAATACGCCAGCTACTTATTCATTTTTTCTTTTATGTTGTGGTTAATGTAAAATAAAATTAACAAACGACGAACGTGTTTCCAGTTATTAAAGAATTTTATTATTAAAATTTAGTACTTTTTACCCAGTTTGTGCTTGCAAACGGGGCATTAAAATCGATCTCGAAAAAGGGTTGAGGGTGGAGATGATGGAAATTACGTATCCGTTTCATAAGAAAAGAAAACGAATGATACCATTTTCCCATTTTGACCAATTTTGTTTTCACCAGTAATACAATATTATAATATAGATAAAAGTGTAATGTACGTATGTATGACATGAATAGGTACCTATATATGTATATATATATATGTATGTATGTATGTATGTACGTATGTATCGACCAAATTTTATATTCTTAGCTTTGAGAAAACTGGAAAACGTATAGAGCTGAAATTCTCACGAGAGATAGTTTTCATATGAGACCAGGTCTGAAAGAAATTTGGTGTTATTGGTTCGGTAGATTTGGAGAAAACTAGAAAAGCAAAGAAAAACTGTTGGAAAATCACTTTGTGTTCTCGATTTTTGAAAAAATGAAAAAGGAATAGGGTTGAAATTTTTACGAAAGGTATTTCTTATATAGGACCAGGTTTAATAGGAGTTTTGTGTCTATTCGTTCGGTGGTTTCCGAGAAAAATGGAGAATAAAAAATTCCTGGAATTGTAATTTTTCCACGATTTTGAGAAAACTACAAAAAGGATCGGAACGACGTTTCTACGAAAGATATTTCTCATATAATCCCAGGTTTGATAGAAGATACGCGCCCATTCAGTTTAGTAGTTTCTGGAAAAACAAGAAAACATCGAGTTTCTGAAAAAGTGGTTTTTCCAAAATTCTGGGAAAACTACTGTAAGAATATGGCTGAAATTTCAATGGAAGAAAGATTTCATAGATGGGCAAGTCTGGTTGAAATTTCATGAATAGCCCATTGCTTTGGTGGTTTCTAAAAAAAACGTGTTGAGTTCCTCTGGAGATTCGTGAAGAATTGATGTGTAAACATAATAATGTGGTTGTGAGCGAGGGCGTTGCACACGCACACAACCACACACCTACACGCCAACTAACACACACAAACGAAAGTTACAATATTGTAAGACGTACGAATTACGCAAATCTGACGATTGTAATTCTTATTTTAGCCCCTAACATAGACCAAGCTTTAAGATATTTACACACAAAAAAATGTAAAAAAATATAAGACTAATGTCACTGAAAGATCGTTAGTGCGTTTTTCCAATATTACGAGAAAACCACTGACAGTAACAGGAATAAAATTTTGGTGGGATATTGTTAGTTGACGAAATTATATATTTTGAAGTAGGTTTGGTGGAAATTTTGTGACTATATTGCTCTTGTATTTTTTTCAATGAAACCGTTAAAATATGAGTAATTAAACGTGGGTAGATCCATATTTTTGTCAGAGACATCGATAACAATTATCGATAGTTTTCTGTGACACTTTTACTCGTTTGGAATAGAGTATCAATCGATCGATGTCTTTGTCAGATACCGAAAACTATCTTCAATCTTTTGAATTTACTTGAAATTTAGATTTGTCTTTTGAATTGTGGACGAAACTGGCAAACTTGGTTTTCCAACGAAGTAGTGCTGCGCTAGAGTTTTTATTTGCTTTTCTGTACTTTAATTTGGTTGTTTTTACGACAACCTCCAGATAGGTCTAACATGAAATATTTGGAATTTGTTTTTGGTGTAATTTTTAAGGTAGTAATGTCGGTGTAGCCGACCAGAAAACCTTTGCAGAACAGAATGTTACTTATTTTCTTGTTACTCGAGTCTCATAATTTTTGTCAAAAATGAAAAATATCAGTATTCTTTATCATCGAAGTAGGCAAGTTAGACTGTCTCACCAAAAATACTGATCCGTGACCAATTTTGTTGTCCTAATAATTCGCACGGTAGGTATACCAACTTAGTTTTCAGTTCTTCGAAGCAATCATCCGCTGCTTTGTCTATTCAAAGAACAAGCCTATCGAGTATAGACAATAATATAATTTATTATCATAATCGGTGGCATCAGACGGCGTAAAGCTACTGCGTGTTTTAAAAAATAGGCCACCCAACTTATTGCGAACGAAAAACATGCTGTTTTTTAAGTTTTTCGTCTCTCATTAACAACATTTTTCTGTGATAAACGAACGTCGATTACGCGTTGTTGAGGTATTCGAAAAATTTTCAAAAAAAATTAATGCGAACGATAAGAGAGTCTGCGGACTAGCGACTTTTTTCTTCTTTTTTTTTCTTTCATTAATTTCTCTCTTAGCACTTGATTTACGCAGATAAATGTCTAGAAAACATTATTAACTCAAAACGGCACGCCGTGTGTGCTTGTCACATGTTTCAAAAAGTTTTTATTTTTTTTATTCGAATGCTTTTTGCTTCTTTTTTTACCCTCCCCCCAACGACAAATAAACTAAACTGTTCCGAGTCAAGTATGTCATAACATAATAGTTGAGGGCATCGTTCGCTGACCACTTTTGGCTCTTTTATTTTTTACTCTTTTTCACTTTCTTAATTGTTTTTTTCATTTTTCTAATCCCAAGACGTCTGTGAATAAAATGTAGAGAGAAAAACTATTGTTGAAGCATTTATTTTTGTTTTTTCATCGCCCAAGGTACGGGTTTTGTTTTAAACGACATAATTATTGTTCAGACGTGGATGTATGATGAAAAAATTCAAATATTTGCATTAGTAAACGTAATACTGAAAATTATTTCAACCTTTTTCACGCATTTAATTTGTATAGGAAGTGAACAGACACCAAGTTTCGGGTTAACACTGAGTGAAATTTGTGCAGCTACACAGGGTGTCTGAGGTTTTAGGGACGCCGTGCGGGCTGTTAATGAAAAAAGACTTATTTTCAATCAGAGTAATTTTTCAGGAGAGCCAAAAAACTTTGACCTGATGGTAGAACTGCTGTTTTGATTTGATCTGTTTCAAATGAAGTTTTTTTTTTTTTTTTTGCGTTTCAGTATCCTAGAATTTTCATGAGAAGGTTGGCCAAACTGTATTTCATTAATTCGATTATTTTCTATTGAAAATTGGACGTGAGGCGTTTTTGCTCAACAATCGAGTAGAATATTTGTTGTTGAGGTGTTTTAACCTGAAAAATGAGTTGTTCTTCATTAACATTGAGCTAATTTTTTCTTCAGTTAAGGCAAAAATATTACAGCGAAAACAATGAGACGATTTTGCTTTAGAAAACAATGTCGCCATATCAAGTGCGGTGATATTTCCCCATTTTTTCCAAATGAGGTGTTTTTGCTCAATGACGTGCAGGAAAATAACCAAATGAGGTTACTGGGAAAACCTTTATTCGATAAATTTTTTATTTTTAATTAGAAATGAAGCGTTTTTGCTTCGTATTTGGGGGTAAAATTGTCTCATCTTTCATAGTCAGTTTGTGTAAAAATGTCAGATAAGTGTTTTTTCGTTAGCAGGGCAGCGTGCAAAAATGACTAAAAAAAAAAAATTAAAATTCTAGAAAAAACAAATACTCTAAATTTTGTTGCGATTGCCACTTTTTGAATTTAAACAATTTATTGCAAAGCACAATCATTCTCTTTCTCTCGCGGTTTTTTATTTTAGATTCGTTTTCACACATCAAGTCAACAGTAAGAGTTACAGTTTTCTAGTACTGTAAACTGGTAAAACTGCTGTAGATTGACAACATACTCTTTTGTAAACATGCCAACAGGTTTCTGGTAAAACTGGGAAAAAGAGTGCAATATAACTAAATTGAAGACAAGTTTCCTTGAAAATAAAAGGATTCGTTATTGTTCTGTTGTACTTAGACAAATAATTTTATCGCCTACCTAAATATGACAAAACAGTAACAGCAAATATTTATAATGTGAAATATTTTGCTCTCATGTGAGACTGATAGAGGAAAGTAGAACCAATAGAAGTTTGTAAAATCAGGTTATTCGAAACAGACTAACCGTATTTCTGGGACAAGGCGAGTAGTTTTCAGTCACCTTATTTAACTAATTATCTAAATAGTACATTTATCATCATTTATTGATGAAGGAATAAAAATACGAGGTAAAAATAACCTGAAAATTTTCAGTTTTATACAATTGCAGGAATTTTATATTTATAAAATTCATTTCTAGTTAAGAGTTTAAGACTTAGATTTTTAGTCTTTTGAGACAGAATATTTTAAATCTTGGAATTCGATCTACTCTTATTAGAATTTTTCTTACCCCTTCATTTTTTCTCTAAATAAACATACGAAGACGGTAATTTCAAGATCATTTTCTTAAACCCTCTTACTGGTTTTTCAAAGTTTTCTTTTGGCGGATGTAGATAATTTTTGTTAGAAAACTTTTTTTCTTTCTAAAACAGACATATTATCAAAAACGAGTTGAAAAGTTGAAAAAATGCCTTTTGTAAAATCGATACGACTAAATAAATGGATGGAAAAAAAAAAAAATTACTCCCTCTGCTCTATAACATAGCAGTTTTAAACGGGTCGAAAAAAAAGTTATACAATTAGTCGGTAATTACTAGTAGCGGTGAAGTTTCTAATTTTGTGTATTTTTCACCCCCTCCTCGCTCGTATTCACCATTTGTCGACTCCGTACAATATAAAATGTACGTCGAACTCGCGGAACATAAAAACCTATCCCGAAAAATTGAACAAAGCCTAACAATTCTCCAAAACAAAAAAAAAAAAATTACCTTTACACCGATCGAATCGTTCGTATTTAAAAATTCCCCTACAATCAGTCCTTCGAAATCTGTGGGTAAAAAAAAAACAAAAACAGAAATTGGTATAGCTACGTTTGGGAAATAGGATGTTGCAATTGTGTCATGCTGAAAAAAAAAAAAAAAAAATTGACATTTCAATTCTGAGGCAATTTTCGATAATTAGGTAGTGTGTTCATTTGATGCAAAAGTGAGGAAAACACCCATCTACCAATTTGTTTTTTCCACTTTTACGTAGGCTCTACTTTTTATATCTGCAATATGTACACCGAAGGCTGATCAAACAGTTCACGAAAAAATATATACAATTTTAATTTCAAGGAAAACAAAACAACACATTTTGCATAAACTCATTCAGTCGTTAATATATTTTTCCTCTCCTTACACCCTTATATTGTGAGTATTTAAATGAAAAAACTTTTTGCTGTTTGAAATTTCGAAATGCGAATGAAGAAGAATATAAAAGTTTATTGTGCCACCGTAAAGAGAGAGAGTGAGAGAGAGTGTGAGAGAGAGAGAGAGAGAGAGAGAGTGAGCGCGAGAGAGAGAGAGAGTGAAAGAGAGAGAAAAAGAGAGAAGAGATGGTAGGAGTGAATGAGAAGGAGGATAAATAAATGAAATGAAAAATAAGGAAATAGAGAAGAGGGCTACGAAAGAAAACAAACTTTTTCGTTCAACACGAGCATGAGCTTAGACAATGTTGTAGAATGCGATTTGTTTATTTAAAAAAAAAAAAAAAAATAGGAAAAGAGAGAAAGCTGTTGGTTTTCTTTTACTGAAACATTGATTCCATATTATAAGAAAAGGGATTGGAAGCAGGCTGAAAATTGAAAAGGTGGAATAAAGAGCAGATTATTTCCAAGTAGATAGTCCAGAGTTTACAGCTAAATGTCGACCTAAACTTAGAAATTTTCAGACATACTTATAATTTTATACGTCACTCTAGAACAAAACTAGCTTAAGTCAAAAAATGTCATTTTAGCGTTATACTTACCAAAATTTTCCTTGTGATGCCCCCTCTATCATTTAGTAAAGCTGTCTCAAGTCCGTATATTGCTCATAAGTTAAAATAAACACTAAATGCATACTGTGACAACTCTCTGTCAGGATGTCGAGTACATAGTACTATGTACTCGCCGATAGAGTTTCTGGCCATGAAAACTCTGTTTTTATTATGGGCTAATATTCCATCATATTAGTCTTATTTTATATGCTAATCCACATACACGCGAATCTGCTAACTCTGTGAGTGAAATTCCCACACATACTATTCTATCCCAAATGAGAAAGATGTGATATCACGCGACAAGCACCTTTCGCAGTTACGTTAAGCTAAAATATATTTACGTAAACAAAACAATTTTGGATGCAGCGTTTGTTGAATAGGGTGAATCTCTAATTTGCTCGTATGGCATCACGTCGTTGCTATTTGGAATGGAGTATATTATGTTGGCGTTTGAGAGAATTAGTTCGTGCCGAAGTTACTTGACTCCACTTTTTGTAGTTAACTCGTTGGTGTAGAACTATCTTGAATTCAAGGTAAGCTTCTTTTGCACTATGGTTTTCATTCAGTGCTCGGTACAAAAGTAACTTATGTGGGATTTGGGATACTTCTGGATGATAATTCTGCTCAATACTGTATCTTAAGCCTTTTAATTCGGAGGAAAATAATAGAATTTAAATTTTTTTGAGAAGAATATCTTTACTTGGTTCCTCTTATTAATAATATACTATAATTGACTCCACATCCCATTGCAATAATTGAAAAATTTCAACATTCTAAAATTTTTTTTTCATTCTCCTGAAAAATAACATTTTTGGACTTAAACTAGTTTCATTCTAGGGTGAAATTGTTTATTTAGAACTACGTGCTTTGTAAATATTTCATAAACAAGTATCAGCTTATAGATAAATTCCAGTTTCTTAGTTTCAAATCTCACCTTTGCTACATTCTTGACCCATAAAATATGGTAAGTATTATAGTTTATGAACTGACGGACTATAGGGACGATAGCCTGCTCCAACGATGTCAACAGCTTCACAGACTGATAAACGGTCATAAAAACCATCTAAAAGTGGCCTAAAGGTTATTATTTTATTCATCAAAGATGAAAAAGTGAATAGATGCAGCGAGTTTGTAGATCAAGGAAAAACTGACAGAATTATTCATTAATACGATAAGAAAACAGGTTAGGTAGTTGTTGGAAGAAATGTGCTTAATGCTGAGTACTGAGACTCCATTAAAGAGTAGATATACATACTTTAGCAGTCAATAATAATATGTACGCTAATTTAACGTCATTTTTGGTTTCATTAATTGAATTCGTTATCTTTATCCATTTATAAGTAATGACCAAGTATGCATTAATTTTTTCTCATCCCGTCTGTGAAGAATTCTAAAATTGAAAATAGAACTCATTTCACACCCTTCGTACTCGACATATCATTTGGTATACTACCTATGATTTTTAAATTTTTCTAAGTTTAAGAAGGGGATTTTAAGGACAACGGCGGATCCAGAGCGTCGTTTTTTTTGGGGGAAGGGAAAATGCCAAAAATTTTGTGGAATTAAGCTTTTTTTTCTTGCTCTTTAGCAAATTTTATATGTTTTTTTTTTTATGAATTTTGTGGTCTTACTTTCTTTTTTTTCCTTTAACTTTTGTATTATTTCCGTTTTGGGCATTTTTTGGGGAAATTTCCCCATTTTCCCGCAGGATTCGCAACTGCTTAAAAACAATAATTTCACCAAGACTGATGGAGTAGAGGACGAAGTCAAGGTGCGGAGCAAAGAAAGATCGTAAGAATTCTTCACTGACGGGGTGAAAACACTGGTTCAATTTTGGACACAATGTATAACAACGTTACCTGCATGGAGACTGCATCGAAAAGTTCTTGTGGGTTCGACCAGCGCATATTATGTTTCATCTTTTCTTGTCCTTTTCGCCATTTTTCTTTAAATTTATTCGAACTTGTTTCATCTTTCTGCAGAAGGTAAATGCACGTTTCACGTCGAATTGGATTCACAATGTTTTCTATTTACCATAGTTATGATAATTTTATAGACTTTGTCAAAGAAAAAGTGAAGAAAAAAAAAAAAAATCAAACGCTTTCATCTCATTCATATCAAATTTCAAGAAAATATTCAACTTCCACACCCTCTCGCACACATACACATACACACCCACACATTCGGTAAAAAAATCTAATAACTCTATTCCGACACAAACGTCGAAAGAAAATTGTCTTCGATGTGCGAACTCATAAACGAGATATAAATAAGAGAGGTGAAAGAATAGAAGACAGAGACGGAAAAAAGTAAAAAGAAAAAAGAAGAAAGCAAAACGTAAAGCTGATAGAAAAGATGCGTCTGAAAAGTTGTCATTTGTAAGAAAGAAAAAAAAGAGAGTAGGTATACAGGAAAAAAGTCATTTTCCTTTCGCAATGAGTGGAGTAATGAAAAGAAATTTCCAGCATTTTGACGTAGTGGGCGCTGAGTGAAGGATTGAAGGATTTTCTTCGGCGAACATCCTCTCTCGTTTATCGTACAGAGATAAATCAGTCCTTTCAACACGAAATATATTCGTCGACGAATCATCAGCTTGCTATTTTTTTTTTTTTTTTTTTTTTACTCCATTTTCTCTTTTATACATGATCTTTATAGCCTACCTGTACGTCTTTCTCTATCCTTCGTTTGTCCTCGCTTTGGTTTCATATTCTTGTGTAGACACTCTATAGGTCTTTATTCTTCATTAATATCGTTATTTTTTGCCTTTGCTAAAGAGCAAGAAAAAAAAGCTCAATTCCGCAAAATTTTTGGCATTTTCCCTTCCCCCAAAAAAACGACGCTCTGGATCCGCCGTTGTCCTTAAAATCCCCTTCTTAAACTTAGAAAAATTTAAAAATCATAGGTAGTGTACCAAATGATATGTCGAGTACGAAGGGTGTGAAATGAGTTCTATTTTCAATTTTAGAATTCTTCACAGACGGGATGAGAAAAAATTAATGCATACTTGGTCATTACTTATAAATGGATAAAGATAACGAATTCAATTAATGAAATCAAAAATGACGTTAAATTAGCGTACATTGCCTTCCATTTTGTAATTTGTCGTTTGGCAACATTATTCCGAGTGGCAATGTTTCCCCGCTTCGAATGGCTATTTTTGGTAACAATCATAATTTCCATTACCCCGAACGTGCTTTTGGATTGGCTTGTTCTCCACCAACTCGTAGATGTAGAAAATACTTGATTCAATGGGCTCTTGATTTTGATCTTTAATTTGAAATATGAATATGAAGGCCTCCTATGAAAAATAATGCACGTACTGAAGTTTCTTCATCCGTATCCATTCTATTTGTACTCGAATTTTTTTACTTTCTGCGATATATTTCTGTCGACCCTTTATAGCCAACCACTGCCCAGTCAAAATATGCTGATCACTTCTAAATGTAAACGACTGTACAACGAAATCTGCAAACTTGATGTTTGCACATTGTAGGCTTACTCTCATTTGTGAAGCAGTTCACATACCGAAGTCGCTGTGGTAGGCATTAATTTTTTAAAAAATTAATTTAGTCTTGAAAGCAGGAAGTGATGCGAAAATTTATGAAAAAATTGGTTCAAGAAGACACTAATAAATACAAATAATGAAGAACTGGAACCATTAAATACTGTCCTGATGTTTGATAAAATCACTTTTAGAACAAGTCACCGATAGTCAACAAAATTTAGTATTATGATGATATCAAAATCCTAATTCCAGACGTGAAAAACTGTTCCAAGAGTTTTGCTGAAGCATCTGTTCGAAAATCTTTCAATACCAAAGCCATGAGATGGACAGCTATTTATTTAAAGATTAAATTCAACTTGGATTCTATATTATTTTAATGTTTTGAGAAAACCAACTTAGCTTTTGATTTATTTGACAAATTTCAGGGTAACATGACACCACCCTGCTTTGTAATTTATTTTTATCACTAGTCGTTGAGGGGGTGCACAATAAAATGTTAATAAATTAATAAATTAATTAGTTAATGTTCCTTTTATGTCGTATGAAAGAACAAAGAAAATAAACAAAACACGAAAATGAGGAAATTGACGAGGCCACATAATTTTTTTAATCACCAATTAAATTGAACATTAATATTCTCGAAATCTTCGGGCTAAATGAGCCCAAGTTTAATTGAAAATACAACACTTTTCTGAAACAATCAAACTGTGACGGTTTTGAAGAAAAAAAACGCAGTGAACTTCAAATTGTTTGGATCCAATTCAAATGGCGATAGTTTCCTTTAGAAGAGTGTAAATTTCAAATTAAATTAAAATAGGCTCGAAGTACATTTTAAAGCTCATTGACACCGTTGTGTTAGGCATGACCTTCAGAAAAATAAACTTTTCATTCGGTAAGAAAAGTGGGTACATTTCCCTTAACAAAAATAAAACTTGGCAAACAGAAAAAATAAACTGAGAAAGTAAAAGTTGAAATTAAAAAAAAAAAAATTTCTGAGCTGCCTAAAACTTTTCGTTATCCTGCTTGAATTTAAAGCTGTGAGTAATTCGCCAGGTTGGCCCACTGCCAAAGTGTAGACTGATTATCGGCGAGAAAATCTAATTTTTCTGCACGAACTGTACAAACAAGCAGGAAATTTTCAGCTAACATAACCTGAATTCTTTTTCATACGTCTCAGTTTATGAGCACAAAATTGTGTTTTTTCGCAAAAAGGTCGGGAAAAAAATAATTATGAAATACTGAATGCCTCGAAGTTGCCAACAATTCTGTTGAATTTGGGCAGAATCAACCCCTTGTTTTACAACATCTAGATATCTGTTTGAACGCCTATTTCAGTGACGAGGAGATGGGGCAAAAGGAATGCGCTTTGTTCGAAGCGGCAAATAAATTTCGTATTCCACACGTTGAAATTTTATGTAAAACATTCGTACTTTTATAACGTGCAAAATTTCGTAATGAATGGTGCGAATTTTTAATTCATCCGACGACCACATCGCGAATGAAAAAAAAAAAAAAAAAAAAAAAAAAAAAACCAGAAAGAAACAAAACATTTTTACTACCATAGGCCGCACCGCGCTCATCGCAGAAGCTCCAGGCAAAATGTATGTATATTCTCGTCATCGTGCCACTTCAGCTCTATTTTTAAAACGCATTTATATAATATCTCTATTTTCGGGCTCAAACGTTTTTTTAGGAAATGGAAAGAGAAGAAGAAAAAAAAAAAAAAAAAAGTATAGAAACAATTGAGAAATTAAACGGTCGAAAAATAACCCTCGAACCATTTATTACAATTTCTTTATGTAAACTAACGGTGGTTCCCGTTAAACACCTTCGTCCGCATATTATATTATGTAGGCTGGCCGCAGTTGCTACATAAGTATTCATCGAGTCATGCTAAAGCCAGAAAATGATATAAATAATTAGGAACTTGTAACACCACCACGTTTTTGGTATAGGTGTTCGATGATATCAGCTATTAAAATTGATTTCGTAATGATAATTTGAGCCGCGACAAGGGTGGTTTTTCGTTTTAGGTTAAAAAGCCACGCTTCCCCGTTCCCCGTTTCCCATCGGGTATAAGATTTAGACCTTTAGTCAAACTTCGAATTCCTCAGATCAGCGCTCATGGAAGTACACATGACAGCTTTAGTTAAGCACCAAGCCTGCGAAGGTATTTCAAATCTATCGAAGAGCTGTCTGAGATTCAATTAATGTAAAAACGTTTTTGGTGTGGTTCAACGGGTTATCTGCATTGAATGATGTATCTTGGAAATTTTTGGAATTCTCGGGTGTTTTCTAGATGACCTGACTTCACAATAGAAATTAATCGATGTCTCCAGAAATACTAATGGGAAAACAAAACTGACTGGACCAAGTGAAAGGGAATCGAATGTCGAAGTAGTAAACTTTGAACCTGTGGCGGATCCAGAAAGTCATTTTTTGGAGGGAAATGACAAAATTTTTGTGGAGTTGATTTTCGTTTTCTTTTCAACTATTTTTTTTTTTTTTTTACAGTTTTTATCTCAATTCTGCGGTCGTATTTCATTTTTACAATTAATTTTTCTTTTTTTTGTCGTTAGCCCGTACAATAATGTATTTGAACATGTACATACTGTTTTCATCTGCATAAGTATATTCATTTATGTTTTAAATTCAATATTTTGTAGGTGAATCAGCTCCCTTATGCGGTGTAACCTTTGAAAACTATTTTTCATTACCCTTTGCACTTCTCTCACTCAAATTGCCTCCTATTCTAACGGATTTGCTGTAATATGCTCTCTCCCCATCATTATAGGTTAACTAAATTTTGAGTTAACTATGTCATCAAATAGACCAATGCATTGGGTCAACTTTACTTCTCTTTTCGCGAGTGATATGCCAAATTTCAGGTCGAGAAGTGAAACAAATCGATAATATTAAAATGATCTCGTCTCAAAAACGATGAAAATTGACTCAAATCGATGCTGATTCGGTTCCGGATCGATAGTAATTTAATTTTGTTTATAAGGGACGCAAGAAGCGAGATACGAATGGTGACACAAAAAATGGCGTAGTTATACCTGTACAGCTACGCCGATGGACACACGAGAGATGATTCAGACAGTAATTGTGGCCTACTTTGAACTGCCACGATGTAAATATGTACCTAATATTCTTCCTCCCTTCTTGACTGAGATGTAGGTACGTGTAAAAAAAAAATTTTTTCTCACCTTGCCATTCATCAATAATAACCACCTAAAGCCACCGAACCACGTAGCTGAGTAGAATGTAGTATTAACGTAGTTTTTTATACGGCTCGTAACTATTAAAATGATTACCTATGATGTTGGCAGAAAGAATACGTTCATCGAAATAAATCTTATCAACTTTCATTTTTCAAGTATCTACACTGTAAAATCACATTCACCAACTTCTAATTAAAATTAACACATTGTGAATAATCACATTATATTATGATGTAGACTACATGTGAGCCTTGAGCACTATAACAGCTTCTCCTCATTTTCTTGTCTCTGTATATGATTAGGTATCAGAATTAAACCAGTTATATTTTGATAAGCACAATATTCAAGCTATAATATATATATATGGTAATTAGCAAACGCATGTGTAAATGGTAGAACACGTGCTTCAGTGTCTATAACTTACTTCTTTTTTACCAGTCCAAAGTACCAGAACGTAGGCTACCATTTATTTTTTTCTTCTCTGAAAGAAAAAAACAAATAACGTGGAAAATACCACCGAACGAGATATGAAATCTTGTGAATTTTGTCTTTGTGAAGCAAAATATATTATGCTGTCCACTAGAACAGTTAGGGCCTACTCCTTGCTCCCAGACAAAGAGCTTCTCCCTTCTCAGTTACCTATAGACCTCACGAATTTTCCCAATTGTCTTACATTCAGAGGAACAAGTTCAATTTTGCAAAAATGAAGCGAGAAAATTCTGACCTTAATCGTCATGGATTCGAATCATATCCTTCGATCTCGTAGGCCTACGTATAAGAGAAAAAAAAAATTATCTTTAAGAGTCGATGAAGAAGCAGCATGTCGCCTAAGAAACTTCATTTTGTTCATATAGGGATTTTGCATTATAAATAATTATTGTAAAAGGAAGAAAATAATAGACTTTATTATAGACTGTATATCCGAAGCATTCCAAATAAACTCAATTTCGTCGACGTTTTTTGATTCCATTCGCAAATGTGTTGGTTGTAAACGACTGAAGTAATTTTTAAGATGCACAAAGAAATGTTAAGAATTTTCCAATTCGCATGAACGGTCGTCCTCGAAAAAATAATTTAGAAATTTGGGATACACGCTGACAAAAGCCGGAAAATGTGTTTACGTTTGTCAATTTTAATCGACTTTTTCAGATGTGATAAGAAGTTTTTTGTAGTTTCCTTCATTCGTCACTCAATTGGTACGCTTATTTAATTGTGTTGGTTTCAGCCGGTGTCGATTATTATGTTTTTTCGTTGCTTCTTTCAGTCTTCCATTTTTCAGACGTTCATCTAAAAAGAAAGTTCTTACGCCTATATTACATTTATTCTTAAATTTAGCCTTTTAGTGTAACATTACAACGAAGTATCCGTGTCTATAGGCGTGTGGAAACTGTTAGTTTCAACAGTTGGTGGTTAGAAGAGGAGGGGGGAGGGCAGTATTTCCATACAATGTCGTTTGACTGCGAAAATTGAAATACATTTATGGCTTGCGGATTCGATTTGAACCGACAGCATATGTACATCTTGTCGACAGTCTGCATTTAAAACCAACAATTCGACAATGGCGGCTGAAGATGCTGTCTTGTAGCGTGTGGACCTTATTTTCAGGTACTTCTCTTATTTTTCTTTATTTCTTTTCTTTTTTTTTTCTTTTTTTTTTTGCCTGCTCAAATTGAAGACGGAGTTGCCTATTGTTGGCTGGAAAACCGCAGTCTCGATCACTGTTTTTTTTATTTCTTAACTATTGCCTTTTGTTTCCATTGTTGGCACTCTTGTAATTTGTGTTCCTTTTGTCAATCTTAAAAACATATAACTATTTATATTCCAATTTTTGTAATGTGTTCCGTCGTATTTAGGCAGACAAACACATTCGTTGACCTAAATACTTCGTAACAA
Organism: Ericerus pela; assembly: GCA_011428145.1. Lineage (NCBI taxonomy): Eukaryota > Metazoa > Arthropoda > Insecta > Hemiptera > Coccidae > Ericerus > Ericerus pela. Next base: position 198,109 of record WOFM01000008.1, read on the forward strand.
ACAACGGCAAATATTTCTACCAAATATTCACTGTTACCTCTGATCACTAAACCTAATTAATGGGGCTAACAAATATGCAGACAAACAACTAGTCAGCATATCTGTCAGCAATATTCAGGTATATACCTTAAGTACATTTTCAGTTGACATAAACATTTAGGCACTAAAAGAAGCAACCTAGTAATTCAAATTACACTGGGACTTCACTTGCATTTCTTTCGAGTGTCAGTACAGTATTACTCAGTCTGATCTTGTAAAGTCTGTAGATGTTTCTATATGTCACAAGTTTGTAGTCTGCCCTAGTGGAGGCGAGACATAAGTAGGAACAGGATTATTATATAAGAGAATTAAGTACAAGACATCGTGATGTGATAATTTGTGACATATTCATTTCCAAATAAAAAGTAGATAGAGTATCTCTATTTATTTTGTTGGCTTCTACAATAATCCAGGCTAGAGACGTAACATAATGAAATTACTAAATTTTTCCTTTTCAAATATTTGAAATTTGTTCTTTGATGATGAGTTCTGGATCAGCAGTTCCTATGCTCTGCTAGCTGAAGTTGGCACATCTGTCTTTAATTCAGTTCAGTATGCAATGTTTGTTTTTCCTTTATTTGAATCATAATTTTCCTTTTGATCAGTTTATATTTATCCAAGATACACGTATATTCCACACCATAAAATGGTTTGTATTCACTTATTCAATACATAACTGTTTGGTAAATTGTGAAAATCATTAAGTTTATTTAACTTATTTGTAGTGGAGTGTGTGTGAGGTGAGTTATTAACACTCAATTTCCATTTAATTTCATCTATCCTATTCTGAAATAAAGCTTACATCTATAAAATCTGTATCCATTGATTCCCCTTCTTGAAACTTTTTCTTTGACCATAAGGGCACTTCTATTTAGACCTTCGTACACCACATTAACTGCACTGACTGGCTACGGATTTTGGGGGCTGAATAGACGATGGTTTTCCATAAACGGGGAAGGGTAACGTTAGTTGTAATTCCACTTTGTAAAAAAATTACTATTATAAACCCTAGAAAACTTGTTTTCAACATTTTAGTTCTATTATGTTTTGTGTCCCTACATGCAGTGGGTTTCATTTTTTTTTTCAAAAATTTAATTATTTTTATTAATGTCTGCATTGTTTATACAGGAACATAAAGTAAATCAAATACTTGTAACACAAAATGCATTCCCATTTTCAATATATTTTTGTATCCATTTGAAGGCTGGTCAGAAATATTTCTCCTCTTGAAAAAAAAAAACAGAAATCTAATTAAAATTTTACGTTTTTTATCGTAAATTTCAGATCAAAATAACACAAAATCGATTCTCAAATTCACAAATTAATATGTAAAAATGCAAAAATTTAAATTTCACCCTATATCAGTTGAACATACGTCTCTCTAATTTCGACCTCTTAATTTTTTAACAAAATAATATGTCTTACTATAGCATTACTAAGGTTTATAAATTTATCTCGTTCTAAGCATTGATTTTTATTTTGAATACCTACTTGAAAGTCTCCCCATCTCCTTTCTGCGCTTAATCTTCAGTTATAATGCTATATTTGTCTCTGTAAAATGTTGACCCATAAAAATGTGAAGACGAAAAAAAAACTATAACTACTCGTACGAATAACTTTGTGAATAAAAAGCTGGAACACAATCTAGCAAAATTATTTGTAGATTACTTATTTGAAGAGTGAGTAAAACTTATCTGAAGTTACGACCGATATTCTTGTTTTAAAGATTTTGTGTGGCCGATAGCATTTCTAATTAATTCGTTAGAGCCAATTTCTGTAAAAAAAAAAAAAAAAAAAAAAAGGCCATAGGTAGCGTCGTTGACAAAACTGGAATGGTAGGCGGAACCATTAAAGTATAGGCATAGTCGAGTTTAGTAGATTGTTTTTTACTCTGAAATTCTAAATGACGTAATTTGATAAGGGCATGAATTCTTTATTTATTTATTTTTTTTTCATCATCTTTTCCTCGGAGAAATGATGTATATCAACGTCATTCGACAGGTTGTCATCTCCATGAATTTTTATTTAGTCTACTACTTGCGTAATATTTCGAGTTTCGAAAAGAAAAGTTTTAAAAATACGATAGACGAAATCGTGCTACCACGGTCAGCGTAAGAAATCCGCGTGCTTGAATAAAAATTATTAGGCCTAAATTTGATAGACGTCATTTCCAGTTCTGAGTGAGGCTCGCAAAGATTTATAAGATTTTTAGCCATACTGCGTGGAAAGAATGCATTTTGTCCATTTTATGTATCCAATGCAACTTAAGCGGTGTTTCCGTGAAATAAAGAGATTTCACCCCAATGTCAAAAAGTAAAATTTCGCGCATGCGCAGCGTGGGTTTTTCTAAAATTAAATCAGTTTTAGTCGCGTATATGCCCTATCTTTAATCCAACATTGCAAAATTTCCAGATGTTTTGAAAAATTTACTTGATTTGAATTTCTTGCACAATGGAGGATACATTGGAAATTATTTTTGGTGTTTAAACATCTTGGCCCTCAGTCTATGTTAAGGTCTAAACGATAATTACCATTGAGAATTACAGTCATCATATTTTCATAACTGTAACTCTTACAATTGTAACTCTCATGTGTGTGTGTGTGTGTGTGTGTGTGTGTGTGTTATATGACATGAAGGTGTGTGGTTGTGTGCGTGCATAACATGTTTCCCGCGCATTCAACCACAATATTATTATGTTTACACATCAATCCTTTATTTGGAACTCGCACCTTTTTGTATTTAATTTTAATTTTTCTAAATAAACACTATCTTCACTTGAAAGTATTTTGTAATCATGATTTTTTGGTGAATTTAGTTTTCACTTTTTATTAGGCCAACTATCCTATGTTATGGAGGCTTAAAAACGGATTACATTTTCTCTTTACAGCCCTGCTGCATATTAAATCTTGTTTTCACTATACGTTTTTATGAAATATCATGAGGTAGTTTTGTACTAGTCCCCTGGGGTCACCGCTGGAGTTGGATTTTAGTTACGAGCGCGTGTATGATTTATTTTCAACTCGGTTTTTGCCTCTAATGTCTGATTGTCACTTTGGCATCATGCTAATCGGTATATTACTAGATTGGTAATTGGCATTTGCAAACCATTTTAATTTTTTGCTGATAATCATTATCAGTGAAATTTGTAATAATCAAACGCTGATTAAAAAGGGATGATTTTCGATTATTTTTGACAAAACCTGAATAATCGATTGCCATTAATCAAAGGAAATAATCGATTGAAAAAATTGATTTAATCGGTTCAAATAATTGATTAATAATCGGCATCACTGCGTCACGGTATCGACGTTTTCATTCATACATATTCACTGTGTTCAAATCTCAGCTGAGGTTGGACTTTTTAAAAATAATTTTTGTTGTTTTTTTCATTCAGTAAAAAAGAGTAAATATTTTTTTTTAAACTCATTCTTAACCAAAACTTATTGATTGTGGTTTTACCCATTTAAGTTTAACTTTTGATATAGGTATTAGTCTCTGTTTTGTCCTTGCTCATTCAGTCTTGGTATTAGACTTGTTTTTGCACGTTGAGTCTAGGTATTGATTTGTGGTCTCATACAGTTAAGCCATACTTACAGTCATGGCTGTAGTCATACTCTTGCGTAGTCAAATCTTGATTTTGGTTATAGTCATGGTCATGGGAATGTCATATTTGGTGAAGTCTCAGTTGTTCTTGCAAAATTTCAATAAAATTAAAGACCAAATCAAACTTACTATTCATAATTGTAGAGTAAATGTACCAATTATGGGGTATGTACCTAATATGGGGTACCATTGTTTCTCTTAAATATTGATGCAGTTTGCTTTGAAAAAAATGAAGATAATATAGGGACATTACTTGTATGAGGTAAAGGTGTTTGGACCCCTAACGACAGTTGCCACTGAAAGGCTGGAAAATATTCGTCTTCATGACATTAAACAAACACACGATTACATTCGATCATAATTACTTGCACACACATGCAAGTAATGTACGAGTTCCAAACCATAACTAATCTAACAAAGACAATGATGTCATGATTCCATACACAAACTGGTCCGCCATTTCTTATCTATACAAGAAACAACGTACCAACCCTTTCACACAAATGTATGTAATTACTACATATGTGTGTCTGTGTGCGTGTAAATAAGCTATAAACCATCCGGACCTGCTCTAAAATCACCAGTGTTACCCAGGTTTTGGCTTATCCATATGTTTACGTATGAAGTGGCAAAACACGCCATATACCTGTTGATTATCTTCTGGTGAGAATATCTTTTTCACAACAAGGCATTCCGCAGTTGGTAAAACTGTTCTATTGTACCAATCCACAAAAAGAGTCAATAGAACATGCCTAAAATTAACTTTTTCTCCCTTTTTGATTTTTTTCAGTTTCTTCTAAAAGTTTTTGCAATTTTTTGTAACTTTTGGACAAAATACTTATTTATATTTTAAAATATGATTAATATCAACAAAAAATTTGAAAATTTGACTGCAATTTGCAAATATTTTTAATTCTGTCAGTTGATTTATTCAGTTTTAGGAATTTGTTTATTTTCATCACATCAAAATTGAGAGGATGAAATTAATATGTGGTACCAATTATTATAAGCTTTTATTCTACTCACTACTGCGATTTTAAAATTATACCAGTTCTACTGCCAACCTTACGCAACAAAATTATGTTTGTTTCGCATGGTGCTAAAGTCAAAAAAAATATATAAAAGCTTATTTTTTAAAAACTTGTTTTTTACCTAATCTTATTTATTTCGTGTACCTAACTCATCACTTTTAGACTAAAGCACCCGACTTGTGCAACTATGTCGGTACCTACTATTCCTAATTTTCTTCTTTCGACCGTCAACTCTCGCCATCTCCATCGAATTAGGCATAGCCTAATCTTTACGCATCAGTTTATCGCAATATAATAATTATATATTCGCTCAAAATTTCACAAAATTGGGTTTACTGGCTGTAGAACTGAAAATGCTGTTTGACATTTTACGTGTTTTTTAAGCCAGCCAGTAGCGTCTATTGTGTTTGCGAATGAACCGAAAACACGACTGCATTTGAATAAATAAACTGAATTTGTTTCGTGATCCCAGGAAAAATAGTGATTCGTAAATTTTTGTAAAGGGAATATCTGCCTACAAAAAAAAAAAAATTATACAAAGGTTTTGTTCTTTCAACTTCAATATTGCAAAAGGCGAATTAAAATTATACATCTATCTAGCAAACACACGAAACCAAAAAAAAAAAAAAAAAAGTAAAACACAAACGGAATCCTCGTTTATAATTCAGAATAATTTTTTTCCATAAATATTCGTAGCGAGTAAACGGTTTTACCGTTTGTTTTAATTATATTTTTCGACCGAGAAAATCCTGTAAAATATTAAAAAAATAAATAAAAAAATACAAGGTTTCAATGTTGTAGTTTTTTGTTTTTCCCTCTAATTCTAGCAGAAAAAAGATGGTACCTACAAGAAGAAATGAGAAAATATTGTTTGGCACACGATATTTACTTTCTTCTTTTTTGGTCTTTATCCTTCTTTTGTTAATTCTTTTTTCAAGTGAAAAAAAAAGGAGGGGAAAAGCCACCAACCTTCTTTATGAATAATTAAAATTAAAACTGCTTACAAAATGGCTCAAAAATTACCTCAGTTGAATCGATAAAGAGGTTACTTATATTGTTCAAAAATAATAACCGGATTACTTTGACTCTTAATTTTCCGTAGTAGGTATAAAAAAAACAAAAAACAGGATCAAATTAAGTACATTTTTTTCCTGCTTCTTAATTTATCATTTTCATGTCCCATAGTTGAAATAGCATTCTCGTTATTTGTTAACGAAATTGAAAAGTTGTTCCGAAAAATTTGTTCATGCTTGCAGAGACTGAAAACTTTATCAGCACAAAATTGTCATTACTACAAAAAAAAATTTTGAAAAAACTGAATTCATAAATTTTGATTGAATATTTCTGTTATGAAATGTCAGACAAAATTCATGATAAACAACTATAATAGTTATTAAAGTAGATCTGTCTCTTCGGAAAAAAAAAAAAAAAAAAAAAAAAAAAGACCATAAAAATTAGACCCAACCCAAATATTTGCAGTTTTCTTAAAAAAAAACGTGTTGGATTTCTGATAATGGAAATACAATACGTCATGGCATAAATATCAGTGCGTTTATGAGCTCTTTCGTGAACGTTTCTAATAGTACCTAAACAGAAATTCCTTTATCATGAAAAATGTAAGAATAAAATCGCAGTAGTGAGTACAATAAAAGCTTATAATAAAATCTATGATTATTATGTTGCGACAGTCTTGTTCCGATTGTGTGAAAATATTTTTCAAGTAAAGGTGGTATTTTTCTCACACATTTCAAGACGTGCTTGTGGTAACCATCTTATAAAATAGCGATTTGTGGTATAAGTGCAGAAAGTAGATGATTTTAATACGAGTATTGGCAGATCTCACGAGTATCAATCGCCTACTTTGCACGCGTGTCACACACTATTTTCTGCAATGCCTCCCTCCACCAAAACAAAAACGTCAATAATTTGTTTGTTTTTCTTCTCTTTTTTTATCCAAAATATCTCCACACCCTTCTAACCCTACCCCAATCCCAGAAAAAATGACTCAACACTTTTGTTTTAAAACCAAATAATTAACTTAATAATTTTACTAAAAAAAAAAAAAACTGAGAAAGTAGTCGAGCCGTGCATCAAAGTGATAGAGCCGTGCGAGAAAGTTGATTCGAAAGTGCGTGTGCGTCCAATAATGTGTTTTTGCGTCATATTGAAGTTCTGTTCAGTCAAAAGGCATTAAAAAACGTATTTTCCGATTGGGTGTTACAAAAATAAATTTTCAACCGTTGAAACTAATTCTATTCGATGTTTTTCTATCTTTGACGTCATATTTTTGAACTTGCATACTGAGGATGATTTCGTTTGATTTTTATGTTAGAATAAGATCTTTGTATTTTGGTGGAGAGGAGGGAGGAGGATTTAAATTATATGTGATTGAGGGAAAACCGTTCACCATAATTTTTTTTTTTACTTTGCATTGGAGAAAGTCTATAAATAATTACATTAACAGTAACCAGCATAAATAGAAAACATTATAGATCCAATTCCACGTCAAATGTGTATTAACCTAACACGATGAAACAATTTTGAGAAATTAATCAGAAGGAGGGCACAAGCAGATAAAAAGAATAAACAAAGTAATGGGTCAGCCACTTGGAATATATGTGCGAACACTAATTGAATTTTTATTATTTTTTTCTCTCTTTTATTAATCTTGGTGAAGAAGTTAGCCTGGATCTATCGATTTTTCGATTATATAATTATGAAAGTACTGATTAAACCAAAACAAACACACTGTCATTCTGAGATTGAAATATCAGATTATCAGCTGATCTTAAAAACCCACAGCCTTTCGACTGTAACGCTGAACACCAAATTACTATTCCGTACAGATTACAGTTATAATATTCTTTATTAGGATATATACAATTTTATGGCCTCTTCAGTTCGTAATTTTTCTAGATGACTAAAAAAAAGAAAATGGAAAAAAGAACTTGAAATCTTTACCTAAACAAAAAATTATTGAACTTCACGTAAAATCATGTACCATCACCAGGTTAATTTTTGAAAAAAGTCTGAAAAACTCTTGCAAGTCTGGCGTAAGAGAAGCATTCGAGTGGACAGAATTTGATTTCCGTTCGGAATGTGAATATCTTGCGCACCTATGACGCAAGTCGAAGTCGAGTTTGCTTTGAACTGTAAATATCGACGAAAGTTGAGTGTATCAAGTTACAGAAAAGTTTGTTAAGTTCAACCACGTCCGTGTTAAAGTGCACTGAAGAATGAGGCGGTGAGTTTGAGGCAGACAAGGAGAGGTAGAAAGACAGTGTGGGGAAAAGAGAGGGAAAGAGAGAAGTTTGAGTCATTGAGTGAGGGGAGGGAGAGAGAGAGAGAGTGAGAGAGAGAGAGAGAGAGAGAGAGAGAGAGAGAGAGTGAAAGAGAAACCCAAATAAACAGACAATGAGAAAACAAAATGGTTGAACTGATCGACTCTGTACACAAAATAGCATCAGCAAAAAGTCGTCGTATTAAACGTAATTATGGAAATTAAAAAGTTGAAAAGTTGAGGTGCTGCTGAGCAGCAGTATGCACACAACATAATATGTACGATATCGCAAATCCGCAAATCAGTATAATATAAGAAAACAAAAATGAAAAAAAGGTCTTGCAAAATGAGGAAAAAAATGAGAGGAGATAAATGAAAAGAAAAAGAGGGATTGAAAGGATGAAAAAAAAAAAAGTTAATTATTTATGAATGCATCAACGTCGACGTTGCAGCGACGATACACAACAAATGGCAAAAATGATACAAAATAACAAACGAAACTGTGAAAAAATATACACGTAAAGAAATTGTGGCGGTGGCGTCCGTATAAAAGAATGATGAAAGGCTAACCGAGGCGGGCAGAGAGCTGCAGAAAGAGTGAAAAGAATCAAAAAGAGTGTACTGTTAATAGAAGAACTTTTACGTACATGTTCAAGTACGAAAAAGCTACGCGAAATGGAAGGGAAAAAAATGAAAATTTTCGAGTTCTTGCAACGAGACAGAAAAAGAGAAAGAGATAGATTGATAGGCAGACCAACAGATTGGCAGAGAAACAGAGTGAGGGAATGAAAGAGGGAGGGTGAGGGAGAGAAACTATAACACAGATAGACAGGGAAAAGAGAGAAAAAAGAAGTAGAAAAACGTATGCATCCGGGTAGAAAAAGAAACACATAGTCTGCTATCAATGAGGAATGAGAAAGAAGAAAAACGGAAAATGGAAAAATGGAAAAAAAAAAGGAAAAAAGAGAGAAAACTCGAGAGTGAAAAGTACGAGACGTGTAGACGATAAAATATGAAAAATTTCAACGAAACTTCCCTTCTCATTTTGAAGTGTCCCATTCTTCGCTTTTGTTTCGCCTTTGCCTCTTCAATCCTCATTTTGGTTCTGTACTCGAAAAGTCTACACTCGTTTCCAACCGCCACTCCTCCTCCATTCCGTTGTCGTCCACACCACCATCCGTCGTTTTTCTTCTTTTCTTTCTCTTTTGGGCGGGAAAATATGTGAAAAATACACTGTAGAAGCTCCATTTTATGCTGCATTTTTCCCATTTTTCTATTCTTTTGTGCTGCAGCGCAACGACAGACGCATGCGACTACTTAACGGAATATGTTAATTTATGTACGAATGAAAACCCTAATCTCGAGGTACAGTGGAGCTTATTTCAGATTTCTTAATGAGAGGCAGAATTAACGAAGAATAGCGGCGGGGTGGGGGTGGGACGTGTGAAATTACTGCATTGTGTGCGAGGAGAATAAATGTAACGCAGAGTAGGCTTTCATTATCGTTCGAACCTTGGCGCAGTAAATAATATGCACCCTTCTCAGACTATTGAAAATGACAACACTGCTGGTGGGTAACTCTGCCTTTTAATTAGACGACAGATTTACGAGGCATCACTCGTCGAAGTGCCAGTTGTCCCTTTGTAAGTGCAGCATACTGAATTATAACCATATCAAGATGTTATTGTTTGGACGTATTGTCATAGGCACCAACTTCAGTTTTTTTTTCAATGTTGTCAAATTTTTTATTTGTAATTTGTAAATGAGTGGAAACTGTTAATCATAATGAAAAAAATAATTTTATTGTTGGAAAAATGAATTTTCAGCGTTCCAGGGCAACACTGAAAATCACTTTATTGTTGCAGTTGTACCTTACGTGTCCGTAAGTCGGCGCATATGCCTATTGTAATATTGTGCTCGTGAAAGAGCAGTCTGAAGGCCAGTTCAGTTTTTTTATGCAGAAAAAGATTATTCTTCAAAATTCATAAATTGTAGAATATAAGCAGTTCCATGTGACATATCTGTAGTGATTATTTCACCTTATCGGATACTCCATTTGGCACGAATATTTGCTTATGGCGCAGGCGTGTATTTTTCTTTTGTATTTGCATCTGACGTCTGTATCCACTTTTTTATGGTGTTAGTTTTGGAAGTGGGTGAGATGTGATGGCACCTACCTGGTTCAAATCCCTTCAGTAGTAGAGGCTGTACACTGGGAATGTGCCATATTATTGGGAGCCACGAATGACTTTTTATCTCAATAAGTACATTCTGCAGGTATTGGGTCTGCCACATCTCATCTCGCATGCCACTAAAGAGTCAAGTGACAGCATCAGCGGCAGCTCTGCGATGCTTGGTACTTCCAAAAATACACTTGTGTCCTGCCTACTTGTCTTTCCTTCCGTCTCGCACTGCTGGTACGGGGGAGTGGAGTGAGGATAATATGGTGAAGGTAATATGGTAAGGGTAATATGGCGACCATCGAAAATTGGGAAAATTTTACCTGTTTCTCCTGTGGGGTATTGAACTGCGTGATTATGGCCATAGTTTTGGAAGCAAATAAAATGTGAGGGTCGCTGGTTTAAACCTTCAACCTGTTCGAGACTTTAAAGTATCCGTTCTCCTTATTTCACTGTTGTGAACTGGTGTTGCTGGTTGGATTAAAATTGTGTGATCAGAGACACAACACGAAAAGAAGTCAGCATGGTATGCTATCTGTATGAGCAACCTCTAAACAGGTACTTGCAGCCTTTATTAACTCTGCTGAGACATATGTAGCGATGAGAAAAATTGGTCTTTGGCTTGGTCTGGTCTCTAGTATAAGACCACGACAAAGATCAAAGGCTAAAATTAAGTAATTATATGAACAACGTCTGAAGTGTTAGAAATTTTGATTTTCAAATAGTTTACAATGTGTGGTTTTTTGTCATTACTCAGCACTATGTCTGTTACGACTAGTGTATTGGTGGATTTAAGATATTTAACTACCAGATGGACAAATAATTTTTTTACATTCGTGCGCATTTAACACACGTAAAGATTCAGACAATTTGTGTATTTATGCAACCATTAACGTGCATATGTAAGTAGTAATGCTCATTGTAGGTATAGATCAGCGGTCTTCAACCTGTGGCTTATGGGCTATTTGTGGCTGGTGAGATGATTTTACCTTTTGGGTTTTGAAATTTAAATTTAAAATTAAAAGCTGGATCAAACTTCGGTTTTTTTTATAATCCTGATTAGGGTCATATTCATAGTACGAATGTTTTTGGGGTCAAACCCCCCTCCTAATGCTCAAGAAAAATTCACCTATTTCTAAACACAAAATAGCCTACGCCTAAAACATTTTTTTTGCTCTCTCCCTCGCAAAAGTGTTTTCTCGATTCGTTAGTTCTTCAAAAGGAGTGAATCCTGCATAAGGCACTAATGCCGATGAATTTCCTGTAACTTTGTCATTTCGTGATCCGTTAGATTTCTCTAAAAATATATAAAAGGTTGAAAACCATTGATATAGATGAATACTGCTTTGGGTACCTCTTCCTTGGGTGTATATTGAGGCCAACATAGAATTGGAATTTACGTCCAATAAGACCCATCAAAATGGGATAAAAGATTAATGAGGTATGTCACCGAGGATTGACGAATTTAAGACCGAAAACACCCGATATTTTATGTTCAGTTCACAAATTTAAATCCAAGGACATATACGCAAGCGCACAGAATTCATATTATTCAGAACAATAACAGGATAACAAACTGTTTCAGGTGTTCGTTTGAAACGTTTAATATAATGCTGTTGAATTAAAAAAAAAAAAAATCAAAGTGGCTAAAATCATTCACAAGAAAAAAATACCGTTTTCATAATGAAGTGACATAATTCTGCAGGCATCGTGTCAGCATTTGGTCGGTGCCTAATAAGTTTTAATATTCCATTAGATATAATTACAAAAACAACAGAGCATACCTACGTGTGAAGCTATAGCTGTTTACTCGATCAAGTAAGCTGTGTTGGTTAAGTGGTGAATGAAATAGTAGCAGAAAGGTAAAAAAAATATACGAAAAAAAAAATTAATTGGGAGAAAACAGATAAATCAACTGTAGCAGGTACTAGAAAGATTTCAATTCCTCATATTGAATCTATTATCCAATCCACTAGGAAAAATTCACAGGTTTCACACCTTGTAACAACTAGAGGAGGGCATTGAAAATGAATAAAAATTATAAAAAAACTAGCGCAGCAAGCCTCGCTAGAAAAAGTAGGTTTTCTGGAAAAATAATTATGAATTTTGATGGTTGCATTAATTGTCTGTAAGTTTATATGCGTTAATGGTATATTATGTTTGTGTGAAATGTGTTAGCTGCTGACGAAATATTAGACAATGCAAAATTTAAAAGCATTATTGTTTGAAATGAAAAATTAATCAAGATGATAAAGCATGGTAAATAATCATATAATTTCAAATAAAATCAAAGAAATATAATAAAGTTATGAAATAAAAAAAAGAAAACAAGACTGTGGAATACCTTGTCATGAAAGATATTCACACTTAAAAGGTAATCTACAGCTTTGCGTGTTCTGCCACTTCATACACTCAGGTATGAGAGAGCCAAATCCAAGGCAAACACAGGCAATTTTGTAGCTGGTTTCAAGAGCTTATATATTGGATTTGGCACACGCACACTCATAAACATACATACATATATGTATGGTATTATGTCGTTTCCTGTCTCCGTAAGGTGATAAGAAACAAAGCAGCACATTTGATACTGGTCCATGACATCGCCGAGATCCTTGTCAGGTAATTTGTCATGGCTGTATAATGTATCTTACCAGTACATATGTACAGGTATGAACATACAAACATAATTATGTGCATTATTTGGTTTAATGTTATAGAAAGGTAATATGCCAGCCTTTTGGCGGAAACTGTTATCAAGGGGTATGAGCCCCTATACCTCATACAAGGATTGTTCCCACAATGACTAAGTGGTTAATTTATGTAAAAAAAAAGGTTCATGCAAATTAGAAAAAAAAAACAGAAAAAAAAGCTTTACCTGAAGTACAGTCAGGTTGATCCACATCAAAATTGGTAGCATGCTAAAATAAATTATAATAAATAATAGTTTCTAATTTTGTGCATATGGTTGTAAAATTCCGCATTATATGACTAATATAAAAACAAAAATATTGGCACAGGAACTACTATCTGGCCAATCCACACTAAAATTAGTACCTTGCTACAATGAATCAAACTTAATATTTATTCCAAATTTAGTGGCTATATTGAGCATTTTATAGCCAAAATAAAAACAAAACTGGTAGTACCAGAAGTACTACTTGACCGATCAGCACCAAAATCAATATATCTGATTCTTGGCTTAGTATAAATTTTCCTACCAAATTTTGTGATTATTGGACAAAAATTGTAACCTGTACCTTGGGAACAAGAAATTTGACTTATATTTAACTATCTATATGTGTATATATGAACTTGAGTTATTGGTGCCAAAATTTTCCTGAAGTCATGAAATGAAAAACATACCCACCCGCAACCCTGGGGGCTAATACCGCACCAAGCGTAATGAGTAAATTTTCTAAAGAAAACCTGCTTAAGAATTAAGAGTTGTTCGTTTTTTGTTTTCTCCCATTTTCGTATTCATTCAGTAAACAACGAAACAACGTTACCATCTCCGCTTTATTTTTCATTATCATTTTCTCCTTCCACTTTTTTTATCATCTTTATCTACCCCTTCTCAAACAGTTCACGCATAAAACAATGGTAAAAACTGGGTGGCGGACATTTTTTCACAACTGGACTGGAGAAGCATTTTCAATGCTAAAAATTCAATGAGTACTTTCACAGTTGATGGAGAATCCCCCTTCAGTTAGTACCTACGTTCATTTTATTTTAATATTTATCACAATTATTCAGCCTCCCTCGATCTCGTAATGTTTATTATCAGATACCAAAAAACCAGCCCAGAGACGGGTTTCCAGATACATCGAGAATATTTCTTCAAATAACAACGGCCAGCCAGACACACAGGCAACTTGAAAATATTCACATCTGCGAAATATGAAAAGTAGGCCTATAGGTACTTATAATAATAATAATAATAATAATAATAATAATAATAATAATATTAATAATAATAATTACTGATATAGGGAGCACGTCGAAGGAAATTAAAGAGTGCGTTGCGCGCCGTTATTTTTTCGAAAGGTGAGGAGTCGGTGGGTTCGGATGGATGGTGATGTATGGGGAGGGCGCAGAAAACGTGAGTCGTAAATCGTAGCCACAGTTTTAGTATTGGAACTCGGGTATTCTGCGGCATATATAACCATAATGAAGAGATACTCGGTACGTCGGCAAAATTGAAAAAAAAAAAAAGAGAGAATAATGAAGCTGCTGAGGCCTGTATATATACGAGCACAAGAGAGGATTGGTATAACAAATCGGAGAGTATGGTTAAAAAGGGGTTAGTGAAAAAGAAAGACGAGGGTGAGAAAGATAGATGGAGACAAAAAAGGAAAGGAGAGAAAGAGTAAGAGAGAGAGTGAGAGAGCGAAAGAGAGAGAGAGAGAGAGAGAGAGAGAGAGAGAGAGTGAGAGAGAGATACAACCTAAACGAAATGGTTTATAGCGGATATATGGCATAGTAGGCGCTGGTGAACGTTCGAAATTTGGAAATTAGCTTAATTTTTTTCTCTTTCTTCATCTTCTTTGTACGGTACTCATCTTCCTTAGGCGTCTTTCTAGCTTCTGTAGAGGTCGTTTTTCTTCTTTTACTCTGCTTTTTCGCCGCTGTATCTTCGGTGTCTATTTGAATATCTCTGTCTTTTTGTAAGATACGCTTACAAATATGAAACGTTTCTCTCTCACTCTTTGTCTCTCTTTCTCTCTCTCTCTCTCTCTCTCTCTCTCTCTCTCTCTGTGTGTGTGTGTGTGTGTGTGTGTGTCTGTTCCCACTCCCTCCACCGCATTAGCTGTGTACACTTTCGAACCATGAAGATAGTAATCGGAGAGATAAGAGGGAAAAGAACGGTTAATATTTTGGATTTGGTCCAGATTGTTAGCACACAAAATGCGAAACGCTGAAGAAGGTACGTGTATACCTTATAGGAAATCCTATAAGTACACAATACATATATATATATATATATATATATAATATATTGTAGTACATATAGCTATGTATAGGAGGTAAAAGGATGAGGTGGAGGAGCAAGGAAAGTTGGGCACAAGACGTCCTCTCGTGGTAAGAGACTAACAGACTGGCGAAAAAAAATGGGCAAGAACGAAGGACAGAGGGAGACAGAGATAGAGTGAGAGTGAGTGAGTGAGTGTGATATGAGGTAGAAAATAAATGGTGGTACGACGTGGTAGAATTCTAAAAAAAAAAAAAAATAAGTGTAACCAGTGAGAATCCATGATGGAAAAAGGGGTGGTGGTGGTGGTGGTGGTTGCGGGAGCTCTATCGACAGAAACGAGCTGCACATTTTGATGCCAAATTAAATCGAATTTTCGGAATTACTTGGGAAGAATGCGCGCGATGAGACCTTCCTCCCCTTCCCTCCACCCACCGACAAATGAAGAATCGACGAAAAAAAAAAATCGGAGGTTTCTACTTTTTCTTCCCGCCACTCGCTACCCTTATCATCATCAGCACCACCACCGATGTATAGTATTATTTTCCTTTCGTTTTTCCTTTTGCGTTTTTGTTACCATTCAGCCGCAGCACAAAGGAAACGGTGGGGTGGGCGGCCCCGACAAAAGAGTTTTAATTTTATTTTCCGGTCTGCGGAAGATGGTTTATTTGAAAAGGGAGTGGGCCAAATCCATTAAAAACCGAAAGTAAAAGAAATGAGAAAATAGGCGAAGGGGCAAAAGGCGCGGAAGGGGTAGAGAGTTTGGCACACAATTTCGAGAGCGATATAAAAAAAACACAATGCATTGTAATGTGCCATTCAATATTTTGGCGACTTGTTAGCGCATTTTTTTCACGTAGAGGTATATTTTTGGAAAAATTGGTAACTATCCTCTTCGATGAAAAAGCGTTAAAATTAAGGACATTTTCATCATTCGTCGTTTTATTTGGGTCTCACACGTCTTTCATTCTCCTTACTGTAATATTTCAAGAAGAATTATTGTAGTTTGAATGAGATAAGATTAGGCCATCATACGATTAACGTTAAAAACTGATTATTTACATGGAAATGAAATTTTGAATGTAACAAAAATTATAGCGCTACAGATACCAAATACTTCGGCGAGCCACTATTAGTATCCTTGCGAAGCTTCCAATATCTTGCAAGTCACAGTTTGGCATACAGTGGATTAGGACAAGAGAACAGGGTAAGATACTTTAAACCCTGCTTTAAGGTGGGTATACATTTGTATCAATTTGTCATATCATATCACTGTAACGTCTTAATGTGTTTGAGGTCCATAACCTCATACCGTATCGAAAAATGATATGGTGATAGGATACAGGCCTTTTCTATTTGAAGTCAATATTCTGTTGTCACATCAAAAGGCGCTACCTGGGATCGCTAAATTTTTAATAGAATTCGAAGGTAAGATATGATCTCAGGCTTTGTCTCACAAAATTAGAGCCATATCATTGGTACGTATCGTATCATGATATTCACCAATAATACGACACAGCAGAATGATACAAATGTGTACCCGTTTTTAATTTTGATCTTGATTTTGCATCAGTATTCATAAATTTTTCTCGATCTTGCATTAATATAGTCTTATCTACTATTGGTCGTAGTCAGTGATGGACTCATTTCATACATGCTGTATGCGCCAAAAATTTTGAGAGTATGTGCCACATGCTCTCAACAAGTTCTTCAAAATTCGTGAGTAAATTCCGAGTTCTCAGGCTATTAATATTGTTTCTGTTTGTTCTCTGCAATTATTTTTTGCCCCATTACCTGTTCAGCGTTTGTTGAGTCCGTACTCTCAGAATTTTTCATAAGCTCATTACTGGTCACAATCTTACTTCAATAGTCTTACTTACTTGGTCTTGGTCTTGCATTAGACCTGCTCCATATATTTGCATATTTCCCAAACATTGCTGAATCCAGAATATTTGTCATTATATCTCACTTACTTGGCAATTATGACAAGACACAGATTCACCCATCAGGTATTCGTAGATGAGGTGTTTGCACATGAAGTATTAGCACAATATGTGGAATTTGCTAGTATTACTCCAAAACTGTCTCTCAAATCTCTTTATCTCGCTTGTCTTATGTTCAAAATAGCAATTTTTCAGAACCATACTATGTCAACTGATCCATATGCTCGGTATGTACCTATGTTTGGTTATTTTATGTTTGCGATGTTTGTCAATTACACTAATGTATTCTTACTTTCGGTCTTAGTCTTGTATCAGTGCTTACTATTCATTTTAATCTTGTTATATAAAATCATCGTTCTTCCACAGTTAATTCTTGATCTTGGTCCATAGTCTTCGGTCTTGGTCTTGCTTCTGCTTAAAAGATTTTCACTACTATTGATGGGTAAATAAATTATATTTACCATTCACGCTCTTTCCAAAATATGAAAGAAAAATATAAAGTAGTATGTTAAATAGTTACCTAATTATTTGAAACACTTTCCAGTTTGTTCACATTTTTAAAGTTTTCCTTTCTTCTTGATCCTTCACTGTCGGTCTTGACCGTGTTCCAGCATAGTTAGTCTCGAGTCTCGGTTTCGGTTTTGGTCTTGTTATTGTAGGTAGAGGTTTAGCCTCGTTTTCATCGCTTCTGATAAGCCAGTAATGGTTCAATGTCGTGTCTGCTGCGAGTGCCGTTAGAAAACAAAAATTTCAAATTAGATAATAAAATTACGCTTTGCATACACCCAAAACCAATCATCCAATGTTTCAACCAAATTTTCCGCAATAAAGATGCAGTAAGCTTTCACTTCGTGATTCGGGTGCTCGTGTGCTGCCATTGATATTTGAACCGCCGATGATTACCCCCTCCTCGTTATGTCTCACCGTTGTACCCGCAAAAAAAAGAGGTACCTACATCTTATACGAATCTAGCCACGCAATAATGCTGTAAATCAAGGCGAAGAATGTTTACACATTTAATATGCGGGTCGTAACCTTAGCCGAAGCCATCGTTTACCTTTTTCGTTTGTATCTTTTTCTCTTCTTCGCCGCCGGCCCCCCACCACGACATCCACCCCTTTTTGCAATCAACTGTACCCACGACCGAGTGCACCACCGCCGCGCCCGCAGGGTACAACAATATGGACCGAAGTTGAATGGACGAAACAATGCCTCGACGAGTAGCGAATTCGCGACGGTGGTCGACGACGACGACGACGACGACGACGATGGAGTGGGGGCTGGAAGGGTCTTAAGCAAAAAAGGGAATTATCGAGATTTATTCGAGGGCTTTTCGTTTTAAGCTTTTAATGAAATTAAGCGAGTATTAAAACTATTGCTCTGCAGCGGGAACGGCGAAACAGAATGGTGTAACCATTTTCACCGTTATTCGTGGCCCCCGTCCCCTTCGCTATCGCCATCAGTGGGCCACCTCGCTGCCCTTTTTCATACTGCTGCGCATCTATGCTATAATATTGTTCTTCTTCATCCGCCATGTACGGTATACGAGTAGCTACAATTGATATAGGTATTCGTTTAGGTACGTTGTTACTTGTGGCCATAAAATACGAAGGATCATAGTGATAGTGCAATAATTTTCAACCTCGATGACGTAATATAAGTTCAGGTGAAAAATTTCTGCTTAAGAAGACTGCAGATACCCGCAGGTAGGTTTGTATAACGTACTTGCGACGTCGGATTTCATTAAAGTCGTTGGTTTTTTGAGGTGAATAGCAGTAAGACGTTGGGTAGGTGACGAGGAGCAGAAGGTTGCAACGATGAGACAACCACCGAGGAAGTGCGGGTACGATAAAACGGCGATACGTGGAATCGAGTTAATATAATTCGATATTTTCGGATGAGGGGCGCGATGCTTATGTGGTTTTTCGTATAGCATCCAATATATCCGCTTCCATCCAATCCAAACCTCTTTCCCACCCACCTATACAATCCTCTACCCTGGTTTCTTCGCCGTACGCCATCCCGTAGGTATACATGCGAACGGTATTATATCATTGTGGCGATTCAATAATATAATACACAGAGAAGAATACGTCCGCTTTTTGTCGAAAATCTTCCTCTCTTCTGGGCCGAAAACGTTCATTAAAAACGATATTAACCTCGTAAAATGGCCTTCGGAACGGTCGAGAGGCAGTCTTTCGATCGAGTCGTAAAGTGCAATTATCAACATTTGCGTGGCTCATCTGCGAATGCAACGTCACGATGAAATATAGATCCTCTTTTCTGCCTTTTATCTTTAGCGGAGGGGGGAAAGTAATATAGGACTATCGTGTTTTCGGTGGAGTTTCAGATGCGATATTGTGCGGAAAACCTAATAGGCACTCCATCGTAAAATATAATTGATTACCTTGGAGGGTTTGCCCCCTGGCCGCTTCGCGACCTCACCCCCTTTGGTGGTGTTATTTTAAGAATAAACGCGGTGGTTCTTTTTTTTTTTTTTTTTTTTCAACTCTATTAATTTATAACGTAAGTTATAATTCTAATTTTAGTAGACTTTTGTCCGAAAAAGCCGCCTTTTATTGTAATGATGTATAAAGGCTACTTAATTTTCCGCTGGTTTCACTGACTTTCAGTTCGAAGCATTGTTGTGAACCGATAAAATATAAATTATACTGACGAATAGGTGCCTATCATTTTCTGTATCATAGCTGTCTCGTGAGCCGTAAGGTCTCCTGATAAAAACAAAAATTAATGGAGCGTGGTCGTTTTTAAACGCCCCTTATGGCACTGATAAATTCGTAATAACTCATTTGACTTCTTTAAAGATGGAATTTTGCAAAATTCAAAAAATCGTTTTTAGATTATTAGTTGAGTGACCTTTTTAAAGAAAAACGGGGTAAATATATTACTGGGTCTAAAAGATATTTACAAATATGTAAAAACCCATGTGACCCTAAACCCTCTTAGGAATAGAATTTTGCAAAGTCCAAAAAATTATTTTTACCTAATTAATTGAGTGACCTTCAAAAACTTTAATATTTAAATATCTTATGGGGACTAAGAGATATTGAGAAATACGTAAAAATTTGCATATATATATATGTAATGGCCAAAAGAGGTTACACTGTACCAAGTTAGAACCACTTTCAGTGTTACACTATACACGAGATAATTAACACTGGACAAGCATTAATACCTCTATAATAATTTTGATATTCAATTTATCATCCACAACTATAGTGGACCTTAACGTATTTGAGAGACTCAATAATATTTAAAAACACAAGGTTGAGTTTACACTTTTAATAAAATAATAATTTTACAACATGAGTACAATTAATAATACTTCAAACACTATAAATTAAGTTTAGCATTTGGGATTACAACCCTTTAGACAAAACTGTCTATTAACTAGTAGCTCTATAAGAGAGGCTCTAGGTACTGTGAAGGTACTATATCATATTCTTTCGAATCGAGGGTTTATATACTCGTTTGGGGTATGTAAGTGTATGTGCTGGATAGGCCAAGTGAGGTAGGGGCTTGTTATTATAGGGTTGTGCTGACTCGCGATATACTCGCGGGACAGGCACAATTAGGTTGTGAATATACAGACATTATATCTATATTCATAAAATCAAATACAGGTAATTTAGTGGTTGTTTACAAAGAACTATAGGATGTTTTCATTATTGATGAATACCTGAATTTTTGGTATTCAAAAACGTGTGGACAAATATGTTCGTCATATTTAAAAATAGATGAAAATATGCGTTACACTATATATTTGTGATCTACAACTCAGAATTGACATTTTTCCACAGGTCCCACCACTGCACTGAATGCAATAGTTGTATTTTCCAAAGGAAAATACACTAAAAAAAACTTAATATAATACATTGTTATTGTCGGATACATTGTCTGGACAATAACAAAGAATATCATTCTGATTTAGCTGATGGGAGATCGTCAAATAGTTTGTTCCCACAGGGCGGAAAAAAAGCTAGGTACGGCCCTGACTTTGTATGCCAGCACGCGGCATCTATAGTCTGGACACTCAACCCCATGTTAAAACTGTTCCATGTCGTCTCCATCAAATATATATCCTCGAAGGTTACATGTGATACCCTTTTTATAAGCTTTTACTCTACTCACTACTGCGATTTTAAAATATACCAATATTGCAGCCAACCTTCCAAAACAAAATAATGCTTATTTCGCATGAAGCTAAAGCCAAAAAAATAAAAGCTTATCTTTTAAAAATTTGTTTTTAACCTAATTAATTAAGCATAAATTCTGACACAAAATGTGACAGCTGCATAATTGTGGATACAAAGTTGTGATTAGATTGTGACAATGTTGAATTCAACGGGCATGTGAAATATTATAATAGAAGTACAATACGCTATGTGTTACACGGCGCTCAGTGAGCCCACCCACACCTTTTTCATAAAACCGACCCCGCACCCACTGAAAAGCATTTTAAGTTTCGTAAGTATATGAAAACTTGACAGGCTTCGAAGTTTTGTTCGTAATTGTCTTAAAACAAAAGGTAGCTACTTACTTGACATAAATAAAGTTTTAAAGGAGACTTCAAGAAATAAAATGAGTCAAAGAACAAGAAGATTGAGCGATTAGAAGCCGAGAAAATTAAAGAAGAAGATTAAATCGTACATAAAACAGCCCTAATTTTATGTTATCAGTAAATACTACTCTATAAACAATTAATTATTACTACTCATTTCAAGAATTTACTGTTTTTGAGCCTTACGTTAATTGTCTTTAGGGTTATGTATACTGATAACATTAAATTTAATCAATTTGATATACAGTCTCATCTTCTTCTTTAATTTTCTCGGCTTCTAATGGATCAAACTTCTTGTTCTTAAGCTCATTGCATTTCTTGAAGCTTCTTCTAAAATTTCATTTATATCAAAAAAGAAGCTATCTCTTTAAGTAAACGAATTACGACCGAAAATTCATGTAGAAGCCCATTATTCCTATCCATTTCAAGGTTCAATAGGCTGGGGATAGCGACCTCATTGAAACGGAACGAGCTGTCCCTCCAGTATAATTTATATCCTCGTTGGTTGAATCAATCAACATCACTGTGACGAAACTCTTGCTCCATTTTGAAAGATTTATTAATATGCCTCATTTATCCTTTTACTCTCGGTTAAAATATGTAGGTATGCTCCATAATTCCGAATTCATTTTTGATTTTTTGATTAATAGAGGTAGAAAGGAAAATGATTTTTTTTTTTTTTTTTTTGGTGTAGAGGAAGGAATGTTTGCCTCATCAGAAGAAAAATTCAGATAGATCATCTAATTTGAATATTTTCTAATATAAGTAAGCTAAGTATTATTAAAGCGCTATTTTTTATAATTGTTTTTTTCTTCTTTTTTTGTGAACGAGGCAGAGAAGAAGGCCATTCGTTTAACCCAACCGTCGATGTTTCTATTAGTAAAATTACATTTTCGTCTCAGAATAATAATATTTAAAACTGCTTAATTTAAAAGAAGAATGAGATCCAAACAACCTAAAGCTGAAGCTACTGCTGACTGCCTGTCTTATCCACTCTCCGAAAATTATGATAATACAAAATTTATTCTTCTTACCATTCACCTCAGAAAGCTACATAATCGATTGAAAAGCCAGAGTCTTACGAGGAACAGACGAATAGAATACGAAAAAAAGAAAAAAGTAAGCTGCTGGATATTTTTACCAGAACAGGTCAGAAACCCTTGCAAACATGAAAAATGAGAGAAAACTTTTGAAAATCTATGCGGAGTATTCCTGTCTAAGGTCATAAATTTTGTACGGAAATACTGGAGACGGTACTTATTCTTTTGGATACAAGTTTTTGTGGTATTTTTTTCCGTCGAGTATCGTATCGATTTTACACCTGCTGTAGCTTCCATGTGTTTCCCCCCCCCCATTCATTGTATAAGAAGTGAGGAAGCGGAGAAAAATGTTGTGAGGGCATATACAAAAAAAAAAAAAAAAAAAAAAAAGCAGACAAGACGTATAACCGAACCGCTGAAATCTTTTTACCATTTATATTTCAAAAGTGAGAGTAGGTATTATATTGTAAGCATATCGTAAGAAGGTGAGTGAAAAAAGACGCATTATGAATGGAATCGAAAATAATTTTACAATTTTTACGAAAGAGCTGTGCGAATTTCCCATGTTAAAAAGAAAAAGTTGAAATTTCGTTTGAATGTGAATCTGCGAGACACGGAGAAAACGTTATTTTCGTATAGAATTTTAAAGTTTTCCATCTGGCGAAAGATGACGAATGTAACGACGATCGTGAGAAATTACTGGAGAAGCTGGGATACCCGAAGTCCTCACCTTATGCGACAACTTTCGTAATTTATACGGAAACCAAAGGTTAACCGCGAAAACGATAGCTATGCATTCATTCGCTTAACGTTAAACCATATTGACTATTTATTCAATATAGAATAAAAATTACAAAAATGTGACGGCGAATTTGAGATATGGAATATCGATTTGAAAATGACGTCGAATAGTTAGACCTGAAATCGATATATATATATATATATAGGTACCCAGGTTTTATGTCAATTTTTTATTTACAAAAAATTTTATTTTTGCACTTTTTTTTTTCGTAATACCCCATCAGAGTCAAAATTAATGGACTTATGTGATTTCAGACTATATAACACTTTTGCAATCATAAGAAAATATAGAACATTTTTTGGCAATTTAACATTTTTCGAACATAATAATATAATATGATATTTATGTCTAATCTACCTTCGGATGGACCATAAATTGTTTGAAAATTTCTGCTCGACTGAACATCAAAAATAAAATTTAGCCTAAATAGGCCTATACAGTTTACTTACATGTTACTCGCATGTATTTTTTTAATCTCCGGGAGTGAAAGAGACATAATTATTATACTGATTCCTTGTTTGTTTTATAACTTCATTTGTGATTTTATAATCACAGAATTTTGAAGGGGCACGTTTCTAAATTACATTACTCGAATTTCCTGCATCATAAATTCAAATCTTGTAGGTCTACACAGTGACTGACTACCTTTGCATTTACTTTTATGGAGCAATAACTCATTGCACCCTTACTTATGTTAATTCAAATGGGTCTATTTACATTTGTAGGTATACCCATACCCTATCTAAATTCAATATCACAGTTACCTGTACTATTTTGATTAACAGAGATGATCAAGTCGACAACAAAAATAATGGGTTAATTTTTGTGCAAATAGCTCCAAATCTGTTCATTTTAATATCTTGCATTTTGACATCAATTTGACACATTGTCCACTCTGAAACTAAAGCCTCGTAATACGAGTGAATTGGGTAGTTAACTATCTGGTGGACAATCTTCGATTTTAACTCTGTAATCTTTTCTTACCTCATCATTTCTATTTCACAATTCATATCAATTAACCTATTTGTAAGTAGAAAATGGATTTCTTAATGCCAAAAAAATGTAAAATTCTGCTCAAAAAACTTCAATTTTGCCTTTTTTTTTTCTTTGCAATTTAAAAGAAGATGCGTTTACAAAACTGAAAAATTTTTGATCAAAAAATCGGTGAATTATAAAATAATTTACTTCTGGTTATGCAAAATCAATATAAAAGTTATTTTGAAACACATATCGCAAAGTGCGAGATTGGGTTTTTGTTTTCAAGGCCCAAAATGTAGAATTTTTGAGTTAGGAGAAAAAATCTTCAAGGGCAGAAAAATTCAATATTGAGAACAAAACAAATATTTTCTACAGCAATAAAAAATGTTTAGCTCCTCCTTCCAACCAATCAAATCAGATTTCTTCCCTAATTGCATATGAGCATTAGTTATAAAAAATAACATTTGCAACTTGAACACAATGTGAGCGACATTGACTCATGCAATTTGCAATATGATCCATAGGCAAGTGTTGTAAATGTCAACTTGTCGAAGATTACTCATTTTGTGCTCTCAAAACAAAATATGCTATTCCACATTTTGTTGTGTGAAATGATATCTATCTACCAATAGTATATCTTTACAATAAAAGTGCTGGCGAGTGCTGTAATTGCATGAATAAAGATCACTGACATTGCACTCGAGTTGCAAACGCTATTATTTGCAACAAATATTATGCATACGCGCAATTATAAAATGTGTCTGAATGGTTTGATAGGAGGAGCCAAACATTTTCATGGTGGGAGCACATACGTGTTTTGCTCCTCACACTATCATTTTTTACTCCCACTAAACAATTTTTGCTCCCCAGTCAGAAATTCCACATTTTGTGATTTAAAAAGAAAGACATTAATAGCGTACCTACTTTGTGGCAGCCAAAAATATATTGTATTTTTATTCATATATATATAGGTTTTGTTGGTTCGGAGAATAATCGAACGTGGCACTTACATATTTGCCAGCTAAAAGCAGTGAACTTAACTGCACAGCCATCTCACCGCCAGCTATAACTGGCGAATGTATTTTATATTGAACAAGGTATGGCGGTTCCCAAAACATACATACTATAGGCTTATGCATTTAGTATTTCAGAGTCTTGAGAAATTTATTTCATAATTCTAAGATTTTATTTAAAAAAAAACGCGACTTTTTATTAAAATTCAGAAATTGAGCTTCAATAAATAAAATTTCATTCTCTGACCCCTCTGAACCTGAATCATTCCCTTTTTTCAAAACTTTTCTAGCTGTTAGCTAAATGAGTTTATGAATGCACAGGAATCAATTTTCTAATCATAAGATTGGTTCAAAACAAATGTTGGCCGGTTTGAACTAACTCGATTGAAATAATAAAGGACGTGTCCGATGCATTTGTTTTCAAGTCGTCCCGAAATCTGAGAAACAGAACCAAAAAAATCGCGCATTACGACTTTTGCTCTCGAAGTGCGTTAGTGCTTTCACGAGTGTGCTATGCATGTACAAGATTCGCATTGTCTTCTCCGCAAAGTCTTTAACGAAAATGCCGCCAACGAACGCGTTCCTCCTTCGGTGCGCATTCATTTTCTTCGGCACAAAAATCTTATCCGCGAACGCGAACACGAAATTAACCGTTGTGAAATTGTTGGCAGTGATAACAGTGACAAATTAATCCTTGCTCTGCCATAAAGCCGGGTTTAGAAAATTACATTATTTGGTATTTTATTTTGTACGCGCCAGTTCCGCTCACATCTCATCCACCCCCTTTTTTTCTCCATTGTTGTCCTTCTATACGAGGGTTTTTTTTTTTTTTTTTTTTTTTTTTTTTTTTTTGCATATAGTATACTATACATAAGTAGTAGTGTCGTATAAAATTTAACCCCATAAATCATCGACTGTGTGCTGCGTGTAGTTCAGTTGCGGCGAAAACGTTTTATATTCGAAAAAACATTTACGAAATGACCTTTTTCTGGAAAGTTTCGGACCAATGACGACCGAATACCATAAGGGAGAAAAGTCGAGCTCTCTCGAGTTGCATTAACATTTAATTTGCTCAGAGTGAGAGAGGCAGAGAGAACTACAGACAAGGAAGGAAAGAGGAAAAGGAGGAAAAAATGGGATGAAAAGGTTGTGTAACAGAAGTGTACCTACCGAGGGTCCATATTTGTTGAAATGTGAACGTCTTTTTTTTTTTTTTTTTTTTTTTTTTTTTTTTTTTTGGAAAGGGGGGACGAATAGAAAGATTACGATAATTTCTTTGCATCTAAGTAGGCCTATGGCGGAATAGTTTATCATTGAATGTATAAGTGAGGCTTATTCTCAAACGTAAATTGAGGTCAATTCCTTGAAGAAATTATTTAATCCAAAATAGGGCGTACGCATGGCTGCGCGACCATATTCTCCTCGAGTGGCTAAAGTCTTTTTGAATATTTTCAACCCATTCACTGGATAAATTACTTGGAATATTATTAGGTCCTAGAAAACGGTTCATAGGTTACCTTAGACTACGAATTATAGTTATCCAGATTTTAATGTTGTTTTGTTTTTTTTTCTTTTTTTTTTTTTTGTTGCAGGTAAGCTTGTTTTAAACTCTATCCAACGCTAGAAGCAATGTGGGTGTGGAATTAGTATCATTGACCTTTTGGAAAATAGTAATACACTGTCCTTAATAACATTCACGATATAATATTATTGTCAGCTATACTCTCTCAATATTTTCTTGTATTTTTCGAAATAATTTAAGTATATTTTTAATATGTTTTTTTCATTTTTCTTGGAAAAATTACGCAGGTATACGCTGACTTCAGGTACAGTTTCACCAGATTGGTTTATAAAATGTTACACCGTTGAAACATTTTTCAATATTATTTTACCAAAAGAATTTGAAAAATTCATCTTAGTTGGAAGAGAAAAATTGCTAAATTTATACCAAAATAAACTTGAAAAATGTTAACAAGAATATTTGAGAAAAAAAAATATAAGGGACTTACCTTTCTATTTATAATACATGTTTATATTTTAACAAAATGAAGTCTGTTCATAAAATAATCAGAACACTCGGGGTTAAAATAATAATAATTATATTACCAAGGCCCAACAAACTTTAAATGAAAAAAAGAAAAGAAACAAAAATGAACAACGCCATTCATTATTCCAAGAATTTTTCATATTTTTAATTTTTACGATAAGAAATTAACGTTATTAATTACTGGTGTGGATATCAGAATTAATTTCTCGGTGTGAATGAGGTCAAAGAATTATTATTTGCTGGCATTTGATTCATTAAATGAAATCTCGTATTACGCCAGTCAGTATTATCGCACGTAAATATAGCTCTGAGGTGTTGTCAGAGGCCAAACTTCTCTCCGATTATTCGCTTCATTCATAAAGTGGTGAGTTCAAAATATCACCTTTGTCTCATAAAGTCTGTCTGCATTCAAGAATCTATCGAAGCTTTTTAACAAATGGGTACATTTATACCGTACGTATTCCGCCATAATGAAATTGTTACAAATAATTGTCGTCACAAAGGGGGGCGCCAAAAATGGAGCAGAAAATTATAGTTGCTTTTCATATTTCGATTTATATCAAGAAAATTTTTCTATTATTATTATCATTTTGTTAACAGATAGGTATAGGAGCTATGATTCGGCTCTCTACGACGAAGAATTTATTTTTTGTAACATATGTACGAAATTCCGTATTTTCGAGGCATGTATGGCGCGATGAAAGTGGCTACTTTCAGATCTCTTACTTTTCTCACTCTTTCGTTACGTTTTTCACTACTTAATTTATTTTTCTCACTCCATAACTACTTTTTTTCATTACGTATCTACTTTTCCTCCCTTCTTATCTACTTCTCACTTCTTACTTTGTTTTTTTTTTAATTCTTTAATTCTTATTCTCAATCTCGAATTTTTTTCTCGAAAATGATGCCATAATTTTCCTTGGGTCATAAAATGAAAAACGTACTTACTTCCTACCCTGGATCCTTCCATGAGCATAAAATTAATAAATTGATTTTCGTAGAAAACCAACTTAAAAAGCATACAAATAAATCATTGCTAGTACTCCCACATTTATTATTAATTTTTCTCTTTCTTCGATTTCTTCTGTCAAAATGAAAATAGATCCTTGGTACTGATATTATAAATATATATACTCTTATACAGTACAACGTTTAGGATATGTACCATTTTTTTAATTCTCTGTTTGCGGCATATCAAGGATACATTCGGTGGGAGCATTTCGAAGTACCCATCACAAATTGGTACCTACCTTGGCAATTTTCGAAGTTAAATGATTTTTTTCACCCGTAATACTTTTAGTGCGGCTCCAGAAAGTCACTTTTTGGGAAGAAAATGACGAAAGTTTTGAGAAGTTGAGCTTTTTTTTTTCGCTTCAACTAATTTTTTTACAATTTTTATCTTATTTTTCTCTTCATTTTTCTTTTTTCCTTTAATTTATTTTTGACATTTTGGGGAAATTTTCCAATTCCTTTCTGGATCCACGACTGAATTCCCTTTTTAACTTCGTTGGATTGGAGTTTTTCGTTCTTTTTCTTTTTTTCCCTCGTAAGTATTTACTCACTACGGTACATTTTCCTTCTCTGTCTTAAACTTTTTCCCATATAAGAGCTAAGGTTGTGAAAATTCCCTATTATAAGGTCGATAAAAATAATAAAGTTTAGAATTACAGCATTCCAGTTGACAGATAAGAAGAGTTTTCATAGAGCTCAAATGTTCTTTTAGATTCCACTGAAAATGAAATATGTACTTGATTAAAGTATTGATAATGACAGATTTTATGGTAACGTACAGGTACCTTTTTCAGTTTTTTTTCTCCCTTTTTCTGGTCGTTTTCTTTCGATACTCATGTTATGCAAAGGTAAGGAATATAATTCCCGATATAATATTCTATGGGTATTTTAAAGTATAACAATGGATTGTAATGTTTAAGATCAAATCGGCTGACATTTAGCGAAAATATGTTGAAATTGTGAATGGGTGATATGTAGAAGAATGTATATAATTCTATGCAAATTCAAAGCTGAAATTAAAGTATTGGGAGTATAATTAGGGCAATAGTTATTGTTTAGATTTATGTAGATGTCATTTGTCTTCAAATTTTAGCAGAAAAAATTTCATTATCTTCATTATCTATTGATTATTGTGAGCTAGAATCAAATTAAGAGGCGTTACCTCACTCCTCTTCATTTGGTAGCCTTACTCGTCCCTGTCATTTTGAACCAAAAATCATATACTTACACTAACTTGTTCGTGGTGCGAAATATCGATATCTTTCGTATCAATACGTATCGATATTTTTCCCATAGATACTTAATTTTCCACTAATAAATAATCGATACAATGAGAATTCACCTGTGGGGACATTACTCGTATGAGGTTTTAGGGGCTCGCACCCCCTCGACGACAGTCGCCGCCCAAAGGCTGGCAATAATCGTCTCTATGACGTTAAACCAATTCACACGAATGCGTTTGTATGTTCGTACCTGTACGTACGTACAGGTAAGATACATCGTACGAGTTGAGATCAATTACCTGATAACGATCTCGGTAATGTCACGACTTGGTACCAAACGCACTGCGTCGTTTCTTATCATCTTAACGGAGACAAGAAACGACGTAACGCATGACATAATTACGTATACATACGTATGCATGTGTGCTTGTGTGCATGTGCCAAATTTGGTATATAAACTCTCAGAACCAGCTCAAAAATCGCCAGTGTTCGCCGAGGATTTGGCTCTCCCATACTTAACCGTATGAAGTGGCAGAACACGCAAATACTGTTGAAGACCTTCTTGTGTGAATATCTCTCACGACAAGGTATTCCACAGTGGTGACCCTGACGTGATTTTTTGGCTACGTCGTGGGTGTCTAGAGGCGCGTTGCGCTATTTCTAAAAAGAGGCGCGGTGCGCTGGCGAGTTACTCGCTTGTAATACAAATATTTTTTACAAGACCTAGA
Organism: Ericerus pela; assembly: GCA_011428145.1. Taxonomy (NCBI): domain Eukaryota; kingdom Metazoa; phylum Arthropoda; class Insecta; order Hemiptera; family Coccidae; genus Ericerus; species Ericerus pela. The sequence goes on from WOFM01000008.1 coordinate 228,579, forward strand.
CACCTTTGGCTGTCGAAGCAGAGGTCTTTACTTTGAAAGTGGGAAATTACACCCTCCCTTCCAAATATATTTGCCGGAAGGGAACCAAGATAAGTAGACCTGGAGGAACAAAGTTGCCCTCATCCGCCAACTCCTCCAGCTTTGACCAGAGACTCTGAAGTCTTTGAGACTCCGGAGAAACAAAAACGGATCCGGAGGCCAGAAGCCTTGCGTTTGGGAGCTGTAGTTAACCCGAACGAAACGACAGCTCGCACCCTCAGAAGTGGTTGTCTTTTGAGCCAAGACTCCGACCCTTCGACCCCAGACCAACAACCCACGGCGTCTGGAAGACTCTTTGCAGAAAGTACCAATAAAGAAGTCCAGCACACAACAATGCCCAATGGAAACACGAACCCATCATCAAATCAACCAGGAGCTGGTGGAAGTGGTCAGCCACAGCTGACCCCCGAAGTACTCGCACAGCTGTTGCAGCTGTTGCAGATGCAAACATTGCAGAACCCTGTGATCCAAAGACGGAGGATAGAGATTCCGGAGTTCCTACCAAATGAAGTGGAATTATGGTTAACTCTCCTCGAGGGTCGTTTTAAAACAGAGAATTTGCAAAACGACCAAAATATTCACACATTTGTAGCGGCATGCCCGCAGAGATAATACGCCGCATTCTGGATATCATGGAATGCCCTCCAGCGGAAGCAGATAAATACAGTTGGTTCTGCAAGAAAATTAGAAATGTGTTTGGTAAAACTCAAAACCAAATCATAGATGATGTAATGGGCGGAATGAAGATTGGAGATGACAAACCCTCCACCTTCATGGCCAAACTAAGACAAAAGGCCGATAATATAGTGTCACCGTCAGTTATTGGAAACCAGTTCTGCAAACAACTACCCCAACATGTTGTGCAGTGTCTGGCAGCTATAGGTACCACGGTGATCAACAACTCCGAGGACCTAGACTTCCTAGCAAAGAGTGCCGATAGTGCACTGGAACACTCGAGATCAGCATCCTCGATCAGTGCAGTATCGACAGAGACTGGAGAACTAGCTCAGCTTAGAGCCCAGATAGCTCAGCTGACTAGTGAAATAAAGCCAAAGAATATTCAATGCACTATCCCCTCCGAACATGTCTGAAGTTAGATAACGACTTGGAATAAAGCTGCGATCGAAAATATTCTCGCAAAGTTTTTCACTCCCCTTTCGACTGTCGACTACAACACGCCGAAATTGTCTTTTTAAATTTTTTCTTTCTTTTTCGTAAATACCTTATTTTCCTTCCTTATGTCGTCCTCGATCAACACCTCATTTTCGAAACTGGAATTCCAATTTGTGGCCCCACCTGTACCTAAGCCTGTAAAGATGAAGGAACAGTTGGAACACAAAACGGAAATTGAGCGGATCGAAAATGAACTGTTAATGGACACGACGTCGGCCGTGGACATCGTGGAAATGATGTCCGCGCCCCTTCCTCCGTTGATCTCGCCCCCAAAATCTCCGGAAAAGACACCGGGAGTGGAGAACCCACCTCTGGTGTCTTTAGCCCTGGCGAAAGTAGAGACGAGACAACAACTCCCGGCGGATGAGGTGCGCATTCCACGCCCTCCCCCACCGCTAGCCTGACCTACAAGCCATCGGGGAGCTTAAACTCCCCGATGTATCGAAGGCCAAGGCCTATAACACTCACTGATCCCCGCCTGTCCTACCGTTCCCATCCATATAACCGCCCGGCTCCACAACAACGACTGCCGAGAAGAAGGGGACACAATAGCAGGGACGCCTACCAGGCCCGACTCGACGCCCTGAAACAATCCTACGAGTGCGTTGGGGCCGCGGTGGGCTCAGCCCTCGCAAAGTGGGAATGAGACCAGCGACAGTAGACTCGATAAGTCCCCCCAGGCACGCAACTTATCATTTTCGCAGGGCGAAAACTGGGGGGGAGTAGCTGTGGGGACATTACTCGTATGAGGTTTTAGGGGCTCGCACCCCTCGATGACAGTCGCTGCCCAAAGGCTGGCAATAATTGTCTCTATGACGTTAAACCAATTCACACGAATGCGTTTGTATGTTCGTACCTGTACGTACGTACAGGTAAGATACATCGTACGAGTCGAGATCAATTACCTGATAACGATCTCGGTAATGTCACGACTCGGTACCAAACACACTGCGTCGTTTCTTATCATCTTAACGGAGACAAGAAACGACGTAACGCATGACATAATTACGTATACATACGTATGCATGTGTGCTTGTGTGCGTGTGCCAAATTCGGTATATAAACTCTCAGAACCGGCTCAAAAATCGCCAGTGTTCGCCGAGGATTTGGCTCTCCCATACTTAACCGTATGAAGTGGCAGAACACGCAAATACTGTTGAAGACCTTCTTGTGTGAATATCTCTCACGACAAGGTATTCCACATCACCTATGGTATATCTATTTTTAAATTATAAAATCTTGAAGATCCATAGAAATAAAACATTAAAATGCTGGGAGAGTTGTGTTGGAGTATTTCAATCTCATTAAAACCCCAAAATTTTGTGGTAAAACGTGAGAAAAATACAAATAAAACGTATCGATACTGTCGAAAAAATATTGATGTTGAAAATATCAAAATTTCAAAAATACATATCGATATTTTTCGTATCACTACTACTAGTCCCAAACTGACGGAGCAGATTTTTTACCTGTTTTCACTAACTCATCCCCTATATCAAGAGTAGCTGAACTGATGCACTAAACATCCGATTTAATCAAGTATTCCTCAATTTACGCAATTGTTATAAGCTATTATAAAAAAGAAATACGGACTTATTGAATGATAAGTCAAACTGATAGGAACTGTGATGAATGAGACCAAAAATTTTATGCCAACATGTTTTAAACTTTGAGAATTTGTCGCTATAATAAACGTACAAGATGTTGCTTCGTTCGTTGAAATTATTTCACAAAATTATTTCCCCAATATTATTTCGCCACTTATTTCCTTATATTGGATGCACATGTGCCACTACCCACACACCGACATAAAACAAATGTTTGTTGCTTCTGCCGAAACAACGAATTCTACATTGTTACCTATATTGTAGAAAAAATCCAAGGCTGGCACAAGTCAAAGCGCAGCGAAGTGACACCTCAGAGCTTGTATTATATAAATGTCATGGAGTAGTATTTCTTATGATTTACCATTAGGTTCACCCATGTTAGCGAGGGAATGCACCACATCTTATATTTTTATATTATCACAAATATACATCGTGTGAAAAAAGTACATTTGCTCACATTGAAGTGCAACTACATTGGTAATGGTGAACTAGAAGAAATTTCCATACGTGATACGTGTGTGTAGGTACTCGAAGGTTTTAAACGGGGATGAGTAATGACCAATTTTTTTTATTCATTAATTTTATTCCAGGATGAGTAAGGTTATGAAATATACAGAAACACTTTGATTAGGACGAGTGAGGTACAGTAGAATCACCGTTATCCCAGTTAATCAGGGGAGAGGGAGATCGGATACTGCAAAAAGTCGGTTAACCAGAATTGTAGAAAGTTAGTTCATATTTTGTGAAAAAGTGAATAATGTGGCAACTAAAACATAAATATTAAGGTAGTGAGTATCAACATTAACACATGAAAAAAAATCATACTTTTGGTAAACGATAAATTCAAGTTTTAAATTAATAATTAGTCAATAAAGATTGTTTTATTTTCTATAACATGTAATTTATAATAAGAAAATAAACAAAAATCGTATAATTAGAAAAAACTGGACGTAGGTACTTTCTTGCTCGGATAATCGAGTTATAAGATAATCGAAATTCTACTTTAATTCACAAATGAATTTACCTATTACCGCCTTTTCAGACCCATACGAATGTGACTCTTCATCTCCATAATAACCTTATCGCAGCACGTTCGCAGCGCCATCTAGTTCCATCTTAAATTCCAATACTGTGCCTATACAATATACATGAATAGCTGTACCTATATACCTACTTATGTAATTGATAGGTAGCCAACAGCAAAGGAAATAAAATTCGAAATTTTAATTTCATTTTTTGGTACAAATACGTTACGGTTGAATTGCCGATTTACAAAATACCTTATGCAGAGCCTTCTGATTGTATAGATAAAAAGCCGCGTACAACGTGAGAGGCTGGCATTAATATAATAAATGCGGGGCTGTTATACACATACGGTATGGCGAACGTAGGTATATATTCATTTTGCGAGCCAATGAATTCAGAAAATCAAGTTTTGCCAATTTCATCCGCGTTGATGTAATTGGGACGAGGATTGTGCAATTAAAATAATGAAATTTCATTTTTGAAGGCATCTTTTAGGCTGAAGGGTGATGTACGAAAAAAAAAAGAGAAAAAAATACGTATGAATTTAATATAAATGGGTAAATAGAACGATGCTGTTATTGTGCTGAAAATGAAACGTTGGATAACGTTATCCTTCAAAAAGCTTTTTAATTTTTAGCTGCGGATACGTTTTTCGTATATTTTCACTCTTTATACTCAGCATTTCAGGTGGTCTGAGTGGCGTAGTAATTATAGACGCTCGGCGGTAACACCGTAAGGTCTTTGGTTCGAGACCACAGCTGCCTTTACGTTCCTCACCCAAAATTGGAGTTGTTTCATGCCGACAAATGACGGCCCACCAGATCCGTAGAGAAAGCTGAAATAAAGTTCAGATAGGCCGATCGGATATGCGTGAAGAGTGAGGCGAAGAGAGAATGTAAATATATACTCCATCAAACCTCATCAGTAACTTACCTTCCAAGTGAAAAAACAACAACGTTCAGTTGGATTTCACCAGAATAACGTCATTTTGAGGTAAATATAGGATGAAGTGAGGTGTATTCCTAGGTTCGTTGCAGTGGAGTACCGAAGGGGGAATAAGGGTGTTCAACGCCCCCTTTAGAGACTAAAAAAACTCAACTCCTTCCCTCAGTAGTGGCTAACGAACGAGGATTTTCAAATTTAATGACTGAACACTCCAAAATATTGATATAGGAACACTAGTGAACTGTTTAATTTTGTGATTTGATATAAAAAATGCGTGGTTGGTAACACTGAGGGACAAACCGGATGAAAAGCTTGAATAATAATGTGTTCGAAATTGCGTATGATTATTATTAAAAAAAAAAAAAAAAAAAAAAAATTAACAAACGTTGAAGCCTTCCTTCAGGTGTAGGTAATATTGTATCTAATGTTTTTAATGTTCGTTCGTGGTTGGCAACAGTGCTTGGTTACAGTAATTTGAAATTTTTAACCAGAGAATATTCGTTCATTATAAGGCGCAGAGAAAATAGGACGAAATAGGTATAATCAAACTGCAATATGATGTCACAAATAATTGTGTTGGTATTTCTAAGGTGAGAATGGGTTTACGTGTGTAATTGGCAGCGTTGTGTAACTACCAGACAGGAGGTATTTGACAATAATTAGAAATTTGTTTTTCATAAAGAAAATCAATTTATTTATGAGGCGACTGAACTGGCCAAACCGTAGATCAGCTAAAAACCTACTTATAATAAGGTAGGCCCAGGTAGAGAAGTCTATACTTATTTGACACCGATACTTTTTCGATATAGGTACGGACTACTGATTGAGTAATACGGAGTATGTTTGGTATTTTTACTCGATGTTTTTGCAGTGGCGGGTCCAAAAAGTCATTTTGGGGGCTGAGTTTTTTTTATTTTTGATTTTTAATTAATTTTTTTACAATTTTCATCTCAATTTAGCGATCGTATTTTAGTTTTTCCCTTTATTTTTTATTTTTTCTTCATTTTTTTGGGCATCTTGGACCCGTTACTGTATTTCTAGTATCGATACCTCTTATCAGTATCAAGTGCACCGGATGTATTCGTTATAGCTACAAGCTTTTTTTATTTTATATTTTTTAATTTACAGACTTTCAATGAATAGTGGATAATTATACAATGTTAACTAAATATTCGACTCTTTTGTATACGCTTTTATTGCAGTTACTAACGCAACGAAATATGACATAATTTGGTACCAGACCACTGGGATCGCTTTTATAGAGTTTGTTGTCATTAGCCATAATTCGATGCTATTCTGTAAATATTAGGGCAATTGAAGAGTGTTACATTTTTATATTTACAGAATTGCACCCCCCGAAATCCGTTCTGAACAAACAATAAGATAATTTCAAATTATATAAAATAAAAGCGTTTTTTTTTTAAAACTCGTTTTCAACCTAACTTATTTAGTTTTCATTCGATAAATTCAGTTTTCCTTTATCCCTTCTTCTTTGTTCCAATCAAATAAATTATTTTAAATTAAGTATCAAATAACATCGATACTCGAGTATCGATATTTTTACACTTCAATATCGATAGAATCGATATTACTCAATTCTATGGAATCTTCGATTCTGAATATCAAAACTTTTTATCAAGTATTGACGTAAGGCCCAGGTAAACTGAAGGTTGGCAGCAGTGGCGGTAATTCTAATTTCAGTTTAGTATAATATTCTCTAAAACCAGTGGTACACCTACCTATTACGCAGAATTAAGAAAAAAGTAAAAAAGCGGAGAAAGGAGTTAATTTGTTCTGATAATGGCATATCTTTGGAATTTAATATCAAATTATTCGCAGGCTAATGTGCATCATAACCGATGCGATAGTCCGCAAATTATAATGATTGAATAGCAGTGTTGCCCAATGCAGATTAATGATTTCCGAGTTGGTATAAAACTAAGATAAAAAGTTCGAATGTATCCGATAATTACGTTGTTCGGCTATTTGTGGGCACTTCTAAAAAATATATATAATTAAAAAAAACCCCGAGTAATCGGAGTGAATCTGCCGTTATTTTCTCAAGAACGATTATTTTTCTCCACCATTTTTCATTCTTTACGATATTATGCAACACCACACGCTGTAACCTTTATCGTACCTGTCGATAACATATAACGTAAAAATGGGTCAGACGAATTTCACAGAAATAGGTGTACATCAAATTTTCTACAGTTACTCAACCTTGAACATGAGAGAAAAGATTGAGAGTTAGCGAAATACTAACGTTTCCTCGCAGTACGTCATCAACCCACGTGAGCGTAGGAATTTTTTTTTTTTTTTTCTTAATATTTAGTATTATTTACGCGCTGTCTACAGCAGGCGGTCAGGGAAGGAAGTGTGAAAACTTAAAATAGAAAAAAGGAAACAACGTAAACGTAGAACAAAATTGCTAATAAAAAAATAGAAATTTGAAAAATTAAAAAAAAAAAAAAAAACTGCAAAAGAAATGAAGAAATATGGTAAAACGTAGAAAGTTTTATCTAATGTATAGGTAATTATATACTGGTATAATGCGTAACTACGTGTCATCTTCAAAATTTGATACTTATACTACTCGCTACTGTAGGCTCCTTCATGCTGTTCGCCTGTTACTCCGTTCGTATTTTATTATGCAAAAAAAAAAAAAAAAAGATAAGTGAAGAAGATAAAGCTTGTCGTCCATCGCTGTATGGATACCCATTTCCCACTTTGAAATTTTTTACTTTATTCGAATTCTTACGACTTTTTAAAAAATTATGAAGAAGTTTATTCTTCAAGCTGTATCACTGCTCGCGTTGTTGGGTAAATTGGCAAAAAAAAAAAGAAAAAAAGGTGACCTTATATTTTTTTAAAGTGAAAAACTTGGTGAAATATTTCAAAGTGAACCACTTTCGAAAGCTCAGTAAACAAAAGAACAATCTAGTCACAGAGATGGAGGCCATTTATAAACTATAACTTTATGATGAGATGTAGAGTGCACGGAATCTTCAGTTCCTTAGAAATAAAATTCGCTCTTCTCTAATAGATTTTCAAAAATTTTCGAAAAACTCTTCTTATCGTAATCACTTCCAACACATGGGAAGTCTTGAAATTTACGTTTTGAGTAGTCTGTGTAACTTGGTGCTTTGATAATCGAATGATTCAAGATTCGGTATCAGCAGCTGCCACATTCCATTCCCAAAATTGTGGTGTATTCGATTTGGTTCAATTGGTGTTCTCAGATAATTGTGATTGGAAAAATCAAATAGTGATGCCATTAGTTGCCGGATCCCGATCAACTCCTACCCCTCGATATCAACAATCTTGAGATGGTGGATAAAATGGTTGCATTGTCACAGCTCAATACTTGAAGAAAAAAAGGCGCGAGTTCCGCTGCTATACCCACGAAGGATTGATGTGTAAATACAAGAAATGTCTGAACGTAATCAACTAAAACGCGCACAAAACTTAAGAGTTATGCAAATCTGACGATCGTAATTCTCATTTAGCCCCTACCGTAGACGAGAGCTAACATGTTTACACAACAAAAAGTTAGTCACCTTTTCTAAACTCTCTGACTATTTGAAAATAGTAATAAAATTTTCTAATTATAGGTACTTACTTATACTTTAACCATAGAAATACCCAGACAAACGCGAAGCCTAAAATTCCTTTTAAAAATTCGTAGATATGGGGCTGGCGTTTGACTTAATTTCGATTATTATGGTAGAAAAATGTTGATAAGACCTCAAATCCGAAATACCTACTTTTCAGTTAGTTATCTGAGTAGAGTAATTCACAGGTGTGGTGGAGAAACAGAAAATTTGGACACAATTTTTTTTTTTTAATTTCGACAAAATGATGAAATGCCCAGCTAATTTGATAATGTCTTTATTTGTCAATGTCAAATGATTCGAATTCTGTTCACTTTTTCAGAAATTAAGATATCATAAAAATTTCAAATTTATTGTCGGTTGTCCTTATGTGACAGTCAGCAGTAAAATTTGTGCGTTACATAATTACTAAATATACGTAAGCATAGATAATCACACAAATGGATAAGGCTGTAAATTTAAATTTCTTTTTGAGGCACTTACACCTATATTAAGTCACTCCATTTTTCAAAATAAAAAAATATATTTCTCTTTTGCGCTCCAAAATTTACTCTTGCGTAGGTATTACACTATGACTGGTTGGTATGCTACCAAAGGTGGAAAACATAAATTAATTACTACTACCTCCGACATTGCTATTACTTATTCAGTCAAAAGAAATTTTTTTTCAAATTAAAATAGTAGGTATATGGAATTTCTCAACGAGCGCAATGTTTGAAAGTACGAGTTGATAAATTATTCATTCCGACCGAGTTTTGTGCAATATTTTTAGCAACAATTTTTAGGAATGCTGTATTTAAGCCAGCGGAAATAAAACCCGTGGATTGTTGGATCCAATTCCTGTTATGACGGAGAGAGTTTTAATAAAAAAAAAATAATTAATTAATTTAAATATAAAAACATAAAACATTAAATTTAATGGTGTGAGGAAACTGAGGAACCAGTTAAGCGTCAGAAAAAAAATTTGGGTGTGAGAATAATTAGAACTAAGGAGTGAGAAAAAGAACTAAGGAGTGAGAAAAATAAATTAAGGTGTGAGTAAAATAATTTAGGAAGTGAGAAAAGTAAGAGTTCTAAAATTGGCCGCTTTCATCACGCTTTACATACCTCGAAAATACAAAATTTCGTTACACATATTGCAAAAGAAAGTTTATCAAAATCAATGCCCAGGATGAAAATTGAAGCTGAAACAAACGTAGAGAAAAAAGGTGGAAAAGTTGGTTGGTTTTTCGATTATGAAAAGTAATATTATTTTCAATTATTGTTATTTTTGTTTTTCATGACCGAAGTTTAACAGTAATAAGTAATAAGTAATAACTAATAAGTCAAATAAGTTTCTTGAAAATCGGCTGTGTATCAAAATTCCAAATAAGGCTCCGAAACAAATACACTATTAATACATGTTCTAAAACTCTAAGACGCTTTGAAAATATTTTTGGCAGCAAAGCGAGCAAAATTATTTTCTCAATTGGTTGCCTCCTCCCAGGTAAATACTGCATACACGTTCAATAACAATAGTCCAGCATAAAAAAGTTGGAAGTTTCTCTTTATAATTATTATATTATGGTCGAATAGTTGGAATTATCGCCTGGTACAGCCCCCCCTCCCAAACAAAATAAAAATTAACATTTCTGTGCGCTATTGATTCTTTACATAGGTAATGATTGTTAATCAGTGATGTACGAAAGTACGTAATGTAAAGACCAAGATTAGAACCATAATATTCGTAGATCTAGTCTTGGTCTTGCATAATGTTATTTATTTTGTTGTTGAAAATCGGTCATAATCTCTGTCTTTGTTTTGCATAATTAATCTTCGTCTAAATTTTGGCTTCGCATCAACACTCAGCCTTGAGGTAGACTCTAAATATCAATCAAATGAAGTCAGTTTGTTTGCTTACTCTTAAAAACCAGTGAAAAGTCACGTATGGGGAGAGAGAGAGTGAGAGAGAAAGAGTGATTGAGAGAAAGAGAGTGAGAGTGAGAGTGAGAGTGAGAGTGAGAGAGAGAGAGAGAGAAAGAGAGAGAGAAAAACTCAAACACCAACTATAGCAAATGATTGTAGGTATGAGCAGCAAGATTATAAAAATTTTACAGTTTAATTATTCATATTTTCTTTCAAATTAGCATTTGGTCGTGGTGGTCTTGCCACTGTGGATAAGTATGGTATTGGTTTTGAACCTAGTCCAAAGCAAATTTTGTTTATATCACTTATTTTGCAGCGCAATTTTAATCTTCCCCCTCAAGTTACGCGTAGCAGCTATTTTTTGAACGGAGTGGTACACTCGTTTTTTTATTTTTTTATTATTTTTGTAAAATTTTCATCCACTTAGTTTTTCCTATGACTTATATGACGTACGTTTGTCAATATGTATTCGTTTTACTGGTATTTTTAATACTTCCATAATTATAATTTTTGGTATTCGCCGAAAGTGACTACACACGTAACTTACGGGAAATATATTTGACAAAAAAAAAAAAAAAAAAAAAAAAGCAGATGAAAGTAGAAGAGCAAAGTATTGAGATAGGGGCCCACCTCAGAAACACCGTCGAGTGACTGAATAATCAATTAAAATTTACGATCTCGTAACGACGACGACGCGGACGCAGTCGTATTTCTGAAAATTTTAACGAGCGTTTCTTTTTCTCTTGTATTTTTTACTCGTTTTGGTCGGACTCGGATTGTGTCGCGGTCAGAAAACATCGGTGACAGACACAGATTTCACAGTATTTTCACGAGCTGCCGACCGAATGAATAGATTTTGTCATTTACGAGTAAGTAATTAAATTCGGAGGTCAAGTTCGAAATACGAAATGATATTTATGCACCATCAGTCGACGAGTGAAATGGCACCGTTTATTGGTGATGCGATGGGTGACGCGGAAAGTAAGAGTTATCCATGTTGAGAAACTTGGATCATCGAAACATCGCTTTTTTCCTGGATGTTGTATGTTTTTGTTTTGAAAATTTACTCGCACCGGTAGTTTTTTTTTGTTTTTTGTTTTTTTTTTTTGGTGGGGGGGCTGAGGTGGCTACTCACTTCTTATTGGTAACAATAGTTGGCTCCTTCGAGAATTTGAAATGCCATACCGACAAAACGATCCAGTAGGTCAGTGTCACCATGCAGCTCCTCACCCGACGGAAGCCCGAAATCAGACCCAAACCATTTTTATTGGCATTTCATTTGTGCTCGAATTTTCGTCTGTGTGCTTAGTTCCTGGAGAATCGAAATCAGCGACGCATATAGCCTCCTTCTCGTCGTGGGAAAATGTCGCTGCCTAATTGGTAGGTACCATTCTCCAGTACTTGGTTTGTGCACGTTTGTGCACGTTTGTGCACGTTTGCGTTCGCACTTTCGTTGTTTGTGCTTAAACGCACAATGCCACAGAGGGTTTGATGTTCCGTGCACGTATGGGGGATTTCCATAATAGTCCGTTTAAAATGAAATTGATGCCAATTTTATGTGCTTTCAGATTAGACCACATCCAACATCGTCGCTCCACAGGTCCACATTATTTTCTATGGATCGCTAAGCTTAGCTCTGCCTCCATAATACCGTAATATTAGTGGTTTCTGGCGGACTTTCTCATAATTTATCATAAACGTTTAAGTTTCATATGGTTTTCCTCTTCTTTATTGACAACATTTTGAATTAAAACTTCTTTAAACTGGCTGTGTGGGCAATCATACAACAAACTCTGAGATGAGGGAGTGAAGTAGTAGTTGTAGTCGACGCAAATTAGTTTTAAAAAGTTCACTGAAAACAAAATAATTAGAAGAAAGCTGAATTTTGGTAAGTGTGTACGTCGAATTCACCACTCTTTAACAAACACCTAAAATTCCCAATGTAAAAAACTGCGGCCTCCCTCCAAGTAGTGTTAGAATGATGGTACAAAGCCGTTTGTGACGTTTATATCGCTTAATTTTCATTGGAGCGAAAAATTGTTCAAACGAATTTGAAAGAAGACTGAAGAATCTATAAGAAATACTTCACTATTTTTATACACTTTTATTTCAGTTACTAATCTAACAAAATATAGCATGTTTTGGTACCAGACCACTGGGATCGCTTTTATCGAGTTTGTTGTTATCAGCTATGATTCGATGTTATTCTGCAAATATTAGGGCAGTTAAAGAATGTTACGTTTTCATACTTACAGAATTGCACTGCAAAATCCATTCTAAACAAACAAAGCTAATTTCAAATTAGATATACAAAATAAAAGAGTATTTTTTAAAAACTTGTTTTTAACCTAACTTATTTTGTCAGACAGATAGTTTTTACATACATTGTGGGGACTTAACATTCGTATGAGCTATTAGGGGCTCACACCCCTCAACAATAGTTTCCGTCAAAAGGCTGGCTTATTATTTGTCTCGATGACATTATATCATTGCACAAAATTGTTCGAACGTAATTACTTGCAATTACTTGTAAGTAATGTACGAAAACAAAACAATGACTAATCAGACAATTATGGTGATGTCACGATTTGGTTCATGAACCTGTCCGTTGTTTCTTACCTCAACAAGAAACAACGAACTTCCCTTATAAACAAACATACATATTTATTATGTATGTGTGTGTGTAAATGAGCCCCTATATAAATTTTCCAAATTGGCTCTTAAATCGCCATTGTTCGCCCAGGTTTTAGCTTACCCATATGTGTGTACTTATGAAGTGGCAGAATACGCAAATAGTCTGTTGATTACCTTCTTGTGTGAATATTCTTTCACAACGAGGTATTTCTCATATATCATCAGCTGATATACATTTGATCTGAGGCACTGAGTACGATAATAGGTGGTACTTATTAATTATTGCGTTTGAAATACACTATATAAAATTTTTCTTACTTCTCATTGAGCCAGAAAGCTGAAAATTGGTATGAGGGTGCGTCAGTATCACATTTAGATACTTTTTTTTTCTCAAAATTTCAAAAACGTGAAAGGGGCAGCAGATATGAGACAAAAAAAACTTTTTGAAGCAGCTTCTTTCGCTGTCAGTTTGATGGGTGACCATCAGGAATTGTTTTTTTCTTTTTTCCAACCGAATACGTTCTTACTGATAAGATTTTCTGGAAATTTTACCGACTGGTGCCTATGTGCTGGTAAGCATAGACTGTCGATCTCCAGTTGCGTGATTTAGTTATCATTTTTTCACAGTCCGGCGAAGATGGGACGGCGACGACTAGTTTTTTATATAATTCACGAAAAATGTCAAAATTTGAAAAATTGCGAGAATTTTGAATTGAAACCCAACATTTTTCTTCGCACTCAACAATCCATGGATTTGTGCATCAGAAATACAGCGAGCGGAGGTTTTTCAGTTTCGTTTTCTTGAGGTTAGATAAATAGTTTTTTCGATTTCTTTCCTTTTGAAAAAAATTTTTTTAAAACTATATTTGTTTAAAAATGATAATATTAACGATTTGATTACTTTAAGCAAGAAGTCGATTCTAAACGTGAAGATAGACCTAACTTAAAGCTCGAAATTCTCTACATTCTGGTTGAGTCTCATTGGTGGTGGATCCTTAAAGGGGCAACACGGGCTGTCGGCCCTCTCCATGCGATACAAACTGACACTGGATAAAATTACCCTTTCTTCAAATTCAACTGTACCCCATTAACATACCGTCTACCCTCTGAACAGAAAAAAAATTTGAGGCTGATGAGTGGGGGTGAATAGGAGATAAGGTATTGTAGATTATGAAAATTGACTGCAATAAATTTTATTTTTTGACCCCTTCTCGTGGGCTAGTCCCGGATGGCCCATTCGACCTCTTCCTGCAGAAAATTGACTCGTCGGAGCGTCCTAATATGAAATTTGAGGTATACATAGCCAATTTTAAATGCGATGCGCGTGAAATGCAATTTTTTGCCAATACTTTGGGGACAATTCAGCGAGAAGACGTAGTAAAAACGAAATTGGAGACGACGACGTCAAGATGGTGAAAATGAAAAATACTGTTGTCGTGTCCACCATGTCAGTACACTGTCTGGCTTGAGAACCTGCTCGTTTCTAACACAAATATTGCGAAAATTTTCCAATTTCAGCTGAAAGAAAATTTTCAAGACACGTTAATAAACGTTTTACAGAGTTTACCTCAGCTTTTTGGTGAATTTAAAGCGATATGGCGCTGATCACGTACTGCGGCTAAATCGTGCTTAGAATGTGAAATAAGTTGAGAATTTTCTTCTTTTTTTTTTTGCAGTCATCTCACTCCTTGTATTTTTCCTTCTTCTGTTTTCTTTTCTTTTCTTTTTTTTTTTCCTTCGAGTTCTAAGGCATACATTACGCGATTTGTCTTAAAACAATGCTAAAACGAGAAAAAGAAGAAAACAAAAAAAAAAAAAAAACGCATGGAAGTTTATTGTACATCGTGTGTCGTACAATTTGTGTATATAGTTGTATATTATTATGTATAATAATTATGTGTATATAGACTGTGTGTGACGAAAACAGAGACACTAATTAATAATGGTTGGTGTATTAATTAACGTGCGAACAAAATTCTGGTACTGTCGCTGCTTCGAACTAATTTTTTAAATTTTATTTACTTTTTTTGACGAGTGATTCTTCAGGACCTATTTATGACTGGGTGTGTCTGTGTACACATAACGTGCACGTAGGTACTCTGCTTTGCTCTGCGTGCCCGTGTAAAATGCGGTCTATATTGGGAAATTTTTACGCCTTAACAATCGTGTCGGCCATTGCTAATGAATGGTGTCGCTGCGTTTCGGGGTCGTGGCTCATTTATAGAATGCGAACCACAATTCGTGCAGCATGTTATCGAGTGCAAAGCCACGCGCAGTTTAGTAGCTATTTTGACTGCGTATGCTGACCGCAAAATATGCACTCAGTGAGTAGATACCTATCCAAAAGGTGCCAGTATGTTGGTTCAAAAAACAAAAAAAAAAAAAATGGTTATGTTGGCTACAGTGGCAGTATTGCTTTGTGGCTTATGCAAGTGGATGCACTCATTCAGTTGTCTATTAGTTTTTACATGCTTTGCATAATATTTATCCAGTATTAATGAGGGCTGAAATTAAGTCATTTTTGACTACGGTTGAAGGCGCGTACCGCGTACAGTTGATGGTTGTTGTTGTTGTTGTTATGTATCTACTCACATGTCCTTCTAACCGCCGGTTAACCGAAATTTGAATGATGAAAATAAATTCTCAAATGATCGAAACTGCCAGCCTTCGAAATTTTTGTTGACCAAAGAAGAAAATGGCAGTTTTTCGATTAGAAACAACTTTTGGGAGCAGGTATTCCTTGGGGCACGAACCTGAGAGAGACCTTTTACGGCCAGATGTTGATCGCAGAGAATTAATTATAAATTATTATTCAACTGTGTTCAATTACCTGACCAATCATCGACTTTTTCTGAAAATTTTAATTTAGATTTCAGACATATTTTATGAATTAATAATTCCATTATTCCAATTTTTTTTTCTATTTTCTTGTGAATGTTTTGAAGAAACATTATAGAAAGATACTCAAGGCTAGTGGTGCGAAATATCGATAATTATTTCTGGAAAAATATCGATGCGCAAAATATCGTCATATATTGGGTAGATTATGAATTACGTATCGATATTATTTTTCGCACCTCTACTACAGGTTCATGTGAAGACTGATATAACCATTTTTTAATCCTGTTCTAACATTACCAAATGTGCAGAACGACACATTCGATTCTGGTTTTTTGACTAGTATGTACTTAGGTGAAACGTATCGCCGTAAGATTCTACTTTAAATCAAACTTAAAAGAACTAGTTTGTATAATGTTGAAGTACATAATTATTGAATTTAAGCCCCGATGCGTGGCTTCTCGGTGCTTTGGCTTGTGTTGGCCCTGAATTTTTGCTATAATATAGGTAACACTGTAGAATTCATTTTTTTGTGTCTGTGTGGGTAGTGGCGCATGCGCATTGAATACGAGGGAATAATTGGCGAAATAATATCGGAGAAATAATTTTGTAGAATAATTTTAAGGAACGAATTAACAGCTTGCAGGGCCGGACTTACAGCTCAAGTGCCCTGGTACAATAAAATTTTTGCGCCCCCTCATTTTTCTAATTTTAGCAACCCACCCCACGCTCACAAAATTTTTTATGGATTTTTATCAGGAGTTTTTACTACATTAAAAATTTATAAGTTTAATTAAATATTTTTTTCCTGTCATACAGTCATACTTATGTTACTAAAAAAAAAAAAAAGCAAAAATGTGCCGCCTGGTACAGTTGTACCCTTTTCACCCCCCTAAATCCGGCCCTGACAGCTTATATGTATGTTATAGTGATAGTATGGCACCTATAGCAAATAAGTACTCGAGAACAGTGTTCTAGATCAGTAGAGAATCTTTTCAACTCTGTAGGTGTTGAGAAAATATTTTCTTATAGCTCTCAAACCTTCAACAATTTTCAGTAAGTTTTCAAAGAATTTGCTATTAAATATTATATCAAATATCGACAATTTCTATGACTTTTCCGATAAAAATTACATTTTTGTAAATTTATTTGAATGAAAAAAAATCGTACATTATATAATTCTATGGAAGTACCTATGTAGGTATGATCTGTATATCAATAAAACCCAGAAAAAATTAGGAAGTTTCCTGAATTTGTGATGTTTCAGCATTCAATATTAAAATCCGATAAGTAATCGTCTTTCAATTTATTGAATTATTAGTATTTTCGAGCCGAATTACAGACATCTGGTGGATTTTTTGAAAGGTGCAAATTCGTGATCATGTCCACGTCAATGAACATTTCACATGTTGAAAAATTTCATCTATCAAAACTATTTCTGATGGTAAAATGATAATATTTGTCTTTAAATTATTATGTTTTTGTTCAGAAAATATTTGTAGGTTAAGACTGGCCCAAATAAACAAAAATTACACCACATATTAGAGAATTTTTTGTCAGTGGTGGCTTAGCCATAAGGACACATTCACAATTTTTCAACTTGTGAATTACTAGTTTAATTTCAAATACTGGCAGACTTGCATCTGGTGACTATAATATGATTTGAATTTCCAACCTGTGCTACACGAGTTTACACATTCTCCATCTAGAATGAACAGCTCTATAGTAGTCTGTAGTTTTTCATGTTTATCACTAACAGCTTCTATATACCTGTACTCTGTGTGCATTGCCTAGTACTTGCATCTTCAATCACAAGTACTGGAGGGGAATGGTGAGGGGATGTGAACTCATATATTAGGCAGTCTTTCATTGGCGATGGTGTAAACACATGCACATGTTCACCACTTTTTAACTTGCAGGTCAACCATTTTATTCCCCACACTGGCAAACCCACATTCATATTTGAAGCATTTTGAATATGCATTGCTTGGGGAAGCTAATGGGAATTTAAATAATTTTAGTAATTTTATTCCCATGGACCTTATTTCAATGCTTTGAGTGGAGCTGTTTATATGAAACATCAGCAGCTGTATTTATTGCTTGCTATAAAGCTGTGGATATTGCCAGATCAGGATTGACATCTTGTTCCAGGCTTATCATTTTTTGATGTGTAAGCATCTTAGCTCATGGTAGGGCCTACTCGAGACTTTTCCATCAGACATCAAGTCTTAAGTCTCTATGTTGTGACTTTGTGTGTGTGTATGTTTGTGGTGTACATGTGTTTATTTGTTCACTGTGTATGCACATATACTGCCAAATCACTTGCGAGCTCCAGGTTACTTTTACACATCAATCCTGTGTGAGTATAGCTACTACCATATTCACAAATTTTTTATTTTCTTTGGTTTCAATAAGCTAGTTAACATATGTTAATAGTTTGACTTCTTGGTGATGTCATTTTTTTTTCAAATTTGAATTTTGCAGTTTTCAAGGAAGGGTACCTAATGCCCCTCATTGTGTGATTCAAATTTACAAATTCTGAAATTGAGATTGTAGTGGAATGACTGCATTGGTACACTATTTCAATAGCCTTTACCATGCACACAACTAGTTTTCTAGCAGCTACTAAACTATTTTTCTGGCAGCTATAAAAAGTACAAATAGAAATTTAGATAGGTACCCATAGGTGGTTTAGGCACTCACATTGCGTGGCTAGTTTTAATAAAAAATACTGAAATAGCTGGCTACCTATACTAGCTTCAAAACCACCCACGTGTGAATGAGGCTTGGTGTGGTAATGACCAAAAAATCACTGAAATTCGTATTTCTTTCGCTGTATAAGCTTTGATGCATAGTAATTAAAATGTGAAGGCAAAATATCAAAATAAGTATCATTGGAGAAAGGTTTTGTGCTTTTTATTGAACTGGAATAGTAAATCAGGTTTATCTCATCATGTAATAAAGCTACAATGATAAATGAAAACTAAAATACTCGGGACATTACACTTGATTGAATAAGTCCTTATTCCATTTGGTCCACTTGGACCAGAGTTACATTTAAATAAGAAAAGTGAAACTCTTTCCAAGTCTATTCCTTTCTCATTCAAACAAATCTATCATAACATTTTATGGAGCCAAAGTAGTGTATATGGGGTCATGATACTGAAGAAGTTGTGCGTTATCGTATAATCCATTATTCATTTCATGAGGAACATTTGGAGTAAAGTTATGATGGAATATAGATTTAATTGTTCGAGAGTACATATTCACTTAATTTGATATTATTGGAATAATATTACAGTTGAATGCAAAAACGACATTTTAGCCGCAAGTTTGCTCATCTGTTATTGATTCAACTACTCAGGTAGTGAAATTATCCTTATCAATTGACAATTTTTGACATTGTTCATAATTGAGAATGTCCAACAACCGGGAAATAAATTGATTTTAATACAATTATAACTAAAAATGAAAATCAGAGTTCAAATACCATAAAGTAGCCGCACATCTTGTAATAAGAATCACCTTATTTCTCCAATGATATTTATTATGATGCATTCAACCGCACTACACCTCCCACCCAAATAAGCTCGGTCCAAGTTATTATACACAGTCAAAGATAATAAGGTGAAAAGTTTCTAAAAACGAATTGTTTATCAGTATAGAGTGTGCTGCTTGTTTTGCAGCTATAGGTATAAGTCTGATTAAACCAGCTTCAACCATGAAAAAAGCTTAAAGGTTCGGGTGTGACCTTGCGGTGGACGTTTCATTTTGTGCCTATTTTCTGGTGTGTAGGCCTATATATTCGTTTTAAACGAAACATTAATTATTCGAGGGTGTTGTTGTATTTTTTTGGCTTTTTTTTTTTTTTGCAGCATTTTTTTGCAGGCATTTTTTTTTATGTTGGTGAATTGGTGCGGTATTCGTCGTGTGTATCTTCGCCTTATTCGTTATTTCAACTTTTGGCGTGTGACGATGACGATGAAAACGGATATAATAAGGGTGTACAAGGCTTCCGACTGCGTATAGTTAATGGAATTCCCAATTTGCAGATACGCGCCCCAGCAAACTCTGTCGGTAGATAAGTTAGGCGCGCTCGTATCGCGTTAATTAATTATAAATTCTGGAGGAAACATTTTTTTTTTCTCGTTCCCACCATCATTGTTCCTTCGTCAGTCGTATAAAGTGTCAAACTCGATCAAATGGCGGTGAGCAGAACGGTGAAATTGTGTACGCTTATCCGTATCTTAACTTATATATCGTCAAAGGAGGGCGAGGAATGGGGGGCGGAGGAGGAGAAGTGTTTGGCAAATCGACGGAAAATGGGTGCTATAAAGGTTGGGTTTTTTTTTTTTTTTTTTTTTTTTATGTGCTCAGTGTACCGCTGTCAACCGTAAATATGCCATCAAAAGATAGTGTTGGCCTTGACAAACAGAAAACCTTCGAGTTAGAACGCCGCTGAAAGGTTAGAATATTTCGAACGTTCTCAAACTTTGAATTAAATTGGCGCGAAATAAGAGTTGTATAGTATTATTGTATTGGTCGTGGACTTTTCAAGACCAGCGATGTGTTGGTAGTTCACTAACTAGTCTATTTGAACTGAATAAACAATTCAATGACCTAAATGACCATGACTTAGGCCTATATTCGCAAACGTAACTTTAACCTTCCTTCACTTAAACTTCACTTAAAAATGACTTTTAGCCTAATTTTGTGTTTAAGAGTGTGGTAACATTTTATTTTTACATTGGAACTTTCATAAGAGATACAATGTTCCCATATTTTTAAGTGTGAAATTGTGCAAAAAACTTTTTAAAGTGAAATTTAAGTGAAGGGAGGTTAAAGTGATGTTTGTGAATATGGGTCCTAAACTATCAAGAAACAAGTTGGTGACTGATTTGAATTTTTAAAATGATAAGATGAGTTGGAGGGAACAATTTAACAATCCGCTACCTTTGGAGGCAGTCAAGTTCCAATTTGAATTATCAATGTTCGCTGTTCACAGTTTTTCATTCCTTATCATTCTTATCATTTTGGTCACAATTAACTAGTTCATTAAACTAGATGTTTTTGTGATTGAGATCTAATGAACTAAACTTTAAAAAATACCTAAAATTCCCATCACTATTCAAGATATTCAAGTTTGACTGAGATGCTTAGTTTGATGAGCTGATTATTACAAGTCTGCCAAATTCAAATGAAATCTATGGACCAGAACAGTAACATACCTTAAAACATACAACATTTTCATAAGATAGTATGATAATGATAGGAATTTCAAGATGCACCTACTCGTAGATTGTAAAAATGTTTCCAGTTTCGATTCTTAAATAATTTGAAATATTTAGCGTTTTTTTATTTCTTTAATAATTAATTGTTGTCTGTGGTCAGATAATATTTTTGTATATTTTGGGAGAGTAGGAATGATTGATAATAAGTTTAATATCATCACCCTTAATAATTAAAATCTTCTAATAAAAAATAAAAGCTAAAGTGTGGCTTTTCGAGGCTATAAGACCAAAACTAAGACCAAGATAAAGGCAAAGACCGAGTAGTGATGTTATTTTTTATAATTTTTGGAAAACTGATAAATATCAATATTTTTCTGTAACGGTTTGGCTTTCAAAATTTTGAATTAGCGATGAAAAACAAAAAAGCAAAAATTCTAAAACAGAAAAAATTGGAAGCAGATGCTCAGTTAAGGTTGCAGGGGAAAACAGAGGGGGTAGTTACCCCCTTGTGATGTTAGTAAGTTTGGTTTTTCCTCTCACCAGTTGAATTGTTGGAAAATATTGAACGTTGATGACTTTGGTTTTTACTTTTTGAGATACTTTCATAATTTTCATTTGTTAGAAATTTCAAAAATTTCAGTTGGCAATTTTTGTTTTTCTGCTCTCCTCAAAGAAGCCTTTCACTATGTCAGTGATGCTCAGTTAGATATTAGATTATGGAACTGTAGAATTCATATTCACTCCACATCCTAATTTTTATTATAAAAAAAAAAATTCAACATAAATTATCTGATGATAAAAATTTTAAATTTGGTTTAAAATAGGCCACATCCACACCAAATATGACATCAGAACACGCATAATAAACATATAGCTGGGGATTGATGCAACATCTCAACACTCCATTAGGGTGAATGCTCAACATAATGAAAGCGGCAAGTTAGGTATCTAGGTTATATGTAGTGTAGACATTTGTGGGTCTTACTGATGCAACTTCCTGGAAATTTTACTGACTGATGCCCATGTGCTGATAAGCGTAGACTCTTGATTTCTCCAATTCTGATTTAGTGATCATTTCTTCACAGCCTGGCATAAACAGGGCTGACAACTAGTGTGAAATAAAATAAAACCATTCCGACCAAGACAAAGCTCAAAACCAAGACCAAGACCAAGACAAATGGATGCGATGGGTTTCAGGCCTATACCTTACCTGAGCATGCAGGAGTGGGAAATGGCACTCTAAAATAAGGCTCTTTAATCCCATCCAGGCTCATGTTGTAATATTGATAATGAGCCGCTAGTTTGAGGTTTTGCGTTATCGCGTCAACCCAATCATGTTACTGAATATACTATACAAATATAGTAATACAAACGATATTATAGACGAATTCAAAATGGCGGTTAATTATCATAATAATGGCATGAGCATACCTGCGGGTAGAGACTAAAGGGCCTTACCAAAACTAAGACAGAGACTGTGCGTGGTCTTGGTCTTAGTTTTTATTTTGATCGTCATTGGTATGGTTACTCACGTTATTATTTCATTCCTCTCAAAAAAAACCAAAACAAAAGTAAATAAGTATATAAACCGTATATAATAAACTAGACTATGATACCGTTTTTATTAGGTTTTGTCACAATTTGGTTAATTTTAAGTGTTCTTACCAGAAAAATCACTCATGGCGTTGTTTACTGGCTTATCCTGTGTTATGATTCCATTAAACATAGACAAAATTTTACATATTATGTACCTACCTATTTCTCCATAGTAAGGTGGCTGGATTAATTGGTGTTACAGAAAAATTTCGCAATCAATCATTTGCATCCGATTTGACTAAGTAAGTAAATTTTTCCCTGAAATAATACTATTTTGAACCAATTCTCAATAACTACCTTTTAAACTTTCCAAAGAACTGTGGTGGGAGGAAGAAATGAAGAAAAAAGAAGGCAGGTAAAACGATTTAAATGTCTATCACTTTTTCTAAACTACCAATTTCTTTTCGCCAAAAAGCGAAAATACCAACGTAAATTATTATAATGTTCGCTTCAGTTTTTAACTTCTGGTTATTGTTTTTCGAACTGTCCATTTTTCCTGAAGTCAAAACGTAAAAAAAAAATAAAATGAAATAAAATGAAAGACGTGCACCATATTTCGAATCGAAATGCCAATTTGTGTTTTTTTTTCTCGACATTATAGGCAGGTACATCGAACATTCGCCATTGCCATCATTTACTTCGCGTCAGTTTTTTTGCTTTTTTTAAAAAAAAAAAAACTCTTATTTTTCATTTTTTCTCGTCCCCTCTCTACGGTGCCTTTCCCACGAAAATACCTATGGCTATATGGCGTAGGCCGAAGATTCGCACCGTTTTCCGATGATACCATTTTGAATTTTAATGGATTCTGTTTCCTGTACCTCTTAAGGGGGTATGAATATCAAATGATAACAATTTAAACGCGCTCCGGTTGTTGTAAAATTTATTACCAGCATTTTTGGGCCGCTGTATGCGTTCGCTATTTTTTGGGGGCTTTTTCTTCTTTTTTTTGCGCCTTCCATTCCCATTTTCTACCAGGAAATTCCATGATGACAAAATGGCGGAGTGTGTCGGAGAAACTGAAATTAAATTCTGCTTTATTTTGGGGAAGGGGTACATAGTGCCTATTTATATCGTCCATCACTCCTCCATTTTATTCCACTGGGAGGTACCTACACAGTAAATACCTAATTACAGCAGTGTTGAACGGTTAGGTATTCACAGTTTTGGCAGGTTTTCACGTTTTAGCAAGCCGACAATAGGCTGTAAGTTTTGAAATTAGCTAACACTTTTCTTAGAGCATTATTTTGTGAACCTACACTCATCGAAATATACTATCATTCACTGCTTGGAGACAGAGAGAATGCATGTTCATCGGATTACCAAGTGTATCATTGGTGGCATTTTGGCAGTGTGACAATATTCGCGTCTTTAGCTCATCTTACTGGTCAGTGACCAAGACTTTCAACTGATGACTCTCAGTAAAGAAGGAACGCAAGACTGACGGTGATGAATCACGCAAATTTCAGTCGCTCGTTTACCCTCTCAGCCCATCAACGAATGTAAAGCTGCTACGAAGGGTTGCTGCTACGGTTGCAAAAACAGGAAACAAAAGGGTTGCTCCTGGCACAAAAGTTTCTCCCTCCATTTGTATAATATGTTAGTTACCTTTCATTTAACTGGTACAGTATACCCAAGAGGGGAGTCCGTGGAGACCATGACTGTCTGCTGATTCAAGACTAAGTTTTCTTGGCGGTAGTGTGACTTTATGGTACCAGTCATTTACTGATTTCAATAGATAAAAAATATAGACGCTCAGGTTATGTTCCTCACAAAGCTCTACGTATAACGCTTGGCTTTTAATATACCTATAAATAGGTGGTAGATGCATTATCAACTTTTAGACCTAAAACTTGGATTTTCTTTGTAGTATTTGAATACACTTATTTGACAAGTTTCAAAAAATATTTTGATCCATTAGAAGTATGTTTACAGTAAAATTTCTAAAGTACCTAATAATATTCAGCAAATGTTCACAAATAATTTTCAAAGTTATCATAGGAGTATATTTTATTCCATTGTAGAGTGTATAGAATACATAGGGCTCGGGGTTTTAAATCAATTTCTCAGCTTCTGTTTATTCCTTGAAGCTTCCTCTATAATTTCGTTTATTTCGAACAAGTAGCTATCTCTTGTTTAAGACAATGAGGATAAAAAATTTGTATATTTCTATTCTGTTCAATGGTTTTCATGAGTATTTAGCCACCCGGTGAGATTACTGTTTAGAATTGTGACACGACATTGTCTTGTATGAGTAAGTGGTTGTTTTAACAAACTTTGCATAATTTAAACAATGTGGCAACCTTGCACGCCGTTGCTGCGGTTGAAAAGTATTACAGCCTTTCGAGTGGTGTCACAATATCATCGTTGATATCACGACTGAATATTTGTGCAAGCTTTTAATGAGTAAAAAGTGATCTTTCTTCAAACGACTAATGGCTTTCGGGTTGGCCTCCACCGCAGGGACTAGGTGACTACGAAAACAAAACAGTTTGAATCTCCAAAAAGCAAATTTCACGAGAGTGAAGTTGCAAATTAAAGGTTCCAGCTCAGTCGTGCTCCTTTTTTATTCATTCGGAATATTTTCATCGCGCTGAAAAAGCATGAAAAGCTGAATACTAAAATTCCCTGTGAACAGTACGAGCTCTGGATATGGTCTCTATACCCATATTCAATGTCGTACACAATAATACACGCCACCGTGAACAACATGGTACTCGCTCAACAACATCTGCTCCACTTTGAGAATTTCTTCGTGTACTTGTTTTTCTTTCTCCCAGAAAAAATATAGTAATCAACCTTCAACCCTCATCTGCGCCTTCGCATTGTGGTGCAATCGGCGAATATACACGTTTTACAAAGGTGGCACATAATAAATCTCTTGAATGGAACCATAAGTTTCAGCAGCAGCAGCAGCAGCAACGTCATCTACCATTGCTAACTCCTTAATTTTTTTTAAACTTTGAAAGAATGAAATAAAAGAAAAAGAAATCCGCTCCAAAAAAACGTAATAAACACGACCCCGTTTTCAGTAAAAGTATACCTAAAGTTTGTTGAACAGTGTTGACAGGAAACATATTTGTCAAGTAAATAGAAATCTACGGAGGTGAACTTGCCGTCACAGCCTACCTTGAGAAATTCTTCAGCCTTCTTATACAGGATAATACTTTTAAAATTTGGCTGAATAATTTAGTTAGTAGAAATAGTTTTAAGTAGTCAGGGTACCTAAGGAATGAAAATTGAGTATAAATGGTTTCTAGTAGCCCATAGGTACCGATGGAACGAAAATTGTCGAAGAAAACATTTAAAATATCATTAGTTTCAACGAACGAACGAATAAATAATTTATACGACTATGGCAGTTGAAGAGATAGATAAAATTCTAAGGAACCTCTTTTTGGACATGTCTTTATCGAACGAAATTAGTAAGTCTAGACAATTCATCATAACGTACACATCCAATTTTTTATCTTCGGTTACCATTTTTGCAATTTTGAAACACTTATGGTTTCTTTCACCATCTACCATAAATTAAATAAAGCGAATAATTTGGAAGTATTTACAATGTTATTGAAAACTTGATGGCCTGAGTGGATTTAGGACTGCAATTACAGTGACGGGTATATTGTTTTTTTCAAATATTTCTGAAAGTTATTTTCAAATTTTCTTCCTTAAAATTCATAAAAAGTCAAAATTTTCCTTAGAATGCTCGGTAGACGTCCTTATTTCATTCTGTAACTTCGTGCAGACTTTTTCACCGAGTTTAAATGCAAAAATTCATACGACATTGAGCTAAAAATATGTCGAAACAAGATTCGACCAAAATAACGTTTGCATTAAATCTGTCATTGTATTGTAAAGACGACACAATTTGTAGGGTAAGAAAACTTCCATCTCGTGAATCCGACTGTGACCTTTATTTTATGGAAAATTTCGAATTGAAAATGATTAATCAAGATTGTCAGACGTTTTTGCTACGCAGTAGGCCGACATTTTCTGCCAGGTGATTATTTAACTTTTTTTACAGTTTATTTTAGAATGCCTATTGTTTACATCCGAAAGAATCAAATTTTGGAGAGAAAAATGTGGAGCATGTTGCAAAGAAGGCCTATTAAGTTAAGGTAGTGTTGGTGCTTATTTTGTCTTTCCAAAGACGTTAATTACCTTCTTTTTTTTTTTTTTCTACCATGGTTAAGTGCTATAAGATAATATTTTATGGAGGGCTGATACCTATAATATTTCTATAGCTGGACACAGGTAGCGTTTTTGGGAAATGAAATTACTCTATTTTGCACATTACTGTATCTATATATACGAGTATGTAGATATACATCTTACAATAATTTCCTTCACAAAACAGTCTTTTGGGTTGAAGAATGGAACTAGAAGAAACCAGTTCTTCATTGGATATACTCAAACGTTGAGAGGTGTATTGATAATGTTTTGGTACGTTTTGAGGCACTTGAGTTTTTCATCTTACTGAGATAAGATAAATTAATTTCTTTTTTTTCAATTGTAAGTTTTCGATTTAGAATAAGTCATATTTTCCATTTCTAAAGTTTCTTAACGAGTGCTCACAGCACTGGAGTTGATTTAAATTCTAGATATCGTTACTTTACGGTGAAATTAATCTGTTAATTCCTAACCTCGTATCTTCTGGTGATTTCGTTAACGTTTTGTTCTTTTTCGCAATATTTTTCTCACTTAATTCAGCACCGCAGACATGCCATTTTTTTAATTGGTGGTTATAACTGTGATAATAAATAATTAAAATGTAAGTACGGTCAAGTTATAATTTTGCGATGGCCTGAAAAAATTACTTTTTATATTGCCTGTAGGAGATCAACACATATAGGAAAAGGGGAGGATAACACCTAAAACTAAACTGTTTTCTCTCTCAGATATAGGCGTAGCCAACCTGTTCAACATCTAGTCATGAAGAAGACCTTTAAGGCAACTGAACAGAATGCATTCTGGCAGGTATATTGTTGCATGCGGTACTGCATCTGCAATTTCCTGAATATATAGGTGTGCAATATCTTACATTGTGGAAGATATTCCAACAACAGAAGATGTTCAGCAGTTTACTTTTGGGTTCACCACAAATCATACCCAAGAAATGGGAGGGTCAAGATCTCAGAAAACACTGGTGATTTAGCCTAAATTTTTGTGACCTTACATACTGGCTCCTACACGCACACAAAGACACATTGTAACGGTATAATTGTTACAAAACGTACACGACACATATAATATTTTATTTATAGTGTATATTTCAGAAATATGTACATGAAAATATTATAATGTACAAAAGAAGATGTTGGTATATTAATGGTAAGTTAATAATTGATTAGGCTTAGATCTAATGGTATCGATTCGAATGAAATATACATTGGTGTCGTGGGGGATATACAATGTGATTGGTTGCTATAATCTACGTAATTTAGAATGAGCCAATAGAATAACATGTTTATGACATAAAATGGGTGTAGCTACAATTTTGAGAGGAATTAAGAATATTGCTGAGTTGTCTTTTGTGTTTAAGGAATAGGTGACATTATTATGTTTATTAAGAGAATATTATATTAGCTGGAAAAGGTGATGTCATGATGCAAGTCTTGACAAGTCTTACTGACGTCATTTTAGACAGGATGTACGAATGAAATTATATACAAAATGGAGATAGAAGAATAATCGGTAATAAGATACGAAATATATGGTAGAATAGAAAATGATATAAAATTATCATTACACACATATGTAGAAAATACGTACATACATGTGATGACTAACAGCGAAGAATTTTATCATTACTATGGCAATGGATAATATACTGACATGCACTGATAAGCCAGATTGTGACATCACCCAAGATGTGAACTATCAATTTGCCACAGTCTAGATGTTTAACTTACTTTTATGAATTTGGAAGTACTTAGAAAGAAACATACATTGTATTTAATATGCAGGGCACATAATTAGTCACCTTTTGGTGACAACTGTTGCCAAGAGACCAAACCTCCAATAGGTATTTCCTCAGTATTTTCTATGTTACAATGTGGGCAGCGCTAATTTTTTTTTTGGAGGAAAAGATTAATATAATATGAAAAAAATTACAACACTGACAAGGGAAAAAAACATAAAAAATAGTTAAATAACTTTTTAGTGTTAAAGAAGAGAAAACGTTAAAAAAAATGCATGAAAAAATAGTTTTTGCAACACATGTTGCAAAGTGCGTGATCAAGTTTTCGTTTTGAAGGTAATAAGCATAAAATTTCCAAACAGGGAGCGAATGTTAATATTGGAAGCAAAACAAATATTTTCTCCAGGGTTGCCAAATTTGGCAGATGAAAATAGCGGCAAATAAACTGTTTTTTTCATTTTTCCCAGTCCATTTGCCAAAATTTTCCACTTCTAAATTCTTTCTTACTTCGCTCGCCATTAAAAAGGTCCCCAGTAGTGTTTATGATTGCTTGTTTTCTTTTTCCACCCTATATAATGGCAATACTGGCAACGCTGATGAAATACTGGCACTGGTACATCCTTTCATTTGTACCAGCTGCAGTGTTTAAATCTCAACATGCCAGCGTAGTTCGGATCCTATTTTTAACCAATCAAGACATTTTCCCTAATTGCGTGTACGCATGTATTTCAAAAAATAGTGTTCACAACTCAAGCGCAAGGTGAGTGCCTTGACTCGCGAAATTTACCACAGTTACCTGCAAATTTGTGTTGCAAATTGTAACTCATTGAGGATTATTCACTTTGCACTCTTGCAACAAAATATACTATTTCCGTGAAAATTTATGTACTAGAATATGAAGAAAACAACAAGAGAATAAAGTACCATTTTCAAACTAAGAGAGGTTTTTTTTTTTTTTTTTTTTTTACCTGAAAAGATAGTGAATATTCGACAAAAGAGTAGATAGTGCATCTGTGCTCCTTTCGACAGTGTGTAGGATCGCTGTTAAATTGGAGTCTATCATCTGTATGGACGCGTACAGATGATAAGATGTTCGTTTAATGTCCAGGAGACAATTAGGTGGTTTTGGGAATGGGCCAAACTGGTCTGTTGACCAGAGCCGAGCCCTGTATTCATAGGAGTGAATCCCGGTATTTTATTTCTTTGGCACCAGTTTGCGCCCTGATTGTTTGTGTTTACAAACTCACTACCTGGATAACCGTAACGATGACGTCACAATTACACTCAAGTTCTAATGAAGTAACTGAAGTCGGATGATTCGAACGTGCAGTTGCACAGTGTTCAGCTTGAAGAGTTATTCTTGTGACCACATATACGGGCTTAACCTAAAAAAGAAAAAAAAAAAAATTCAAGGCTAATGCAATAAATCGTACTCAAATGGAGTACATACAATGCATGTACACAGACGGCGTGAACAGACCGATCTGCTCGATTTAGCGGCGATCGTCTGATGCAAGACTGAAGATAATAAAACTTAAAACAAAAAAAAGAGCAAAATTTTCGAGACGAACAAATTTCTTGGCACGCGCCAACAATGACCGAATGCTGCAGTCTATTGCATTTACGTCATTATTATCACCTATTTAATGTATCCATACCTAACTACCAGAGGTTCATTTGGAAATAGTTTTAAATATAGTATTTATACCGATGGAGAGGAGCGGCGTACATAGACACAATGGTGAGTAAAAGGGTTCGAGAGACCGTTTCCACCCATTTGTCTTCGATGAATGTTGAACAAGTGAAAAAAAAAAAAAAACAAAAAACCCAACGACGAACTTCTAGCTGTGGTCTATCAATAGATCTTTAAAAAACGTTCGAGATGACAAATAATTGCCGCGTTTAAAAGGAATTGCTTCTGGGAGAGAAACAGACAGCCAAAGATAGAAATACGATTTGGAGAGTTAAAGTGCGAATGAGAGAGAGAGAGAGAGAGAGATGAAAAAAAGCGACTTATAGTACGAGGCGATGAAGAAAGGTAAGGTAATTACATTTATAGCGGATTCGCGTTTTAGCGCAGCGGCGAATGAGAGACGGACGTGGAGAGAGATGCGGATGCGGGTAGAGCGGAAACGAGTGGTAGAAAAAGCGAAAGAGAGAGGAAGATTAAAAAGAATCGAATGCGCGGCGAGAATGTAAGAGACAACACTTCTTTAGCATTTCTAAAATTAAGCCGGAGCTAACACCGTGATGCCGGAATGCAAACTTCATGAAAACGTATTCGAGCGACGACGACCAAATATTCCGGCAAAGGATGTAGAAGAGGACGCAGGAGAGGCTAAGAGGTAAGCATGAATGGCGATGGAGGGATGTCGAGAGAGTTAGAGAGAGAGAGAGAGAGAGAAAACAATGAAAGTGAACGAGTACAAGCATCATAGTATAGTACACGTACGTACCACATATATGTGCATGTGTGTGACGAGCAAGCGTCGAAGTATTAAGATTCTCATCTCTACTCAGTCAGCAAACTCTTCGTCCCATTCAACCCTTTGGCCTCTCTACCGCTCATTAGAGTGGTGCACAGGGTGGATGAGGGGGATAGGGTTATAATGGTGGAATGAATAAATATTCGGCGCGTAAAACAACGCTATATACGGTATACGGGAAAATAATTACCGTTTGGAAGATGAAAATTTTACAGCACTGCACAAGTACCATTACCTACGATCTGTACCCACCTACAATGTATATTATGTGTATACATACATACATACATATATATATATATATACTCGTACCTAGGTGCATAATAAAAATGGACGATTAATTATGCTAATTTGTGTGTGTGTGTGTGTGTGTGTGTGTGTGTTGGGTTTGTGCTGTGTGGTGAGAGAGAAAAAAATCGAAATTGCTGACTTGGTGGTTTTTTCACAAATACGTGCCGGTGCTTTCGTTTTGCTGGAGCATAGAAGAATTTTATTTGCCTTTTAGAATTTCACTTACAAAATTTGTTTTTGGAGAAGGTACGGTGTATGTCGTCGTTCGGAACCATAAAATTTGAAATAACAGACATAAAATGCGAATAATTTTGTTTGTTGAGGCGTTGATTTAATGAGAATGGCCACAGATTTAGCCACTAATATTCGAACGTTCGTTGGTAAAGAAAATGTCTGGTCATCATTTTTGGGATGGTTTTGCAGAACACGCATATTTATTCAACGTTGGAAAGACTAAAAAGTTACTTAGCCTACGATATTTTTCACGTAGAAAACATTTTCGCGGTTATTATAATTGCCATATGAATTAGGGTGTGAGATAATGTTGAGAATAAGCTGGCTGCTGTGATGTGACTAAAAATTAAATGTAGTTCATTAATAGTATTTTACTCAACTAGGTAGTTAGCAGAATGAGCGATTATCACGAGTGGCTAACTCGTTGGGTGCGATATTTTTTTCAACGAATCCACCATAAAGAGATTATATTTATTCGATTAAGCGGGTAAACTTGATTCGTGAATAAAATTTTAGATATAATATTAAATACTATCGAGAGGTGAACTTGGTTGTTTGTGTAAGCATCACCATGAGAAATGGCCCTTTTTCATTGTGACATTTTGCAGCTTGTGTATGTGTAAACGGTGTGGTGAAGAAATAATTAACAAACAGTTAAGAAAAAAGTCATTTTAATTCATTGGGATGATAGCGGATACGTGAACACATTCGTGAAAAATAAAAACAACAGTTCAGAAGCTGAGAATGGATGAGTACACTTACAGCTCAAAGGTGGGGAAAGTCAGAGACGTAAAAAAGGTGCCAAGTTGTCCATAAATATTGTGAAAACTAATAATATTACGGACCAATTAATAAATTATCAACGCACACAACTGTCTACCATATTTATCGCAAGCGGTAATTAATAAACAAAGTGGCGTGGATTGTAGAGCTGTATGGCATCAGGCCTATCCAAAAGAATGCAGCCCTACGCTGATACCTACCATTATAATAGAACCAATATGAACAAAAACTTTTTCATCGTCTTTGCATCGAATTGTTAATGAAATTAGGAACCTATATAAGCTCTCCAATTAGTTGAACTGGTCAAATTCAATTTGCCTTCAAAAGTAATGTACAGGTTCTAACTTTCCAGGAGGTCAGAAGTCCAAGTTTGCGAATTAATTAGGTACTGTGACTGCAATTTTGTTGATTAATATTTTAGCAACTTTGTTAAAAGACTCGACCAAAATTACAGCACTTGCGTATTTGACTTTAAATTAGTAATTATAATAATAATTGAGGTGTCCAGTGCGGACTCAGCTATTGAGTCTCTTAACATATTGGGATTACAATAGAAGTGATTTGTCTCATTTTAGACATTTACAAAATCACTGTCAAATTATCAAGAGGATTACTATAAAGATACTCAGACTGACATGATCCATACAAAATGTATGAAGATGAGGCAAAGTTATGCTCAAAAAATAGTTCTTTCTTGGAATTGAGGCGTATGTAATGAATATTAGAAATGTATTGATCTAGGTGACTTTAGACAGAGATGGATGATGTCATTATTAGATCATCGGATGAGTGGAACAGATAGTTTGGAATGCTCAGTGATCTGGATGAAGAAATATGGTGTGACATTGAACGCACTCCGATTGATGGGCGTGACCTTACAGGTGTTCACATGTACAGTTTCCGATGGTATACAAGGTATTTGATTATAAGGGGTGTAGCGATATATTGACACAAGTTATAAGAGTAGGAATATACCATTACTGGTACCTATGTTTTTATTCATTCGGCCTTTCACGTAGAGGACTAGAAAGATGTTGCATCGGAAATATGAGGAAAGAAACTCCGTTGATTTTGGATTATCTAAGCACCCAGCTCTCCTCGTTCTTCAATCTTCCTTTTGCTGGATGTTTTCAAATGATCGATTGTCAGATATATCCTCACTAAATTAACCCCATTGCCCAAGATAATTATTACTTTTGGCATGACTGATAGTATCTCACAAATAACTCTTCCTCACCACCAGTATTAACGTGTGGTTCGCTTTCATAACTATACATTGCCTATAATTATTACATTTGGCGTGGCCTTGTAACTCTTTCCAACAAGTTTTAGACACACCACCTTACATTAGTCGATGAAGTTCGTTTTCATCATCGGTATTGACTCAAACATTCGCTCACCAAACTGTACGATTCGTATTTCCAGCCGATTCTCACCCCCATGTAGGTATTTTGTATTTTCCTTCAAATATGTATACCTAGTCTAATTGTGCAAGTCGTCCGTTGTTACGTTGCGCGCAGTTGCACTCTTCTGGTCAGACTCTCATATCACCGTTATTCATTATTTGTCGAATATTACGAAAAAAATGTAAAATAAAATAACAACAATAACAACAACAACTTAGAAATGGTCACTGGACACAATTGAACTGGATATGCGAGACAGGATGGGTATAGGTAACCCAGGTACTGTCATTATATGCACGCGAATATCGACAACTTGACTGCATACCCATTATTATACTCATTACCCCTCACTGTATACTTGCAGCAGTTATTTGTTTATGTATCCAGCCGATATTTAACCCTCACAATTGTCGTGTTTAAAGTAAATATTTTCTTCAATTATTTTAGTGAGGTACTCGGTTTTTGTAATTGTGATTTTTTTTGGTATGTATGTATATATATATTTTTTTATGTCTGTGTCCCTTACCCTTTGGGTGCTCCAGCTAAAAAAAAAATTTATTTTAAACGAGTAATGATTCTATTCACGTACGTGAACGCTATGTCCCATGGGTAAGTACTTCAATCGAGAAATTAGTTACGAAGGAGACCAAGTCGTTGTTTGTAGTTTTTTTTCTGTTTTACTTTGTCCGTAGTTGAGCGGAAATACATCTTTCTTATGAAGCAAAAAATCGATAAATACAGAGACAAAAACTAAGATGAGAAGTAGTTTTAGTACCTAAGTAATAATACGGGTATCTGCGCGTAAGTGACACTGGCAATTTTGTTTTTTCAAAGCCTATACAGAATTAATGTGCTTGTGTGACGGTACCAGCATCACTGATTTGATAGCCGTGGATATAACCTTTGGTACTAATTACTATCATGATGGATCCTCGTGCTGAAAATGAATTAATTATCACCGTAATCAACCAAATTCAAACATATTGTTTATGTAATGACGCATGCGCATACTTCTTGCACCCATTGCACATTTTCATCCATTGGTATGGAATTATCCGTGATTAACTGTCTGATTGGGAAACATTACTTTCAAAATATTTAATTCGAATTGAGTTCATTTAACTGCAAACAAGGAAAAAAATAATCCTCCAAGCCAGATGGGCGTTGAATGGGTACCAGTTAAATGGAATTTATCAGTTGTTTACGAGCTTCTATGAGCTTGTACTATAATCCAGTAGCGTGTCCAATGAGTTATTGTGATATACTTATTACCACCTTTCTTTTTTTTTTTACTATTATTAAAGTCTTGTATAATAGATAGTATGTAATAGGGGCAAATATGAGAAATATTTGACAGAAAATTGGTGATTGGCTTTTGAGAATAGAACTTTTTCTTAACATTTTAACCCCCTATTCATTATAATTATTCTGCAGTTATTGCTGTGAAAAGATCACAGAAAAATTTTACTTCTAAATCTTTAATACCTATTTTAGAATACCTTGTTGAGAGAGATATTCGCACGTAGAAGGTAATCTACAGCTTTGCGTGTTCTGCCACTTCATACATTTAAGTATGGGAGAGCCAAATCCAAGGCAAACACTGGTGATCTTGTAGCTGGTTTTGTGAGCTTATATACTAGATTTGGCACACACACACACAGATACACATATGTACATATACGTGTGGTATTATGTCATAGATTACGTCATTTCCTGTCTTTGTAAGGTGATGAAAAACAACGAAGCGTATTTGGTATCAATCTGTGACATCACCAAGATCCTTATCAGGTTATTTGTCATAGCCTGTATAATGTATCTTACCTGTACAAACATACTGGTATGAACATACAAACGTATGTGCATGTATTTGGTTTAACATCATAGAGACAAAATATACCAGCCTTTCAGCAGCGACTGTTGTCAAGGGGTATGAACCCCTATACCTCATATGAGTATTGTCCTCACACCTATCTCGGTAGTATGCTGCAACCCCCTTAAATGTTCTTTTAAAAAACACCTTTTGTGACACTATTTTTATCAGTTAAAATTAAAAAAAAAAAACTGAACTTTGCTTTTTACAGGCAAATGTAAATTTTTGAATCTGATGTTTAATTAAACTGAATGTTAGAGTGTAGTAAGCAATAGAAAGCTGAGAAAAATTCCAGTAAAAATGATTTAAGTACTATTTTCCACGATAATGGATATTATACGGCCTTCCAAATTTTGCATCAGATTTTTATGATAGACATAATTCTATTATTTTCATGTTTTTTTCTATGTCTTCAAATATATCCCTCCATGCAGTAAATTCCTGGATAAGCCGCTGATATGATGACGGTTTTCACGAAAATAAAATTATTTCACCATTATTGGATGTTATGTCAATTATATGAGGTAAGGAGCTGTGGTTACCTTTTCTACTCGCAAAGATCTTATTAGAAAAACTGACAAAGCTATCATGTAGAAAACAGTTATTTGTGATACAAGGACAAAAAGTAATACAGTGTGAATTTTGCAAAATGAGCCGAAAACGAGTACTGTAAATGACACGAGTATCAATCACTTACTTGGCAAGCGAGTCACACAATATTTTTTGCAACTCCCCCTCCCCCCCAAAAAAAGGAAAAATATTTATTTGTTATAAAGCCAAATAATAATAAATAATTGACTTTTTTTTTTAACCAAAAAATCTTCGTACCCCTCATCCATTCAACTTCAGAATTACTTGAAAAATTTATTTAGAACCAAATAATATTTGTGATGACACCATTTCTCATGGACGGCAGAATCAAAAATTACCAAAATTCTCAAATAACTAATTCAAGTTGAGCTGGATTTCGTGACAAAGCGTGAGTTTTTAAATTCGATTTACAAAAAAAATTTTGTTCCTCTAGTGGGATTTGAACCGTGGGACGATCGTTTTAGATATTCAAAAATTTCAATTTATTCAGTTTCAGATTTTGAACTTGGACAGGCGAGGGATAAAATTTTTATTATTTTTTTAAAAATTAAGTGATACATTGTCCATTATGTTTTTTGAGGCACTGGGTTAAAAAATTGTAGTTCATTTTTAGATTTAACTACTCAGTATTAGCCCCTATAACCCCCAAAAAAGTTTGGGATTATTTTGTCGTACAAAATTAAGTGATACGTCTTCTATTATGTTTTTTAAGGCACTGAGTTCACATTTTCAG
This sequence comes from Ericerus pela, assembly GCA_011428145.1. Taxonomy (NCBI): domain Eukaryota; kingdom Metazoa; phylum Arthropoda; class Insecta; order Hemiptera; family Coccidae; genus Ericerus; species Ericerus pela. The sequence continues at coordinate 265,501 of WOFM01000008.1, forward strand.
TTCATTTTAAATAGAACTAATCATTGGGAACCTTGTTACTCCAAAAAAGGGGTTCGAATAATTTTTTCGTAAAAAAGTGAGCGATATATTGCCAGTTACGTTTTTTGAAGCGTTGAGTTCTAATTTACAGTTAATTTTTGGATTGAACCCTTCATTTTGCCTCCTGTAACGATAGGAAAAAATTTTTACGATTTCATTAGATGTTACATCCTCGGATTATTTACTGAAGAGCAAAGTTTCATTTCTAACACGTATGATGTAGCCTAGGTACACTTTCTGGGTGGTTGGGGTCGTTGAGGGTAACCAACTTCGCCTCAGTTATTGTTTTAGGGTTTGCTTGCAACCCACAAATCTGAACTAGTTAATTTAATAATTTTACTTCAGGAAAAACAAAAAACTGAGAAAGTAGTGGAGCCGTACAAAAAAGTGATCGAGCAGTGCTAGAAAGTTAATTCAAAAATGCACATATGCCTAGATATATTTTTTCACATCGTATTGTATTGTTCTACTTTTTGTCCAGTTAAGGGGCATAAAAACGTATTTTTTGGTTGGGTGTTGCAAAAATTATAATATTAATACAATCACAATATACATATTGAATACCTCATCAGGAGGCTGTTTATGAACTGTCTATGAGCTTTATAGCTATGTCTGTAAAGCAGCTATAATGGCTATATAATTCTTGCTTATCACTACTTTATCGATTTATATGGCCATGTCCAGAGGAAACTACATAAGTCAATAAGAGCTATAAAGAGTTCGAAATGTTGGTGTTTGTGATTTTTACTGTGGATTTTTATATTTTGTAATAAAAAATTTGCTTCTTATGAACAAACCGTTCACTTCAATGTATACGTTTAGGCTTCATTTATAGGTAGGTATAGACAACTCGTACACACTTCTTTATAGTCATGATTTCTTTATCGGAATGAACAACAACCAGAGGTATTTTAAGTTGTGTGTTAACAGCCCTCCAACACGTGAATTTGAAACGATCATTGTTTCGGAAAAAACGTGGTCATGTGAATTACTCATGTGGGTACCTGTGACGAGAAATAAGAGATTGCATAGAGCTGCAAGTGTAGCTCCTCAGTGTATGAGTCAGTCATTCATGTTCTGACTGTGTGGAGTTGATTTTATTTGCGTTCGTTCGTTAATGTAGCTGCCTATTTTTCATCGTGTCCGACATTGATACTGTTATTTTAGTGTGAAAAGATAGTAATATTTTTAATTTTCTTATCACTAGCGACATTGTGGTTGTTCGAATCGTATTGGTGCGCCTTTTTTTTTTTGAATATTTGGAAGTGAAAACTACGTTGTATTGCGAAAAACCAAATTTGATTAACTTTCTCTTACTCACTATTTTCGTGTTTTTTTTTTTACTACTTACTTGGTTTTCGTGTATTTTCCTCCCTTCCACTCCGTTCGGGAGAAAAATTTTATTAAAATGAGCCTGAATTACAGTACCGAGTTAAGTAGGTACTAAAATTATTAATTGCATGATATCTAACAGTCGAACAACGTCATAGAAGCTGGAGCCAAAATCGTGAAAATCAAAGGTAATTTTGACTTCATCATTTCGACAACCTGACCAGTTTTTTTTCTGGTTTTCAGTTGAAAACTAATTTGTAAAGACGTTGTCGTTTTTCGTGCCAGGTTTCCTTCAATCATTGAATTTTTTTTTTTACTGCCTACTATTTTTATTAAAATAAAAAACAGCCTTGTGAATTTCCAGTATTTTTCATTACTCGGTATTACATCGACATCCGTTGGTACAGAATAAACGTAACTGGGTAGTCTACTGTTATATTTTCGAAATTTTCACAATTTAAAGTTTTCTAACTATTGCAAGTTTCTTCCTGAACACGTGTAGGTATATGTATTTAATCGGCAGTAGTAAAAAGTCGCCGAGAGGAACAGAAAAAAATCACATCAAAGTAGCCGACTTTTTTTGTTCAGAATCTTTTGAAAATAACCAAATAACCAGTAGAACGTTTTTTCGGAGATTTTTTTTTCTTCTCATTTTGCCTTCAAAAACATCATTTTGAATGCATAGCATTACGAAAAAGCTTATTTTTTACATTTTTTCAAGCAAACAGTATAGGCCTATAATATATAATACAGCGAATACACGAGTTTTCGTTTTATAATCACTATATAGGCGAAAGGGTTTATGTGGGCACCTATATAGAACATAGAACAGCATTTGTGTAAAAACATAAGTAGGTGGAAAGAATACTCGTATATTTATAGGGTACAAATTTGTTGTAGTAGTTTCAATTCCACAAAAAAAAAGAAAACATTTCGTTTACGAATTAAAAACGCCTACCTACCTACTTGTATTTTTCGTTGCCACAAGATGTGACTTCGATTTTAATGTAGGTTTAGATGAAAATCTTCATATTAATTTTGATCTCATAAAAGGACCGAAGAGTAGTGGTTTTTGTTTCACGACTAAACGAAAATTTTGACGCCAAAAGCTCAAATTGGTATATGTAATTGAGTATAGCCCATACCTACATGTATAATTATTATACTTATTCCATTTTCTTCTTACCACGGTACAGGTCGTAATTTTTGTCTAATAGTCAGCAATTTAATTGGTATGAACGTTATTGGTGAGCCACGAACCAGACATGTCGATTCAAGTGCGGATTTGTCAGTTTGTACTTCCGGTACGTCCGTTTTGGTTCCCATTTTGGAGGTCATTTGGCTCTAAACCAGCTAATTTTCAATCAGTAGCTACGAAATTTGAAAGAAATATTTAACACAATCTGTTCGAATGTGTTACCAATTTTGGTACGAATTAACTCGATGGTACTTCTGATATGTTCGATTTAATTCTGATTTTGGGCTCCTAAATGAGTTATTTTCAATCAATAGCTACGTTAGAATTAGCACAGTCGATAGGTATTTATGAATTTATGATCTGTACTAAATTGTTCCAAATTTTCGTTGTAACCGAGTTGCTTCTTGAAAACCTACATTTTATTGTGCAGCTGTACCCGCGCCAGAGATATATGTATTTTTTTGTTTTAAAAGAGTGATTAAGGAATAATTATTTGTTCGGATTTTTTTTAAATATTCCACAAAAATGAATCAGTTACTTGCTTCTGAAAGGCGATTGAATTTATCAAACGGTATTTCTATTCGAAACCTTCCTCCCACTTGGAATTTCAAAAAACCCTCTCTCGAAGCGAAACTTGGATAAAAAGGTTCAGATATTTTTTTCTGGGATGAAAATAACTGAAATATTACTTCTTTGTCGATTGTTTTCTGGCAAGTCTGCACCAGATTTTGGAGGCTGAAACTCCCAACCCCGACCATTGATACTTCTATGACCTTGATGGAAACATCAAAAATTTTTGTGTCGTGAATGTATTTTCGGAAGTCAATCACCCCTTTACCCCATCGATAAATCCTGGCTATGCCGCTGTTTCTGAAATATTGAAAATCCGAATCGCAATCGTACGAAAATCTTTCGACTAAGTTGCATCTACAAGACCTCAAAAACTCGACACAGAGGCTTGTTGAGTTGAACTGTGGGGGATGTCTGACTTCATGGCTCTATTTTACTTGGCAAAATAGTGATGAGTTTGCAATATCGTGTCAATTGTTGACATTTTTTCTTTTTTGTTTGTCTATTTTAAATTTTTTCGAAATATGATAATTTTGTTATAATGAATAGTTACCGGAATTTCACCACCCTTGGCTAAACTGTTTTGAAATCCGCTGGCTCCACATGATTAGGTAGGTATGTAGATTGCTCAAATCTTATTTTTTGACTTGAATCGTTTTCGCGAGCAGGTCTTTTATAACAATTACAATTTGGAAAACATAAATTATGGATTAATTGAACTTGAAAAATCCTCATATATCATAATTATAAAATTATAAAAAGATGAAAATTTTGATGTGCATGGTGTGCATGGAGAATTTTCCAGTATAAATAAAAAATTAGTAAATAGATAGCACTTACCAGCTCGATTTATAGCTACAGAATCGGCAATAAGACTGGTGATGGGCTGCTCCGAAGCAGTCTGATTTGAAGAACCAGGTTTTTTTTAAAAAAGCTTGTTCCTAAAACTGCTCTGGTGTGATAAAGTCTGCTCCCTGCTCCTTTTTGCTCCGATGCTCCAAAGACCAAAACAAATTTTCTAAGTTTTTTCTGAAGCTGGTTTTTGTTATTAGCAGTTAAATTGAGTTGGGTTCATATTATTTTCCATTGACATCTCATACAATCAAAGATAACGAAAATAATCACGAGAGAAATGTCTGTTGTGGAGAGCTGAAATTTTTATGACTTGCAGTGCGTTAGCTTAATATTCTGTGAAAATTTCAGCTCAATCGCACATTTCATTTTCGAAATATTGCCGAAATTCCGCCAACTCCTCAACTAGATCGAATCCTTATCATTTCAATCACTCAATCTGAACCGAATTTCAGAGATATCTCGGCAACCGAAAATAAGATTGAGCTGCAATTTTTCGGAGATATCGAAATTATGTTAATTAAGTATCCGGTGAAACGTTGGCTAAAATTATACTATTGGTTCTCAAAATATGGTTGAAATTCTGCAACTAGATTTAGGTCATATTATTTGCATAGGTATTCTATATAATAAAAGATATCGAGAGAAATTATGAGAGAACTGTTAGTTGTAGAGAGCTGAAATTTTGGCAGAATTTTCTGCTAACATACTACAATACCTCAGAAAAATTTAAGTTTTCTGCTATTAACAGTTGCCTCATAATTTCTCTCAATAACTTTCATTGCATGAAATTGAAAATGATGGAATTTCATCAATATTTTGAAAATAAAACGTACGAATTAATCCAAATTTTCATCGAATCGTTTGTCAACACGTTATATACCTTGATGTCGCTATTCTCACCCAATTTCTGTTGATCACTTTGATTGTATTGAAGGGAATAAGGGATACTACTTCTTCATAACATCAATATTGACGACAGATACTGCTCAGTCCAACATGGTTAGGGTTACCCTCATTCTTGGTTCAATGATTTTTATTTTAAATATGTTCGAAGCAGGGAGCAGATTAAAAAACCAGGTTTCTTGAAAAACCAGGAGCAGGTGAACCAGGTTCCACAAGTGAACAATTTTGCCTATCACTAAATAAGACTGCCCTATTTCCAACATAACGTGTTAGCTCTTCCCAGACAAATAGGCGTCGACTATAGTTTCTTTGCAGCGTTGCCAAATTTTGTAATTATAATTTGTAAATGAGTGTAAATCCCTATTTTCAAATTTAGATAGTACAGCATTATTGAATCTGGATTTAAATCATATACTAATGTAAGTACCTACCTACAGGCTGTTACGAAGTAATTCATAATTTCAAAACTTATTCTGCTAGGTACCTATAATTAAGATTTTTCAGTAAACTTCTTTTGAAACCATCAGTCTAAATCTGTTGTCCATCCATGCAGACAGTCGTTTCTTTCTCCGAAAACGATGCCATTAACGAATTAGAAGCGTTTTCTTCTCCATCAAATTAGGTCAGCCTGCTGTAAGTGAATCGCAAATGAATATTATTTCATAGACACTGCATCGTGTTAACTATTTTACACTTTGAACCTTATATTATTATAACGCTTTATATTGTGGTTTCAATTGCCTCAATAACTTACCTCCGTCCCACATTGTGCATACCTACATTTTTTAATTTTTTCCATTTTTAATTTTTTTTTGTTCTCTTTTGTTCTTTTCTTTAATCACTTCGTGGACGTTATAAAGTTCACGAAATTGCGCGTTTAAGTAGTAATAAATTAGAAAAAAAAAAAAAAAAGAAAGAAAAAAAAAACAGAATAAAAGAAAAAAATTTCAAGGCCTTTTTGTTCGAGACAATTATAATTCAGTTATTTATTTTCATTTTCATTGGCACTGATTTTTAAAAGCTTTTAATCGACTCGTTTCTCTTCTTTTTTTTCTGTTTTTTCTTCTCGTGTAAAAATTCAACCATTAACTGGGCTATCCTTCGACACGTTCGTAAAGAAACGACCTAATGACTGCAGGTTATAGGAGGAAACATTATAAGTAGAAAGCCAAAAAAAAAAAAAAATAGAGAAATATTCGTTTGGGCTGCGGTGCCATATGTCTTAATTCTCGTCAACTTTTTGCCATTTTCATGGTTAAGTAATTTTAATGTTAGTTTTATTCATTTTTTTTATTGTTTTTTTGCAGGTAAGCCGAAGGAATTAATGTGTTGGTTCGTTCGTTGGTATCGTTGACTGACGAAAAATAATCAGCGAATGATTTGTGGTATGAAAAATAATGCTGAGGAAGTAAATATTCAGGCAGCTCGAAGAGAATTGAAAGAATATTACGTGAGTGCTTACTGCTTTTCATGCAGATACGTTCAGGAATTGTTCATTTCAATATTAGGACATAATAATTTTGTTGGCTGCAGTTGAACATCATGTTATGGAAAACAGTAACTCAGTGACTCACGAGTTAGTTACTTGCTTTTCAAGTAACCATATTAGATTTCATGGAAGTATTAGCTCAAGGTTCTTTATCTGGAAAATTTTGTCAGCTGGTCCATTTTAAACTTGACTTCGGTTTTAATCGATTCATTTTGAAACTTTCCGAAGTAAATTTTCGAGGATTGGATTGACCAGTTTTTCTTCTTCAGCACAGTGCACGCGCTATAGTCTCATACTCTACCACGTGAGCCATAGTGTTCAACTGCAATAGTAGGAATCTTTAAAGGCTTATAAGTTTTTTTTTTTATTTATAAAATGAATGATTGAATTTATCATAAATTTTGTGCTACTGTTCAGAAAAAATGGCTAAGTATACTTATTTGTTTTTCTTTAATTCCTTAAAAGTTTTATTGGTCAACTTTCGATAAAAGGAAAATCATTTATAATCGAGTAAACAATGCGTCAGTTATACTTAAAATTTATTATTAAAGCTTTCCTTCATATTATTCACATGAAATATTTGTACCTAATTTGTGGCAACTGACACATGGAAAGAGACTATAATGTAGACAGTGTTCATTACAAAAAAATACTGAACAACACGAGAATAAATTATTCGATTGGATTTAAAATATCAACAGGGTTCGATACCAAATTTTATTGCTTTTGAATGAAAAATTTAGACTGTATCTCGTAAACGAGACTTTAGACGCAGCTTATTACAATAGTAAATGTATCAAAGTTGGGGTACCTTTACATAGCTTTAAAGTTCTATATAAATTATAAAAATAAATCTAAATCAAAATTTATGGAGGTATCAAGATCAATGGTCCTTGATGTTATTGTTTCTAACATTAAAAAGTCTTTGGAACCAACTGTGGAGACTGTGTTCCTCTTCTCCCTTGGGACTTGGCCTCAGCTGACAGACTGTGGACTTGATCCATCACCAAGTCCACACACTTAAGTATACTGATGTTAAAAATAAACCCATGTTTGTACCTAGCACATGGGCTAACAGACAAACTGCAAAATTTGTTTTCCATTTAGCCTAAATGCTACGAACATACCCTAGTGTGAATCCTCGTACGTAAATATACGTACGGTGGTTAAACACTAGGCTAAGCAACGAACACGTGCCTATCCTTTCCGATACTTGCGGATAACATGCGTGTGTAGCCTAACCTATACCTCAGCAATGTCTATTGTTAGTTGCCAGTTTTCAATGTTGTAAAAGGTTGGCTGCCTTACTAAAATGGTAATAAGGAACATGCGAATCCACATTAAATGCCTGTGGGTATCAAGGTTTACCCACACCAACCTTTTATTTTACATTAATTTTTGTGTCACATGACTCAAAATAATTACTTCACAAAAGGTGTTCCCAAAATGGGATACCCTTCTTTCCTGATACAATGTACCTGAAAATATATGCAAAACATAAAAATTAGACTTATGAAAATTAATTATTCTTTCTTACAAAGGTTACAAAATATGACACTTACAACATTTTGATTCGATTATTTGATGTTTTAAACTTGAATAATTGGTACCTTATATTAAGTTCATCCTCTAAATTTTGATGTGATGAAAATAAAAAATTCCTAAACTTGAATGAATTAACTTACGCAGGATTTAAAATACTCGGAAATAGAAGCCAAATGTTCAAATTTTTTTTATATTTTGTCTAAAAGGTACGAAAAATTTCAAAAAATGTAAGTGAACAGTGATAAAAATTTAAAAGACAGGAAAACTTATTTTAGGCGTGTTCTTTCAACTGTTTTTTTGGCTGGTACAACAGAACAGTTTTATTAACTATCCTTAATTTTATTTCTAGCCGACTGCCTTTCTAGTTTCCGGTCTTTCGTTCTATTTCTCATCTATTTTTGTACCAATTAATCTCGAATCCTCACTGATTGACTAACTAAACGATTTAATTGAACGGATTTCGAAAATTCCTTCAGATCGTTATTAATTATTGTTTTGGCGTGCCTCGTTTTTGTTTCGAGTCAGAATTTCGAGTTCTAGCCCGAAATTAAATTTTAAACCGAATATTAAAACGAAGCCTTAATCAGGGAAATAGGATCACCTGCTATAGTGTAATGCATACTGCATAACTGCCGATTATCAGGCATCCAAATTGGAAGCTGTATAAAAAAACTGAAAACGTTTTCGGCGGCTTATAATGTTGTTTACAAATGATATGAAATTTTTACTCTATAATTACGGTCACCATTTTGAGGCTGTAAAGATATTATGACCTACGATATTATTTTTAGTAACGTTCTTGAATATTGGATAATTCCATATAATTTTATTATAATGCTTGTTTAACGTTGCTCGTGATCTATCAAGATGTCGTCCAAGACGAATTTCGAAGCGGGATCAATGCATTGCGTGACTTTTTTATTTTTATTACAGAGCAGCCAAGTGTGGAGACCAGACCACATGACGATATGAATTTTGCCAAATCGTCTACATAAATTACGATCAGGCTTTTTGCATATGTAGACAAAAAAAAAAAAAAATTAAATAAGTCAAAATTAAACAGTCTACGAATGATTAATGAACATCAAATCTCGTTAGTGTGCGATATTAGTATAGATTCTGCTTACTTTCCCACTGTGCTGGAGTTCTGTTCACCTGTTTTTTTTTTTTGCAAATATTTTTTCTTTTTTTTGTTTTTTGCTCTTCCTTCAAATATTTACTGTCGGAACCCTAATATACTTATCAAAAACGTTCTAGAGACAGACTGAGCGAATGATGATTGTATTCTATACAATTCTTTTTTATGGGACTTTTTTGTTTTTTTTTTTTCAATAATTATTTTCATATCCATCCTCTTCCGCTGAAATGCCGCCGATTTGTGTGGAATTATTTCAACTGACGTCATTAAGAAAAAAAATAAAAATAAAAAAGATGAATGTATTTCATTTGGCGATTTCGACAAATGAGACTTCCATATGTCAACATTCTCTGTAATTCGAAATTGACGAAGGTTAAAAATCGAGAAATTTTTATTCCTAACCTCTTTTCTCTCTTTTTTTTTTTTTTTTTTACTGTACCTACTTTTTAACGCATCTCGTCGTAATGACGAGAAACAAACGAAACATTTCCTTTTCAAAAAAAAGAAAGGTGTTTTCATTAAATCAAGGACAAACTAAGTCTTCACCGTTGACATCAGAATATCCGGGGAGGTCTGACTAAAACATTTGTTTTTTATTTTTGTTCCTGCTGTTTATTTAAATAGGTACGTACAATGAGTATATGGTTCGAAATGGAATTAATGAGTTCATTAAAAGTACGTTATATAACTGTATGCTTGTAGGTACCATATAAGATGAAACAGTTTTTAGTAGATGCTAAATCATGAAGCGTTTTTAATTTTCATTTTTTTTCAAAGGCAGATTAACTCTCATCACTTTTTATATTTCCACCAGTAAGAGTCAAAAACTTCGTAAGTGAAGGAATGAAACTATTTGATACTCCGACAAAACGATTTTAAAAACAGAAAATTCTCTCCGGACCCAATAGAAAATTGAACTAACCCGTAAATACCGAATTGTTGAATATTTTCAAATTTTTACAATTTCTTAGAACTGTTCAAAAATCTTTTGAAATTGATTTGGATAATACACAAGGAAACCTGCTACAGTTTTCTATCTCAGAATTACTTAAACCCGAAAATTTATTGCTATAAATATGAGGAAAATAGTTTTTTTCCTGTTTACAAAAATAAAACAGTGGATACCTTGATGATTTTTTTCATGACACGAAGTCGAAAACATTCTAAGATGAAAGAATTATAGATGAAATAAACTGTAATAGGACAAAGCGGCTTTATCAGATTTTGAAAAATCCAAACAGAAATTTTTTCCAATTGAAATATAAGAATTCAGACAAATATTCAGGATCCCTTATCTGCTTCATGTTCATAAATTTTGCTACTTACGCTCGAGAATAATTTTATTTTTACTTAAATACTCCGAGGTGAAAATATTTTTGGGACTGATTCTAGCCGTTATCTGTAAAAATTTCATGAACTGCTGTGTACTGGTAATAGGATTCCAAGTGAAATGAGAGAGAACCTTCCACAATCATTAATATTTTTGTTATTTAGAAAATTTAATACTAAAAGTGTCTGTATTTCTCGTGAATTCTGATTAGAAGTTTTTTTGAAAGCCAGGTCAGTCGTACGTGTGAGATATTTTTCTCATTCAGATAAAAGGTAATAGGAAATCAGCAATTATTGGAATCTTCTATCAATTTCATATTTTCAAATTGCACTGCTCATCCTAATGAAAACTGACTTATTTTTTTATCTGGTTATGGGACTTTGGATATTATTTTCGATACTTAGGCATCCGAAAACAATAAGTCGTATTAAAACTGCTACTAAATTATCGAAATTTTTTTTATATTCTTCAATTTTCACTTTTTTTGAAGGTCTACCAAAAATATCACTTAAGAATTTCTAAAATTACTCGGTATCCAGTAACATAATATGTAGGCTTTCAACTCGAATCAATTCCTATTAGGGTTTTTCTAAATTTGATAAAGTCTCATATTGTCCTGCTACAGTTCTTTTCATCTATAATTGTTTCATCTCAAAATGTTTTCAATTTTATATTATGAAAAAAATCATCAAAATATCCACAGTTTTGATTGTGAAAACAGGAAATATATTATTTTACTCAACTAGTTAACAAAGTGAGTGATTTTCATGAGTGAGTAACTAGTCAATTATGATTTTTTTTTTCAACGATACCACCAAAAAGATGTTTTTATTTATTCGATTAAACACGTAAAAAACTTCATTCAAGAATAGAATTTTAGATACAATTAAATACTGTCGAGAAGTGAACTTAGTTGTTTGTGTAAGCATCGTCATGTAAAATGGCCCTTTTTCATTGTGACATTTTGCCACTTGCGTACGTGTAAACGGTGCTGTGAAGAAATAAACAACAAACGGGTGAGAAAAAAGTCATTTCTACGCTGTTTCTACACTTGGTGAAGAAATGAAAACTATTCTCGATGTTCCAAACTGTTTTGGAAATCTGGTATTTTTCTAATAAAAATCGATTTAATCATAGCCTAACATCTTTTTGGTGTATGAGTTGAGAAAAACTATTTTCCTCATATTTATAATTATAAATTTTTGCGTTGAAATAATTCTAAAGTAGAAAATTCCAGCGGCTTTCTTCGTGTATTATTCTGATAAATTTTAGAAGATTTTTAAACAGCTCTAATAGGAAAATGTGAAAATGTAAAAATATTCAAAAATTTGTGATTTACAGATTGTTTTAATTTCTTATACGGTTTTTAGAGTTTTTTCTATTTTTACGTTGGTTTTGTGTGAGGTAGCAAGCAGTTCTACACTCTCATTCAAGAAATTTTTAACCATTACTATAGCAGAAGTATGAAAATTGGTGAAAGGGTTAATGTGGGTGTACCTTTGATAGCATCGAGGAGAACACTAATATGTTTTCAACATTTTTCCAAACTGCGTGAAATATGATGCGATAATTGCGTAAAGCGTGTTGAAAAAAAAAACGAAATACAATATGGAAAAATTAAGTAGATAGGTGTTTTGTGATACTTTTGTTGATTGTGGGTGATTATTTTTATGTTACCCTTTTTTCAGCTTTACACGTTGGCTCCCATCGACTGTTACTAATTTGCTGCCTTATCCAAGCAACGAGTGAATTTACTAAGATGAAAGTAGGCCTATAAGTATATTGATTTATTCAGTACCTATACAACTTAAATGTACACTTTTACGAAATATTCCAAATATTTTTGGAAAAGAAAAGTTTATCGTAAAACTTTTCATCCTTAATATTCTTACTTTTCGCTCGTATAGGGTATTTTTTCAAAAACGGAAAACGTTTCCTCTAAATAATTAAATATTTTGAGTTATGGTATAAACGCCGCAAAATTTTATCTGAATAATAATATAATTTAACTGGTTGAGGAAAAAAGGAAAGTATTTCTCAGTAGGTTTAATTTAATTTTTAATAATGAACCCAATGAATAAAATTAAGAAAGTCTATTTTGAATGTGAAAGGTATAATAAAAAAAATTTTGAATAAAAAGTTCCTGAACCTACTGAAATATACGAATCTTGTATCGTTCGTTAATTTCTTTGCTATTAGGTTTGTTTGTTTTTTTTTTTTGTCTCTTAAGAGCATTTAATAACGATTGTTATTTGAGAGCTTAATTTTTTTTCACCTGGCTATTTATTCGTAGGTTATACTTACAACATGTACTAAGACGAGCAGAACTTACCAAAAATGTTTCGAAATTTTCATAATTTTAAAATTAGTTTGATGCTCTTTAATTATTATTGCATGTTGTGAGGTTCAGAATATCATTCTCTTCTCCTTAATATTGGTGTGAAATAAGAAAAAATGAGATAAAATAAGATAAAATTAATCAGTGCTACTTGTAACCATATTTTATGTAAGCAATAAGCATTAAAAACTACTCGTCATTCCCAATCGTATAGGTACCAAAAAAATATTAAAATTTTTTCTTTTTTCGTCTGAAATTCCAGACAAAGGTCACACATAAAAGTACTTCGCCAAAATTCAGAATATTTTTAAAACTCGGATAAATTTATAATTTTTTCGCATCTCTTACACCTTAAATAGGTTATTATCGAATCAATTTCAATTAGCAAAGTGAGAGATTTATAAATTGATTTGCGGAACCGTCAAAAATGTACATTTCATTTTTCCACTAGTCTGTACGTAAATGGAGTTTGTTCTCAAAGGAATTTTTATTCATTTCTTTACAGTACAGCTGTTTACATGTTTGCAATGGCGTAATGTCGGTATGAAAAGTGGATGTTTTATATGGTGTTGCCTACCTGCGAACAACGATAGTTCACCACTCCATAATGTACCTGGGCCATATCAGACATGTTAGAAATGGATGTAATTTTATTTTCAACAATGTAAAAGGAAGTTTTAAAATTCTGATTAGTATTAGCTATCTATCCTTGATACAGTTTCATACATTTCGATAGCACACAACTCATTCACTGATTTTATTGATTTTTTTTTTTTTTTCGGCTGGCGATTATACATATAACTCGGAAAATAGTTATCAGCTATTTGGATTCCTATAGCTGAATTTAGCGAAATATATTTTTATCGATTGCTAATTTTTCAAAATTGCGTTGTTTCAACCGAACGTATTTTTTTGTGTTCAATGAAAATTATGAACGTCGTACCATGACGTCTACACATTCGTAAAAAAAGTAAAAAAAAATCTTAAAATCGTAAACAATACACGTCGTGTCGAGCACATGTTACTTCCTTTATTACGTACAGCGGGGTGAGAAAAATATGCGAGCTTTTCCTCATGTGGGCTACGTACGGCATTCATGTTTTAAATTTCGATCAAATAAGAGTAAAGACAAAAAATAAAATGAAAAGAAACGCAACACTGAGTGAGTGAGAGAAAGTATTCGTATAACGTTACTTCAAGTAGCTACTAGTATGAGCATAATATATACACGGATTGTTCTTGGAAGGGGGCAAGATTTGTTTTCACCCATACAATTTTTTAGGTTTTTTTTTTTATTTTATTATTACTTATTTTTTTATTTTTTTATTTGGCCAGCTCTTCTTCCACAAATGACGTTGAACAGCTGCAGTACGTCTATCTTTTCGGGTCTGATTCGGTTCCGTTATGGAAATTGTCGCAACCTGGGATCGTAAAATGGATTTCATTGTCGGAGATGGTTGATGCTTTTTATAGTGCACGTGAAAGAAAGTGAAAAAGTTGGTTACACATGGCTGTGTTTTTGGATGTGTGTGTGTATGGGTGTGTGTATTCTACGTATGTACCATTCTTGTTAACACGATACAGGGCGTAATTTTCGTTCAATAGTCACGAAATTGTGTCCATACGTTATCTCTAACACAACAAACTGACGTAGTACCAATTTCGAATCTAATTGATCAATTCGTTCCGGAGTTAGGTATTGGTTATTTAGTTTAATTTTGCTCCATATCTCGAGAAAGGAGTGATGTAGAGGTATGAAATTTTGAGGGTAAAGTAATATCATGAAAGAAGACATATATATTTGTCTGAAAAAAATTCTTAAAAAAATGTGTCTGGGTGCAGTGGTGAAAATCCACAACTTTTCCCCGGGGGGCTACAGATTTTCAAATTAGCTTAAAACTTTCCGTGGAACAACGCAAATAATTCCTCTAAATTTTAGCTGGATCGATCGAGCGATTCTGTAGTAATGGACATATATATATATATAAACAAATTTTCATATTTATACTGTATAATGTAAGTATGTTTGTATGTGTTTGTATGCGCGTTTGTTTGTGTGTGTGTGTGTGTCTGTGTCTGTGAGTGTGTGCGCGTGTGTGTATATGTGTGTGTGTGTGTATGTGTGTGTGAGTGGCAATTTTGACAACGAAACAAAGCAAAAAGGAAAAACCTGGGAGAATAGACGTGTAGGTGGAGGAATAAAGGGAAAAAACTTAGGTACGCCGCTCATTCCTTGTGTAATACGACGTCGTTGTCGTAAAATTTTATTTATTTACGACAAGCGAAAGGCTTTACAGTGGTACGTATAGTCGACAGTCGTGTATAAAAATTCCAGCTATGAGGGCTGCTATAGGTAAACCCGGTGCTGTGAACTTGCAACCTACCAACTTTTGCAGGCTGGTTGCTTGCGGCCGCTGGAATCCTTAGTATGAGAGGAAAAAGGTACTTAAGTTGTCATCCGCAGTGATTAATTGCGAAATTTTCGGAATTATTCTACGTGCATACGAAGTACTTGCGCCTACCTATTTCTGCTTGTAGGTAGCCTGCGAAGAATACAAGAAAAGCGAAGCGAAGGTGTTAAAAGAGTTTTGTTGTCTATGCCTAATACTTTTTGGCTTCGAACGGTTTTGTTGAAAAATTCGGGTCTATTTGGTGACTCACTTTTGGGTAATAGTTGGATCACAATACCGGAGACACAGTCAGTATTAATGTAGGTGGATGGACTGAATCTGATTTGAATCTGTCAACTGACGCAAGTGGTGTGAAAACGAGTCAGTCGTTAGTTTTGGATGAATTTCGTTGTTTTTAGCGACGAAGTCATATTTCGGACTTTTTATTTAGGAGGACACATATTTTGGCAACGAAAACAAAAGTTCTTTAATTCCTGCATAATGTGGTCTAAAACTGGGCGATTCATGCATATGCTTGCTATACAAAACGTCGTCGCGAGAATAAATGCAAAATTCTCGTTAGAACAGAGTGCACAGATGTACCTACACAATATTCACTCTCTTTTTGAATGGAAATAATTAAATTTTTGAAAAAAAAAAAAAAAGAAGAAACCAGCTGCATGTAGGGACATAAAACATAATAGAAGTAAAATGTTGAAAACAAGTTTTCTAGGGTTTATAATAGTAATTTTTTTACGAAGTGGAATTACAACTAATGCAATTGCTGGCAGAAACGCCTTCTAAGTCACATGTTATAATATATAATGCAAGATTTTTGAATGAAGCAATGTAGATCCGTTCATATTAAATATTTCTCTGATGCAATTTTTGGTAAATTGAACATGGATTTGACAACCTTGAAATACATAGCATTATTACATTTACTCAAAACATTAGGTGGTTTTAACTGTCAAGAATGTTTAAATTCTTTTGATGTGCTGTAAAAAATTTTCCACTTTCCATTTGATTTTAATCAATTTCATATTATGCTTAATGATAGGTACTTATGAAATCAACATTCATTTAAATATTGTTTATTGCACAATTTAATTAGTGAGAACCAAACAGTATTGATTTTCATATTTATATCAAAAGGAATTTCCACCAGCGATTTCGTTAGTTGTAATTCCAATTTGTAAAAAAATTACTATTATAAAACCTGGAAAACTTGTTTTCAACATTTTAGTTTTATCGTGTTTTACGTATCTATACACGGTTGGTTTCATTTTTTTTCAAAAATTTAATTATTTGAATAATTTTTATGAAGTGCAAAATGAAAGACAGCAGTTTTTCATAGTAAGAAGAATTTACTTTAGAAATAACAGATAATTGTTGATATTGTAATATTTCGACAAAACTGAATTTGATTTTCAATTTATTGTTTTTTTTTTGTTTTTTTTTTCTTATATATGGCAATTTAAATTTATTTTTTTGTCAACAACTAAATTCCAATCAAATGCTAAGAAAACAAATTCAAAGTTTAAAATTGATTTTAAATACTATTAGATCTACTATATTGGACTATATTAATAATAGTAGTAATAATGATTTAACAAGAAGGCATATCAAAAAACGTATGCTAAGATGTATAACACAATAAAATGTGGAAACTCAAAATTAAGCCCCTTTTAGGAGGGACTGGCAGTTGAAAAATGGGTTGAATGCAAAAATGAATACTGAATTCGGACTCAGCACCTCCAAAAACATATTTGGTGATGTATCCACACATTAAAATGTGAAAACACCACATTAACTCCGTTTTGGGCTCCACTGAGGGTTGAAGAATCGATCAAATGGAGAAATGAACACCAAATTCGGACTCAGCACTTCAAAAAACTTACTCGGTGATGTATCAAACAGTAAAATGTCAAAATTAAAAATTTTGCTGGCGGAATGTTTATGTGTGCGCGTAACTAAAGAAGGCTAACATAATACTGAGAGAATGGTGTTATCTGAAATATTTATATAACTACAAGAAATACCGTATCCAAGACACTTATGGGAAATTTGTCATTGAATTTTTTGCGGCGACGCCTATTTTCACGTTATTAAAGACACACGACACGTATGCGCAGTAACAAATATACTGATTGGAAACTTTTCACCTTTGATGCGTTTTTGATCGGCTTGTTGGAGATTTCTTTAGCCGTATGTTTCTGATTTCAAACCATATCTTCAGTAATTCGATGTTTTTTTGGCATCAAGCCTACCAGACCTGCTCTTTATCGCGACGATCTTTGGCGTACAATTCCAAATTCGTATAACCCTCATTACTTTTCGAATTCACCAATAGCTCATATTTACCTGCTTATCAAAAATGTGTTATTCCTGGAAGAGATTTGCGAGTAACTTATACCGTAATAATACTATGTTTAGGCCACGAGTTTTTAGACACCTCCGACATAGGTTCGTTCCAATAATTTCCAGTATTTTGTTGTTGTTGTTGTTGTTGTTGTCTTGTTTTTGTTTTTGTTTTTTTTTGCTTTTTTTTTCGTTTAAAAGATTCGTTTTCGTCGAAAAATAAATATGTTCGCAATAATATGCTCTACCGATCGGTCTTTGCACGAGTGTAAAACCACGTGCGCACATTATACCGAACTCCTTCGGCACAGCGCACACAGAAAAAAAATATGAAATAATGCGTCGTCGACGTTTTATGGCGTCGCAAATTTACAACATTTCAAAACGTATGATATATTCATGGGCGACGACTACAACTTCGTTAAAGTCAAATTATGGGAAAAGAAAAGAAAAAAAAAAATTTATTAACCTGATGCACGGTTTACCGAATTCGAACGTAAAGCTGTAGTGAGATATCCGCACACAGCGGCACAGAACCGAGCACGTTAATTATTGAAAATATTCGAGCGTGTGCGGTGCATGACGAAATAATTGCGCAGAGCCAATATTAATTTTCAGTTGAATACGTAGGCGTCGATTTTGGCGGAATATTTTTGTGGATGCTCAGCGCCCGCCGGAAAATTCCCGGTTCCGTTCCATAAATCGAGGGGGTGGGGGAAACACGAAAATCGAAGCCTAAGATTAAGTAGGAAAAATTAAAATTTTAACGATTTCTTTGATGTTTCGATGGTTTATACAGTTCAGACGTATGATGTGTACCTGGGCTACTTACATAAACAACTTAATTATGTTTTTTGTATGTCAAACGTGGATGGGGGGCACTGTTAGTTGGGGTACAGGTTACGAGGAATTAAACATTTTTTCTAGTAGGTTTAGCCTACTTCCCAGTCGAGAAGACCAAAAACATAAATGACAAGGAGAAGAGAAACATTGTGGAATCAAATTAGATGATTCACAATTTACTGACAAGAAACAATATAAGCCTGTGGTTGGGAATGGGAACGGGACCAGGAGTGGGGCATGGGAATGGAAACGTAAAACATAACCAAGTTTTAACTTTCACACGGATAGGTTTTATGATATAAATGAATCGTACTGATTTAGGGATGGGCTGCTCCGGAACTGTCTGATTTGAAGAATCGGGTTTTTTAAAAGAACTGGTTCCTCAAACTGCTCCGATGTGATAAGGTTAACTCCCTGCTCCTTTCTGCTCCGATGTTTCAAAGACGAAAACAAATTTTTTTCAGTTTTTTATAATCCTGGTTTTTGTTATTGGCAGCTAAATCTGGTTCAATTCATCCATTGACATCTTAATATACAATCAAAGATAACGAGAAGAATCACGAGAGAAATGTCTGTTGAGAAGAGCTAAAATTTTTATGACTTGTAGTATGTTAGCTTAAAATTCTGTGAAAATTTTAGCTCGATCGCACATTTCATTTTCGAAATATTGCCGAAATTCCGCCAACTCCTCAAATAGATTGAATCCTTATCATTTCAATCACTCAATCTGAACAGAATTTCAACGATATCGATATTATGTTGACTAAATATCAGGTGAAAATTTGGCTAAAATCGTAGGTACTCTTGATTCTGGAAATATCGTTGAAATTCTGCCACTAGATTTAGGTCATATTATTTGCCTAGGTATTCCAATAAATAAAAGTTATTAAGAGGAATTATGAGAGAACTGTTTGTTATAGAGAGCTGAAATTTTCATAGATTCTTCAGCTAATATACTACAATATCTCATAAAAATTTCACCTCTCTACAATTACCAGGTCTCTCATAAGTTCTCTCGATAACTTTCATTGAATGGAATGACCAATAATGAAATTTCAGAAAATATTTTGAAAACAAAACATATGAATTCGGCCAAATTTTCATTGAATCGTTTGCCAACATATTACGTACCTCGATGTCTCTTTTCTCATCCATTTCTCTCTATAACTTTGATTGTATTGAAGAGAAATTGGAATAAAGGATACTACTTCTTCATAGCAAGAATATTGACGACAGATACTGCTCAATCCAACATGGTTACTGTTAAATTCATTCTTGGTTCGATGGTTTTCATTTTAAATATGATCGGAGCAGTTTCGAAGTAGGGAGCAGATTGAAAAACCAGGTTTTTTTAAAAACCAAGAGCAGGCAAACCAGGTTCTGCAAATGAACAATTTTGCCCATCACTGTACTGATTTTAGTCTGGATTTATTTATGGTTTAGATCGTTCTGATTTTAATTAATACTTTATTGCGCATGCGCTGCAGACAGTTTATTTTTCGTTTTTGGGGTTAATTGTGAATCTAACTTCCCACTCTCATACTTGTTTTCACTTCTATTTCTGTAAAGCGCAGCGTATAGCGCATGCGCACAACTACAATTTAACCACGTGTGTGTGAAGCTAGCTCAGTAACAAAGATTAGACTATATGTGGTGTATATATAGCCTGTGAACCAAAAGTGTGTTCGCTCTACATAATGTAGGGACTGGCCATATAACCTACCAGCCAGTATACAAATACTCCCATCATCATTGGTAGGAAGTCGCCACAATTTCCATTCTCATTCTCTCATTGATCTTGAAGTAGGCTGTAGCTCCTAGCTGTTTGACCATGTGGGGATAGACCTACAGATTTTTTGGTAAGCTCTGGTCCATGTCCAAATAAATGCTGCACCTATCGTGCCCTCAGGGTGAAATAATTAGAAGTACTTACCATCTGAGGAACTTGTTATTTAATCTAGTTCTTGCAGTGCTCAGAGTTGAAAGTTGCCAAGAAAATTCATGTCGGCTATTTTGTGGAAGGAGTTGAATAGTAAGTTACGATTAACCATCGCCAAATCGTGTGGATGAAAATCTTTTGAGGTAGTCTGAGACTGAGGACCTAGATTTTACTATGTTGAGACCAAGACCAAGTGGAGACGAAGACCATCGTAGTCTCGTTGCTACCTTTCTTTATCGCTAATTTTATTTAGTCAACAAGGATGAATACAGTCAACTCTCTGAGCTGTAGATAACATTTCTGCTGATGTCGAATCTTGTCGGGTCACGTATCCGACTAATTTTCACCAAAAAATTTACTCAGTTGTCGAATTGTCGATTTTATCCTATTCGACGAGTCAAATAAGTGCGTAAGTGGTTGTATCTGGAATTTATTGTAAGATTTACGAAAACTATAAATTAAAAAAAAAAGCAATTTAATATACGATAAGCAAATTTTTCGTCAAATACTGGTATAACTTGTTAAGTGGGTATAGGTATTATTATAAGTGTTCGAAACTTGGAATGGAACCTGGTTAATGGTTCACGCGATATAATGTGGCCTTACTAAAACTAATTTTTCGATTCAAAAATTCGGTTTCGATGCCACCAAATCATCTGTGGCATATTTAATTCTTACAAAATTGCTTTTTTTTTTTTTTTTTTTTTTGAAAATGTAATTCAAAGAGCGTATTCTTATCGACCACTCTTTTATTAGTGATGGAAGAGTTCTTAACTCGTACTTCCTAAGATTTGTCGATTTATTTTACGACAGCCTACCATCCTTTTGCTCATCTCATTTTGATTGATGAGTTCTTTGATGGCGCATAATATTTTTTCTTCGGTTATGCGTTACTGTATTCCTATTTCCATTTTTTTGTTTGTTGTTGTTGTTTTTGCGAAGCATATTAAACTATGATGGCGTACTAAACGTCGAATTTAGAGTAGACTAAAACGACACGTTGGTGTTGGGCCAAAATCAACGACAACATTCGAGCCGGGTTAGGTGTGACCATATGGAATGGTAATCTGTAAACAAATAAAATGCGTGTTGTAGAAAAACGATTGGAAAGTTGTGTTTTATTTTCCTACTTTACATTGGGTAAGATTACAGGTTTATTTTTTTTATGGAAAACGTTTTTCAAATGGTGGTTCCACACTTGCGCATTTCGCTTCAAATGAACAAAAAAATGTTTGGTGTGTTCGACCTTTTTGAATAGATCCTTTGCGCATTTTCATTTACCAACACCGCCCGGAAAATGTTGGGCGCAATTGCTTTGTTCGGCCAAATGGTTCTCACCTGAGAATTATTTCGTGCGTTTTTGGCATAAACTGCGGATTGTTTGTTCGGACTAGTTCAATTAGTTCAGTAGTTAAGTAAATTTTTCAACTCGATCACTTCAATCAGCTGATTCATGATTGGCTCATATCATTTAAATCAACTGATTTATTATATGATATTATGATCGACTCGTATTCATAAATTCATAATAGAACTATTGGTTATTTGTTTGACTCACTCATTGACTGCTACTTACTTCAACTTCAGTTCAATCAACGGATCGAGTAGAGTAAACTGATAAGAATTGAGAACTGTCAAAAAAAAAAGAACTAACGAACTAGTTCATTTAGAAGTGAACTAAATGATCGATTAGTTCACTTCTAGGATTCGTTCCACAGAACTAACTCTGAACGAACTACCCATCACTAGTACTAGACCAAGCACTAAGATGTTTACACATCAAAAATGTAACAGAAAAAATTATGACATCAGTCTCTCGTCATGCCAAAGTTTCTTAGTTCAAAATTATGAAATATATCATCCCTTCCAACTGCTAAAATTCCCAATGCTAAAATTTTCTCACAATAAGTCCAAAATTATGACATCATAAATCTCTCCTTTTTCTAAAGTTTCTAAATTCAAAATTATGACTTCATTATCCCTTTCAGCTGCTAAAATTTCCAATACTTAAATTTTCTCAGTCTAAAATTATTACATCAAAATCGCCTGCTGTTAAAATTTTCAAGTCGATTTTCTTTCTTGAATAGATATAACTATTCTGAATGCATAGAACGCACGTAGGAAGAAGTGTCCACACTGACAAAGTATTCCATTTAAAAAAATTTTGTTTCCAACGGTTTTGTATAAGTTTAAAATAGTGTTTGGAGTGTTTTATTTGTGTATAAATAATTCCTTATCGACATGCCTTTCGGATATGTTATTGTTGGATGCAATCCAAGATTCTGCGTATCCTCTTGTAGGGACCAGGAAAAACAGGAAATCTCTTCGTGATATCATGGGTACATTTATCTATCTATTTCCTCCATTTTATCAAAAGATTAAATAGCTATCTTCTCATAATATTATTGCTGTTGTTATTGTTTTATGTCGGGTTAAAAACGAATTTTTAAAAAATAAGTTTTTATATTTTTTTTTTGGCTGTAGCTTCATGCGAAACAAACATTATTTTGTTGCGGAAGGTTGGCTGCAGTATTGGTCTATTTTAAAATCGTAGTTGTGAGTAGAATAAAAGTTCATAAAAGTAGAGTATACTATGGATGCTACGTAAAACTGCACGTGCCATCAGCGCATACGGTCACACACCTACAGTAAAATATTGAAGATAGCTTCTTCAAGCTTCAGCCAATTAATATGATCACCCGGGAGGAGAGATGTAAACGAAATAAAGTTGAATGACAATGTTGTGCCAAAGTTATAGCGAGACGATGTCAATATTATAATGTAAGTACCTGCCTCGGTGTTTCATCAAGAGTACGAGTATAATTTAGATTGTAAAAAATGTTCATATTAAGTGTACATTCATATACGAGTATTGCCTCACTTTCCCACCTGATTTTCGCGCGCTCTGCTACTGTTTCAATGTATTATTAAACGTGTGTTACAATTTAACTCCAAAATCAGCATACATACGTGTGTCAATTTGCACTCTGTCCCAGTGGCACCTTATTTATATCCGCCGCCATCTTCATCCCCAATTCAATTTTCCGCCAACATGGTATTAAGGGTTCTCACGTGTGCCTAAACCCTAATATTTATGTACGTATGTACGTACTGTGGGTTCCCCTTCTAAACAAATCCCCCGGCGAAAAAGAAAAAGAAAGAGAAAAAAAGAAAACCAAAACGCCGAATTCCCCAACTGGAAAACAAAAGTGAAATATTTACGTCGCGTAATTGATAGGCGAATTACGGATTTTCTGACATCCGACAAGTCGTAATATTCTCAGGTGAGATTACAGCAGGCTTTTCACCCACCGGTGAAGGTAAATATAGGTCACCACCGCACCAATTTATAATCTACGAAAACAAGTTAACAATCGCAGAATAGATAGACTCTACTTTTACCTACACGCTCTCTCTCTCTCTCTCACACACACACACACACACACACACGCACACACACACACACAAACAAACAAACAAACACTAGCCCTCACAATCTCATACACTCATATATAGTTACATTATACACTCATTTCTCTGTCACTATGTTTCTCTGTGCGTTTGTCTCTCTCTCAATCTCTCTCTCATCTCTTTCCCTCTTTCTATTTTACAAAATTTTGGAATGGGGTGCGGTCGACTAAAATACGCAGAGCCTAGAAATCCGCATTAAGAAATGTTTATACGTGCTCTCATGTAGCCGAAAATTCTAATCTTTTGGGGTACATATTCGCGAGAAAGATTAAAATTAATTACTTATAGGTATACCTATCTTCTTTGCTACAACGCGTCTGCAAACAATGAATACGTACTTACAGTAATATAATGTACTCAAACTGCGACATGACTCCATGCGCTGTTATTAGCAAACTGTATACCTACATATAGGTATCTATAGGCGCAATAGTAGAATAGCAGCGCACGCTGCTCATAATAACGGCCAGTCATTGTCGCTCGTAACCCATAAAAAACATTAATAAAAACACCGAAACCGAAAACGTACCTACAGACAATATGACGAATCATTTAACTGTGTGTTGCAGTGTACGTACCACCTATATAGTCGATGATTAGCTACCTCCGCCGGTACCTAAACAGGCTCATAAATATTTTGTTACTTATTTAATTTTTCAATATTCAGACGCGAACGATTTGCGAGAAGAGGAAAGATTTGTAAATGGAATTTTCACGAAACCAATACAATAATTCGATTAAATTACGAACTCGCATCAACTGCGTAACTTTGTACGTACGTTAGGCTAAGTCTACGTTAAAACGATTTTATGAACGATGTTAATTAGTCGTCGTGAGTTACGCAGCGAGGTGCCACGCTGGTCGCTTTGGTGTGTTGGAAGACATTGTGTTCGTTTTTTTGAACGTTCGGTTCTGTTTGGTAGAACTACACCAGCTTACACCAGTAGCGCTATTCTACGAAGTGTACGAATGTTATGTGACTTTGAGCCAAGTTTTACTTGAACGTTTGTGGAATCTCCCTACCAGTGTAGGCACGTGTAAACTGGTTGTAGTTCCGTCAAACAGAGCTCTTTTTTGTAGTTTAATCTATTCGTTTCATATAATTCCAATTATGACGACTCATTTACGCCCTCACTCACGGAACATGTCTGAGTAGGGCTATTTGCAAATTAGTTTTATGCGATGGAAAAGGGATTTTCAAAAAATGAACTGGTTTTGGGAACATTTGTTGGTATATGTTTATTCATAAATGTTAAGAGTCGAGTCTAAAAATATTATAGTAAGAAGGTATATTTCTCATCTTGTAAGGTACCCATTCGAGGTAGGTAACTTTATGTGGGTAAAATTTTTTCAATTAATTACTGCAAAAATTAAAGTGGGATATAATGTTGTGGTCTGTGAAGTTTTTGTTGTTTTCATTCTAGTTTCTTATGGCATCGAAACCCCTTTTTGTTTCACTCTCAATTTCTTTCGGATTGAAATAATTTCAAAATATTTGTTTTTTTCTGCCCACATTCACGAAAGTACCTTCATGAAAACATTATTATTTTAAGGCTGGTGCATATTTGTATCATTTAACCGTATTGCATAGTCGTATGGTTTTAAAGTGTGCAAGGTGCATAATCTCGTACTATTTTAAAAAAATTATAGGATAATACGATACGAGCCTTTCCCAGACAGTGTCGGTATTCTGCAGTCACATCAAAAGACATATTAAGCTGGGATTGAAAAATTTTCAGTGGAATTTTAAGGTATGATGCAATCCCAGGCAACGCCAGACAAACTGAGAGCCGTATCATCCGTGAGTATTGTATCATGATACGCACCGATGATATGATATAGGCAGAATTTTAAAAATATGACCTTTAGATGGGCTAATGAACCAGTTTACAACCTTATATTGGCAGATTATTAAATATAATAGAGAAAGTACATGAAATAAAAAGTAGCTTCATTTTCAAGATTAAATATCACCACTTTTAAGGCAGTTACCTTACCTTACAATTTTCAAACTCATTTTTATTTATTTTATTCGTATTTATTGTGATTTCTGAATTTTTAATATTAGGTACATATTTATTTAGGTACTTTTCTACCCTAATTCAATAATTTAAAAAAAAAAAATTTCCCATTATGTCCAATAGGCCTGAATGCGGGGCAAGCAAATTTGAATTTGGTACCTTAGGAGTGGGGACTACAGCTAGAAACGTCGTGTCCATTCTTCTTAACAGCATTAGGAGTAGCATATTTCCACTACTACACATTTAATACACTGTGCTGATCACATAGCTGGAGCAAAAATTTGACAGCTTGTGGTATCCAAAAACAAACACACATCCCAAGTATGGGATTTGAATTCACAAGCTGAAAGTATATTTGGAATCTTGAGAAACCGTAGAGTTGAGCTCAAACAGTCAAACTACCAGTCTACCAGAGGAAGCTCTCAAGGCCTACGTAACATGTTGGACAATTTAGTGTAAAAGGGTAAAATAAGTAGGCCAACCTATTAGTGTAATTCACGTTTAATACAATGAAAGGTGTTACATACAGTTACATAAAATGTAATCCTGCTCTTGTAGTTCTTAATTCTTGTATGACCTCATGGTTTCCAAATGTCTGATGAACCAATAGATTTTGATCAATTGTATTTATGGTTGAAACCAAAAACAGTTTTTAGTAGGTAGAATGGGGAACACTTTTACTATCAGTGTTCACTTCTGGATTTATTTTTTGTAAAAACAATTAATAGTTTGACTTAAAATGTCGATTGACAATGGTATTGTGTTGTGAACATAGGAAATATTCATGACAAATGAAAAATATCTACATTTAAAATGAGACTAGTGTTCACAGTAGAATAAAAAATGCGAACAATTAAAAAAACATATAAAGTCCGTTGGTTCACCATTGATCGTGTATAAAATCTGCATGTCACACATTGTGTAAAGTCAATGATTAAAAGTATATTAATGTGTTTCGTAGAAAGGGAATTATCTGTGTCGAGTACTTGATTCATTCATCTGTGGTGTAGTGAAGTACAAACTTAGTATTTATGAGCCATTCCCCGATTAAGTATATATATAAGTTTAATTCTCTAGTGATGTAGTGAAGGCTGTGGGATTTTGGATGTCTCAAGATTGAGCAAACATATGATAGCAGGAGTGAACTTGTGTTTGATTTTGCTATCAAACCTACCACACAGGCTACTGTTGTCACATTTTTATACCTATTTGTTTTGTTTCATTTGGCTTGATTTGTTTTTGTTATTTCAAATTTTAATTTCTGTTAAGAATAAACTTCTTTTTCTTTTATTTTGAGAAATGTCAACTGCATTTTGAGAATATCTCAACTCATGCAAGTACAGGCATTTTCTGACACTTGTTCTGAACACATCACATCTTATTGAAAATTTCTCACTTTATACTCTAGTAGCATAATACCTACTACATTCTACCAAATTCCTATAAGACAAAGTGTCAAATTAATTTGAAAACAACCTGTGTAGGGAAAGTGTATCATCGCAAACATATCAATCTGAATTAACTATAGAACAAGTTGACCACAACTGTGGCCACATTGGATAAGACTGTTAATTTTTCCCACTTGATCTTGTTTTGGTATGCATGGATCAAACCCCAATCGTGGCAACACCTACTACCCAAACAATTGATTCATTTTGCATCATAATAATTATATATCCTCTTGACTCTGAATCTTAATCAGATTTACAAATGGTGAATTTTTTCAGAAAAATATGTAAATATTCCTGAATAGTTATCGGTAGGACTTATTGAGTACCTACTAAAGTCCTTATCAAAATATACAAGTCATTTTACTCCCTGAAAAAGTAGGTCTATCTAATTTAGTTCCATAAATCACCACCGCAGTGCACATTCGATGGAGTGTTCTCTTTAATTCTATATTAATTACATTGCAATTGAAGTTCATAAAAAAAATGGCAAGGTAACGTTGCTTTTAGAAAATCGAAATTTTGCAGAGACATTTTTGCATGTTAGCTCGATATTCTGTGAAAATTTATTTGAAATTGTACGTTAGGTTATGAAGATATTGTTGAAATCATGTCAAATTAATGAATTCAAATTATATGAATTCAGTCAATTCTCAAGAACCAAAGGTAAAATTGAGCTGAAATTTCGATGGATCATTTTGACGCATTAAGTAGCTAATGAATCTGTGAAAATTTGGATGAAATATAAGTTGGGTTTAAAAAGTATCTCTGAAATTCTTCAAGTATATTTGAATCAGAGAATCTGAACAGAATTTCAGCGATATCTCCTAATCTCAAATGTACGATTTCATCCAAATTTTCACAGATTATCGAGCTAACTAATTAAAATGATACCTACATCAAAATTTCAGCTCAATCCTATGTTTGGTTCTTGAGAATTGATTGAATTCATATAATTTGAATAATTTAATCTGATACAATGTCGGCGATATCTTTATAGCCAAATTTACGATTTCGATGAAATTTTTACATAATTTTGACCTAACATATGACAATATTTCTGCAAAATTTCAGCTCTCTAAAACCAACTGTTCTTTCACAATAATTCCCAATTACACTGGTTGCAATGAAATTAAATGGACATTCTGGGAATACTAATTTGTCTTAGGCGCTGTGGTGACGAAATGTGGAAGTAATTGACATGGTACAGCAATTTTAATGATAAGGCAAGGGGTGAAATTACTTGTGTATTCAATAAAGACTTTCGTACCTACTTCTTACCCCAGAATATGGTGAAGCAGTTCGACGATTAGTGAGTTAAAAATGTTATTAGGTAAATTATTGAAACACTGCAAAATTGTAGATCTAGTCACATGCGCACATCATTGATTTTCTTCTGATCTCAGTAATTGTAAAACAATCAATGAATCACTCGGAAATCAGGGAACCAAGTGCGCAATGCTGGATGCTTTGCTGATTGATTACAGTCCAGTCGATAAGGAAAGTCGATACTTACGGCAGATGATCCGAAAAAATGGGTATGATTGAGTTCACTTTATAATCGCTTGCATTCGGTCGTCCATTCAACCCGCACGTGTGCTCACAGTTGCGTTTATTATGGTCTCTTAAATACGATTGATGATTCAAAACTAACCTTCCGGGTGAGTAACCTTCGGCTCGAATAATTATAATTATTAGCCTTGTTTTACGGGGGAAAAAAAAAAAGAGAAAAAAAAATAAGGAACCTTTTTTTCGACTTTAGCTCTACTAAACTTATTTTAAACACATACTCCGTAAGTATTTTCTTGGCTTTTTTTCTTCCTCATTCTCCCAGCGTCATTCTATTTCAAAACTTTCTTCACCCAAAAAACACGTTTCTTTTTTTTCTCTCTCTTCCATATATATATATATATATTTTTTTTTTTTGGTCTTCGAGGATATTTTTGTCCTTCAGAACATTAGCCTAAGTTTTGCGTCGGTTACTAAACGACATCTTTTGCTCGTTGGCGTTCATAATGTCGGTTTTAACGTCGAAATGGTAATGGGCAAAGTTGAAAGTTGTTGAAATTTTCATGAGCGTGTCTCGAACTCGAAACGAGGATTAACAATTTAAGATGGAAAAATCACTTTAAATTCAACTCAACGACGTAACCCACTCCGGCAAAATGACCCGAATCGCACGTTTCTAGTTTATTATTTTTACAAAATTATATTTTCTCTCTTCGTCGTCTGTATTTGTATTTTGTTGGTCTGCGGATACTATATAATGATATGTTGTTTAGCCTGCACACTGTTTTCGCTAACGATCCGAAACATTTTCTTCTTTTTTTCTATTTTTTTTTTTTTTTTGTTTGTTTGTTTGTTTGCTTGTGTTGTTTGTTATTCCAGTTTTCCAGCGACTTTTGATTGTTCAACTTGAGAGCATAGGCGCTCTAATTATCTTGGAAGAAACTATTTATGGGTATACATACGACGAACCATATTGTGGCCAAAACGTTACCGCGAAAATAAGAAACGTGTGAAGCTTTTTTTTTTTTGTTTTTTTTTTTGTTTTTCCTGGAAAATTTGTACAATATTATCGGAGGTTAAGGAACGTTTAAGCAGCGAGGAGGACGTTACAGCAGGAAAACAGTTTTGAAATCCATATCCGGTCGAATTAGCTCATTAATTTCGCTACCATCTTGCACCAATGATCAATGGAAGGGAGAAGTATAACGAACTCTGTTATTTTTTTTCGGTTTTTGTCTTTTCGCTGTACCCGGACTTATTACCTTTTCCTTTTTACCCAGTTTGCTTGCAAACGAGGTATTAAAATTGATCTCACAAAAGTGTTAGGAGTGGAGACGATGAAAATTATCCGTTCCGTGAGAAAATGAAACGATTGGTACCATTTTTTCATTTTAACCTAATTTTTTACGCATATATATGTATATGTATGTATGTGTCACCCAAAATTTTGTGTTCACAGTTATGTGAAAGCTATCCGGTTGATAGGGCTGAGATTTTTAATTTCTCGAGAGATAGTACTCATATTGGAGCATGTCTGAAACAAGTTTTTTACCTATAGGTTGATTAGTTTCTGAGAAAACTGGCAAACAAAAAATTCCTAGAAAAGTTGTTTTTCCGGGATTCTGAAAAAAATGACGAAAGAGATCAGGCTGACATTTTCACAATAAATTTTTCTTAAGGTTGATGCAAATTTGGTAGAAGTTTGGTGCCTATTTGTTCAGTAGTTTCCGAGAAAACCGAAAAACACAAATTGCTGAAAAAAATATTATGTTCATGGTTTTGAGAAAAGTGCCAAACAGATAGAGCTGAAATTTTTACAAAAGATGGTTATACGGGAGAAAGTATATGAAAAGTTTGGTGGTCATTGGTTCAGTAGTTATTCAAAAAACTGGAAACAAAAAATCTTTGGAAAACCGGTTTTTAGTATAGAGGTTGTGGAACGGTGAAGCAGAGTAATTGTGTAAAAGAAATAAAGCTATACTCGAAGTAACATCTTAGAAGTGTGTGTAATCGCAGCAAAGACGTAAATCATGTACATAGTTTGCAGAGTTACAAGATAAGCGAGTATATAGATGGTGATGAATGAGTGAGTGGCAGAACAAGGTAACAGTGTAGCCGCGAGTAAAAGTGTAAAAGTATTCAGAGAAAGATAGTGGAGTGTTCGGGGAGGAGGATTAGTGGTCCACATCGGTAGATCGATATTTTCATTAAAGAAGTGGATAACTGTTGATAGTTTTTTCTAATTTCTCAATCTGAAACTAGCAATGGAATATCGATATATTGGTAGTCTTTGATATAAATATCGATTAATATAGATATTAATATTGTTGGGTATACCAATCCTTTTCTCTCCACACTGATGAACAACCCTTAATCTTTTCTTAAACTCTCTCATTCATGGTAACACTTTCTTTCCCACTCATTCAACTTTATTCAATCGAAACCTAATCGGGAACCTTCGTCTAACTCTGTATCGCTTGTTAAACTATCATACAGATTGTTATACTCATTTTACATGAAATATAGTGTACTTCTACAGCTTGACTGAGTTTAAACGTCTTTATATTCGTCATCCGAGGTCCTTGACTCATCATGGTAGCATCGCTCGGTAACAATCTTTAAACCTATGTAACAAAAATTTTTTTAATAACCAAAAGTTTAATCGTTTGTGATAAACAAAAATCTGCTGCAAAGCTCAATGCATTTTTTTGGTCATTTTTGTAAATTCTTATGTTGGCTAACTTAGCTCCAACTTGTCCTTTTGTAAAATTTTGGATCAAAATATTAATGACCAAAATTGTTTGTTAATTCACTGATTATCTCGTAGTCAATGACGTCAATTGCTTAAAAAATTTGCACCCTGCTTGTGTGTCAAATTTGGTTGTGTTTTCGAATTTCCATGGTTGTCGTCGATTGCTGAACTGTTTGGAAGCCCTGCCTGTGTTGTCCAGAAGTCAGTAAATGTCGTTAATTATCTCCCTGCTTGTGTGAAATTAACTCGCCGAAACTATTATTGGATCATATTGTCACAAACCACTGCAAGTTGAATGATCGCCTACAGTGAAACAGCTGAAATTAATCGTCATAACTCGTCATTAATTCAAATTGCCAAGTTACCAATGTAGAAATTATCTAGTCAAAATTCAAATTGTTAAAATCATCCAAGTTCCAGTCAGAGTTCGTTGAAATACAGTATTCATCTGTATAAAATTTGTCAAAGTCCAAATAAAGAGTCATTAGCTGGTTCATCACATCGAGAATGATCAAATTCAACAGACATTTTTTCAGAGAAGTCAAAAAAATTGGTGTTCAGTCATAAAAAATTGTAATTTGCTGTAAAAGTTAGTAATACTAACATCAGGTATTTAACTTTGATTCATAACATTTTCGTAATTTTGTGCATATTATTTATTGTCAGATCAAAATTTTATTTGTATATCCAAAATGCCTGTTATTTTTGGATATTTTTGGCCGGAAAAAATAATTGAAAACGAACAATTTTCAGTAATTTGTTTGCAGCATTTGGCAAACACTTTTGTCCAAGAATGTACCTTTCATCACATAAGCATGGCTCGTTTCGTTCTTTTGTTCAAACTTGTATACTTTACCTATTGTTTGGTGCAACAAACTCTCACCTCCTTATCTTAAACTATTCATATTTTCGTTAGCGCCGTTTTCTCTATTCAAATCTACATTTTGCATGAACCTGTAATACTAGGAATACTGCACAACTTTGTCTCGAACATTGTTGAATTTTATTTTATGTGATTTAGCTTATCTGAACAAAGACTTGACCGTTTTTATTTAAATTTTTATTCTACTTTGAAATTATGTTCACACAAATTCTTGAATTTTATTTTATTTTATTTTTTGAAATTCTTTACTAGAATTATTTAATTTTGAGTGGATTTTCCCCATTTCATTTTTTTCTTCAAATCAAAATTATATCCTCTCAAATTTTTTTTATTAAATCTTTTTATTATTTGGAAATTTTTTTAATTTATGCTTTTCACGATTCTACAATCAAATATTCCCTTAAAGAAACAAAATTATCCCACTATTGTATTTCATTTCAATTGTATGTTGTGCATTTGCTATTTGATTTATTTCAAGATAAACACTTACTTAATTACCTATATTTTTGTATAATTTACCAACTTATTTACCATAATTTCACCAATATAATAATTATTAACAATGTAGCATGTGATAGTTACCAATTTTTAGCTTTTAATGAACACAATCCACTTGCCTTTTTATTTTTTTTTATATATTACAAATATTTCAAGTGTAATTGTATTTCCAAATATTTTTATCAATTTTTGTGCAAATCTGAACAAAAAATTTCGTGCTCCGTTCAAAGGATTGTGGAGGGGTGTTGGGTATACCAATCCTTTTCTCTCCACACTGATGAACAACCCTTAATCTTTTCTTAAACTCTCTCATTCATGGTAACACTTTCTTTCCCACTCATTCAACTTTATTCAATCGAAACCTAATCGGGAACCTTCGTCTAACTCTGTATCGCTTGTTAAACTATCATACAGATTGTTATACTCATTTTACATGAAATATAGTGTACTTCTACAGCTTGACTGAGTTTAAACGTCTTTATATTCGTCATCCGAGGTCCTTGACTCATTAAATATAGATTAGTATCGATGTTATTTTGCAATTTTTTAAAGTAAGGTCTTTCTCTTCATCTCCATCTCCATCTCTATCTTTATCTCAGTGTTCATCTCCATCTTCACTTCTATCTCCATCTGCAAACTGTGTTTTCTAGGGAAACATTGCTGCGTTAGAGTTTTTCCTTCTCTACTTCCTCTGTCAAAAAAATAATAACAATGATAATAATATTTAAAATCTAATATAAAAGAATCAGAAAATGAAGATCTCTGTTGAACTCAATTCACCTTCTAGCCAGCAGCAGCGATTCCAGTTAGGAGATTTTGTCTTAAAGTAGTCGTTCTTTTGCACCTTGTTGCCATTATCTCTTGAATTTACAAACAAAAACGAAAACTGAAAGCTTTCAGCTTTTATTGGCTGTGACCTCACCGATTGCACGGAAACTTTGAGAAAGTTCGCTAGTGATGAGCTTATTTCGTACACTCTGTATTGGTAGCATAACCTTAAGAAAAATTAATAATTTAGAGCGTATGCGAAGCATAATTATTGTACTCTGAATAAGTTCTTTGAAACACATTTTCATTCATAAATTCCAAATTCGTTAGTAATTTCCACCTCATGCTCAAACAGTGTGTGATTTTCATGATTTTCAGTACCTACTTTGAAATTCATCATACGCATGCCTAAACAATCGTAGCCTATATTCAATGTGGATAAATTTTCACAGTCATAGGGCTATCTGTGTGTTCAATCCTTAACTCGTGTTTGAGAGTCCAAGCAAGGTCTTTGATTTTGCGAAGAACAATACTATTGGAACCATTAATTTGATCTCCGACATAATAATTATGGAAAAGAAGTCGTGTTGCATAAACGACTCAAAATCCAGGAAAACCATTTGGTAACTCTTCTCCATCACCTCCAGCAATTTATGCCATGCTAGCATATAAGAACGTAGATAATTCCATCAAGGTGGAGGTTCTACATATACTATGTCGTCTCTTATGACTTCTCCCCTTAAAACGCCGCCATCACCAATAAAGCCACAATGTATTTGGATACCAAACTTTTTTTTTTTACTGGTGGGGTCAACCCCTTTCCTTACGTACGTCGTTGCTAACCTGTCTTTACCATTGTGCACCACGACTGAGACAAATTAGATTTGAAAGGAATTAGCTGTTATTTGCTAGCAGAAAACACTGAATTACCTTAATTCTATTTAATTTGTTTATTTTATTTTTGCTCATTATTAAATTAAGGTTACACTCAATAGCGCTAGGGCCGATTACAGACAGAGTGAAGGATTCTTAAAGACCAATAATTATTTGATTGAACAAAATAAAAATTTACCCTATTAAAAGAAAAATTTTTTCTTTCAATTTCCAGTTGTCACGAAGTGATTTGAAATGATTTTCGAGCCGATATAAAAAATTGACGTAGATCGACCTGAACGGAAGTTCAAACGATTCACAATATAAATATAGTGTGAAGGGAGGGGGTTTGAAGCGAATTAATTGGTTCAAACCTCCGAAAAAGACGATAAAGTATTCATTCGATAGTGGAAAAAAAAAAAAAAAAAAGAAAGAAAGAAAGTAAAATAATCAAATAAATACAAGAAGATTATTAGGAAGCCGAAATTCACTACATTTTTGCTTGTATTCGCTGAATTTTAGATAAAGGATCAGGAGAGAATTAGTTAGACGTTTTCAACGCTGAAGGCAGTTGTAAAAAAAATTTCCTCAATTTCTACACAAGTACGTAACGACATCAAAGTGGATGAAAGTCTGTGTATAACTGGGAATCAATGATATGTTTACAATTTTATGTACCAAGTTCAAACGAAAATTGAAACAATTGGATTTGTGGATAGGATTAGGCAGCAATAATAAATAATGCATCTGATATTAACAAAAAAAATTAAAAGAACATCGTTTGATTCTTTATTATTTTTACCCAGTTTACAAAGAGGGTATTAAAGTTGATTTCACAATAGGGTTAGGGGTAGGGATGATGAAAATTATCCGTTTCATGAGAAAAGAAAACGATTGGTACCATTTTTTCTTTCTGACCTAATTTTATTTGTGTACCTACCTTTATACTATGTATGTGTGGCCCAAAATTTTGTATTCACAGTATTGAGACAACTACAGGATAGATAGGGCTGAAATTTTCAAAAGAGATAGTTTATCAGAGCAAGTTTGAAAGAAGTTCGTTGCCTATCCGTTTATTAGTTTCTGAAAAGCTGAAAAATAAAAAATTCCTGGAAAAGTCGTTTTTCTAGGATTCTGAAAAAATGACAAAAAAAGGATCGGGCTGAAATTTTTACAATAAATTTTTCTTACGTTGACGCAAATTTGGTAGAAGTTTGGTGCCTATTAGTTCAGTAGCTTCCGAGAAAACTGGAGAATAAAAATTGCTGGAAATAATTTCATGTTCACAGTTTTGAGAAAACTGCCAAACAGATAGAGCCGAAATTTTTACAAAAGATGGTTATCATGTGGGAGCAAGTATATGAAAGAAGTACGGTGCTCATCGGTTTAGTAGTTCCTGAGAAAATTGAAAAATAAAACATACTTGGAAAAGTTGTTTTTCCAGGATTCTGTGAAAATGACATAAGTGAAGGAATTGAAACATTCAGGATAGATTATCCTTCGGTAGGTGCAAGTCTGACATAAATTTGATTCATATTATTACGGTAGTTTTTGATAAAACTGGAGAAGAAAAATTATTGGAAAAAATATTTTGTTTGCGGTTTTGAGAAAACTACAAAAGTGATAGGGCTAAAATTTTCACAAAATATATTCCTCAAATAGGACCAGATCATATATCAGTTTGTTGTGCATGGATTCAATAGTTTCTGAGAAAACTAGCAAACAAAAAAGTCCTGGAAAATCGGTTTTTAGCAATAAAACATCGATAGATCCTTATTTCTGTTAAAGTTATCGATAACTATCGATAATTTTTCATAATTTTTGTTGAGACCACCAATCCTTCTCCCCTCTCACTCCTACGAACACACGATCACATATCGAATACATTTATTTATATCTATTCGCGGCTACACTGATATACCACTTCCGCCGCTCACTCGTTCATTTCCGTTACCGTTTGTTCATTACTCTGAAAATGTACTTTGCTTAAATTATGTAACTTATGAAATAAACACTCGCTTCTTGGACGTAACTTCACTCAAATCTTTCTTTCTTGTTACAACTCCGGTCCTCAACCTCTATAATTTTGTTTACCTTCAACTAGCAATGAAATATTGTTATATTGATGTTTGTCCGATATCAATAACCATCGATATAAATTTCGATTAGGGTAAAAGCAATAGTTTTCAATACTTTAAGAAATTTTAAAAGTTATAGCATTGTTTCATGGCTCCTTGGAATCAGAAATCTATCCACTATTAATTTTAAATATAATATTGAGTTAAATCTCATTATTTTCATAACTGATAACAATGAAAATAAAAAACATCAAAATCCTTAGTTTCTGACACTAATGGTTTAGATAGCAACAGTTATAGCATTAATTTGTGACACTCCTATCAAAATAACCTGCACGAAATTTATTTTACCAAATAATTATTTAATAGCTACTTGGAATGGGAAATCTATCTGTTACTATCCATTTGAAGTATAGTATTGAACAAAATTTCATTATTTTCAGAATTTTTAATACTGAACCAATATAGCATCAAAATCCTTAGTTTATGAGACTATTGGTTTCAGTTTGTGACACTAATTATTTAGATACTAACAGTTATTGCACTAATTTGTGACGCTTTTGTTAAGACAACATACGTCAACTTTATTTTACAAAATAAAAAACCATAATTGGGAATACTGTAGTTTTGTTTCATCTAAAATGTAACAGACATTATAGTTCATATCTAGTAACAATACATAAGCCTAAGAATGGCTAGAAAATCAGGTGTCACAATCTAATACATTGAATTTTTCTTCTTACACTAATTTGCAACAGAAGTGTTGCAAACTAATGAAATTAATAATTTCAGGCATTAGGTAGGTTATAATCAAAATAATAAATGGAAATATATTGTTTCATATAAAATACATGTTTTTATCCATCCTTCAGGGTTTCTCTTTGTGTAACAGTAATTCTTCAGTCATTCAAATCAACTGCTGAACCATAATTTATAACTTTTTTGGAAATCATCAACAGTAGAACAGTGATCATTTTTTACTCCTCAAAAAAGTGAATATTTAATGTTTTTTTATACTTAGACGATGAATATTTTATATGCGTATGTGATGTTTTCAAAATAAAAAGAAAGTGGGCGTCTTAACAAATACTGAATATCCTAAATTACTGTGGCAGTAAGCTCAATTTTTTCATATTTGGGTGAAAAGTGTCGCCAACTACTGACTTTACCCTACTACCCTTATTTTTGAACAATGTTTTCAAGTTTTTTGAATTTAGGTTTTTGCTTTTAAATTATGAATAAAAATTGGCCAACTGGGTTTTTTAGCCAAGTAGGTACTTCTGCGCTAGAGTTTTTAATTTTTTCTGTTTTCTATTCAGCAAATTAATAAAGGTATTTGCACGAACATTATTTTGATGTTGTTATTTGTTACATTCAGTCGAGGACGGGAGAAGAAATATAAAAAATCGTATTTCCTCTTCCACTTTCCTTCGATTATCTATCTCTCGTTAATTAAGCTTATAAAAATGTACTCAAGCGCAACAAAAATAAAAAAAAATTTAAAAAAATAAAAGAAAGCGATGAAAGTTTTTTGAGTATTAATTGAAGAGTGGAAGTGGAAAAAATTACTATAATGTATTCAGACGTAACAGCAATGTCACATAGTCTACTACAGCACTTGAAAAGCTTACATTGTACACATTTTTATACGTTCAAGTAGGTAGCTCTCTTATTGACTGTGTTCTGGTTTCGCAAGCGAAAAAAATTAATTTTCTCTTCGTGCAAGTATCTTCTATGACCTTAATTATGGAACGATTAATTTGCGTATCACAAGTCTTATTGGGGAAATTATTAGTTTACTCGGTTGAGCAAGTTCTTATTAGGTTTCGTTAAGAGGGCAAGTGTCTCCAAAAGTACTCAATTTGACTGAAGTGAAAGCTAAAAGTAGGAAAGAGGAAGAGAAAAAACACGAAGAGTGTAGTAACTAATAAAGAGAGCTGAAATTTTGCAATTTTTATAAGTGAGAAGTCAGCAAATAACGTTCATAAATTTCGATGAAGAGTGTACGAAGTTTTTTCTTTGGTACTCAAGTACTTAGCCTCTAAACTCATCAAATGCCATTTTCGTTGTTTTTTTAAATTTTTTCTGCGAAGAATAATTAATGTGTTGTAGTAATTTCACCTTTTATCAACACTTAAACCTTTTTAATAGGTAGCTTTATATTGAGCCAGTTATTTTGCAAAAACATTTAGGGGCAGATAATTTCAGTTAAAAATTAGGGGTAAAATTCCGTTAGCACTATTCGAGACTTATGATAATTTTTTCGAATTTTTTGATCCTATTACCAAACAGTAGTCCTCTGATTTAAAATAATGTCCTTTCAGTCCTAAAATGAGAGCAGAAAACGTGATATTATGGATCGAAGGTGCATAAAAAACATTTTTCGGTCCGTGAACCAAAAAGTGAAATTTAAAACTCCGAGAAATCAGTTTTACCAATGAAATATCATGAAAAATGTTGTTTGAAATAACAACATTTTTATTTTGAGAAAAACGTATTTTCTTTCATTGAATGATTTTTCAACTGCTATTAAAGCTACAAAGCTGTGGTTGGTTGTAGCGTGCGGGCATTATTTCCTATTTTCTGTTATTTTCCTTTCCTTTCTTTCTCATTTTCTTATGTTTAATTTAGACGGAGCTACTTAATGTTGGCTAGCAATCACACAGCTGATCACCATTCTTTTTGTTGTTAAACTGCTGACTTTTGTCCACTTCATTTTTCACTTTTGATTTTTACATAAAACTGTCAACATGTTCTTCTTTTTGTGAGTGGCTACATACTCGCTTAAGATTGAATTTATTTCTCATTTTGGATTCAAATTCATGAAGCTGGCCTTCAGAATGCGGTCAAAGCGCGATTACCTCCATCTAAACTCCGGTAAAATGTATATCGTTTGTCTTTTTCCTTACAAATTCTAAAATGTTCTCTTATTTATGTTTTCCCGCCTAAGCATGTTCCGCACACTAAAGTTGTTCATGTTGAATCTCGATTATGCGGATAAATATTAGAATGTTCTAAATTTCTTAAAACCTCATCAAAGTGGAGTGTGTGTGGAGTATGTTATGAGCGCCCGGTTCCCCTTTTTTTGGCAATTCCATTTTACGGTGAAATACAGCTTGTTTCACAAAAATTTGCATTGTATGTGAGCTTTTATTTAGACTTTTGCACACCACATGGTACTGCTAGAAAGAAAGAAAATTTACTCAATGTGGGGACTTAATACTCATATAAGATAACAGGGGCTCGCATCCCTCGATGACAGTTACCGCCAAAAGGCTGGTTAATATTTGTCTTTATGACATTACACTAACCTGCATGAGAAAAAGTTTGAACGTAATTACTTGCAGTTACTTGCAAGTAATGTACAAAAACAAAACCATGACCAATCAGACAATTATGGTGATGTCACAATTTGGTACACAAACCTGCCCTTCATTTCTTATCTCAACAAGGAATGATGGACCACCCTTATATACAGATGTATGTATCTTTAACATGTATGTATGTGTTTGTGTAAATAAGCCACTATATAAACCATCCGGACTGGCTCTAAAATTGCCACCATTTGCCCAGAATTTGTTTAGTTTAAGGACAACCTAATTTTTAGCTACTCGGGTGAAAAAATGTGCAACCTAGGTCTTCCTTTTCAATGCCCAAAATGTATAATTTCCATTCAGGGAGCAAAAATGTTTCAGAAGGAGAAAAATAAGTATTGGCTTCCAAAAAGAAGAAAATTTTTGGCTTCTCCCATTTCACCAAATAGACGTCTTCCCTAATTATGCATGTGCACGTGTTGAAAAAAATTACATTTGCAGCTCAAGTGCAATATGAGCAACCTTGACTCATGTGATTGCAATGATTACCAGCAACGTGGAAGGTTCTACATTCAGACCAAGAGTATATTGAGGTGAAACTTCGTTGTATACAGTAGTAAACTAAAGAATGGTCTGGGCCCATTCAACTCCAATAGATTCATTGAATAAAAATCAGATAGAAGTTTCACTTCAGCCGTGTGTACCATCACACCCTCATTTTTTTATTTATGTTATCATATGTGTTTTTACAGTGATGTTCTATGTAGTGATGTTTGAAGAGGCTATTTTTGCAAGCTTCT
Organism: Ericerus pela; assembly: GCA_011428145.1. Classification (NCBI taxonomy): domain Eukaryota; kingdom Metazoa; phylum Arthropoda; class Insecta; order Hemiptera; family Coccidae; genus Ericerus; species Ericerus pela. Next base: position 306,186 of record WOFM01000008.1, read on the forward strand.
CTATAGCTCCTTGCCATGATGCATGGACTGTCAATTGGGCGATCCTTGCTCCAATCTTTATGAAAATAGTTTTTTTTTTAAATTTTTTTTTCGTTAAAATTTTTTTGTTTCATTTTTACGTTGTAGATAGTGGATTAGCTAAATTGTATATTAAGTACATATAAAAAAGAGTGCCAAAAAATGGGGAAGTCTTATTACTCTCGTATTGTGAAGCGTATCTTACACTTTTTCTGATCACAGACACTTGTCAGCGGCTTATATTGCAAATTTAAACTTGTCCGGGATCCTTCACTTTGCACTCTCATAGTGAAATATACTACTTATCGTCAGATTTCACTGCAAAGGAAGTTGTTTTGTGTTAAGCATAGTTCGCCCTTGACTCTTATTCACCAGCTTCTGGTGTGCTGGTTTACAAACGCTGATTCAACCAGTTTGATTTGTATGTTTACACAACACTGTAAAAAAGTGAAGTTGTTATCATAAATTTCACCAGCATTCTGAATTACACGGAGCCAAAACACTAGCTGGTACACCAATTGCTGCCAGCAGTACCAGCTGAAAGGTTGAAAACTTTCAACTTCATCAGCTCACCAGCGAACGAATAAATAAGCGAGCTAGTTCTTATTTACATCGGTTGGTTTATCAGCTACTAGCGTAAACCATGCTCTATTGACGAGTGAAAATATTAGAAGAAAACTCGAACCCATTTTTCACAATAACTTTTTCCCTTTCAATTTTACAGTGTAGATAGATCCGTACGAAAATAAAGCAAATAAATTTTCCTACAAAAAAAAGAAAAAAAAGGTGCTTTAAAATACTTTCGCAAAGTCAACAGTAACGTCGTCGTTGCATACCTACAGTAGGTACGCTACATTTTGCCCACTGAGTTCAGCCAATTCTCGCAAAACGGGTCCGCAGCTTCGCATTTACGGGTTTTCTGCCGATTGAAAATTGGAGCAAAGTGGATGGGTCTTTTTCGACGAGATAAAATTTGGTTTCCACTGCTCTACCAAATTAAATTAGCGACACGGCGACGAACGCCGAAAAAATCAAACCAAAAAAAAAGTTTGGAAAAAAAAAACAACGAAAAGGTCTATGCCACACACAAGACACGCATTCAGCTAAAGATATAAATACGGGGGTAGGTCGTTATCGGTGTGTCAGCGGATTTTGCCAAAGTAAATCCGATTTTCTACGGTGTACAATGGCGATGAGGTGTGGAGGAGGGGAGGGTGGCGTATTCACTGGGCCATGTACACGTTGTTTGGATGTGAAGTGGAACCGAGCGGAGCGAGTTTAAGGGGGGGGGGCTTGAAGAGGGTGTGGATTGTTGGTGCAAAAAAAAAAAAAAGAAGAAAAAGTTAAAAAGAATGAAACACAAAAAACCGTTTTGCTCAGCTTTTTGTGCGTTGTAGTGCCAACGTATAGACTGTATCCGCAATCAGTGGCCTATATATACGTAGCCTTTGCTGGGTGGTATGTCTTGGGTGCTTGCGCGAATGTAAGATTTATTTGGAACGCGTATAGGTACGTGCGTACAAACCACCAACTGCGAATGTGTGTGTGTATATATATATATATATATGTACGCACGTAAATCGAGGAGAAGCCATCTTTTTTTAATTTGGAAATCTCGAGTATTGTAGCACTCACGTTGTTGGTATAGGTAGCTGTATATATTATATACATGTATATATGGCGTATAGACACTCATATCAACTGGAACGATGGTGCAGAGTGTGCCTCTGTAAGTGTTGTATGTGGACGTGCGCCCTTTCCATCTGAGCGAGTGGTTGTATGCGGAGGGTGAATCGAGAGAGGTTAAAAGCTGGATGAACGTCGTTTCATTTTTTTAAACCTTATCACCTGTCGAATTAAGCGGTGACAAAGAATGTCGTAGCTGTACCTACTAAAACAACCCTCTCCGCCGCAGCGTAGCTTTGCTCTGCGTGTGCTTATGTGTGAGAATTCGTCAATAAAATACCAGGAAATGGGCAATCTGACAACGATTGTGGCGGTCTTATGGTGGCAATGGCATGTCCGTGTATATAGTATAACGTGTATCTATATATAAACACACACACACACATATATATACATGCTTAGGTACCTATATAATTATAATATTATACAGTATTGTTTTTTATGCGATGGGTTTTCACTTTTTTCATTTCACCCACCAACCAACTCGTCGCTCGCAACGTGTATTGTAAACTTTAAGCGGCTTTTGAACGCGAACAACGTTACTTTTCATCCGCCTTGCTGGAGAATTTCTAATATTGTGTACGAGAAACGTACACGTGCCTGGTTGAGCTTTTGTTCATTCGATGTGCGCGTCACAAAACCAAATCATTCCACCGGCCTGTCTTCCATTTCGCTATCCGCATTTGCCTGTTGAAAAAGTGATTAGTGAGATTGGTTTCAAAAGATAAGCCGGATGCCTCGGCGGTGTAAACCGCGTGCAAATGATGGGAGTAGAACTTTCGATACGAACGTAAGTGCTCTCCATGATCCATTTTCGTTTTGGTGTCGAAAGAGTGCCGGGTATGTACCGATTGACCTGAAAATGGCTGTTTGATAAAAGTCATTTTTTTCTCAGACGTTCATCGACGCAACCTTTCGTATTTTTCGAACGCAACCTATGAAACGTTGCTCTGTGTATTGTGCGTGTCCAAGCCAAACACACAGTCGCAGACACAAAAGTATACACCGTAGGGATTATTCGATGAAAATTATGAAAATTACCGAACCAGCAAATATCTCCGTAACAACGAATGCTGAGAACTTTGATTTTTTTTTTTTTTCTTATCAATTTAATAGATAATAATATCCCCTATCATTGCCTGGAAGAAGCTCTTTTTGAAAATTGTCACTAAATTTAATATGCTAATAAATTATCCGAAAAATTCCTCATGTCTTTCAGGTTATTTTTTATTTCATAAACACTGTTTCAGCGCTAAGTGACATCTGTTTTAAAAAAATGTAAAAATGATAGTGTTGGTAACAATAAAGAAATTTCAAGTATCAATAATGTAAGATTATAGGCTGCTCATAAGTTGTGACACCGGTTTTTATTCATTAATAATATAACGTCGCTTTTCATTAAAAACCTCGAAAGTTGAAAAAATCAAATTTTACAAGAACAACGAAAAACTGATTAAAAAAATCAGAAAAATTTTTCTGAAGTAGTAATTAACGTCATTATATTGTAAAAGTGAGGGGAAATTGGAGGATCATAAATTATAATTTGTTTTCTTTCACCTTTATATTTTAATTGGGGAAAGTGGTCAGTCTTATTTCTTTTTATGCAAGTTACATCATTCAGTCTGAAAAATGCCTTTATTTAGAGTCATTTCCTGCATTTTTAACAAATTCTACAAAAAATAATGGTGTCTAATTTTTTTCTTTCCTTTGTAATGGGTAGTCATATGTGGACATTTTTATTACCTAAAAAATTTCAAGAACAATATTTTAATTCGAGTTTCATTATTATAAGCTTTTATTCTGCTCTCTATTGCGAGTTTAAAATTATATCAATACTGAAGCCAACCTTACGCAACAAAATAATGTTTATTTCGCAGGAAGCTAGTAAAAGATTATTTCTTTTAAAAACCTCATAACTCTAAAAAATCAAATTTTACAGGAATAATGAGAAGCTGAATAAAAAAATCAGAAAACTTTTCCCAAAGTAATAATTTACGTCATTATATTGTAGAAGTGAAGGGAAATCGAAGGAGCATAAATTGTAATTTGTTTTCTTTCACCTTCTTTTGTTATATTCAAAATTGTTGAGACTTACTTAATCTAAATTTTAAGTTCAGATACCGACTTACGTGGTTTTTAGTTCAAAAACCTCAAGAGTCAGCTCTTTCTTCAATAAAAACCTCATAAATCGCCAGTTTATATAAATTTTTCCTCAAATATATCGTAAGTCGGACTTTTATGTTTTTTAATTTGCCTCTAGAAGCGCTAATAATGATTGTAGATTTACGAGGCTTTTAGAATTCAATACCAATAAATACTGCTATTGACACTGCCACACTGATAGCAGGTTCAATTTTGTGTGAATTTTTCCTCCATCTTAGACTTTTTTTTTTCCACATTCGTGTCAAAGGTAATTTTTCGAGACATGATTTAGGGACTTGTATATGGTAAAAAAAAAAAAAAAGGTGTCGAAGGATGTAATTTATTACATTTGAGGGCAGTGATATATTGGCAACACTGAATTTACATTATAATAATTTCATTACTGCACAACCAACTATAATTATAAATGATGCAATCCGAAAAAAATTTAATTTTTATCCCCCATTCCCAGGGGGTTTTATGTACGCCTAGTATATTTGAATTTCATTCAATGACTAAACAATTTCCCACAAAAAATTGGTGAAAAATAATATTTGAAATTTCAGTAATAAACGTTGTCAATCTTTATTATTTTCATAGAATGACTCATAGAAGAAATCAGGCTGAATCAAATGAAGTAAATTTAAATCAAAATACCCAAAATCTTAACCCCTAAGGAGAGAAAGGGGAGAAAGAAACGTTCCACCAAGTCACTGAGTGCTGAAAACATTTTCCCTGGAGCAAAATTAGGACATAGTTTTATTAACGAACGAACTTTTGTTATTAATTAAGAACATTGCGCCCATCAATGAAAAAACGTAAGGAAAGAAATCAAATTAAATCGAATAAAGTTTTCAAATTAAGACAATCGACGAACACAGTGGAGCACACGGCGCATGAAGTACCAAAAAGGGTGCAAGTGATCAAGGAGGAGCTTAACCTGTGTTTAGAAAGGGAATTACAGCCCAACATCATTAAGGATGCAAATAACTTTCAGAATGAATTGAAATTAAAATCCGTTCTGGAAATATTAAAGGAAATTAAATTTTGTAGGTAATAAAATTTCACATGTTACTTCACCAGAACAAAAACGGGATAGACGAAATAAAGAAGGCCAAAAAAGAGAAGGAAGAAGAAAATAAGCGAACAATTTCAGTCTCTTTCAGCTGTATTGGTCGAATGTCTTGATTTATGATTGCATAGAAAAGCAATAGAAACAAAAAGAGTAAAAAAAAAAAAACGATTTCAGACCCCACGTCCGTGTTAGTCATTCAGTCATTCATTTAATTATATATAGCAAAAGATTACTAATTACAAGCATCTTCTCAATGCGGAACTAATAACCTTAATTTTGTTCACCAAATTTCATGAATGCAAAAACCTACTCGTCAAAATAAGTAAAAATCTTTGTATTAACATTCTATCATTTGATTCCAAAGCATTAAACACATGAGAAAATCTTTAGAGTTCATTCGGTACATGTGTTTTCTGCCAATCTTGGAGACAATTAAAAGGAATATCCTATTGATAAGTAACCGAGATAGTCAACAATGATGATAACTGTCAATCACCATACCTTGCAAGTGACTCTTGACCACCACCCTCTCAACTATGGTTGGCGACCACAGACAGCACCCACAGCCAGTGCCATAAGTTGCATCTAAGGTTTACAGCTGTAACTGCTGATCACATCCATCATTCACAGCTACTGCCTGCCTCCAGTGATCCTAGCCAGCAGTCATGGTGAGTAAGCAGAATCATTGATCGCAGTCAAAAACCATAGCCACTGTACCAACTATTTCCAGATGTTATCGCAACTGAGGACAGTGCAGCCTGAAATTATGGCTGGCAACAATGGCTCATTACCCAAGCCATTACCCGCACTAATACCTTCCAGTCGGAGCTACCAACCACAGCCATGGCTGGAACTATGAAAGGGCGTTTGCATATAACCATGAAAGCTCTTCAGGCCATTTTTTCATTTTCAGTATTACTGCTGTCACATCTGCTTGTGGTCTTGCGGAGAAAATAATTAATGAATTTGGCTCTTGGGTGAGCTTCAGTGCAAATAATTAACATTGTATAATTTATGAACTGTAATATGATTGACTGTAGTTTTTCATCATTATTAGACACCAGAACACAATAATATGGATTATTAATAAGAGGTTTTCAGCCAATAAATGTATTTTCAGCCAGCTTATGTTATCACTAGACTGATTGTTTCGTTTGAACTTTGGTTATAAGCTTAAGGTCATACAACATGAACATTCAGATTGAAATAATGTGCCTGTACGTTAGCATACGAGTATTTTATATGCGAAGAAACTTGGATGCTTTCGCAGAAGGACTTCGTCAAAGCTACGAAGTGACCATCGATGGGCAACAAAAAGGGATAATAGATCTGACCGTATAATCAGTTTTGACTTATTGTTGAGCCACGAGTGCCCATTTGGCCGATGATTCTCCATCTTATTATTATCATTGTTAGTTTTACGAAGCCTAATGAAGTTTACGCTGTAATATACACGAAAACAAAAACCATCTCACCATCAAGCCGATTCAAGCAAACGGATGAATAATAAAATTACTTCAGTTAATCAATGTCTAAATTTTTCCTCATCGAATAAACTGGGTACTCACTTTTGATTAAAATGTCATCCACATTTATAATATTCTCGCAAGTATCATATCTTTTGGATTTATTTTCTTTCATTATATAGGCCTGCAGACTATCCGAGTCTGCACGCAGTCTGAATTCACGTTCTACTTTTGTCGCCATTGTTATGAATTTTCTTTTTTTTTTCCTTTTCTCCATACGAAATGATGCATTGTTCCATTTCAAAGGGCTGGGAAAGGACGACGCCGTGAACGTAATTACTATTACGAAGAAAAAAAAAATGAAAAATATAATATTAGAAGTAATTTTTCAACGATGTTGACGTTTCAGTAATTAGGTATTTGCAATTCGCCATTTTATGACAGGTCTGAAATTATTATCCCGTCAAAGAGTATAATTTTTCATTTCTTGGCTCAATGTGCATCAATTGAACAGTAAAAGAATTTAATGAAAGTAATTCGCATTTTTTAGTGTTTCCATATTGGTGCCCTAACCCCTCCTGCTTTCGGAATTCATTTCAAAATGACGACACTCTGTCGGCTGGTTAATTATTCGAAAGTCACTCGTTTTCGATATGGGATATTTATTTAAACGTACTTACTTTCGGTTGAAGCGTAGTGAAACAACACCTGGGGGGCTGGGACTGCTATTAAATGACACATATTGACTAAAATTATCCCAAATTAGTCTACTCGACGTGGAGAAGTAACGAGCCCAAACAAGTGTCGGTCATGGTATAAGAGTGTTGTATTAATACTCATACTCGTGGTATAGGTTATGGTCTCCTTGGTTTTGTACAGTCTAGTCATTTTGTTGGTCTTGGTCTTGGTATAGCAGATTGCGGTCACACATCAATGCTCCTTGTCTCTATTTTGCCCAGTCAAGGCTTGGTCTTGGTCAGGACTCTGGGTATGGATCTTGCATCAATGCCCTTTTTCTTGGTTTTGATCTCGATTTTATCGTTATGCAGCTGCACTGTTAAAGCTTGGTCTTGGTCTGGTATTGTAGGTCTGAGTCTTGGTCGCGTATAAATACTCAGTAGACTCGTAGACTTGGTACTGGTTTTAGTGTTGCAATTACAAGTCTTGTTATTGGTCTTAATCTGCACGGTTAATAGTGGTTTTGTATCAGTGATCATAGTCTTGATGTTGACCTTGCTCTGTAAAATTTAATTTTTGGTATTGGTCTCGCATCACAGAAGTTCTTGGGTCTTATATCAGCGCTCTTTGGGTTAGTTTTGGTCCAGATCTTGCTCTGTTCCATAATCGGTCTGGCATCAAAATCCAAACTTTTTGGTTATCATTACGATCCTACAACAATACTATTATTTTTTGGGTTGATTTTAATCCTGCACAGTCAAACCTTTTGCTTAAACTTGGTAGTAAAAACTTCAGTCTTGATTTTGTGCAATAAAGTCTCGGTCTTGGTCGTCGTAATATTTTCATTTTTACTGATGGCTAAATTACGGGCATACCAATTATGCCGTTCTCAAATTCACACCTGCAAATCATCAATTAGGAATTGAGTAAAATTTCGCGTGGAACCGTTTGACAGCTTTTCGTTTTTTGTTTCCTGCAGTTTTTTGTTCGTTTATGGGTTCGCACAGTCGCGTCTCGGTCTCGCAGATTCGAATCTTGATGGTCTCGCTTATGGTCTTATTTTCACGTCCGTTACCAGTTTTGTTCATTACTTAGCTATTTGAAATGTTGTGAATATGTGAAATTTCATCATTCCTCGTAGATTAGTCCCTGGCATGAAAATCAAACGAATGATCACCTTTTTTGGTTTAAGAATTTAGATTTTATTGTGAAACGTTTGACTACGTCGCGTAGGTACCTACATGTATACGACTTTCGATTGGGAAAAAAATTAATTACGTTATGAAAAGAGTTGTCGAGTTTTACACGTGTTACTAATCCTACAAAAAAACGAGATAAAATAACATTTAAATATTGTCATTTTCTATGGTGGAAGGTGAGAAGAGAAAAATAAGACAACACTATATATATAGGCTTTTTCTTTAACTTATATTGTCGTTGTTGTTGCTGTTCTTTAATTTTCTTATGTTGGTGTGCGTGCGTGTGTGCGTATGTGTATATATATATATATATATGTGTGTGTGTGTGTGTGAGAGAGAGAGAAAAAAAAATGGTTAGGAAAGTAGTCGCTTGTCACGTATGTCTGTCATCGCAAGCGATTCATTCGATACATTATAATATGTACCTATAGAAAGATTCTCTTACTACAGTCGCCGTACAAAAAGGCCATTTATGAGAGAGAGGGTGCAGTGCAGGGGTGGTGCACGAACAAAACTTTTGGCATCAGTCGGCATGCGTTCAACATTTTTTTTTTTTCTTTTGTGAAGTAAGTATTTGAACTTGTTGGTAATTAAACACTCGTACCGGTACGATGGCCAAAAATTGTGGCATTTCTGTTGCGTAGATACTTGGTCGGTTTGCATAGGGAGACACAGAGAGAAACGGAGAGGCAGAGGGTGGCAATGAAGAATTACTCTTTACCTTTACGTGGGTACTGAATAAACAACGAATCTGATCCGAAAAAGGAGTCTCCATTTACACTTGTTCAGTTTTAGCTTCACCACCGTAGGTACCTTGGAGCATACAGGCGCAGATATAGGCGGTGTATAAGGCGTGAGATGGAAATAGCGCGAGTCCTTTTATCGTTTTGTTTCGTTTCATGTCACGTGTAAAGTTACCATTTGTGGGTAGACATACGCACCTATATGTAGAGGTGTGTGTGTGTGTGTGTGTGTGTGAGAGAGAGACCATGTGTGCGTATAGGAAGACTGTATGTCACTTATGACGAATGACATGTTTTTCAGTTTCGCATTCATTTGACGAGTACCTTACTCGGAAGGGCACTTATCCGTGTGAAGAGTAGTAAATTACAGTTTTCAGTGTGTTCTGTGTGTGCGCGCGCGTGTGTGTGTGTGTGTGTGTGTGTGTGTGTGTGTTTGTGTGTGTGTCGGAAATGCTTTGGAAAAGTTCTTGTATTTCATGCGTTAGATCTACGCCAACAAAAGCAATAGGAATGAGGGTATGTATGGGTTCTTATTCTCTTGAATCTTGATATACCAGTCGACTGTTTTCAGGAGATAATATGTTGGACTGAATGTGATGAACGGCGTAGTCAAGTCGATTTTCAACTTGAACAAATAAAAATTAATCATCTTTCTAGCTATATTTGTATATTAATCCAACTGGTTTGCAAAAGGGGTATTAAAACTGACCGCGTAAAATAGTTAGGGATGGGGATGATGAAGATTATCCGTTTCATGAAAAACGAAAACACTATTGGTACCATTTTTCCATTTTTACCTAATTTTTGTTTCGTGTTCGATATATTACGTATGTATAATATAATAATATAAATCGATATAGGTGAATATATGTCGCAGATAATTTCCAAAATCAGCCTTTATCGAAAAGGCCTGGGCACTTACTATTTTTCGGTCAAATGCTATAGTGAATCTGCATTATAGTTTTTGTCAGAATGAAGTTAGGCATTATATACAATACGCATCACTCTCGAGCATTTTCTATAATTTCACTATAGAATTTGGCCAAGTTTTATCAGCATTATCCGTTAGTCAAAATCAATAGACCATGAAATACTAATAGTCCGATTAATTCAAACGTATTATTTATAAATACTTATATGGAAACGTTTCAGACGATTCAAGCAATTTTTGTATTTTAATTACATTAAATTTAACGTTAAAATTTGTTAAAATTACCGTTTATTTATCAGTCAAAAATAAGAGTTGAAAATTTTCGTAAGAATAGGAAATTACCTATCGCACGACGTAAGACCACCAAATCAATCAACGAAACTGCTTATTTCTTCTTACGCCTTACATTCAGTGTGCGAATAGCTGATTTTTAAGTTTAAGTTTTATGTTTAAATTCTTAGTTTTTTGGAGTATGAAAAGGGCTCAAGTCTGATAAATGTTCAGGGCCTATTAATTCAGCCTTTTGCCGTTTCTAAGAAAAATGTCACCCAAAAGAAAATGCTGGTGGAAAGTAAATCGCCTGTGTTGCTTGAAGTATCTTTTCCGTATTTACGGCGCAAGGGATTATTTTGTTTTACTTCTTTCAATTAAAACATATAGCGACGAAATTTTGATGGATCGATATGTTTGTTAGATAACGATAACTATCGATAATGTTTTGCAATTTTTTCACGTAGTTGGAATTCAGAATTCTTTGTTGAATTTTAGATGTAAATTAGTAAACTGTGTTTTCTAACGAAGTATTACTGCGCTAGGTTATTATTTTTTCTTTTATTTGAGGCGGTACTGTTTCGGAGTTATGGATTCTTCGAGTGTGCAGCCTGTTTCATCTATACTTCTTCTCTGGTCATGGGTTATATCCGCCAACTCCACCTCTTTACCAAAAACATTTATCTTAATTACCATACTAAGATCCAGCCACTGGACCAAACCCGTGATCTTTCATTACTTCGTTTTTAAAGGTCCGGGCTCTGATATAATATTATGCGGATTGAAGTTTCGTCACATTGGCTACCTGCTGAACTTCTGATACACCCATTTTGTGAAGCATATTATATCGCATATAACCTCGCGGCCAATTAGCAGACCCCCCACCATTAGCCTGTAGATTTTGTGTACATTTCAATTAGAAATTTTGTATCACCCTAAGTATAAGATAGTCCTTGTAAACACATTTTACTGCCTTTCATGTCATCCGAAGTGCTTAATGCCTGCAGTAGGTCTCCTTCTGTTTCTTTGCTCAAGTTGCTATCCTGGAATTGAATATGTCGTGTGTGATTGGTAGGTATGTTTTAGGCCTTTCTCTGAGCCTTTCACAGCTATGTTGTTAGTTGCTTCATTTGCTGCTCTGATCGCATAGCATTTATTAGGGTTTGATTGCATCCAATTCACCGATGAATTTCAGATAATCCAAATTGATTTATACAAAATGCATAGAAAATCATTAACAAATCAATCCAAATAGAATTAGGAGAGAAAGAAACTTGGTTTTCTAAAAAGAGCTATGTTGAAAAATCTTTTTTTTTTTTTTTTTGAAAAATGGAAAAAAGTATTTATAACAGCATTGAATGATTCTATGACGTTGTATTGCTGGATGATGATTATGAACGTTTGTGGGGTACAATGAGATATTTAGCTAAGTGGTATCCGTGACTCTATCATTTACGTAAACATTGCCAAAGTGAACAAAATTTGGACCTGACCCCCTGTTGGAAAACTTTTTTTCGGTTTTGCCACCTACGCAGACCAGGATAAATCTAAAACAGTCGAAAACCGGGTGTGCATCACATAAACAGTCTAATGTTTGGATCAATATCATGCGAAGAAAAACCCGAAATGTTTCTTCGATTAATCGATTCGTAAAAAAATTTCCTATAATATTTTATGTTCATCTTGAAAACAAGAAAATACGAAATTCACTCCTTTTGGAAAACCTCAAATTACAAGCAGTGCAGTTTCAATACGAAAAAATGCTTCTTCGAACAAACCAGTGTTGGCATTTTATTCGAAATGAAATTTCCTGTAAGAATCGATGTTCATTTCGAAAACAACTAACTATGGACTGCAATTCCTGGAAAACAACGCTTATTTTATTTTAATAATAGATAACTTGGAAAATTTTTACGATTAACTTTAGCATCGATTAATATTTATAGTAATTCTCTGTTTCAAATAAAATAAAAAGGTTTAATGCTGCCTGATGATTTATGCAGCATTATCTTTTCGATTTGAAAGGTCCAATATATTATTGCAATGGACGAGATAATAAATACTTTTAATTCCATTACTTCAAAGAGACGAAGCCATACAATGCCAAATTAGTAAGTGTGGTTCCTACCATTTTTGCGACGTTCTTCTTCTTCAGTTTGCGAAATCCGCTCGAAATCCACTCTTGGACAAAGAGCTTCTTCTGATTATTTCTGTTTCTGAAAACTGTTCGCTGACTACATGTCTGTCTACATGTACTACATGTAAATTATGTACCTATTTCATTTTTTCTCGTCTTCCTTGCTTTTTCATCTACCCATCATCTCATTGGCCCTTTTCCTTACCATTTATTTTCACAAAGTCAGCATTATAGTTTTGTCTACAACGCCATCTTCGTATAGTCACCTCGAATAATATAGCTAGCAAATAAAAATTTCAGGTTGCAGTTTCACTTGGTTGTGTCACTCAGTGACAGCCAGTTCAGGCGTACAACGAGAAGCAGAGTGTTCGAAGGCACACATGGAATTAATTTTTAAATTTAAGTATTTCTGCATAAATTAAAACTTTACTGCAGCTTTACAAAATCTAATGCAATATTGGTAATAAAGATGAAAACAAAATTAAATTAAAACTCCAGTTTCAACTAACCACATAAGTTATTACTCTGTGCCGTTTCGTACAGTTATAGTTGTAAAAAATTTATTTTTTCTAAGGTTTCACATCGTTTCGGCGCATAAATTAGAAAATTCATAACTTTCTTTGGTTGACAACAACATTTGCGACTCAAAAGTGTTGGCTGTGTCATACCAGGTATTGTGTATGGTTTACCAGCTGGAAAACAAAGTTTCATTTCCGATATACCGTATCGATAAAGTTTACTCGTCCATCTTCGCGTGTCAACAATCGACGAAATACGTTTTTCATTTGAAAATAATAACGTCAATTTTTGCCAAAAATACCGCAACCGAAACGTCACGCCTAAGTAATGAATGTAGTTCAACTTCGAAGTACCTATATGGTTAAATGCGAGTGGACAACTTGCTCATTCTTCTCAGGCATTCTCTTCTTAAAATCATAGTTTTCACAATATCATACAGGAGCTCTCAATCTATGCCAGTGAATTCATATCTGAATTAAGTCAAAAGAAAATATCTACTCAGGTTGAAGAATAGGCCTATGACAGTGGATTTTCTACGTTGCATAGGCACTTATACATTTATTGGGTTAGTCAGAGACGGAATTAGCCGCATCCAAAGACAGAGAATTGATAAAACCCAAAAGAAAACCGAATATGAGGAATTGATTGATTAAGTAAAATGATACGACAAAGCATTATGGTAAATTAATACATTTTTTCAAAAAATAGAAACAACTTAAAACAAAAAATAAATAAAAAGTGCGCAATAAAAAGATAAATAATTCTTTTAAAATTTCTCCAGCGAGATGTAGGTCTGAGGACCGGAATTATTGAATTGGGTGCTCTTTTCCTTACCGTGTAAGCTTCATACGTCAATTTCGTCAAATTTTATGACGAAACTTTTTAATTATAGCGCTGACTTCAATGATTTCAATTTCTAAACCTGCGTCTCGCTGGAGAAATTTAAAAAAAATTGTTTTTCTCTTTTTAGCCTTTTTTTTTCTCGTTTGGTTTGATTTTTTGAAAAAAATTATTAATTTACCATAATGCTTTTTCGTTTTATTTTAATTCCAGTAGATTTTATTGGAGAAATTTTAAAAGAATCATTTTTAACTTTTTACAGCATATTTATTCGTTTTTTAAAGTTCGTTAGATATTTTAATGAAAACATTTTTTTCTATGATTTTTTATTTTTGTAGTGTGTGAAAGTCAACTAGAAATGCAAAATACAGTAGAGAAACAGGTTAAAAGTAAAATTGAATAGGGTCTGTTTATCTGGACATATATTTATTTTTTGACCGAATCAATTAAATTAAATGGGATTAAACACACACACATATTTACCACACAAACATACTTACACCTGAAGACGAGACTGGAAGGAAATTAATACATTTTAAAAAGTATAATTATTGTGTAAGAGAAATATACGCGAATAAGATTAAAGCACACGTTGAGCATATTAAATAATAACAAAGAAACGAAAAAAGGTATTAATTGTTATTGTTCAAAAGAAGAATATAAATTTATAACCACGCACAATAATTCATAGAAAACGGTGGTCTCAACATACTTTTTGATGCTATTATCTTGAACTTGACCACAATTAAAAAAAGTAAACTACAAGTGAATAGGAAAAACAAATTTGAAGACTTCATTCTGAAGCTAATCGAGAATAGAAAACTAATTTTAAATTAATGAAAAAGAGTCATGCCAAAACCAGAATGTCGAAAGGTGGATTTAAAAGACGAGAACTTACGGGAGGAAGCAACGATGGTAGTCAAGTTAGTAAGCAGCCAGCAGTAAGTAGCTCCATTTTCTGACGTGAGCTGAAGAAAAAGTAAAAGTAAAATAAAAATAAAATTAAATACAGCCCAAGTGTGTCCCACATGCTACAGTTTCTAGCATTAGAGGAAATATTATATTAAAACTAACAGTTGTTTATATAAAGATAACTTAAAAACTACCACATCGATTCCAAAAAAAATTTATTGGGACCACAGTGTGATCATCTTCAATTATTTAAAAAAAAAGTTCGTAAAAATCGATGCTCAGGTTGAAAAGTTATTCTGTGACAAACATAAAAAAAACCATACCTAAATACGAATCGAATATTGGTAACCTCCACCTTTTTGTGAAATCGGTTAAAAAAATATCAGTCATATTGAAATATTTCATCAACTGAATTAGGTTCCCATTTGGGTGAGGGAGTTTTAGGGAGTGATGACTTTCGGCATTAATCATCCAAAAAGTACGTTGGTTAAAATATTGTGGATGATTAGGTGTGCCCTCTGTTTCATTTTCAGGCACTTTTGATGTTCAATTTTATCGCAAACATGTGAAAAGTCTAGGCTATAATCATAAGCAATTTCATTACGAAGCTTTTAGGGTAATAAGTCTTCGGTCTAATTTGTCCAGTCAATCTTAATTCAACCTTTTCCTCCACCCCGTTTCCTATCCTCCCCCCCCCACAAAAAAAAAAAACAACATTTTCAGATTTAGATCGTTAATTATAACTCTAGAAGAGCATTATATGTATTTATTAAAAATTTTGAAAATAATAGTCCTTGTACATTCGAACTTCTTGAAATATTCGTTAATCGGTTTTGAAATTTCGAATACATTTTTTCGTTGTTTTAAACTTCAAAAATGTGTTTGCAACTAGTAAACAGTTGAGACACTGAAAGCGAGAAGCAGCGTATTTATATCTCCGTACTCTATACAGAGGTTCGTATTTTTTTCGCAATTTTCGGCGGTAAAATTTCATTTCCAGGGTTGCTTTGTCTCCCCTGCTTCTCATAATAGGCCTACGGCTCCAGTAAGGTTCTACATACGTACGTGTGTTTCTTTTCTTCTATTAGCAGCATTGTCATCGGCATATATAATACGTCGTACGTTGGAATAAAGAAAAGAAAACGATTATATTGCGATTGTGGGGTGGGTTGTCGTTGGCGAAGAATGAAGAGAGACAAAATGCTGCGACTGCTGTTGCTGCTGCTGCGAGAAAATACGAAAATTCATAGCCGATTACACCGATGTGCGGTGAACTGAGAGGAAAACTCTGATGATGTTTCTTTGATGACGACGCGACGGTGAACGGCAACCCAAGAGATGCAATATGAAGATATATCTGCGGATGGAATCGGCGGAGAAAAAGGGGTTAGCACAGACGTGGGTTGCAGTGTAACGTTTTTCCACCGATGAAACTAGAATGTAAATATTATCTTATATATATATATATATATATATATATATATATATAAATACACCTATCTCGGATGATGTAGACACGTATCCATGCGAGAAGAAAGAAGGAAGCAAAAAAAAAAAAAAAAGGCGAAAAAAAAGAAACGAAGGCCGTACCAAAAGGAAAATAATGTGAAAGAAACTTTTTTGTCTCTCTTCCTTGGTAACCACCAACGCGAAAAGTAATATAAGATAAATTGTTTTGTGATTGAATTAATTTCCTTCTTTTTCATTTCATCATAATTTCGTTCCCTCGACCCTATAAATTACTTTTTTTGTTTCTGATTGGATTCGGTTGTTTTTTTTTACGCATTTTTTTTTATGTCTGTTCACTCATCCTCGATGAGACTTTTCCGATCTACATATATATATATATATATATATATATATATATAGCCTAAAAACTTTCAGCTTACCTTTTCGACTTATCTATTGGTAATAAACCATTGGATAACCATGCAGAATGTATCGAGCAAAAGTCCAATATTATAAAAGCTTATCTGATGACAGAGTGAACGATCGTTGTAAACGAACACAAACATATTATTGTATAAGTCAAATTAACTGACCATGTATTTCTGTGGAATGAGTAAACGTGTAGGCTACAGTACACGCGATCGTTAGGCTAATTAAACAATTAACTGCTTGACGCATCCGGAAGTTCGACATTTGAGGCATAAAATATTTATAATTACTTATTCGTACTCGATGATGACCACAGTGCGCCCATGGAAATATGAAAAAGCCAGGAATAACTTATATTCGTGGTTTGCCTATTTATGTAAAAATGTTTGGTTTGTACCAATTTTTCGGTTGGCTGTGACAGTGTGGATCCGACTGATTTCGGTGCTGTCCAACCATCTTTCCTCGTAATGTGTCAGGCCGATACCATCGTGTGTTGTCCACTCCCGGTACCTTATACAGCCTTTGCTGTTGAACGGGAAACGAGAATTGAAAAATGTATTTTTTTAAGGTCTGCATAGCCAAGTCGTTTCGGATTTTGTTCTACACTTGGTGGCAATCACGGGTTCAAATTCCAGAAACTACTGGAATCGTAACCTAAAATAATTTATAGGTCGCTAGTTACTGTTTGTCGACTTTGATAATGTTTTCCGGGATGAAATCTATTATTGTATACTGGACGAAAAATTGAGTGAAGAATTATATTTTGCTGAAATAATGGTACTTACCATCTCGACGTTAGCTGAAGAAAAATGATACCCAACGAATTCTTGCATATAATTACTATTTGTAATGCCAGAAAAAGAGTGTTATTATGGAATTTTTACCTCTTTTTGACGTTGACACTTTTACCAAGTATTTATTTGTAGAGAACCGCAAATAAATACTTACAAACAATAAAAGATAAACTTTTATAAATAAAATATAAGTCGTAGGTATTCACACTATTATATGGTGGACCTTAACTTTCTTTGTTTTGTAAGATTTCAATTAAATTCAACACAGTTACTTTTTTCACAATATAATATTTTTCATTTACAAGTAAATAAAATCTCTAACAGAGTTAATACTTAACACTGAATTATGAATACTAAGAATCGAACTGAACTGAGCTGAGCTGAACAGTCTATTCTTCTGTGAATTAGTTTTTATATTATTCATTCTAATATAGAATAGAGAAGAAATTATAAATAATAGTGGGATAAGTTTGCTATGATTGGTTGTTACCTGAAGGAAGGAGAATTAACCTTTAACTGAATAATTTTTAGGAAGTTACACGTGCGTGTACTAATGAGATCAAAGACAATTGTCTCGCATTCAAAGGAATTATATTCATAAAATTCTAATGGTACAATTTACTGTTAGGTTTTGTTTCAAAGAAGAAGAAGAGTCAAAAGTATGTAATAATTTGGGAAATTAATGAAATTATTACAACTGTGTAACATATAGTGGTGCATTTAGAAAATGTTTGTCTATATTTGTTACACTATTAATGCTATTGAACCATTACCACTCATGTATTATCCAGCACTGAATGTGAGGCTGGCTAGTTACAAAAGTGTCCAACCTAATAATGTGGTCTCTCTTGTAGTGAGTTACCATCTGGCTGCATTAATGATTTTTGGCTAACTGACTATCACCATAGACAGATTTTGCGAGATTGCAACGAGTGCAATGCACCCCCATGAATATGAATTGCACTCCCTGAGAAAAAAAACAGTCTCTAGTATACTACTTTTTTTAATCTCCATGACAATCTTCCTGCAGCCAGCTCCAAAAAGGATGAAAATAATTAGACAAAAGTCGCGTACCTGCACATCCAACAGTAAGTTTGTTTTATTTTTCAAAGCAAAATGACACAGGGGTGACACTGAGAGAAGCTATTCGGCTACATTTGAATTGTTTCCACTCTTCAATTGGTGCATTTATCCTGCAAGAGCGGAATAGCAGCCCCTTTGAGTCAACCTGGTGTCAACACACCTAGAAAAATAGAACAGACCTAGTGTTGTTGAATGATTATAAATTTCTTATCACCCATAGGCGGTAATTTATTTTTGTTACCTGTTTATTTTTGGTTTATCCTTTCTTTCATCAGTTACGAGCTGTTATTAAATAATATTATTCTAGTTAAATAGAGAGTAGGTAGATTTAGCCAAAAAAATTTTTCGCCATTCAGAAATTCAATCAAACAAAAATATTTCAAGCAGGTCAAAAAAACTTTTTGCAATACCCCACCGCCCGAGAAATTTGATGAAAATTCGCCTATGACTATTACATTGACCAATCTTATCAACACTGATACTTACAATTTACTAGTGTGTTTTAACATCTAGTATGGCCCATTTCCTGGGCCACACGTAGGAAACCTCAGTAGCTGAACAGCGCATATAAATAAACATAAATAAGTTAACAAAAAATGAATTTCTAAAATTTACTTCTATTATGTGTAAAACATTGTGTGAAACGTAGCGCACTCACACAAACATACGCTCATAGTAAAGGTGGGTTTACAACGAACAAACTAGCAAACAAGCATACAACAAACTTTTTTTTTCTCGTTTGGTATAAATGACCAATGAACAAACCAGCAAGAACGAATAAGCAAACAGCAACCATCATCCTCTAACCTCATGAATATAGGAAATGATCGAATGAACGGTGAATGTTCATTAGGTGTAAACACAGGATTAAAAAGATGCATGGGCATTCTCGGTAGGGCCCTATATTTTTGTTCTAGAGGAGGTAGGCTATCCATTCAGCAGCCATAAGTCTTAATTCTACTTCACAGTAGCAGTTAAATAAAAATGTAAGTATAATAAAAATAGTATTTTTTTCAACATCTACCTTAAAAACGGATGTTTTCATGCCTGTTAACTGTATTTGAAGAAGAATATTTCAACTCTATTTTTTAACATCATTTTTCAAGTATGCGCATTTTAATATTTTCTACGTTATTAAACAATGTGAGTTTTTTCCCCTACACATGCGCACTATGTCTCATCAAACATTACAATACACTTTAATATTACCTTCATTTTTTTTTGGTACACTATTTTTTTTATTAATAAAAGTTTCTCTGCTCCAGGGATAAAACCTCTAACCTCCGTAGTAAACCACTATGTCACGTCTTCTGGTTAAAGGAGTTGTGATAATTTGCACCTGTATTTTTGCCTGTTAATAAAATAATATTTTGCATGGCATACACCAAAGAGAGGTTATTATTGAATTTATTTTGATTCACAAAATAAAAGATTTTCAAATCAATTTGAATTAATAATAAGGTTTTTTATTTCTCCATTAGCATGGAAATGAGTTTTATTAATAACAATATTTCGCCTTTATTCGTAATAATTAAAAATTATATAAGTACTAATTTATTATTTTTGTTATGAAATTCCGGTAATAAGGGAAGTTGACATATTTCATAGAACACAAATAAACTCTTTTTGGTGAATTCGATGCAACCAATAACTTATTGCACATAACTTTTTTGCCACATGCAGAAGTCTCTTATTTTGTAAACTAGATTCATAAAATATAGGAACTATTTCTATATGAACTGAAGAACTTGACATGAGTTCTGTTTGATAGGCTTACACCAACTAGCAACAACCTACACTTGTAGGGCTATTCCACAAATATTCAAGTAAAACTTGGCGCTAAATCACCTATAATATTCCTATATTTTTGTGGAACGGCCCTCCGGCTGTAGGTTTGTGTAAGTTGGTGTAGTCCTATCAAACAGATCAGCTGTGTTCTTATATCTCTTCCCCGTTTTTGAAGTTCGTCATAATTTCTGTTTCTCACCATGAAAGACATAAGGTGCCCTACTTGATTCGTTCCCTAACCTTAACCTTTTTCTTTCATGTTTTACTCTCTGCAGTGGCAACCATATAGGAAATTGGATGATAAACAGTGAAGTGTCTGCTGTGTTTGCCGCAATTAAGGTAAAATTATTTACGTTTGCAATGTACGAAGAGACGAAGGAAAATTGAAAACAATCTTTACATTAGAAGAATTAAGAAACGAAAATAGTAAAAAAGAAAATTAAAAAAAAAAAAGTCAAGAACATACGGGCACGCAACTCGTTAGCTGTTCAAAAGGTCAATTTGGTTAAAAGCGTTAGGTTAGTTTTTATTAAATTTAATGCAAAAGGTGCACGCTTAGTACCTAAGTGCACTTCTTCGTCATCTTTTTCGATGCGAAGAAACGAACATCAAATGGAAACGTTAATGACTTCACCTTACCTGAATTCACATAAAATTTTTTCTCATTTTTTTTTTTTGTAAACGTTAAATAATGAATGAATTTAAGAAAGCTTAAAATTTCCTGTAGGTAACTACTTGTAGACGTAATAGGTACATATTAAAGTGCCATTATAAGCAGAAAAATCTGGTAATTTTTTTTTTTTTTTTTGACAAGTCTTTTTGGACCGAGCCTTTTAACGAACGAAAAAAAAAAAAGTCTTCTTATTGTTGTCCTCTCTGTTGATTGAATTTTCTCGTCCAGTATCCTCCTACAGGTACAGTCAAAGTGGAAACTGAAACATAATGTAAAAAAATACCAAGTGATTCTTAACTTCCAAAAAAAATTCGTCCATCAAAGGCATTCGTGTTGAGAGTGTTTGAAAGATCTTATACTGCGTGAGTGTTCACTTGCTTCTATCCTTTTACTATTTGATACTCACCTCGATGACCTTGTTTACTCGATTCTAAGTAGGAAATGAAACATTCCCCGAATGCTTAAATTGAAACCTACGGTAATCAGTGCTTTGTATTCCTCCGTCCTCCAACAGGATTCGGTTCTTCGGTTTTTTAGAAATGAAATGACCTTCGTCCTTTGTACTTGGCTAGTATTGTGAGTAACACGATATCGTGGTTTGGATGAGATTTTTCACTTCGAGTACCACCTGGTAGCCTTTGGCTGCTTGAGTCTCTCGCGAAAAGTGTTCGCTCCATTCTTTGCGTCTGTACTTTGCGACCTTCTTATCAATTAAGTAACACTTAGCTGGAGAACTTGAAGAAGCTCTGAAATTGAATACACTAATTGTGGGGGAGCGAAGGCAAAACAAAATTCCGAAAAAAAAAAACGTACCTTTTGAAAACGTAAAGGTTAATGGATGAAGTACCTACCTATCTACGTATTCTACTGGGGAATAGCTTAGGCCCTTCAGATTTGATCGTTATTCAGAGAATTGAGAGAGAAAATATGAAAAAAATTAATTTATAAAGCGAGTAATTAAATAGTTTATTGCTGAAACTCGAATTTTCACTTTAAGGAGAAGAAAATTTGATGAACCGTTGATTGAAAAATGAAATTCATTTCCACGATTACCTTCAGATAATTTTCAAGATTGAATTTAAATTGTGTGTAGTGAAACCAGATTTGCAGGGTCGAGTAATTGAATGTAGGTAGTTGAAAAGTAACCACTACTAATGTAACGATGTAGGTACCCAGCTGTTGAGAAATGGCCTCAGGAATCAACTATGCCTGTGGAGGAAACAAAATAACATTAATTATTTACCCACGTAGGGTATACTATTTTACCAGCATGTCCTATAAAAAGGCTATTCTTCATGCCAAATTTTATTATTTTTCTGAATATATGATTCTTTTGCTCTTCGAAAATTATCTAAAATATACATTCATTCTTAAAAATCTTCTGCAAGTTTTTAGTTTATGGAAATTTAGGCATTTACTGTTGTAGGTAAGTACTAGAGCGTAGCCAGAAAATTTTTTAGGGGAGTAAAACAAGTTTTATCAAAGTAAAAACCTGCTAGGTGGGTTAACAGGCAGTGATATAATTGAGAATTCGCGTCAATGTCAGTAGGGCTGTTCTCAGGATTTAACTCTAGAGGTAGTTTTATAAGTTGACAAAACGATTATTTCGCGAGCGGAACGACCGAAAAAATTTTTTTTTTAATTTTCTTGGTTCTAGAATGTTTATGTATAGAGGGTTGTTTTTGATTTTTGGGTAGGTGAGGAAGTTTCCAATGGCCTGGTGGATAGATGAGGCCTTGCCCCACAGTGTAATTAATGTATAAATCGTTTGAAAGTTAATTTCCGTTTGTAATTTTCACACTCCTATAGGGATGGGCTGATTCGGAGCAGTCTGGTTTGAAGAACCAGGTTTTTCAAAAAAGCTGGTTTCTGAAACTGCTCCGGTGTGATAAAGTTTACTCCCTGCTCCTTTCTGCTCCGATGTTCCAAAGACGAAAACAAATTATTTTCATTTTTTTCTAATACTGGTTTTTGTCATCAGCAGCTAAATCTAGTTCAGTTCATCCATTGACATCTTATACAATCAAAGATAACGAGAGGAATCACGAGAGACATGTCTGTTGTGGAAAGCTGAAATTTTTATGACCTGTAGTATGTTAGCTTAAAATTCTGTGAAAATTTCAACTCAATCGCACATTTAATTTTCGAAATATTGCTGAGATTCCGCCAACTTCTCAAATTGATTGAATCCTTATCACTTCAGTCACTCAATCTGAACATAATTTCAGCGATATCTCGTCAACCGAAGGTAAGATTGAGCTGAAATTTTTCAGAGATATCGAGATTAGTTAAGCGATTGTATCAGGTGAAAATTTGGCTAAAATCGTACTCTTTGTTTTAAAAATATCGCTGAAATTCTGCCACTAGATTTAGGTCATGTTATTTGCATAGGTTTTCCATATAATGAAAGTTATCAAAAGGAATTATGAGAGAACTGTTAGCTGTAGAGAGCTGAAATTTTCATAGAATCTTCAGCTAATATTTCATAATATCTTATGAAAATTTAAGCTCTCTGCAATTGAAAATTCTCTTAAAGTTCATCTCGATAAATTTCATTGCATGGAATTGAAAATGATGGAATTTCATTAATATTTTGATCGTTAGCCAACATATTATATATCTCGATGTTTCTATTCTTACCCAATTTCTGTTGATTACTTTGATTGTATTGAATGGAATAAGGGATACTTCTTCTTCATAAAATGAATATTGGTGACAGATACTGCTCAATCTAACATGGTTAGGGTTACATTCATTCTTGGTTCAATGGATTTCATTTTAAATATCATCTTAGCAGTTTCGGAGCAGGGAGCAGATTGAAAACCCAGGTTTTTTGAAAAACCAGGAGCAAGCGAACCAGGTTTTGAAAATGAACAATTTTGCTCATCACTACACTTCTAAAACTTAATTACCTGAGAATGAGTACTCCCTTGCTCCCGTAGTTGCACCACAGGTAACAAGCGAACTTGAAAGTCCAATCACAGTCGATTTGACTGGCTGTGCAAAAAGCATTCTTTGAAAATTTTCTAATAAAATTGTGGGGACTCACTGGTATGAGGTAAAAGGGGCTCGGACCCCTCGACGACAGTTGCTGCCCCAAAGGGCAGGCCAATTATTCGTCTATATGACATTAAACACACGAAACTCGTTCGATCATAATTACCTGTATGTACTTGCAGGTAATGTACGAGTACTGAATCGTGACATGGTAAGATGATGTCACAATTTGTACACGAACCGGCCAGACATCTCTTATCTCAGTAGGGGATGATATGACCTGGCTGTTCTCACTAACGTACGTATTACCTTACATACGTGTTTGTGTGCGTGTGCCAAAACCAGTATATAAACTCTCAGAACCGGCTCTAAAATTGCCAGTGTTCGGTCTGGTTCTGGCTTACCCGTACTTATGTACGAAGTGGCTGAACACGCTTAAATTCTGTTGAATTTCCTTCTGGTGAAAATATCTCTCACGACAAGGTATTCCACAAAAATCATCGTTAAGAAATTTATAAGAAAAAAAATATTACCTACAGTCAGCTTTTGTTTAGTAAAAATTTTGGCTTGCTTAACTAAAAATAAATAAATTTTCTTTGAAAAACCACTTAAAAATCGTACTGGATAGCCTAACTTTTTCTCATTATTTCTTTATTTCTACATTATTATCACTGATATTCGGTATAAAAAAAAAACACCCACATTTTTTTCTTTTTCAACTGAATTTTTTTTTGTGTTGAAAATCAAAGGGAGAAATTTTTCTCCTCTGCCCCATACTGGCTACGCCCTTGGATGAGCATTTCTTTCGATCTTACAAAGAAGCCATTTGTTGAGTACCTAACTTTTTATCATGCAGCAATGAAATCTGTAAAAAACAACAAAAGAAAGAAGAGGAAAGCTCAGAATATCCGATGAAATTGAACAGTTTCTAGAAGTAGAATTCATGGATTAGCAGAAAAAAAGCTTTAGACTATAACCATTCTCCTGAATCAGATAAAAACTCAAACTACCCCTTTTCGAATTGCCATTATAATTCTCTAGTAAATAAGGAATTAAGAATAGACTAGATCAATGAACCAAGTGATATTTTAATAAAATCTTTTCTAAATTTTCTTAAGACAACTCCGAATTGGTTTCGAGCAATGGATTTTTGTAATTATCATAATTGTAATATTTTTTCTTCTATTTTCTGTTACAGGTGAGATGAGTCAAACGAAAATTGAGAATATTTAATTTGGTCAATTCGATCTGTATAATAACGAAAATGATTAACTGACGATATCAGGTAACGTGATGTTCTTATTGGACAGCCGAATGGATCCTAAATTATGAAATTCGGACTATTCTGTTCATTCGAGCAACAAAGGAATTGTTTTTATTCGAACTCCATTTCACTTGCGCTCTTTTCTTGATTAACATCACACGGTTTTGAAGAACAGGCTAATTCGCACTATAGCCTTGCAGAGTTGTGTAGGCTGTAAGCTATTTGGATATAAGGTACTTACCTCTGAATTTTTAGTTCAAGTTTGGATATTTCAGACTTGTATAGCTACTTTCTTGTGCAAGATAGGGCAAAAACGAAGAGAACCTTTTTCGTTGCTCGCAGCAAATACTGTGGGTATGCATGGTCAAATAACATATTTACAGAAAATTTCCGGATGTCATGCTTTTTGTATACCTTGCGCCTCAAATATTACGTGACGCGCGTTTTTTTATTAAATCTTTTTCTATTTGTTGCGAGTTGTGCTAGGTATTTGCTGTTGAAAGTTTGGATGACTTCTTAGCTAACTCCCTATATGAAAAAAACATTAATCTTGAAATCATAACATTGTGTTGGCAATATACTTATACGAAAGTAGCCTGAAGGCTGGTGTTTGATGATACTTTTGTTTGTCGCTTTTAAAAACGGTATTTAGGCTAAAACTCAAATTATTGTTTAGTATGAACAAGTTGCAGTTTTACATAGAATGTATTGAAAATGAATACCAGCTGACAGTACACAACATCGAAGTTTTACACAATTTTATACACCAATATGAGGAACTCTTTCATAACTATGATTATGGACTATGAGAATTGACAAACTAAATTTGCACTTCCTTTTTAGTCCTATGGCTGCAAGTTAATAAGACAAAATAAGTCGCAGCGCACCAAAAGTGACGTTTATCGCCAACTCGTTGTATTTGTCAGCATTTACTAGTAAGCCTAATGCGAACATAAACCACTAAGCAGCCCCAACTCTTCTCACATTTGGACCATAATTTTACATTTACCTGCGCAAGCACTAAACAGCTGTTCGAGAATGCTCTGATTCAGGAAAAATGCAGTCATCGAAATGAAAAATGATTTTATTTTTATGGCTGAATTCAGGAATACCTGTGATTTTTCTCGTACTCGTACGTAACACGAATTCTGGTGTTTTTGGAACTCACCTATCTTCAAATTATTTCTAACTGATTAATCTTCATTTTTCTCCCTTATCTTTACGTTTTTCTATCGAAAGAGAAAGAAATGTCGGTCAATCAGAAATTTTCACAATCACCTGATTTGTTCTTTGTAGCTTCTCAGTTGATCGTCTCAACTTTCACATTTTTTCTGTTTTTGTTCTCCTTGGTGTGAGAATCATATTTCTTATGTTCGTATTTTATTTTGTACTTGTAATATTTTTCCTCATTATGTTGTTCCATTGAACATGATGTTTCGTCCAGGTTTGGACTCTATTTTCTTTTGTCAAATCTGGTATGTAAATATCTCATATTAATACATGATTTTGTATTTTATACATGTTGTTTTTCCTGTGTTTTGAAAACAACATGTTAGGCTAGATGGTTATGTTGTAGGCAAGTTCCTGTAATTCAAGTGATTTAAAGGTTAACAATGATGTTAGGACCAAAGATTTGCGATTGTTAGGAAAATCTGTTTTTTATGTATTTCCTTTAAAAATACCTAGGAGATATTCAAAATTGGTAACTCTGGCTGCTGTCTGGGCAGGATTTTCATAGTCAGAATCCGTACGTTTTATATAAAATTTGGACTTTGGTTGTTCCGCAAATCCATGATTCTTGAGTTCAAGTGAGTTTGTAAAGTTGTGGTTGGTAAAATTTCAAGTAGCCGACAAGGTTTTGTTTGTGGCGTATTACCACCCTGGTTGGCATACCACAGAATTTTGCAAAATTTTCATATTCTGTCAAGTAATTGATGTTTTTTGTCAAAGTTTCCAATCATGAGCGACGAATGCCACATTTTGTTATCAAAATGATGTAAATGAATTTCACTCATTTGATGTAGGTCTGCTCTCGTGGTATGCAGCTGTCTGTTTGCTTCAAAAGCAATGGTAGCTTCCATGGAAAGTTTCAAGTTTCAATGAATTAGGATGTCATTTTTTTTTATTTCCAAAAACTAGTTTGTCATCTCAGTATCCACTCTCCTATCATTACTGTTGATCAGATCGTAGAATTTTTTCATCCCCCAGGAACTATAACTATAATTTATTGTATTTTATGTTTTTGACTTTGATTTTTGAAATTTATTGCTTCTATGTCTTCTTGGGGTGTGTGTTACAATAGTCCTGTAAACTTTGTTAGGTATATTATTAAGTTTTGTAGACTGCAGCCGAATAGTGTTGTAAATAATTTTGAGTCTATGTCAAAAATTTAGAATGATGCTTGTGACAAACACTTATTTTGGTTATTAAATTTTTTGAATACGTCTGAAAATAATTTGGCCAAACCTAATTCGTACACCTTCGTGTTTGCATTCAATAACAATTTGTCAAGTACAAATGACATTAATATTGCAAACTAAACTTGTGAGCCTTTTAAATAAGGCCGGTTTTAAGGGAGGGATTTGGGATAGAATCCTCACGGTGTTAAAAAAAAGGTCAATTAAAAACACAGTTATTCGGTTTTTTAAATTTTACTTCTATGAAATGTGTAAAAAATTGTTAACAACTTCAATAAAAATTTATGAATACTATATAATGTGATTCAACCCTCCCCTCCAAGAAGAAATTCTGAAACCAGACCTGCTCGTAAGGTATTGGTACTTACATGAGAAGTAATTATTTACAATTATCGAGTGCGTAAAGTCATTTACAATATCACTTGCAGATTTATAGGGACTTAATTTAAGATACACGAGATAACAATGATGTGGTGCATGATTTGAGGTGATTTTAGTGGCACGTGCGAAATAGTTCCCTTCCAGAATGTGGTCGATTATACAGTTAGTTGATGAAATAATTAGAGATGATTATCATCCATTTTGTGGAAGGAAATGATTGTAATGATGACTCAGACATTTAGGTGAGATAATTATCATTGTATTCTGAAAGGCGAGTGTTTGGGAGCTGCCAAATGAGACAAGACTTGACGTGTATGAGTGAGAGAGATAAACTGTAATGGTTTAAGTACTTGATACGAGGTGGTACTTTTACAATATCATACATGGTAACTTAAGTATATACAGAGTGTGGCTATATTATAATATGTTACGAATAGTTATGTATCTTTAAATTGAATTGTTTAAGGGCAGCGAAGCACAAAGCACTGTGAGAAATATAAGAGTAGGTGTTTCTTATGGATCACCATATTTGTGCGAATCACAGAATTTTGATCCGTGATACCACCAGGGCTGTTTTACAACTCCAGGACTCAGTCTTTGAGAACTGCATTAACTCTTTGTGTGCTTTCAATTTGGGATTTCATCAACTGAAGTCGAGAACTCGTTGTGCCTGGCCCTGGATTCCATCTACCCTTTTTTCTTATCACACCATAGTTTATGACTGTTCATCCACCGTCTTCTTATGATCTTATACTCCTATAAAGATATATTGGTTGTTGGGAAATTTTATGCATAGGAAGGCTACCTATTAACGTATTTCACGCATTCTCAACTTCTGAGCTAACTTCCAGCAGCCAATCGCCAAAAACTTTTGTGTTTAAAAATGGCTTGCACATAAGAATTTTCATTTTAAAATGTTTGTTTCCTTTCTGGTTTCTTTGGGTATTTTTTTATTTATTTATTTTTTTGTGTTTTCGTCCTTCTTCGAATGATGCACCGTAAAACTCTGTACTTACACTCGTAAAGTTTTTTCTTTCTTTCACACCGTCGAAATGGCGGACAGCGATTTGACACGTCTTTTTCCATATAAATTTTTAGATTCTATTACAAGAAATGATGGAAATAAAAAAAAAAATTATAGAACAACTGTCTCGGTTCTTTTTTTTTTTGACATCTACGAGAAAAATGAATTCGCACAAAAACATTCTTTGTCAAACGTATTTTTGCTTACCCCTTCTTCTTTCCTTTTTGGTTTTCTCACTTCAAGAAAAGAAGAATTTCTCTCTTTTCATCTTCTTCTGCTCTCACCCTTCTTTTGCACTTGCACATCCTATACGCACATTTCTTTACAAAATATGACATTTTTCTTTTGAGAAAATCAACAGAACTGAAATAAGGTTTTCTTTTTTCGTCGCTTTCAGTTATTCCTCTTTTTCTTTTTTTTGTTCTGTCTTTTCGCTTATCGCGGTGAAGGAATTTCCGTTTTTATTTCGCACGAATTAAGTGAATTGTCGAATTTTTAACATCTGAAGACAGAAGAACCTAGAAGAATGGGGTGTTGTTTCATTTTGGTGGAAGTTTTTTAGGAGAAAGTGAGGTGATTTCCGACAAATTTGAAACTTTTTGTTCTGTTTTTGTTATTGTTTCGTTGGTCTTTCAGAAACGTCGTACGTGTCGATTGCGGAAATTGAAACACAAATGCAAAGTCTTCCAAACATTCATTCAATTTGGAATTGGATTCATTGAGACTTATAGTTTTAAGTATAAATTTTTATGCTGGGTCTAGATATATTGAAACAATAATCTACGAACTATTAAATGAAGGTTTTTTCTTCTGTTTAAAATTTAGAAATTCGGTCTAAAATAGTAGTGGATCATAAAATGCATAGACGTATACCTCTAAATTAATATTCAGGTACGTAGGTACTATTCAAGTACCAACGGTTTCAACAATTTTTCAGACAACTTCGAATAATTTATTATTTACTGAAAATCGCTGTCGAGTATTCAAATTTAGGCTTTCATAATAATTATTATTTAATGAGAAAAAAATTTCACCTCCATAAGGTGGCGAAGAAAATAAACTTTAAGTTCGCGAATAACACATAGCTTCTAGTTTCGAAATTGGATTAGGTTTCGTTTACACGAGGTAACATTTTTTGTGGCTAACAGTGCAAATTGCGTATTAGTTTGTTTGTACCATAATTTAGTATGATTCTGCGAAAATATAGAAAAAGTAGAACTGGACAAGAAATTTCACTCCTGACTGGGAATAACCTATTAAAAGAGGTACGAGAGGATAATTTTCATAAATCTTTTGATTTGATTACATTTTGATTTAAAACTACATTGAAAAAATTACAGCAATACAATTATTATATTTTAATGTTAAAAATGTTTATTAGTAGGTGCTTAGGTATCTAACTATGTGGAAAGCACTAATAATTGAATAATTATTTAGATTCTTAGCACGTTTCTGGATATTAATTTCGTTGTTTCTTATTTAGGTCAATGCAGAGGCGGCTTAGATTTTTTGCAAGTATAGCGAGCCGAATACAAAAAAAAAAGTGTTCCCTCCGAACTTTTCCAAAGAACAAAATTTGTATTGATTTGTGTCATTTTTCTGGGTGTAACCAAATTTTCTAGACCTGCTGCATACAAACTGTCACCATTGATTTAGACCTATTTCGAATTGATACAGAAATTCAATAATGTTATGGACAAGGATATTGAATAACAGATTAACAAGTTCTTAAATATACAGGGCGTTCATATCAGAACAGATAAAACGGTGTCAAAAGAGATTGTAAGTACTTGCTGGGTTAGCCTAAAATATACATTTTTCCAAACGTATACCAGATGAAGAACTCTTACAAAATGGTTCTTTCAATTTTTGTGATGTTTTATCTCGTTTATCAATTATAGCTATTAATTGATTTATTCAAACATCGACACCTTGTAATCACGTGCAAACAAAATTTAGTATGCAAGTTATTTTAATAAAAAATGTATTGTATTTTCTCGCCTTTCCAGTTGCAAACAGCGTGAGTGTGCAGTGTGTTATTTTATGATAGCATATCTTAATGGCAGCTTATTCATCGCCACTACCTATTTTTTTAAGTCATAGATTCATTAATTAGTTATCTCACTCTTGAACATAATATAAAAATGTTTAATTAATGATTTAGTAGGTGCAAATTAAATCCGAAAATTATAGCTGTGTGTCACTTAATCTCCTCTCGAAATTTTGCCCAATTAAAATTAATTTTTACCTTTATTCGACATAGTATTAGGTATACAGAGTGATTCATATTTCGACACACTATAGGAAAATAAGATTTTGCTGCGTCCAAAATTGACTCATCATATGCTCTTTTCATAAAAATGAAACAGCAATCGACGCACCAGGAAAGTACAGTGCAATAAAAAAGTTTGAACTTGTTCAATATCGGATAAGGCAACAAATAATCAGGTTTATTGAATATGACTGAAATCCTTGGTCATCCTTGGTCAGAGTATCATTAGGCTTATTGTGATTGAGGTACTCTAAAAGGAGAGAAGTATTAGGAACTTTTGCAATGAGAAATATACCTTATGGAATACACCAGATCGTAGAAGAGCATGAAATTGGGTATTCACACGATAGTGGTTCATCCCGTACTTTACCAGGCAGCAATGGAGTACTTCAGAAATTAATATTTTGGTGTATTCCATTAGACTAACGTTCAATAAATCTGACTAGGTGTAATTTTTTGCCTTACCAGATAATGAACAAGTTCATACTTTGTTACCGGCACAGTATTTTCCTGATGCGTCGAATTATGACTTGCTGTTGTGTACATATTTTACATGGAAATGAGATGATGAGTAAATTTTGGACAGTGATGGGCACCTTTCATGAAAAGTATTTATTTATCTGAAAAGTGGGAAAAGTGTGCTAGATATGAAAAGTGTGAAAAGTATTATCATGTGGCATATTTTTGAAAGGCACTCGTGGAAAGCATTCTAATCAGCAATAAACAATTAAGACTTTCCTTAAAAATTTAACTTCCACTTTCCAAATTCGAATAAGTAGATAGTAAAATTATGAAATACTGATTGGTAATCGTGTATTTGTTTTGTATTATTATATTGTCATAAAGTATAAAAACGCAAGTTGAGTCTGTAGTCGTAGGTGGAATGTGATAGAATTTTGATGTCACAGGACCATGGGGGGGCAACAGTAATGTGAAATGTAGACTACTTTAATCAGCGAAGGAAAGCAGTGTTAATCGATGTGCCACACATATTTTGCAAATTGAAAAGTCCTAGGAAAAGTAGTTTCTAAAACGTTTCACTTTTCCTTTCATTTCACAACTTTTCACTGTCCATCACTTATAATTTGGGACGTACTAAAATAATATTTTCCTATGGTGCGTCGAAAGGTGAATCACCCTGTATGTATTTTTGAAGGCCTGTCGTCTATCTGCACATGTTTTCTTTACGGCTCTTGGAATAGTACCAGACATTCGTACGAACGTATATAAGTCAATTAACTTTTTTCATGTCGCTTCGAAAACGACGAAAATAATATTTAGCAATCAAGAATTGCGAAATTTTACTGCTCATTTGCACCAGAAACAAGTACATCGATGATTTATTGTTTAGAAGCTCAAATTCACCTTCGCTTAACACTCGAAATGTGAGACGAGATGCTGATTTCAGCGTGAGAAATAATATACGTAAATAGGAAGTGACTTTGTTGCGCGTGTGACAAAACATTTTACCCTTTCTTACCAATATTTTTCCTGAAAATATATATGCAGCAATAAATTAATAAACTGATTCCAAACAATTTGAATAATATGACTGTTATCAAATCAATTTATCGCATAGAATCTTATTTGTATAGGTAGGTACGAGTAGGCTAGTAGGTATAGTGCCTATAATCATTATAAACACAGTGTTTCTATCTTCTGATCCTCATTTTAACTATTCTCACCGCTCTGTTGTACGCTACTTCATCATTTACTTAGGTACTCTAAACATGGAGTAGTATGGTATAGTAAACGGTTTTGCTGCATTGTACACCACCTTACCTACTCTGTGTATAATCTGCTGAACGTAACTTTGGTGCTCCATAATTTACTGGCTTAACTCGATCGTATTTTAGTGTAATTCGAATGTTTACGACCCAATTCTCTATACTATACTACTACACTATACCATACATACTTATACCGAAGCAGATTCGGGCGCAATTTCTTGAAATTACGTTTCCAAATCGTAAAGAAACTTGGGCGACCATAGCTCTTAACGAGAAACGAATTCAAGAAATCAACGTGCCAACATTAGCGAGTAAATGCTGCTGGAAATTGGTCTTCCAAATAAAAATAAGAAAAAAAAAAAGGAAGATTGAGGGAAAAACAAGATGAACGGACGAGATGAGGAGGAAATAAAGAGGCAGAGAAAAAAAAAAGCAAGTGGGAAAGAAGAGGCGAGAATAAAGGCAAAAATTCATTCGAAATTACGTAAATCGTAAATTACGTTGATCAAATAAAAACATTAATTTCGTTTAATCAGTAACTTCGAACAATATATTCGGCCATAAATTTCCAAAAACGAATGACTAACTATTTTTAACGGCCAAAAGAAAGTTAGAAAAAAGGGGTACTATTTTTTGAAAAAGACAAGAGCAAAAAAAAGAACGGAAAAAAAAAACGTGGTGTGAATACGAATACTGTATAGTGTAGAGGAGAAGAAGAAAATTCCTTCCTTTTTTTTCCTGCTTTCCATCTTTGCACTTTGCAACTTATTCTTGAAGATTGCACGAAAAAAGGGTGGAAAGAAAATTTACGAGAGCATTTTGGATATTCATTTTATGCGAAAATTCTCGTTCAATTCTTTCGGAGACGACACATATTTTACGTGGAAGATTTTAATTTAATTTTTTCCTTATGGTACACTTACGTGCACTCAGCATTGTCTAAATGACACTTTGCTCTTCTTGTAGGCTATTTTTCTTAAAAATTATGTTAACCCCTTCGCCTTCCGCACATTTTACGATGTGTGCTGGAAAATACAATCATTTTTAATAATTTCTGTGATTAAAAAGAGATAATATTGAAAAGCGAAAAAAAAAAAAAAAAAGTAATATTGATGAATCGTTTTTTGCAAATGGGGAGGCAGAAGTTGTTTTTGTTTTTGTAATCAGTTCTTCCGCTTCGATTAAACTTGTAATCTCTACCGTATGTACAATGGAGAGTTGGCTGTATTCTTAACACGTAATTGTATAGTTAACCACACACTTTTTTATTCGCGTGGCTGGGGAACACGTGTCAAGTTCTATTAAATTAATATTCACGCAAAATCTACTCAGTTAGGATGGTAAAGTGTTGGACGTTTCGTCGTATTTATACGCGGTAATCTTCAGTCAGTGGTGTACCATCGACGATGTATACCATAAATGTTCCACCATTGTAATAAGTATGTGTATGCCAAAATCAAGACCAACAGATATATATCAGACAGTTCCATTTAGAACTTTCAGAGTTTGTCAATGGCGTCGTTGGTTCTACTGTAAGGGTGAGGGGGCGCAAATCTTCTCTGCTGTTTTGTTTCACTCCCCGCCTCCACAACTACCATCACCGACAAAGACACAGTAGTTTTTGATATCGAAGTTCTTGTTTCGGCTAAGGAGAGAGGAATTCGCAGGAACTACTTATCTGTGTATACTCCAAATAAGACAGACATGACGTCATATGAGTCGACGGACCAAAGAGAAAAAAAAATGTAGAGATTCAACCTATTCAGCGAAGACTGCATTCAAAACTGTTTTCTTTACACCAGTATTTTTAGCTTGACGTAATTGTGAAATGTGGTTGTCTCTGTGACGTCACGTCTTTCCCATTTGGAATGGTATATCGGGTAAATTTATGTGAATTGTGAAATATACGTTGCTAACTTCAGGGAATTTCGCTTAGATAATGACAATATTATGTTCAGTCAATTCGATGACTGAGCAGTGAACATAATCAAGTCCTACGAATTCTAATGCTTCTTGCGATTTTTTTTTGTAAATTTGTTCTTTAAAAATTTTCGCCTATATGAAATTTCATCAACAATTTCACCTTGTGTTTTGTTCAATTATGTCCGTTTTGAATTTTATTTCATTTTGGAAGTATAGATTTGATCGTCCTTTGAAGTAAGTGTTGATATGTCTTGTCTGGTATTAATTTTATTAATATAACCGATACTTTGTTTTTCTGTCTTGTTTTTTTTATTAACAGATGGTTGCCTATGGTGGGGAAATATGGTGGTAAATAATGCAGGTTTTGAAGAGGGCTAAAATTTTGAGAAAATTGGGAAATAATTAGTTGATTATGGGTATTTTTTGGCCTTTTAGACTCTAATTAAAATATAATAAGTTAGGTTAAAAACGAGTTTTTAAAAAATACAATTTTTTTTTTAATATAATTTGAAATTAGCTTTGTTTGTTTGGAACAGATTTCACGGTGCAATTCTGTAAATATAAAAATGTAACACTCTTTAACTGCCTTAATATTTCCAGAATAGTACCGAATCATAGCTGATAACAACAAACTTGATAAAAGCGATCTCAGTGGTCTGGTACCAAATTATGTCATATTTCATTGCGTTAGTAACTACTATAAAAGCGTATAAAAATACACGAGTTTGACGAGAACAAACCCTGGGTCTTTCATTTCAGTTTTTCGCCTTCACAGTGAATCTTGGAATTTTGCACTGTGCGATACCATTAATATAGTATTCAATA
This sequence comes from Ericerus pela, assembly GCA_011428145.1. Classification (NCBI taxonomy): domain Eukaryota; kingdom Metazoa; phylum Arthropoda; class Insecta; order Hemiptera; family Coccidae; genus Ericerus; species Ericerus pela. The sequence continues at coordinate 341,851 of WOFM01000008.1, forward strand.
TTTCTATTAGTCTTATGTTTTGTAACATTTTCGAAAGATCTTCAGTTTCATCATCATCATATTCTTCTTTATTGGTAAAACATACATTTCTTAATGTTTTCGTCTTCAGATATCACGTGTATGGTATCTCGTTACATTCATCTTATAAATCCATTAAAAATTATATTCTTCAACATTTCCGCACTGCGGATTGATAAGAGTTTGATTGTCCTGATAACAGCTACTTCCCAATAAAACAAAGAAAAACAAAAAACATAACTATATTGATTTCTTTACTTATATTTTTCTATGCAACGTTGTATTTAGTTTAAATTTGTTATTCTTAAGCATCTAGGTCTTTTCCATTTGACTTTTTCTTTTTATATCATCGAATTTGGTCATATTGATTTTAAAAATTTCTATTTTTTCATTTCACTATTATACGAATTTTTAGTTGACAAGAGGTAGATACGAGGTTTTTGCAATAAAAAAAGAAAAAAAAACAATAGCTACAAAGTCAGGCTGTTGGATTTCTTCTAGATGGCAACAAGTACTACATTATGAAACACAAGAATACAAGAATGTGTAGGTGCTGATATAATATTATGATTAGGTATATCGCCAGCCTTAAGGTGTGAAAATGCTATTAGTCCAGAAATTCTGCCCACTGGTGCAATTTCTCGCGGTGCAGTCATTGGTTAAAATCGTTAATTAACATATTAAATGCCCTTCTTTAGAACTCTCTTAAACTTTATACGACCATTAAACGAAGTGTCGGACCACCGTAATTGCAGCCTTGCCACGTCCGATGCGTTTTAACTGTTTCTATTTTATTTTTTAAATCATTTTATCATTCCCTAATTAGATGAGACAGTCAATGTGCTCTACCATCAGCACTGAATATGGCTGCACACGCATTATGACGAAATTACGGTACACCCAAATCAGCTTTATGAAAGTCAGCTAAAACAAACTGAATAAAAGGCTGTAGCACATCATTTCCACGGTAATTTTGCTGACGAATAAAGAAATTTTGCTCAATGAACGTGTTGCTATTCTTACAGATTTTATCATTTTTCAGTTTGAAATGCACGTCCGACCGATCCGTGCCGAAATTAATAACATGTTAAAATAGATCATACTAAATATCCGTTCCGAATCACCTTCCTATTGGTTCAAAGTTAGACATTTTATAGCCAAAAAAAAGAAAAATAGTGCTACCGCAAGTACCGTCCGGCCGATCCGCACTAAAATTGATAGAAAGTTATATGAATATATTTTCAACATTTTGCAACTATTGATCCAAAATTAATAAGTTTATAGCCAAACTAAAAACGAAAATAGTGATACCGGAAGTACCGTCCGACCGATCCGCGTCAAAATCAATAGGTTAGGTTTATGGCTTAGTACTAATGTTCGTTTCAAATTTCGTGGCTATTAAACAACGATTTCGACCTGTATGGTGGTAACAAGAAATTGGCTTATATATAAATGAATTTGAATTTTTGGTCCCTAAATTTTCATCGAGTTACAAAACGAAAAACGTACCCAGGCCCAGCCCCACCCCCACGTCGTTTCATGACACTGAGATTAATAAGTAGATGTTTGTAGAAAACCTACTTCATAATTATTAGAATGTACAACATATTTTGAGATGATAGAAACCGCTTTTCAAAATGGTCATAGTTTCTGTTTCTGTAACCCCTCCACTTCCTCAAGAGTTAAATGTTTGCTTTTCAAGAAAACAACAACGATAAAGTACTACTTAAGAGCGAGATCATTGTATGATATTTTAGATAAGACTATTCTAATTTCCTGTTTTTCGACTTGTTCTTTTCATTCAGTGTCTTAGTCGCTTAGTACTACGTTTGATTCCTCTTAGCAATACCAAATAAAAAAACCAAAAATAAAATTATCAACTTCCAATTACCAAAATACGTACTTTCAGAAAGGTTATTTAAAAGCTGCTCTTTTTCATCAATGACCATTACCTTCTGTAGAAGATTGATAAATTTTATTATTTTAAAAACTTTTATCGAGTACCAAATCTGTAGGTAAACTGTTGGACGTGAGATTATCGTCAATTTTTGCTGTTTCTTGCCTCTTAGTTTAACAAACTTGCGAACCACTTTATTTTTCTGTTTTGCTCTCCTTTTACTCTCCGGCTTATTCACATTTTTCTTTTGAGTATTTATTTATTCTTGTATCGGTACGTCAGGTATATATTTTGTCTCTCGCAATTTTCAACTTATTCCATCCGATGTACCTAAGTTTTTAAGTTCTTACCGGGTTTTCCTTAGTGCATTTTTTTTTTGTCTCCATGTTTTTTGTTGGAGAAAAAATGAAAGTGACTGGCTAAATTCCACTTTTTGAAAAAAAGTTTTTAAAGACGCTGTAGAGCCGTTAATCGGTGAACTTTTTACTTGGAACGAGTTTCTTACTGTTTATTTTTCGTCGTCTTCCTTTTTCCTGCCTGTCTGTTTTACCTTTTCCGTTTTTCTCTTATCGGGGCTTTTCTTTTGATTTTTACTTTCCATCAGCCTTTCTCTGTAGATGTTGTGTTCTATTGCATGTTATTGTTGTTTTTCGAAAGAATAGTAGAGTTGATAAAAAAATAGTGTACACGCGATCGAGGTGCATGTGGTAAGCGTGTTTATAGGTGCTTTTTTCGGCTTTTTTTTTTTTTCCTTCTGTTTTCATTCTTATTGATTGTTAAAGGTTTATTGAATGGTTTCTCATGTGCATTTGTTGGAACAAATTTCGTTAAAAGTTTTCCATTCTGGAAAGAGATTTTAAGAGTGGGCGATGAGGGATGTAGGAAAAAGTTTGTGAACGAAATAAAACAAAAAAAATAAAATAAAAATAGGTTTTGTTAGGTACTTTAGTGTTTTTCAATGTCATTTTTGTAACATTTTGTTAGAAGAATTAATGCTTTTCGTGCACGAGAAACACGATATAAAATTGGTAGTTTGTAGCCTTTTTTTTTTTTTTTTTTTTTTTGTAGCATGATAAACTATGTCAACCATCGTCAACTCGAAGTTGTAACGAACAGCGTTGGTGAATTTGAGTCAACATTTAAAAACGATGTAAAAAAAAAAAAAAATGGACGTTGAATAAGTAACCTTAAATCGACATAATTTGTACATCAATTCTTAGTCTACCAAAATTAGGGTAAATGCTCGTTGAATATTTTTTCTTCAAATCGATTTCATGTTGTTTTAGCTGGAAAATTGGCATAAAAACGTTAAAATTATAGGTTGATTTCGGATTTGTCCTGTGCAATACTGCCACCAAGACTTGTCTGTGCAAGACTATCACCTAGATTCACCGTGCAAAACTAAATCCAAGACTTACCTGCGTAAGACTGACAGTAACATTGCCTTTGCTAGACCAAGACCAAGGTTCGACTGTGCAGGACTCACTGTACAAAACTAACACCAAGACTAAACAGTAAGACTACGTACTATGCAAGATGAAAACCAAAACTCGTTAACCAACACTTGGATGAAAACAAATTCGAGATGAAATTATTGTGAAATAACTGTAAATCTTACTAGTCACTCGAGTAATTGGCAATATTTTGTATTTAATACTACCTATCGTGAGCTTAGTTGCAGTTTTGCTTTTGCTCATCATTAGTCACTGCCTACTTGTACGATTATTTTCAGCAAACAACGAATGAAATTCTATGCAAATTTGTCAAAAAAATGTTTAATTAGAATCATGCTTTTTGATAATTTTTATAATATATGGTCAGAGAGGCAATGTTTACACTGATGTTTCGCAAGCCAAAATGAGAGATTTTCATTTATCGAAGCATAACCTCGATGTAAAGAGTAATGCTACCTCCGTATAAAAGTAACAAGGTTAACTTTCTTTCTGATGCACGAACTCCTACTTACTCGTAGTGTTTTTATTTTTATTTCAAATATTAAAAAAAATCACCCAACATTCCACTTGATCGAAATTATTCATTGAAACAACATCAAAAAAATAATAATACCCTAAGCTGGATTCAAACATACACCCTCCTGTATGAGGGACTATCTCTCTAAACACAACACCACAGTTGCTGATGCTGAAAGTGGTATGTTCGCAGTATTATATAATTTTGAAAATGTTTCACCCATCATTAAGATTTTTTTTTTAAATTTCGGTTAAAAATGAATTTTTAGAAGATAAGCTTTTATTTTTTTTGGGTTTCGCTTTATGCGAAATAAACATTATTTTGTTGCGGAAGGTTGGCTACAGTATTGGTATATTTTAAAATCGCAGTAGCGAGTACAGTGAAAGCTTATAATAAGTAAAATAAAAAAATTAAACAATACATAAATACTGTGCCTTGGAATTAGAACAACCAATGTCATAAATTCAAGTTTTGAGAAAAATTCAATATATATTTTCTTCTAAATTCTTCATTGCTTCACAATTCTGGTCTATACATATATATATATAGATTGAGCTGAGATTTTGGTACCAAATTGTCGTAACAATATGTATTTCATTACTTTTTTTTTGTAATTTTTAATAATAAAATCTAGAATTAATGACATTGGTTGTTTATGCATGAAATTAAGATTCAATAAATAAAGAAATTTTATGGTTGAACTACGCTTAAAACGTGAATTTTGTCTAAAATAATGTTTATTGTTGCTAGACGCAGTAAATGTGAAAAAAGATCATGATCTTGTGCAATTGTGATTATCAATACTATTTTGCTCATTTCAGAAACACACATTGGTTGTTTTAGTCTTTATAAAATTCCATTCATACAAAACATTTGTACTAAAATTCACAAGCAATAAACAACATTGGCTGTTTTAGCACTAAAATATTCTATTCATTTTTGACGTTGGTATATTTGAAGGTACTAATTAGGGGGGTTCTGGTGGGGTTGAGACATTGGTTGTTCTTTCATCATATAAAAGATACATTCAGAAACTCCATGATGCTACTAACTAAAAACCGCCAAAATGTGATATTGGTTGTTCTAATTCCAAGGCACAGTTTATGAAGTATTTATACTTAACATTTTGTCGTTTTCTGATAATTAATTGTTGTAAAAAATACCTTCTTTAACAAGGTTCAAGAGTGATTCTACATGACTCGGGAATTGCTCGCTGACTGCACTCATTTTGCAAACCTTCTTTTGCATGTGAACATTTACTTCTGAACCTTAATGTGTAATAATATATTATTACAGACCTCCATTTTCAGTCATTATCACGCCTATCCATTTTAATAATTTCGTATCTTCAGCACTGGCAGCGAGTAAGAAGCAGTGAAATGTAAAAGAAGAAATAATATTTTAAATTTCCTGTATTTCACTACCTTTATCTACAGTATTCAATCGGTACGTCCTTTAGCCTATCCCTAACCTTTCCGTCACTTCATTTTTCAGTCTATTTTCATTTATTTTTTCTTGACTTTATGTTTGTTACTCGGATACGCCATTAAAATAAAAAGTTTTCACGGTACCAGGTACCATTGACGGTTCAAACTCGGATATTCGATTAAAGAAAAAATTAAAAGAAAAATAGGGAAAAAAAAAAAAAAAAACAGAAAAAAATAGAAAACTTTCAAATTACATTTTAAGCTAATGCTGAATTACGTTAAAACGACCTAGTTATATTGCTGTAAAGGTTTTTATGTTCATTTGGATTGGTAGGTTTAGGTGTAGGAACCTGAAACCTGCAACCTTTTTCATCCATAATCTGCCGCAATCAATAATCGTAATTTATTACTTACCTGTATCACATCATTACATAACAACCCTCCTATTGAGAAAGTTACATTTTTCATATATTTATTTATATAATAGATCATTAGAAAGGAAATGTTTATACTGGTATTTTTCGATAGAAAAGTCAGATAATTGATGAATATAATCTCGATGTGAAGTGAACGCACTTCCTTTAAAAGTGTGAAGCATATTTTTGCATGGAAGCATGTTCAGTTTACATCAAGGTACAGGTTACATTTTCTAAATGAAACGTTAAATCTGCCACAATAAGGAGGTTGATATTTTATTCCATTTTTTATAATTTTTGAGAAAAACTCATTATTATGATAGAATTTTAACATTTCATTGCTTTCTGATCATTAATTTACTTATACAAAATATCTTCCTTAACAAGATTCAAAAGTGAGTTTACATGATTTAGGAATTTCTCACTCGCTGCGCTCGTTTTGCAAACTCTCTCAAAAGTTCACTCACTTTTCAACCTTGGTTCGTAATATATTATAATTTTTCTTTAAAGGGTAACATTTTTTCTGAGGAATAGCACAGAAAGATCGCAGAGAAATTGTTGAAAGACGAGGACACGTGTGGCGTTCTTCCTTTTTACATTTTATTTTTGAAAAATATGTTATCATCCTTTCAGGAAAATAGGGTAAAGAATAGGGGGTGAGATGGGGTGGAAAAAGGGAAGAGAAATCAAAGCGAGTGACGCGACAAATTTCATTCATTCGCATGAGTAATATCTTTTCTGGAAGCTTCGTCTACGTACCTCACCTTCATTATAGATTGCATGTGATAATCGATTATTTTCAGAGGTCCTTAACTTGAGGTTGACGTATCACCTGCAAATGTGCTGACCTGTGGCCTGTACGTAATAATATACTGACTGGATTACTATCCAAGTACCTGCCTGAGATTGTGAGGGTTAAGGTTGTTCTAGTAATGAGCAAAACTAGACTCGGTAATTAATTTTTTAGCCAGACAATGACCAAGACTTTGCCCAAGACTGAGAGTATTGATGCAAAATCAAAATTATAAATTTAACTATGTGGATAAACAAGCGAAATAAAAGCATGGTACGAAGTATACAGCAACCTTCAAAATTTATCTTGGTAATTCTCTTTAAAGAAGATTTTGGCTTTTCATTACAACATACCAAATTAAATAGAAGACTCTAATCTAAAGAATAAAATGAGATCAATAACAATAATTTTGAGCCCACAGAAGCCGAGATAATGAAAAAAGAAGAAGAAATTTCCTCAATTTTACGGTTTTTGGGCCTTGTCATTGGATGGTTGACTTGTTTGTTCTCATATTTGAACTATTTTTCTGAAAGGCAGACCAAAAATCTTGTTAATACGACCGACACGAAAACTGGAGACTTGACTATGCGAGTCCAGTTACAAGATTTAACTGTGCAATATCGACCCCAACACTGAAAATTGACAGTAACAGATCAAGAATAAACTATGCAAGTGCAAAACTAAGTCCAAAATTTAGATTTAACTGTGCCATACCGCAAATGAGATCAAGACTGAGAGTCGTGATGCGAAACCTGGATCAAAACTTTGGCCGGATACATATTTAAATCGTTACAGCGTAATGTATTTTCGGTATATTGAAACGTGCACAGGTATTGTATTTCAGCATTGTATCGATAGTAAAACTAATGTGGTATCTAATGGTGGGTCCACTGGACACCACAAAAATAGACATAACTGCGTATAATTCCATTCAGCCTGCATAATTTTGGTGAATTAATATGCAATTAAATCACATTAGGTACTACCCAAAGCAGCACAGTCCTCTTTGGTTCTGGATTGTTGATTCTACTATACCTAAAATAATTTTACCAGCTCCAAAAAATTCATTTTTATATAATTATGTCAGTCCCATTAATCAATCTATATGTTTAAAATAATTCATAAAAATCAAGTGAAAAGTGGGGGGGGGTTATGTCTTATGATCTAATTTACCTAAAAAGTCGGATGTTGGTTTAAAACTTTCAGTATACTACTTTACGTACTATAAGTCCTAATTAATTGAAATCGTTTCAGTCTGAGGGAAGTTATGACAACAACTCAACCTCACAATTTGAAATGTTTTTTATACACATTACTGTTGCACTAACACAGCCATATCTTTGAATCTAATTGACCTACAGTGTTAATTGAGAGCTTAAAATACTCAAAAACCTCACAATATTTGCATTGCTTTTTACACACATTACTATTATTACCACATGAAAGATAAACCAAAAATTTAATTTACCACACATTTTTAACAATATTGTTTACTAAAGGAATGTTATTAAATATTTTAAGGCTCGGGTAAACACTAATCAAGCAAACATTTAGAAGAGCCCAACCTGCGTAGTGCACCACCCCTAATAAAAAATTTAAGTTACTTATGCAGTATAACCATATTACCAGGTTTTTTTTTTGTTTTTTTTCAGACCATTAAGGCTTATAAAAAATTTGAAACTGGTATGTTTTAATTGATTCATCAAAGAGTTGAAGAATGACATTTGTCAAAATATAGCATAGGAATTTACTTTGTTTTATTTTTACCAATGCAGAATGAAATGGAAAATTAACTCGATCGCATGATATATTGGAATAATAAAAACGTTGCCAGCATGCGTTTTGCAAATCGTTTATTTTCATGTTATTTAACCTCCACCATTTATTTACATCAATTTTCTTCGATTGTTCGATTCTTTCGCCCTTTTTTCGTTTCCCCATCTTTCAACTTTTTTACGTATTTCCTTCTTGATATTTTAATTCGCATATAAATTGCTACACGCTGATAGACTGGGTGGACTTTCAGAACTTAGGTATTCTATTGTTGGTGCACACGAACCATGTTCACTGACGAGCGGCGGTTCCAGATGAATGAAAATTTATGGTCATAAAATTCGTAGCACTCACCCTCCTCATATCTGTATTATATGATACTGGAGTAGTCTACAATTTTATGACTTGATAACTTTTCGTGGCCTTCCCTAGGCGTTCGATCGTATCGTCTTTGTTCATTAGGCCTACCTTCGAGAGGTAGGCGCTATTGATTTGGTACACCTACTGATGACTTTAATGAAGATTGTGTAATTCATCTATGATTGAATTATTTTACTGGAAGCCTCGAGATTAGGTTTGTAGGCTATGCGACGAAGTGGAAGGTATGTGTTGAAAGACAAATTTTTGCTTGCAATTAGGTATTTTCTTTTTGTGTGATACGGAGGCTGCATACGAACGTGAGATATGCCGAAATGGTGATAATATAAGACTTTAATTATGGTAGTTTTCTATCTAGTGGTATTTTTTCATCAAATTTTCCTGAAATCATGAAAATATATATCGTACATGGGCTTATTTAGTGGAAAATTATTGAAACAATGTCTTTTATCACTTAAAATAATATTAATTTATATTTGGAAAAAGAACATTCTGCACAGTGGCGCAGCCAAAAGCGGGTTAGGGCGGACTCAAATTTTTCGTAATTCTGCTTACTAATAACAGTAATAAATGTCGACAGAACGAATAATAATTAATGGAGATACATTATTCTCCATGAAAAGATATCAATCAGTAATTTGGACTTGGCATTTTTCTTTAATAAATTTCTTTTCCAACTATAATAATGAGCGGGATGAAGGTAGGTAACAATATGTTTCTATTTCAAGAATAATCCAAAACGGGTGTATTCATATCTCAAATGTAGGCAGACAGACTAACGATGTGTTTCAAAAAAATCCTACAGAAATATTAATAACCCAATTTTGGTCATTTTTGGAATTGAGAATTTTGCTAATTAAACTGTCGTTGATTTTCTTCGATTTAGGGAAGGATGAAAATGAATAGTCTACCTGCGAAATACAATCGAATTAACTACCTACCCACAACGACCAAAACAAATACGTTTTTCTGTCAGGATCCACCTCCCCCCAAAAACAAAAATCCACTTCCAAAAAAAAGACGAAACAATAATCAAAAGCCTTTTATCATCCAGTATACACAACCAAATGCCAGGTCAGTAGTTTATTCTCATTTTTGAACTACTTCGTTAGCCTACTACCGATTTTTGAAGTGGATCAATTAAAACAAAATGCTCGGTCTGTTTTCAAGTTTCGTTAATTGAATACGGGACATTTACATTTTAGCGAGGGATCATCAAATTACGAACCAAACGTAGTGGGTACCGAAAGAGGGAGGAAAAAGAGGAAGAATTTAAAAAAAAAGAAAAATAAGACGAAACGAATTTATTCTAATTCGAACCCGGTTGTCGTCAAGACTTCAACAAATTACCCTTTCAACGCTGCAGGGGAAGTATATATTAAGTACTATACGCAGGGTCCATGAGCTTTAATTAAAAACAATTCGACAGTATAGACTATTGTGATTTCGTTTTGTCTGTATAGCTGACTATCGTAAAATTTGGACGCTCTTTGCATTAATCGTATATTCGTTAGAAATTGAGTTCAGAACACGAGGGTGTCACGTAAAAAATGCATAACACCCGAATGTGGTTGGTTCTAAAAGTCTCAGCTGGGTACCATACGTGTTAGAGAGTATTGTTTTAAGTAGAAATACAGAGGTTAAAGTAAACTAAAAATGAAATTTATATTAATGAGATCATTAATATGATTGCCAAGGACAATGTTGATTTTTTTTCTTTTTTTTCTTTTTTTTCTTTTTTCAACGTTGTGGTAAAAATTACGTATTATGTGATGGGGTGATAAGAAATGCCCAGAAAACTACTTATAAAAAGCGTCCATTTTTAGCAGGCTTTTATTATCTTTCAACGGTGGCTATATGAAGATAAACACAAGTAAGACCAGAGTCATAATATATTATTCTATATATCGACTTCAAGTAAAACCCAATGAACTTGAGTAATTTCAAAGGAAATAGCTTTTAATGCACATTTTATTGGGTTTAGAGGAGGTCCACTTTTGAAACTATCGAAAATATTCGATTTTTTCCTATCTGGATTGTTTTACAATCAATAAGATTCGGTATTCTCAGCATCGGGCGAAATCCAAGAAACAATATGATTCGATACACGAACACGAATCCTCATGAAAAAAATTATTCGAATCAGGAATTCGAATCTTAGGGTTTAAAAAGAATTGGTATTCGAAATCTTTCGAATCCGTCTTCGAATCCATTTATCAAATATCACAAATGTTTTACGCAAGACTTAGATATTATTGAAAATGTGATGGACTTATATAACCATTATAACATTTTACTTTCACTTTTATAAATTTTCGTTTAAATTTTATAAAATTTTCTCAAAGTCAAACAGTCAAACTCAATCAAATGATAAAAATGATATGATAATTTGATGATAACAGAAAAAAATTAAAAAAATGAATTCGTGATTTGTAGGGTTCATTTTTGTAGATTCGAGCCGCGAATTATTCTTTCCTTGAAAATCAAAAAAGGATTCGAATCACTAATCTCTCAAAACTTTTTGAATCGAATCAATTTACGAATCCTAATACAAGATTTCAGGATTCGAATCCTGCCCAACCCTGAGTATATTCGTTGATTTGTTTTGTTTGAAGAGTAGTTGATTTTCCCCTGAATAGAGATGAAATCGAGGGAGTGAATAAGTGAATATAATTTGTGAGTTATGAGTGAGAGTGTAGATGTAGGTTCCTAGTTTATGTATTGGTACCTAAGTTGTATACTTATTACTTACCTAATAAAATTTTGGTTGAGCAGCATACATAAATCATTACTTTTTGTTCCTCAACGCTCATTCTTCCCCTCTTCCTCTCATTTTCCGTTCCCTCGAATATCGTTCTAACGCGCTTCTTCCTTCTCCTTATTTGTCTCGTTTGCTTTTCATTTCTTTCAGTCCTTCTATCTCTCCCTATCTCCTTATCTCCGTAAAAATAAAAATAAAATTATTAATATAATATCTATTATATTAGGATCCTCTGGATTCTGGTGATACGGAATAGAAGTAATTTTTCCTCAGGCAAAAGAATAAATTTTTGATACGAATTTGATATCTACATTTCAAACACTACTGTGTTACATTTTATTCAATAAAGTACCTACTTACTTAACTATCTCCATTCGAAACAACGTAATTTTTCAAAAAATTTTTAAGAAAAGCCTCCCTTGGGTACACAGCACGAGGGTGAAACGATTTTATCACAAATTTAGAACACCACCACGTCACATTTCCTAATTCAAACCTTTGTTAGATATTATTTCATTTTCAAACACCTTAATTCACAGGGCTATGAGTATATTTCAATTTTGTATCTTTTGGCTCCTCATATCTCAAAAATGAAATTTTGTGGACTCCTTAATATCATTATATGATGCCAATTTTGTTGATTAATATTTCAGCGACTTTAATAAAAAACTTGACTAGTATATTTAACTTCAAAGTGGCACTTCTAAACATAATTTAACTGTGAGTTACATTGTGGACTCAGCTATTGAGCCCCTTAATGTAGCATGGTTACAATGGAAATAATCTATATAGTTTTGGAGATCCACAAAATTGCAATTTATATAAAGTTATTAGGACTTACATGGTTCGTAAGAAATGCATGTGGATGAGGCGATATGATGACGCGTGAGAAATAGTTTTTTCTTGCAATTATGTAGTTTGCAATTAACAAATATTAGAATTACATTGTTCTTGGGAGTATTAGAAAAAGATAGATATATGTCATATGAAATCATCGGATGAATGAAACAGATAGATTGGAATGTCCGTTGATCTGGATGACGAAATATTATAGCATGAAATTGTATGAATCGTGATTTATGTGTACAGTTTGCGATGACATTTAAGGAGGATGATTATAAAGGGTCTATGCATACATTGACGTGAATTATGTGAGTGGTAACATGTCGTTTCACATTAATAGCTAAGGATATGTTTTGGAGGGAGAAGGAGGTAAGAAAATATCAGAACTTCTGTAGAGAAGTTGAAGTGGTTAAAATTGACAACTTTTCCCCAGGGTGGCAACAGACCTCCAAAATAGATTTGAACGATTCGTGGAATAACAAAAATAGGGTAAAGGTCTGTTAGATTGTGCACCTAGTGGTTAAGTCACCATAACTATCCATTCTATGGTTATCCAGTGATACTTGGACAACAATTTACCATATCATTTTATTGATATAGATGATTGATTGTGTTAGTTCGATTTTGTTCATTGCTGTTGAAACGATTTTTAACTTTTCCATAGACTTTTCAACGAAATTAATGAAATTCTCACGCAACGAGTCTTTTACATTGAGAAAACTTATTTGACTAGTGCTAGATACCTATTTAAGGGTGCCAGAAAGCGTCTGGTTTCGAATCAAGTCCAGATAATCGGTGGCTATTGTGTTACACACGTTCTGCATTTTAACGAGTGGACAAAAATGCAACAGCATTTCCGAGAGTGAAAGAAAAAATGGACAGCAAAATCATTTTGTAGCTTAAGTATCGTTGATTAAGCTATCATTTAGAACGGTGCAGTAGTCAGGAAACAATCTCAATTTCTAACACTGTATCCGACTGGAATGGCTTCCTGGGAATGAACATCATAAAAGTCGTTCTGTTGAACGATGAAGAGACAAAAAAAAAAGGAACTCAATATCCACATTCTGGAACCGTACGATAACCAAAAAACAAAAAAAAAAAAACTATATTCAATGAATGAAGGGCAATAGCAGCCATCTTGGTTGCCTTGAGTTTAAATTCAGGTGTCTAGAATCAAAATTATGGACGTTGATTGTGTTTATTGTGCGAGAAATAGTATTAGTAGGGTAGGTACGTATGTTGTGAAACCAACTTTTACCAACTATCTTTAGCAGCCTGCTATTTCAGATGTGATCAGCTGGGTTTGTTTTGTGTTGCGTCTGCCCACTCCTGTTGTTATACCACAATGAATCAAAAAAAAAAATGAAATATGCCACCGTGTAAGAGAAGAACGATAAATTCTCTGCAATTTTTCTTCCATAGGTTACCTCTCATATTACTTACATTTTTCTCGTTTAATTGAAATCTGCACTTAGAATGTTTTCCACATTGCACAGCTTTTCAAATTAGTACCGGTTATGAATTTTTTAATGAAATTTCGAACAACGTTGACCAAGTACGAACCAACCAAAATGTAGACTACACTTTTTCTCAATATATAAGGTAAGGCTTCATAGTGCACAGTGCACTTACTTCTTGTAGAGTTATCTCTTCGCTTCATGCTATGTTTTTAGTTTTCACTTTATTAAAAAAGAAAGAAAAAAAAGAGAAAAAAAATAAAATGAAATCAAGCGACGTAAATTACGCAACCGTTTTAAAAAAAAAAAAAAAAAAAAATTCCAGTCCCATTCTTTAGCAAAAAAACTAACTAACCGACCAAGAAAATAGGAACATAGGGAAATTACTTCCCTCGCAATCAACACTCGGATAATAATTGTCACACAGCCGCGCAGGCTGTACGAATAAATAATTTTCCAGACTTGAAGATGACGACGAGCGATTTCGTCTCCCCTCCTCCCCTCCGATCGTTGCACTGCCGTCGTCTCCCTACCCAATTCGTGTACCACAGGATTACAAATTAAGGCCTTGACGGCGCACAAAAATCGCCTGTCATACCTGCCTTGTCGGTGCTTTTGAAAGCGCAGCAAAAATACACAAAGTGCAGAGGAGACAGCCTCGTTTGCGCGCCCGCTTAAAGACGTTAGGCGGACTGGGGAAGGAAAATTGAAAAAAAAAAAAAAAGAAAGACAAAAAGGATGCCAGGAGTGGGGAAGAAAATGCGACAACGACGACGACACGGTGGATATTCTGTTGTGGAAAAACGACTAGGAAATGCTGCGGGTGTACGCGAGTAATAATAAAATCAATTGTCGTCACATCGTCGTTTGTGAATTACGGGTGGGGGGAAGATGAGGGCACTGCTGAAGTCACGTTCACACGTGACAAGTTTTTACGAAAAGCCAGCATACAAATTAGCTGCTGTGTGTGCTCTTCTTGCGAGAACTGTGAACTGGCGAATGGATGTAGTGCAGCTGTAACAACCGTCCATCAGCGTGTAGGTAAGCGAAAAATTGCTCCGTGTAAACTGTGCTTTATTCGGACAGTTCATTTTATTTGTTTTTCACTCGTAGGTATAAAGTAGGCCTGTTGTAAAACTATAAAGAATCGGTATCGTTTTGTGTATTTTATTGTTTTTAACGCGAACCTTTTTCAACACCTAACTGAAAAATAGGTTTTTTTGTGCCTCCTTACAGAACGAAAAGTAGGGAATTTCAATATGACGTAAACAAATATGATTTGGCGCTTGCGCACTTACAACTTGACTTTCTTTTATGGCGCTCGCTTACTTTCTTGCACGGTTCGATTATTTTATGGCACAGCTTGAGCACTTTCTCGCACGGCTCGATCACTTTCTTGCACAAGTAAATAATCATTTTTATGCAACTCTGGTCTATTGTTCATTTCAGGACTTGAGATCATATTTTTTATGGATTAGAAGACCAATTTTTGGCAGTAGGACCAAAAAATTCAAAAATTTGACTACATTTAACTATTTATTGGTTTAAGGACGTATAAATGAGATTTAAAATTCCAATAAGTTTAGTTCACTTTCAGGTCCAGGACAAAAAAATCAGTGTTGCCAATGAAACATCGTGAAAATCTTGTTTGAAATAACAACATTTTCATTTCGAAAAAAATCTATCGTCTTTCCCTTGTATGACGTGTCAATAAAATTCATAACGAACTTTTTTACGGAGGTTTTGAATGATTTCCTAGCAAATAAAATAAAAGCAAGCCTGCTTTCGACCAACTCCTTGGATTCATCTGGAATTTAGACTCTCTTGTTTGAGTCAAATCACTTCTATGCATGAACCATTAAGCCGATGAAAACCAAATTTGGCCGAATGTTAGAATATAATATATTCAACGTTTGTACCAAAATTTAGTGACAATTAGTTTAAAGTTACCCATTTCAGATAAAGTGAAGCTCCAAAAATGTAAAATAATAGGATGTAATAAATGCAGGTAAACCACTGGCGCGTATCAAAATAATATTTACCATTCGAAGTCCAAAATTACGACATCATCAGTCCTTCTAAGCCACGGAATTATTTCGTAACATTTTTTACAATATAAAATCTACAGTTATGATCTTTCAGTGTGTGAGACAGTACTGTGGCAGAAAAAACATTTTTTGTACAAAAAACGGTGTGCAGCATACGTAAGTATGGTGCGTTCGCATAAAGCTGATTTTTATGTATGTTACTGGCAGAATGCTATGTCACAAATTGAGAATGTGTACTTAGTTGACTTTTTGTAGTGACAAGATTTATCGTTCATGCTATTGCGGATAGCCCGCAATGAATAAGATGCATCGCAGCAATAGGAAATGGTTCTTCCCGGTGCTTATGCCCTCAAAGTGTTGGTTTCATTTCTCTAAAATTCTCCGAAATCTTCTTGTGTGGATGTAAACATATCTAGGCACACACACACACGGATATCTATTGGTGGTGGCATAGCCAGGCGGATATCATCAATGCTTTTGAATTTGTAGGTCGCTGGTTTGATCTCCAGTCCAGGCAGACCTACAAAATAGTGACCTCGACGTAATACAAATTTGTAACAGCGCTCCTCTTCTTGTTCACAAACCCCCCTCTGCAGAGAGGCGTAGAAGCCATGATGGTGTTAGCCTGTGTGGTTTGGCTGGTTTCCCATATGATCGTCAGCTTGGCTTCACCCTTTACTGTGTTGTCAGGCTGTATTGTAGCTACAACACTGGGAGGGAGTGGTTGTGGAAATGGGAACATATATAGGTGCACGCACACACGCGTGCGCACACACACACACACAGTATCTATCGGTGGTAGTGGTGGGTTAGCCGTGTGGATATTGTCATTGCTTTTGAACTTGTAAGTTGCTGGTTCAGTCTCCAGTTCAAGCAGACCTACACTTCCTTTAATCGCGGCGTATAAATTAAACTGGATTTAGTTTTCTACTCGATTTAGGAAATTTTTTTTATTTTTTTATTTCAGCATCTATTAATTCCTTATAATGTCTTGCAAAAACAACAAAAAATTACCTAATATAAGTAGGTATTGTTTTTAGCCACACTTTTACAGCATTATACAAAATTCAAATTTACTTTCCAAATATCACCACCGCTAAAAACTCTCCTAAAAACATTATCTTGCAGTATTTATGTAATTTATCCAGCTAGCTCTTACGTTGTTATGGTTTAATGTAGAGCAATAAAGCGTCTATTCCACACGGTATAAAAAAGTTAAACACAGTGAAAAAAAACGAGCGAACGAATGAAAAAAAATTTATTCTTCAAACTTTCAGTCAATTCGATTCGAATACGCAATGAAGAGTGGCTGAAAAAAATAAAATAGTAGAAGACATACACACGAACACACTGGCACACAAAACGGTTATATTCTTACAGACGAAAGAGTTTAGATATCGACAAACTTGAAATTGCAATATGGAATAGAGAAATAAAAAGAAAATCGTTGCTTTAATAAAAACAAAAAATAAAAACTCAAAAAAAAACGCGGCAAAAACGGAGAAGAAATTTTTTTAGAAAAAAAGTTTTCTTCCTCCTACTTCTCCTCCTTCTCATCATCGTATGCATTCCTTTTTGCACTCCTTTCCTTTCGTTTTCTCATTTTTTACACACGGTTGTACGGAAAAACTTGAGACAATTTAACCTTTCGAAGATTACCATTTCGAAGTCATTTAGAGAATTAGTTTTGCAAAACGAGTTCGTAGTAAATTTGGCCTGTGGTATTAGGGAAAAACGAGGGTTAAAAAAAAACAAAAACAAAAAAAACAACCACTATAACAGTATTTTTTTTTTTTTTTGCCTTTCCTATACGCTTTAATGTTGAAAAATGGGTTCGAGGGGAAGGGTACGAGAAATATATGTAATTCGTTTTTCTTCTTAAATACGATATTATTCGTGTTCGTACGTAGTTACGTAGGTAGTCTACGTATAATGTATTTTATAGACGATGGTAAAATACACGTTCTGCATATCGTAGAGGAGAGAATAATATAAGTGAAAAATAAAAATGAAAATAAAAAAAAATAAATTTATAATAGCCTAAATAAATAAATATATAAATAAATAAGTAAGTACCTAAGTAAATAAATCGTCTGCGGCTTGGCGTTTCTCGTGGTCCGTTGAAACGGGGAAATGGAAATATAAAATGCGCGAGTGGAGGAGTGAAAAGAAAACATTTTATGGGGCATTTTCGAGGAGACGCTTTTCCGGCACTTTTGCAGAAACGAATGGAAAATGGTGGTGATCCACGATTCCCGAGTATTTCGTTGCTTTTAATGGAAATTTTCTCGTTCACTTGTAACCTTTTTTTCTTTTTTTTTTTCGTTTTCTTTTTCTTCTTTTCCGATGAGAAGATTTGCAACCGCATTTTACACTCCTCCCCCGCCTCCCTCTGGCAAACTCACCCACGGTTCGAACCGTTTTCTACGGTTTGTTTGCGGTTAACGAAACAAAATGGTTCTTTTTCACCTATACGCGTAGTTTGCAATGTAGTTTTGTATGATCGGTATTCGAGGAGACGACGCTCGAGTAGATGAGAAATGGCAGAGAAGCGACGACCTAAAAGGTATTCGTTGTATCGTACTATCATCTGCGTTCAATACTTTTAGGCCATTTTTGACTTCATTTACCACACTTTGGGTGGCGGCGATTTCGAAAATTACTCTGCGATCCGCAAATTCGGTGCACGAATGACCCACGTTTTGACTGCACCGAAAAGAATAAGGCTGCTTACGATATCTCACGATTGACTGTACTCAGGTACACTGGTAAAAGGATTCCGTGTCGACAGAAAGAGACCAATTTTCATCCTATAACACATAGGCTCTGTTTCATAGGACTACACCAACTTACACCAACCTACACCGTGAGGGCGATTCCACAAACGTAGGAATGTTATATGACTTTATGCCAAGTTTTACTTGAATATTTGTCGAATATCCCTACAAGTGTGGGTTGGTGTAAGTTAGTGTTATCCTATCAGACAGAGCTATAGGTAATAAAACTGAACCATCAACTGCTGTATTTTGCGAGACACGAGAAATCATCCGCTCAATTGGAACTAACACTTCAGTTAATTACGGTTTCACTCAGTAACTTCCGAGTAAGGTCGAAACCTAATTGAATTAAGAAGGCGGAAAAGGGTGGTGATCGAGAGTTACAGTTGCTGGCCAACCAATGATAGCTCCTCTAGATGTTTACGAGCACAGGAATACCAAAATGAAAATAAAAGAAAGAAATTAAATACGAAAATCTGAATTAAGGCCCGCACACTGCAGTGAGATAAGTTGATCCTCCATTAAATGTTCGAATGTGGTATGGAAGAAATATAGACGTTTAAGACGAATTTAGAAAAAAAAACAATTTATTAGGTAGGTACTCGGCGATTGACAGTGCAGAGGTGCTGATTTGATGAGAATGAAAGAAATAACCATTTTCTACTACCAGTTTGATAGAATGGAAAAAATTATTATCTCTTATTGTAACCGTTGATCGTCTGCCTGGAGTGGTTTCATTTGCAAATTCGTGCGAAACATTTCAGTAGTTAAAATCCAACTTTTGGAATAATTACTGGTATGCAGTGGACGTCGCTCAATAGAACCATTTTGAGACCAGAGAAAAGTTCTTTAATCGACCGGACGAAAGTTCAGTACAAAGAGGAAGAAAAAACTATAGTTTTTTTTTTCTTCCATCGGTATAGCCATCTTTCAATTCCAAAAGAACATTCTACCTCATTTTTTGATGTGTAAACATCGTAGCGCTTGGTGTGTACAGTAGGGGCTAAACAAGAATTACGGATTATCAGATTTGTATAACTGTAAATTTTACAGTCAGAACTCTCATTTGTGTGTGTTATACGATGTGTCTGTGTGTTGTTGTACATGCGTAACGCATTGCGCACACCCACAACCGCACTATTTTATGTTTACTCATCAATTCTTCACGAGTATGCCCCAGCAGAGCTTACGCTTTTTTTTTAGCCAGTTTTTCTGCCTTCTGGCGAGCTATTCCACAAACATTTTACCATGTTCCAGCCACTTACACCATCTTACACCTGTCACACTTCCTTTTACATGGTGTGAAATCCCGTAAGAATCTTACAGCACCATTTGCCAAGTTAAATGTTTGCTTAACTGGTGTAGGTGACTGAAACAATGTAAAGTGTTGTAGAATAGCTCCCCTGACTCAACAAAGATTCTTCAATGCAAGCATCTCTCAACTTCACCTTAAAAACCACTTTTTCAATGCGATCGCAACACATATTCCTGATCATCTTTACGTCCACGGCTGTGATCTGCGCATTATCCATCACAGCTCATTCATAGTTTAACTTGATTTTTTTGTATTCAGCTTTTGGCATTACTGTTTTTCTACGTGGGAAGTCAAGATGACCTCTGTTCCTTAAAACAAAATTTCGTTCTTATTTCCTACACTTAAAATGAAGTCGCTTCGTTTTAATTTTCTTATTCCTGAAATTGTTTCTGATTCGTGTATTCTGTTGGCACTTCCACTATTTGGTTCTGTATGTCATAATCAAGTTCTTCGGTTAAATTCATACATTAAATCATTTTGCATCTTTATTTGGTTAGACATGTTCTGTACACTAATGTGGGGGTCTATGTTTTTCTTTTATAATAAATTCAGTAATTTGTACAATGTACTAAATTGCATCATTTAAATCTGACCTGGTGGAGTGTGTTTGAGATGAGTTATGAGCGCTTGGTTCTCCTTTCATTTCATCCATCCCATTCTGAAATAAAGCTTGCATCCAAAAATCCTGTATTTTTTTATTTTCTTTCTCAAAACATGGCTTTCGACTGTGACTGAGCTTTCATTACGTTTAGACCTACACACACCATGACTCTTCATCCTGGTGTTAAATTTAATAGCTCTTAATATTTAGCTTCGCCGCTGCTAGTCAGAAGTGAGCAAAATTTGATCTTACACTGGCTGCACGACTAAGATCAAACGAAAAACTTGTGAAAAAATATAAAAGAACTTATAAAATGTTTGGAATCTCGCTTCGTAAATAATTTATATCCATTATTTAATATTTTTCTGGCTCCTTATTTTATCATACGCAGGTATCTGTGGTTAGGACGTCTAAATTCTCTTACTTTTTGAAAGATATGTGTGGTAAGTTGAGTGGAAAATCGGCTGAGAGACACACACCTATACGAAGACTGAAACAATTACAGACGAAGAGCCAGACTCGGGCGAATGCCGCCACTACCCGTGGGATGGTTCCACTTTTGCAGCAGTGCTGCCAACACTCCTCCTGGATTCCTGCATATCCTACTGCTCTGATTTAAATACCTCTAATATACCCACATAACTTCTAACTTCGTTCGGTTTCATCATTTGTGAGGACTAAACCACGAACCTCACCGACCTTCTTCACCGCCACTATTGCTCGATTTCTGACGAGTGATGCAAAAATTTATTCGGGTACGTCTATTTTGTGCATCGCGATTTGGCGCAGCTTTTTTGCTACCCTCGTCACCTTCCTCGCTGGAGACCTACCGCCGTTAAATAAGATAAATCGAAATTCTCAGCTGGGAGTAGGCTGCGCTCGAGTATCGAGAAAAGTTTATGCTCGAGGTATAACGAATCGGGAATCGTAACCGGAATATTGAAAGTTCAGCCCGTCTTGAAACGACCACAGTTACCGTATAGGACTGCTATAGAGGTAGGTAGGCAGCTGTACCCCTAAGGTGCTTAAGCCAAGTACACACACACACACACACAGGCGCGCGCGCGCACACACACGCACACACACAAGATGGGAAAAAAAAGGTGGAAAATTTAAATCACTTCGTCGCTGTTTGCTCGAAAAGGGGATGAGGGAGAGTTTACACGTAGAGTAGTGACACAGTGTGCAGCTTAAACTTTGTTTTCGAAATTGTTTTCGCCTTCCGAGTAGCGGGGATGACGTGAAATTCCCGCGAGTATTTTTCGAATATTAGCCCGAGGCAAGAGGAAAGCTCTTCGGTTTTTTCTCTTTTTCTTTTCTTTTTTTGTTTACTTTTTTTTTTTTTTTTTTTTTTTTTGGCGTTGTCACACATTTTTGAAAGAAAATATGTGGTGTTGAGTGGGGCTTTGCAGATTTGAGGGCATTGACGTAATATCCATGGGCCATAAGTTCCTCTTCTAATAGGTGTTTTTTAGTTCACATTTTTCTGAAACGGGACTTTTGTGTGAGAAAATTTAATAGCCGTCGGTTCGATTGGGTTCGTTAAGTATTCCCGTATGGGAGTGAAAAATTTATGCAGACGAGTAGCAGTGTTGGGCAAGCTTATTGCATCGACCCGGATGCTGGGTGGTATTCTCTGGAGTATAAAAAAAAATTGAAGTAGCTTCCTCTGCGTAATACTTTATTAGCTTTGGTGGCCAATAGTAGCTATTGTTTATGTCAAATTGGAGTCACACCCGTTCACCAAATCTTTTTTGGTACAACTTGTCACTTTTGAATTAAATTACAAAAACAGAAAACATTCACGTATGTTCAGGCTCCTGGGGGAACTCGAGGGTTAGGGGTATTGTGACGTATATAGTCGTCCATAAAATATGTAGACGACTATATTTGAACACACAGGCGATATTATGTTATTTCATAAACATTATCTCTATTTACTCTTCTTCTTTTTCGAATTGTTTAATTATTGTAAGCTTTTATTCTACTCACTACTGCAATTTTAAAATATACCAGTACTGCAGCCAACCTTTGGCAACGAAATAATATTTATTTCGCATGAAGCTAAAGCCAAAAAAAAATATAAAAGCTTATCTTTTAAAAATTCGTTTTTAACATAAACTTTTTATTTTTTTAAATGTAGACAATATTTAACTGTATTCGGTGACCTCAATAAGACTGGTTCCTCAAATACACTTGTCCCTTTAATCAGCAAATCCCTACTTGATACTAATCACAGTGAAAATTCGTATTCCCTGATTTTGTATATAACTCATGTTTCGTACAGAATATTTGTACTTTGTTTTAGCTGCTTCATACGGTATTAACTTGCATTGAACAGTCTCACCCTTCACTTGTACCGTTGTATGTACAAAATTATTATTTCATTATACTACGATTTTACTCTTCGTGTTGAAATATTTATTTTAAATTTGTTTCCTGAAGTTAAAGGTCGACCATACGAGTGTGGATAGTAAATTATTTAGTTAATTCATTCTGAAGAATTGTTAGCATTCACTTCGGATATCAGTATTCTTGACCGAAGTGTAACTCCTGAAAAGAGTATCAACCGGTGCAAATAGATCTTTTTTATGCCCTTACAGGTGGCGACTTTTTTTAACATACTCAGAGAAAGGTTTCGAACATTTTCTTGTAACGAAACTTTTGCAGGAAATTATTTCATTTTAAAATTCGTAAGGTTCCTGGGCTACAATGTACAGCAGTGCCGAATGAATTTTACGGTTGGGTGGTTTTTTTTTTTATTTTTTTTTTACCGCCAATACTGAAAAACCACGTTTCGACTCGATCCTTCGATATTCAGCCCAATCATGCTAAAAGGACTATCATCCTCGTAACTTACAAAATTAATATGTTTTGTAGAAGATTAATGATTTTTGGTTCAGGCAGATGTTTTTCCAAAAACCAAAATAATCGGAACATAGCGTTTTTTGGTTGCCTACCATTTATGGTCGAGAATACTCTGTGTTAATGTTGGATAGGTAATCAAACGAAACTACAAACCGCCTCCACCCCACTATCCTCATTCTTCTGTCTCATTTTATACACTGCTCAACATTACTCGAAAATGAAGCTCTGCACTTCATTCCAATCAGCAAGTTAATAATATTTTGATTCGTCTCATAAATAATCGATTTTTTTCCGGACTTTGTCTCCACAAAATACCTACCTTTGTCATGATATTGCACCTGTTAAATTCTCAGCTCTCGTAGCTTTAAATTTCCTTGCCAGCGAAATGAAGAAAACCAGCCCTTCGTTGGTAGGAGGGGGTAAAAAAAAACAAACAAAAAAAAAAAAAAAACGCAAACATATATAGGCCTAGGGACTGAGTGCAAAAAAGTAGCGCTATGTGTTCGTATAACTTCATACTTAGTGTTTCATTAATAAAACACAGCCTCGTACACGAAAATGCGTGGTGGCTACCGCATTAAGCAGTGTTGTTAAAATTGCGTAAAACTATGAACGAACCCTGGTCGACACTATAAAAATGTCGAGCAATAATGCTGCTGCCAACGTTTACATGATAAATTACCCCCATAGGAAGCGGTTTTTTTCTCTCCTTTTTTTTTTATGTTTCTCTTTCTTTCTTCTTTTTTTTTTTATGTCCTCTAATCTACAGTATTTTATGTCGTTATATACGGCAAACGAAGCCACATCCCCCCCCTCTTCATCGCTGTTGCCACCAATTTTTTACTCGTCTTTCTCAGCATTATATCTATCATCAGTGGGCGTGAGGGGGAGGGGCGAGAAATCGAGGTAAAAAATTTCGTGTTTTACCTTTGATTGAGGGGTTTTTTCCTCCCTGTACTCATCCAATGAGGATTGATATTGTTGTAACGATGTTAACCTGGAACGAGTGAATGATTATGAATTATTGTCACGCTAGATACTGATTTTGAAGACTATATAAATGTAAACGTACGTTTTGGTGGCAGTGTCAGGGGTGAACACCGATTCGTACCAATTGGTTGGAATATACTATACGAAGATGAGCGAGGAAATTTTTTTCTGGAAATGTGCAGAAAAAATCGTAATTTCTGAAAGGTCGTTGCTCTATTCTTTTCCTTTCTTGTTTGTTTTTTTCTTTTTTCTTGGAATTAAAATCTTTAGCTTGCCAGCCAGATAATTCGGCTCGCAGGGAAAATATGAAAGGTTTTCGATTCCAAACACGTCAGTATTGTAACAACTGTGAACTTCGTTCGAAAGCTTTATCATGCGTGTCAGTCGAGGTAACTGGATACAGGGTTATCAAGTGGTCAGATTATGAAAAAACTGCCGTTATGACGTGCATTAGATTATAAAAATACGTGCGTTGACTGCTCTTTGCACCAGTGGATTTTCATTCAGACTTTTTATTGCATAAATATAGTTGTGGCTATTTGGTGTGGGTATCTCTGCCTACACCTAGTTCTGCAAACTAAAATTCTTTTCTACATGTTTGGTGACCTAATTGTTTTCAGGTACAGGAAGTCAACCCCCTTAAAAGTCTTGTCACGTTCGGAACAGTGGACCTAGAAATGAGACGGAGGTTGGTGGCAACTATGTTAAGTCTGTGGCGATAAGTCTGATTCACACTTGGCTAGTTTTCGTGCTACTAGCCAGCTACTTGGAGTACTATTCTGTTGATAGTTGAAGTTACTTACCGTTTAACCTTTTAAAGTCAACTTTTCCTGGGCGGATTGTCATGTGAGATTCTAATGAGATTGTAATAAGATTCTTGGAAGACTATTCGCCAAGCTAAAGTTAACTTTCATGGCTATAAACAGAAAATTTACTTTTAACTGTTGACTGAATAGTACTCCAAATAGCTCGCTAATAGCTACAAAACTAGCTAAGTGTGAATCAGGCTATACAAATATTATCAGCGAGTAAGTACCTAAGTACGCATGCAGGTACTTGCCTTCCCTAACAAGCTCTACATATTATGTGGGCGTCGCATCATCTGTAAACATCTGTATGAGTGCATACAGATGATGTATGGATTTAACATACAATCCACTTCAGTAAGATCATGGAAAAGGTCTGTGACCTGTCTGTTGACGAAGGACCGAGTCCATAAAGAATGGGAAAGGATAAAGTTCCGGAATAAATTATTCAAATGACTTTAACTGTTGATAATTAATATAGATATGTGAAGGCATGACCTTGAAAAAATTTAGCAGCTTTTACTAAAAGCTAGAATACCATGGAACCTCGAACTGAGAAATTTCGCTATATGGGTCATTCTAGGAAAATTATGAAAATTACCGAACTAACAGACATCTCCATAACTGAGAATGCTAACAACTTGATTTTTATTTGATAGATCATAATCTTCTCTGTCATCACCAGTCATAAATTATTTTTAACTAGCTATTTCTAAATTAAACATGTTAATAAAATATTGGAAAAATTCCATCATCGTGGATGTAACCAATTACATTTTTAAAGTTATTTCTGATTTCATAAGCACTGTTCTGTGTGTTGGTTAACATTTTATATTGAAAATGTAAAATGGATCGATGGACGATTGGTGGGGTAATTGCGACCACCACATGTTTGGAAAATCTGGCTATTTTAATTACATTTTCATGTTTCTCACATATGCTACTCGGTTTGAATGTGTTATCACAAAAATGAATTTCTGGTATAGTTACTTTATTTTTGATTTGTGTCACAAAAACCAAAGTTGCGAAAAGTACAGGCACTTAACTAATTTTTTGTATTTTTCAATTAGTGATATTGCGAGGAGATTATAATCTTTTAAGGTGGTAAAATTGTATGGGCTGCAGTTTACAAACATGTAGAAAATAGAAAAGAAGCTACCGGAGTTGTACATTTTGTGCATCTAAAACTACGCAAAATTCATGAAATTTATCATTGAATTTTTCGAGTATGTCAATTTTCATGTCAATAGCACCACATCACGCACGCGCAGTAAAAAAATCCTGATCAGAACTGTTCATTTTTGACATGTTTTTGATCGACTTGCTGGAGATCTGTTTAGCTGTTTGTAGCTGGAGATCTGTTTAGCTGTTTGTATCTGGAATTACGATTCTGTATTGAGCCAGTGAAGTAATAGAATAAGTTTTTTTATTTTATTACACCTCATTTATTTTCGAAGTAACCATTTACATTAAATACAATTCTGGGGAAATGGCGACCAATCTGTATGTAACAATGAAGACCATAATAACAAATGCTTTCTTGATTAAGAAATTTGTAAAACATTTTTTGCAAATGGCAAAGATTACCGCATTTCTTATTGACTTCTTTACAAATATAGAAAATACAATTTTCTGATAATATTTCATATTTTTTGAGTAGTGTTAAATGCCACATGCAGAGCCGTTTTTATGTATTTTGCTGCCTGGGCTGTAATATTTCTGCCCCTTTTTTTTTATCAATCCCCTCAACTGATAGATATTTTCCCCGTGTAGACCCAGTGGTAAAACCAGTCCTGGCCCTATATAAGCATACTTCATGGTATATCTGTGGGTATATACTCAAGAAACGTACACATCTGTGCCCTTTAAAACTAATAATTTTTGGCCCTTTGTTGCATCACGCAAAGATATCAAATCCTACATCTTGTAATTAAAATGGGCATTGCAAGGATTTTGCGCTTGTAATTTTTGATGTGTAAACATCTTAGTGCTCAGTCTATGGTAGGGGCTAAACGAGAATAAGAACAATCAGATTTCCATTACTGTAATTTTTACAATTATAACTCTCATTTGTGTGTGTTAGATGATGCGTGGGTGTGTGGTTGTGCGCATGTGCAACCGCACTATCATTATGTTTACACATCAATTCTCCATGAGTTCAGCCCCTGTTAAACTCACGCCTTTTTTTTCCTTTGATCTGCCATTAGGCACGCTTTTCCCTTGAAAGTGGTCTTCATTACCACAGATTTTAAAAATAAAAAAAATTCTTATTTTTCATGTATTTATGATTACTGAACAAACGATGAGTAGGGCGAGTAATGTGAACTTGGAACGTTCTTAGCAAACATTAAAGTAATTATTCTTTTAAATGTCAAAAGAATAATTTAACTTCCAGTCATTTTCTTCGTTCTATGGTAGCAATTTGAATTGAGGTGGTAGCCATTGCTCCCATCTCCCCTACGTAGGTACACACCAAGGTGACTGAACTAACATAAAATTCTTGTAAACTGTTGCTTGACAAGCACACGGGATAGACAAATTGCTGTTCCATGGAGGCTGCAGTGAATAGTGGGAGGAACCACTTCATGCACGAGTTTACCTCTACCAAAAAATAATGCGTAAATAAAATTACTGTTTTTAAGTAGGTTTTCTATAGAAAATCTACTTATTACGCTTGGTGCGATATCAGCCCCCAGAGTTGGGATGGTACATTTTTCGTTTTACGACCTCAAGAAAATTTTAGCACCAATAAATATATATATATATATATAGATTGATAGATAGATAGATAGATAGACATAAGAAATTTCTTGTTCGTACAGTGCAGGTCGCAATTTTTGTCCAATACTCATGAAATTTAATCCGAACATTTGTATTAAGCCAAGGACTACATCTATTGATTTTGGTGCGGATCGGCCGAACGGTACTTCCGGTACCGCTATATTTGCTTCTATATTGGTCATAAAATGCGGAATTTTGCAACCATATGTACGAAATTTAAAACGAATATTTATTATGATTTATTGTAGCATGCTAAAAATTTTATTACGGATCGACCAGACAGTACTTCCAGCAAAGCTTTTTTTTCCTCTTTTTTTTCTAATTTACACGAACTTTTCTTTTCACAAAAGTTAACCACATGTTCGTGTTTTATTGTTTTTATTTTATTTTATAATTTTGTCGTATTTCTTTGATTTTCTTCGAAATTGTATTATTATTCACCATACTTTATCATCTTAATTAATTTTTCATTTCAAGCAATAATGCTTTTAAATTTTACATTGTCTAATATTTCGTCAACAGCTAACACATTTCGTACAATCGTAACATACCATTTACGCATATAAACTTACCGCAGACAATTAATGTGACCATCAAAATTCGTAATTATGTTTCTCAAATACCTACTATTTCTGGCGAGGCGCGCTGCGTTAGTTTTTTTTCTTTTTTCATTGTTTCGCGTAGTCGTTGGCTGGGCACGAAAATTGAAAAGTTACCTTACCCGAAAACGTAGCTACAATCGGTCGCTAAAAGGCGAATGTCTTCGACGAACTGTTGCGTTGCTGAAGATATTATAAAACACGTTAATAACTGGGCGTAACGAGATCAAAGAAGAAGCTGTGCAAAGATATTTTGTTAGAGAGAGGAAGCGTGCGAGAGAGGCGTAAGTCAACCGATTCTGAGGTACCTATAGCACATAAATTACGGTATGATTGCTTCTTCTTTTTTTTCTTTTATTCTTTTTTTTTTTTTTTTTTTTTTATTATTTATTTTTATTTTTATTTTTGGTGACAGCTTCTACGATTAAGTACCGAATGCGTGCTGTTCCTCTCGATATTTTCACGCCTCTTCACAAAATAATAATGCGTACATACGAATACAAAACCTTTTCGCAGCAGTTCGCAAAACGTTCGGCGTAAAAAGCAGTACCTACCGAAGAACTTTGTCCAATTAAAAAAACAAAAAAACAAAAAAAAACGTCGCCATTGTGTAATATGGTCGGCTCGTATCATTTGCTTCGGGTCCGCAAAAAGATGACAGCGGCGACGAAAGCCAAAAAGTGACGAATTCCACATCAAATAATTATGCGAATACGAATCGTTTGTCTTTTCTACTTTTATGTTTTTGCACCGTCTACGCCGTACTCATGCAAGTTGCACACAACAAGCATATAGTCCAAATAGCTGACTGAACAGAAATCTATTTGCCCATTTCTGAATCGAATGCCTTCGAATTTTCGTTCTGGATTCACAAATCGAGAATATATCTGCCGCCTGGATGTTTGTCGATCAGTGTCGAAAACACGAATAAAACCCCGTACGAGTAGGTTGAAAATGGGGTTGAAATTGAAGTTGTTTGGTAGCAAAGGTTTTACACCTGAAATATGATGAGCGTTGGCATCTGAATAAGTGATAAAAGTTTTGGAGTCTCGTATTTTGTGTTTCCGCCAAAAGGGAGCTCAAATCTGCGACTTGGTATTTCTATTTTTTTGTTATGGAGCGACTTCAATGTGATTTGTCCTGTGTTGAGAGAAGCTCAACCAGGGACAATTTTGACAGCAAATGAAACGAATGATTTTGTTTGCCTTAAAATGAGGAATTTTAATTCTTAAAATTTACGAAGAAATATATGAGAAATACTCGAACTTAGCTCTAATTGCCTTTAACTATAGGCTAAAATAATATTAATAAACGTTAATTTTGACTATTTTCATGATGAGAAAACGATATAGGCTTTTGTGCCTTGACCAAAAGTGAATTAGATTTTAAAGGTTTTAATCTTTAAAACAGCCAGAGAGTAAATTCTGAAGAGATCTTGATGGTAAGACAGTTAGCCAGTAAGTATAAAACAGAAGACCTACTGCCTAAAGCAGCCTGTAAGTGAAGTCTCTCTGGAAATCAAGATGGTTTGTTGGTTCAAATTTGGGGGTATTAGCAGGCAAAGTGTGGTGGTTTTCCTTAGGGGAATAAACAAGACTGTCAAAACCCTTGATTTAATGGGAGAATTTCCACAAATTTTGGTGTTTAGGGCGAATGTTGAGTGGCTGGAACACATAGAGCACCAGTGAATATATGTACTTCTGTATTTTGGATTACAATAGATTGCATAAGAAATATACTCGATGTTTGACTGATCGAATCTTAAGTAGTTTTTTATGTTTTATTTTTCTGTGTTTACCTATATTTGTATTATTAGAAGATTATAGGAGAAACGTGGAGAAACAGTAGGTGTTCTGGTTAGTCCAGTAGTTAAAAGTGTTCACTTCAAAGTGCCAACCTTGATGTGACATGAAGTGTACATTTTATTACCCTTGATTTTCTGTTTATAAGGTGAAATCAATTTAAGGGTGTAAAAAATGGCAGGTGCCTATAGGTATGCTCGAGAGTAGCGAGAATGTGTTTGGAAATGGTTAATGGTCCAAACTACGTACGAAGAGGTTTTAAAATTAACATATTGTTCAATTTTCCTCAATGATTACACAATATTCGATAAAAATACAGCAGCATAAAAATTATGTGCTTGAAATTTGTGGCAAATACCTACCTAAGGTTTGGGGAACATGTTTTTCGAGACTATCAAAAGACTTGTGATACAGGCTGATATAATTAAGGATATATTTTTTCAAAATTGTCATAACCTGCAGTATTTTTCCAATTTTGGGGAACTTCAAATAAATATGGACACGTATACCTGAAAATGATCAAAGAAATTAGTATGATGAGTGCACGCAGTATGTAAGTACACCACATTTTACGCTTGTAACCTACATATACAGTTTCCCCAATAATGCAAACAAATCATCAGAAAAATCTTATGAAGGCTTTAAATCAATATAATAAGAAGGTACCTATGTACAGTTTTAGTGAAGTATGTTTCTGATGGTTCATTTCCACTAATGGGGATGGGGACACCATGTATGTAGAGGCATTAATAATAATATGGTGAATTGACTACATATTTGATAGAAAATATCTGCATGCTAATGTCTTCGGCAATCCTTACGTTCGGTGATTGCGCGAAGCAATAATATGTCCTAAAGGAGAGTGTAATCGATTAACTCTTAAGATACTACCAAAATAAAAAATTGCAGTTCTTGGCAAAAACAAAATCCAAAATTAGGTCAAATGGTAATTTGAAAACCAAAATAAGAACCAAAAAAGTCGTCATTTCTTTCAGTGTATACTACGGCGCAGAGGGTCGATTTTCACAACAGCTCGGGCTAAAAGGGATATCGCAACCAGTATTCCCTCCTCGCTTAGCCCCTGATTATGCCTGTATTCATTTTCAGGTTTCCAATATAAGAAATTAAGTATTACAGATTATGATTTTGAAAAACATACCCTTCTTTGCCACCCTGTATCTCATCTTCTAAGATAGTTATGGAAAAATGTGAGGAAAAGTTTTAGTTCAAAATTTTATGCAAACTATTAATTTTAATTTGAGAGAATTTTAATATTTTAAAGGTATCTCTTAGCTGTTGAGGTAAACTGAAATACCTGTAAAGATATACATGCTTGAGCTCCTATTGGAAGAGACACAAGATATGAGAGTAGAGCATTTCTATAAGTTAATCCATAAGCTCCTCTCTTCCTACTTAATTCGAGCATAAAGTGTTTTGTATCTACAAATTATATTTCGAGCCTTATTTTACCAGGTTACAAACAGCGCCTTAAAATTAATATGATCTGAGCAAAGTGAACCGATATTAAATGAATATGATGAGTAAGAATTTAGTAGTCTTGGAAAGTTTCATTACTCCAGATCATTCTTATCGTAATTTCGTGTGTTACCTTATAAATTTCAGAGAAAAGCATACGGTATAATAATTATACAACAATTATGAATCTGCTTAAGATAGAAATATAAAGTTGATTGGACTGCGTTTTTATTCTTTGTAATATTATGTATGCTGTAATATTTGACTGCCACACTTTGGTTATTTGTGATACAAGTGCGTAAAGTAAGTGATTTTGATACAAGTGTGACCCTTGCGATACGAGCCGAAGGAGAATGATGCAAATCACACAAGTAGCAATCACTTACTTCGCACGGGTGTCACATATTATTTTTTTCAACACACTTTTTGAAAACGCATTTTTAAACAATGCAAAAACGGCTAATTTTCCTTTAATTTGCATTGTTTTGTTCGTTTATTTTCAAGTAGCCAAGGATGAATAAACGCTTTGGTGGAATACAGATTTAAGAAAATTTTCCTTTTTTTTCAGCTGTACTAAACCCAGTTTTCTAGATTAAATAATGGTTGATAAATCATTGATTGAAAGAGGAGAGGTTTCTGGATTTTGAAAGTAGCTAATTTTCTATTAATTTACGTTCTTTTTGTTCATTTATTCTCATGCCAATGAACATGATCAAAAAATTTCATGAGAAACAAATTGAAGAAAACTGACTCTTATTTTCAGAAATGTCAGCCGTTGCTCTCTAACTTAGATGGTGGCTGAGAAATCATTGAGTGAATGTGGATGGGTTTCTAGATTCCAAAAACTGGTCAATTTTATATTAATTAGCGTTTTCTTCGTTTTTTTATTTTCAGACTTCTTAAGATTAAAAAAAAAATGGTATTTTTTAGTCTTTAAAAAAAGGTGAAAAAACAAAATAAAAATTTTGGTAAATTTTTGAAAATTCGACCTTTTAAATTTTACTGCTAAATTTGTTGTTTTTCGTGCCTTTATAGCCAAAAAATCCCCAGTTTTACTGCAAAAAAACTGGGAAAAAATTAGAGAGGAATTTTGCCAATTTCATCCTCTTTTTAGCAATACCAATGTCAGCTCTCTAACTTAAATAAAGGCTGCGGAATCTTTAAAGATTCAACGCTAAAATATTGCGTTCAATTGAAGTGGCAACTTGACAAGGAGGTTTCACAAATTTAGGAAGTGCAGAAATTTCATAATGTTCGATAAAACATAATACGCATGCGCAGTCAAGACTGTAATTTAATAATCTTAGCAAGTCTCAAGCTGCGCATGCGCGAAATTTTAATTTTTGACATTGGGGTAAAATCTCTCACTTTACACGAAAACGTCCGTTTTTTTTTGGGTGTGGGGCATTGCAAAAAATTTTTTTAAACATTACCTATAGATAAGTAGGTGTGCTATACCTACATATTTGCCTAATCTCTTTCTGTTTTCTCACACCCATATCATTCTTCTCATTTCAAACGGAACAGTAGACAACAAGAATGGGATATATTCGATCATTTTGAAAAAAATAAAATAAAATAAAAAACACTCCCGATTTAGTTTTGAATAATTATATGCATCACCTGCTGCTCGTTTTTTCCTTCGTTCTTCTTTTCTTTTCTATTTTTTTTTTTTTTGCCTTCGTTACAGCTAACAAACCTGTTTCACTTGGCTGAACACACGGATGACTGTGGCACGTGCCAGAGATAAAATCGGCTAACGGGTTACCACGAGAATCAGTTCAAAGCCATTTTTTGTTCTCATAATTTATTTTGTACTCTCTATCGCATCCTTCTGTATCTCACTATTGCAATGTTTGAGCAAAAACAAGACTTCGGTAGTTTTGTGGACAAATATTTTCGTGCATGCGCTACATTTGTTATCATGCGGTAGGACAAAAATTGCAACAAGAATACAAAGGGTTACTCTCCGTCGTGTGCAACACAGTGTCTCAGTACATTCTAATCTATCCATATGCTATTCAATTGCCTATGTTCATCCGCTAAAATTAGCTCTATAGAAAGAAAACAACAACAACAACAACAACAACAACAACAACAACTGCAGTCGAATCAATTTGAAGAAGTTCGTGTATTCTTCATTAACCAACAACTGTTCTCTCATGTTTGCTGCAATAACACGTAGGCCATAATTATTTTGTAACAGGTTTAAAGTAAATTACAAAAGGATTGAGCCATCATTTTTCAAATCAAATTAGGCTTTATACCGCAGGACTCCCTTTATAGGTTACCCAGGTACTTACTGAGGAGCCGTTCAAATTACAATGAGAGTAATTTAAATGAATCCTTCCTGTTACAAATTTTGTATTTATGGTGAACTCTGGAGTTCCGTAACTGTTATTTGCTCATACTTACGACGATCGTAATTTTAGGAAAATGAAAAAAATAAAATCGCCCACTATCATCGTATAAATATACCTACCAGGCGAATTGTTGAAAAATGAAACTAATCGAATTATTCTAATTTAGAAATAATTGTTCTAATGACTATCGTTTTAAATCTGTTTCAGGTATGCGTTATTAAGAAGTCATAATTTTAATGTATTGATGGATTCACATAGAATTTTCAAGTATGTAGACTTTAAATTTTTCGATCAGAATATCTAAACGTTCCTCAGCATATTCTATGATGTTAAATTAAAAAACAAAGAAAATAAAGAATTAATCGAATTCAGAGTAGGTACTTTATGCCACAAATGAATTTAAGTTCTTGATATTTTTATGTATTGGAGGCCATTGGAGAATAAGAATATGATATAAGTTGATTATAATATATATTATCTTAGCCTATGTTGTAAGGATTACTTTCTCTTCAAAAGGGATTTTTCAGTTCTAAGGTAAGGAAAAAATTAAAAAGGAAGTGGGTTTTATCGCAGAATTTTCAAACAATAATCAATGTTTGCCAAGTGAACGAAGTTTTTATACATTAACAAATCATTGTTTTCATTCTCTCCAAAGATGAGTAATATCAGATTACGATTTCCTGGCTAACCTTAAATTTTCCGTGAAAAATTACATTTTTCCCTTGGAGTTTTTATCGGCCTATAATAATTTCCAGTTAAATGCAATGAAATTTCTTTTCGTCTACATTTTTAGGCTAGGTATTGCGAGCAGCCTAATGTCTCAATTCAAAAATCACATTGAGAACGAATGGAACAATGATTTGTATTTCGATAATTTTCATTTTTGCTGTCAACGATTCAGCGTAAATTTTCAAAAATTATCCAAGAGCTGCGTAAGTCGTGTACTCGTTTATAAGTTGTGCACTACATAAAATATGAGTTATACGCCTAATTATCTAACCTGGTGTAGACAACGAATTTTAAATTCGAAGTTTATTTTTGATAAAAGAAGACCTTCAATTTTATCTGTTTTGGCTTGGTTAAAATAGAATTTAGGCCATTATACAGTTTTTCGAAATTTAACACCATTTTTAATACCAAAATTTTGCCAAATCTTTTACTAAAATTCTGGCTCCTTGTTAGATTCTGATTATACTACTGGCATTTAGGGAATGCTGACTCCGGTAAATGGCCTTCTAGTGAAAGAATAAAATTATAATTAGTTTTATTTATTTTTGTCAAGACCTCGGTCAGGCTCATAGTTGCAAAATCAGCTACAAATGCAGTCATTACCAAATTGGTTGCTGTATAATTATTAAATCGTTCGAGAACAAGCTCCAGCGCACGAGTTTTTTTCGTTAAAATATTTACATGCAGATACCAGAGATTTATACATGTATGTAGTAAGGTCGTCTAGTCAACTATATTTGCTTGATGGAAATTAAGTTCGCCAAGTATCAAGAGCACAATAAAAATCCAATCATTATACCTATGTTTTTGACACTTTTTTTTCCCTTTTTTCTGCCACTAACCGATTATACTTGGTATTAAATATAAATTCAATTTCATCGATAATTGTGTGTCGATTAGGCAAATATGTTGCCTCTTGACTGGGTGTGGAGTTTTTTTTTTTTTTTTTTTTTGGAAGAGCACAAAGTGGAAAATTGTTATTCACCATTAGCAAATAGAACTTTGGAATCATCATCAGTCTTTTTTTTTTTTCTTTCTTGAAACACTTTTTCTTCTTTCTATTTTTTCACGATCTTTCGCATTCGTCTTTTATCATTTATTTTCTTTGAAAAATCACTTTGAGAGACTACTTTTTAGCTTGTATTCCACAATTGGGAGTTTGCAGGAGTCACCGAGTTGGAACAATGATCGGCAAAAGCAATACTTCGACGGAGACTGGTGATCTTGATCTTGACCTCGTTCTTTACTACGCAAATGTGGCACCTGTTAGTCGTGGTCTGGCAAAAGGTGCTTGGCCAAAACGAAAACTATAATGATCTTGATTTTCGTGTTGGTCTTGACCTTGATCATTGTTCAGTTACTGTTGGTGTGGTATTGGTCTAGGTCAGGCCAACATTTCTAGACACAGACAAAGGCTATGCTGGTCTTCGTCTTGATTTTGACCTTGTTACTGTAGGTTTGACGCTGGTTTTGGTCTTGAAAAAAACGTGAGACCAAGACGAAGCTTAACGACGTTAATGGTTTTGATCTGGGTTCCATTATCGTGGGTGTAGTATTGGTCTTGTCTTGGTCGAGCAAAAAGTTCTAAACTAAGATAATGACTATGGTAGTTTCGATTTTGGTCTTGATCTTAATCCTGTTACTCGACAACAGTATGTATAAGTGTGTATTGTTCGTCTTAATTCGAGGAAAGCGCTAGACCAAGACGAATTGGCTATGCTGGTCTTGAACTTGTTCTTGGAACAGTTACTGAAGGTGTGGTATTGGTCTTGGTCATGTAAACAGTACAAGATCAAGGTTTACCTAAACCAATACCTAATTACGATTATCACTAAGCTCGTATAAAAAAATAAAATTCTTGATTTTGGCTTTATTGCATAAATTCATTTACATCAAGTTTAAAATGTCGTAATTTTAAATACCTACTGATTTAAAAAAAAAAAAAAACAAAAAAAAAATATATATATTAAGTCAATGATGTGCTCCAAAATAACGTACATCTGTCATTCTTTCATTTGGAACGAATACTTGCTTGAAATAGGTACTTTGATTTTTCAGAGGAAGTCACATATCGCATTTTAGGACACCTACTTAATGCATTAGATATAATGTGAAAGTAAAAAAAATGTTTATCGACTCTTCTGGCAGTATTTTTTTTTTTTTTTTTTTTGGAATTCATGCAGAATTCAGCTAAAGAATGTAATAAATATTTGAATATGTTTGTTTAGCTACGCTTTTCGAAAAATGAGAAAAGTGTATGAAACGTTGACGAATAAAAAATATATAAAAGTCAACATTTCTGTTATTATTGTTGTTGTTTCATACAAATTATTTGAAATTTCGCGCTTTAAATGTTCAACCTTACAAGGCTGAAAATTTTATATACATATACAAACGGTTTTACTTCATAACTTCTTTTATGAGGTACAGACACTTTTTCACCTGTAGAGAAGAAAAAGAATGTCTGATGGCTGTAGCGCCTGCAGATTCTTCGATACGCCACTCACCTACCCTGTTGTGTAGAATATCATGATATCTTAAGATTATTTAAATAAAAACTTTATTTTTCCATTCGATAATCGTAATATCGAATTTTGTACGCTAAGAGTGTTGTAAACCTACTTCGTTATTAATTGTGATAAATAGAAAAACAACAAAATAACAAACACCAGCAGAAAAGTCAATTATAAGCGTATGTTTTTCGTATGGTATAATATGAAAATAATATCAATGTTGTGTAGCAGTGAGAATAGAATACAGTTGAGAAATTCGTTTGAAATATTATGTTTCAAGAAGACGATTGTACAGTAGAAAAATTATTATATTTTTATCCTCTCTTTCTCTCCCACTCTCTCTCCTGTAACAATTTTCAAAATGTTAGTTCTCCTTCGAACTAATTGTTGGTCGATTCACGGGTGGGTTTCTTGCACATTTTTCTCAGCTGCTCGGAGAATGGTGAAATGAAAAGTGAGAGAGAGAAAGATATTATTTGGGAACAGCAAAAGAAACGCGTTCTCGGCTATATTATACGTCCGCCACTTGAAAATGATAATCAACGTTTTAACAAATTGTGCCGCACCACACAAATTTGCCAGCGACATGCGACAGAAGGGACATCGGCGAGGGGCTAGGGTGAAGGGGCTCAGACAAAAGAGGATATTCGAAAAAGGCGGACCTGAAATAGTCAACTCGAACTAATGAATGGGTGATTTGTAGCCTGCTGCTGTCTGCTTCTGCGGTCGATGGGAGGAAAGTCACTGTAGAAAGTTTTGCGAATTTATGTGCGTGTGCCGAATGAATGACAGAAGGCTGTGCACGACTTTACAAGTTGGTATTTTATTTTATTTATTTACGTACTACTTTTTTTTTTATGTATTTTATTTACTTGCGAAATTGTGTATAGAAATTAAATTCGAATGGGCTTATTGTCGTAAAATGGTGACATTTATTAAACATTTTCTGCATGATCGAGCCTATCGTCTTAATTTCTTGTTTATAAAACATCGTTCCTGAAGAAGGAAAAAGTCGTTGTAAATGAACGCGAATATAAAGTTTAATGAAAGTTAGCAATTTTTTTTTAAAACGTTAGCACTTTCTGTAGTCTAACTGTATGTAATAAGCCTCCAAAAAGACAAAAATAGTCTACTTGAATCATTAAATTCTTAGTATATCATATAGGAATTGTAACTATAGTTTGAAATATTGTTTCTGTATTTCTCGAAGAGAGGCTCCAACGTGCTTCTTACGCCTATGTATTCATCATTGGAGGTCACAGAACAATTATTTGTCTCCACTTCTAGTGAATTGGGTACCCAATTTTGTGTTTACATTTTAAAGTAAGTGAATTATGAGTACCACTTTCAGTTAGAACCTACAAAAAAGGTGGCAGAAAAATGTTCTTCCACAAAATTATTTATTTTTCCCACGTAACTTATAGTCCAGTCAAGTATTAAAAAAAAAAGACAAAAACATTAACTATATTATAAGGTTTGTGGGGATTAGACTACTCATAAGAGGTTAGAGGCTTGGCCTTTTGACAACGTCATCATAAGATGACCAAATTTGTGCACTGCGTGTACTTGCTAAACATTGCAAGTATGAAATAATATACAGGCCATGAAAAATCGATTAATTATATCTCAGGTGATGTCAGAATTCGTCTTATCAGTGCACTTGCTGTATTTTACATGTAGCCATAGCAACGGATAAATATTTAGTAATTAGTCATCACACACACACATATGTAATTTTTACGTATGTTTCTGTTTGCATATAAGGAGCCAGTATATAAGGCCACAAAACTGATTACAAAATGGCCAATGTTCACCAAGGTCTTGGCTCCCCCATACCTTTTGATATGTCATGAATACGCAAAACTGTATTAAACCATCCATTGTTGGAGTATCTTCCACAATGTAAGGTATTCTACAGGGTTATTTGGTGAGTCCCCCAGAGTAACAAACTAAAAATTGCATCCTCTAGGCCAAGTGCAATTTTGGGGAAGGGGTGTTTAACACTTTAAGTTTGGTTCTTCATGTTTTGCTCCTTAAATTTCAATTTTGTGATAAGAACAGCTCAGCAAAAATTTGTTAAAAATAAAATTTTCTATGAAAACAGTTCTTTGCTTTTTGTTTGTCCAACATCCCTTTTCCCTTCAGAGAATTTTGAAAACAACTATTCTTCAGTGAATATTATGTTCAATAGGATTATAATTATGTGAAATATAACTTGTAATTAACATGCTTTTTAGATAATCAATAAATCCAATGTATATTTTTTACCTCCGACCATCTTCAATAACCATGTATAATCACCTTCATAGATTTTCTTCATGAGAACAGATGGCCTGTGAAGTTGCAGGGGATGATAATCGGTTATGGAAGGAGTGGATGGGTAGCATTGCTTCATAAAAAGGGGTGAGCTGTGAAGGTGGAGGGGATGATAAAAGGTTATGGAAGGGGTAGGTGGGTGGCAACGATATATTGGGTTTGCTAATTATCTAAATAGTATGATAATTATGACGAGTTATATTTCACATATAATCATATTCACTGATGAATGATTGTTTTCAACATTCTTTGTAGAAGAATAGGAGTATCGAACA
The DNA here is from genome assembly GCA_011428145.1 of Ericerus pela. NCBI lineage: Eukaryota > Metazoa > Arthropoda > Insecta > Hemiptera > Coccidae > Ericerus > Ericerus pela. The sequence goes on from WOFM01000008.1 coordinate 381,847, forward strand.
AACAAAATGTGTAGAACCATTTTCCTGGGAAATTTTATGTTAAACAATTTTTAATGGAGCCATTTTCATCATAAAATCGAAATTTGGAGAGTAAAATGCGATGAACTGGTTTTACGGAGTTAAACACCCCCTCTCCAAAATTTCAAGAAGCTTGAAGTATGCAACTTTTGCTATTTTTCTCTAGGGGACCTACCGAATAATCCTATATATGTAGGTAAAGTCTGTGGGCTAATTTTTAATTTTTTTTCCTAATTTTGATTCGAATTTGACTGAATTATTAGTTGGGAACAGAAAAATTTTCTCAAATTACAATTCACATGATTTTAGTTAGGAATTATTATTTTCTAGTTCAGCCCTACTATATCACGAACAAGTAAAGTCTGCATATCCATAATTAATGTGTTCTATTTTTTTTGTCTTTCTTGCAATCAATTGTTCGAATGAAAAGGACCAATGCGGGTTTCTTAGGGTCGAATGTATTATGATTTGAAGCATTATTCAAATGAAATCCATTGAGTCTACTGCTGAAGACAGAAATTGTGGTAGAAATAAATACACTCTACTTCATTGTCTTTAAATCATGAAAAGAATTTTATATAGAATAGGCTACCTTCAACATAAGAACTACTAATAGGTACCTAGCATGCATTAATTTAGTTTCATGAGGCATTTAACTGAAGACGGGACAAGTGGTATAACTCGCCCGAAGTCCATAATACTTATTGTTTTTAAAATTTGTCGCTGTTAGGTAAATATTAAGAAATCTCTTGTTTCTTTTGGTAACTTCGCAGACGAATGCTACATTTTTTATGATTTTGCGTACAAAATTCGCCCCGTTTTTATCTTCATTCCCATAGTTGTCGATAAATATGCTGGTATTTGCATTTCACTTTTTCAACCCTAATTTCATATTATCCGAGTGCATAACCTGTCATTATGGGAATATGGTGTTTGCTTGCCTGCGTTTACCAATATCGTCGAATGTCTATGAACGTGAACTCGAATTGTGTGCGCTGTAAAAACAATGAGGGAAAGAAAAAAGGTCGAAAATTTTGATTTACTGCCATGTTGACTGAACCCATTCAGAAAATAATTATCCTTCTATCGCATGTGGCTGTAAAAGTATTGTTTTCCTCGGTACCTAAGCCGCGACCTAATATTTTTCTGTCGAATGAAAATCATTATTATTGTAGGGTAAATTACGAATACGAAAGTATTTTATTGACAAAAAAAAAAAAATCATAGGCCAGTATTGAAAAGTATGGCAGTTTATTTTACTTTGTAATGGTCTGACATGTCTGTCTTTCCTTTAACATGTAGATTTTATTCGATTTTCGAACGTATCTCTGCAGCATTTTCAACCATTTTGCTTAATTTTACGTACCGTTCAGGAGGATTTTATTTCAAGATTCGACAATATTATATCGATTTCTTCAGGATAAATTGCCTTCTTTCAATGTCGATTTGAAAATGATTTTATTATCAAATACATTAAAATTCGCTGTGTGTCGGAGAATTTATCATGGTCAAAGGCGTACTTCCAGACTGTGGTAGACTGAGTGTACTCGTATACTCCCGGATAAGTTTTGTGGCTGCTTGGTCTATATATATATATAGGAGATGATGTTTTAATATCATGATTTGTACAAACCTCTTATAAAATCTTTTTTTTTTTGTTACTTTGTTTTGTTTTAGGTGTGTTGGATATACACGAGCTTTCAGCTACTATATAGGCTATATATGGTCTAAGAGTTCGAGTCGAAGGTTACTGGAGTAAGGTTTACTTTATAATATGAAGTTTTGTCGGCAGTTTATATCAAACCTGTAATCTTCAAGTTGCCAAGCAGAGCATTAAGTTTATACCATATATGATTAAACCTACTTTGACCGGATGGGTTTCTTGGGATAAAGTATGAGGGTAGTGAATGTTTGGCAGCTGGTCTCATAACCGGAAGGCGCAGGAACCTTCTAGATGCTAGAAGTTCAAAAAATAAGAACAGGTACATATTGATACATGTCGATAATTTGAAAAATATCGATGTTTTGCACATCAATACGAAAAAATCTGACAACACTAACTCATAATCCATCTACCTTATATATTATGATGCTATTTTCTCCAAAATATTGATACATTTCATGGATACCGATTTTTGTTGAGACCACCAATCCTTCTCCCCTCTCACTCCTGCAAACACTCGACTATATTCTAAACACACTTTTATATTATTATTCGCAGCTACACTGTAACACATCTTTGCCGTTCACTCGTTTATCTCGTACACCTACCTCCGTTTATCTCACTTAAACTGAACTTACTCTCATCATACATGATTGATGTTAAATACACACACTTCTGAGACCTTACTTTGGTTAATACTTTATTTTATGTTACAAAACTTTCTCTTCGTCGATTCACATCCTCTATAATTTTTTCCTGAAATATCAATACTTATCAACGCTAAATAATATCGATATTTCGCATCACTACTAGTTGCAACGCAGAGAACCTTGCTGGTGCCCTCAGCAGACCCTCAAAATCTATAGTTCGTTTGGCTTAATGCAAGAATTTTATATGTGACTCAATCTAGCGATTGATAATGACGAAGTACCTGTTGAGATATTTGGTACGTATTGTTTGAGTGTGTCATACAGTGATCAGTCAAGTGTGCGCAAAGTTGTTTCACACCAGAGAATGATCCTTTCTGTGTTGGGCTTGTAGTAATGTCAACAAACTCAGTCTTTACTCGAGGTGTGAATGAATCTACATACTTTTTCTTTTTACAGGCTCATACTGTGGTTATTCGCTTGTCTCCCCTTCCCAACACCTATAAAATTTATACTGTATATTTACCCCGAAAATTGTATGTTTCAACTCATTTTGACGAATTTAATGAACCAGTATTACTATCTGCTGCCAAATTTAGCGTGAAAAGTAAGTCATTTAATTATTTTCTATGAAAGTTGAACTTTTTGAGTTATAAGCTACAAAGAGTTGCTGAATGTGCTTTCTACTGACAATGCATGAAGAACTAGTGTCCCAATCCACTGGAACCCCCTAACTCGAACTTTTAGATGTACCAATAAAATAAGAATGGAATATTTCAGTGACTAAGAAACCGCAATATAACATTAATTGTTGTTTTGGTTTCGGAAATGAGTAAAATATTGTCTTCTATTATGGTGAAGAACAATCGATGTCTGAACGAACTGGAATCTCTCCTTACTCAAACCTTGAGATATTATACCAACCTCAAATATGAACTGAATATACCTTTTGTGACTACAACAAAATACCTTCTATTGATAAAAAAATTTGCCTAAATCTATAACCAGTTTCGCTTTTTTTCTCATACTAACTGCCTTTAGTGGCAACAACAAATCTGTTTACATCCTAAAATAACGTTTTGAGCATTGTTCGACCTTGAAATTTAATTTTTATTCTTAAATTTTTATTTTATGCATAAACGAACAATGATGATGTTTTCCAAATTTAAGGACCCAATCAGAACAACCAATGTCATAAATTCTATCCTTTATTTTTACAAATTACAGAAAAACTCAAAAGTAATGAAACAAGTAGGTACAGCTGTTACAATCACATACCAAAATCTCGTTCCTTTTCATGAATACCTATCGACCAGACTTATAAGAAGCGAAGTCGAGTGCAAATGTTTAATCAAGTTTTTCTCCAAGCTAAGGCTTGAAATGGCGGCAGTAGTTGTCCATGTACCAAGGCACAGTTATAGTCACTTGGTTACGATTTCTCTAGATTTTGAGAACTTGTTTAATTGCTTGCCGCCCTTTCAGTTTCAATAAAAGGTCTACGAAGTTCTGCTTGTTAGTCTATTTTACATCCATCATATATATTTTTAATTCCTGCAAAAGTTGAGTTCCATTTATGAAGCACCCTGTGCAGCATGCCGCAGGGAAATCCAAGAAAAAGCAAAAGTTTTCATTCATTCGTGAGTTATCACAGAAAAGATTAATAAGTAATGATTAATCTTTTTTTCCTTCTTCTTCTTCTTTTTTTTCTTTTTGCCAGCTTTTCTTTGGCTTCTTGACAAGTATACCTACTTGCAACATGAAGTACTTTGTGTGTTTTTTTATTTTTTTATTTTTTGCTCCCTTGTATGACGGCTAAATTCTTCAAACGGACGAAGCGTAAATGAATCCCTCGCACAGGATTTAAAACTTTCTCATTTTTTTAAGTGCGTTGTTTTTTTTTTTCTTCCTCTCGTACTTTTACTTCATCCCCGACATTTTTCACTCGTCAAAGACCTCTTTATATTATTTTTCTCTCCACTTTCTGTATGTAAGGGTTGTATATTATATGTATTCTTTTCTTGCACACTAGACAAAATTGTTCGAAGTAAACAAAGTTGTAGGGTACAAAAAAAAAAATGAAAATGTTATCTTCTCGAAGATTAAAAGAATTCCTAACGAACGTGTGAGAGTAATGGAGGAAAAACGGGTGAAAGAAACAATTTTAATAGCAATTTTCCTCCGGAGAATATGGTTCGCAGAATTAAAAAGAGTGCAAAAATCGATTGGATAAGTGTCAAGCGGTTTGTGGTAAGTTTTTCTTACAGTTTTGTACATTTTTCAAGTCACTGTACCTAATGGATTGGCACAGAAAAATAGATTTCTTCGTCCAGCAAATCGATACAATCAAAATGTTAAATTAATATAGGTGTATACTGGCCGAAGCCCACTTGGTGATCCAATGGGCTGCTGGTGGTTGGCATACATTACGAAATCAGCTTGGGAGAGCGTAGTTTAACCTGCCTACTGACAAATGTGATAGAAATATAAGTAGCTGACTGGCTTTAGTCTCATTTCGTAACATTATGAGCAGGTGAGAAATCTATTGAACTTCCTGTGAAATCAGTAGGAGAGGCAGAAAGTTCTGATTAGACGGAATTTGAAATGCCTCTATTGATAAGTTTAGTATATCCAGTAAATCGGTGGAAACACTAGATGCCAAATGCGATTGGGATTCATCAATAAAGTAGCTGACATCAAGTAGTCATTTTTTGAAGCTGTAAAAATGGTATTATGATCATAAATGCGGACAACGCGTTATAGTCAGATAGTCACATATAGTAGCCTAATTATGATACATCAAGAGCGTTTATATGTGAGGGAAAGTTTGCGAAATGAGTGCAGTGATTGAGAAATTTCTAGGTCATCATATGCGCCAACTTACAGATGCACGAGATATAACTGCAACATGGAAGTTATTTTCAATGTTACCTTTTCCAAACCCTAAAATCATCTTCTCCATTCTAATCAACTGTTTCCACACTTATTTACAAATTACAATTACAAAATTTGACAACACTGAAAAAAAATGAAGTCTGTAAACTCACTTTTGAACCGTGTTGAGGAAGATAAGTATATTATTTTATGTAATTAATAATCAGAAAGCGAGGAGTCAGATTTAACGATTCATTCAGAAAGTGTACCTAACCTCTATGTGGATGTAAACTGTACATACCTCAATGTAAAGTGAACGTATCTCTTCGTAAAAAGATTCTAAATGGTGACATGTTCAGTTTACATTGAGTGGTTACCTTCATCAATGATAGGAGCTACTTTTCACTTGCAAAATACCAGCATAACCATTATCTTTTTGATCATGTATTACATTACAATTATTTTTACCCATTGGATTTGAGTGAAACATGAGTGTTATTGATTTTATTTTGCATCATTTATGGTTATCAATTATCCATATTGAAGAGTAATGTCATGCCAAACAGGTGCAAGTAGTAGATGAATAGAATCATTTTTTAGCAGGTAAAAATACCAATAATTTTATGAAGTAGAGGTTTTTTTTTTGCTTTTCAACAAATTTGGACGGTTTTATTTCACAGGTAGATGTACTTGTATCTGTGTCATATTTACATTTTTCCATTTGATTTTTATCTCTTTTTTTGGCATTTTTTTTTTTTTTTTTTGGGGGGGGGAGGAATTTCTCCATTTCTTCCTCGATTCCTTCGCTGTAAATGGGAAATAAGTGCAGCAACTTTTATATTGCGTGGGTAGCACATACAGTACCTGCAAGTTTTGTGTTACACCTCACATTTTACTCAAAAATTCATCTTGCTAGAATATTTCTCACTACAAAAATACATTATTGAATTTCAGTTTTAAACGCATGGTCCATGTATTGCTGAATTGTTACGCCCCGGAAAAATCTAGGCTTCCTCCTCTGATTGCAAATCCGAATACCTGCAGAGATGGCAAAAGATATTATTGTTGAATGTGTTTTCTGACTTGGCAACTGTTGTAATTTGTCACGTGTATAATTTGTCAGGACCTACCGATCTTAAGACCTACTAGCGCTCCACGCTTGTAATTTTTACTGAATATGAATCGATATGTATGATGATTATTGACCAACAAAAGATCGATACTACTTGCATTTTATTATCAGTAAAAAAAAAACTGATTTGGTAGGACCAAAGTAAAAATTCTTTCACAATGATTTTTTGATCTGTCACTTAGAATTTATAAGAAAGTAAGTGAAATATTATATCAAATAAATGCTATTTAAAGATGAATCAAATGATATATTAAGTTTAATGAAATAATTTTTTTTGGATCACTTACGTCAGCTTGAATTGAGAATGTGCTCCTGTTGTAAAATGTTACATCTTAAATATCAAATTAATTTATTTATTATCATAAATCTTCAACTAGGTTCGTTTCTAAAATGACATTGACACCTCAAGAAAAGAAAAGGAGATGTCAGTGAAAGACAGACAGAGGCCTTTACACCTCTCAAACGATAAATGATGCAGTAGATGCAGTTTTGAAAAATAATTTCAGTGTTTGCCAAGCTGCCATAACTTATGGTCTCTGTAATAAAACTTTGGGCCAGTGAGTAATGCTCAAACCATTTCAAACCTTGAAGAAGAGGACGTGCATTTAGAAGAAAATGACTTTTGTGTTGTCCAGTTTTTTATGGATGAAAAATAAAAAAACAACTATAATATTAAATTGGAATAATTTTAGAATGTGATTTACAGAACAGCTTGTACAAAATGAAATTTTTGCGAAAGACAACTGGGAAAAACAAATTTACTTACCCTATAATTGACAATGTAGCCTGGATTCAAAGGGAGTCAATTATGAAGGAAGTGAAAGCTTATAATTTAGAAACAAGTTCTCGACAAAATACTGCTTATGCATTTTTTGGTCCAGTTTATATGTTTCCGATTATGTATTAAGAATAATAATTTCAAAATCATTCATTAAAATGCATAAAAATAATTTTTTCAGCTTTTTTTATATTTTGTGACAATTTACAACAGGGGTGTGACTTCTTACAACATAGCGTTGTAAAAAGTCACACAAATTTCAAAATTTTATATTGGAAATATCTCGGCTTCCAAATAATTTTAACCAACAAACTTAAAGATATTTTGGGCGTCTTTCACAGCTCTATCAAATGGTATAGAGAGTGAACCATTTCCATAAAACATATGGAATATTCAAGAAAAAAACTTTTTTTATGACAAATTACAACAGTTGCCCCTACCTACAGCGATTGTTGAAATTTACAATTAGTAACTCTGGCAAAGCCTCCGTTAGTCCTCCACTTTTATATGGACTAAATTAGACAAAACTGGTTTTTCATCTCCTTTCATCTTGTTTTGTCACAAAAAACCCGATTTTTCAAAATTAAAAAATCGCTCTCCTCGAATAATTGCCTAATTGATCAAAAATTTGTTTCTCGGAAATTCTGGATGTCAAAAAGGTGGGAAAAGTGTACCTGCCTACATTATGTCGCTGACATAAGTGACTTCGATATCTGTTAAAATGTAGGCGAATTCAAAGAAAAATATGAATACCTACTATTTTAGGTGAGTGCCTACCTATTAAATATTTTTAGTCAAAAAATGAGATAGATCATCATCATGTGGTTGAAATCTCTTTCCAGAGGAGGTTTGTGCTTTGCAGGATTTACCAGGAGTCCATCTAGGTGGAGGCCTATAGGCGGAGAGGAAAAAGGGAGAAAAATTTGTTTCGAATTAGCGACGTTGTATTTTTTAATCATCTTTTATATTCTTCTAGCTGGTAACACTGAACTAGGGCGCAAAATTTACCTGGCTTAAATAGGCGTCAAATGTGTAAATCCGTTTTTGGGTTTGTGCGAAGAGCCCATAAGCGAAATGGAACAAGATGAATTCTATGTTTGTCGTAAAGTATTACTTTGGGTCAGTGACAGTGACCAGAATATCATCGGATGATGTCGCAGATGATGTTGGAAGATGAGAAGACATTAATGGAAAACTATGCGGACACTTACAAGTGAAAAAATGATTGGATGAGTCTATAGCGGTTATTCGATTCCACAGACCCCTACAAATTGGACCACTCGGAGGCAACGCACCGTTTAATATGTGAGAGGATGTCTGAGATCGGAATATGAAGGAATGGAGGATACGGCGAAGATGCGACATGGGCAGCTGCGTTAACTGTCTCGCTACGGAGGATACCACAGTGGCAGCCAGTAGAAGGGGAAGACAGTTTGACTTGCATCGCGAAGTGCATAATACGTCTATAAGCTGCAATATGTGCAAAAAAAAAAAAAATCAAAAAAAGTGTAGGTACCGGATTTTTGAGATTTCCTGGCGAAGTTCGATTACAGTCTAAGAAGAAGTAGAATCTGAAAATTTTGTAACCAGCCAAAGAATTCGCTATCATCCGCCAATGTACCCATTCGAGAAACATTTTAACACACACCCGTCTTGGCACATGCGTTTAGTTGGTGATCCTTGCCAGAAATGATATTTGGTTGGCCCGTCATCCTGTTCGGTTTTAATGAGCATGAAAATGAGAGTCTCAACAGCACGTGGAGTGTCTGGATAAAAGAGTTCAGTCTCGACGAATTCCATCCGAGCTAATGCGGATGCCATGGATTATTAGCGTTGTGAGAAATAACAAATAAAAAGAATCTCAACAAATGCTCCAATAATTCAGAATAGGTACGTTTATATTGTGCGCGCAATCGAATGCTGCTCGCCGGTTGACTATATAAACGAATAAAATTAAAATTTTTAATCTATGCGGAGAGTAAAACAAGTGCGCGTGAAGCGTACGTTACACACACATCGATGTGCGTTAGTTAGGCGTGTAGTTTTAAAATGAGAAGCTCTATATTCACGTATTTATAATTACGTATTTATTTACGACACGTTTACGAAGGACCAGGTAGGTAGCCTACTCAAAAAACACGTTAGTCGATTTTAATTGGCAGCAACAAGACAATAGGAGTCATGCGTGAGTGACGAATATAAACGCAGAAACCGATACTTGGTGAAACCGGTTCCGAGCGCTTGGCGACGAATATCGATCCCTCGTGTCAAATGAACGACTTTATACCTATGCTAAAGAATGATTTCAATTTTGACATTTATTTATAGGCACCAGTGAGTGGAAGGAACAGCATCATTTTTAAAAGAGTGAGACACAATAATTATGTACGAGAAAACTCTTCAAAACTCGGCGCTTCGCGCCTCGGCGGGAGCTTCGCCCCCTGCACCCCCCGGATGGATCCGCTTAAAGCCTGACGGCTAAAATTGGAAAACATGGAACATGCTTTAGCCACCCATCCTTGTTAACCAATCCTAATGTAAAGAACGTTTTCACCTCACTAGGTTTTTCCCAAGAAATGCGATAATACACAGAGTACATTTGCGTAACGTATTTTCGTGACATATTTCGTGACATATTTCGTGACATGTTTTGGAACGTTTTTTCGGCGGAGGGTCAGGGCTAAAGCATGTTCCATGCTAATACAACCTTGCCATATTTGACTGAGGCTCCAGTACATGCCTATTCCTGCAATCAGAACTGTAAGTACTCATAAATGTTGGTTTTCTGCGTTCGAAGAGTTTGAACTTAATGTTGAAAATTCAAGGTTTTATACTTGCAACATTTTCATCGTGTCAATATTTCATTATCCTTAATGACATAATCGAAAAAAACAAAAAGGATCTACGTTCAGTCAAAAAGTATAATTTTATTTGCTTTATGGTCGGTCTCTTTAAGATGGTGTTCTATGTAGTGATATTTAAATGGGCAATTTTGCAAGCTTCTTCGTGGCTCCTTGGCATGAGGCATGGACTACTAAACTAGCTACTCATGTTCGAATTTGTATTGCACAAATTTTCGTGAAATTAATTATTTCAATCGATGGCATTTAGACTTGGGTTCAATGTCTTGTCCATTCATTGGTTTGCCCTCTTAAAAATGAGTGAATGACTAGAAAACTATCTATTGGGCAAGATTTAGTTTTCACGCTCGTCTTCAGAAAAAAAAGAGCGCAATTTCTGCGGGTGTATACTCATGAAGGATTGATGTGTAAACATAACATTAGTCTGAATTTTGTTTGGTCGGAACGAGTGTTTTACATTATAGATTTTAATGAAAGGAAGTTCAAAATGTTCATGACCGTCCGAGAATGTTCTAGGATATAAATTAGAATAGTGTAATTAAAGAAAATGAAAATTCAAGGATTGAAAAAATTATTGTCAAAAATTTGAGCATATCAGATTAACGCAGTCCGGGTTTTTTGTTCTTGTTTTTAATAAAATTTATCAATTCATATGTTATACCTATGGGAAATTGACCGTCTAGATTATACTAACTTAAAGTAATACATATACAGGGTGATTCAATTTAACACACACCATAGGAAAATCCCCTAAGGTGGGTGTTAAAATGACTCACATGAGTTAAATAATACAGATGAGATGAAAATAAATGCACCATCGAGAAAATAATAACGTTACCATACAAATTCTCCTTATGCCTCATTGTTTTCGAAAAATTTACCTATGATTATCATACTTTTCTTTAAAAACTAAGTTAACCCCATATTTTTCGATAAACATGGCCCTGTACTTCTGAATCGATGATTTTATTGAAAAGTGCTCGGAAACAATGTTATCGACCACTGAATTTTCATTCAGGTGAGTTTATTATTTATTATATTATCTCCAACAGAAAAAATGTTGTAGTAATTTTTGCAATAATTTTTCATTCTCCATAGACACCAAAATACTATCAGATCTAGTTTAATATGAGGACTACTTAACCTGAAAATTTTAGCCCTATCCTTCTTGTAGTTATCTCAAAATTGTGATCAAAATATTTTCTCCAGCAACTGTTTCTCTTCCAGTTTTGTAGCAAAATACAAAATTAATAAACACGAATGTTTGATCAAACCTGAGACTATATGAGAACTATTTTTTGTATAAATTTGGCCCGATCTCTTTTTTAGTTTTCTCATAATTGTGAAAAAATCACTTTTCCAGGAATTTGTTTTCTCTAGTTTTCTGGAAAACTACTGAACCAATAGGCACAAATTTCTTTCAAACTTTCTCGTATATGATGAATATATCTTGTGAAAATTTCAGTCCATCATTTATTTCCATTATTTTCTCAATGGTGCATTTATTTTCACCTCATCTATATCATTTAACCTGTGTGAGTCATTTTAACATGCACCATAGGGGATTTTCCTATGGTGTGTGTTAAACTGAATCACCCTGTATATGACCAGCAGGTATTTTAAAAGCTTCATTTGAAATATTAATGTACAACCCAATTTTTTAAAACAAAATTCAAGGCGCATGCGCCAACTCTAAATGTTTCATTGTTTCCATCCTAATAACGAATTGATCAGTGTTACCAGCCCAGTACAAGCCAAAGTGCTGCTTTGCGGTGCTTCAGGGCTTGTTTTTAATGTACCTACAATCGTGGGTTGTGTCATGATTATTATAGTATATAGGATGGTTTATACTCGTTGATTGATTCTCTATGTTCTAATATCTGAAAAGTTTACTAAAGGGAAACACTGAGATATGGTTTATATGTTTCTCTTGATTTATTCTCTAAAGGTTAAAATTTCCCAACTTTACAGAATACAGACTGGAGATTGGAGAATAGAGATGCGACTTTAAACCCTGCTTAAGACTACAGTGGACATGAGAGAAGGAAATAAGCAGAGTTGGTCACTTATCATCATATTTGGAAATGCCAAATGTGTGAACTCGATCGGATGGACTCATGCATACAGCACTTCGAGAAACAACTCTAATTTGATTTACTTTCTATGAAATCAGGACGCTTACTTACTAAACAAACCAAACAACTGCTGGTACCTACCAATCATCCTATTGTAGCTGATAGTTAACTGGGCTGATGTTGTGCGTTTGTAAGTTGGAACTTATTTGTGATGAAGTCCTGTGTCAAAACATACATAAATAGTTTGACACAATTTCATCCACGTTGTTACCATATGTTAAAAATCGTTCTTGTCGTCACCATCGTAACTCCATCGCGATTCTTCCCACTTCGGATTTGTCGGCCATCATTTTTCCAAGCAGGAAACGAGCGTAGACTTGTATAAACTTTCGTCGATGCCAATAAGCTAATACAGACGTAAGTTGTGGACTCTCTCTCATTCGATATCTACGTGGAGAAGAAGACTAGAAAAACGTTTCCTAAACTGGTGTATTCGTGTCGTGATTGTATTTATTCGTCGTCCCGGCGAAATACGATCGGTTTCCGCAGTCGAGTTCAGAAAAGCCGAAATAAATGAAGCATAAAAGTCGAAACTATTCGATGTGCACGTGTGTGTGTGTGGCAGATGGATGGGGTGGGGAGGCGTCGAAAGGATGGGAGAAGCGCCTTGCGTGTGCACGTAAATGGGGATGCGCTACGAGTTAAAGAAGAATCCCTTCCAAGTGGTGCCGTTAACTTTTATATTTATACGATTATACGGACAGAAATGGCGATAAACTTGATGTTCCGAAGCCCATTTCACTCGGTTTCTTTTTTTTTTTCCTTCCTTCCTCCTGTACTCCTCCCCTACGCACCAATGTTGACTATATTTTCGATTTTCATTCCCACACTCGAGCGGTCGGTCTAATCACAATTTGTCAGGATGAAAATATAAAATCAAAAACTTATTTCCAGTTCGAAAAGGATGGAAGCAAACAATTTCTGCGTGTCGCCCTTTTTTATCTTACTAAACTTTGAAAACAATTTTCATTTTCGTCTTTCTAAGAAGACGTGTAGGCCTACCTACAGTACGTTACTTATTTAAAAAGTTGATTGACATAAGTTTGACACTTTTTTTTTTTTTTTTTATTGTGTAAAACTGGCTTTGCGCCTTTCAACCGAATGCTCCAAAAAGTACGTGTAGGTAACTCATGCAAGCTTATCCAGCTTAGAAATAGGAAATTTGGCAACAGTGTTGCGAAATCAACAGATTTATTCTTTTATTAAATTTTATTTTTTCAATCAAAAAACTGGTATGTTGAAAAGTTGTCATTTTTGATGAAGTTTAAAAATTTAAATTTTAAAAATTGTCTATGATAATTTGAACGGATAGAAAATAGTTCAAACGCTCTATTCTGAGAACTGTAATGAAGCTTCAAACCTACAGTTTAATTTTGGACCTGTTTTTCTGTAAGTTAGTTCTCAGGTCTACTTAATGATTCTAGTTGTGTGTCAGTTCCATTTCTGAGAAGTGAAAACTCAAATAACGGACAGCTGTAATTAAGATCGGAAGTTTTCACCAATTTCTTTCACACCTAGGAACTCAATAATCACAATCTTTAAACTCGTACTTTATTTACTTCATCCCGTGGTTACACTGTCGTTGCACTTGTTAAACATCAAACTATCAATCTGCTGATCTTCTAAACAAGCACCTGTAATCAGACAAGGAGGATGTTTTTTCAGGTGTTTCCAATTGTGTCTGTAAGCAGATGACAGACAAAAGATACTCGAGAGAATAAAATGTAAGACTTCTGCCAGTTTAAGCTTTTTGTTGTTCAATATAATAATCAGTCTGACTAATCCACTCTGAAAAATACAGCATAAAAATAAAAAAAACAAAATAAAAAAATAAAATTACAAAACGAATTTTTAGTGCCATAAGGATTCAAACATGAGTTATAGAGGTGACAGTCTGGGTCATTAGCAAGGAGCCACTGAGTAGCTTACAGAGTGGTTGATTTAAACATAACTACATACAACACCACCCTGAAAACACGTATTATAAACTTTGATAATGCAACTGAACATAGACGCTTCTTTCTTATACTCGTTCACTTATCTTTGTTTATCTTATCTCACAGGATGAACTTCAAATCATAATTTGTCTAACAGATTTTCTTGAAATAGACTGCACTTCTTCAACTTGAATGAGTCTAAACATATTTTTCTTCCAACTCTGCGAATACTCTGCTTCTTGGACCTCAATAGTAGAGTTTGAAAGTTTTCACTGAATGTCTCTGGTTCTGGATTTGCTCTTTTCACTGTTAGTTCTTAGTTATAATTTAGGGTTGTATCGTCAGTTCTGAGAAGTGAAAACTCAAAAAATTGGGATCTGTAATCAAATTATTAGAAAGTCGAAGTTTTCACTAAGAATTTTAATATTCTGTCGAATGTTAGTTTTTAGTTCTGCTTTAGGGTTGTATAATATGAGTTCTGAGAGGTGAAAACAGCTTATAAAACTGAAAGCTATAATTAGGTTCCAAAGTTTTCGCTAAAAGAATTGTTGTTTTAGATCAGTTCTGTTGAATTTTTGTATCTAAAACTGAGCTTGTATCATATTATAAAAAAGTTACGAGCGATTGATATTTAGGTGTCAGGGCTCGTCAGTAAAACGTTTGAAATTCTGAATGTCAGTATAAAGGTTTGGAGTAAATTTTCAGTTGTAAAATCAGCAACAGAAAATAAAATTATTATTTCGAGTCGTCTGCTCTGGCAAATTTATTCAATTTGTTTAATACAACACAATACAAAGCCATATAACAATACTTCTATACTTACACAACGCTTTCGAAACAATTAGCTCAAAATGGAATGAATTAAATAGTAATGCTTTAATGTAAACTCCAACCGAGACTTCATCGAACAAATTAATTAGATTTGAAGTGGAGAAAAAATAAAGCTTTCAAAATTTTACATTAACAAAAAAAAAAAACAAAAACGAGAGATATATATATATAGAGAGAGAGAGAGAGAAAAAAAAACTTTTCGAAAGTTACAACAGAATGGCAGAGTATAATAATATTACATAGACTAATTAAAACCGGAGTATGGTCCTCTTCTTCCTTTTCTTTCTTCCTTTTACTTGTTCCTCGAGTCAGCTACAGTGAAATTCGTATTTTTCAAAGACGAAACCAGAGTTAGTCTACGCTAAATTCGCGAACCCAGTATAAGAAAACTATCCTTTCAAAAATTTCGATTAAATCGTTAAAACTTTTTCAAACTTTTGCGCCGAGTTTATTTTTAATGGCGGTCGGACAGAAATTTTAAGACGAAAGGAAGAGAAAGAGACAGAGAGAGAAACGAAGGAGAAAAAAATAAGGATCGTAAGTAAAATCATTGTAGAAAGTTAGGAAGTGCGGAAATGTTTAAAGAGAGTGAAGGAAAGGTAGGTATGCGGTAAATAAAATAAACCGACGAATGTGAATAGCAGATAGAGGGAAAAAAACTCTGGCGCAGCAAAACTTCCTTAAAAAAGCCAGTTTGCCAATTTTCGTCAATAATTCAACAAACGAATTCCAAATTTCCAAATAGTTGAAAAAATTTCAAAAAACTATGGATTTATTGATATTTAAATGCTAATTTCAGGCAATAGAATTACGAAAAACTATCGATAATAATCGATATCGTGAACAAAAATATCGATCTATCTATGTTTTATTCCTAAAAAACTGATTTTTTGGGAATTTTTTGTCCAGTTTTCTCGGAAACTACTGAACCAATTAACATCAAACTCTTATCAGACTTGGTCGCATATAAGGCGTATCTTTCGTGAAAATTTCAACCTATATCTTTTATAGTTTTCTCAAAACTGTGAACACAACATTTTTTACAGCAATTTTTCGTAACCAGTTTTCGCGGAAACTGATGAACTAAGAGGCACAAAACGACTCTCAGATTTACACCAATATAAACATTATCTATCCTGAAAATTTCAATCCGATCTCTTTAGTCGTTTTTTCAGGATTATGGAAAAACAACTTTTCTAGGAATTCTTTGTTTTCCAATGTTCTCAGAAACTGTTTCAAAAACTGTCAAACCGATAGGCACCGAACCTGTTTTAAATCTGCTCCAATATGAGAACTGTCTGACCAAATAATTTCAGCTCTTTCCATTTTTTTGGTTTTCTCAAAACCGTGAAGGCAAAATTTTGTCTTAACAATTTTTCTTCTCCAATTTTATCAGAAACTATCATGTTAATAGGCACCAAAAATCTTGTCAAACTTGCACCTACATAAGGATAATCTGTCGTGAAAGTTTCAATTTCATTCCTTTTGTCGTTTTCTCAGAATCTTGGAAACACGATGTTTCCACGAATTTTTTTCTCATCAGTTTTCTCAAGAATTACTAAACCGATGAGCTTCAAACTTTTTTCAAATTTGCTCCAGTATGATAACCTCTTCCATGAAAATTTCAGCTCTATTTGTTTGGTGGTTTTCTCAAAACCTTGAACACAAAATTTTTTCCATAAATTTTTTTTCTCCAGTTTTCTCGTAAACTATTGACTTTTGTCGGACTTGCACCAATGTGAGGAATATCAATCGTCAAAATTCCAGCTTTATTCCATTTGTCGTTTTTTCAGAATCCCAAAAAAAAAAACGACTTTTCTATGAATTTCTTCTTTTTCAGTTTTCTCGAAAACTAATCAACCGAAGGGGCACCAAACTTACTTCAAATCTGCCCAATACAAAGACTATCTCACGTGAAAATTTCGGCTCTATCCATCTGGTAGTTTTCTCAAATCCGTGAATATAAATACAAATATAGTTATATACAAAAAAAAAAAAAAAAAAAAAAAACTGGTCAAATTGGGAAAATGGTACCAATCATTTTCTTTTCTCATGAGACGGATCGTTTTCATCATATCCCCATTCCTAACCCTCTTGTGCGGTCAATTTTAATACCTCGTTTGCAAGAAAACCGGGTAAAAAAAGGATATAATAAGGCGAAGTTCGATAATCTTGTACCGAATGTGTTTCGAGGGCAACAACAGAATTTTAACGCATTAAGTAAATCTACTGTCAAATTGTAATATGAAAAAATGAGGTCAAACATTTACCGAGTTCGAGTTAATGAACAAAATAATAATATACGCGTATGATTCGTAAAGATGGAATATTTGTACTCGTGCGTGAGTAGGTAATTCGATGCGGGAATCCTTCGACGAACCACATTCTCTACAGCAGCTGTCAATAAAATTGTTCGACGCTTATGTTACCTACCTAATGAAAGAATCGGCAATCAGAAACAAAAAAGGAAACGAAAAGTAGAAACTCGATTAAATTGTTAATTCTCGATTGTCAAATTTATTGTTCGCTACTCCGACTGTAGATTATTATCAAACGGTCCCGAAGTTTTATTCCCAATTTACGTGTGGCATGCCTTAAATAATTCAAAATACTATTTGCAATACACTTATTCTCGATTGCAATCGCTGATAATATTATATCGTAGTGTTCTCGACTTACCTACGTTAACATTGTAAGCACCGACGAAGGCATTAAAAATTCAAAGACAATTTTGAAGATTAACCTCACACTCGGAGTGTAACATTGCAAGCCATTCGTTTGTTTGTTAAACATTCACTCAAAACAGCGATAAGATAAAAGGGTGAATTGTGCTTTGCAAATACCGAAACGAATTTGTATTTCACCCCAGATAAATGCACTGTGGTTCGAATTGTATTGAATCGGATCCCCAAAATGATAGCAGCGGTCCAATTACCTGATAAGAGCTTTTTGTGTTTGTCCCATTTGTCATGTTTGGAAAATTTTTGTCAAGTCGCTTTTGATAATTTTAGGTCTGGGAATAAGTATATTTGTAATAGTCTACTACGTAATCTAACTGAACACGCAGAAGATCAAAATTTGCAGTTGGTAGTTTCTGGTCTCAAGTGCCTTAGTCACCTTTGCGGTTATAATGGTAAGCCAGCAACTGGCATTCGAAACTGAAGAGAATAATTCTTTAAATAATAACACAAGGGTAGAAATCAGCCATTCATTTAGTCATGGAATAAATAAATACATTAATTAATTAATTAGCTGTAGGTAGCTGTACCTACACTCAGTTCATGGAACAAATTTGTGGTTTGCGTGTAGGGCAACCAAACTGTATATCGGTACCAATAGCCAGCCGGTTGATTGCCTAACCATACACAAAGCATACTGAGTGCTGAGGGCAACTGTCCGTAGGCACTGCAGTACCATATATGGACTGCAATATGCGCTGTATCAGTGAGTATACTAATTACGTACTCACTTTCCCATTTAGCATCTACAGGTGAGTGAAGATGCGTGTCATCTGTCTGCATACAGACGACGTATTTTTGTGTAAAGTGCAATGCACTAATAATATGGACTGCGGACTTTGGTCTGCAACCTGTCTGTCGACGCAAGGCCAAGTCCTGTATGGAGAAGGTGAGGGAAACGTCCTCACATTAATTAATTAAAAAGTAAGTTCAGTTGAATTTATTACATTTGAAATTTTGTGTATAACAAATTCCCTCTTACCTAATATTTAGGTAGGTGGGGTAGTGGTTCTAGGTTGACTGAAGTTCTAGACTGAGACTTTTTCTCACCACCAACTAACGCCACCTTCACCAAATCTGAACTAAATGTTGCTTCGTCCTTGGCAATATCACTCGAAAACATTGCACTTATCGTAATAGAAAAAGTTATAAAAATGTGCTTTCGTCGATGAATTCTTTTTTCATGAAAAATTGAATGGTGTTTAAGCAGTAATTTTTGAAAAACTATGAATATAATAACTGCTAATTTTACTTCGAGAAAGAAGAAAGTACTGACGGTTTTAGTTGACACATAATTAGCGTTTTGGGTTGACACTAAATTTCACTTCTTGAATTTAATTTTCAGATGGAAAAACATCTGATTATACATATAAGCAAAAAACGACTCACGAGCTTTATATAGCCCACCAAATGAACAACGTTATGAATTTGGTGTTGGAGAGAGGTTGTGTCATTATTTTATCTTTTCAATATTTTTCAGCATATCGACTGTTACAAGCTGAAAATCAATAATCCACCAAAACTAAATTTCAGAGGAGATGAAAAAAACCTCTCAGAATTTATAAAAATGGATCGAAAGGTAAGGTTGAAAGTAATTTGGAGTGACACGTAGACCACAATTTACTTTCCATAAGCCAAATTATTAAAATTAAATTTTAGTCTCTAAAATGTGGGTTACGAGGTATTTCCTTACAAAAATATTTAGAAATGTGGCTTACGAGATATTTGCATTTCATTGATAAAATTTTCCATATTAAAATAACACCTAATAATGTAAATTTTATTGCTTACGAGTGCTTATCACATATAAATACCATCATTTAATAATCAAGTAATTAAATGAAATAAGAATAAAAATTAATGTGGCTTACGCGAGGTATTACTGAAACTTCTGAAGGCATTGGGCTTACATTTTTTTGTTTTTATGTTATATTATAGCAAATATCAAACTATGGCTTACGTGATATTCGCAGTCAAGCAACCATAATTAATCAAAACTATTAGCATGTAGCAGTCGTAACGTCAACCTTGAACATCTACTATGTAATCCTGGAACAGCAGGGCTTAAGATTGACGCAAAAAAATGGTCTAACTTTTCTTAGGACAGCTTGTGTGAATGGGTTTAGTTTACGTCTTATTTTATGCACGAACGGTCAAGCTTTGAAACGGGACTAAATAATTATGCCACAATTGGTTGACAAAAAATTGCGTGAAATTGGTATTTAGGTATTTGTTTTTTGTGTCAACCCAGAACCATAGCCCCTACAAGTATTTTTCAACCGGCGATGTAAAGTATAATAATTGGTCGTCACGATATAAGTATGTATATTCCGTAAAATGGTTTTTAAAAAATGATAATTTTAAAATAAACAAAACTATACAAATGGCCAATCGACTGGTTGTTAATCACTTTATTCATTTTCAAAAATTATAACGTTAATGTTGATAGCGTTCAAATTTTCATTTGACGATCGTAGAAAGTCATGAAAATTATTTCGTTCGGTAACAAGTAAATGGCATAATTTGTTATCTTAGCATTTTTACCGGATGTTTTTGAATCTTCTTAAAATGACTTCCAGTCTTTGACTATACATACGGTGCTGGACCAGTAAATAACGATAATTTCTGGTTAAGACATGCCGGCGCTAAATAGGCGATCACTTTGTACCACTCGACGTACTTAAACCCAGTTTGAACTACGTTCGTAAACGCTAGCCTTGTGAATTTAAGAGACGACTTCGTCAAATATATTCTAATTTTGTTGAACTCGAGCGAAACCTCGAGAGTACGCTCAAAGAATCGTCGGGTTGCCTACTTTTACGTCGGCATGTCGTGACATTAAAGAGTACATTGGTCTTATGCAGCTTTACTGGTCCACTATTGCATAGTCAACGATTCAGGTACTAAACATTTTATAATATCCTTTTAGTAGCAGAAGAATAGTTAACCTCTGTCATGGTAAAAATTGGTAAATTTTTCAGCATTTTCACTACGCATTTTTCAATGGCCTGATGAGAGAATGGAAACCGGAACGGAAGCGTCGAACAGAAACTGTCTTCTCGATTTATTAAAACAATCCAACCGAAATGGAAACAAATGAAGATGAAAATATAAAAGAATTAAAATATTAGATTAATAGAAGCCAAAAAGAAAAAAAAAAAAAAAAAGTCATCATCAAAATCTTGGTCACAATGACGATACGCCTGAGCCCACGCTATACGATAGGAACTGTTTTGCTGTGAGATGAGGAACTCGTACTGGCTTCTCCAACAAAACATATCGTGAGAACATATTGCAGTTTATTCTGACCTTTAGTGTGATAGCTAAAACTTGATTCCTGGAATCTTAATTTCAAATAAAATTTTTTTTTTTTCTATCTTAATTATACACATTATAACTTTATAATGTACTCACACGTCTGAGAAGTGACACACACACACACACACACACACACACACCACGTGGAGCAATAACGACTACGCAATAGGTATGCAAATGTAGCCTATATTAGTATATAGTTGATAATCTACAACTGCCTCTTCTTATCTTTTTGGTGTTTTTTGTTTCCATTCTTCGCCTTCACCATTAAGAGGAAAATACACAGAAAAAAAAAAAAAAAAAGAATATAATAATATACGAGGGATCTTCAGACGAAGTAAGTTCCACTCGTTCTATATTTTTATCGGAAAAGGGGCGGGAAAGAGAGGGGGTTTGTGCTTATGCCTATCGTTAGACCATATTTCAAAATTCGAGTATTTTTGGTGCCAATTCGTTACGCCTCGTCGACCTCTGATTTTGGCCCAAAAGCTTTGGGTACCTGCGTTTTTGCGGCTGTAACGATGCGGAAGGGGGGCCGGGGCTGAGGGGCGGTTCGGTGCGGCGAACGTTATAAATACGATCGAGCTCTTATAATTAAATTTTCCTGGTTCTTCGAAACGGTACGATCGTTTATATGGTTTGCGGGGGAGCGGCGGGTGAGGCGCCGGATTCGGCACTGCAGTGAGAGGGTCCAGCTTTATAGTATCCGTATTATATATATTTCCAAAGTATCTACAAGTTTTTGGGTTTTTGATTTACGATGGTTAATAGTCGAAGCGTGGAGAGATGGTGGTGTGTATGCGCGCGGTATACCGGCCTACAGTGTTTTCGTTTTTCTCCAAACTGAAACCATTTTCAATTCGTTGGTTGATTTTTGGCGGTGCACGTATCGTTTTTGCGATGTACTATTGTATTTTTTCTACTTTTTTTTTTTTTTTTGTCTATCGAAATCAGAATTTGTATCGGACTGCAATTTTTTTTTTTTTCAGGCGATCGTGCTATTAATTTTGGGTGTCGCACATTCTGATTTATGGTGGTGTCCAAAAGTACTGCGTTGTTGTTGTTTCATGTAGTATACCTACTACCATATATATAAATGCCAGCATATAATATCTGATACCTATATTCGACGGTTGTATGTTTTTTTTTTTTTTTTTTGGGGGGGGGCGAGTTTATTCCTTTTTTTGGCGAAAACGTTGCAGGTACCTGTATATTAAGCTAATCGAAAAGCAAAAAAATTGAAAGCAAATAATTTCGTACGTATGCACACGTTGCGTCGGACAAACACAACGCAATATAAATCATCATCGTCTATGCCCTATTTTATCGAGTGGTCGTTCAGTTCGATTAGGAATAACTTAAAATCCTGATTGGTGCACGTTTTTGTAATCGCACGTATATATATATTGTGTGTGTGTGTGTGTGTGTGTGTTGTTGTTGTTGTATGTACCCTTGTTAACACGATGCAGGACGTAATTCTTATTCAATAGTCACGAAATTTGGTACAAACGTTACCTCTAATACAAGGAATTGACTTTCTAATTTTCAATCCAATTGATCGATTTGTTCAGAAGTTACGTATTATAGTTATTTAATTTAATTTGTCCCATATATCGAAAAGGGGGTGATGTAGAGGCATGAAATTCGGAGGGTAAACTAATATCACGGAGGACAATATATTTGGGTGAAAAAATTATTTAAACAATGTGTTGGGGAGTGCAAGAGTCAAAATCCACAACTTTTCCTCAGTGAGGGCTAGGGAACTCAAAGTTGACTTAAAACCTTTTTTGAAACAACTCAAATAAGTCCTAAAAAATTTCATCTTGATCGATGTAGCGGTTCTGAAGTGATGGAAGTATATACAAACAAACTTTCTCATTTATTGTATAATGTATGTATGTTTTGTGTGTGTGTGTGTGTGTGCGCGCGCGCTCTCGCACTTGAGTACATGCGTGCGCACTCTTGATCACATGGAAAAGAACTTAATTGAACGAATATCGGTTGTTTCGATTTTAATTACGATATTATACGGTATAGAAGCTGAAATTATCGCGAAGAAAAGTGTTGTAGTGAGCAACTACGTGATTCGATCGATAGTTTAATTGTAGGTTGTATAATTCCTCCTTTTTTTTTCCTTTTTTTTTTCTTATTTTTATTTTTATTTTGAAATCTCGAATTATATTCCGTTACTATAACACAAATAATTATGGTAGCAATAATGCATTGCGTATGTACACCGAGAAGGTAGACAACGTTCCAGTTTTACGTCTTCGAGAGAGACGAAAAACAAAAAGGTCGTTCATTCTTTAATTACAGAAGTTATAACTCGACGTAGAACGTTGATTTTTGTTCCCATCCGAGAGAATTGCGACTGGAAATTTAGTCTCTTGTCATCAGTACAATTATTATTATAGCCTTATAGTCAGTAAAGACGTAGAATTAAAATTAAATTAGTTTTGATTGCAGATTGGTCGACTGATATATTTACCGCTTCGGTAGATGCGTTTTATATTGGCTCTTGAGAACGCGTTAGTCTGGGCGCTTCAAGATTCTTTTATTCCTTGGAATTATCATCCGGTTTTTCTTTTCCCGACAAAAGTTGTTTGAAGAATGGCGACGAATTTTCAAAATAGCAGATTGGAAGTCTCTATTCTTTGACCCTCAGAGACCCTAAAAGTGGTCCAAACGTTGATTTCTCGTACCTATTTCGTTGCGCGACAAATCAGTGGACACATTTTGTGAAGCGCTAATTTTGAATTTGACGTTTATTTTTACATTCAGAGCCTTGGAGAAAAATTTCGAGCCCAGGAGAAATAAACTGAGCTGCAGGATTTGTCTTTGGAATGGAGTTATAAATTCAGAAAACAATTTCGCTCGCTCTTCTCACGAAATAAAGTTTTTAGATACGTTTTGGATTCTAAAATATGTATTTTATTGGTTTATTTTCAAACCTTTGGAAAATTTACTCCCAAAAATCTCATAATGGATCGGTCCTGACGCCCTTTTTCACCGTTTATACCTAAAAATTACAATTTATTACTAAATTAAGGCCATTCCGGCCCCCCTAAAGATGTCCGGGCCCGGTACCTTTGGTACCCTTTCCCCCTCCCTGTCGAAGGCCTTGTTTGCATTCAACCAATTCATCAGCCACCTGGGGCTCCAAAATGGGTCCAAATTTTGACTTCGCATATTTTATTGCGCGCTACATCATCAAGTATCTATGTTTTTTGATGCTCCGACTTTAAATTTGACATAATTATTTAAAAACCCAATTTGAGTTGTGAGGGCATAATTGATTTTGGACGGAAGATTATTACATGAATTCGAAGGTGTATCAGCAATATCGCGTAAGAGGTTTCACTTCCACCGCGTGTCCCATGACACGCCCATTTTTGTACTCTCCACCAACCGAATACCCGGGTGAAGGAGGAATGTCGCCAATAACGAAGTGAGGACTCGTATTATTAATTTAGCTGGAAGAAGATGCAGCAGAATGGAATGGAATGTGCAGCAGAACGAAGAAGTTGAACGCAGAATTTTGTTCGTTACGTTTCAAAAACGATGTTAAGTCATCTACGTATAGACTATAATATTACGAAGAAATTTCGATTCATTGGTCTGGAATTACTGGAAGTTTTCGATTTTCGTCGTTTTAACCCCATTGTCTAGGTTCTGGAAACGATACGCTGACACGCCGATACGGTACACGTTTAAGCGATAAAATAACTCTCGTCGTGCCTTTTATTATGTATATATAGGCACCCTTTTCAGTCAGTAGCAGCCGCCAAAAAGCCATTTCCCAATCTCCCATCCTGAAATGACGAATGCCTTTTGCAAAAACCATTTCGATCGAAACGTTTCGTCGCACATTTATCTAAATTCGCTGATTAAACATTTAAACGAGGACGAACAAGCTGTAAATGCTGTCGACGACGAGGTACCGATATACCCACAATGTATATACGTATACTATAACGTGCAGCCACGACAAAATGCCCATTGAAAATGTGAAACGATATGATTTTTGGTCGGGTGACGCGGTAGGCGGAGGGGTGGAGAGGAGAGGAGAGGGCGAGAGGTTGAGTGTACGTGGGTGTGGAGACGCTACGTTTTGGGTCGAAATTATCTTCGAAATGGCTTATACAACGAGTCGAATCACAGACTTTTGACGCGAAGTTCACCGAAGTATTTGACCCACTTATACCTTTTTCGGATAAGAATTATTGGACTTTAATTTTCGTTCGTCGTTAAACTGTTGGCAAAAGGTGGAAGACAAATTTTTTTGAATTTCATTCTTCGAATTCCATATTTTTAATGTGAAAAACGAAAAATAATTTCCAGCAATGGGATGTATGATACAGCAAATGTAATATTTTCTACAATTGACCGGCTGTAGGTCGGGGTGCACAGATTTCGTTCGAAGGAAAAGGGTATAATAAAATTAAGCACTTACGAAGAAATTAGGAAATTGACGAGGAAAAAAAGAAGTCTTTAATGGGATAATTTTTGCGCCATAAAAGGGAAAAAGTCAAAAAAAGAAAAGTGGTGGGAAAATAGTTTTTTGTGAAAATTTGATACTAGTGGTATACGAAAAACAGAAGTAGAGTGAAGTGCCCATTTTGGACCAAAAGAAAGAGTTGTTTCTCTTTTTTATAAGCTATTATTCTACTCACTACTGCGATTTTAAAATATACCAATACTGCAGCCAACCTTCCACAACAAAATAATATTCATTTCGTATAAAGCTAAAGCCAAAAAAAATATATATATATAAAAGAGCTTATCTTTTAAAAATTCGTTTTGACCTAAATTTTTTCTGTCCAAAGAAAAAGTGAATATCCGCTCTGAAAAAGAGTAAATCTGTGTGCACCTTGCTGTAGGTTATTGAATTTTTGAACATGATACAAGACGCAATACGTAGCATGTTTTCATACATTTAGAAAACTCCGACAAATCTAGAGACAAACCTTTTTATTTATCTCTTTATTTATTCAAAATCAATTACTACATTATATTCAATTTTATCACTATTACTTTTATCATTTATACTATACTTGAAACCTGGTACATTCATAGGCAGCTAGTGTGGGCCTTAACTTGCTCGTTTGAAACAAGACACTGGAATGAATTTGACTTCAATTAAAGAGAACACAGTGTCCGTATTTTCATTGTTATAGTTCAAAATGGCTGACCTAAAATAGGTGGTGTGATGTTGGAACATCCGTCAAATATGATGACTCTTCATTGTCAGCATATCTGGTGGTGTTTGTCCATGAGAACAGGTATCATGTAGGAGGCTGTCATTCCAAGAATTGGGAATAATAGTCGTCTATATTTTGTAGAAAAATTAAAATGTCTACAAATAAGTGAAGGAACACAATTTTTTTTTTACTGCTATAGTTCCATATTTTCCACATTTCGTAGCTACGTATCTAAATCATTTATTTTTATCTTTTTTTTTCTCCAAACTTTTAAAATGTTTTATGCAGAATCCCATTAAGAAAATGTATGCAACGCTGCAATTTAACTGCAGTAGAGTGAGAATAAGCACACGCATATATAATTATATTTTTTTCAGAGCCGATAAAGCATACGATTTGCATGCTGTAAGTAATACTTACATACAACTTTTCATGGGGTTTATACCCACAGTCTTAATCTGACTTGGTAAATGCAGTAGGATATGTTTTTAAGTTTCTGACATTGTTCTCAGGGGTGGCCAATCTAATGGATGTTGTTTGCGCAAAATTAACCCAAGCCATTTTCCAAAAGGTTTTCTGGCTTTTAGGTGTAAGTAGCATTGCAAAAAATGGGTCCTGTATTTTGTAGGTAATTAAAATGTACTTTTTTAGTATTTTCTACCTGGAAACTTTTTGTCTGATGTGCCACTGGAACTCAGCTGGCAAACTGTTAAAAAACGTCACTTTTAAGCTTAATTAATTTTTGTCACTTTGTTATTGACTTGAAAAAAAAAGAAAAAAGTCATTATTCTAAACTATTTAGAAATAAACCAGTTTCCTAATTATGTTTTGTTCCAACAATTTTTAATAGTCTACCAGAAAAACTGGAGCTACATTTTCTCATATTCCCATTCACCCCCGCCATGATTTGTCATCCATCTTGAATGTTGAAGCTCAATTGTTTTTCCAGTAAGATTTTCAACAGGACAAACACTTCAAAAATGTACCAAATATTAGGTTTATTTTTTGACCAACTAAATAGAATGTTCAATATTGTTCGGATGTTTGACTTTCAATGTTATCTACGTGCAGCCTACTTGTGAACAACGAGTTTTCTTGAAATTGTTAATTCCTTGAATTTATCGTTTGTGAGATGTTCTATTTGTAACAAAAACGTTTGATGGTACTTAATTATTAATTTTTCAGTCACAACCACCTCACAAAATGATTGAAGAATTGAGGAGTGATTGTAAAAGGATGATTATTTTTGGTGATCACATCCGTGATACAGTATATACATCAGTGGCAGATCCAGGCGGAATGGGGGCATTTTTTCTCAAATGACAAGAAAAAAAAAGAAAAAAATTTAGTGAAAAAATCAAAGTAAAACCACAAAATCTCTATAAAAACAAACAAAAAATTTTTGAATGCCAAAAAAAAAACTCAACTCAAGAATATTTTTTCATTTTCACCCACCCCAAAAATGACCATACCGTCACTGATATACATATTGTTCACGGGGAGAATGCAAGCTAAAAGGAACACAGAATTTTCTAATTGGTTGGATGTAGAAATTTGGATGCAGTGTTTTATTGCACAGTTGAGTTTTAATGTAAATTGGTATTTGTGTCAATTTTGGTAGATATTGAAGGAATAGTTTAATTTGTATTCACTTACAGGCAGTTCATACCAACCTTTTAGTTATGTTAGTATTCAATATGCTGATCTAATGATTCAAATGTGAAATGTTTGTTTAGAGATTTTTTATACGCTTCTATTCAACTCACTCAGTTTATTGAAGTACATGGGATGACCAACTTCAGCACTGATTTCACATATTGTAGCACACGCACACATACACACATCCATTTTTATCAGTTGTTTTTCTCTTTCACCGGTATTTCTGTCTTGTTATTTTAAAATAAGTATGAGTGTACCGACAAACTATGGATTTATCACACAAATGTAAATGTTCATTTTAATTCGACTCGTTTTGCGAGTGCAGTGTTTTTTGGGAGAGTAAAAAATTATTATCAGTTATCACATCTTATCAGATGCTTGCTTTTTCAAAGTAAGTTTCATCGCTTACTAAATCCGTGACTTTGGTGTCATGGTAGCAACTTGTACCTTCATTCAGAATACATTGGCCTATATTCATAAACGTCATTTTAACCTCTTTTTCACTTAAACTTCACTTAAAAATGATTTTTGGCACAATTTTGTATTTAAGAGTGTGGTAACATTTTATTTTTACATTGTAATTCTCATAAAAGATACCATGTTTTCACATTTTTAAGTACGAAATTGTGCAAAAAAATTTATTTAAGTAAAATCTAAATGAAGGGATGTTAAAAAGACGTTTGTGAATATTGGCCCTTATGTCCTAATCCTATCAGGGATGGGATTTTTTTTTTTCTCAAATTATAAAAGAGTATTTATTAAAAACTAGTTTTTTAATCTAAATTTATTAAAAGACAGTTCCTCATTAAACCAAAAATGAGTGGGCATCTGTGTCAATACTGTGCAAACTTCGAAGAAAAACATCATGATTTTATATGCTTTTACTGCAGCTACTAACGCAAGGAAATATGACATAATTTTGAACCAGACAACTGGGATCGCTTTTATCGAGTTTGTTGTTATCAGCTATAATTCGGTGCTGTTTTGTAAATATTAGGGCAGTTGAAGGGTGTTACGTTTTTATATTTACAGAATTGCACAACGAAATTCATTCTAAACAAACAAAGCTAATTTCAAATTAGAAAATAAAAGCGAATGTTTTAAAAACTCGTTTTCAACCAACTTATTTATTTTATTGTTTTATTAATTTGGTAATTGATAGTTAATTTATTATTTAATCAACTTGCTCGTTAATATATTTTAAAAGTTAACAGATGAACCAAGCCGGGTGCTCTGATAAGGCTTGCGAGCGGAAGTCGAAAACATATAGAGAACTATCTAAACGAAAGTGTCTCTCGATTGGCGTGTATAAACAGTACCTATACTGTATAGTGAGGTGTAATTTGATGGGACTGATGGTGATACTGATGGTGAAGCCGGCGGCGGTGGTGGTGGTGGTGGTGGTGGTGGTGGATGGGAAAAAAGTCAAATGAGGCATCAAGCAAATCCTTTCTGTCTGGTCTCGTGGGGATGAACTCGAACTCTAAACAGCGGTCGTGTCACACTTAACAGAATTTTCTTCTCTAGATCAATGGGGTCTTTTTTTTTATACTTTTTTCCTTTTTTTACTTTTTTTTTCCGTCTCCTGCATTTTTCTGTGTGTCGCCTCATTGACGTCATCGTCGTCGTCGTCGTCGTTTTTCCCCCTTATGTTTACTTTTGTCGATTTTTTTTTTTTTCCACTTTTTTCTAAACGACTCATTTTCGAGTTGCTCGTTTTTAAAGTAGCTTGTATATACCCAATCAAAATGAAGCACTTTTCCTCGTAAGGAAAAATATGTCGTTTTCTCCGCTAAACTTGTTTTTATTTGTATTAATCCTGGTGGCAAACGAATAAAAAGTTAGGTAATCCTTTTTTTTTTTTATTCTCTCTTTTTCTATCATTTTCCTTCTCATCCTTTAATTTAACCACACCTTTTTTTGTGTAGTTATAATAAAAACCTCGTATTAATGTGAATTTAATTTTTTTTCTTTTCCTTGTTTTTTTTTTTCTTCTTTCTCTTAATGTGAAGCTTGATTGTTTCAATTTTCGTGATCAATGTGTAGAATGACGGGTAGAATAAAATTTTACACGAATTTATGACACTGTACCAAGTTTGCGACATCAGTTAAAAAATAGAGTTTAATTGGCGTTAAATATTTGAAATGGAGGAGGGCAGAGAGGATGTATTTTTTTTCTTCTTATGCTTGTTTTGTTTATTAAGTATTATATTTTGATATTTAATTGGAATTACATCTCCGTTCTCGTTTCTGTTTTTTTTTTTCCCCTTTTTATTCTATATTTTTTTTGTGTTCATCTGTTTGCCCTATGATCTTTTCTGTGGTTAACGAGTTGAATAACTTTCAGCGACTCGTTTACGAATGTTTGTTTATGCACTTTATTAATGTCAAAGATGATTTTCATGAGAAAGAGAGTAAGAGAGAGAGAGAGAGAGAGAGAGAGAGAGGAAATGTGGATTTTTATAGTTGAACTTTCACCCCTGTCGCCGCCCTTCTGTGAGATAAATTTTGTGCTAATGCCAATTTCGAAATGCGTGAACGATGTGGTTCAGGTGTATTGAAAAAAAAAAAAAAAAAAAAGTGCGAAACTTCCTTTTCCGAGTATAATTATTATTTTTTGGGTAATGAACTTGGGCTTTTTGGCCACTAAGACTTATTATGACGTAATCCTTTTGTACCAATTCAGAAAGGATCCAGAGGGAGGTCTGAAGTTACACGGAGTATGTCGTCACTTTGATGAAATTATTAGAATTATTACCCACATAACTACAATTCTGGAGATCGAACAAAATCAGAACGAAATAAGTCATCGTTTTGACAAAAATGAGTCAGAAATATTGTTGAAATTGATGATAAAAGGCCTTATTTTTATTGTGATTGCATGGATTTTCATAATTTTTTAATTAATTTCCTTTAAAATTATTATATCCCAAATTTTCTATTACCTAACTGCTTTTGAAATCCAGAATCAAACGAAAAAAAAAAAAAATTTATACCTAATTCTAACGAATTTTCAAATTACATTAGTTGGCAAACTTTGTGGAAGTTTTCATGAAGAATATTATTCCCTTCAACTTGTTTGAAATTGTGTTTTATTTCGTTAGAAGAGTACCCATTGTAGAAAAAAATGTATAATTCACGTCTAATCTAATTACTGACGTAATCAAGCAAAGAGATGAGAAAAATGGCAACAACGTTTGAGACTAAATTTCAATTTCGGAATGAAAGCAATAAAATGAGAGATCTAAAATGAATCCGCCGTAAAATCATTGAAAGAATTTCGTTTCTCCATCGGCAATATAGTAGCCAAATAAATTTGGAATTTTCTGTTGCTACCTACTGTGGCCTTTTCGAATTTATTTTTAATACTACTGGAGGTAGATTTTATTTATAATATCTTTTCTTCGGAGAGTTAATGTTGCATCGAAATGCCATTGATGGTGGAGAATTTATTTGTGATCCTCGATGGGAAAATAGACAAGTGACACAAAAACCAAATTTTACATGAGAAGTGATCGAAAATGCCAACATTTGGTATCCGTATAGACTTGTTGTTTGAGTTTGGAATGAAACCAAAAAACATTCAGCCGTTATTAATGCATGATTTTAATTAATGAGATCGAGAACTGGACGCAGAACCTCTGACATCAACATTTGTGTCAAATTTGTGAGAAAAAAAATGCATTTCGAAGTAGACTGAGTACCAGCAGGCGTTTTGTGGAACTTACAGGAAAAATGATAGGTAACTTCGAATGCGAATTGTGAGCTAATTAGAGTTGTTAGAGCTATTTGGGAATACAGCATTAGATAAAGCTGATCTTCTTCAACGTGAGACTTTTGTAAATTGAAAAATTTTTTTCTTTATTAATAGGTCCCTTTTTTTTTTTGTCTAAGATAAAATTTTTAAGATGAATATTATTTCAGGAAGCAATCATATTTCATGACTGTATAATTTCAGAAGTTACTCCTATAATTAATCGAAAATATACCTACTGTACCTACCTATGACTGGTAATAATAAATTAATTCTCACGTATCAATAATCCATTTAAATAAAATTACTAATTCATTTTATGTTTTTGTTCTGTTTCAGGTAAGATATTATCTGATTCAATGAGAATTCGTAGTCATGGTTTTATTACGAAAATAGCATAGCAATATTGAGATCATTCAGAAAGTTCTACTACTGTGTCGTGGATTGATTTTTGTGTTGGTGATGTAGGCTACAATAATTCTACTTGAAATTTTCGTGCAAATAAATTACTTTCACTTATAGACTGGGTTCTGTTGTTACATGCCACTATTTTGTTACTTTGCTGTTTTGCTTGACTAACGCAGATCTCAAAATACTTTGATGTTGCTTACTGATTGTGATTTGTAGATTTTTTTTTTGAGCGCGAACCATTGACAGGGGAGAGTGGTGAACAGTGGAACATTTTTGATGTGTAAACATATTAGCTCTCGGTCTACGGGGAGAGGGGGCTAAATGAAAATTACCATCGTTAGATTCGCGTAACTGTAACTCTCATGTGTGTACGTTAACATGATGTGTACGTGTGTAGTTGCGTGAGTGCGTAATGCGTTGTGCACGCTCACAACCACACTATTATCATGTTTACACATCAATCTTTCATGAGTAGCCGAACTCGCGCCTTTTTTTCCTGTTATTTCTCGAATTTTACTTGAATAACAATTTGAAGTATACCATTTGAAATAGCTCGTCTTCCTGCGTCTAACAAATTGCTTGATACCATAAAATGCACTTGCTGACAATTAGAGATGAATGATTTAAAAAAAGATAAAATTGGTCCTCTGTGTACCCACGCAGAAGAACACAAATATTAAATTTAATGATTGGTACAAATTAACACAAAAATATGCTGTAATTGAGCAAATAATTATTAATTATTGATACATCAATGGACTTTTATTGTCAACAAATTGTAATTAAATCGTAAGAAGCCAAATGTCTTCAGGTTACACCTGCTCCACAAATGCGTCTATTTTCCAAATGCGGCTGAGCATAAATAAGCATGCTCGCGAATTGACGAGTATAGGGATACACACATGTGGCCAATGCATAGGTATGTCAAGCTCAAATATTTGTTCGATTTGACTTGAAAAAATTTATCGACAACATTCGGGAACATCCGCCAAGTACACGAGCATACCCGAGTAAACTTACCACACATTCGGTGATGAGACAGATATTTATCAGATGTATTTGGCAAATAGACAAGTATGTGGAGATGGCTGTAATAGAATTGCCAAATCGATAAATGATAGAAAAAAATCAATTTAAAAATATTTATATGAAATTTAAAACTGTTGGTATATTAAATTATTCGAATAAATATTTGAATCTGCATTTGCCTTAATAACTCCAAAAAACCTTCAAAATACCTAAAAACCAATGTTCCACTGTGTGGTAATAATGTTTCATAATATAGTTCCTTTGCGTATGAACCACATTTGACCATTTTACTGTCTGTCCTTAAAAGGATGCATTTAATCTCAGTTTTTCTAGAATAAAACAATACGTGAGTACCGTTATGGCTATATAATCACAAAGAAGGATTGATATATTATAAACAATTGCAACCTGCACGGTGACACTTGCAAGTGATGTTTTGTACATGTGCATGCTGCTGCACACACAAACACTAATAATGTACATATCAACAATATGTACAACCTGATGGTCTGACGCTTGTAGTCTCGCACATCCCCTACTGACCGTTAGGATGTATTTACACATCTAAAATTTCATAAAAAATTCATAAATCTTGCCTCAAAAAACAACGTTTTTTTGTCTTTTGGTAAGAAAGTAATTTTAGATATTTGAAATTTGTGTTTAGGTAGGTAAGTTACGTGACTAGGGGCCAAAATCTTTCATTTTTTGCTTTATCAATTATATCTAAACATAAATATATTCATATAGAAATAACTTTGTTAAGATAAGTAATTATTCTCTCGAGTGAGAGAGGGAGAAGGAGAGAGAGTTAAGTCACAGTTGATACTTGTGTATCGTTCTTATATTCAGACATAAATGCACCAAATCAAAGAGTTCATGACAAAATCAGTGGGCGAGTCCGAAAAGAGCCAATATAGGTACATAAATCACACATTGGCAGTTTTCTGTCAGAAAAGCCAGCGTGTGTAAATTTTAAAATGGTCTATTGATTGATGTAAAAGAGACCAATGTCCAATCGTGTTACCGTGAAAAATCACAAAACCACAGTTTAGTGTCATGGAAATATATGTAATTGTATATCACCCTTTTTTTTTTTTTTTTTTTTTGCAATGGAATTTATCTACCCTCTTTTTCAGAGAGTAGTCACAAAGTTTTGCTTGACATTGGTCCTTCAAAAAAAGAGATAAGGATCGATTATACAGACTTCTTTCAAGTATTTACTTTGGATTACACATTTTCTTCCAACTTGTACAATAATTTATTTTTAATTAGTATTGTGGAATACCTTGTAGTGAAGAGGATTCTCAACAAGAAGGTAGCCACCAGCTATTTTCATGCTCTCCCCCTTCGTACTTATGTATGGGGAAGCCAAAACCTGGGTAAACATTGATGATTTTGCAGTCAGATTTGTGAGTTTATGTAGGGGATTTTGGCACATTCACTCACACAGACATACATACATATGCATATGATATTGCATCATCTAATTACGTTGTTTTTTATTTGTCACTGATAAGAAATGATGTGAGGAGTTTGCTATCATTCCGTGACGTCAGCGAGATTGATTAGTCATGGTACAAATGTCGTATCTTACCTTTATGTATATATATACAAGTAAGAACATATAAATGTAAAAGCGTGTATCTAATTTTTTTAATGTCATAGAGACGAATAATAAGCCCGCCTTTTGGCGGCAAATGTGTTCAAGGAGTGTGAGCCCCCTATACCTCATGTGAGTTGGTAATCCCACAAGTAGTTTCTCTTGTTCATTTATCATAAAAAAGGGTTGATGTAACGCTATTTGTTTTCAAGTTCAGTGAAATAAATCTATCAGTAGATAAAGTTGTTTATAAACAGAAATGAAATGGCATAAATGACATGAGAGCTTTTGATGTAGTAGTTCATAAAAACTTGGGGTAATCATTTCAAAATATTAGTAAGATGGAGAATAATTCATCAAATCAGAGGATCATTAAATGTATTGTTCTGGGGAATATTTACTTGAATGTTTGTATCACCTAATTTTTACTTCGAATTGTACCTTTTTGCCTTTTTTGATTTTTTTCAAAAATCATTTTTCAACTATAATAAGTTCAAATATTTTTAGTCCCTCATTTTTTCAGAACTAAACTTTTCAGATTTACTCTTTTTTTGACAGCCACTCTAAAGATGTACCTACTACGGCTATTTATGAATTGAGTATTTCCCCACAAACAGTCTGTAAAAAATGAGAAACTAGACGGAAAAACATTCTCTGCATGAGGAGAAATAAATAAACACATCTTGTCTTTCACGTTATCCTTTTTCTTATTTTTATTTCTCCCTCCGACACATTCGCATCTTTTTTCCTCTTCTCATATACACAAATTGGGTCAAGTTACAAAAATACTCTAACGAACCATGGTTCTAAATAGAAGTACATAATCTAAAATGGAAAAAAACAAAAGCAAAAACGAGAACAAGAAAGAAAAGTCAGTCCATCTTCATTAAAAGCTCTGTGCTATTTTTTTTCACTTTTTTCTTTCCTTTTTTGTTTTTGGCGTCTGTTCTCAAATCCTTTGAGATTCAAATCGTTTTTCTATAGATTTATCGTGATTAAATCGAACAGACGTCACTAGTTTTCCTTTTTTGTTTTTTAGGTGGAAGCTTTATTGCAACATTCTTCTCTCTCTCTCTCTCTTTTCTCTTCGATAGAGACGAAGGACGAGAAAATTTTCTGTTCATTTTCTCGGTCTTCTTTTCGATTTCTGCGCAGAACTTATATGCGTTGGTGAGGGATGTTCTGGGGCTTGGATGTCGAGTTAAAGTGGGAGAAGAAAGTTTATGTGTCCGGATTTTGTTTTTAAAAGTAACGAGGGGGAAATGAATTATACCGGATGAGAGAAACAAGTAACAAATAATTGCGCTAGAAATTTCTTGCTTTCTTTTTCCCTCATTTTCCTTAGGTTAAAAAAAAAAAAAAAAAAAAAAAACAAAAAAAAAAAAACGGAAAAAAGTTTTTTTTATATTTTTTAACTACTTTTGTGCTATTTTTCCAAGAGATCGTTTTTCGTATACTTTTTTTCCAATTTGTGGTGCTCGTCAATCGTTTATCATTCGTTTAAACGAGTAGTACTTTTTTTTCGTTTTTTTTCCCTGCTATTCGGTTTTTTCTTCTTTTTGCATTCAGATTTTACACCTCCTTCGTTTGGCGAATATTTTCGACAAAAGTTTCAAATTTTTTCGGTAAAACGAGAAAGAGGGGTGAGAAAAAAAAGAGCAAGAAGAAAAAGAGTGTAAAAAAAGGCAATGGCTTCAAAAACAAAAGAATGCGAGCGAATGTAAAGATTGAAGAGAAAAAGTTGCCACGAAGTGCAAAAAAAAATAAGAAAAAAATTGAAAATTGTGAGAGGAAAGAGTAACGATAGTGAAATGTGAGAGTAATAGAATGAGAGTTCGTTGTAATGGAATACCTATAGTAAGCGGCAATGGAGAATAGAAAAAGGTGTAAGTTTTCTACGTTTTCGAAAAGATTTGTTTTTTAAGATATTTACGGTTCACCGGACTTGTTTTGCCTGTAAAATTTTTTTCGCATTGGTCACCAGCGAAAAAGTAAAATAATATGAGTACGTATTTTTATTAATGTATTTATTTATTTCTGCTTATTTGGAATAATTCATTTTATTGATAAGGTTTTCAGATTAAGGAATTTCGTTTGAGAAAAACTGGTTTCTCTAAAATGAAGGTGTCCTTGTTGCGGTGGGGAGAACCATTCAAAAACACGTACCAGTAGCACAACAGTTTGGTCCAGAATGTAAAAACAGAATAATTTTAATCATCACGATGTGTATACCTGTATACATTGAAAATTTAAAGTAACAACTTTTTTAGAAGAAATGTAGAAAACATTTGATTTGATTTAAATAATGAGTACCTAGGTATCATTTTCAAGTTGAAATTTTTAGAAGCCATAATTCTTGGAGTGCTTCTTTCTTTCCTATATACCACTGTCACTGACTTAATAAAACTCTGAATGAATATTTATAGCATTAAATAAATATTAGTAATTAAAAATTACACTGCCAAATCTTGTCTCATTGTAAAATTCACTGTACGTATACGAATTGTATCATTATATAAATATTTAGGGAAGATATGTTGTCTATCGACCAGTTTTTGCCTGTTGAAATTTCTCCGTCTATAAATTATTTTATTTTTATTTTCGCCCAGTAGGTTTTCTGTCGACGAATTTTCGTACACTCATAAAACGTATCGATACTCCCCGGGAAAATATCGATATTGGATATACCGATATTTTTCGCACGACTAGCGTTTGCAGCGGAGCTGAGAAAATGAAAAAACCAATTTTAATATAATACGTTGATGGAAAATAATGATTTTTTCAGTCTTCTTAGCACTTTGGTTGCATGCTCAATTTTTTTAACTGCAAAATGTCTGGAGGCTACTCACGCTTCACGACCAATCGGTGCGAAAAAGTGTGGCCCAAAAGTGCTGATAAATATTAATACGTTAATTGTTACGTTAATGACGTGTTCGCAGTTGTTCCCGCCGGTCATTGAGTACACGTGGTGGTGGTCGCCACCCACCGGGAGACGTAATATGTCACCGAAACTCAACAAACCAACCTCTGGAGTCTCGACTCGACACAGGTGCTCGAGAACCTTCGAACTGGAAAAAATTACCAACCACCACTCCGCAGACTCGATGAACACAAATTCGATTTTTAAGAATGAAAAACAATTTTTGTCTGACTCAAATTTATTTTCAATACTGATCGAGTCTCCTTACACATACACGTAAATTAGGGAGGCGAAAATCGTAGAATGGAAAAACTGAAAAGAAAGAAAAAAAAGAGAAGAAAAATCGTTGATAAAGAGGAAAACGAAAATGAAAATAATGTATTCGTAAAAATGGTATCGAAAAACGTTACGCTAAGTTTACGGTCGTTGGGATGTTGTAAATTTGATTTATGTTGACTTTTTTCTATATATATATATATATATATATATATATATATATATATATAGGTATAGGTACTCGTTTTTTCTTTTTTGCCTCTCGCCGTCTCTTCCCATTTGTAGCTCATGTTGGGAGAATGGGGTGGACACTAAGTGGGGCCTGTGGGTGGTCGGTGATTTACCTTTGCAATAAATCAACGCTACGCAGATAGTAGTACGCGATAATAGCAGCCCCCCTTCGAACAGTTTTTAATATTCGTTCATCACTTTTTCCGCACCCTCCACCACTTTTGAGTTTGTCTTTTTTCCGCTCCTCTCTCGCTCTGTGTCTCACTGCAGCCTGCTTGTCCCGTTCCCCCGTTTTAAGGACTAAATTACATCGGATTCGGCGAATAGTGGTTGGTGGATGGGATCTACGAGACGCAATCATCATCATCATCATCACCAACATCAATATCATCATTACCATCATCGTTATCATATATGCGTATAGTCGTGCTGGCCGTAGCCATACGCACACATGTATGGAATTATTCGAATGACTAAATGAAGCCATCGTTTTGCAAATTAATTAGTCAACCGGTATTTAAAGGTAGCCTATATGAATACCGACGTTTTTTGTTTTTTGTTTTTTGTTTATACATATTTTTATCGTGTCTGCCTTTATTTTTTTATTTTTTTGTTTTTTTACACACGTTTAACCATTTTTTTCGTTTCGGAAATGTTGTGTTATTAAGTAATTTTTTTTTTTTTGTTAACTATTTTTAACAGAATGATTTTTTTTATTTTTTTATTTTTTTTATTTTTTCACTCATTTTCTCTGCCTATATAGGCACCTAATATACCTACGTGTGTATTTTGGAGATTTTTTTTTTTAATACTTAAGCTTCTGTAGCTTGACTTTTTTTTTTTCTTTTTATCCAATTCGAATGACTGGTAAAAAATGTGCAACAAAGTTACGTATCAGTCCTAAGGGAACTTAACGAGAATCGCAATATGAGAAGGGCATAATGAGGGTTTAATGGACGCGGCAATAAAATTAATCGTTTATTTTGTACAACGTTTAGATTGGTGCGATAGTGAAACGCGCGTAGACTACTCGCATCGAACACGATTTTTCAACGTACTATACATATACATTATGGCTTTACACATCGTCAAAGCGCTCTATTTGGGGGGGGGGGTTTATGCTTTGCAGTTTCACAAAAAATCAAAAAAATTACATAATGAATCTTTTCACTAGTTGATTGAATTTTGTGTCGTAAACGTCCAAATTATTGTCATATTTTGGCTGACATTTCAATTTAATTTACTCGTCGTCATGAAGATAGGCTTAGGTCAAATGAAAATCTTTCTTTCCTTTTTCTTTTTCTTTTTCTTTTTTTGAAGACAATTCTGAAGTTTCTTCGTTTTATTTCGTGAGATTCGGCTTTTTTTATTGCATAACGTTAAATAGGAAAATTTTTTGCCAAAGAAACATTGCTGTGTGTTTTAATTTGTTGAATAAATTCATTTTTTTGTTCGCTGGTATCGTAAAGAAGGTACCTACATCAAAATCTGGAAAATTATTCATCTTCAAGGAGGAGGGAGTAAAGTGAATATCACAAACCCATTAGAAAATTTCGAAAAATTGCTCAAAATATGAATTTTATTCCTTTGATAAACTCTATTCTTAGTATGTTTTCCTGCGAATGCTTCATTTTTAGCATCATCTGCTCGTAAGTATATTGTTGATGAATTGAAAAATAAATTTATTTATTCAGCTAAAACTACAGTTCTCGTTGTGTTTTACTCTCTTTCTCTCTCCCTCACTCTCTCTCTCACACTCTCTCGCTCGGTCTCCCTCTCTCTCTCTCTCTTTCTCTTTTTCTTTCACACTCTCTCTCTCGCAACATACTTAGGTACATTTAACTTCACAGAACCGAGAGACTGAAAATAGACAAAATAAGTCGGATAAAAATTAATTTTTAAAAATACAATTTTATAATGGGAGTAACAATTTTTCAACCGAAGTCCATGTTCAAAACTTCAAAAAAAAAAAAATTGCATTAGAAAAGTGAAAAAAAAAAACTGATTGTGAGGATTAGAACTTGACAACCCTTGACAAAGAGCTTCTCTACTATCACGACATCATAGAAATATTTGAGAAATCAGGAAGTAACTTGAGTTAAAAGAAAAGCACCTCGATATGATAAGAGATCACTGATTACAACCAAACTCAATGTTAGCACCCCTAGATGTTAGTACAAGAACTACGTCACATTTTATCACGGTAGTGACTTCCGTCGCAGATATAATATATATACATTATGATGGAGACGACATATCGCTGTATACAAATGGGATAGACTGTTGTTAACACCTACACCGAGCACATGTACACTGGTGTACAAATTACCTCACATCAATCGACATCCATCGTTCAGAATAATCAAATTCTTCGGAATAGGGTAATTTGTATGCCAGTGATTATAAACAAATGCACGTGATGATTTTTTCCTCCGATCAGATTTTTAGAAAGCCAGACACGTGACGTTGGTAGCCCTATAAATAGGTGCGACACCAAAACCACTTTTATGTCGTCTCCATCAAATATGCATATCCTTGAAGGTGACTGCAATAAAAGCAAATAAAATGACTTACTGCTTATGTGCAGAAGACCTATGTCCATTTTAATGTTTTAGAATGATGGCATGTTTGGTTAACATTGAGCTGTGATAGGTCTACTGGGTATCCAGTACTAATTGGTCGAAGGTTATGATGTGTTGTTTTTGATTTAAATTATACCCGTTTGTATTTTTAGCAGGTTTTCAAACGTGCTACTTATGATTGTGTGAGTTAGTGAAATTGGGGTTGGGAGTAAGATAGTTTTTCATTTCATGAAAAATCATGACTTCTGACGTTGTTGCGAGAGTAATTCAGTACTTTTAAATTACCTCAACAAATAAGATAATTTCTGAATATTATCTTTTATTAATATTTCACTTCAATTATTACAAACACTTTAGAATTATACTTATTAGTATTTCTTAATACTAGTGAAACCTAATGTCCATAACAACTAGTATGGACCCTAACGTCTCTACTCGACTGTAGGTTTAGGAATGATCATGTCTTCGAAGTGAAGATATGACATTACTTTTGTTTCCTTTGTTTCAATCAAATATGGCCGACCAAAAAGGTGGCGTGATACAGAACATCCGCCAAATATGATGATACATCATTGTCAGCATATCTGGTGGTGTCTGATTGTGAGAAGCTAGGTGAAATATAGACAGCTATTATTCCGAGAATTAGGAATAATAGTTGTCTATAATTTGTTCGACACGTTTCTGTAGACGAACTGAATCGTCTGCAAAAACGGGACGGAACAGACGTGAAAATCAAAAATTTATAATATATCTTTATGTACATAATAATGCCGTAAGTACGTTAGTATGTATGCATGTGTGTACCCGACATTGTATGTGTATGATTCTCTTGTAAACATAATGGAGGTCGCAATTTTCGTTCAATAGGTTTGAAATTTGACATGAGGGTAGTTTTGGGCATAACCTTGGATGGTATTGTATTTTGGTGCAAATCAATTGAGGAGTTGAACTGCAGGAGACCAAAATATATTCCACCAATTATGGTTAAGATGTAGTTATCATTCAGTAGGGCTGAAATTTGGCAGGTAGTTGGTTTTGAACCTAATAAAAACTGGTATCGAGTTTGATGAAGGTTGGACAAGTGGTTTAGCTAAAGGGGCTGATGAAAGTTCTATCATCGAGGGTTAATACGTAATTATTATTCTATGGGGCTGAAATTTGGCACATAGGTGACTCTGAACATACTGAATGCCTATAATATTTTTATGAAAATCAATATGGTATTGCAAAAAATAAAAAATAAAACAACTGAAACTTTTAGTAAAAAAATCAATAATTATCTAGAGAGATGTAAAATGAGATGTAAAATGAGATGTCAACGGAGATGTATCAGGTGTGAAAGCAGGTGTAAAAATAATAGGTTTTGAAAACCTGCTCAAAAAAGGTTTGAGACACCTTCAAAACTTTACCCTTGCTTAGAGGCAGAATATCAAATCAGCTAAAATTTGATATTATTTTTTCTTAAAATGCAATAATCTTGTCGGAATTCCACTTCTTTCGACTAGGGATGCGTATGAGTCAAGTTGGTATTATTGTTAGATGCAGAATTTCCTAAAGGGAATATTGCTCCACTTTGAAAAAAATTTTTAATACATCCTGATTTCAGATGGGTTGTCTGGTTTTTTCACTGTCGTGCTCAAACGAAGATCTATCCTGCCTCCTTTCCCATGTTACAGCATTACTGGTTTAAAATTGGATAATCAAAGTTGCACTTCGTAATATTCTGCACTTCGAACAAGAATTTTGGTTACAATTTATTACAGAGTTTTCTTATAATATGGTGGGTAAAAGTAAGGAAACAGGCTCCCCCTCCAAGAAGCTTGTTAATGTCATACTCGTCTTTCCCCGTACGGTGGTTTCCACCTATATTCCACCATTTTTCTTCTTTTTTGTTGATTTCATCGACTGAACTACATTACTTGAAAACCAGATGAAATTTTCTCTGCCTATGTTTATATATTTTCATCACGAGTAGGGAGAAAATGATTTCGTTAGTAGAGCACTCGTCGAAAATCTCAATGTTTTTTTTTTCTTCTTCACCCTATCGTCGGTTGTATTTTCCTTCTTCTCTCTTTTTTTTTATTTTTTCTTTCTTCACCCTCATC
The DNA here is from genome assembly GCA_011428145.1 of Ericerus pela. NCBI lineage: Eukaryota > Metazoa > Arthropoda > Insecta > Hemiptera > Coccidae > Ericerus > Ericerus pela. The sequence continues at coordinate 424,544 of WOFM01000008.1, forward strand.
CCCTTCCTCATACAGCCTATTTAGTGTTGAACGTGGAGTCAAGCTCGTAATTTTATTACTTTTTTTACGACCTGCAGGCTATGTATTCCGTTTTCCCAAATTTTTTATCTCCTTTTTTTCCTTTTTTTGTGATTTTTAATCTCTCTTGTCGACAAGTGTGTTGGCTCTCAATTTTATCCGCTTCCCAATGTAATATACTTATTTTTCTTCTTTTTTTTTTTTACTTTCTTTTTCTTCTTCAATTTTCTCATTACCTATCTCTTCAGAAGCTACAAACCTTTATCAGCACGAGAGTGATTAGTTTCTTTGTCCACAGTTGCAGATCATCAGTGTTTTGATGGTGGAGGGGGAGCAGCAAATAAATATTTGTCAATTATTACCCCTGTAATAGTTACTATTTATATTTTTGAATGCCGTTCGTTGGCCAGGTTTTTGAAAGGTTCTCTCTCTCTATTCTCTTTTTAAGCTGTATAAATTAGTTTAAAAATTACGTAGTAACACAATATTTTTCGCATGTATTCAGTAAATATGTGGTACTGTAATGAATGCTTTAAATACTCTAGAAGTCACTTGTACTTATTTTGTGATGGAAGGGGCAGTCAGTGATCTTCTTATAGATTAAATTAGTTACATAATTATTACCTAAGCTCTATTCAATGGTTGGTTTGACGTTTTTCAGACTTCGTTTTTATGAGAAGGAATTTTCTTTTACTACCTTTATTTGGGTTTCAGTTTGGATTATAATCATAAAATTAGGTTCCAGGATGATGTATTATATCAACGAGGATCGTGACAGTGTTATTTCACCAGGGTGTACCACTTGAAGTACTCATCACGGTTCTGGACTCAATCTTCGTGAATTTAAGGAATGACCCTTATCAAATGTGTTCGAAATTGGTGAACTCAAGCAAAGTATCGAAAGTACTCACCAAGTACAGTCTGGTTACCTATTTCATTTATCCCGGCATGTCTGGACATTAAAACGAACATTGGGCTTATAGAGCTTTAATAATTCTGTATTATATCTATACTCAAAGAGAAATACACATTACTCAAAATTAAAGTAAAAAATTCACAGGTTTCACACCTTGTAACAACGAGAGAAGGTCATTGAAATTGAATAAAAATTTTAAAAAACTAGCGCAGCAAACCTCGATATAAAAAGTAGGTTTCGAGAAAAAGAATTATGAATTTCCATGGTCGCGTTAATTGTTTGTAAGTTTATGTGCTTTAATAGTATGTTATGATTGTATGAAAATTGTTAGATGCTGACGGAAATATTAGGCAACGTGAAATTTAGAAGCAGTATTTCCGAAAAATTAATTAAAATGTTAAAAGTATAGTAAATAATCATAAAATTTCAAATAAAATCAAAGAAATATAATAAAGGTATGAAATAAAAAAAAGAAAACATGAACATGTGGTTAATTTTTGTAAAAAGAAAAGTTCATGCAAATTAGGAAAAAAAAGTTTACCGGAAATACCGTCCGATCGATCCGCGCCAAAATTGGTAGCATGCTACAATAAATTACAATAAATATTTGTTTCACATTTTGTACATATGATTCTGAAATTCCGCATTTTATGACCAATATAAAAGCAAAAATAGCGGTACCGGAAGTATCGCCCAGCCAATCCACGCCAAAATCAATAGGTCTGGTCCTTCGCTTAGTTCGAATTTTCGTACCAAATTTCGTGATCATTTGATAAAAATTGCAACCTGTACTGTAGGAACAAGAAATTGACATATCTATTTATCTATATGTATGTATAGTATATGTATAATATATATATATATACATATATGACTTTGAGTTATTGGTGCCAAAATTTTTCTGAGGTCATGAAACAAAACACATACCCAGCCCCAATCTTGGGGGCTAATATCGCACCCAGCGTAATAAGTAGATTTTCTGAAGAATAATTACTTAAAAATTAGAAGTTGTTCATTTTTCATTTTCTTTCATTTTCATATTTGTTCCATAAACAACGAAACAATGTTACCACCTCCACTTTATTTTTCATCACTATTTTCTCCTTCCACTTTTTTTACCGTCGTTATTCACCCCTTCTCGTGTACAATTCACACATAAAATATTGGTAAAAATTGGATGGCGGACACTTTTTCACAACTTGACTCGAAAAGCATTTTCAATGCTAAAAAAGAAAAATATAGGTAGGTATTCAAAAGTTAATTCCCATTTAGAATTTAGGCCCACCTCTGATGAGGTAATTTTATAAAATGAAGCCTACAGGAAGGCAGTCTTCGACCAAACTAGTAAAATTTGTCAGGAATAGAAAAAGTGGAAGAATTCGAGAAAGATAGGATGAAGAAATCGAATAAAATTACGTTTAGATTCGTTATCGCCCAAAAGAAAATCGAATCTAGCATGTATTTTATTCTTATCACTCAAATAAACAAGCCTACCACCCATTCCAGTCGTATGCATGTACAATTTAGGTCCATTACTCGAGTTCACATATGTATTTTCGTTTTATCGAAATTTTTTCCTCTTTTTTTTTTTTGTTGGGAAATTTTAATGAGCTTTTTGCTATTGTTTTCGTAAAATTTACATTTTCCTCCATCTATAGGAACTCTACAACGACATTTGCGTAAAATTTACATTTTATTCGGAGTTTCGTTTTTTTTTCTTCTTTTTTCTTTTTTTTTTGTCTCTCTTACCAAGTATGTGTTTGCAAGGAGGATGTAAATGGGTACGCTGGTAAGGGTTAAGAAGAAAAGTAAAGGGTAGAATTTTTTTCCTCATTGATTTATCGCATTATTATACGTCGAAATACAACACACAGCATAGTATACGTGGTATTGTCGGCCACAAGAGGTTTTAGCAAATTTTTATTGTGAATATGCTCGAAAGGATAATCTTCTTCACACATTCTTTCACATGGGTAACCCTTTTCTTCGCAGATTTACTCCTTCTCCAAGGCTGCGTCTTTATCGCTTATTAAGACTTTAGGTTTTCGAATTTTTCAGTTAAATTTCAATCCCTCTTATTGTTGGCATTAGAATTTTTTCGAATTGCCAATTCATCGGGCCACTTTATTCTAAATCTAATCTGTACTTGTATTCTACTGTAATTATTGTCTATGATGGTATGGAAAAGGGTTTAGAAATAGATTTTGTCCAATCTGAATGGATTATGTGAAAGCAGAAATGGATTTTCGAGTTATTTTCAGATTTTCATACATTTTTTAATAGAGTTGGGTAATACTTAATTTGTTCCATATTTACCTACCTTTACCTTCCATTTTTTGGCTATGTGGGGACTCTCCCGTATGAGGTATAGGGGCTCGGACCCCTCGACAATAGGCGCCATTCCAAAGGACAGGCAAATAATCGTCCTTGCGACGTTAAACAACACAAAATACGTTTGATCATAATTACCTGTATGTACTTGCAGGTAATGTATGAGTACCGAATTGTGACACAATAAGATGATGTCACAATTTGTACACGAACCGGCCAGCCATCTCTTATCTCAATAGGGATGATGCAACCTGGCCGTTCTCACCAACGTACGTATTATCCTACATACGTGTGTTTGTGTTTGTGTAAATAAGCCGTATATAAACCACCCGAACCGGCTCTAAAATCGCCAGTGTTCGCCTTGGTTTTGGCTTACCCGTACTTATGTACGAAGTGGTTGAACATGCTTAAATTCTGTAGAATTTCTTTCTGGTGAGAATATCTCTCACGACAAGGTATTCCACAGGCTACTTAGAGACTAATTATATGTATAGAACGCAGATCATACATGGTGTTTGAATTTTCATAATATAATATTGTTATTAAAAAAATTGAAATGTTTCCATTGTCACAATTCCCTCATGTAATTGATACTTTAATACGTATTTTACAGCATCCTCAACATTTTTAGGAGCCAGTGTTTTGTATGTTTCGGCATTTTTACTTCTCTGCATTATTTGCAACCTATTAAAGGGTATTTTTAGTGCCTATGTTCCATGGTATACCAGGTTCACCCTCTTACCAGTAATTAACATTACATTTAATCTAAATGTTTTGGAGTGTTGGTAATTCTTGCGTAATTCATTACGCACTGTGGGGATTTACCTATATCCCCCAGCTAAGCACCCACCTAAATGTAGCATCGAGCGCAATAACGAATATTCGAATATGAAATCTTCTATCTTTGGTGTTTCTGAGCGGAGGTTGGACATTGGTTTAGCTGTATGTCTCTTGGACAGCCCTGGTGAGTTATCAGATTCAAACCGGTTGCCAATTCTGAGAAATATGACCATGACTTTTGTACAACAAACTGGATGACAATATCAGACAAATGTAGTGTTACCACGTGTGCGCGATACTCACAATGTTACGAGACCAGTTTCTCCAAAAATTAAACGCAAGTCGGTGGCTGTTGTCTGTGGTACACGTGTTCCGCGGTACCTCTCCCCTAATGTGTAGGCAAGCTCATAGGTATGTGAACTTCGGAAAAATCTAAAGTCTGCGTAATTTGTTACGCAGTTATTAAGCGTGAAAACTATCGTTTGACTATGCGGTATAATTATGCTCGCTTCGTGTACGTTTAAAAACGACTCGTTAAAATTTTAATATTATTATTTCTCACATAAAAACGCTCCAAAAGTTTAATCTGTAGGCTGGCCTTAATACGCGTACGCAGCTGGTATGCGGTCTGCAAAATGCTAATATCGACTGTCACGTGGTACGTAGCCGGCAACGTAACATGACTGCACACGAGTGCATAATGCATTTTATGGCTAGCGTACCCGCCTGAAACGTCACCATTATGTGTGTCAACCAGAACAACCGTACAGAAGGTTGCCTCATTATTTGCGTACGGCTACATTTTTAATGGCTGGAGCATTTTCATTGCGGTTCATTCGCAGGCCTGCTTAAATTATTTATGGCAAAAGTCGCTTTTTCAGCTTCATACCCAATATATTTTCGAAACTGCGCAATGGATTATTTTGAATATTATAGTTAGGAGAGCAATATTTTTTTTTCTCCCATGAATGCATTTTATGGATGCCAGAAGTCAGCTTTTCTTTTTATTGCTTATTGACCTCGAAATCATGTAGCTCCGTTCCGGAGGTTATGTTGATATTTTTAATTGATGAGGGGGTGTTGTAAGTCTGTATCTGCTAACGAGTAGTCTCTAGGTTATGAATTTTGCAGTCAGATGTAGGTTAGTAGGTACACCAAATGAGTCGAAAGAACACGTAGCCAGTATGAGTTAGTGATGTCATGATAGTTGGTCTTAAACCTTCGAACATGTAGGCTTGCGAGGTAAATTCGATAAACTACTTACACAGCCCCTTAGATGGACCTAAATGCGGGTGTACAAAAGAACCACCGTGAAAATTAAAAAAATTATCTCATGTCGATGATTTTGTTGTATTTTTAACGCAGACTTTGTAGAATATGACCGATGTGAAGGCCTTTGGCTGGGCTAAGGTCAAAGGAGCACATAAGGGCCTTTCTCCAAAAAACGCTTTTTGGCTCTTTCGTAGCCTTATGAAAAATTATTAAGTTTTGCATGTTGTAATTAAAATGGGAATTTTCAAGAATTCGCACACCTGGGCTCTTTTTATTAGAACCGCCGCTGTTTGAAAGAGGAGGTATTAAATGATTTTAATAACCAGGAGAATTTTGGTTGCTTGCCTACTAAAGTAATTTGATTTTTCAAATAACTTAGTTTAGGCTTTGACCGGGGTGTATCTAAGAGGAGGGTGGGAGAAGACTCCCTCCAAAATCTTTCTAGAGTTGGTAAAATTGACTAGTTATATCTATAGTAGCAGTTTATAACTTTTTTTTTTTAAAGGAACATTTTGAAAATTTTTGTTTGGCAACTTTTGTTTTTCTCCTCCCACCCAAAAAAAAACAACATATTGCTACATCTGTGAGATTTGAGTTGAGGACATTTTATTCCATTAAAGTACCATCAATGCTTATATAACTGAAGGAAATGGATGTTAAAATTTAAATTTAAAAAAAAGTAACCAACTGGTTTGTCTGCTTTAAAAATAATTATAGGTAAACTGCAATATGTGTAATTTTATAAGTAAAAGACGGTTCTACTGCGATTTTAAAATATACCAATACTGCAGTCAATCTTCCGCAATGAAATAAATATGATTTCGTATGAATCTAAAGCAAAAAATAAATAAATAATAGTGTGGGGACATTACTTGTGTGAGGTAAAGGGGCTTGGACCCCCGATGACAGTTGCTGCCAAAAGGCTGGCTAATATTCATCTCTATGATGTAAAACTAAATGCACAGATTACATTCAATCGTAATTACTGGTATGTACATGCAAGTAATGTACAAATACTGAACTGTGACTAATCAAACAAAGACGTTGATATCACAATTTAGTACACAAACTGGTCTACCATTTCTTTTGTCATTACTATTAGGCTTGTAATAAAACTTGCTTTGCGTTTTAAATTCCATTGTGTAATTTCGTTAAGAATAACTTTTCAGTTGTTTTTTTTGTTTTCGCCTCTAGACCAGTGACTGTATGACATTAACGCTTTTTTTTCCTCTTCAAACTTTCAGAAACTTGCTGTTTGTCAGACTTTAGGGTGTTGGATTAGAAATAGAAACTCCATTGATAATAATTATTAGTGCCTAATTACCCATCTGTAGCCCACTGGTTGAATTCTTCTATTTGGTACTTACGTTTGCATCGGAATCGCCGAGTGCCAGAGATCACGTGTAGATAGTCTATGTAATTATGTAGGTACCCTTTTACTTGACTTTTTTACCCTTTTAAATATTCCTTTCTGGAAGCACCTATAAACAGTTTGCGTTCTGTTTTTTTTTTTTTTTTTTTTTGCTTTCTTTAATAAAGTACACGTTTCGTACTGCCTGCATGGTATATCTGCTCTACAATTTTGTTTTGAAATAGGTTTTCCATGTTTCTAATTTCCCATTTACTTTTTTTTTTCTATCCAAAATTTACGGGTCATTTAGTGTGTTCATCTTCGTAGCCGACAAACCCTCTACTTCATTCTGCTGTTCGTTTCGCAGCAACTTTTTTTTATTTATCGACTAGAATTTAAATTTACTGCGAACGTTTTGTATGCGTATAGTATGTATGGTATACAATGTAGCCTACAATATGAGTATACAGATTCGTTGCACGTAATACGAAGCTTTGAAGCGAAATCATTTTTTATTCTCGATGCAGTATATTTTCAATTTTCTGTGTCGTATTTTGATTTCAGACCAACTCGTTTTTTTGTTGTTTTTTTTCTCTTGCTCATACACGTTTTACCGAGTATCAGGTAGGTTCTCAGGCTGTTCATATTTTTGTACTTTCACGAATATGGCCACCGTATACACAAACCAAAAAGATGGTGAAGGAAATTTTGATGCTTAATTCAAAATTCAAACGTATTTATCGACGAATGAATAATTATTAAGTCCTTGCTGACATGTGGCACGAGCTGAACGCGGGTAGAATGTACAATGAATTTAAACTTAAATCATCTGCTGTTATATAACAGTGGATAGCAACAGTGGAAAGCATCAGCTAACTTGAATGGTGGAAACGTTTATGTTTCATGATATCCACTACCCAACAACCCAACTCACAAACTCCGTATAATACTTTTACAAACTTTTTCGAAGTTAATTAACACGTAATTACTCGGCGATCTTAAAATCAAAATGTAAACTGCCCCGAATGAAAAAATATCAGCGTTAGGAAAGAAATCAGCTGGATATACTCCCATTCTGACATTGCTGAATGAATAGTCCCATAGTCCGCCACTTTACCTGATATTTTCTGTATAGACCGTACATCCGTACACCCAATATGTAGATGAATATGAGTTTTTGTTGGCAACATTTTTTCTAGAGTTATAAAACGAAAACCGTGCCTACCCCCACCCACAAGTCGTTCCATGCCACCAAGACTATCGGGTAGATTTTCATAGAAAATCTACTTACGGACATAAGCATTAATAAATCCTATTACGAATACGACATCTACCGTCGTGTAACATTGAACTGCTAAACGAATTATCGTAGGTTGCTTAAACTTTACACAATATTATGGAACCTTAACGAATGAAAACTTAAAAAATGAATCAACAAAAAATGTATAACTCGATTCTCATTTCGCCAGTTAAATCGACAGTAGCCTGCTTACCCGAAATACAAGACCTACGTTCAACTTGGCTGCGATCGTATTTTTGAAGCGCTATTAAACATACAAAATATAACGTTAACGTTTCGATATTTTTCAAAAAAAAAAAAAAAAAAAAAGTTGCTTAAAAAGAGGAAGGAGCAGTGGCGAGCAACTATGGTGAAAGAGATCAACATCAGAAAGAAAAAAAAAAAAAAACATACAAACAAACGAGTAATAGAAATAAAAATAACCTAACGTTCTCTACTCGTTTCCTTACCAAATCCCAAAATAAAAATTCAAACGAAAAACGAGTAAGTATTTCAAAGGTGTTTCTTTCTCTCTGTCTTTTTTTTTTTTTTTTTTTTCGGTTATTTAATTTTACCTTCGCTGCTCACATTCTTGGTTACGCTACAACAATTTTTTAAAACGAAAAAGAAAAACAAACATATGGGTATCGTCACCAGTTATGTGAAACTTGTTAATTGGACATTTTGAGAGTGAATTTTCTTCGTCCTCGAACGGTATAAGAATTTTCTATTTTTAACGTTCCTTAGGCTTTATTGGTGTCGTAATTCGTAGGGAATCGTTTAGTCCAGGATTAGCAGGCATTTGGATGAATATTTTAAGTCTAGTTATGGTGGAGCAAAGGAGGATGGAGGGACTAGAAAACTTGCGGCAATGAACTCGCGCATGCGTATTCGCACGCGTAGCCTAATGACAGAAGACCAAATTATTGTTATTATTAGATGTCAACTGGGGGAGAAAACAAACATTACTACAACAGTAGCCTTAATTTTTACATACTGAGATGAAAAGTGTCACAAAACTATGCAATGTCACGAACTACTGCCTTTACCTTATTAAAATATGTGAAATTTGAAATCAGAGCCTCAAAAACATACAGCCTGGTGATGTATTGCCCAGTAAAATGTGAGAAGCCAATATCAAGCCTCCTTATGAAACTCCTGATGATGAGAGAATGGTTTTATTTAAACAGCAGTAAGTTGGTAATTTTGGAAGGAAGAAACGGTTGGGATCTAGTTTGTCATTTTCTTTGGGCAAAAAAGTGGCCTCCAGAATTTTCCAGTAATTAAATGAGGCCTACAATATGATTCTTCGAAGATGATATTTTTGAGATCTATAGGTGGTAAATTTGAGGTCCATTTCTCCGGCCCCCCATTTCAAATTTTAACCTGAAAATTTTTGGCCTAATTGTGCTCAGTTTGTCCTAATATGTGCCATCATTTTTAAAATTTTTGCTCACCCCCTTCCTTAGATATAAACAAAAGAGTCTGGGTGGGGCTGGAGAAATGCTAGCCCCCATTTCGAATTTTGACTCTAAACTTGGCATACTAATTGTGCTCAATTTATGCCAATTTGTGCCAACCATTTTAAAATTTGTGCTCACTTCCCAACTCAGATAGGGAGTATGAAAGATTTCCCCTCAGCCCCCCTTTTTGAATTTTTATACAAAACTTTGCCCACTACTCTTTTTTGATTTGTGCTTAATTGTGCCAACAAGCTTATAATTCCTGTACATTCAAATCTTTAGTTATTTGCAAAACAAATTTGGGTGGGGCTGGGGAAATGCAGCCCCACCATTTTGAATTTTGACTTGAAATTTTGCAAACTGATTGTGCTCAATTTGTGCTGATTTGTGCCAACCATTTTATAATTTGTGCTCAATTATTAACTGAAATTTCAGTTAATAATTGAGCATAAATTATAAAATTAATGCCCCCTATCTTATTATTTTGAAAACATTACTTCTACATTTAAAATATTTATCATCTCAGTAAAAAAAAACATTGAATACTTTTTTTAAGGAGTCAAAAATTATAACTGTTTCTAATTGCCTACCTCAGTTATGATTTCTCTAAAAGTGATAAATTATGCTGCAGCAATTGATTCGAATTACTGAAGAATTACTGTTATTGAAAGAGCAACTCTGAGGGATGGATAAAATCATGTACCTATTTTGAATGAAATAATAAATTTTTATTTACTATTTTGATCTAAACCTAACTAATGCCTGAAATTTGTCATTGCATTAGTTTGCAACACTTTTGTTGCAAACTAGTGCGAAAAATAAATGGTGATGAATTAGATTGTAACACCTGATTTTTTAGCCATATTGTTGCTAGATATGAACTCTAATGTCTGTTACATTTTAGATGAAACACACCATCAGTATTGCCAATTATGGTTTTTTATTTTGTGAAGTTGCTGTATGTTTATGTGACAAAAGTGTCGTAAGCTAGTGCAGTAACTGTTACTACCTAAATAATTAGCGTCACAAACTAAACCATTAATGTTACAAACTAAGGATTTTGATGCTATATTCTTTCAATATTAAAAATTATGAATTTAATGATTTAGTTAAATACTATAGGTACTTATAATGGATAGTAATATATTCTAAGATGCTATTAAATAATTATTTGGTTAAGTAAAGTTTGTGTGGGTTATCCTGATGAAAGTGTTACAAACTAAGGATTTTGATGTTGTTTGGTTTCATAGTTACGAGTTATGAAAATAATGAAATTTAACGCAATACTGTAATAAAAATTAATAGTGAATTGATTTCTGGTTCCAAGGAGTCATGAAACAACGGTATAACTTCGAAACTGATTTTACAATTGAGCTCTTAAGTTAAAATTTCTTTTAAAGTGTCGCAAACTACACCCTTTACCATATTATTTTTTATTATATATAAAAAAAAAAAAGTTTTTTTGATGAATGTAATAGATTTTTAAAGAAAGACGACCGCATGAATTCAGGTGTATTTCCGCGCAATACCTCGTGAAAAGTTTCACTTGCACCGTGTGTCCCACGAAACGCTCATTTTTCATTTACTTCAATTCCCAGCCACACGACTGACTAACATAAAGAATTTATATCGGTATACGTAATTAGTAGCGGAAACCAGTCAACTCGACCACCTCAGGGCGTAGGATCCCAACGGAAGCAAACAACACTGGAACTGGAACGGCTCAAGTTCGATGGTTTCATTATTATTCTAGGAATTTAGCGTACAAATCCACATATGGGGGTACCTTATTTTCTCGCCCTACCTACACGTCAAAAGGTTTCTTCGTGTTTATGTGCCAACTATACTGCACCTCACGGAGCTCGAGTATATACATGTTTTTTTTTGTTTTTGTTTTTTTTTTTTTTTTTTTTGTTTTCAAAAATACTCGTCACTTTTAGCCAGCCCGCTGGTATTAACGCTTCTCAATTGCTAATAAATATGAGAGTATCGTCCATTTGTTCGGTTTTAGTGGCTTTACATCGCCCCTTTCGCGACATTAAGATTACTCGTGGGACACGTTTCAGCCGCGCCGCAACCGCTAATCGCGCAAAAATTGGTCATCAAAAGCGTCGAAATTAAAATGGCTACCTAAGCGCCGCATTTACCAGCCATATGCGACGACGTTCTTGTCGGCACCAAGAGAATATTATCATTATTATCTTAGTACGATGGCTGTATGTATTAGACTGCGTATGGGTACTCTGCATGAGTACCTGCGCCTATATTGTTACACTACTGAGAATCGAAAAAAATTGAATTGATGAAGCTTACGCAGCCCAGGAAACCAGGTATATCTTCTCTCCCGGGGTGTGTGTGTGTGTGTATGTGGATACGTGAATTTACATATTAGTCGAGGAGATTGGAGACGAAGAGCAAGAGTGAAAGAGAGTGAGAGAGATATATACACGTTAAGTGTGTGTAATACGAACGCCGCCACCGCACACTCAATTTACATATTTTATCCACCCCCTTGTAATAACCACCGCCACCCACCCGCCTATCGCAACGACCTCACTCTGTCAGAAGAGGGGCACGTGACTGCTCATAAGAAAAGTGGGTAAACGCGGTCAACTGTGTAAATGGATTAGTGTAGCAGCAAAATTTGGCTTAAATGCAAAACCACGAGCAGTCATCAAGCACACGAGAATTCACGTTGCAAGCTTGGCTTTTGATAAAGCCGATTTTTTAATTTTTTTTTTTTTTTTTTTTTTTTTTCAGACAATAGACCGTTAAATCCACCAACCATATAATCACATCGATTCGATCTTTTTTCGTTTTCTTTTTCGTTTTTTTCTTCAGCAGATTTTGTTGGTATTTTTTCTTCTTCTTCTTCTTTTTTATCATTTGTTGGCCTGTTTGTCGTTTGTTTACCCATTCTGTGGCTTTTTTTTTTTTTGGCGTTTTAACGGCGGCCGTCGTCATTATCGGGTATATGCTTTTTACGTCGAAGTAATTTTCATCGATAATTTCGTTTTACCATCTCGTTTTTGTAAACGCGACCCCCTTTCCTGTTTACGAAATATGTATAAAATTATTTGGTACAAGGGAATGTAGGCAGGTCTTTCTTTTTTTCCCCTTCCCTTTTCCTCTGTGTGAAAAAAATTAACAACAATATTATTGCGTACGTCTGGAAGTGAATGTATGAAGGGTAATATGGTGGGGGGAGGAACAGGAAAAAATAGGATTGCGCTTTCGCAGTTTTCTACGGTTAAATGCGAAGTTGAAGAAATCATTAAACTGACGAGAAGCATTTTCGAAAACTAACTATACCCTAATACCACCCATAAATTTATCTTCTTCTGTTTATCTCGATCTAAAATAATATAATTTTTGTTATTTTTCGTTCCTTCGATCCTGCAATTTTCGCTATACCTACAGAGGTACTTAATTATTCATGTTTATACTTACCTATTTCTTTGCGATAATTTCGTCATTCATTATCTGCATTTGAATTTCTCCCTTCCTTTGCTTCATAAAACATTCGTATGATCCAACCGGTTCATTACTCTCAGAACATCATTATAAGGACCACACTAGGAGAGATTGACAATCGGATTAATATTGAAACAATTCTTTGCAGGTTTCACATCAATGTGAAACTGAAAATATAATTTTATACCACTAGTTTGCAAACTAGCAATTGTCAAAAAGTTGAAAAATTGTTGCACAATTCACAAGCAAGTTGCAAAGTTGCAGCGTGAGTCAAAGGCGAGTGCTCTAATTACAATAAGTTTACTTTTGCGAGCTGCATACAACTTGTGTACGATATTGTTTGCAACAGATATACAAACAAGTATACATAAAAATTAATTTTTAAGAATAAGTTACACTTTTATTGTGTAAAACGTTGTGAAACATAGTGCACTCACACAGACACACACAGTGTGACAAATAGAGCTCTCAACAAACGGGACCTCAGCACTAAATAAACGTGGTGGTTTTCCATACCATTTTTTTTTTTCTGGAGTGAATACTTACGCTGTTCAGTTAACTGCTATAAGGTTCAAATTCACATCCACTGAACAAACCACTAAACGAAGAACTGCAGTGAGTTAAATAAAAGGGTACAAAAAGTGATTTTTTATTTTCAAGTAAATATTAATTATGTCAACGTCTTTTGTTGACAGAATTTTATAAAATAATTAAATAATCAATGAGGGCAGAACCATCGTACCGTGTAGAATAGCTCTTTTTCACATTAACATTGCGCTACCTACTTGCATAATATTATACCTTTGTGTCATTGGCATTGTGAAGAAATAAACAGTTTCAACACTAGTGGAGAAATGAAAAAATCATTTTCAACAGTTCCAAATCAGTTTGGAAACCTTTCAGTTTGCCAACCAAAATTTATTCAATATAACCTCTTTTTGGCGTATGATTTGTAAAAAATGAGTTTTCTCAACTCATACACCAAAAAGAGGTTATTATTGAATCAATTTTGGTTTGTTAAGTGGGAGATTTCCAAGTCGATTCTAAATGGTCGATAATGATTCTCATTACTTTACTACTGTAGTAATGGCGTTTTTACTGAAGTATTTTTTTTTTTTTGTATTTCTCGACAGGGGCATTTACATGTACACAACTAGCAAAACATTGCTGTGAAATAAGGGGCGTTTTATATTGTGATACCTACGAACAACTAAGTTCACTCTCCGTGATTATTTAATTAGGTATTGTCTAAAGTTATATTCGTAAATGAACTTTACCTATCTAATCGAATAATTAACTGTCTACAACTTCTTTTTTTGGTGGATTTGTTGAAAAAAATATTGTGCTCGATTAGTAAGCCACTTGTGATAGTTGACTCGTTTTGAGAAATAGTTGAGTAAAATATTATTTTAGTATTTTAAGAGAGACTTAAACATAATTTTCACCGCAGTACTTTCAATAATTCCCAAACTAAATTGGAACCAGTGAATGACTTCAAGTTAGAGAGTAAAGTCTCACCCAGTAATAAAAAATCTATTTGACAATTATGGAAATTGTAGGTATCAGCGAAATGAGTATTCGAACCACTAACACCTACCTTCGTTCATTCATAAAAGCTAACCGCCATGCCAGTTACGCTACATGGTTACCTCCTATGAATCCATAAATGTTAGGTACTCGTAGGCGTAGAATAATCGTCACAGTAATTACTGTGAAAACAGGACTAGTATCGGTCACAAAAAAAGATATTAGAATCTTTGACTATATAGTACTGGACCAGTAAAGAAATATGATTTTTGGTTAGACATGCCGGTGTCAAATAGGCAACCACAGCGTACCTTTTGACATATGTTTATGTACGCTATCCTTGTGAATTTAAGAGATTTCTCTATCAGATATATTATAAATTGGTGAACTCAAGCAAAACGTCGAAAATACGAGAAGGTACACTCGGGTTGCCTACTTTTTCGCCCGTATATCTTGACATTAAAAAATACATCAGTCTTATGGAGCTTTACTGGTCCAGTACTATATAGTCAAAGATTGGAATGGTTGTGGAAAGAAAATTGCATCAAAATTTGTCTGAAATTTTCCTGCGACTGCTTTACAACAAAATTACTTGGGTGTTGGCCCTCTCTCATATTCCTCTTATAACACGTCTAGCCTTTGTCATTTCTCCCAAATCAAAGCTTACTCTTTCAGTTAATAATCAAAAATATATAACTGTTTCAATGTTCGTAGGTTTTGTTGGTTTGGGGAATCAAACTTGGGACCTACATATTTGCCAGCTAAAAGCGGTGAACTTATGGCCATCTCATCGCCGAGTATAACTGGCGAATGTATTTTGTATTAAGCAAGATATGGCGGTTCCCACAATGTTCCTTCCTTATTCTGAGGTAACATTTTTAAAAATCTGTTGAAGTGTATCAGCTTCGTCTTCTGGTTTTCACGAATAAGACAAAAAAAAATTTTTCATTAGCGAGAGATACACATTCATCGCGGAGTAATTATTTTTATGCTGAAAACGTGTTCTTGATTATCATCTAAACACAATATACTCAATATAGGCCTACTAATAATAAAATAACGATTGTACAAAAGGGGAACGATTTCTGAAGTTTCAGAAATTATCTTAGACGGTGCATCGTGGGTTGATTATATAGGCGTTTATAAACATTTCAAACGTTTCGTTCATCTGCGGTAAATTATTTTTCTTTGCTTTTCTCGCTAATAGATGAGTGAACGTCGAATTGAGGGATGAGGGAAAGTGCGGTACCGTGTCGACTTCAGTCTCTTATACACTTTTATGAAGACATCCGTTCCGCAGTGTTCGTAGTGTAAACGACTAATTGGGATGTGTTGAGGAAACATGATTTTAATTAAACGTAACGACGAATGAAAAAGATATGTTCTGATTAAGTACACGACTTCACGATTCGGCCACAATTGGACGAAAACCAAAATTGAAAAAGAAAAATATATAATATGTGAACGGGAAAAAAACAAACAAAATGCTTACGAAAAAAGTTTACCAAAAAAAAAAAACACGTGTAATACGTGTAATAGAGCAATGTTAAACGGTTGTACAAGACGTGTGTACAAGAAGCGAGGAACTCTGGCCGTTATTTCTATTACATTGTTGTGGGTTTTGACATGATCGTTTGTTGTCAGCGTCATGTGTCAATGAAAACGTAGATTGTAAGGATTGAAGACAAGTGCGTTACTATTTTTGAAGAAAAAAAAAAAAGTTCCTTACCCAAAAGACAAGAAATGAAATTAATAATATTGGTTTGATACTTGTATTTTTAGAAATCACTATGTAAACCAATTCAGTAATGGTATTTTGGAACGTTTAACTAAATTTCAACAACAATTCCCAAACTCCAGTGGAATATTTTGCAATATATTCTGATCTCGATTAGGTAATAATCACTGAAGTGTTTGTAAAAATCTTTAAATATACTGGGTTATTCATTTTCATTTCCACCGTATGAAATTCGTATTTGGTGTGTGCGAATCTTTGACAATATATTAATGGACTAGTTAAGCTCCATAAGATCAATGTACTTTTTAATGACAAAACATGCCGACGAAAAAGTAGGCAAACCAAGCGTACCTTCTGCATATTTTCGACGTTTTGCTTGAATTTATCAATTTAGAATACATCTGATACAGACATCCCTTAAATTCACAAGGATAGCGTATACATAAACATAAAGCAGAGTATGTCAAAAGGTACGCTGTGGTTGCCTATTTAACGCCGGCATGTCTAACCGGAAATGGTCTTTACTGGTCCAGTACTATACATATGTATATTCAAAGGTGCGAATACAATAATATGGAAGAAGAGTTCCTATTCTTACACTATTTAAAAAATTATGAGAAATTTCTGTTTATTTAGCAGTTCCTCTGGAGGTACGTACTGTTGTTTTACCAAAAATATTTGTTAATGCCGGGGAAGTGTTTTGATTAAACATCCAGAAGTTTTACCATAATTACCAGAAAAATGGCTGTCCGAACAAACCTATAATGAATAAGTACTTATGGGACAAATTTCTTATGGTGCGATTGAAACAGAATAATCATGTATATCAAATCCACGCAAGTATGTATCATGGATGTGAAATAATCTGAAAAGTAGGAGCTGGAAGGTAGAAATTGGAATCTGGAAATCGTGAGTTGTTAAGTGGAAGCTAAAATCTGAGAATTGGAGGTTGGATGCTCGAAGTCAGAGGCCACAAGCTGCGAGTTGAGAGCCTAAACAAGTTGATAAATAATTGGTCAGTACTAGAACTTTGAAGAACCAAAAGCCTGAGTATTGGAACTTTGTTATTGGCAGTAGAAGCTTAAAAATATAGAGTATTTAATGACAGCGTCAAATTTTAGTTGAAGTTGATTCATTTTTGAGAACATTATTGCAATAAATTTTTTAGAAACTGGAAGCTAGATACTGACATTAAGAAGGGCCTGGAAGCTGAAAAATAACTATTCCTGGTTAGAAGCATATGATTAAAGAAAATCAGAATGACTGGAATTTTGTGGTTGGAAGTGGAGGTCCTAAAAAAAAATTTGGAAACAGAAGTTTGAAGTGACAGACCCTTGATATTTATTCCCACGGTTTTAGTCTGTTTCATTAAGAACAGTTGATATGATTTTAAAACAATACTTTGAGTTTCATCTGTAGAGGGAACTAAAGCCTGAAACATATTACATTGTTCAGAACCCCAGTCCATTACCAATACATAATCAGTAATAGTTTCTTGAAATTTAAACAATATTTCAGTGCGAAATTTATGCATATATGAATCGTCCATACTTAAGATTACAATAAATTGTTTGTGAAAGGCAGTCACAGCGTCCCTTTTGACCTATTTTGTTTTGTGTTTATGTACGCTATCTTTGTGAATTTAAGGGATCTCTTTATCAGATGTATTCTAAATTGGTGAACTCAGACAAAATGTGTCGAAAACACGCAGAAGATACGCTAGGGTTACCCATTTTTTTGCCAGCATGTCTTGACATTAAAAAGTACATTGGTTGTATGCAGCTTTACTGGTCCAGTACTATATAGTTAAAAGTCATCAGGACATAGATAGTGTGAGGAACCTAATAAACTGATTCTGTGAAGAAGTCTGTCATAATTATTATGTACTGTTTTCATCTTACAAATACCCTGCCTAGTTGTTATTGATTTTCTTGATAGGTTAAGAAAATTACAGAACAACGATGATTGGGCAGTTTGAAGATTTAGAAACATAATGATTCTTTGTAACTTATTGTGGGGACATTTCCCTCACCTTCTCCATACAGGGTTTGGCCCTGCATTGACAGATGGGTCGCAGACCAAAGTCCTCAACCCAAATTATTAGTGCATTGGACTTTAAACAAATACATCGTCTGTATGCACTCATACATACGATACGTTTCTATATTTGCCACCAAATGGCAAAGGGAAAAGGCAAGTATGTAAAATAGTTTGTACTTGCTGATACAGTGAGTGTCACAGTCCATATATGGTACCGCAGTGCCTTTGCATAATTGACCTAAGCAGTTAGTACGCTTTGTGTATGGTTAGGCTTTAAACTGGCTGGCTTCTGGTACCAAGATACAATTTGGTTGTCTTACATGCAAACCACTTTTTACCTGATTCCATGAACCCCGTGTAGGTAGCTTCTACCTACACTTATATTTTGCACAAAGTTCTCACTTCTCTGTAATTGTTAACTAAATAATCTTCAACTGTTTCCTGAGGATGGAGAATGTTGAAGACAATTATTATGAAAACGATGCTTCAGTTTCCACTTAATATTAAGTACCTGCTTAAAAAATGGTTGTGAGTCACACACTTTGCCACACGCTGAAAGCTTAGTACTTCATGCTAGTTTTTTTGAACAATGCTGACTGCTTGTGTTTCAAAACTTCTCAGTTTTTCTTCCTGTTCTCAAATAATGTATAACATACATTAGGTTGTCTTCTAATTGAAAAAAACAAAACGAACAAAAAATTACTGTAATCACGAAACTTAGGTATGCGATTATTTTATCTGAATTTCAAATTAACCGACATAATAATAAGGGTGAAGCGTATGGCCGAAAGAAATCGTGATGTCGTCGTTAAAACGCCATTTGTAATGCGTTTAGTTTTTCTGCAGTACAAACCTTTCGAATACATTGCGTGGTGTACCCTCATTAGGCGGAATTATACTCCGAATTCGTTTCTTTTCTCATTTCCATTTGATTTCTCTTACAGGATAGGTACTCGGGTACTATTTTCCCCTTCGTTGTTCGACATAGTTGGTCTCAGTCCCACTTTATTTTCATTTTGTTTATTTTATTTAAAGTTTCTGTTCGTTTCCTCGGTGGATATTTTCGTTTTTGGTGAATAGTAGGAATGGTGAAAAAGGGAAATCGTATTCGAAACGTCGAAATTAATGCTTCGATTTGCAAAATTCAGGTGCAACTAATTTCTTCGTTTGGTTGAAAAAACCTAATTACGACTGTGTTATATTATCATTCAACTTACCTGCTCATATAATATTCACAAAGGTACCTCCCTACTTATCTAATTTACGTTGTTACTTTCTTAGGTATCTTATTGTTGGTATCCGTAAATTTCTGATGGGTACAATGAGGAGAAATGGATTTAAATCATTCGTTAGCTTGAGAATATTAGGTATGTGTTATAGGTATACCTGGTCAAGTGGATGTAGATAATGTATAGACGTATAGTTGACCGATAATTAAACGATGTTCGTATGTTGTTTCTCTGACGATTGGAACGTTTGCATTGGGAATTCGAGGGCGAGTTTCTTGTGACATCATCGAACTAAATCTGAGTAAGACTCTGCTTAGAACTTTCACTTTCGAGTGCGTAATATTACAACTAATACCTAGATGCGCACATAAGTGGGGAAGAGTGGTACACAGTGGAACTTCCAAAATAAAATGAGCCTTTTTTTAATCACATTTCTATTTTTACTATATGGTGATGTATTCGGAGAAAAAAATACCAGGGTGCTTTAACCAATAGCAATCCAGAAGGTGCCTGCGTTGGCCAGTGAAAACACAGCTCCTGTTTGGGGGTTCGTTTAAAAACGAATTTTGTGATATAAAATGTATCGATGGACACATGATATATACATCGACTTGAGAGTGAAGAAGTGAGAAATATGGTAAGAATCGCTATTGATGTTCATATTTCGATATATATCGATATTTGTCGATGAGTAGCGGTTATTATTTTCTTTAGTTATCAGTATATGATTTCTCACTCAGAATAACCACTCTCAAACTTCATTCTCCCAAACTTCATTATCCCAAAGGTATAATTTTTGCACAGAACACCACTGATAATGGTTGAATACGTCATTAGGTTGGTACGTATATCCAAAGCCAAATAGTTTTTAGAAAACGTGCATTCTTCCTTTGTCAACAGTGATTTATTGTTTTCGTATGTCTGAAGTTATTTTTTCAGTCTTTTTCAGTCCATATAAAATGTCAAAAACAATTTCAAATGACAAGTATTCAATCATGTTTAGTTGATACTTCTTCTATGCATTCGGACAATTTCAGCCCAAAATAATGATATTACAGAGTATTCTGGAAATTCACTTCATGATAATCACTATAATAAACGCACGACCCGTTAATTATTCCACAAAATTTGTTATTATTTCGCCAATTATTTTCTCCATATTATTTTGCCAATTATTCCCTCATATTTGATGCCCAATAGGTATGCCACAAAAAATCCAGAGCCAGCACAAGTGAAAGCCACGTGAAGTGGCGCTTCAGGCCTTGTATTTATATAGTGGTGGTTAGGTATACAGTGGAATGGCCAAATGTGGTACACAGTGGAACTGTATTAAACACTATTAGTATATAGTGGAATACAAATTTAATGGTACTTTGAAATTTTTCTGGAGTTATTAAGGTAAATTATGATTCAAATATTTATTTTAATGATACAGAATAGGTACAGTTTTAAACTTTATTCACATATTTTTGAACTTATATTTTTTCTATAATTTATTAATTTAGCAATTCTATTAACTTTCAGAAAACATTTGGATTCTTAAATTTTAAAATAGAAGTCCACTGATATATCCCTAATTATTTTTCTCTGTTACAACATATATTTTACCTAATTTCTTCCTTGAAAGACAGTTCACTTGTGCAGTACCGTCGTTAATATAATGTAAGCCATTATTTTAATTAATTTCCATCAAGACGATCCATTTATTCTACTCAAAACAAGTAATGGCCTAAGATGAGCTGAGGAAAGAAAAAATTTAGGCCACCTATAAGTATGATTCCATAAAAGAGTATCAAAATTATAAATAGTTTATTAGTTCGTATTACTTTCTATTGAACTAACTGAAGCGAAGCAATGTTATGTCGAGATGATTAAATCAACTAGAGGAACAAACCGAATTAGGTAAATAGTGAAAATCGTGTATTTAAAGGAAGAGCATTGTGTGTAGCATTAAATATAGTACTGATCAACACTTTAGAGCGAAAGCATATTTTCATCAGTTTCCTTGTGGTTTGAGGAGATCGTTTGGCGTTGAAATTGAAAGATATTGACCCACATGTTTCGTTGGGATTTTCTCTCGATAGTAGCTATGGTGTAAATGTGACACCTCAATTGTGAGCCTCTGTGATCGGTACGCAATTTTTTTTTTTTTTTTTGTGGCATATAGGTATCTAAATTATATTCTATAACTTCCCCCTTCGCCACGGTATCATTTAGGCATTATTGTAGAATGTCAAAAGAATGACTTTATCGTTAATTAGCGTATCATTATAAGCAGACAATGGTATAGGTATACGTGGAAAGGTGTATCTGTACGCATTCATTTTTCACGAAGAATCCTCAAAATTAAATTTTCGAAAGGTAACAAACAATGCATTTGTTTACGTTCCTCGTCGTCTCGTTGGTAATAAATTTTCTCCTTATTTACGTTTTACAGTATATCGTAATCGTTTATATTCTCTATCATGATGTACGTTTATTGTGTACGATTAACGCAGTCTCGTATTTTGCACCCTCTTTTCGGTGATAAACTACCCCCCCTCCATTTACCCTTTTGTTATACTTTACCTTCTCATTTGTCTTTCGTCAGTCATCGCCAAAAATCATACGAGTAAAAAAGAAAAGAAGATCAATTAGGTATTTTGGAAGTCGTCAGAAAGTATAGAACGTTCAATACGACAAAACCATAATTAGTTCAGACATCGCATAAAGGATTTCAAAATAATTAAAATTATTGTGAATGAATGTGCCTACCTAATTCATTTCTGGAGTGCGGCTTGAAAAATTATTGTCTTTCTAATGAAATCGTAACACTTTTTCCTTAGAGTCGTGAGAATTTTATGAAGTTTCGCTGTTCATCTTTTGAACACCTCCTTATAAATATAGGCACCCAGTAGGTAATTTACCGATTCATTGTCAAACTTCCCACTATTACTGGGCTATTTTACCAGCTACGATCAAGCTTCGATCAAGCTTCTAAGAAAGCAAGATTGTACAATCTAAAAGCTAAACCGAATGTTAAACTCTTAAACAGTAAAATCTCGATTGTAAACGAGCTAGTTTTTGTTTGCACCACACGCAGCTTCTAAAAAAGGGAGATCGTTTGTAACGATATTTTCGTATCGTTCATAATATGAAATATTTTCGTATTATTAATTATCATCATCATCATTACTTTCTCTCTATTTTTATATTATTTCCCATTCATTAACTCTCACGTCATTTCTTCAAGTCAATACTTGTTTGATGACATCATTTCCTACATAAACAGTTACTGTGTTTACTCATAAACGATGAACTCATCTTTTGTTTATACTATTTCTGCAATCTTGCATATATACTAATTTCTACTAATTTATTTGTGAACACCCATTTTATGTCATATTCTTACGAGACCATTGGTCATACTTTCTGTACATATATTTCTATTAACCAATAAGATCAAAACCCTTTTCCAACACTCTGTAAATTCGCCTGAACCTTCCTCTTTTTACTTACTATATAATCTCATGTTTTGTACGATTTCATACATTCTAATACATTCTAATTTATTCTGATTAACTCTTCTTAATGTTGTTACAATCTTACCTATTCTTTTAATTCTTGATATTTACTACTGTTACTCTTCTATAAAGTTTATGTCTAATACACCTTTTTAACTAACTTGTGTATTTGATTGTTCTGTTACAATATATAACCGTCACATCGTTGTTTGTAGAAAAAGCCTAGTAAAAACTCAGTGTGGGGACTCACTGGACGACAGTCGCCACCAAAGAGCAGGCTTATTTTCGTCCTTGTGACGTTAAACCAAATACACTAAATTACGTTAGATCATAATTACCTGCACGTACTTGCAGGTAATGTACAAGTACTAAATTGTGACTAATCTTAACAATACGATGATGTCACAATCTGTACATGAACTGGCCCATCATCTCTCATCACTACAAAAGATGACGCAACCAGGCCGCTTTTACAAACATATGTATATGTACATAAGTGTGTACGTGTGCGTGTAAATAAGCCAGTATATAAACTGTCTGGATCGGCTCTATAAAATCGCCAGTGTTCACCCAGGTTTTGGCTTACCCATATGTTTAATATAAAGTGGCTGAACACGCATAATTCTGTTGAATTACCTTCTGGTGAGAATATCTTCCTCACAATAAGGTATTCCACACTCAGCTATAAACAAAAAAACCTCCTACCATTTCCTAGGTATGGAACTTGAAAATAATCTGGCATATTTTAATAATTCTTTCCTGGAAATAATTTTGTTGGGATTAGGCATTATTTGTTCATTTTTGATAAGTAAACATCTTAGCACTCTGCATCTACAATGGGGACTAAACAAGAATTGCAAATTGACAGATTCGCGTAACTGTAAATCTTACAATCATAAAGCAGGGTTTGAACTCACATCTCTATTCTCCAATCTCCAATCCGTATTCTGTAAAGTTGGGAAATTTTAACTTTTAGAGAATAAATCAAGAGAAACAGTATAAACCATAGCTCAGTGTTTCCCTTTAGTAAACTTTTTAGGTAATAGGTCATAGAGAATAAATCAACAAGTATAAACCATCCTTAACTCTCATTTGTGTGTGTTGTATGATGTGTAGTTATGTGAGTGCACAATGCGTTGCGCATGCACACAGTCACATTATTTTATGTTTACGTATCAATCTTCCATGAGTATGCCCTAACGGAATTCACACCTTTTTTTATACCCTTTTATTCTACTCACTCATTTTGTTGAAGTACACCGGATGACCAACTTCAGCGCTGCTTTCACGTGTTGTGACACACATACACACATACACTTATAACCGTTTTTATTAGTTATTTTTTCAATTTTTGTTTCTTTCTGTCTCAGAAAAAAAAAGAGAAATTTTATTTTCCCTTTCGCATTTATTTTCTTCTTCAAATTATAAAAGCGTATTTTTTAAAAACTCATTTTTAACCTAACTTATTTTTTATCGAATTATGAATCGGGATTTTGCAAAGTGATTTGTGATTCCTAATCAAATTATTTTGAATCATTTGAATGTGAATCGTGCTTCGAAATAAACTTTTGCAGCATCGAGAGAATTTAAATAATTCTAGCCTGTCTTGTTTTCACCAGGTTGAAGGTAGTTCCTCAATTAGCATGTATTTTCCTCCTTTCTCTTGAACTGTTTCCATTCAGAATTAAGAGTAACATAGGTCAATCAGAAAGCTAACAATCAACTAAAATGTAGTTTGTTGCTTTTTAGGTAACTATGAGAGCTTTCTCTGTTCTTCCCATTTAAACTGCCATGGTGTGAGTCTACCCATTATACCTGATATAATTTTGTTGGGTAGATACTTTTAAGTTTACCAAGTTTATGCTCTTTTAATCCAGTTTGTTTGTTTTTGTTTTCGTTCTCTCAAACATTTCCATATACCAGTTGTTTTTCTAAACTGATACGTTGTTTTTTATTAATCTATAATACACTGGTTTCGTTTTCTGTCAAAATTTTGTTGGTTATTTGTGTTATTCAACGTGTGTGGCTGGGTGGTAATTTTTTGGAGCTTGATCGAACCAATTCCACCATGTTTTGATGTTCATTGTTTTAGGGGTTAACTTAACAACATGTGTAGGGAAATCTGTCTTATATTAAAAGTGGTTGCGCTTTACATACTTAGAATAAAACATATTTTCAGGAGTTTGAAAATTATTTGTATGTTGACTCTGGCAGCTATCTGGGCTGGATTTTGTTTATCAAGTCATTTAAAATTTCGATTAAAATTGACCTGAGCTATTTCCACTTTTCTGTTTTGTAAACTTGTCGTTAATTTCCTGTAGGTGTACTGTAAAAATTTGTATTGACACTCAGGTTCTGTTGTGCCATGTTTCAACATCACGAAATTATTTCGTGGTTTTTTGCGATTAGGATTCTTGAAAGCTGGCTTCAAAACAATCCACGATACAAACGAAGAAAGAAAAAAGCTAAATGTCTGTGCTTTTAAAAATGTTGGCTTATGGATTGTAAAAAAATAAAGCTCAGTGAAAACCCCTCCATTAAATATGACCGCAAAGGTTAAATTTCATATTCAATTTTTTTCAAGTTTGAAATCACTGTGAGTCCATTCCTAGGAATGAATCGGTTACTTTTTATTGAATCACAAATCATAATCTGGATTGACGATTCGAATCAAAATTTTCCTTACGATTCGTGTCCCTTGATTCATAATTGAATCACATTAATAGGTAACAAAATGGTGTGGTAAAGATTCGAGATTCGTCAAACTGAATCATTTTTCTCCCAGTAATTCACGATTCGTAATTCGAATCTTTTTCCTGGTTCCGAATCGTGAAACTCTAATTCGTGCCCAATCCTGAATATTGCAATGAAAAAATTCTCTAATCTTCTGCGGTTTTCATTTGAAATTTTCTTTGTAATTCATAAAGAATTTGATTATACGTATTATTTGGTGGAGGTTTTAATATTGGACTTAGGTAAGTTAATAGAAGGAAATATTTCCTCAACTCTTTATATTATCACTACGGTACGTTGCTTTTTTCTTCAGAGCCAAGCTCGACACTTTTTTCTTCTTTTGATTCGTTTATTACCGAATAACTTGGGAAGAGTTTTACCCCATGAATGAATCATAAATGGACAGCTTTGAGATGTCCGCAGTTCTGACTCCGGTTTTCAACTGAAAATCACGTATATAGATACCTATACTTACTTAACCACTGAGGTTTACTTACTGCATCTACCAATATTATTTTTCACTATTTCTTTATTGTACGAGAAGACCTAACATCTCACAGCTAGGAATGGTATGATTTATAACTTGTGAATCAGGAGCACATTATTATCATATTTTAAAATATGCCCAAGCTTCCCATACAAACAATGAGAGAATAATTTTGTGCGAAATAATTACGAATATTAATGGAAATTAACTTCAAAAAGTTTTTCCTCGTTGCGGATAACTCTTCCACGATTATGAAAATATAATGTTGTGCAAATTTTTGAAGAGCCCAACTGGAAGATGTGAAGTTTATGGCCTACGTGTAAGTATCTCGAACCGTATTATTCTCTCGAAGTACTATCGATATCTGCACATTGGCCAACGTATTTTTCTTCTGTATTTTGTTACGCGTTAAAACAATATGAATGTTTTTAATTAGCTGACAACAAACAAAAAAAAAAAAAAAAAAATTAAAGCAAGTGAAAAGGAAATTGGAAAAAAATTTATAAATTGAGAGTACGATACGAATTAATTTCTTTATAATTTGCTCTTCGCCATTTCTGCTTTATCTGTGCTGACAATTCATTAATTTTTCAATATTTTTTCAAGACCAACCGACCATGCCGTTATATTTCTCGTATTTGAAAAACTGATTTTTTTTATTTTTTATTTTTATTTTTTCAGTTTTTATTCGGATCGTTAATTTATACGATTAATGATCATTAGCGAATGTTTAGACATATCTTAATCGACATTTTTCTCCTGCCACTCGCCTCTTTTTCTTCATTCTCTCATTGAACCACGCCATCGCCTATATAGCCTGTATATTATTTTGCGGAGCCCTCGTCAAATCAATTAATATGCGATTTTTCATGTCTCGTTTTGGTGGGAAAAAATTAATTGCGGTGGTCAAAGAAGGCCATACTATAAATCGATCAATGTTTCGTTCGACTATTCAAATGAAAGAAAGAAAAAATCAATCAATAAAATGCGCAGATGAGGAATTTCAATTATTTTTTATTTCCTCTATTTTTTTTTTGTTTTTTTTTGTTTTTTTTGTTTCCAGTATATTAACTAATGCTTATAATGTGTTTTTTTTTTTTTTTTTTTTGTGTTACAGAATCGTTAAAAGAATATTTTAGTAAATTTGGCGAAGTGACGGAGGTGATGGTGATGAAAGATCCGACGACGAGACGATCAAGGTAAATTTTTTTTGTCATTATTTTCATCTACAAATGGTAGACTGATTGCTGTTTGCCTTTTGGGATTACGTTATAAAGAAATTATGGCAATTAGTCATTCTTGTCAGTAGGAATTTTATTATTTCGGGGATGATCGTAGTACGTAATTCAGGATTATCAAATGGCGAAGTCGTCGTGTGGAAAAAAGGCTGCATAATTATTATATTACTCCAATAATTTTCTACTGGTAGCTTGTCGATTAATTATTTTTCATTTTTGGCTGAAACCCTGATCATTAAAAATAGTCTTTAGGCGTGATTAGGGTGTGGGATTATGAAAATTTAGTGCGTTTCACGATAAAAAAAGACTACCAAAAATTCAAATCTCTTTTTGTTTTTTGTTTTTCTTGCATGTCTTTGTGTCACTTTCTTGACTTTATTTTCGTCACAAAACCAAACCCAGTTTTCTAAATTGATTCGAAAAAAAAAAAAGAAAAAATCGATTAATTTTGTTGTATAAGGTTCTCTGTAACCTTAAATTTTTGGCACCAATTAATATTTTGGACATCATTCCAACCCAATTTTTTGTTTAGTTAAAAAATATAATTTACGAGTTGGATTATGATGTGAAAAATCCGTTCTATCAAATCTCGTTTTAACTGATTGATTAACTAATATATATACTTAGAACAGTGGTTCTGAAATTGAGGGCGTATTCCCTGAAGGGGCACGAGTGTAATTGTTTACTTTCATGAAGAAACAAAAAAAAAACAAACTTGCGCAGCAAGCTTCGCAAGAAAAAGTAGATTTTCTGTGTTTAAAAATTACCTATATCACTAACATTCTTCTAATAAAGTAATATATAAATATTTTTTGCAAAAAATTACCAATATCCCACACATACGATGCATGCCATAAAATATATTGATGAAGTATTATGTTTTCAACATATTTTATGAAAGTATCAAAAATCATTATTTTTTTGTGAAATGAAAAATTATTTCAACTTCTAACATACACAATTTAAAGAAATAATTCCATGGTTTTCTTTCCTGCAATGGAGAATTTTGGATTATATGAAAAAGAAAACCAAAAAAAAAAACAAAAAAAGCAAAACAATTTTATAAATGTTTAAATCTAGCGTACGGCAGCGGGTGAGGGGTGGGCAGAAATTGACCTTTTACTGAAATCTTGTAGGGTTTTAAGCTAAAACGAGTGGTTTTCTCGATGAAGGATAGAAAATGAATTTTTCAGGACCCTTATCAGAAGAGTAAAAGAGGGAAAATCACACTGAATAGCTAATAGGTTGAGAACAAATTGACTAATCAAAAGAAAAATTGGTAGGTCTGGTTGTTGAATAAGGTGTACTGTCTGTACCAAATTTCATGACTATTGAAAGAGAATTGTAACTTTTACTAAGATAACATGAAAAATTAGCACCTCCAACAGTCCCAGTTAATAAACCATTATATCAACAGAAACTAAATTTAGAGCGAATTATGTTAAATATACTTTAGATAAATACCTGTACCGAATTTTGTGATTATAGCTTAAAAAGTACTTCTTTTAGAGCCATTAATCTATCAAGACTAACAAAATCGCCCCTATTAGACCTACCGTACGACCTATCTGCATCAAAATCGATAGGTACTGTTTTTGACAGAAAGCACATATGCATACTAAATTTTAGGCCTATCGATTGAAAATTGCGACTTGTACACTGTTCAATATAAAATGCATATAAATTGACCTACCGGACGGACTATGGGCCCGGTTCAGACAAAAAACAAAAGGTTCTTTCCTCGATAGATCTGAAAATGTGTTTGAAACTTCGAAAACATTCGACCAAAATTCCGCCTGGAAATGGACTCAACGCAAAAGGGAGTGCATAAAAAAAAAAGAAAAAAAGAATTTTCAAAAATAGTGCCAAAATGCTCAGAAAATCATGAAATGAGAAATGTACCCACTCCCTCCCTTGGGTCCGAATACTCGGGCAATTTTAATAAGTCGATTTTTTTCAAAAATCTACTTAAAAAGGAAAGTGTAAATTATGTCGGACGCAAAACAAAACTGCAACTTTGTGCAAAAAAAACGGCGCAGTCGTACGCTGCGTTCGAATGAGCGAATGCACAAAATGCGCCGCATATGGTGCAGCGAAAATATGCAGCAGACGCAAAAATTTCGACGAGGGACTGCAAAATAACGATGTCGTCTACCCGTCGTATATTAGGCTAATGGTGCTGGAACAGAACCGAGATATAGCTACAGTACGCTGAATGAGAAAAAAGCAATAGGTGTCAGCCCCCTAACCCCCACAATCCGTTCGCTATGCACATATTTACGTGTACAGCGCCTCCAGAGTAAACGTACCGTATTTTGTTGGCAATGCGGATTTAGATTGCGTCATTGTTCCGAGTTAATGCAAGCTATTGTAAAGTTTCCATCAAACACGAACTACATACACACGCCCGATCCCTTTCGCCTTCACTCTAAACCTTTATTTATTTATTTATTTTTTTTTTTTGTATTGTTTTTTGTCTAACCCTTCATTTGTCCTGGTCGCTGTGCCACCATAGGTAGGTTCTTTCACTGGCCATAAACGCGGATGGTAGGCTTCGTTAATTCTATTTTGCCTTCCAAAATCGACGTTATAGGTGGATATCGTGAAATCAGTGTTGCTGTTACGTTATCAGACCTGCACATTTTATGTCATACGAGCGAAACATTCATTTACGAGATAGATATCTCTTTTTTTTTGCGTAACTATTTTTCTCGCATTTCCACTCGCTCTTTCTCGCCTTTTGTTTCGAGTAGGGTTTCAAAACAACAAAAGAAAATTCTTATTTTAAATATGAGTATTCTTATGGTGGAACTTTGAGCTAGAGCCTGGATAATTGTTCGTTTCAGGTCTTAAGAAAATCTAAAACATTTTTTGAATTTTTCAAGTTCAGAATGCGCCAACATCGATTGGGCTGATAAGAGACGAATGAGTGTTGAATCATTTTTATTCTTCACAATAGCCCATGTAGGTTCGATTATTTTGGAAAATTCACTATAAATTTAATTTTTGGCATGTTTAAGCACAGTTTGAGCTATATGTGGTATGCCAAGGGGTCCATTTGACGATCCCCTTATAGTCCGGACAATATTTCTTACAACCATTGATACAGCCCAGAATCTCTGGATAAATCACCTACACTAGATGGTGGACACAGAATACAGAATTACCACCACTCAACCCTAAATAACCTGCCAGTATCCATTGACTCAAAGGTCAACCTTGCCTGGGAGGAAATTTATACTTCCCTTAACTTTGGCTATTTCCAAAAACCACAGACAGATTCACCAATATTCCATTAAACCAGATGCCACGGACCATACAAACCAAAAACTATCTCATTTCCAATTAAAAAAAGGATCAACACATTGTAATTATATAAGAACGTAAAATATAAAGATAAAAACCAGTAATCGTATTCAAAAAAGTAAAATGAGTAGGTACATTAATGGTTGTGGTGTGTACATACACAGAGCATAAAAACAAGTGAGAAGAAGCAAAGGAACAGTTTTTAATAATCGTATAAAAATAAAACAGTCTGTGGAAAGAGAGAGGAAAAAATAATTGGTGTGGGAATACCGAAAAATTAACGGTTGAATTTTTAGGTCTGTGGTAGCAGCCAAAGCAGCAACCATGGAGGATGGGAAGAAGGGAATTAAAAGATAGACGAAACATAGATGAACTGTAAGTACAACGCAGCATCTCCAAGGGATGAAAAGAAGGGAGAAGGAAGTACAGAGAGTGCAGTAAACAAGTAAGAGATAAGAAAGATGAAAAGTATAGTAAGAGGTAAATGACAAGAAAAAGAGTGAAAAAGATGAAATGATTGAACATGAAATTTGTGAGAAGAATGAAGATGCCAGTCCGCGGAGCTGTGTGTAGAGATGGAAATAATAATTTAATGGAAATGTGGAAAAAAGACGGACAAAAATATATACGTAGCCTAGAAGTTTTAGGGTATGAGAGGATTTTTCATTAAGTGTTAAATCTAAAACCAACGAGAAAATAATTTTGAAAATAGATTTTGAAAATGTTATTTGTTATTACTTTTAGTTTTGAAAGGTGATAGGTCACATATGTCGTATATGACAAACAAAACCCTCTTTTTCCAACAGCTCAACAAAAAAAAAATTGTACGGAGTGTTAAATAAACTTTTAGGTCAGAGTTGAAGAAAGACACCCTATCTCTACATATTATAATATACTACTGGCTAAAAACTGTTGGAAACACTATCACTCCAAATCTAACGGACCAATTTACATGAGATTTTGCAGAAACAGTTGTGTTACTCCAGGGAAAGTTTACTGCCATCAAGGAAGTCCGAAACCTTCCTGGGGGTGGGGGCGAAGTAACTAATTTTGATCATCTGTGAAAACAAAAAATGAACAAAACATTTCTTAAATCGAAAGAGAAGGAGTAGAAAAGAGAACTGAAAAAAAAAACTTTTCCCCTCTCTTTTTTCATCGCCTGATGATTACTGGTTGATGAGGTAGATATAATTCTCTCTGTTTCACTCAATTTCGTTTTTGTTTTTTTTTTTTTGTTTTCTTCATCGGATTTTATTTGGGAGTGGAAAAAAAGAGGTTTAAACGATTATTACACTGCGCAATTGAAGATGTGGGTAACAGCTCATTTTTTATAAAATTAAAATGTTAAATTACATAAGAAACTACTACTTTTTTCCGTATCTATATCGAGGCATGGACAATTATGTACAATTTTTCTTCTTAAATTTATTTGGAGAAGAAGGTTTAATCTTTCGTCGAGCTCAAATTGCATCTAAAAATACGGAAAATTCAGTTTCTGGCGAATTTTTGAAAATCGTCAAAAATACATAGGCTCTTGTAGGAGAAAAAAGATCGATCACTTATACAATTATTGATCACAAGTTTTTCTACCAGATGGAGTCTCTAGTCGTGGACAGCTTCCAGTATACGTAAACTCGATTTTGAACTTTCTCTTTAAGGCGTTAATTTCACTTGATTAAAATATTTTGCTTGCGTTTATTTATATTTGCATTAATAGATAAAAAATTATTAGCAAAATTCTGGAAGGAACAACATTTTACTTAGATAGGTAATAAAAAGTTCAATGACATCAGATACGTGCAATGTTGTCTGTCAAACTCATAAAAATGGCTAAAAAATATATCCATCCCTCTAACTGATAGAAAATGATTCGAAGTTGCATTTTTGTGGCTAAATAGCCGACCCTGTTGCTGATGCCTATTATAATAAAGAAAAAAATTAAGTGGGGGTTTTCAAAAGTCCTGAAATTTTCATTAGTTCAGCGTGCCTAATTCTCCTGGAATTTCAAAATTCGAACACAACTATCTATACTAGAAGAGCGCGTTTTCAAGCCATGAAAATGATAAAATTTTAACACACCAAACTGTATTAGGAAGGATTTTTTTTTTCTCTCTGTAGTACCTCTTGGTTTGAAATTTACAGGAGGTAAATACGTTCATCCTTTTCTTGCTTTATCTAAAAAATATACATAATTTACATGCTCGTAAAAGCAATTTTATCAACCTAACCGGAGACAGCAAAATGTATTTTTGTTTTGCCTAAACGCTGATCCATTTTGGTATCATTGTAAGATGAAATTTTCGAAACATATACGTGGGTTTGCATTAATATTGATGTTCGTCCTATGGCTAACTTCGAGAGCCAAAAATTTATCGATGCTCAACCACCTTTTTTTTTTTTTTTTTCGACCACCCATTAGCGACCACGTCAATGTCGTAATATCATTTTTCGATAAATAGACAATGTGAACTAAAGGAAAAACGACGAAAGAACGAGAAAAAGCTCATTCGGTTCGGTCGTCGATATTTGTTCAACGTTAATAATTATAAAAGGACGTCGCCGGACGTGTAAGAGTAATGCGAATTTATGAGTTTCGGCAAATGAGAACTTCAGGATAGGTCACCGTTGTCTAAATTTACGAATATTGCTGAACTCTTTGAGAGACTCGAGATGTGCGTGAAAGTAAGAGCATAAATTTTGTTAAATTTAGAATACCAACGAATAGGTATGACGTTCGATTTGATGTATCGAAAAATTTGAAGTCAATATTAAAATATTGATTTATACCTGTAGGTGTTGACGCCACTGCGGGGTTTGAATCTGGTCCACCTACATGAGTTTAAGGAGGAAAAATCAGCAGTCTTATCTGTGCGTGCACGGTTGCTGTCTACTTGCTCTCTGGTTGATTCAAATTGATATGTTTGCAATGATACACATTCGCTACAGTACTCCTCCCCAGAGTTCCTTCAAGTTGAACGGACGATACATCAACTGTGATTGTTGGGAATGATAAAGAGGGTGCAAAGCGAGGTGACATGTGGAGCATAAGGGAGCTTAGGTCGTATCAACGTTTTATATACAGAAGCGAACAACCAACCAGTTACCAATTCACTGCAACAGTGAATTACCTTTATTGATTTTTAGGTGCTAGAGAAGGGTGAGATTTGGTGTTCTTTGCTTCATTACCGTGTCGATAGATGGCGTTGATTCTACCGACTCCATTTCTGAATTAACAGTAGACATCATGCACACTATTCATGCACACCATTCATGCAGGCTATTTACGCACACAGACCTATTTAATTTTTGTTTAATTTCTTGGTCAACCTGCTCGTGGGGTATAATTACAGAGGCTTTAGGGCATTTTAAATAAAATTTTTACTTTCTCAGAAGATTATGTGTTCTTAAAAAGGTAGGAGGTCACCAGTTTGTAGGTGTTGCCTACACTGGGGTTTGAACCTGGCCCACCTACATGGGATCAAGTAAGAAAAATCAGCAGTATTATCCATGTGGTCACGGTTTCTGCCTGTGCTGTCTCGTCAATTCAGGTTGATTTGTTCACAATGGTACACATTGCCTACATGCTAATTTTTTGGTAATTATATACCACAGATGAGAGGAGTAACCAGTGTAATCCAGTTGCATAAAACGCATTTGAATCACTTTCAAAGGCACCAGCAGAAGACGCAGAAGGACGATATCACCGATCTTCAGTACGGGTACCCTGCAATGATTGCTTAAAACAATAATTCTAAAGCGATTCAGTCTGCATAATTAAAATACTCGAGCGAAATGTTTCCTTAGACAACGACTCGTTGCAGAGTTTTAACAAGGCAGTTAAGGTTTACTTGAGGACGAAGACTGTGTTTGAATCTCTTCTGTCGGGATCTGCCGAATAATTAGTACCCAATATTGTACTCAAACGTCGATACAGGAAGAATTAGTGATTTTGTTCCCGTAAAAAATAAGCATACAGTTTAAACTAAACTGTCTTTTATATTTACTTATTATAACCGAGTGACTTTTAGCCAGACATGGAACGAGAGATGGAAACTTGTAATTTTCCCGCTTTATTTATTCAGTTACATTATATAACGAACATTGGAGAGACGTTGCATGCTCTTTCCCTCATTTTTTGTTTTTTGGTTTTTGTAAGTAGAAAGTGCTTTCGTGCGTTCTACTTTTTCATTTTCCTATTCGAAAGACAAGACTACGACGAAAGTAGAGAATATTAAAACAAAATAAATTGCTTCATGGAGAAGTAGGCGGTGTTTGTCCTGCATAAACTATTCGAAATTCGGTCGATTTTGAAAATAAAAAAAATGTGAGTAAGGAAGAGATTAAGTTAGATTGTAGAGATTAAAAAAAACTCGCGCAGTGAAGTTACGCTGGAGAAGTAGGTTTTCACAAAATACAAGAATTTAAAAATGATAGAGATTCATCGCG
The DNA here is from genome assembly GCA_011428145.1 of Ericerus pela. Lineage (NCBI taxonomy): Eukaryota > Metazoa > Arthropoda > Insecta > Hemiptera > Coccidae > Ericerus > Ericerus pela. Next base: position 459,675 of record WOFM01000008.1, read on the forward strand.
TACAATTTATTTATTTGTTGTTTGAGGTGAATAGTGTCTGTTACACTGACAATACAGGGTACCAAATTGAAAAGGTAACCGAACATGAAAACGGAGCATAAAAATCGAACGTAATGACAAGGTGGAGAGCAATAATCGGGGGGCGTGAATGAGTAAGAAAACGAAAAATCATATTGCGTGGTAAAATAATATTCAAATTAACCGCGACAAACCCTCTTAGTCTAAGCGAATTACATATAAGTACTATATAATTGTGAGAAAAGTACAACAATTTCACTTAAGCGAATTACATTTACGAACTGAATATGATGTATTCGCGAAGAAACATAGTGGCTGGATCTAACAAACCAGTGTCGGCTAATTTACGTATACCAAATTTATTCTCTACAGTAAAGACTGTAGGAGTGTCAAGAGAATGTAGAGAATGTAAATGATGTAAATAAGGTGTAGTTAATTGTTACAATTGTAGAGTTTTTTACTGTAAAAATAAAAAAAAATTAATTAGTTCTTTTAAAATTATAAGAATTCTCTACACTATAGATATGTAGAGAATTTAAAATTCTCTACCTGTAAAATGTGCACGTAAAGAAATATAATTATCTCAATTTAAAACCCTACGTGGCAATCCTGGTCCAAACACAGCCTACCAGCTTTCTTTCAAATAGTTTCTGACTCAACTGATATGAACTGAATAAGTTCAATAGGTAAATTGCCACATTACCGGACCATATTCCTGTGTACCACAGAGGCTGCATATGCCACAGAAACTATACTGCTTAAAACGCCGAAATTTATGGTTTAAATCAGATACACACGACATTGGTTGAGAGGAGGGGAGTGTAAAGTAAAGTAACTTTTCAATACAAATGACTTTATCATTGACATGGGAAAAAAAAAAAAAATCACATAAATTACAGCTATAAGTCTCACCAGCATCAGGTTTTCTAATGAAAATCAGTTAAGAAAAAAAATAGCAAAAATAATCGAAAAATAAAGGCATTTTTTATTTTCAACAACATATTTCATATTTCAACGATGCAATTCGTCAATTCACGATTTTGAATTGGTTGAAAGAAAATTTTTCGAACGAATAATTTTACGTAGGTATACTTGATACCTACACAAAAGAATTTTACTTTAGATTAATTACAGGATGAGAATCAATGAGAGAGAGGGAAGGAGAGAGAGAGAGAGAGCGAGAGAGTGAGAGTGAAAGAGAAAGAGAGACAGAGAGAATGAGAGAGAGTGAGTGAGAGAGAGGGAGAGAGACAGAGAGTTATTGAGACAGAGAGCGAGAGCGAGAGTGAGAGAGAGTGCGTGTGTGTGTGTGTGTGTGTGTGTGTGCGCGCATATGTGTGATAATGGGGGAGAAAGAGAGAAAATAAGATAAACGCATTTAACGTTTAGTGTGGTGGCATGTCGAAATGTGCAGAAAGTTGGAATTACTTTTTTTTTTTTTGGTGTAAAACTGAAAGAAGTAGGTGTGGTGTGCTTGTGAAAGTGGGTGAGAAAGAGATAGGGAGAGGAATGATTGCGAGAAAGCTTTGCTGGAGTAAATTGGAAAAATTCCAAAATCGTCTTGCGGCTACAGCGTAGGAAACCGACAGTTCGAATTAAATTTGCGAGATAGCGGCGTATTTTCGATTGCGAACAATATTTAGAAGGTGCCCTTTCGCAGTCCAAAAATGGCGGGATGTACGTACGCGTGAGCACAAGGGGTTGGCAATAGCAGGAGTCATTTACTTATGTGCGTACCTACCATAACTTCGTGGCTATTCTGTTTGTTTCGAGTTACGAAGGGCGAAATAGCTTCCTTTTACTCATTACTCGAAATGGTTCCTGGTGTACACCCAAGCCTGGCTTGATTGTAAATTTTCAAATACCGACCCCAATGGGTGCACTCATTCTCGCCATTTTACAAACATTAATTTATGTTGGTTGATTAGAGTTGGTTGATCAGATCAGAAAAATAGAAAGGTTATATTTAGATGGGTGTTGGTGTGAAGTAGAACTCACATAGAATTTTAGTGAGAGCGTAGGTCCGTTATCACTTGTTCATTATACTATAGGCTATATAGCGTGGGGGCCAAGAACTGAAGGATACACGAGATGGTGTACCGATGCAAACATCGGATGCATATTCTCCAAGGAACGAGGTATTTTGGATGAATATAAATTTTATCCAACTGCTGGATGGATTGTGACGATTTCGGTGTCCTTTAAAATGGTTTAAAGTGGAAATTTTGTCAACTGGTTTTTTATTTTTTTATTTTTTTTGAGGGAGCCCTATTTGATAATTTTAATTTTTCTGGATATAGGAGTAGGCTTTATCAGAGGCCGTGATTATGGTCGGGGGTCGAAATCTCTTGCAGTGTCTGGAAGTGTGGATAATGAACATGGTCAGCAAGGCTGATTGGTTGTTTAAGTCAGTGGCTGTGGTTGGTAGAGTTGTCAGTACTTGGTAAAAAGTATCGATATTGAGTATCAACAATACTAGTATTAAGGAGGCTAATATTATCGATCCTGCTGTAATTGGAAAGTAAAAATGTCGTTACTAAAGTATCGATATTCTTCAATACTTCCGTTTTATTGTCATTGATTCAATTAAAATAAAGAAGAATGGATGAAGTAAAACCAAATTTAAAGAATAAAAATTATAAAAAAGCTGAATTTTATTCTACGGTACATCCAACCAATTATAAAAAGGCTGTAAATTTCAAAAAAATAAGTAAAGTGACCATACCTACTTGCAATGAATGCATCCGTTGTTATTGATTTTGGTGAGAGAATTGATACTTTTGAAATCAGGTATTGATACTAGAAAACACGAGTAGTTCAAAATATCGATGATACTCGATATCGTTATATCCGTATCGATAAAGTATCAAAATCTGTAATGGTTGGTGGTCTGGATCAGAACCTGTGGTCAGTGATTCTCACTGGCAGCTGCAACCAGTGACTGTGGATGGAGGATGGAGGCGATGTGGCTTTATGGCGATGACTGGTAGTGTGGTAGTTGATGGCAGTTGCTTTGGTTGAAAATTGTGCTTTTTGATGTGTAAACATCTTAACGGGTGAGTAGTATAAAAATGTCTTTTATCGTATGTCAGGTGTCAGGGTCACCCATTGTTCAGTGCGTGACCCTGAACCTGACATACGATAAAGAGACATTTTTCTACTTCAACACAACAAACAACAACAACACACGTGTCCTTCGCTATTTTGAAATTTTTACAAGTCCAAATATCTGTGACATCAGAGCTAATATTTTTGAAATTTTTACAAGTCCAGAATTATATATCCCCTCTCCCCTTTCCGTTGGATGTTGGTTACCTATATAGTAGCGCCATCTTTATTCGGTATCGATAATTTCTATTTAATAAATTTTTTACCTTTGCTGGGATTTGAACTGGCGACATCCAAGTGATGATAACTGCAATGTAGACGACTGAGCTATGAGAGAGATTATAATGGAAGTGAAAGGAGATGAGCTTATAACTCGAACGTTTTGTTTTTAATTTATTCTATTTTACATTTTGCTTTTGATGCGTTCCAAGAAATATAGTATACTGTTTGAGGAGAAACAACTTTTTATGACGATATGATAGCTACCTAGTCGACCTCATAAATTATTTATATATTGGTTTTATTAGATGTTCATTTCTTCTAAATTGAATGTAAAATAGTGTGAAATTGCTTGTTCTTTTTATATTACTAATTTGTATACAACTTTTTTATAGTTGTGCATTGCATACTACTTTCAAGTTGTTTCACATTTTGAAGTGGTTACTTAACAAGTTTTTTCTATCGAGTTAATTTTTTTAGTTTTATAAAAAATTTATATTTATCATTGTTGTTTCCTAGGTTGAATAAAGTTTTCACATCAACTGAAAAAACAACTCGCACACAATAAAATATATAAATCATATGAGATTTTATTAAAAATATTACACAATTTTTAATAATGAATAATACGTACAATATTAATCAATGACGCAAATTATCAATTTAAACGTAACTGTTTAACATTACAAGCTTCGAAATCTTTCTCATCTACTCGATGTTTAGCTGAGAATAACTCTGACAATTTTTTGACGGACATATGAACAATAGGTTCATCGCATTTAATATTATATGTTTCTGAAGAATTATTATGTACAATTAGTTTTCGTGGGAAAGTCATCCCATTTAAAATAAAAAAATCGTTTATAAATATTTTGCGGTTATCAACGGAAGAAAAAAATAACGCGTACCCCGGTTTTGCGTAAATTTTATACAATTGTGCAAATATAGCGCAAACCCTGGGTAATAAACAACAATTTTTTTCACTTACTAATATAAACTCACTTTCATTATTACGTGTTTGCGGTAAGAATGCAATTTCCACATACTGCTCAATCGTAAAACGAGGATCGGAAGTTATTATATATTTTTGCACTGGATAATTCGATGATGTTTGCGGAGATTTGAAACTAGGATCTATTTCTTCTGCAATTGACAGTAATGTTTCTGATCATTACTCCACATTTGCAAATCTTGTTCATATAATGGAGCAGGAGGAGATACAGCATGTTTTTGCGGAGTATTCAACTTCTCCATATATACCCCTTTAACAATGAGATAGTCCGCATATTGTGTGGTAGCCAGCAATGCAGCTACATGATCTTGGAATTCAAAACCACTAAACTCTAATTTAATTTCTTTATAATCTTTCGCAATATATTTTACTTTCGGTAAATACTTTTGATACGTTTCTAATAACTCATTAACACTTTGAGCCGAAATAGAAAAATCAACATCTGACTTAACAATAAAACGCCAATGACTGACAACCATTGTAATAGTAAAAATAACGTTTTCGATAATACGTTGTAACTTTAATTTTACGCTCAACTTACTGCAAATATAACAATTGATACAATAGTGTTAATTACAGCTCTTTTTAAATGAAATTTTAATAAGAAATTTTAGTAATATTTCAATTTAAAGGACGAGTAATTGTATTTGAGAAGTATATACTGGATATATAATCGTTATGTTAATTACCCTAGTTTTTATTAATATAAAATAAAAATTTCCATTTCATACATGACATTCACATTGTAGCTGCATGTTTTGTTTTTTTTCGTTGATTACTACTTAAAACTATGAATCTTTTTTATAAAGATTGCAGTCGAATGCACTTTCTTCTTTGATTTAACCAGATATTAGAGGTCATTATTGAGTATAATTACACGTATAAACGGATACACCCCGTTATATAACAGCAATTTTCAAAGTACTTGCAAGGTTGACCATTTTTTGCTTTTCCTTTTTTCTTTTTCTTTTTTTTCTTGTTTTTTACAGTACCAGGAAATATAGTGGTAACATAGTAAAACTATATGTTGAATACACAATTGATGAGTATAAAAGGAGGAGTTTACTGAAAAATGAAATTACTTTATATAATACAATAGAGGCTGTATTTGTGTTCCTATCATAGAGACGTCGTTTAATTAAGTCATTAAAATGGAAACAAAGTTTTTTTGTAAAATTTTTCAAAAATCGTTTACTCGTTCCAGTGGTTTATCCAACCATTTACGAAGTTACATGCATAAACGTAATTTAGTTCATAATATGACATTGGAGATGATGCATGATGATGCTGTGGATATCCCTCTTGCTAGTGGTTCTATCATATCTCCAGAAGAAGAAGAAGAATGTATTATACCGAGTGTAACTGGACATGGTGCGGACACTAATTCAACCATAGCAACGACCATTGATGATGCTAACATGGATGAGGTGGATATGTTGGCCACAAGTTCCAGTAATTTAGTTGGTACGTCGCAACAACGACATAGTTATAATTGTGATATTTGTTCGTTAAAATTTTTTACTCTCTCTCAATTACGAGTACATGAAAACACATTAATGCATTCACGTGCAATGATGAATGATAAATGGTTTATACGTCATGAAAATAATTATGATATTTTCAGGGGGAGAAGCGCAATGAAACAAAAATTTTCAACGTACATTGTTGTAGAGAAAAAACAAGATGGCGCTCCACGAATTAATATGCAATCTTTAATTTCTAATTTAGAATCATTTTTACCCGTTGTTACTGATATTATAAAAAAAGAAGTTTTAGATAAAAAAGCCGTAAAAGTTCAAATTAAATGTATTATTCAAACACTAAGATGGGTTCATTAGCTTGATACTTATGGGAATAAAATCAGTGAAATGGTTGAACCTTTTGAAATAACCTTACGCACTAAACAATATACTTTTTTTCGTATCAATGCATTTCCTATCGAGGAAATTGTGCGAAACAAAATGTTACAAGAACTTTTAAACCATTTTGAAACTATAATATTATCCGAATCAGAATGGACATTTGTAGGTGTTAGTTTTTATGATGTAAGTGTGTGTACCTATTCTTTACATCGCGTTGGTTCCTACATTCCATTACCGGTAAAATTAAACAATACACGTTGCATTCTTAATGTTAAAAATGAGCATAACGAAAAATGTTTTATGTATAGTATATTAAGTTATTTTATGCTTAATGATAGAAATCGTCGACATTTACCAGACACTTATGATCGCAGTCACTTTTTAGGCTATATTTCTCAACGATATAATATACGGTTCGATTTTTCAAAAATCAATTTCCCAACTCCATTGGAAGATGTGATAAAATTTGAAAAGTATAATCCCGAGGTTTCTATTAATATTTTTGGAATTGACTCAAATGATCTACTATATCCAATTAAAACTATTGATATAGAAAAACGATTTCATTTTGATCTATTATATTTAACCCAGCCTGTTAGATCGTGTAATGAATTTGAAACAGTTGAAGAAGAGGATGTTATAGTAAAAACAACTAGTGATCATAAAATCAGTCATTATTGTCTAATTACCGATTTAAATTCATTACTAAGAAAACAATATACTACGAATACTGGTAGAGTTCTATTTTGTATACGCTGTTTAGCTTATTTTCGTGGAGTAGATTGCGAAGATGATTTACGTGAGCATAAAAATTATTGTAAGAAAAATGAAGTTGAACCAGCCTATTATGTATTAGCTAAAGAAGGTGAAACCTTTGAATTTATTGAACGAGGATACAAAGAACCATTACATTTTGTTGTGTATGCTGATTTTGAGAGGATTTAGCAAAAATACTAGAAAAAAAATTGTCGCAATACTTACCCATTGATAATTTTAAAAAAATTGAAAATTTTTCCATGTTTACCAACGAATTTATTATGAATTTATCAGATACGGTGGAGATAGGTTATTATTTCGATGTTGATATTGATTATCCTATCAAATTACACGATGCGCACAATGATTTTCCATTTTTCCCTGTATGTAGGCATACTGGTAGTGTTACACGTTTATTGTGTACTCTCGAAAATAAGAAAAACTATCACACGCATTACCGTATGCTATAGTTAGGTTTAAAACACGGATTAAAAATTAACAAAATTAATAAAATTATCAGCTTCAAACAAGGTCCAGTTTTAGCATCATATATAGACTGTAATACAAAATTACAAATTGAAAGCAATTCAGAATTTGAAAGGAATTTATATAAATTAATGAATAATGTAATTTTTGGAAAAACTATAGAAAATGCGAGAAAACGTATCAATTTCAATTTATGTACATCAGTACAACAATATGAAAAATTAGTCTCAGCTGCAAATTTTAAAGAAGCAGTCTATTTTAGCGAAAACCTCATTGGAATACACCGATATAAAACCAAAATTCGATTAAATTCTCCTACTTATTTAGGAACGACAATTCTCGAGGTTAGTAAAGTTCTAATGTATGAATTTTATTATGAAAAAATGAAAATAATGTTTGAAAATATTCCATATAATTTATGTTATATGGATACTGATTCATTTATTTTTTCGTTTCAAAATCACACTATTACTCCATACCTTCAACAATATTCACATTATTTTGATTTTTCTGATTATCCCGTTGAACATCCGTTAAAAATAACCTAAATAAAAAAATACCTGGTTTATTTAAAGATGAATTATTAGGTAAAATAATGTTAAAATATATCTCATTAGCTCCAAAGGTTTATTCATTCCTTATAGCTGGTGAAACTAAAGAAGTAAAAAAAGCAAAAGGTGTGATGAAAAACATAGTTTCGCGTGATTTGACATTCGCTTTATATTGTGACGCATTATTTAATAATACGAACATTATAAAACAGCAAACTTTGTTTCATGTTATTGCTCATAAAATTAGAACAATAAAACAAAATAAGATAGCACTCAATATAAATGATCAATGCGTTAAACGATATTTTACGGATAAAATAAAAAGTTTAGCATTTGGTCATAAAAATATAATTTTATAAACTTTGTATACATCTTATTATTACTGTTATGTTTTTATACACTTTTTACACATGTTATTATTGTTATTTTTTTATATCATATTTACACCAAATAAAAATATTGCAAATGAACATAAACCTTTTTTTTTAATTTGCAATCGCATACCTCGTCAATTGGACAGTTACATAACGTCCCGTAATCAGAATCCTCCGGATTGTAAAATAATAAGCGAAATGAATCGGCGTAATAATCTTCCTCCTCCAACCAATCCAGACTACTTAGACTACTGTAGACATCATAGACATCATAGACATCATAGACATCATAGACATCATAGACATCATAGACATCATAGACATTATAGACATCATAATCTTCGTAGCTGCTACCACCGTTATCGTCGCTTATATCATCCGCAATTATTTCATTAGCAAATAATTGCGGATCTAAGTCGAATATATCCACCAAAAGATTACCTACTGCCTCCTCCTCAATTATTGGATGTTCCAATTCTGGGATTTCAACGTTTCCACTCCAGATTGTCGAGGTATACACATTTTTGATTTAAAAAGGGTAAATAAATACTAAAAAATGAAATATGAAAACTTACAAACAAAGCAAAAACAACTAAATACACGAACACAATCAAAATACGTTGTAAAATATGTTTTCCAGATACGATGTTGACTACTCATTCAAACTATCCGACCATAATATATATATATATTTCTTGATATTCATTGCTTACGTCTTAAACATTCAAACCAGTGCTACATTAGTATTTCAATCAGGTTACTTATTAGCAAATGATGAGTGCTCCACTTAAGATTCTTCGTCTCAAATTTGCATTGATTACCTTTCTTTTCAACTTTGTATAAATAGATGCTTTGAAACGTAAATGTATTAATAAGATATTCGCAAACTAACTATGAAAAAAATACAACTTCTCCCGCAAAAACTAAAACTTCCCAATGCAAATGTGAGTAGTAAAAAATCCATTTTGTCACGACATAGTACTTTATTACCAAATAATATTCGAGCTATAATATGCGGACCCAGTGGTTGAGGAAAAACAAATTTGATATTTTCTCTATTAACACATCCAAATGGTTTAAAATATCAGCATGTTTTTATATTATCGAAATCTTTGGAACAAGAAAAGTATTTATTACTACAAAAAATATTACCGGCTTAGAAGCAAAATTTATACACAACAAATCTGCATTACCATCTCCCAAACAATGTCCTTCCAACTCTATAGTAATTATCAACGATTTATTATGTCTCAAAGCTGACAAAAATAAAATTCAATCTTTTTTTTGTTTTGGAAGACATAGAAATATTGATGTATTTTATCTGTATCAAACTTATACTCACATTGAAAAACATTTATTACGAGATAATGCTAATTTCATTATTATTTTTGCGCAAGACAAAATTAATTTACGACACATTTACGATGAACATATTGCACCGACTTGCACATTTGATAATTTTTGTCGTATGTACAATTTATGTTGGAAAGAGAAACATGGCTTTTTAACTATTGATAAAGAAAATAATATAAATATTGGTAAATTTTGGAAACAACTAGACATTTTTCTCATTCCATCTTCATCCCCAACATAATAATGTCGTTGAACATGAAAAATGAAAGTAAGACTCCGCAGGATACAATACAAGACATTTCTTCTGAAAAAAGCATTAAGAAAAATTTAACAAGTTTAATCGATAATGTGCAACAAAAAGTTAACACGGGAAATGTTGTAGCTAAGTTTAATCCAAAAACAAAAAATATCTCTCCACCATCTATGACACTTTATAGAGGAGAATTGTTTCCCAATACTTCGGAAGAAGCAAGTACTAATGCTATTAGACGTAATGTACAAGAAAATATTAGTGATGCTGACGATGAAAATGCGGATACAACTGATAATGATGAAAAGTATAATACCGATTACGAAGAAGCTGATAGCGGTAACAATGAAAAAAACTTGTACTCTTTCTCGCAAAATAGTACATTGCCATTCATAAACAAAACAAGATTAGGCTTGAACATGTATAAGCTTACTGGACAAAAACATATACATTATGAATTATCCAAATCAAAACTTCCTGTCATAAAGATGATATATCGCAAACTATACCTGTATTAGATCGTACTTATCCTTTAACAAAGAATGTGTGGACTTTATTAACACACAATACAACTGATAAAAAAATATCCTCGCAATGTCGGAAAATGATAAAAAAACGTATTTTAAAATTTTGTATGAAAATGGAGAATTAGAAAACCTAACTGGTGCCGATAAAAATTTAAATAAGTATCAGCATATTATACGTCTCTTTTCTCAAAAACCAAAACTTGGTGAAGCCTTTAAATTTGAAAATAACTATTTAAATAGACTGGTCTTGAAAAAATTTGTTACTAGTGAACCTAATTATGTTTATTGGAATAACGTTTCTGATTTAATTTTATGATTACGAAAACTCATAGCCTCTAAACATGTTGGAAATACAAGTGTGGAAGAAGAAAACGAAATTATTTCAATTTTAGAAGAACTCAGAGAAGCAAAAATAATAGCTTAAATGGAACAACTTGCATACAAATTACACCGACCAGTTCGTAAATTTTTTCCACGTCGTCATGTCAACTTAGAAGGTATTGGCAACACGTGGCAAATAGATTTAATTGATTTTACAAAATTGTCTAAAGAAAATAAAGGTTATTCGTACGTATTAGTCGTAATTGATATTTTTACAAAATTTTTATGGACTCGTCCGTTAAAACAAAAAACTGGAGTACTCGTTTGCGCCACTTTAACAGACATCATTAAAACATCACCCTATGGATCACCAAGCAATATACATGCCGACGAAGGAAAGGAATTTGTAAATGACTCTTGCAAATCATTATATCGAAAATATAAAATCAATTTTTTTCATACTTTCTCTTCTCTAAAAGTGAGTATTGTGGAACGTGTTATCCGTACCATCAAAGAAAAACTATTTCAACACTTTACGCAACAACATTCAAAAAATTGGTAATCACTTTTGCAACCTGTGACTTCTGCTTATAATAATACAGTGCACCGAACAACTAATATGAAACCAATAGATGTTAAAAATAAAAATGATGAAAAAGCAATTTTCCAATATCTATTAACTCATAGAAACTTTAATAAAGCCTTAAAACCACATTTTAAAATAGGAGACGATGTTCGAATATCGAAGTATAAAAGTATATTTGCAAAAGGATATACGGCTAATTGGACAACGGAAATTTTTCAAATAAAACGCGTGATACCCGGTAATCCACACATGTACATATTAGAAGATCAAGATGGTGTAGAAATAGCTGGAATGTTTTATGCAAATGAACTATTAAAAACTCGTTTTTCAGATACATATTTACTTGAAAAAATACTGCGAAAAAATACTCGTAAAGGAACAGCAATTGTTAAATTTTTCGGTATAGATAAAGAAGAAGAAATACCTTTAAAAATTTTATCTAAAATTTTAGTATAAATACAATAAACTTGCGAATATTACTTGATACTTTCGTTTTCTCCTATATCAATAAAACGTTAATAATGAGCGGTCTCAATTGATTTAATTGTGATTCGGTATCAGCAGTTACCATTTTGCTGAATACCTTGAATTCTAGTTTAGTAGCTTTTGATCATACTAAATTAAAAGAAATATGTATGGAAATGGAAAACCTCATTAATAAAACAAACAAAAATAAACTTTCATTTGATCTGGAACGTATCATGCTAACGTTATTTGAGAAAGCTGCAGGAAAAGAAGACTATTTAAATGGATTTGTAGATATTCTATTAGCTACTATAGAAAAACATGACACAGAGATTTCAAGTTATCTTGGGAATGATTTCCTTTTACAATTCGTTAAACTTCCAACGTCTTTAGAAACATATTGGAATGCTATAGATGATGTAAAACACATCCAAACTGACATCAGAAACCTACGTGATTATTCTTCTGCCAAATATGAATCATTGAAAACCTTATTAGTGCAACTAAAAAGAGAATCAGCAAATGTGCGAGAAGAAATGCAATTAATTGTTTCTTCTTTTATTGAATTCCGAACACTCATTACTAAGACAAACAAATTACTCGCTGAAACTTCAACAATCTCAAAAACTATGTTAAATGCGCTGAAACCTCCTACTCCATCAAGCAAGGATGGTGCATTGTAAATACCTATTTATTAATAATGCAAATATTGTTGAATATGCAAATATTATTAAATATGCTGAATATTCCATTCCCTCTTGAAGGTTATTAAAATATACTTCACTTCACTTCACTTCACTTCACACTGCAACTAACATTATTTTAGTATATATTCACTATGCCTTTCCTACTGTTGTCAGCGTATAAGTTTCCTCTATCGTGCGATGTCATTGTTGAACTCGGTTTGTCTACTGTACGAAATTTTGAACCGAGTGCGGCACTCAGTGGTTGCGCAAATAACTGTATACTATTAAACTTTAAGTCTTTTACATCTGTTTTAAAAGTTTTACTATCGCATAATTCATTTTTTATCTCCAATTGTGCTTTTTTACAAGCATCAGACTATCCACAACAAACTATTGATAGTCTTACGTTTTCATTTGATACTACTAAACAAGAAATACTCATAACAGACTTATATGATTCTTCGCAAAATTTTATTTTTGATCGACTTATATTTACGGATTTTTGCGCGTTAAAAGATGTTTTTTCTTTAAAATTTAATGTATTAGAAAAATATAGTATATATTCGCGCGTGCTTTATACCCATTTTGTTAATTTTTACGCGAGTCAAAATACTTCTCCTGGAATAACGGTTGCTGACTTGCTGCTCTACGCACCCACCAATCTTATACCAGATTGCTGCAGCTAAAGAACACGATATTACTTATTGAAACTATTCCGACCTTCAAACTCGACATAAAGCGGATCATATTTTAGAAAATAAAGCGTGGAATATAGTTTTAAATCCGAAAGCATCTTATTTTGAACAAATACCTCCCTGGGCTACAACAAATATAATGAAAACTAAACATAAATTAGGCTTTGGAAAAGTGCATCAAAAGACGAAATGTTCAACAATCAAACGTAACCCTTTGGTACACTTTTCTACGTTACTTTCAAAAGGTTGTTCAGCTATTAATCGATCGTTACCTTTGACAACAAATATCGTTCGCACCATAAATACTTTACAAAATTATAGAAAAGACAACCCTGGTCCGATTGTGGGTCTAAAAAGAGTAATTCCTTTACCTAAACAAGGTGGCTTCTTACCATTATTACCAATAATGGCTGCACTAGTTACACTCGGTACTATAGAGGCCACTGTAAAAACTGTAGCAGAAGTCGTTTCAGCGGTTAATAATGCGCAAAAAAATTTATCTGGAAACTTGAAAAGTGGTTCTGGTTTATACCTCAATCCATATGGTTATCCCGTTCTATTAGGTAAAAAAGGTATGAGTATAAAAAGATATAAATCCGGACTCGGCTTACGAGTACATCTCTAAATAATTATGAATACTACTACTACTACTGAACGTTTACACAACTTAGGATTTCCAATCAAACGCGGGTTATTTGATTATGAAATTGACAACTTTGCTACACTATATAACATCTCTAATTTTCATGGTGTTTTTAATAGAGAAATGTTACCAAAACGTCCGTTTCCAAAAGAGAGTATGGTTATTAATTTAGATAATATTGAAAACCCCGGTACACATTGGGTTGCCTTTCGTAAAATAAATAATGCGTGTATTTATTTTGATAGATATGGAGACTTACCTCCTCCTAAAGAAATTTTACATTATCTCGATGGAACTACTATTTTATATAATACTACTAATTTTTAAAACCATTTCTCCAAAATTTGTGGACAACTCTGTTTAGAATTTCTTATAAATATGTCTCATTTATAAACAGTATATACATTCTTTACAAGCGCACACAAACAAACAAATATATCATTTTGCTACTATCAACATGAGTTACTTATTTAATTTATCTCGTAATCGTAACCCTTTAGTTTGTGATATTTTTCCACCTCTTCAATTGGATAGAACTCAAAACAATAGCCTAGGACTATTTTACTTCGTCGGTTATAATAGTGTGAATAACATAATGGAAAAAAATAATACGTTCAAATTTTCTATTCCAAACACTGGTGTTCCATTTTTGGTATGTCATATCACTAATGGCTCCTTCGAGTTTGACGACTTAGCTATACAATTCAAGAACAGTATACGTTCAATGCTTCTTGACCGCTTCAACTATGACGATGCACAAACACAACTTCTTTCCGCAGTTGATGCAATCGTCTTCAAATACGATAAACAGCGACAAAAGTTCTGTTTAATTTCATCAACCTTCTCTTTTCGTTTTCCAAAAGAAAATTCTCTCGGACCAGTTCTAGGTTTTTCCGAAGATCATCTTCCAGCAACTACACAGGGTAATCTTTTAGAAGGTCGTGAACCAGTTCACATAGCTACCATTCATTGTCTCAATGTTCTTTGTAACATTGTATCCAATTCCTATATAAATGGTATTCCTTCGCACTTACTGTACAGTATTGCGATAAATGTGCCAATTGGTTTTAAAATTGTAGAGGCGCTGAAAGATATTATTTATCTACCAGTCACAGAACAAGACATATCATCTATTGAAATTCTCATTACCGATCAAAATAGTAATCCTATCGATTTCTTAGGAGACGATATTACGCTTTTACTACACTTAAAATCTGAAAATAAATGAATTCTAACAACTATTATTTGTAGTAATGCCGTTCTTACTAAATACTTCATTTCAACTTATCACTTGTATTGATTACGGATGTAATTTATCCGCAATTCAAGGAAAAAATAATACGTCTTCCAATGTATATAAAAAAACTAAATGTAAACAGAAAAGTATTAAACAACCACAGACTTTGGTGAAATTAACACAGAAAGATAAAGCCTTTTTGAAAAATCTTGGATTGCAAGTACTCGTTTAATTATGACTCTCACTAATAATGTACGTAGTTTAGATATTTTAGAAAAAATAAACATCAACGATGGTATTACAAATGTTACTTTTTTCCATCATTATCCTTACACATCAAGCGGCCTTGCAAACAGTGATGAAATTAGAATAGGCATTGATCAATGTAACGTTTACACTTTTCCCTCCAATTTGGGGCTTTTTATGGAATTAAAACTGAATAATTTCAATACTCAATATTACTCAATTGATTATAATGGATTATCACATCTGTTTACTGATGCTTCTTATATGTTAAATGGTCAAGAAATTGAGCATATTAATAATGTCGGTATAAATTTAACAATGAAAGCTGTATTACTCCATAATTCCCATAATAATGTTTATTACGATAATCACGGCTACAAACAAGGTACAAATACTGTTCAGCCTTACAGCACATCCACAGCTAATGATAAAATTTGTTTTCTTATGCCATTAAACCTGATTTTTGGCTTTTTTGCCGACTATAAAAAACCAATTTTAAACGCTCAACATGAACTCGTTTTGAAACGAGCAATGCAAGATAAAAATATTTTTGTACGACATACATCTATCCCCCCCTTGGATATGGGTAAACCTGAACCAACCGTAACATTAACGTCCATCTCTTGGCGTATACCGTATATTAAAGTTAATGATCAAATACGTGTTTGATACTTGAACTCTTTAAAAAATGATACGGCCTTATCGCTACCTTTCCGAGCATGGGACCTATATGAAAATCCTTCAGTTTCGGAAACTACAGATTTCAATTGGAGTTTAAAAATGGTTAATAATGCTGATAGACTTTTATATGTCGTCGTTGCCTTTCAAACTGGTCGAAAAAATGATATCACACATTCCATGGGTAACTACGAACATTGTCACGTGCGTGATATTAAAGCCTATCTCGATGCCCAGTATTATTCGTATGATTTGTATAATGCGAACTTCGATGCTAATGATTATTCCTACTTTTAGGAGGAATTTTATCAATTTGAAGCTTCATATAATCGCAGTTAACACCTCACATGGTTTCCAAATCCACATTATTCGAAAGATGATTATAAATCTATTTGGCCTTTCTTCGTTATAAACCTACAGTATCGCGACACATCGCTAAAAGCTGGAGTTTCCAATTTAAAAATTATGGCTAAAATGAATAAGAGTATCCCGAAAAACACAACTGCATATGGGTTACTTGTTTATGAAAAATTGTTCACATATAAACCGCTAAGTGAAGAAGTATTACGAATCTTTTAATTTCACTTACTCTTCGATGGCTTGATATAAACTATATACATAAACAATAATGTAGGTTTTGTCAGCTCGGGGAATCGAACCTGGGACCTACATATTCGCCAGCTAAAAGCGGTGAACTTAACCACACGGCCATCTCACCGCCGACTATAACTGACGAATGTATTTTATATTAGACAGGGTATGGTGGTTCCCACACACTCCCCCCCTAGAGAGACTCAACATGAGTTGAACGACATTAGATGCTGTGGGAGGTTGGGCTGAATCAGAAACGCCTCTTATACCTATACACACAGGCTTATACTACCTATACGGGTTCTATTTCCACTATATAGGGCGCCATCTATCGGCAACTCAAGTTAGGAAGGAGAGTTGTGAGTTCCACCATGCACCACTAGGGTGCGTGCGTGTCCAGCACACGTCAAGGGTCACTAGATGTAGGTTTTGTCAGCTCGGGGAATCGAACCTGGGACCTACATATTCGCCAGCTAAAAGTGGTGAACTTAACCGCACGGCCATCTCACCGCCGACTATAACTGACGAATGTATTTTATATTAGACAGGGTATGGTGGTTCCCACAAATAATAATAAACTTTATTTTGTGAAACCATTTCTTTTATTCCACTATATTACAACTATTTTTACATCACTTTCTTCCCACTCTTACACTTCGCTAACATTTATCAACAGTCCTCCAATGCTTCTTCTTCTTCTTCTTCATTAGTTTTTTCCATTTCTTCGTGTTTACTGGCGACTACTTCATTCCGTTTTAAAAATAATTCAAGTTCAACAAATTTGTGTAACAATTCCATACAGGCTAATTGTCCGGATTGTAATGATTCCATCTTCATTAATAACATAGACGAATTTGGGGCTAAAAAAATATACTCATTTTCGCGAATTTTATGTGCAACATTTTCACACGACCTTCGAAGGTCTTCTAAATATGTAACCAACTCGGTCATTTTCATTTAAACTAAAAATAACAATAAACCTACTTCAACAACACATTATTTATACGTACATTTTATTACTCTTTTTCCATGTCTTTTATACTACAACTTCATCTCCCTTCCTCTTCCGCACTTCTGACAATATATCCTCCATAACAATTAATTACTTACTCCAGCGATCATACTATACTTCATCATACTCATCAAAAACAAAGAGATACAATTATACTACATTAACCACTTTCACTTTAAAACCACTTCTCATTTGTTACTCATTATAATCTCTCTCATAGCTCAGTTGTCTACGTCGTGGTTTTGGCTACCTGGATGTCGCTGGTTCGCATCCCAGCAGCAGCAGAAAATTTAATAAAAACTTTAATAAATAAATAAAAATTATCGGATACCTTAGGTATCCGATAGATAGCACTAATATATAGCTAACCAACATCCAATGGAAAGGGGAGAGGGGGGATATATATTTCTGGACTTGTAAAATTTTCAAAAGTATTTCTGACGTCACAGATATCTGGACTTGTAAAAATTTCAAAATAAAACATCACATGGAGAGATGAAGAGGGGGAGATGAATATATAATCCTGGACTTAGAAAAATTTCGAAATATATCCAGAAAGAGAGAGAGAAAGAGAGAAAGAGAGAGAGAGAGTGAGAGAGTGAGAGAGTGAGAGAGTGAGAGAGTGAGAGAGTGAGAGAGTGAGATAGTGAGAGAGAGAGAGAGAGAGAGAGAGAGAGAGAGAGAGAGAGAGAGAGAGAGAGAGAGAGAGAGAGAGCAATTTTGTGCTCGTATACAATATAACTTGGTCAATATTCGAGCATAATACAATAGACGAAAAAGACAATAGCTCAAACAATGGCCTTCCTAGAGTGTATGTCGGGTCTAGAACAATAGCAATATAACAAAGAAGTAGTGGTTGACAATAGAAAAATACGACAATGGTATTCTAAGAGGGTATGTCAGGTTCAGACCTGACATATGGTCCGAGTAGGCCTAATATGGTCAAATATAGGCATTTCCTTAAAATTGACTGGTGATATATGGAAAATGGGCGTTTTTTAGGACATGGCCCTGAACCTGACATACGATAAAAGACATTTTCATACTAATCGGGTGGTCTATGGTAGGGGCTATAAATGAGAATTACAATTGTCAATTTGTAACTTTAACTTTTCAATTCTAACTCGCATTTGTGTGTGTTACATGACATGTAGGTGTGGTTGTGTGAGTTTGTATTGCACAGTATGAGTGCGCGTTGCGCATTCACAGAACCACAAACATATACAACAAGAATAACATTCAGACATTTTTATGATTACACATCAATTCTTCATGAGTATAGCTCCTGACGGAACTCATGCCTTTTTGTTTACCAAAGTCAGTGGTCCTAGTTGGTGATCCTTGTTGATAGCTGAGATAAAGTAGGTGCGATTATTGACTACTGTAGAAAGCAATTGTGGCGGATGTTTGTACTTGGTGGCTGCTTTTTCTTGGTGTGAACAATGGCCAAGGTAGAGAAAATTGTGATTATTGACTGTGGTTACTGTGAAGTAACTTTATCAAAATCTCATTTCCATTAGAAATTACTTCAGTATTATTCTCATCAAGCTGTACAATGTATCTTATATGGAATTTGCTGTGGACTGGTAGTAATATAAATGGATTTTCCTGATGGCGGTCCAGTCGGTAGTTTCCCCACAGACCAACTTCCAACGTACTAAATATGATTTACACTAATTACATGGATCTTTTAAAAACTTGCAAAAGAGAAAGCAAAAATACTCATTGAGGTTAAGGAAAATTGATAGCAAATTGACTTATGTTTGCGCAACGTTACAAGAATATCAGCACTTTCAGATATATCACCATAAATGGTGGTCAATAAAACGTCGATAAAAGTCTACGATTCTGATTTATTTCAATTTTCCCAAGTGTTGGTTAATTTTCATGTACTTAGATAGTTATTATTATACACATTTCTGCAAAATCATTCCGCCAGTTGTTCTTGCAAGTTTTGAATTAAGGCTACACGTTGTCTGTCAATCGTTTCAAATCTTTAAAAACTTTTTAACTGCCACTTATAACTTCTTCAGCCATTCTATAACTGATCCCTCTCTGCCTCAATTCTCTCGGAACCCTCGACATCTTTATTCATTTTCAACCCATGGATAGCATCACTATCAAAGCTCCACCTTCAATTAGCCGTTCTCAAATAATATTTGTTCCTCAAATCTGCGAATGATTACATCGTGCAGTACATAATTAGTATTTTCATTTGCACCGCTTTCACCTCAGCGTGATTTATTTTATGAATCCTCCGATTTATATTCATTTACCTTCACATTCCGCGCTTTTTCTCTATCCACAATCTACTGGCTTTCCTAAAAATACGGAAGTCTGGAATAGTTTCCAAGAATATCCAACCTGCAGAGGCTGGAAATATTAGTGATGCTAATTTAAACGAATTTTTGGTACAATTTTGTAAAAGAAGCTAGTTAACGATAACTAAGAAATTACAGTAGCTATATAGATTGGAATCGTTAAGCAGGTAAAAGGATATGGGTACACGAAGTGGAAAAAAGTACAATTTGAATATTTGCCAAGTTTTTTTTTTTTTTTTTTTTTTTGAGCTGGCCAACATAATAATATTATTTGTACGCAGACAATACGCAGAAGTAAATTATCACTATTGCGTACGATATCACATCTATGTTAATCGTCATCATTGGGTGAGCAGAAAACTGGCATTGAGATAAACAGTAAAATATGAATCCGTAGAGGAAAAGCCTTTTTTCGTTTCTTTCTTCTCATATTATTTCTCTCACTCTCGCCAATTTTAATCCGATTAAAATTTAATTAAAATAACGACTGAAGCTAATTTTTAAAGACTAGGGTGTTAATTTACGAGAAACGATAAAAAAAAAAAAAAAAAAAACAAAAAAAAACAAAAAACAAAAACAAAAAAAAAACAAAAGAAAAACGAAGAAATCGATGATCGAAAAGAAACTTTTTCCAGCTTGCAAAATGATGAAAAAAGGAAGTCCGTGCGAAGGGTGAGAAAGTAGTCTTTCGGAATCGACGAAAAACAAATTATCGAAATTTTGGTTCGTATTTTCCTACATTCGTAGGGGTGGTGGAAAGGCATAGGCAGGTATTTTTAGGTTAGAGGAAATCTCGTCGATAATTTTTTCTTTTTCTTTTTCCAGTAGGATTAGAGGAGTGTGACTGGAAAGAGTTGAAAGTCGACGAACCCAAAAATCTATATTCGTGTATACCTTACCTTTAGTTTGCTCACTGTCTAGCTAACCCATCGTTGACGTCGTCGTCGTCGTTGTCGTTGTCGTCGTAGCAGATTATAAATTAAAGTACCCGAACTGCCGAACGGAAATAATATTTCGCCGCCGTAAAATTTCCACTTTTGCACGAAAATTACATTAATGATCGTACAAGGATTTGGTGAGGGTGTGATAGAGCCAATGAGTAGGAGAAGGACAGGTAGAGAATGAAAGAGAGCGAGCGAGAAAGACCGAAGAGGCGGAAAATTGAATGGAAATATGCCGGAAATGATACAAAAATTATTCTCGTAAGGGTGGAATTTTGTGTACGCAATTCCGCCAAGAGAAATGGTGCTGGGTGCGACGAGTGAGGAGGAGAAATTGAAGAAGAAGAAAAGTTATCAGACACTGTGTAGAGTAAATATAGTTGGTAAAAAAAAAAATAAAAAAAATATGCGTATAGCCTTATATTTTGTGTATAAGTTATATAAGTATGCATACGAGATATGGTGGGTGCTGGCTGAATGCAGCCAGCAGCATTTTATACGTATAGGGGTTTGTAATGTCTGCCGGTAAGGGTGTGTGGAATGTTTTCGTTTGGTTGTAAATGAAATTCGTGTATATATGTTTCACGTTGTAACGGAAAAGCCTATATATATATATATATTACGCTTGCTCGTGTTAGGTTTATTTTCAGGTTGTGCCGAGAATAATATGGACAGGAATAAGTGATGAGAATTCGATGTGGATATCTTCTAGACTATAATATTCTGTTGCGAAAAGGCTTGTGGGGACTTTCATCCTTCGCACTATTTATGGGCTAGGCCTATGTTAGAGATCGACAGACAGGTCGCGGATTATCTCCATATTTGCGCAACAGCTTTTCACGGCTTGGCACAAAACAACGAGGCTCACAAAGGGCTTATTACCATAAATTGATGTTTTAATATGACTTCACAAAAAGTAGTCAGGAGGGGCGAGGTCAGGAGACTGAACTGGCCATGCTAACGGTTCGTGGGTTCCTATTATATTATGGCCCAGAAATGCTGCATGCAAGTACTCCAAGACAGGGCCAAAATTATGTTCTGGACAACCATCATGTTGGTACCACAATGCTCCTGATAGCTGAAGGTCACCCACTTGTTCGCTAATTCCACCTTCTAAGAGCTACAAGTACTTCTGACTTGTTAGTCTACCATCAATAAATATCGGACCTAAAATATGCTGGCCCACAATGCCAGCCCATACATTTAGGGTTCCAGGATACTGCGTACTACCAGGGTAGACATTGTGTGGGTTGTGTGTAGCCCAAAAATGAAGATTTTGAACATTGGGACGATGGTGGAGCCTAAAGGAGGATTTGTCTGTAAAAATTATTTGTCGTGTGAACTCTGGATCCTCATCCATAATTTCTAAAGTGGACATAGTAAACTGTAGTCTTCTGTTAGCATCTCCGGGATGTAATTCCCAATGAGTAGCTACAACAGCCATGTTTGTATAAAATGCATGTCACCTGTGAGTGTGACTTACCAATCTGATCGCCAATATACTGTGAACTACTTCCTCAAGCAGCCTCCACTGTGGCTAGGACTAGGGTGTGTGGTTGGTCGAGGAGTTCTTTTCTGCTGATAATTTACACTTCCAGTGGCTGCCAACTGTTTTATACTTCTCATAATGGTTGTATGAGACAGTTTTGGATGGTGGGGAAAGATTGCATGGAACTGTTCATCCACTTCATGGAAGGCATCTCCCCATAGTGCTTTTGCACCCACCATATGTTGTCTTCTGTGGTGTAGGACATTTTTAAAATTAGAACTATACTTAATTACTTTATTGAATCTACAATGCATAATGCACATTGTTTTAAAATGCAAATCTCTTCCCTCCTTTATCCTTTGCATGGTGTGTTTAAACATGTTCCGCCTGTGTAAGATAACACATCGATTATATGATGGTGCATTGTACAAATGGACCAAATTGGAAATTCCTATGATGCACGATAAAATACACCACACTGTATATACATCGTCTGTGTGCACTCACACAGATGATGCGTCATATACATTGTATGTAGAGCTTTCTTAGGGGAGGCAGGTATCTTTGTATTTAGGTGCCTTCTGATGTACGTGTTGTGGCTAACATATAGTCACCATCAACCTATTTACAGTTGCCAATACTTCATTCTACTTGTGATGTAAGCTTTTATATGGATTGGCTCCTCACATCTAGAAAGCATTAGATTGCCAAACATGTAGTTAAAAATAACACTTTTAGGTAATAAATACTGTTATGGGACAACACAATGGTTTCTTGCTTTGGGTAGAGTTTGATAGAGGTAGATCCAAGATTGATCTCAGCCAAGGGAATTTTTCAATGATAAATTAAAAGACAAAATTTATCTCAAAAGTACAATTTTATTTAAAAAATAAAATTCATAGAAGACCTTTAAATGATTCAAAAATACTCGTTTAATGGACTCTAAACTTGGTCTTTTAAAATTAATTAATCTCCAATGTTATTTCAAATATTAATGTGAAGAAAATATACGAATTTATTCTAAGTCCAGAGTTGTGGAATTTAGGCAAAAGAAAAATAAGAGCCATTACTGGAGAGATGTGTTCTCTAAGAAGATCGATCCAAAAGTAATTCTGGTGAAAAAATGAGTTTACCAGATTGGTTCCAATACAGAGGTTTGATCAGGCAAAGTGTGGTAAGGCGTACCATTGTACTCTGTTATGAAAATTTTCTACCTTCATTTTCAACAGAAGAGTTAACATTTCTTTTAACTACCATCGTGACAGCATCTCTTGTCTGGGTTTCAAGGCTTTTAAGTGACATGTTTTTATGTGTGATTTTTATTTCATCAATCCGTGAAATTTTCACATAAAATGTGTTAAGTTTCTTCTTAATGAGACTTATTGAGGCAAAAGAATTCGACCATTCTTAATTGCAACTCAACATGAACAATTTCCCACACCTACAGCTAAGTTTGGTTATTGAAGTAATGTAAACGTGAGAATTGGAGTGGGTAAAGAACAAATTTCAGCTGGATATATGGAGTGTAGAATGGCATGGGTATTGATGCCTTTTGTAGTGTTATTGATCAATATATTGTTGAGAAATGATTTGTGTTGTGTATGGTTAAGATTAGGGATTGTAACCAGAGTATTCTTGAGGTTATTGGTTACTATAGGAACAAATAAAGAGCTATATTGGTTACTGGTTATTGGTTAAGGCAAAATTTATGGTAACACGAATTAAAAAAAAAAAAATTATCCCTTAATCAGATTATCAGTAATCAATAATTTTCCAGGAATTAATTGGTGATTTTTAAAAAAATTATTGATATTATCAATATTTTTGACGAACCAATAAAAACCAATTCTTTCTGGTTATTTTTGAGGTTAATGGTTATAGAATTTTTCTGAAAATTGCACATTGGTTATGTATGGTGTTTTGGTTCTGGTTATTAGTTTCCAGATCAATGTTGTTAATTTGTTTAAGTTTTTAATGGTAATTGTTTTAGTTATGGTTTCGGTTGCAAGCCTTAGTTAAAATAGCTATCATCTTGGACTGGATTGCCTCCTACGTGGCATACCACGAAACTATTGAAATATGATGAAAAATAGTGAATTTTCTGCTACTAAATCTGAGAATTTTCGCTGAACTTCTCCTGGTTGATACTGATGGACAATTTAAAATTGACTTAAAAACATAAATAAATATAATAAGTTTATAAATGTACCTCCAATCTCTCACTCCAACAGTTGATATAGACTCAAAGAGTGGATGCGGTAAGCTACCCTTTTTGTATTCATTATCGAATTAAACGAAATGGCATATTAATTGTGAACAAGGGCACAAAGTGAGTGATCCTCGAAAAGTTGCGATTTGTAACACAAGCTGCAGGTGAGGTGTCAAGGTCGCTTACATTGCGCTCAAGTTGCAAATGCAATTTTTTTGCAATACGTGCGTCTGCGTGATTAGGAAAGGAGGAGCCAAACATTTTTGTTGCGATAGGAAATACTTGTTTTTCTGCCTCTATTGATTTTTGTTTCCCTTAAAAAATTTTTGCTCACTGGTCCGAAATTCTATGTTTAGGGCCCTGAAAACGGAAACCTAATCGCGCATTTTGTGGACATGTATTACGAAAAATCGGTTTAAGTCGCATTAAAATAGAAGTTCTGGTGTTCGCTGCGAAGAATTTAAATGGGCAAATACGAAAAATTGAGTGAAATAAAATCTGTAAAAATATGCTGTCTTTTCGCATCCACATATATAAAACTTGTAGGTACGGTAGTCAATTTTCTGAAAATACCGTAAAATGGAATAAGTAAAAAATTGAAAATACCAACAAAAAAAAATTTAAAAAAATAAAAAATAAATAAAAAGGAAAAAAACAATAAAATAACTTTTACCTTTGTAAATATGAAACAGTATAGTGAAGCAGGAAAACAACAAACCGAAAAAACAAAATTGCTATAGTTGGTGAAAATTAAAATAAGTTGAGAGGATGTTCATTTTACGAGCACGTACACGATTAACATTCGAAGATTGTTTTTCGTAAATTTTGTTGGATATTTCTACCAACCTTTTCCTCCGTACCCCCTAGCAGGGCGACGACGAATTGAAACTCGTAAAATCTAAAAAACCTATTTTCACCCGGACAATACAATAGCTAGCGAATTGGTTTTGAATAATTTTTAGGATTCAAGTCTCCAACGTAGACTGTATTATTGCCTTCGTTTTCTGCAAGAATGAATCTTAAGTGGTGAAAAAGTAGGTGTCAAAGATGTAAATTTTTGGGGAGAATTTGTTGTTTCCTTTTTCTTTAGGCGGGTAAATTAAATTATTGCGAAACACCGATTCAACGAATTTCGTTTTCTTTTTTCGCATTCAAAATTTTACAACCAAAATATGACCGAATACCTTATAAGTGTTAGATATTTTATAGGTACCTGCAATGGTCGATAATGCCGAATTGTTGTTTAGGTAATTTGTACTTAGATACAGTTGTTCGAAACAAAATTTTATTATTTTGTTTTACTATTGTATGAGATAATATGCGGCTTGTGAATGTACCATAGGTGCTAAAATTTACTTTGTGGTTCAAGTGATGTTGGCATAGAAATCAGCATGGGCGTAATCAAAAGGGGAAGGGAGGGGAATTTTTCCACAAACAAATCCATACCAGTTTCTCAGGACCACGTTTTCTTTCTACTAGTAGTTATATAAAAGGAAATTAATTCTTTTCGTGACCTTATGACAGTGTCAGTTTTATATGAATCGACCTTAGATTTGGCATACAGACTCAAACGAATGCCTAGCTCCAGCTTAGCAAAATAATTTTTGTAAAAGTTCAATCGTTTGGTTATAATTGAGTCTTGAATTTCCGACCATGTCACATGGTTTTTTAAACATTTGATGACGTCACGCAAAAAAAAAATTGGCGTTTGTTTAACGGTTGGGGTTGACTATGTGTTGTTGTCATTGTTTTTGTTGATGATACCAGTATTTGTTTTTCTTATAGTAGGAATCCGTTTTTGTGTTGTGTCTTAAGTTTTTCTCGGTAAAAGTCTTCTTTAAAAATTAGTGAAATTTTTGTTCAGTTGCATGTGTTTCAGTTTGTGTGACCTGTTCCTATCAAAGACAGTTCTCAGTTGTACTCGATGGTTTTAGTTCAAAGTCAATTCTAAAAATGGAAAACTCGAACAACTGAGAGCTTTATTGAAATTCAGTTTGAAAGTTTTTACAAAAAATTTTATTTCTGGACCTTTTCTATTTGAAATTTATATCTCAGTTCTGCTTAGGGGTTGTTGTGTGAGTTCTGATAAGGGAAAACTCGAAAAATTTGGAGCTCTTAACAAGCAATAAATTTTTTATTAAAAGTTTTTTTTCTGGACCTGTTATTTTGTAATTTAGTTCTCAGTTGTACTTTTTGGTTGTACTATCAGTTCTGATAAGTGAAAACTGAAAATACTGGTAGCTGTAAGCTATAATTAGGTTCAAAAGTTTTCGCTAAAAGTTAAGTTATACTTCTCGTCTCAAAATTAGAAATGGAACAGTCTCAAATACTGATAGAAAAAAACAACTCTCGTTCTCTATGTTTCTGCACACAGTACGACTATGTCTTTTTTGTGGCGTATTTTATCCCACTTCCTATGACGCACCTCCGTAAATAATTGTGGTCTACAGAAGTGACGTGTTTTAGTTATTTCGGTTCAATTATTTTATCTGAATAATATTTCATCGTTAGAATTGTCATACATTTTTAATAAAAAATGGCCTTAATTTTAAAGTTCCCCCCCTGGGTGCCCTCCCATATCTATGGAAAAATACACAATTTGAAGCTATCGACGACTAAATCACCAACCCACTCACTCTCCACCACCACATTAACGCCATATTAACCTCGAAACCTGAGCCGAATGATAAAACTACCATGGCTCAATTAAAAAATTGAATTAGAATGAAATAAAAAAATAAAAAAAATAGAAAGTTAAGAGTAAAAAGAAATTATTGTATCGAACATCTTTTTGTATTTGTCTCTTTAATCAAACAAACGTTACTCATCCGTGAAGTCCTAAATTTTCATAAGAATTTATTCCATTTCTATCCCTCCTCGTTCGTTACTTGTACAAGGATGGGTACTTTTCAATTTGTCGTCTACTTAATAAAAAAGAAAAAAAAAATCATAAACCAATTCTCGAATTACTAAACTTTTTTTATTACGGGATATACAGTCTATGTATAATTTTTTTTTCGCGCTTTTGCCTCTAATCATGAACAAAGATTCGATAAACGAGCGAAGTAAAACTTTTTTCGAACTTTTATTTATGTCATTTCACGGGTACATAAAAAAAAAAAAAAAAAAATTATATAAATAGAAAAAACTTGCTGAAAAAACATGAAAAAAAAAACAGTGTTGCAAGTGTCGTTTGGGGACCTATAAACTTAAAGACAAGTAGATATTATACTTTTAAATATGCTGATTATGTCAGATTTGCGACAGTTTTTCTTTGAAAACGAGTTCATATTTACAAGAAATGGTTTTCTTCTTTCTTCCATTCTTTTCAGTTCTTTGTTTTTTTTTTAGCTCTCTTTCTATTTGTTTTTCTCCTTTTTTTTTTTTTTTTTTTTCGTAACTTAAGGAAGGAAAATATTGGTCTGGAAAATTGAAAAAGCTTCAAGCGGATATTCAGTATTTGCAAAATTTACGTGCATTGCGAAAGTTATGTTCGTTTCTTGTCGATAGGACGATAGGAGAGGAAAAATAAAGAAACGATTTTATTTTTTCTGGCCGTTTGAAATATTTTTTGCTGCCAGCTTTTCTTTTATTTTTCACGGATGAAAAAGAGATTGTCGTATGTTTTATGTTTTTTATTTTCTAACGAAGAAAAATTGAAAAATTATCGACGGTTTTCATTATTTTAGGGCAACGACGAAGGAAGAATGAAAGTTTAATCTCTGTTTTGGAAGAAATGGCCGTAAGTTCAGCGCTTTCATTCTCACATTTATCGTTGCTTCCGCTACCATGTTTTTTAATTACAAATTCTAAAATGTGTTATTTTCTCAATGAAAAATACATGTTATTGTTCTCTTTTTAGTTCTCGGTTCACCGAGCTTTGCTCGGATGGGTGGCTTTGCACATTAAAAAGTAAAAAACTGTATTTTAAATTCAATAACAATACCCAAATTCGAAATTTATCAATAAAATTGAGTAATGGAAGTCGATATTAAATTATTAACTATGGTTCATGATTAAATACGAGACATTTTGTATCTGTTGTGTTTAGCATTAATCACAAAATTTGATGATGAGCAGATTGCAGATCTAAAAACAAAAAAAAAACATTTGTTCCAGGCGAATTTTTCATCGTTAGCTCATATACCAACTTACCAGTTACTGTTGATGGATAGATCGGGATGCTCATATCTCTACTCAACAAATTTTCTCAAACTTTGAATGTATCAAGATTGTCTTCTCGTACCCATAAAAATTTATCCCGTGAATTTCAGCCACATTGTTGGTGTACTTATCCAACGCGACGTTTACATACAAACATAGATACTCATACCCACGCACACATACACACACACACACACACACACGCACACCCCATACATACCTACATAAATACGTACATGGACTCACGAAACCTACATAATTATATTATACCATAAATTGAAAGTTTGTTTGTATATACCTCCATAACTTCAGAATATCTCCATTGATTCAGCTGAAATTTAGAGGACTTATTTTCATTGTTTTAGAAATGGTTTTAAGTCAACTCCGAGGTCCCTAACCCTCTCAGAGAAACAGTTGTAAATTTTGACTCTTACACTAGGTAGGTACTCAACAAATTTTTTAAACAATTATTTCACCCAAATATATCTTCCTCCCTGATATTAGTTTACCCTCCAAATTTCATGCCTCTACCTCATCCCTTCCCGAGATATGGGATAAAATTAACTAAATAACTATAATATCTTCTGAACAAATCGATCAATTAGATTCCAAGTTTCGTGATTATTGAACAAAAAATACGCTCTGTATCGTGTTAACAAAAATGGTACATACATAGAGTACATACACCCAAACATACACGCACACACACACATATATACATACATATATACGTACATACATACATACATACATACAATTATTTCTCGTATTATAATTGCATAGGATAATGAAATTTTCAGCCTCTTAGATCGAGCAAAGTGACATTGATTTTCATCGACAAAAGTGTGATCTTTTCATTGGAGTATTCGACTAGAATCGTGCAAGGTCGAATACAAGAACGATACATTAATTAATTCTCACATTTTTTCTATTATGAATACTATACCTATTGTATATTAAACATAAACATGTATCCACGTGCATAAATATAATTCTCTATGAGTAAGTAATTTTTAAGAAACGTTTGATATTCAAGAAGCGTATCGTTCTGGCGTTCCGCCCACAATGTCCACAATCCACATTAAGAAGCGTTGGCACGGGCGTAGATAAGGGTGTGGGTCTTGAGAGATTTGGATTCCTTCTCCCTTGACCGAGGAAAAAAAAAAAAAAAAAGGCTTGACTTTTAAAAATATTTGAAATGTATTTGTCGGTTTTGGTGATTTTTCGTTGGGGATGAGGGTCAGAAGAGACCAATGAAAATATGTGAACCGGCCATACGACGGAGATATAACGCCATAATTGGTTCATGCTTTATTCTCAAGACAGTTATGTTCTACGAGTTCGTATTTTACTGTTTCTATGATATAAAGTCCACGAAATTCAAGGCCGATTTTTATGGGCGTTTAGTCATTAAATTTTTCAGTGGGTGCAAACTGTTTTTTTCAACAGCGAATTCTGAACTGTATCGATTTACCCCGACGTGAAAAAACCCAAAAATTGTTTCCCTCAAGATTTGCGTGAATCGAAATTAGACACGGGTCAATATTAACGTAAGGTGTGATGACATGCGAAATACACCGTACAATGTACTAATAAGTACATTCGAACCATTAATCCTTAATTGAGACTAATTAGTCGCCTATGTGATTACACTTCGACTGAGGAGTCTTGGACCCACTATGGATTCAACGAAACATAAAATTAATCCTTCGTTCTTTTAGCCAGGGTAATTTTCGAGCGTAAGTGAGGGAAAAAAAATCTATTCTCCCACAAGCGACTCCATATTTTTAAATACCACTCTGTATTAATGGCTTACCATTCCCTCTGCTGTGATTCAGATGATCGACTCTCAAGTGTTGGAGTAGATACCCAATAAGTGAATGCTTAAAACTATATAATTACAATCGAAATCTACAGCTAGGAAATCTTACCATCCCCTGCAGTTGGTTGAGATTTTGTCCTCTCGAACCTCAGCCTAATTAACGAGCACTTCCTCGGACCCCCTGCTTCACTGAATAGGGCTGTGCTCTCCGGACATGCCTGATTTCTCGTTCACTTACACCCATATAATGGACATGGAACACGTTTCTGGAAGCCAGGGAGCACCGTTCTCTGTAATTTAGCACCAGACTCCTCGCTGAGAGACTCCACCCCCCGGGGCTCTTTTTCTGCCTCAGTCTGAAACTCCACCAACAAACCTCTTTCCTCACAAAGTCACCCTACGCAACGAAGTGTGTGGTGCTGATCGCAAGGAGGATCATTTGTGACAATTTTCACGTAATTGCGAGATCTCGACTGTATTCTGGGTGGAAAAAGTGGGTGACTATTCACCATGGCGTCGAACAAACGTTAATTTTCATTCCAAACTGCTTCGACTATTTAAACGTTGAATGTTCCGTATCTCGGGCTGCGAAACACTTGTGAAATATTTTATAGATTTGGCCAGTCTGAGCAGTCCGATCGTTACATTTTATCATTCCAAGTACGGAAAGTCGTCGCAATCCGAACAATATTTGCTTAACTCTACGTTATCGTTGAAAAAAGGAAGAGAATAAAAAAATCGAGTCAACGGTTTACATCTTGGCGAACTAAAAGTCGCCTGTGCGGCTCGTTAAAGTGATAATTTGGTATTGCTAATGCTAATTTCACGAATAATATTATGATGATTTAGTGCACGTAAGCAGATCAGCGAAATGCCATCAAAAATTTTCCAAAACGTAATCAAATATCTCACTCAAATGGGGTGAAATTTCGAAATTTCCTCTCGAATACCGTACTACACTGGACGTACGGCCAAAGTGTTTACAATGGTCGGCTCGATGTTGCTGCTGCGTAGGTATCAGCCAAATCTAATGGCCGCTGGCATGTGGTCATCCGATGTGGAGACACTGTTTCTGGCCCAAGTACAGGCCATTCGCAGCTCCACTTAAGTCGGACGTTTGGACGGGCCATATATTCAAATTCTGTATAAGACTACACCTTTTGCGAACGCACTGATATCGTTGGGTTGGTTATTTTGTGTGTGTGTGTGTGTGTGTGTGTGTGTGTGTGTGTGTGTGTGAAAATGGGTGGGTGGGTGGGTGTAGGGTCCTGGGCGCGTGTTCGTTCATCCGATAGGCGAAGAAGTGCGCCAAAAAGCTGCAGAGTTGATAGCCTGATATGGGTGAAAGTGTTTGTAAGGGGTGGGGGTGGCAGGTAAAATAGTGTAAACGCCGCAGCACCGCATTTATATGCACGCACAATTTAAATCGAACGAGTCGTTCGCACGTCACATCGCATGTCAATTTGTGCGCACGGAATATACATCGCGTCAGATAGGTACTGAAAGGTACACATCCCGGGTCGCCTATAGTTTTACCACATTTTCTTTGTCCCCAGTCCCACCGTCTGTCCGTCCGTCCGTCAGGGTTGAAAAATAGCGACAGCAAAAAAATCTGCAAAAACTCCACTTCCATTTCGGCCTTCGTTCGTTAGATCGTGGAACGTGCACACGCGTACATTTGTAATTAAATAAGTTTCTTTTTGCCACTTCGAAAGTCTGTGGAGAAGGTACTTAAAATCGTGCTCACCGTAGTCTAATGATCGACGTAATGTTCGATAACCCGCTTTTGTAGCGCATTCCCCAGTCCACTTTTCTATGCCTTCTTATCGTAGTGAATGGGTAATAATGTAGTCATCTGCACGGAAATGTCGCGTGACGTCACAACTGAATTCGATGTCCTCACTGGGTGGCTGATACACGTGAAAAGCGTCGTTAATATTCGAATTTTTGGTCTTAATTGTCTGACGACAAGTGATAGCTACGTATTCGACGTGACTGAAATTTTAGGGGTGGCTTCAACAAATCGAATAAGTTAAAGATGGAAAAATTTGAGCCCTTAGAAACCGAGAAAATTGACGAAGAAAGTGAAATTATGCGTCAAGTTGGTGTTTTTCGGCATTATTATCAACTGTTGTTGTTAGGGTTAAGTATACAGATAATATTAAATTAAATCATTTTCGCAGCAGCTAAGGACTAAAATTTCTTGTTCTTTGGCTTATACTTTATTCATTAAAGTTTCCTTTACAATTTCATTTATGTCCAAGAACTAGCTATTATAGTGGTGGGAGACCACTATGATTTGGCACTTATAGTATAATCATGTATTTAACGTCCGAGGACTATAAAAGTGTTTGTCGTCACACACCTTCTCTCCCACTTATGTCCGACAATGACTGTCGGCAACCATCTCAGCCCAGTCCTCCTGTACCTACATTTCTTTGGTATAGGAGTTCTCCCAACGCCTACCAGGCGTGTGAAAGATCGTCCTACGATAGCTATCTCTATAAGACAAGTTGACATTGTAGTTCAAAAATTATGAGTGTGTCTAAAATTTGAGCGTGTCTTCAAAATCTCAATCAAATTTGTTTGGTGCTATTTAGGCTTTTGCTGGAAAAAAGCACAGATTGATTAATTTTAGGATCAGGAATATTTCACATTATCTTTGTTCATAAGCCAATGCATTGTTCAAAAGATTAATTTGAAAATTTAGAAAGAAAAACGAAAAATGATTATTAAATTCCAATATATACGTATTATTTCCAGAAGAAAGTTTATTATGATCAACAAACAAAAAGAAGACATCGATTTGAAGGGAAAAAAGAGAAAAAAAGCGTGCTTCAGTGCCTATAAACAAGCTGACTGAATAATTTAATGGGGGAGACATTTCTGTTTTTACTGACTAGTAACACTGTATAATTTGTTGTTTCGGTTGAAACAACATAATATGTTTTCATCTTAAGCTGGGTCCAGATTACCGCAACAAATGTTGGCGAATATTGCTGCAACGTTAGCAAATTTTTTGCTCAAACTCCTTGCGCGTTTTAATTCAGTCATGTTCCATAAATATTCGTGCGCGCATCTGTTTTCTTTCTCTTCTGGTCTTTCTAGGTGCGCATTTGTCAGAGTTTTGATTAGGTTAAAATTCTGTCCAGATTGCAACGGCCTGTTTGTGCAAATCTCTTTGATGTACCGACAACAATCGGAACATTTTTGCTCACACATAAAGTTGCGCATGTGAGCACAAATTTCCATCCACATTAGTCATCAGCAACATTGCAGCAACGTTTTGCTGCAGTAATCTGGACCCAGCTTTAGTGCGTGTGCGTGTGTGCGTGTGCGTGTGTGTGTGTTAAATGCAATCAAATATACTGCCCACTTTTTTTTTAAATTTTTTTTTTTTAAAGCGAATGTTTCTTTTTTTCTTTCTTTTGAACCGAGATTTATGCCTGCCACCTTCATATTTTAGTTTTTGTCCTCATAGTGAAAATAGAAATGTGTGCCTACCACATTAAAAAATATTGCACTTCCCGTCTATAATAGTTTGTTTTACTTCATTTCTAAACTGAAAGTACATCTTTTTTGGTCAGAAGGCTACTTTTTGGTACAGTAGGACAAAAAAATTCTAAAAAATGGTGACATTTAATTTTGTTATTTTTTGGTTGAAGGACCAAAAAGTGAAATTCACTGGTCCATTTAATTCAGTTTTCAGTCTTTGGACTAAAATATCAGTGTTGCCTAGGGAACATTATAAAAACCTTCTTTGAATATTAAAGACAACATTTTTATTTTGAAAAACATCTCTTATTTTTCATTCAGTCATTTCTTAGTTGCTATCGAGGCCAGAAATCTGAAATGGGTATTGCTGAAAAGAGGAAAAAATTTACTCAAATTTACCACCAATAATTTTTTGTTTTATCCACCATGACTTCCTAGCTAAGGAATAAAAAATATGACTAATTAATGGAAAATTCGCCGTTTTTTAAATAAAACTGTTGTTTATTTCAAAAACCAATTATTGTAGAAAAAAACTTTCCGCGATAAACTCCTATTTTTTAACGACAAATTAATTTTTATAACCATGAGATTTCAATAAACAGAAAGTTATTCTGAGTTAATGGCAAGTGAAAATATTGGAAGAAAACTTCATTTCGCTGTTTCACGATAACATTTTCCGTTTTAATTCTACAGTTGCAGTAGGTCTTTACATAATTAAAGCCCACAAATTTTCCTACAAAAAATATTGTATAGTTTTTGTCATACGGTTAACAGTAACGTCATTGGTGCATAAAGTACGGTGTGCACTAAGAGGGGAATTTTTTTACTCCCTGAAAACTCGGGCTCATCCAAAAAAAAAGGAACCAAAAGCTTTCCCTTTTTGGCACACAATGTACTATTTTTTCAAAAAATATAGTTGAGAAACGTATCTTTGCTCTATAGTTTGTGGGCCCTTCGGTTAGGAAACGCTTAGCTGAGGGTTAGTGCCATTTATGAATATCGGCCTCACTATTTCAATCGCATGCAGAAATATAAAAAAATACTCCATCAAACAAATTGGTCGTTACAATTTACGATTTTTTTGATCGAGAATTCACTCGATTAAAGCTTTTAGCAAAACAATCTACTTCGTTTAGCAGACGTCGGGCGTAGAAAAGAACATTTTTCATTTGAATACGTCTCATTTTCATTGGCCTAGTCAAGAAGGTGTAGGTAGGCATTTCCCAACCTCTAAATATATTTCAGGCTACGGCTACTTTCATTTTTGAATCCTTGTACCTATCTTTTCATATCCGCAATAATTAGTAATCTGCGGGTAGGTTTTCCAAAAATTAGGATAAGACTTTGTATTTTCACTTCCAGCAAAGGTGTAAATTCCAATCAGAGTTGGTACTTTCCTACTTTTTTATTTTTATTTTATAAACCTGCAAATTAATATGTACGAATCACTAACTTTTTATGCGTACGAATGACAGCACCGTGCATTTGTTTTAAACACCAAACGATAACATATGCAAAATGGCGTAGATAGCTCCGTCGTAAGGTGGGAGGTCCACACATTTTCAGTCGTCTCTTCTGACTCCCTCCTCCGATCAAAGATCACGAAAACCGACAAAAATACATAAATTTCAGAGATTGATAACTTTTGTTCTTTATCAAGGGGTTCAGACCCTCAGGACTCCTTTTACGTGCATTTTAATTTATGCACTTTTATGACGCTATAGATATACAGTCGGGAATTACTCCAAGTTTTCGCTAATTTTCCTGTTCGCA
Source organism: Ericerus pela (assembly GCA_011428145.1). Classification (NCBI taxonomy): domain Eukaryota; kingdom Metazoa; phylum Arthropoda; class Insecta; order Hemiptera; family Coccidae; genus Ericerus; species Ericerus pela. Next base: position 495,565 of record WOFM01000008.1, read on the forward strand.
AACCTTTTCCATACCTTTTTGATGTGTATTTTGAGTTTCACTTTACGAGTTGGCAAAAAATTCTGATTTGAGATATTTTCACCAAAAATTTTGCATTTGATTCGATAAGTATTATTATTATTATTATTATTATTATTATTATTATTATTATTATTTGTTTTGATGGGGAAGGAAGTTGTCTATTTTTTTTCATGCACGTTTTGGTATTCCTTCGACGGTTCTGTTTCTTCGTTGGTTGTTGGAAAATGGTATATTAAATCCGACAACGTCCGTAGAAATTGTGTTTAAAAGTGACAACGAAGATGTTGCAGAGTCATGTGGTTTCATTTGTGAAGATGAAAACAACAGTTGAAGAGAAGAATAAGAAGAAAAAAAAAACTATGCCTACCTATTCCGACAAAATTGGCGGAAAAGGGTACGTCAAACCGCAGCAGTAATAAAAGGCGGAATAGATGTGTGACGAGGCTTTAAGGAACAAGAAAAATGAAAAAAAAAAAAAAAAAAAAAAAGAGTAGGCTAACTATTGTAGGGAAAAAGTGTATATTGGTTAAACTTGATTTGGGAGTTTGTTGTCTGCGGTCACGCATTCCATCAATCAGTCCTCTACTCGGTTAATTGCGTCTGTGTACTGAGCGACGTGTACAATTCTTTTTTTTTTCAGCTTCACCCTTTTTAAGTAGGTTTCCTGGGAAAATGTACTCGTTAACCTCATTTTATTACCCAATGTATCTTAACGCAGTATTTAGGAACCAGTTTGACTTCTCCCTCTTTCATTTTCTCGAGGAAGCAGTAAAACTTTCACTTTGTAAACCTTTTCGCTGCTCGATCAACCAGAATTTGACCCTCATACTGATAGGACCAAGTTAAATTTCGTCTGTCCCTAATTTCATTGTCGAATAAATATATTTTACTTTTTTTTGTAATGGATTTACTTTCTCTCATAGGCATTGGAAATATATTAGTTTACACATGGGTAGATTCTACCACCCAGGGTTGCATATCACAGAATTTTGTAGGTACAGTTTCTATAAAATTAGGGGGCTATTCTACAAAAAAATCCTCATGACGTTAACTTCATTTAACAACTTGAACCTTATCGGAATAGTTCCTCGATTTTATAGAAACTGCACAGAATTCCATGACCTCAGACAAAGCTAAAACAGTATTTTGTAGGTATTGCATTGGGCAAAAGTGCAGATTTGAACTAGCAGAATAGTACGTAAATGAGATGAACTTCGTTTTTGGATTTTTGTTCACACGATGAATAATTTGCAAATCTGTTTTTTTTAATGAAAGTTAATGCATTAGTGTAACCTGTTAGTTATCGAATTTTCTGTTTGATTTATGAAATAATTTTTCAAGAATCAAAACTACGTCACCCAGCTAAATACGAGTATGGGTACATTAGAGGGTTGTCTGCATTGTGGACTAATGCAACAAAGACGTTGTTATGGACTACATTTAGTCCTACTTTACCCGCCATTTTAAAACGTCTTTATACCTACCTATTTCAGACCACTAACCATTTCCAAACCCGTTCTCGCTACACTCAAACATACCTATGGGCACCTGCTATGTTTCACACGCTTAAATTGATTTCACCTCATAAACAGCAAATCCAGAGTAATAAAATGTACACTTTACAATGTGTCAAGGTTGACACTTTGAAGTGAACACTTTCAATTAATGGACTAACCAGAACACCTACTGTTTTTCCATGTTTTTCCTTTATTCTTTTAATAATACAAATATAGGTGAACACTGAAAAACAGTACATAAAAAACTATTTAAAATTCGATCAGTCAAATATAGAGTATATTCCTTATGCAATCTATTGTAATCCAACATACAGAAGTACATATATCCACTGGCACCCTGTGTGTTCTAGCCACTCGATATTAGCCCTTAGAACTCCAGAATTCATCGTAATTCTTCCATTAAATCAAAGGTTTTGACAGCCTTGCTTACTCCCCTAAGGAAAGCCACCGCACTTTGCCTTCAAAAACCTCAAATGTGAACCAGCAAGCAATCTTGATTTCCAGAGAGAACTGACTTACCAACTGGCTGTTCTAAAAATCAAAACCTTAAAACCTAATTCACTTTTGGTCAAGGCACAAAAGCCTATATTGTTTTCTCATGGTGAAGATAGTCAAAGTTAACGTTTATTTATAATATTTTAGCCTATAGTTAAAGGTAATTAGAGTTAAGTTTTGAGTATTTCTAGTGTATTTTTTTGTAAATTTTAATAACTAAAATTCCTCATTTTGAGGCAAATAAAATCATTCGTTTCATTTGCTGTCAAAATCGTCTTTGGTTGAGCTTCTCTCAACACGGGACAAATCACATCGAGTCTCTCCATAACAGCATCAATAAAGTGAAAAACTTACCAACAGTTAAACACTCGCCCTTATTTTTAAGCATTTAACTCAGTTTTCAGCCTCTGTACTTTGATTACCGCATCTGACTTTCTTATTAAATTCTCTTTCATTACGCATTTCCATTCGTAGGTATAGCATTCAGCAGTTCTCTGTGAAATTTTCGTAACCATATATTTTCCATAATTTGCACTCGACGCTCGACTGTTTACACGATAGGTAACAGCGGGCGCGGGGGTGAGAGCAGATTCTCATTTTTGTCCGCTTTCAACTGAACTGAAATTTTACAAATCTCATCCCTCGAATTCCGTAACATTACACGTTTTCTCATTTCTCGTTTGCACTTAGACGTTGCTCTTTACAAAAATTTTAACGCTTGCTCCCGTAGCATTCGCATGTCGTTGCAGTCGACGCCTTTGTTCGAAATTTATTGAATAAGTCGGCCGCTCTCTCCAGTGATGGTGGTTGGTGCTATGTACCGGTGGGTTTGGTGAAACGTAATTCGCGAACGAAAATGGGTAAAGCCATTCTCGCCATTATACGAACTCCTATAGCCTACAGAATAGGCATTGTGTAGTCGGTACCTATGTTACAGCGAATACCATAAACGAAAATATACTATAATAGAAGAGATAGGTTATGTACACGAATCGGAAGAGAGATAGCGAGAAAGAATTGCAACGAAGATATTATAAGGAAGAGTAGGACGAGAAAAAGGACAACTTGGAGGATGCTGTCGAGTGGGTGAGTGAGAAGCGAAATACTACCCTCGTTTTTCGTAACCAAAATTACTCGGAAATTTAATGAAAAATTTCGACGCAGCAAATTTTAAATAATAAGCTACTGGAACATGCACAAATTCACACGCACATATACAAGCGCGCGCGCGCACACACACACACACATACACACACACACACACACGCACACACATTATCAGCCGCTTTACAAGTTTAAACTTTTATAAATGACGAAGGAGACGGCGATATTTTGGCGAGTTGGCTGAAAGTTTTCACGCCTGCTGCACCATCCGCACGAAACTATCATTAATAAAGGACCGATTATTCATCCGTTCATAAAATAACGTGCGGCTTTTGTGGACTAATTTCTAAAAAGTATCGCCTCATTCCACACCACCCTCGTCGACCCCTCCCCTTCACTGCCGAACAATCCCTTATATAAGCGTAGATTTGGAATCGGTTAGGTTATTACGTTCAGGCTGCTGTGTATGCAGAGAGAATAGTGTTGTCTATGTAGACCTATGTGTACGTATCTGCATATAGGTATGCTACCTCCTTTTCCTCTATTTCTGTTCACCCTATAAAACTAACCATCACACTTGTTAGTCGGTTGCACACACAAACACAGTGCAACAAAAATAAAAGAAAAAGAAAAAAGAAAGCAAAAAGAAGCTAACAGACAAAAAAGCTTGGCTCTTTATTTGTTGTTTTTTTTTTTTGTTTTTGTTATTTTTTTTGGCTTTTGAAGAAGGTGGTGTATTTTTATCCATTGAAATTGAAAAAAACAGTCGGACGAAGAGCAGAAAACCGAATAAAAGAGGGCAAAACCAGACAGAGAAAGTGAGACAGATAGAGAGCTTGAGACAATGAAGAGTGGAAGCCATCGGTGGAGAGGAGCACAAGTGCCAAGAGCTTTAATGTTAACGCGTTCGCCGGTAAAATAACGCTTAACGGTCGAATTTATGGCAAAAATTATGGTAGTTATGGAATATTAGGGAATAGTTTTTATTACACGGGCCAGAAACCCACGTCGCGTTTATGTCCCGAGATTGTATGTAACAGCTGCTACGAACATACTCGACCCAAGAGTACAAGCACTTTTTTATTTATTATTGTAAATTCCTTTTTTTTCTTCTTTTTTTTCAACCCCTATTTTTCATTCATTCCTATTTTTTCCCATTTTTTTTATTTTTTATTTTTCTGTTTCTTCTCCAGAAAAACACTAACGTAGCTACAATATTAAACGGATTTTTACTCTATAGTTATGATGAGGTAAAAGGGTGGTGCGGACGAATGATTACATAACCTGTGCTCGAGTAGCCTATAAGTTAGTGTTTTTTTTTTTTGGGGGGGGAGGGTATTTTTTCTCGTATACCTGAGTGTGCAAATGCTACGAAGGTATTTTTTAATTAATTGTCGGGTAAAAGTTGCGGAAATTCGTTTAGGGTAGGTAGGTACCTGCAGCAAAGTAGCGCATAAGCCGGCGGAGATGAGACAGGATGTGCAAAATGGTGTAATGGATGTTAGATTCACGAGGAAAACATGTTGTGGCAAATGTTTTTTTTTTTGGTTTTTAGGCATTATTTTTCATTATGATCTTAATTTTCTTGTTTCTACTTTACGATGTGGCCACTTTCTTTCTCGGTGCTCCATATCCCAATACTTTTTCCATTTAAAACGTTTATATTATAAATCAAACTGACAGGTGGACTGCGTATTATGGGAGGGAGTATAGCTGTGCATAGCTTTCTAATTATGATTCGAATCTGTCTAAAATCCAAATTCAAAATTTATTCTCCTCAAATAACACAAACACCCTGTATACAACAAAACTATACCTTATATACATACTAAGTAAATTCTTTTGAAATACATTACAGACGTCTAAGTAATAAACAAAAAATAATATACACATTCCAGAATACCAAAATTTATAATCTGACATGAATTATTACTCTCGTTTTTCAGAATTAAAATCTTGCAAATCAATGTCCTCGTCTTTCATAAGTGATATTAACTAATAAGGCTACCCTTTTTATGAAATTACAATAAAAAATTTAGTCAGCAAATTTCTTTGGTGTTCTGTACAAACTCAAAAAAATTTGTAAATTTGTCAAATATATATGAAAATTGTTTAAGCCTATACTTATCACTTTCCACAAATTGCAAAAGTCATCAAATCCACCTAGGGAGTGACTGACATGCCATTTCCTCCATTTTCTATTAGAATTATGCTACTTTGAAAAACCAATAAGAAATTTCCTTAGAGGTGGTATCTTTCTACTTTAAGAAATCTCTGAAAGGAAAATCCTCTGAAAACTTTCCTACAAAACTTCATGTAAATCACTTTTTCCACACAATTTGGATCACTCTAATTGATACAATTTTGTTCAACCTAAAATTAGAATTCTTCTATCAATTGAAGGCTTTAATAATGCTTTTTGGATCTTTATCCTTGTGAAATGTTTCACATATTCCGTAGTATATGGAATTATTTTATTTTGTTTGTGTTTTAAAAGCCTATATTTATGGCTAAGTTCAAATTTATTGCAATTCAAATAGAAAATTTAACTACATATTGTAACAAACTAACTAAAACTTTAAGATTTTGGTTGATAATCATGAAAGATGGAAAATGTATGTTTCTTTCCAACAACTCATAATTATGTATACTTATTCCTGGACTCTAACTGATTTCAATGAGAAAACCAGATACCACAGATTAATAAGTTGCATTGTCGTTGTGTTTCAAATGGTCCTCCATTCTAGATTTTGATACCATATAAATCTGATGGTTCTCTAAACTCTTCGGTTACCTTATACATCAAATCTACTCATGAGAAATTTTATTCTACATCAAGAAATTCAAAGGTTTGTCTTCGAATATCTGATTGATGTAGCCTTTCTATGAATCCCGTTTGCTATATTCTAGAAGTTTGTAGCTGTTCTTTCAGTATGTCTTATAAAATAAATTTTCTTCATTTTGAATCTCGTGTTTTGTTCAAAATTATGTTTTGTTGAATTTTATTCTCAGGTATGTAGTGGTAAAATAATCAACGTTTCATTGATGTTCATCCATATCAATTCTTAAACAGTTCTAAATCCATAAAATACGTATCTTTTAAACTTTTTATATATGATATTGAGGGTTCTATCAATCTCAACAATTTTGGCTTATCTGGACTGTTGTCTTCCTCCATTTTAAATATTAAAATATAAAATTATGTGACCGTATATTATGGTTTATCAAAATATGTAACCACCGTCTGTTGGATACCACAAACATCTCATCTGCATTTTCTGTTTCAAAACCAAATATGATCTAGAACTAATGGGTGGTGTGACTTCACAGTCATAGGTACCTGTTAACTGACCTACTTTGGTGATCTGTCGGTGAGTGGTCAGATTTTAATGATCGCTGACATACATTCTGTTCACCGTATTTTGAAATATACAACTATTCTATATTAGTTTTATCTTTACAGTTGTATAGATAAATGTTTTGGTAGTAGTCCGTTGGTGAGTTCATGAAAAATTCGTAGACAAGGATAGAATGAGATGGTTTTTTTTTTTTTTTGCCTGTTCTTGCAATTTATTATCTAATGTATTTAGCTTGAATTTTTTCTGCCAATTTTATTAAGGAAGGCGCGCAGCGAGGGGGCCAAAAATTTTTTGGGCTTCTTGGCTTCCCCGTAGCTACGCTACGGTATGCTTCAAACTTTATTACGAGTATATGGAACGTTAAACGAAAAGAAAAATAAATCGTCGAAAAGAGGACAGTTTAGGCCATTGTATTTGAAATAAATTTGAAAATACGACAAAATTGTGAGTAACATTTTTAGTAAGATTAAAGTAGAGCTTCTTACTCGGTGATCCACAGACTATGGAAGGTTGGCGAAGAGAGTTCAGGGGATGAGCGGATGAACCGCAGGAAGAAATTAATAATAAAATAATTAATAAGTAAAGTAAAATCGGATCGTGTAATGTAAAACGTGTAAGTAAATTAAATATCAAGAACTTTAGGAAGCCTTGGACTAAATACATACGTAAATAATTTTAACACTATAATGTAAACTCGAATGTATAATTAGCTAGAGTGGCTTTATAGAATTAGATGTAAACACAGGAATTCTTAGCGAACTAAATTTATAAAATCGAATAATTCAGTTGGTACGCGATTACGACGTCAGCAGTAACTAATGAGTAATCTGAAGTTCAGTAAAGGTTTTACAGTATCATGTTACCATATGAGCTGCGTTCAGTGGCTTGGTGCTCAGCCTTGCAACCAAGAGGTTGTGGGTTCGAGACCATTCACCGTCACACTCCCTACCCAAAATGGTGGTGTATTTTGGCGTTTGGTTCAATTGGTGCTCTCGCCTACAATTGAAAAATTCATGTTGGGAGACCATTGGCCTCCAGATGCCGGTCGACCCCTCCCTCTGTATCGATATCATTAAAATAAAAACAGAAAAAATAACATTAAATAAATGCTAGGTAAATTGGGAACAAATTGACCTATAGAAACCAAAATGGGTAGGCCTGTTTCTTGTGTTAGAGGAACATATCCATACTATATTTCTTGAAAATTGGATGAGAATTGCAGTCTTTACTGAGGTTAGCCCCTTCAACGGTCCCAGGGCATGAACCGAGCCAATCTCAGTCACATTTAAAATTGTATTAGTGAATGTCTATTTCACATTTTGTGACTATTGCTTAAAAATTACTTATTTTGAAGCCATTATACTGCCAAAAATGTTACATAATCACACCTATCAAACTTACCATAAAACCAATTCACATCAAATTTGAATAGTCTTGTCCTCGAATTATTAGTAATGTTTAGTTCAAATTTCTTGACTATGGAATGAAAATTAGGTCCTATATCGTTCTAATAAGAATTGTATATACAACAGCCAACACAGGTGTAAATAATAAATAATTACGAATTTCCAAAAAAAAAGGTGCCAAACTTTTCCTTGGGTGATGAAATGAAAAACGTACTTACTCCCAACCCAGGGTCTTTTTATCTGCGCGAAATTAATCGTAGAGAACCTACGAAATAATCACCAGTAAAGTTGGTGAGTAAAATGGATGCGTTGCCAACCAAATTAAATCACTGTAGGAATTTATAAGCTATTAGTGTACCCAAACTCTACTAGAAATTAGTATAATGCTGAATTTTACGTTGTTTAGAATGAAAAATCACGATTCAAGTCGTTAGTTAGCCATAGTGTCGAGTAATCCTATTTTCAAGGCACGTAAAAATAAATAGCACCTAAAATAAGGCATCGTGGATAAAACCAGAACATTATTACTGTAGGTAAATTTTTTTGTGTGTGTGTCTGTAAAGCATAATATTGAAACTAATCGCAGAGACCGCATGTCAAACATCGACCGACAAAATTGGTTTGAAGGTATTATAAATGACTTATTGTCACGCTACAAATGTAGTTAAATTGAGAAAAAAAAAAGAAATAACTCATTCAGTGATGGCAGTTTGTTCTAATCTATTCCCTTTTTTTTTTTTATTTGTTTCAGGTAAGCACGTTCCCCATTTTATTACGTTGAGAACTATTTTCGTAAGTATTGTCTCGTAGCTTTATTAATGATCATTATTATTTTCTGCTGCTAAATATTTTCAGTACTGTCAATATTCGAGGAAAAGTATGAGTTTTACAGGTTAGAATTATTTTTCAGGGGTTCATCATTTTTTAATTTTTCACCCGTATGTTACCCATACGCTACTGTGTCATCAGAAGAATTTTATAGTCTAGCATATTCTTCAGTTATTATGGCCAGAAGCATAAGCGCAAATAGGGGAACGGGGGGGTACTTGGCCCCCAAAAAATGTTTTGAAAGTATTTTTAAAATTTTTTTACCTCTATGATATTTATATCGTTATTGTAATACATAATACGCGACATGATTCTAGAAATACTAAATTAAAAACTAATAAACAAAAAAACAAGTCATATGAAATTTTATGTTGGTTTGTAGGGGCCATGACTCCCCAAATTTCAAACTCCAGTTACGCTTATAACCAGAACTGTTTGATTGATTTTTAGAGAAGAGAATAAGGTAATATTTAATTTCGGAAAAAACATAAAATATACGTACAAAAGAAAAGTAATGTAGTGTTGGGGTCAGTTTTTTCCTCTCATTTTAGTTTATTTCTGCCCTGTCAGCGAGGCCTTTCTCACCACAGTCGTGTTTCGACCATCATGAGAGTAAGATGGTTTGATTGCAATTCTTATTTCTTTACTTTTAAAATTGTAATTTATTTATTTCAGAAGTTATGTTTCCGTAAGGTTATTGTGGAAATTTCTATGAGTGCTTAACCTGATTTATCTGTACTTATTGATAACCAGAAATATTTTGGAGATGTGTTTATTTTGCCTTATGAGTACCTTACCTCAGTTCTATCCAGTCTTATCTGGAATTATTTTAAGAACTCATAAGATAATATAGGTAAGACAAAATAAATGCTGCTCCAGAGGAGGATTTATTCATACTTACGCGGACTTATGAAGAATTAGATGAATTTTCAAAACATACACCCGCGTATTTTCGTATGTTTCTTAATGTTAAGTTGGACTTCAGTACTCGTTAGACCAGGTTTATCCTATACTTATACATGAGAGTAACAGATAAAATATTACTTAAGTAGGTAGAGAATCTTTACAAACTGTAATTATCATTCTAGAATACAAGTGATAACATTGTTCATTGATAAGGAAGTAAATAACTAAATAGGTAGTGTGATTGGTTGATGATATTATAGAAATATATTATCAATCTTGATTGAGAATAAACATAATTACCTATGGTGAATATATAAATTTTTATAAATAATCATGGCATTATTCCCCGAAATAGTGAATTTGAATGTTCCAAAATTACATCACAGTTCCAGATTTTCAACTATAACTCAAAAACCAACGAACAGATTCGAACCAAATTTCATTCAAATTTTCCCTAAATACCGCAAAATGCGTAACATATTAAAATTTCATCGTTGAGTTTTCTTTTGTTGCGATGAAAATTCGTTTTCGTTAAGTGGCATTCGAACAAATTCCCAAATTTCTCTACTCAGTTCCGGATTTTCAATTATAATAATTCATAAACCACCGAATGAATTAGAACGAAATTTCATCCAGATCATCCTCAAACATTGAAAAACAACCCACTAAAATTTCACTGCTAAGCATCGGTCAGTTATGGAGATAAGTCGTTTGAAACGCAGAAATAGTGACCAAAATCAAATTAGGTACCTATCCCAAATTAAAAAGGAGTAAAAACACTGTAAATTACCGAAGTATCATTATCATATTTTAATTAATTCAAATGAAAAAAAAAAAAAGAATAACAAACTACTTTTTCTTCAACTTTTCAATTGAGACCAAAAATATTAAATCAAAACACACAGTGATTCCAACTGTGATCATTTTATGATTTAACAAGTTTTCCACAACCAAAATTATAAATACTAGCCTGTAAGTTCGGATAAGTCAGATGAAACCTAATTTTCCATAAGTAAGTAAATACTGATAAGTTTCCATAATGCGGCATAATATTTGCCCATAAATTTCCACAATACTCCTCCTGGTTTCCTAAGTCACTGAGGCATCTGTCCATATAGCTTGAAGTTTTCCTTGGTTTCTGAACTTGTTATTCTAAGGAGATGTTATTAGGTACCTATCTATAATATCGACCCATTCTCTTCTTTTTATACGCTTTTGAATAAGTTATGATTTTTGAGCTCCTCATTCGAATGAGAATAACAATTATGGACGTCAAACGTAAGTTTGATGCGCAATACGCATTGCGCATTATTTTACAGTGTGAGAGATGAGTGACCTGAGGAAAAATTGTATTTCTTATTTTTTCTGGTGCCTACGTATTAATTGTGCCCTGATGGTGTGTGTTTGCAGGCTTGCACACAACAGTAATGAGTTTTGAGAAGTTCTGCTCATAGAAACCAGCCATAAAATCCATTGTGAAACAGCATACAGATTGTCTCACATTTGAAAATTTTATGCTCTGAAACAACCTTTCCAATTTTCAGCACTCGAAGTATTCTATGAGATTTATGGTAATTGTTTTTGGCAAGTGTGTTTGAGCTTTTATGTTTGCGAAAGCTGGGGCTAGTTATTTGTTTTAATTGCTCAGTAGTATGAGACGTTCGAATATGGCTTTAAAATTGGTTGGTTCACTTATTACGAATCTTTTAACGACCGTTTCGTTCTTCGATATGCACAACTCTAACGCAGGTACGTCGAATACTCTACTTGCGAGGTTGAACATTAATTGGTATCTAGGTATAGGTACGTTTTCTTTTTTACTTTGGAATTCTTATCATATCAAAGAACTTTAAGTTGCGAAAAATGAAGAAAACTTGCATATGTTGAGCTACACGAAGGTCGAAGAGCAAAGTACGCATCTAAAGAAAAAGGAAGAAGATTTTGTGTTTTCATACAGTTGTTTGCATTGTCAAACTGGTCGTCTCTTCACGACTTCAATTTGTAAGCTTTTTCGCACTTTAAAGTTGGTAACTAATGTGTACCCAAGAAAAGGCTTTAGAGAGGTAGCCTGCAGTGAACCAGCAGCCCATCTATACCAACCCTATAACGTGCGCTCCAACAATTCCTTTTTAAATATGATTTTACACTAACAGAAAATTCTAACTACTGTCAGGTCCTTGTTTTTGTTCCTTGTTTTTAATGGAGTATTATAACTTTTGCAGAGAAAACTTGATAATTGCGTATAATTATTGTCGGTCAGGTCGTGAAAAAGATACTAATATGTATGAATTGAATTGGATGGAACTGTGAACCTAGCCTTTGTCTAATCTATATTCGGTTTAGAGCAATGAAAATGTAGAAAAGGTCGAGGATGAGAGTGGAGAAGAATTTACTCCTTATAGTTAATCTTATACGACGAATTCCCCAATCGAAAATTTCAAATCTCGCCCTTTTGTTGTATTTTGCGCACGACTATTGGAAACGAAAAACTGATTAAGTACTGCTGTTTATGGCGTATCTATGGATAATAAAAAAAATGGTGAGCTCGCTTCGCAAGTGGTCGTAAAAATAAAGTCGTGAATGTCGTACTACAAGTTGGCGAGCAAATCGTGAAATTTGAACAGAAAAAAAAAAGGATAAAGGGATTTAATGAAATGACAATCGGTAGAAACATTCACCGAATGTGCGTTTATTGAATATCCTCGTCTAACAGCGGCGTATCTACCTGATGTAAGTTATTAAGTTTTTTGGTCGTAGATATTCATATTATGTGGATGACTGTACGTTAGGCATTTTCGTTTCTCTACTCGAATATTATCAACCCCCTTTTTTTTGCTCCTAATTTTTGAGTCAGTGTTTCAAAAGTGGGATGAGACGATTGCGATACTATTTGTTTGTGATATTAAGTATTCAAGTCGAGTTAAATTATTGTTTGAGTTTATTGTTGTATGTTTAAATGTAGTTTCATTTCTACTTTCTGGTTTTATATCTTAGCCGTGATAGGAAATCTACCAGCTGCATGCAATTCAATTTGTTGACTTGCTGGCATAGTTTTCTTTAGGTTAGTTATAGTTGAATTAAGTTAGGGTAAATGTACCTGTGGGGATTCGTCCCGCTGTGAGGCTCGGCCTCCGCCGACAGGCGATACGTCGATCTTACGATCGACGTATCAAACGTAATTAAATTACGAACTCGCACATCGTCTACATAGACGATGTGCGGTCGCATACGAAGCGGGCTACGTAATTATATACGTAGCCACTCGCTTATACGTAGCCTGGCGCGGCTCGTATATACCCGCGCCATACAAGCTACGTTTGCCCAACAGTTCCCGCTCTTTTCCGGCACTGTACGCTACGTAGGTTGGCTGCCTATACACACAACGGCGTAGACTTATCGGGACACGGACTTATCCTTCTGATGTGTGGCAACTTACCCGGTTCCCACACGCTGGTGACCCCGACGTGATTAGGTAAGTCTCGACTTTGGTAAGTCTTGAGGTATAAGAGGTCTTTGGACCCCTTAAGGCGCTAGCAGCGCTATTACTCCCTCCGGGCGCTAGAAGCGCTGGCGCTAGCAGCGCTTTAAATGAGGTGAGGCTAAACGTAAATATTACTGTTGTGGTGGTTGAAAAATTTTTACAACCATTCCCTGGAGTCGTTTTATGTTATTGGTAGTGATCTAGTTTATGCAATTTGCTAGTGATCACTCCCAAATTAAAGTCTGTTAGTGGAATTTTACCCCCCTGAGAAATATATTTGCCAGTCTATTAAGGACTGGGCAGGGATAAACAGCACTGGAGGACCCAAGTGAGAATCATCCTCTCACCCCTCCTGCCTCTGCAGCTAACCTCCAACCTACTGTATCCACATCTGATACAGATAGGAAAGCTAGAAGAACTCAAGCACAATTGTTAGAAATTAATATCTCACAAGAGGAAATAGCAGTTCACTGGTAAAATACTCCCTGCAGATTCCGTTTTAGCTGAAACTTCTAGTTTTGTTGCTGAACCACAAATCTTAGGTTGCAACGCAAATACTCTTGGTCAGTCAGTAAACTCTGCAAATCCGCAAAATAGGATGGAATCTCTTGAGGATAGAGCTAGGTTAGCAGCCCAACAAGCTGCAGAAGCTTTGCGCCTACAACAACAGACGCAAGCTGAAAATGAAAGGCTCCATCAAGAGTTAGAACAACTCAGACTACAGCATGAACAACCTCCGGTTCAGCTACCTGCTGGTCATCCCGTTGGTCAAGAAAATTTAGACATTTTCAACCAGTTCATGCGATTCATGGAAATTCGAGAGCAGAACAGAGCTCCGAATGCAAATTTCGATGCAAGAAAAATTAAAATAAAAGTACCAGAGTTCCTCCCAAGGGAAGTAGATGTCTGGTTATCATTACTAGAAGGCAAATTCAAAAAAGAAAAACTCCCAGATGAACTCAGATATGAACACATCTGTGGAGATATGCCAGCTGAAATAATGAGGACTGTTCCAAATATAATGGAATGTCCGAATGATGTAGTCAATAAATATGAGTGGTTCTGTAATAAAATCCGAAACATTTATGGTAAAACCGATGATGAAGCCATCAACCAAGTCATGGGTGGCATGAAACTTGGAGATGAAAAACCTTCAGTATTCATGGCCAAATTAATCAAGACTGGTGGCAAAATGGTTACACCAATGGTAATTGCAAATCAATTTAGTAAGCAATTACCCACCAGTGTGTCACAATTAATATACACACTTGGTGCAAATCGTGCAGAAAATGTAGAAAGACTGGAATATCTAGCCAAGATTGCTGATGATGCCCTACAGGCCAGTGTCAACCGACCTTCTGTAGCTGCCTTATCATCAGAGGTTGAGACTAATGAGCTGAGAGCACAAATAGCCCAGCTAAATAAAAACTTTCGTGAATTAAAAAATGAAAATAGAAACTTAAGAAAAATGAATTCAAATCAAAATAATAACTCGAAAAAACGCGATTATAGAAATAATAATAGGCAATCTAGGTCCAGAGACCGAAAGCCTAACAATAATTCAGAAAGAAGGGGTCGTAGCCCAAGAGGAACTCCCCCTCGCTCAAAATCTAAAAGTCCCAACCGAAAACCATACAACAATAAGTGGTGCTACTAACACAATCTATTTGATGAGAAAGCCACTAAATGCACACCAGAATGTGCCTGGTGGGCTGTAAAAAGGCCTGAGTCATCAAACTAGAACGAGGGGCCCTCTCTGCGGCTGATGTCCCCTCGGAAAAATATTCACGCCGCCTGTTCATAAAGGACAGGACAACTAGGAGAAGGTACTTGGTAGATACAGGTGCAGACCTAAGTATCATACCAGCTAGCAAAACACAAAAAGTACGAACTCCGAAATACTATCTCCGTGCAGCAAATGACCTGAACATTTCTGCCTACGGCTTAGAGACCAGCGAAGTGAACATTGGTTTGAGACGTGACATGACGTGGTCCTTCACCATTGCGGACGTCCCAAATGCGATCCTTGGTGCTGACTTTCTAGCACAATTTGGCTTGTTGGTCGATTTGAAAAATTCTAGGCTTATCGACTCAACTACCGGTATATTTGTGGAAGGCAAATCGCTAATGTACAAAATTGACGAAGCGATAGATAGCTGCAGCAAACTCAATGAGAAGTTGATGAAAATCTTTTCTCATTTCCCTGGCATAAACCAGCCATGTTTCAAACGAGACACTCCCTATAAACATGACACAGTCCATGTAATTGAAACAAAAGGACAACCATGTACTGCGAGAGCCAGGAGACTTGCTCCTGATAGGCTCAATGCAGCTAAAGAACTATATGATCAAATGATCAAGGAAGGAATAGTCCGACCATCAAATAGTTCTTGGAGCTCGCCGATTCATATGACGAAAAAGGCGAATGGCAAATGGAGAATTGTAGGGGACTACCGTGCCTTAAATGCCCAGACAATCCCTGACCGTTATCCTGTTCCAAATATAATGGACTTTAACGTGAATATGAGGGGAAAGACATTGTTCACTAAAATGGACATAAATTGGGCATTCCACCAAATACCCATGGCCACACAGGATATCCATAAAACCGCGGTTATCACCCCGTTTGGATTATTCGAATATCTTCGAATGCCATTTGGACTTCGCAATTCGGCGCAAACTTTCCAGCGATTTATCAATGGATTGTTTAGAGATTTACCATTTGTATATGCATATCTGGATGATATATGCATATGCTCAGAAGGCGGTGAGGAGGAACACGAGAAACATGTAAGAGCCGTATTACAGCGTATACACACTGCCGGCCTTACTGTCAACCCTGCAAAGTGCGAATATGCACAAGCAACTATTGATTTTCTCGGGTATACAATCTCGACCGAAGGTATTTCTCCAACGAAGACCAGAGTGCAGTCAATCTTAGAGTTCCCAAAACCTAAAACGGTTGCAGACATGCGACGATTCTTGGGGATGGTGAACTTCTATCGACGTTGCATGCCCAATGCAGCTGCTGAACAAAGCAAGCTATTTGCATTGTGCACCACAAACAAAAAACGGGATAAAACTCCTATTGTTTGGGACACCGAAGCTGAAAAAGCCTTCGAAAGTGTTAAAAACCTGCTAGCAAATGCAACATTATTGGCTCACCCAGACGACAGTCTGCCGTTATGCATATCAACCGATGCTTCTGACTTTGCGATTGGTGCGACATTGTACCAAATGAAAAATGACTTAAATCAACCGCTCGCATTCTTCTCTAGAAAGCTTTCCAAAGCTGAAAAGAATTACAGTACCTACGATAGGGAATTACTGGCGGTCTATGCTGCAATAAGGCACTTCAGACACCATGTTGAGGGTCGATCGTTCACGGTATATACCGATCATCTTCCCATCACACATGCCTTCACGCAGAAAACTGACCCCGTCTCTCCTAGACGGTTGAGACAGCTAGACCTAATAAGTCAATTCACAACTGATATTCGGTACGTCAAGGGAGAATTAAATATCCCTGCCGACTGTCTGAGTCGAATAAATGCTGTCTCTGCCCCTGCCCAGCTGCCTTATGCTGAAATCGCAAGAGATCAGTTAACAGATTTGGAACTCGAGGAATATTTAACCAATGAGAAAACCAATCTGAAGCTGCGGCAACGTAAAATTCCCGGTACAGATATCTTGGTAACATGTGATATCAGTACAGGCAAGGATAGGCCATTCCTGCCGAAACAATATCGTAAAATGGCGTTCGATAGTGTGCACAATTTGTCACACACAGGACCCAAAAGTACTGCTAATTTAGTAACATCAAGATTTGTTTGGCCACATGTGAAAGCCGACTGTAACCAATGGGCTAGACAATGTCTGAACTGTCAACAGTCTAGGGTCGGAAGGCACACAAAGTCGCCACTCAAGAAATTTAAAAATACAGAGCGATTCAAAATAATACACATCGATTTGGTCGGTCCATTACCACCATCTCGAGGGAACAGATACCTGCTGACTATGATAGATCGAGTAACCAAATGGACAGAGGCTATCCCATTAAAAGAGATGTCAGCCCCAACAGTGGTTGAAAAACTCTATGAAACATGGATCGCCCGTTTTGGTGTACCTGAAGTCATTGTTACAGACCAAGGTCGCCAATTTGAAAGTTCACTTTTCAATGAACTTGCGTCCAAGCTGGGTGCAAAACACAATCGCACAACAGCATACCACCCCCAAGCCAATGGTGCAGTGGAAAGGTGGCATCGTGCTCTGAAAGCTTCAATCATGGCATCAGACACAAAAAGATGGGCTGATATTTTACCCACCATCTTACTAGGACTCAGATCTGCACTACAGTCAGATACAGGATTTTCTGCTGCGCAGCTTGCGCTCGGCGAAGAGCTACGCTTACCCGGAGACTTTTTTACAACATCCCAAGATGTAAGTCCCGAATTGATGATTCAAAACATCAGAGATGATGCAAACAGCGTCATAACTCAAGCAGCTCGACATGGCCAGCCTAAAGTCTATGTCTCAAAGCACTTGGCCACCACAACTCATGTGTGGGTGCGAGACGACAGACTCAAAGGTGCATTTGAAAAGCCATATGCCGGCCCATACCAGGTTATATCACGAGACGAGAAAAATTTCGTCATAATGATAGCAGGTGAACAAAAAAAAGTCTCAATCGACAGACTTAAACCTGCATTCCTGGTTACCAATGACAAGGAAAGGCTGACAGCAACCATCAGACAAAAGGAATTAGAGGTCAAGCATAATAATGACCCATACCCTACATTGCCTGATAAGACTGACTCACAACAAATTGATAACGAGTTAGTCGAAACAAATAGTGGACAGACAAAAAGTGAAATCAAAAATAATTCACAATACGAAAATAGAATGGAACAAAATTCTGAGTCTAATTCACAAGAGTTAGGATTAGTTACTCCGAAGTTAAATAAAAACAAAAAAATCCGTCAAATTTGATGACAACATTTTGGAAATGGAATTTGATCCTTCAAAGCCTATTATCCTTAGAAAAAAAGGTAGGCCTAAAGGTTCATACAAAATTAAAAACATGCTTCCTACTCGCAAGTCTGCCCGTATTGCACAAAGAAATAATAAAAAGAAAAAAACTATGGTAGAAATTGGTAAAAACACCCTAAAAAACAACTAGAGGTAAATTAAAATAATTACCCATGTACCAACAAAAACAAATAAATTCGTGGAAAAATAAAAATTGACTTCCGCCTGACTCTGGGTCTGAACCCGTCTCGCGAGTTTCCGAACAAAATCAGCGCATGAAAAATCGCTGGTAAATAATAAAATACGGAAACAAACGAACTTAGACGAAATTCCTACGAAGCAAAGTGCAAAAAGGAATTCGCAAAAACACACTACTATACATGTTAACACGCTCATGTGTTTGTGTGCGTAAACAAAGTTTGTTGCCACGACGAAACAAAAAAAAACGAAATACTGTTTTTTACCTGTTTGCGTAATCCCACGCAAATAATAAAAATAATATGAATTCTATTCAAAATTATTGCAAATCTGTACTTGACGATTCTGCCAAAACTACAATACCGAAATACATCGAGTTTGGTATCATTTTACTAGTCTTGACAAGACGCTCATCTTTGTGGATGCTAAACGGACAGATAAGGCGAGAGAAAAAACGACCATAGTCGATCAAGTATATTTTGTAAAGCTTCATTCGTGTCTTTGCATCCTGATTGACAACGTCTAATTTGCTCTTTAAAATTTTTTCGTATTTTTATTTCTTGTCTACACTATATTTGGTGTTGCGATCTTTAAGCCCTGTACTTATTGTACTATCCTGTCTCCCTTGTTTCGAATTTATTTTCGACCTGAATTCTCGAAAAATGTCCGATAATTCTTCAAACCTCGGGTGTGTTGAATCGCCTGAAGAGCGTTTGTCCGATGAGATGCGACGACGCTGCAATGTCGATCATACCCGAGAACTAGCTCAACTCCAGGAGGCTGAGGAAGATGCCCTAATTGGCTACTCTCCCCCTCTGAGCACTGTCCGCGGTATCTTGCGAGAAATGGGTCAAGACACCCCTCGCCTAGACCCTATCCCGGACGATGTACCGCTGGAACAACAGCCATTGGCAATCCCAATGGAGGTTGTCCCCTTGGTAGAGGCCGTGGAACCCATTGTTCCCCCTCCTCCACAGGTGGTTGAAGTTCCAGTATTCCATATACCAGAACCTAGACCGATTCCTGTTCCTGTGGCTATGGTACCACCCCCTCCGTATATACCTCCCATACGAGAATCAAATAACTCGTCTGCTCGTTTCACCCCCTACTCCCGAGGCAACTCCGATCATGGACGTGGTGCTCCCCGCCATAGGGGCAGAAACAGTCGGCAATCATTCAAAGCCCGACAAGCCGCCCGCACCAACCAATACAGAAGTTTGGGCGCGGCATTAGCTTCCACCATCCACAGTTGGGAGATGGAACGACGAGATAGTAGGAGATAGGGACCATAGATAGGCACACAGCGATTGAATTCCCCCAATTGCTGCGCATGATGTCATTTTTGCGGCGCAAAAATTGGGGGGAGTGCTGTGGGGATTCGTCCCGCTGTGAGGCTCGGCCTCCGCTGACAGGCGATACGTCGATCTTACGATCGACGTATCAAACGTAATTAAATTACGAACTCGCACATCGTCTACATAGACGATGTGCGGTCGCATACGAAGCGGGCTACGTAATTATATACGTAGCCACTCGCTTATACGTAGCCTGGCGCGGCTCGTATATACCCGCGCCATACAAGCTACGTTTGCCCAACAGTTCCCGCTCTTTTCCGGCACTGTACGCTACGTAGGTTGGCTGCCTATACACACAACGGCGTAGACTTATCGGGACACGGACTTATCCTTCTGATGTGTGGCAACTTACCCGGTTCCCACAGTACCGATTATGGAGGTATTTACCCAATACGGGGTACCGTTGTTTCTTTTAAATTATTAACGCAGTCTACTGAAAAAAAAGATAGGATTGTTAGTAAGACCGTTCTAATGTACCAGTCTACGAAAAAGGTCAAAGAGATACGTCTAAAATGAGTTTTTCTCTCTTTTTGATTTTTATTCATGTTCTCTTAAATTTTTCGCAATTTTACATAACTTTTGGACAAAATAATACTGATATTTTCAAATTTATGTACAATTTGAATGTTATGTACCCCATATTTGATACATTTACCCTATGTGCGGCTACCGTGACTAATTAAGTTATTGCTGACTCGGAAAAGTTAAACCAAATGTTAAAGAATCTAAAATTTCTTCCAGTTATGTTCTATACCCTCAATATGAGAAACGTTATGAGTATTTGATTATAATTAATTCAAACTTGTTACTTAGTACAATTTTATCGAAATCATGATAGTTGAAGTGAAAAAAAAATGACCAAACACATATATGCACATCTTTCATAACCACATAAAGTGGGAATATCTAAGAAAATGAAAGAAAATTTCTGACTGAAACCTTGATATAGGTATTCAAGTTCGTTGATATTAAGTATTTTAGATTCATTATGTGATTCCATCCTCTATGATTTATTGTACATAATGAAAACTGAAGCAACCAACACTTATTTGATAAACAGAAGATGTAATGTACTCTACAAATGTTAGGTATATTTATACAAATTAATTATAGGTAAAATAAATTCTTAAAATTTTCAAATTTCAAATAAAAATATTAAATATAAATATCAAACTGAAATGAAATAAAGAATCAGAAATAGAACTGTTAGAAAAATACTTGTTGGCAATCGGGAGACATCTTTTAGGTTTCAAACCGCTGTTATAAAGTGAGTACGTAATTCAAAACAATTATGTGTCCAGAGGTCAAATTGTTCAAGTTATGCGTGGTATGCAAGAATTACTAGTTATCTACAAGGGACTAAAATTATTTGCATAAAACTATTTCAGTGACTGTACGATTTTAAAGTAGCCTATCTATCAGTTTTTTGCGTGTCTTCTGTGAAAATGGCTTCCCTGCATCCGCATTGAATCGATAAAGCTATAAAAAATGACTGTCTTAAGAAAATTCTACAGCTCTTTCAGCTTTCATACCATCCGTTCGACATATTTTCAAAATCAGCTGTGTACATATTGGGCAGGAAAATTATGTTCTGAAAAATTATGCGAGAAAAAACTAAATCGAACATCCCCTATAGCAGTTAAGAACAATCCCATGTAGATAATCTTCAGCCACCCGAGGAGTTGCTCTTGTCGGCGTAGGTAATTATGATTCGTTTGAGTTGTTACTAAATTCATGTATGAGCAGCACCAATGATCCCAAATAGGCTCATACCTACTTGTCCAAATTTTTTAAAGTAAGTCCAGAATCGAGATCTAACTTAAGGGAAGAATCTCAACTCGGGCTACATATATTATTCAATGTGGAGTTAAAAGAGAAAAAAAAAAAAAAAAAAGATTGTGTATAAAAAATTAAAAGTTTTATCATATCCTCTCTTCTGAAAGAAAATATGTAGGAACGATTGGGATACCATGGAAGAAGTCTACAATGGACAAAACTGACTTCCCTTTAATTTGTAGACAAACTGGTCCCGTAACATTATGTTTCATACACCTGCTAATACTTCATTTGTTGACTATCGTTATTCAGTTTGTTGTTCAAAAGTTTTTTAAGATTTATCAAAATCTTACTGAAAGTAAAATATTGATAACTCACAAAATGTTCGACCAATGGGAGTGAGGTTGAGCATTCAGATTTTTGAATGTGTTTCAAAGAAGTTTAATAGTTAGTAATTAATTATTCAGAGTTACCAACGTAAAAGCACGTAAATACAGTGTTAATATTTAGTGAGAAGGTGAACATAGTTATTCCATGGTGGAAATTTTCTGGTGTACTATGAAACATACTAAAAATATTTTCAGAATTAAAACTGGCCAAAAACGTGAAACATTGGGTCTTGAGAAAGTTGAAGCTACTCTGGAAGATGTCTTAAATTGAAAATTCACGAGGAAAGTGTCACTTTTGAAAAACAATCAATTTTCCTAGTAATAATATAATAGTCAACTTCTGCACTAGTTAGGCTACCAGGTTGCCTCTATAGATGGATAAACATTCGAGTGCTCGTGGCGCATAGTTGCCACATCCACCTTCCTCCCAGTGCTGAAAGCACGAGTAAGAGAGCGTAATGTAGTATGGTGGGGGCGTAGAAGGGACACAAAGAAACCTTGTTTGCAGCCATTGTTATCGCAACAGCCTCGGCCTGATATGCGTCAGTAAGGGGGAGATAGTGGGCAGAGCACATCTAGGTGAAAGTACAGGCAAATTCCAAGAGATAGCCCTGAAGCCAAATTTCTCGCTACTTATCTATGTTATCAATGTAGGTATAGGTGGATTGGGGATTCATACTGCCAACACTACTGTTTATCCATCCATAAAAGTCAACCTCCGTACCAGTTAGGCTACGGGGTTGGCTCCATAGACGGATAGACTAAACATTCGGGTACTTCTTGTGGTGCGTAGCTATCACAATTACAATTCAAATAGCAGAATGATATTATTTGTTATCTAAATATAGTTCCCTCCGTCAATCACGAAAATAGGAAAGTCGTATCAATCATTCGAAATATCAGAGAAGTAATACTTTTTTCAAAAACTGATGGCTTGAAAAACGTTGGGTTCCACTGGGTAAATTTTGTATAAATTTTGATTTTAAAGGTGTACCTAGGCCTTAGTTGCAATGTTCTTTTTTAGGTCACCATTTCAAAAATGCGCGTTCAAATAAGTACGAAGCTTCTTCTTTTAGGAAACAAAAACGGAATGACAAAAAAGGGGTTATAGTCTGCAGTTTTAGGTACGGGATTAACCACTAATAACAATAAACGGGTGCAAAAACGTAAAGTATTAAGGCACACCTCATCTACTTCGCCAAATTAACAATTCGAGGCAAACGAAACAAAAAAAAAAAAAAAAAAAAGAAAGAAAGAAGTGAGAAACATTTCCGAAAATGAAGCCTCTCGTCATTAAGTCTGTTTACGAATTCGCACCACGATTACAGGAACTTCAAAGCCACGAAATAATCATCACACCCTTTTAGCTGAAGAAGTTTTAGTTAATTTTTTTATCCTTTACTCGCTATCTGTGGAAGGGGTAGTTCAGAAGGCCAAAAACTTTCTAAACGTTATTTCGTGGTTAAATTTTATCATTCTTTTTCACCTCGTGATAGGCTTAATGGTAATTGTCATGTTGATTGTATTTGGTTCATGTCGAATTCGAAGTTACTTTCCTTTAAAGTTTGTGCGATCAGAGATGGGGTAAATGTATATAAAACAATATAGCACGAAGTTGTTTCTGGTTTTTGGTAATTAATTCGAAGCAGAATAGTTGATTTATGAGCTGTAGCGACAGAAAAATATAACAACAGGAGAGTGGCTACAATTAGTGGAATACCAGAGAATGAAAACGTGCTCGTAAAAATAAGCACGATCAATTATTAAAATAACTTTTATCGAAGTTGGTAACAAATTATAAATATTTTGTTTACAACAGGTAGAGTATAGACACTAACATGAAAGCACAATTGCTTTTAGAAATAATACGCATCAGAAGAAGACAATTCATTCACAATATTGTCAAAAATATTATTTTATACTGAACGTAAGAACATTAACTTGAAAAATGGGGAAGCTCCACTGTGAGTTTTAATATTATTATTGGTTCATTGAAAACAGTAAACCGAATTAGTTAGTAGATATCAAAGTTTAGAGGGGAAAAAACAATAAAAAAGTGCAAACAGAAAGAATAGACAAAACTGCAACAAGGTGATCAAGTTTGCTGAGCTTGCGAAAGTTTGAGGTGATAATATTAGTTTTGCACCAATATGTTTTTGGAGAAGAAACGCGTAGAAAGGAATGTGAGAGCCAATAATTGGCTTGACAATCGGATGTAAGCTTTCCAGTTGAATTCTACGTCTACTTTCGACAATTTTATAATTACAAGTAAGATTTGAGTAATTTATGCATGAAGAAAACACGAATTTATTTGCAATGCATTTTCCTTACATGAACAAATACTTGATTAGAAAAAAATGTATAAATATTACCTTGTTTGGAATTAGTATAGTAGCTGTCTATAATTTATTTATTAGGTAATATTGATCTTTATATTTACATGCACGAGGTGTACCTGTTGTGCAAAAGTGAAAAAAGTCTGGGGAGCATTCTCCCCACGTGACAATCATGGTAACTTAAATAATTTATTCATTTTTTTATTCATGGAGGGATTCGATCCAAAGTGTATGTAGTACATTAGTGAAAATAACGATACCTGTCGATGTTTTCCCAACCACTATCAGGAGGAACCTCACTATGTACCCTCGAAACATTTTTATTGTAAAACTCTTATTTTTATTGTTTTAGTTCAGTTTACATGACTATTTAGGTACCTATCGTTTGAAAACAATACAGTTATCGGCAACTAATCTAAAACTATTCAATTAATCGATTATTTAACCAATAATTTATCTGCTTAATTATTGGTTACTTGAAATAATCAATATTGTAAATTTATATTTTCAGATTTGTGGAATGGAAAAACAGAAATTTCCAAAACACTAATTTTTAAAAAATGAGAAAAATAAAAAACGTTTTAAATTCCATAGGGTAAATGCAGTAGGTAGCGACACATTAAGAGAAATTTCAACTTCAAGGCTTGATTATAAAATCAGTTTTAAAGTTACATCATTGTTTCATGACTACTTGGAACGAGCAATATATCTACTATTAATTTATTTTAAACGTAGTATTGAATTAAATTAAATTATTTTCATAACTGATAACAATGAAATAAAAAAATCTCAAAATCCTTAGTTTTTGACACTCTCATCAAAATAACCCACACAAACATTACCAAGTAATTAATTAATAACTCTTTAGAATAAAAAAATCTATCCATTAATATCCATTTTAAATATAGTATTGAACTAAATTTCATTATTTTCATAATTTTTATTACTGAAATAATAAAACGTCAAAATCCATAGTTTGTGATGCTAACAGTTTAATTTGTGGCACTAATTGTTTAGATAGTAACAGTTATTGCACTAGCTTGCGACACTTTTGTTGAAAAAAGCATATATCAACCTCACTTTACAAAATAAAAAGGTTCAATGGGGAATACTGATGGTTTGTTTCATCTAAAATGTAACAGACATTACAGTTCATATCTGTACATTGTATAATAAAAATTATTCAAAATAGCAGATAAAAATAAATCGACCGTCACTGGTTGGTAACAAAACAATGGATAAAAAACGAATCAGCGAAAAAATATACAGAAAAGTGTTTCAAGTTGCTGCTTTTTGAAGTAAAAAATTGGGGGAACGGGACAACTGGGATTGTTAAACCGTACCTAGTACAGAGCCATGACTACAACCACCAAGGGGGAATGTCACGTGCTGGTGTTGTAGGAAATAAAAATAGAAATAAAAATAAAATTGACCGGAAGAGGGAGAAATTACGTTCGAGACACGTACCTAGGCTAAGTGGTTAGCCTAGCCGAGGACGCTCACGACGTTTATTATTAATTTAGGATTTTAGTTTATTTTATTTTATTTCGATAATTTTAATTTATTTTATATTTTCCATTATTGGGGACGGCCGCATCCCACAGGGCGTCTTAACAAGTGCTTAACATCCTACATTACTACAGCAGTAACGTTAATTTTTACATATTTAGGTAAAAAGTGTTGCAAGCGTATGCAGTGTCGCTAACTACTACCTATACCCTAAATCTGTCAAAAACTATAGCATACGCTTATGGCTTACAGCTTATGCTACGTTTGGCGTAAACTTATGGCTGACGTTAATTGGTCAGTAACCTTCGGATTTTCGCTTAAATCTTAGGTATGGCGTATGGCTTATGGCTGACTTATCATCCCTGCTTCCAACTGATCTATTCGTATGTTTCAGAGCCTAGGCTATGCTTCAGTTGACCTACGATCATTTTAAATTGAATTTTTAAATATTTTAAATCGTCTAGGGCTGACGAAGATATTTTATGGTATTTGTTCGTTCTTCTTATGTAATTTGAATGAAAATACGTGCAAATGCGGAAACCATTATTTTATTGTATAGTTAGGCTGGCTATATTTTAAGTAACAACGTTGTAAAAAGTTATCAGTTTTAATGGGTAACTATGACCTAGTTGAAAGAAAAGGTATGGCCGGTTGGGTTTGAAAAATAAGCTCGAATGAAAGAAAAATGTAAACCGCATTCCGTCTGAAGAGTGTACAAATCAACAAAGGGTCCTAAACGGATCAAATATTTGCGTCGCTGGATAATTTTTTTATTCTTCCGCATTGCAACGTGCAATGAATGCATGATAAGGATGGCTGGCTGGCAGGTTGTGGGATTTGGACGTGCTGGAGTTACGGAGAAGGCGAGGTGTAGCGATGCTGGAGGCAGTTTGCGGGGATCGAGCAACTCGTTTTTGAAAATTGGCACGAAAGTAGCGTACCAATAAGTTTTTCGTGGCACAAAATTGTGTGCGTAAGGACGGAGGAGGGGGAAAAAAGTACACCCAGCCAAATATTTTTAGATGATGTTACAAATTATTTTTACGTAATACGGTAGGCTATTTTCTTCTTTCTTCCTTTTTTTATTTCGTAGTTTTTATATTTTTATTTTTCATCTTTTACGTTCCAATTTGAAAATTATCGTTCCAAAATTAACGTCGGCTGGGGAACATGACTAAAAATATTGAATGTAAAATATTGAATGAGAAATCGTGATAAAGGGAATTGGTTCGTGCTACCATTCGAATTTCTAAAACTTCTCCTATTATGCTGCAGTATCTGGCTTTTCCCTCGTCTTTTAATATCAAGAATATAATACAAAAATTAAGTTTTAGATTACCTAAGTTGCTGTAATCTAAGAATGGAGATCATCAGGTTTCAAATTTACAGACCAGATTACCGTATATCTAAATTTGTCTTTGATATGATTTCGATGTATGATTTTCTTGCAGCTTCCTCGTAAGCTCTATACTTTTGCTTACAGAAGAAAAATCTTCTGTATAACCAATTGTTAAGTAAATAAATTAACTAAAATCTAAATTTTTTTTTTCCTGAAAAATTTGATTTCTTGAACTTCTTTAAAGGGAATTTTTCAAGACCCAGGAAACTTTAACTGGTTTCAAAAAAAAAAAAATTGATATTTGTATGTTTCAGTGCTCTTTTTTTCTGTCTTCTATCATTACCAACAATATATTGTAGTCCAAAAATTTAGAATATTCCCAAAATGTGAGCATGTTTTCAAAATCTTACCTCAGTTAAATCTGTTTGGTGTTATGTAGGCTTTAGCTTGAAAAAAGCACAGATATGTTGATTTTAGAATTAGAAGATGTTTCACATTATCATAGTTTATAAGCAAATGCATATTGTTCAGAAAATTAATTGGAAAATTGAGAAAGAAAAAAGAAAAACAATCATTAAATTCCAACATATTATGCCTACCTACCTATTATTTCTAGAAGAAAGTTTATTATGCTCAGCAAATGAAAAGATGTAATCTATTTAAAGGGCAAAAAAGTAAAAAAAAAGCGCGCTTCAGTGCCTATTAGCAAGTGGACTAAATAATTTAATGTCGTATACGTTCCTATTTTTTCTGGCTGTTAACACTGTATAATTCGTTGTTTCTGTGAAAACAATAATTTTTTTTTTTTAATATGCGTGTGTTGAATATAGTCAAATACATATGCAAACTAACAAATTTTTCTTACTTGTCTTTCATTCTCCAAAATTTCCACAAAAACTTGCTCGTGAAGGTAACCTTCACTTTTTGGTTTTTATTCTCATAGTGAAAATAGAAATGTGTACCGCATTAAAAAATTATTGCTTTTAAATTGTCAGAAAACGAGATGTGGAATACCTTGTCGTGAGAGATATTCACACTAGAAGGTCTTCAACAGTATTTTGCATGTTCTGCCACTTCATACAGTTAAGTATGGGAGAGCCAAATCCTCGGCAAACACTGGCAATTTTTGAGGCAGTTCTGAGAGTTTATATACAGGATTTGGTACATGCACATAGACACACATGCATACGTACATGTACGTAATTATGTCATGCGTTACGTCGTTTCTTACCTCTGTCAAGGTGATAAGAAATGACGCAGCGCGTTTGGTACTGGGCCGTGACATCACCGAGATCGTTATCAGATAATTGATCTTGGCCCGTGCAATGTATCTTACCTGTACGTACGTACAGGTACGAACATACAAACGCACCAGTGTATATTTGTTTAACGTCATAGAGACGATTATTGCCAGCCTTTGGGCGGCAACTGTCGTCGAGGGGTGCGAGCCCCTATTACCTCATACGAGTATTGTCCCCACACGAGATATGATCAAACATAAATTGAGAAAAATTTAAAATCTTGTTGTTTTTATCACCTCAATTTCCAGAAAATTCAAACTTCTTAAAAGTTGGATTTTTGAGTAGTTGAGGCTTTTAATTGTTAATGTTAATGAAATTGCTTGTTACTTACGTCTAAATTCAAAATCATCAAAAAAATATTAAAAATATACAAACTAAGCGATGGATATTGACGAATTTTAATAACTGAGGCCAAAATTCTTCATCTTAATTCTCTGGGGTGCTGATATTGCTGAAATGTGGCACACTGAATACGCATTTTATGATGCTAAATCGAATGAATAAAAAAAAGGAATTGTTGTTTGAAATTTTCTCAATGCAAATATCTTCAAACGAGACTATGAGCTATTTATTGGTGCCCATAAAGAGACAAATATTTAGAGAACCAAAAACGTTAAGTGTGGTATTTGTGAAACTGATCTCGAACCACAGAGTACACGCCCCCCTTTTTTGACCCCTCTAAAGTTAATTTGGAAAATATATTCCAGAGAAAAACTACTTTAATCATCATTAAAAATTGCTTACCTAGTTGTTATAATGGCCAGTGCGAAGGGATCAGAATTGTCGACTTGTTTAAATATTTCAATAACTTGCACGATGCTCTCTCTAATGTGATATTAGGGGTTATGAAGGACTACACCCATCAAAAATTGGTGGAGCCAACTGAAAAAAATTTGAAGACATCAATGGTTAAGAAAAGGCAAAATAATAATGTTGAATTATTTCGACTACATAACAGGATCTTCAGCCCTCTTTCTCCAAGAAATTTCATTCCGATTTTGTCATTGTTCTCCTGCGCAGTTTTCTGTGCACTTTTCGCTATCAGAATGTACTGAATTCACAGTTCATCGTACATTTTTCGAATTTGACGAGCTCCTGTATAGTTCGGAGTTCACATTATGTGGCAAAACAAAAACCAAAAGAAAACGAAAAAAAAAAAAAAAAAAAAAGGAAAAAGAAAAAGAATAGCAAAATAGCAGTACAAACATCTGGCCTTTTCCTAAATTCCTAAATACCGTATCTTACACGAAGATATCGTATAATCACAAGATGTTCCAACCATTTTACTATAATATCAAAATAGACAACGCGATACAACATTCTATCCGACTCGACGCTCGAAAACTATTAAACTACTGTATACTTGTCTTATTCTCTTCTCCGTGTATTTTACATTATTTACACAAGCACACCGGTGGAATATAATACTTAGGTACTGTAAGTATATAAGTACATTTACAGAAACGGTAGGTATTCGACTCGTAAAAACGTTCTTATATTATTATATTACCTAACCTTAAAAGTTTTCGAATTTGTTCCACATCTTCCGCAAAACATCACTTCAGTCTTTCTTCCAGTATTATACCGGGTACCTTAGGTGGATACCTTTTAACTCCTTCCTCAACCACCTATCACAAATTCACATTATGCCATTGGTACTTACTCGGTATTCTTTACAGTGTTCACCCTCATTCTGATGCGAAAGAATGAAAAACCGAAATTTCGAATCGAAAACTAAAATACGCGTTTCGTATTAAAAGTACATCGTTTAGAAGAAATTAGCTCTATACGATGAAGAGAAGAAAAAGTTTTTTTAGAATAAGAAAAAAAAAAAGGAAAAAGGAAAAAAGAAGAAAGAAAAAGAAAGAAGAAAGTGAACCGATTGCTTAATCTATTGGAAACTGCGTTCTTTGGCTACTGCTGCTGCTATTGCTGCCGTTGCTTATACCTTTATAATGTAAATCGGTGTGCGAATAAAAATAGTTTTTTTCCTTTTTTAGCTGGTTTTCACTAGAAACATTACCATTTAAAGTTAGTTCGACGAGGAGACGTGTGGTGGGAGAGCAGATAGAGGTTTTTATTTTGTGTCAAAAAAGGCTCATTGGCACCAAAAAGTCAAAGACTTAAAATATGTATAGCCTAGGTTCTATTTAAAGTCTGTGAATAAGTTGTTTGGAGGCAATAGACTACCAGTTTAGATTAGACAGGGCTCATTTCGACAGAATATGGAAAAAATTATTCTTCAGCCAGAATTCGTTGTAGACTAGACTGAAACACTCGAGTGAATTCATAAAAACATTTCTCCAGTTAATCAAGTAATGTCTGTGTTGCATTGGATGTTAATGTGAGGATACATAGTTAATGTAATATTATACGTGGATTTTAAAATTTGAAAAATTATAAATTCGTCTCTTTTATTATTATCCTTGCCATTTGAAACTAGCATGCCTCAGTTTTTTTTCTCGCACAATTTCTCCAGTTAGGGTAGGTAAAGGCACTAGTTTTCGACTCTTTTAGAGAAATTTCGACTTTTGAGCTCAATTGTAAGATCATTTTTAAAGTTAAAATATTTTTTCATGACTCCTTGCAATCAGATATCCATCTACTATTAATTTTAAACGTAGTATTGAATTAAATTTCATTATTTTTATAACTGATAACAATGAAACTAAAAAACATCAAAGTCCTTAGTTTGTGACACTAATGGTTTAGATAGCAACTATTACTGCATTAGTTTGTGAAACTCCCATCAAAATAACCTATTCCAACTTTGCCAAATAATTATTTAATAGCTCTTTGGAATATGAAATCTACCTATTACTATCCATTTTAAGTACAGTACTGAACTAAATTTCATTATTTTCATAATTTTTATTATTGAAACAATATAGCATCAAAGTCCTTAGTTTGTGACCCTATTGGTTTTAGTTTCTAACCCTAATTGTTTAAATAGTGACAGTTACTGCGCTAGTTTGCAACACTTTTGTTTAAAAAAATATACACCAACTGTACTTTACAAAATAAAAAATTTTAATGGGGAATACTGATGGTTTATTTCATTTAAAATGTAATAGACCTTATAGTTCATATTTAGCAGCTATACATAATCCTAAGAATGGCTAAAAACTCAGGTGTCACAATATAATTCATTGACTTTTTCTTCGTGCACTAGTTTGCAATTAAAGTGTTTCCGCAAACAAATGAAATGACAAATTTTAGGCATTAATTATGTTTAAGTCAAAGTAATAAATGAAAATTTATTATTCCATATAAAATACGTCATGTTTTTATCCATTTCTCAGGTTGCTCTTTCCATAACAGTAATTCTTCAGTCATTCAAATCAATTTTTGAACTATGATTTATCAATGTTTGGGAAATCATCAACAGAGGTATGCAGTTAGAAACAGTGATAATTTTTGAATCCTCAAAAAAGTGAATATTCTATGTTTTTTTATACCTAGATGATGAATATTTGATATGTGTATGCGATGTTTTCAAAATAAGAAGATAGAGGGCGTCTTAACAAATGCTTAAGATCCTACATTACTACAGCGGTAGCTTTAGTTTTTACATATTTGGGTGAAAAGCGTAGCAAACCTATGCAGTGTTGCCAATTACTGCCTTTACCCTACTTTTCTACGTTTGACTAATATCCAGTTTTAGAGTACCTTTTTTGTCAATAATTATACACTCGTGTTGACTCGTCAAAATTGATATTATAATATGACACCTTTATTTGTTGATTCTATTTTGCTTCTTAACATATTATACTAAACCATTGAGAATGAGAACCTACTTATTTGATTTATTGAAGGTGTCAACTGTAGGCATCATTTTCATGTTTAAGTAGGATGTACCTATGTCAGTGTATATATTCAATGTTGACTCGATAGATGCAATAATTTTCAACCCGCTGATACAAAATTTGGTTACAAGAATGAATGTGTTTGAATTCGATTTCAATCTGACGTACAGTTCTTGCGTGATGGCCCATGCATTTTAGTGTTTTTTTGTTGTTGTTTTTGTTTCATAGATGCCCCATTAACACGACTGAAATCGTAATTTTCATTCAACATAAATGAAATTTGATATAATTATTTGGTCTTCGGACGCGAGCGAATGAGGTCCAATTTGGCTGCAATTAAATATAGGCTATGGTTCGTTAATTATTTGAAATATTCTACATTTTGTGCAAAATTATTCTTCCAAATAAAAGGAAATAAGTAGGCACTATATCATCGGTCTGAACTTTTTCATTCGATAGGACCGAACTTTGGTGCACGCATAAAACGTAACGTATGAAACAAAAATTATGTCAATTTTCAGATCAATCGCTGCATCAGATGTTGTATTATTGTCAGTTACGTTTTTCGTTCATTGTTTTTCATCTTTTCTAAGATCTCCGAAATGGGAATCGTGAAACTTTTTATTTAAAGTACTTATCACGCATCGACACTGACAGCAGCAAAGTTATTCCGATAATTCTCTATAAAAAGCACATTTTCTTTAAAAAGTTTTCATTTGCGATTATCAGGTTTTCAGCGGTACACTTGCTGCAGACTTTGAGTTAGGGCTCAAAAATATTATTATTCTATTCACGATGTCGCTAGGATCTTATTAACTTATTATAAAGAAGTTAAATTATTTTTAAGTAACGATGTTCCTTCAAATATCTCAGGTATACATCTGATTCGAACATTTTCAACTTTTTGGTTTCAATTTTCAGGTCAGCGCATAAATGAGGAAGGGTTGTAAGATGGTCAGCAACCCCTACCTCTGTCAAAAAAACAGTACCTATATAAATAGAGTGGGTTGGATTTTCATCCTCAATGGTTATTTTTGGAATTTTGATTTTTTTGGTTTTAGATATATTTATGGTTTAGGGTTTTTCCATCAATCGTAGGGGGTATAAAATTTAGATATCCAGTCGGGTCTAACTTGTATTGTCTTAAACATAATACATCAGCCAGTAATGGTGCATTGAACATGCAATATAAATAATCTCCATAACTTCTACACTTGTCGGTTGTTGTGGCATTGGGCGGAAGAGGGTTAAAAGATACATGAGAAACAATGTTGACCACCTTCGTTCGGATGAAGGTAATTAGCTCTTTGTGTGATGCAACATGTGGTGTGCTCCACCAGTAACTGAAACTCTCAGCTATATTGGACTTGGATCCCCTATTCGTCAAGGATTATTAAATTGATGTCGTATCAAACGAGAAATAAACTTCATCGATAGTTCACAGTAAATATTTAACGTAGTTATTTATGATACAAGTGCGTAAAGTAGGTGATTAGGCGAGTTTTGCAAATCATAGAAATCACCTATTAGAGGCGGTGGCACACACTAATTTTTGCAAAATTTCTCCAAACAAAAAAACTAAATTTCATGGAGGAAAAAAAATTTTGGAAATGGTATCCGAACAATACAAAAATAGCAAATTTTCTATTAGCATTGAAAATGATTCTCCAGTCTGTTTATGTAAAAGTGTCCGCCATCTAACTTTTACCAAAATTTTATACGTGATGAGTGAGAGAAGGAGTAGATAATGACAGTAAAAAAAGTAGAGGTGGTAACGTTGTTTCGTTGTTTATAGAGCAAATATGAAAATGAAAGAAAATGAACAATGAACAACACTGTCTTTATTTATTACTGTTTTTTTGTTTTTTTTTTATTCATTCGTAATGCTGCCCTCCTCTGGTTCTTATAAAGGGTGAAACCTATGAATTTTTTTGTTTTTTTCATTTTCGAGTAGCTAAGGATGAATGAAAAATTTTATCAACTGTAGATTCATGTAAAGTTTTTTCTTTTTCCAGTAATACACACCCCAGTTTTTTAACTTAAAAAGCGGCTGAAGAATTTTAGATTGAAAGAGGAGACATTTCATGATTTCCAAAAAATGGCTAATTTTCTATTAATTTTCGTCTCTTTTGTTCGTTTATTTTCAATAAACTAAGGATGATTAAACATTTATATCGAAAGCATATTCAATCAAATTTTCTACTTTTTCCAGTAATTTCAATTTCAACTCACTAACTTGAATGTGGGCTGAGAAATCATCGAGTGAAGGACGAGAGATGTCTAGATTCCAAAAAGCAGCCAATTTTCCATTAATTTGCGTTTTTTATCTACCTACTTTCAAATAACTAAAGATAAATTAAAAAACTATACGAAAATTTTATAAATTCTATCCTCTTTCCAGCAATATCAATCCCAGCTTTCTGGCTGAAACAGAAACTGAAGAATCATTGAATGAAATAAGTTTGTTTGAAAATAGCAGTGGTGTTCAAGTGTAGTGGCAACTTGACAAACATTTTTTTCACGAATTCAGGAAGGGCAGAGATTTCACAATGTTGAATAAGACATATTGCGCATGCGCATCCAAGACAGCGATTTAGTAATCTTATCAAGTCTCGAGCTGCGCATGCGCGAAATTTTACTTTTCAACATTGGGGTGAAATATCTTACTCACGCATAGTCAATATATACGAAAACGACTGTTTTCGGTAGGTTTCGGTAGGTTTGTGGCAATAAGGAATATTTCCCCCAAAATTTCTATTTATTAATGTTTCGTAATTATCTCTAACTTTATCGCAACATTATTATAAAATACTAAAGGCTAAAAACGGTTGGAATCACTTCCAGAATCGCTGGATGGATTTGCATGAGATTTTTCAGAAAAATTTTCGGTATTCCAAGGAAGGTTTACACCCGTCGTGGAAGTCTGTATCCCGTCTGCGGGGCGAAGTTACGAATTTTTATCATTTGTGAAAACATAAAACGGACAAAATATTTTCTGAAACAAACGAAAATGAGTGAAAGAAAGTTTAAAAAAACATCTTCTTTCTCTTTTGTTGTCGTCCGCAGGTTTATAGTTAAGCAGATACTATTCTCTCTCCTTTTATTTGGTTCTTTTTCCCGATCTGGTTTCATTTGGATCCACAAGAAAAAAGGTTTATAGATAATTTTTTCTCGTATTATTCAATGATATTACTTAGTACAGTGGCCGTTGAATTTAAATTTCTGGCCCAGTTTCGGATTAAATCTGTTCGTTGAGCCGTCCTAAACACAAGAAGGAGCATAATTAATTTTCAGTAGCTATAATTGTTGTGTGATACTCCGCAGGGTAAGTTCTTTGATCTGGTTCGAATTTTGATTGAAACAATTTTGTTGAAATATTTTCGGCCACAAAAAAAGGTCGTTAAACTAAGAGAAAAAGGCGAACACAGACAAATGGGCACCACCTAAACGAGGCTGCCGATAACAGCTCATTATTTTACAAAAACTTGCTTTTTAAACCAAGTTTTGCTGCGCTCGATTGTTTTTCTCCCCTCGTTTCCTCTTATCCGACCGCAAATTTTTTCACCCTTTGCAAAAATAACCTAGAAAAAATCGCATTATCGACGATAAGTTATATATATATATATATATAAAATATAGGTACGTGGTGTAGGAGAAAAAAAATAAAAATAAAATAAAAATAAAAATGAATCTACGGTTTTTCGCGCACCATCGAAGCGTTACGTCTTCATTTTTCTGAATCTCGATTCGATTTTTTTTTTTTTTTTTTTTTTTCATTTTACGTGTTTATGTGTTGGCTTTACTTTGGAAACATTTTCATCGTTTGATGGCTGATTTGTCTTGGCCTCTTCTGACGCTAGGCTATCGCTTTTTCACGAATAATTACCCACGACTAAAAAGCGTATTCGTGTACGTGTGTATGTGTGTGCGTGTGTATGTGTACACGTAGTGCGATTCGCAATTTCCCATGACGGTTATCTTTCGCAGCCGGGCGTAGAAGAGCGAGTGGCTGAGGTAAGCGTAACTAGGACTGGGCAAGATTAGGGTTTTTACCTACAGCCTATGTTGGGCAAGGTGCACGCACACAAACACACACGTGTTGGAGGCATCAACAGCGTGCGCTCGAGACACGCAGCCAGACAAATTTAGTTTATCTTCGTATAAAATGTAACGCAGCTACAGATACTGTATATAATACCTATTATGCTGTAGGTACTTATATGTACAGTGGAGCATAATAAGTATTTATCAGTGCAAATGTAGCAGCAGGGTGACAGTGGTGTCGGTGGTTTCTGCTGGGAGGGTTGGTGTGTGCGCGACTGAATTGTGTATAACGACGAACTAAAGTCGTTTTAATGGCACATGCTACTGGCCTTTATCGAGGCTGCTTTTATCGATATTGCTTCACGTATGCGGACCATCGACATTTATAGTCGTTATCCGGCGTATATAATATAAATTAGTATATATATATATATATATATATATATATACACGTATACACGTATAGGAGGCGTTGGTCTCGCTCCAACCGCGCGGCCAAACCACTTTACGATAATCGGGTAATTTATTTTATTTGCGAACGGCAGTCGAGTTCTAAACGATTTGTACGGAAGCCCTTCGTGCACACGTTCAGGTGAATTTGAGGTAATCAGTTTGGAATCGTATTTCGAATGGGGGTTCACACGAAACTGTCCGGTGTCCAGTGTCCATCTGGCAGACCTACGTGCAGTCTTTGGCTAATTTGGCACGTTTCAATTTTCGTCACAACTCGAGTAATATATATAATATATTTTTAGTGGCATAAAATGAACGCATCTAAAAGAGAAGATGTAGAAGGTGAAGCACTCGGTCTCCTTCCACTAAGAATATTTTAATTGATTATGCAATGTATCAATTTCTTTCCACGATGATTAGGCAGTACCTATCTACCCTAAACTTTCTTTAGCTCTCGATTATAAGCAAAATTCTGTATAATTAGTAAAATAGAAGGAAAAGTACCAAATCTACTATATAAGCTCACGAAACTGGCTACAAAATCGCCAGTGTTCGCCTTCGATTTGGCTCTCCCATATTTAAACATGTGAAATGGCAGAACACGCAAAAGCTGTAGATTACCTTCTACGTGTGAATATCTCTCATGACACGGTATTCCACAAATATGTAAGAAGTTTACGAAATAGAAACACTGTTTTTGGTTTATACTGTTTCTTTTGATCTGTTCTCTAAAAGTTAAAATTTCCCAACTTTATAGAA
Source organism: Ericerus pela (assembly GCA_011428145.1). Classification (NCBI taxonomy): domain Eukaryota; kingdom Metazoa; phylum Arthropoda; class Insecta; order Hemiptera; family Coccidae; genus Ericerus; species Ericerus pela. The sequence goes on from WOFM01000008.1 coordinate 532,975, forward strand.
TACACATTAGAAAATAGAGAATTAAAAATTGAGTTTAAACTATCCTTAAGAGTTTTGAAATTAGTTATTTTTGTTACACCATACATGCTTCAAAAATACAGCATTTTGTACCCATGTTTCAAAATAAAGTTTTTTGACTATTCTGCTAAAAACATCGAAGTGTGATGATGTTTTCAGTTCACTCTGCTATGCTGTAGGATTTTCAGTGCATTATAGTTATATAGGTAGATGTATTAGTATATTGACATTTTAATACATAACATTAAATCATTTCACTCAATAAAAGGTAATAAAGATCAGTCAATATTATATCAATATATTTTTGGTCGAATATTAAAAATACGACTTCATCTTCAAAATTATATTCTTCCCTCAAAACTGACTGCAATTGTAGCCCCTGTGCACAGAGTAATGCTTTTGGCAATACTCTATTGGAGGGCACCCGTATGCCAGCACCTCGAATACACGGAAAGATATTTCATGCATTACACGGATGAAAATTCACGCTCATACCAGGCGTAGGCTTGGATATTAATTGGATAAATAGGAATTCACGTACATTTCTGTAGTATACGATGACGTCATTGCTTCCAGCCTAAAAAATTTTTGTATTTTATGACAAATAATGACGTCATTTCAGCTCAAAAATTTTACATTTTTCTCGTAACATTACGTTGAATTCTGGTTTACCTACAACCTGAAAACATTACCATGTTTACTTTGGATGTACTAAAGTAAAATGTTCACTCCAACTAATGCTTTAGTCATCCTGTGATACGAATTTAGGCAATTAAATCGAAGAATGACCCCATTAGAATGCCTGTCATTTCTTAGTCATTGGTATTGAAATTTACATGTTCGCTCGCTTTTTATTTGTGTTTGTTTCACTGCTTCAAGTTTATAAAAAAATTGAAGAATGCTGACACGTAGGTCTTACTAGTTAAATATTTAGTATAAATTTTGAAAATATATAGGGAGAGGTTGCGAGTTTGAGACAGGTCGATATTGCATTGCCAGCACAAAGTGGCAGTATGTTCGGTTCGGTTCTTCTGGTGCTTCAGTATGTGATTGAAAAATTCATGTTGCTAGATCATTGGCCACCGGATCCCGACTATGTCTCCTCCTCTTCTCTGACATCAAACATGTCTTCCAGACGCCAATTAAATTGGCCACATTGCGAAAACTCAATAGAAAATAGTGAAAACGATTAATAATTTAACCAATTTAGTTATTTTAGGACACTAATTTTTTTCACAGGGAGAGAAAAGAATTGTAGATTTCATATAGTATCAGGCATGAATTTGATGCAACTAATGACCATTTAGATGAATTTCCCTTAACTTTCTCTCAGATTAGTTTAATTCAGAATTTTAATTAATCAACAATATTGGATCTGCAATTTTAAATTTCGATAATCTGACAACAGATTCGTTATCAGGAAGTAAAAAAACATCATGACGCTGATTTTCACTGAAATTGGTTGAATTTTAAATATTTTTAGATTCACAATTTCAGATACAGTATGGATCTGGTATTAATCCGATATTGGCAAAAATTTTATCAGACCATCTCTGAACTAACTTTCTTCAAATGAATAGTGAATCATTAAAATGTAGTGTGCGGGCCTTATTTCTTCTTATTTTCCTATTTCTTTTCCTTTCTTTTCTACTTCTCTTGGGCTAGAATTATAGACGGAGCTGCTTATTACTGGCTAGCAATCCAAGTCTTGACCACCATCTTTTTGTGTGCTTAACTGCTGACTTTTGTCAGAACCTTTCGGCATTCTTGATTTTAACGTCAAGTACTCAATATAATTTCATTTTTTCATGAATAATAATTTATTCTCTCATTTTAAAATGAAATAACTCTCGTCATTTGATTTAAATTCCTGAAATTAGTCTTCAAGAAATGGTCAGAGTTGCGGTTCCTACGCTTTTCCAGTTCAAGTTGGCACCTCCGTCTTAAATTTAGTAATGTGCGTAATGTTTGTCTTTTCTAATTTAAATCTACACATTCTTCTTTCATTTATCCATGTTTTTCTAGTTTATATGTGTTCTGTGCCCTGAAGTTGTGCATATTGAATCTAGTGATAAATTGTAGAATGTGGTAATTTCTTTTTCAACCCAATTGAAGTGAAGCGTGTGTGAAGTTAGTCATGAGCGCTCAATTCCCTTTCCCAGTTCATCCATCTCACAATGAAATAAAGTTTTTGTCATAAAAATCTTATTATTTAGACTTTCGCAAGCAACAAAAATTGGTTTAGTCGTTGCTGAGTAATCAGTGTACGTACATTAAAAAAAAAAAAAAAGGGAAAAAAACCTCTCCATTTTTTCAAGATGGTTAAAAATATCGAAACATGAAATTTTCACTGAATAAATTCACAAAATTTGTTGATTTTCTTCATATTTCCCACGCACAAATTACGCTTGAAATTCACTAAATGCTTCGAAACGGTAGGACGTCTCATTCAAATTCTCATAAAAGCTGCCCTTATTTTCGTATTATGCGTCAATTTGATTTCGAGTGAAAGATGCCACGTCGACCAACTCCGAGCAATTCTCGTTGTCAGGCCCACATCATCATACCCCTTAATTTTTGAACCTGAATTTTGTGATCTAGTTTAGGTAAATATTTCTGTCACGACGCCGGCTGTATGATATTTCAATCCGAACAGAAACCCAGACGTTTGGAACTGTTGGGTACTAATAATTTTTGTCCACTTGATAAGGTACATTTGTGAACTGGTCTACGATAATTTTCGTTCTGAGCGGACGTCTATCGCCAGTCTGGAAACGAAAGAAAAATATTACGCACTAGTCGACCTGTCTACTACTCGAAACATCTGTCGATTTGCGCAGCTCGTGTAGTTAATAGCAGCCGCAGTGAGTCAGTTCCTTCAACGATGCTCTCTGTGCAAACCATTCGACCTTCCGAGCTAAATGTACGTACAGCCTACCTGCTGCTCACAATTGAGGCTTGTGCATGCACAGCTTGAATACCTACATTGACAATGCCAAATGAACGCAATTAAATCGTTTTTCGTGTGCCGTTCTGCGCCAACCGCAAACCCCCCTAATTACCAATCCTGCGGAAAATTGAAGATTACCAAAGCCACTCTTTCCAAAACTCGGACAAAGTTCTCGGAAAACTTTCGAAACCACAACGAAAATTTTCGTCGTATTCGACTAAAAATAAAAGTTTTCGTCTCTGTCAGGCTGCCTGTATTCGTTCGTTTTCGTGATTAAAAACTTGATAGTGTTAATGAACTTTCCATTTTATGTTTTTTCTCCCCACAAAATTATATCTTTTTGTTCATTTTTAGAGGCACGCCTTTTCGTTAAAACGAATTTTTTCGTTCTCCTTTTAATCGCATTCATCCCGTCCATGAAAATAAGAAAAAGTTTCTAATGTTTCGTCGTTCTCCTCACCTATTTCACTCGCTTTGGATGCGTTTTTATCTTTTTTTTTTTTCTGCATATTTAATTAAACGTATTATTAAATTCATAATTAATAATCAAGAGAGAGAGAGCAGCTTGTGGGTATTTGGAACGAATAAAAGAAGCACTGAAATAGATTTTTTTCTTTTCGCATGATTTTGTGTACAGTGAATGCGGTAGCACTGTTTGGCAGGCTTACCTGTGGATGAGGCGGTGGTTAATGGTCTCTGGGAAATCCATATTTTATTAAATACTATGCTAAATCGATGGGAATAGGCATTCATTTGGTCTGCGCGAGAACACGCTCTCTTTGACCGAGAATCGGTACCATATTGGTCTGGATTTGTGTTTATTCAACAGCTGTGTAAGGTTTTTGAGATCATGACGACTTATTGGACGTCTTCACATCAACGTGAAGATGTCGTGGCCACAAACAGACGTAAAATTAATATACGAAATGTTAGTTCATCTAATCAAAAATCGAGCATTCTTTTGATGGCTGGAAGTGACAGGCTGCACGAATCATATTACGAAAAAAAGGGTGACAGTGTAAACATGCAATTGTACAAATGCAATAAATAAGCCATGGTTCTAAGGAGTACTGATGGTTTGATGATTTCATGGTTTCATACTTTTTGCAGCAATTAAAGATTGAGTGGTGCGAGCGAAGCTGAGATAAAATTTCTCTATCAATCATAGTTGTAGATAAAAATTTCAAAAAACGACCAATAAATGACGTAGAAGAGGATTAAAATCAATTAAATACATAGGTGACGAATTTTTAGACAAATTTTCAGTCCACAAGAAATAGGTTGTTTGATGTTGTGTACATTTTCTTCGAGTCAACCAAAGTCATTTTGTTGCTATTTCAGATCACAAATTACCATAGAAACTACCTACGTATGAAATTTTAAGTCCATTTTCAGTTGGACTGTCAGTCTGTAAAAATAATATGAGATTTATTTTTAATTTGACTCGAAAATTATTATCAATCGATGCACATAAACTCGGGTTAAATTTTACATTTGTCCGAAATCTATACTATTAGGAATTGGAATTGTTTTTTTTTTTTTTTGTCACAGCATTACGTCTCTCCCACTGAAAAGATTTTCTCAAAATTTTGACATCATATAGATGCCGGTTTGTGCGCAGTTTCGTTTTGATAGCTCTACTCTGAGAGCTGTAATTAAGTTCGAAAGTTTCAGTCTGCTCTTTTCAAAGTGAATTTTCAGTTCCAAGTGTACGTAATAGTTTTTGTGTCGGTATCAGTTCTAAGAAGTGAAAATTCACACAACTGAGAGCTTCATTCGAGTTCGAAAGTTTTCATCATGAATTTTACTTCTGAACCTGCAATGTTTGAAAGTCAGTCTTTAGTTCTACTTTATAGTTTTGACGTCAGTTTTAAGAAGTGAAAACTCAAAACTCCTAAGTTCAATTTAAGTTCCGAATTTCATAAAATCGCATAGCCAATTTAAGTAAGAAAAAAAAGAGTTAAAATTGCTAACGTTTCTTGCGAAATCGAATAAATCCGTACAGGGCTGGCCGAACGGGGGGTTTTCGGTTTTCAATCTCCCATGACAATCCCCTCCCAAAAAAAAAAAAAGAAGAAAAATTAGTTCAAAGTAATATCAGGTATTATTTTTAATTATGAATAATGCAACCAGACCTGGTCTGCCGCTGCAATTCAATCATCATTGCATTTAGTTTCAAAAAAACTCCATTGTTTACTATTTTAAAACATGTATAAAACTTTAAATTTCAAATTAACTTGTTCAATTTTCGTTTTTAAACTTTTTTTTTTTAAATTTATCTTACGAGGAGGGGGGTCCATATCTGAGAAGGAGATCTTTTAAAAAAATCCCAAGCTGTGATTTTCAGGGAGCTCATAAAATAAAATAAAAATTTGAATTCACATTTAGGTGCCAAAAAATTAAAAAAAACTCATTGAGGAAATCCTGCGGTTGGCCCTGAATCTATACCATATCATACAGTTATGAAATACCCTTATCTAATTGTGGGGATTACCAACTTGTATGAGATATATGGGCTCGCACTCAGTCGCCGTCTAAAGGCTGGCTTATTATTTGTTTACACAGACACTAAACAAAATAGTACACACTTATATATTTGTATTTTCTTACCCATACCTACATACAGGTAAGATACAACATTTGTACCATGACTAATCATAGATAAAGATCTCAGCAATGTCACGGAATGGCAGCAAATGTCTACGTATATGTATGTATGTGTGTCTGTGTGGTATGCCAAATCCCTTATATAAACTCTTAAACTGACTACAAAATTTCCAGTGTTTGCTCAGGTTTTGGCTACCCCGTATGTAAGTATAAAGTGGTATGACATGCGAATAGCTGTTGGTTACCTTCTTGTTGAGAATCCTCTTCATGACAGGGTGTTTGACACTAATATAAAATGAAGTTTGTTTTCTATTCAAGTATTCTGCCCCTCCAAATTGACTAAGTTTCACAAAATTCTGGACCCTCATTTTGTTTTTTTGGGCTAGCTTTGCTTTAAATTCTCGATTTGGAGAGCCGTAGTCAAATTTGAAAGTTTCCATTAAAAATTGTTTAGTTCTGGAATTATTATTATAGGTGAAGGTTAGTTAACTGCAATTAGGCTCAAATATTTTCATTAAAAGTTTTACTTTTGGACCTGTTCTTTTGGAAGTTAGTTCTCAATTCTACAAAAGGGTTGTAGTTCAGTGTCAGCTCGAAGAAGTCAAAATTCAAGACAGTGAGAGCTGTAATAATTAAATTTAAATGTTTTCACTAAATATTTTATTTCTGGACCGATTCTGTTTGATAAGTATCATTTCTCAATTCTGCTCTTTAGGGTTTCATTTCAATATCACTTCTGAAAAATGGAAACTAAAAAATAAAAAATGAAATCTGTAATTATGTTTTAAAGCTTTTAGTAAAAATTTCAGTTTTGGACCAATTATCCTACAGTTATAATTACATCATACCTTTCAAAAAGGCGGATAATTCAGTTTGTAAATTTTATTTATAAAACAACGTTGTTTTACGTCATTTTTAAATAAAAACCAAAATAAAATAGATTGTTTACTAAATTGATGGCGATATTGTTTGTATCTGATTCTTGACTTAGCGGAGGCAAAGCTATAAGGGTCTCAAAATTTGATGAATCTCGCCTGCTCCAGTTAAAAAAAATCAGAAAATTCAATTATACTGTTGTGAAAAACAAAAATAATAGGTTCTTTTTTGTTTTGAAAAAACCTGCTAAGAACAAACTCCACTTATTTTCGTTGGAGGAAAAAATGACAGGTCCTCGAACTTCGCTCAGAAGTGAATGGAACAAGATTCACTATATCCACATTTTTTGAAATACAATTTTAATTAGTTCTTAGGTCTGCGAACGACATTTATTCCTATAATATCATTCAACACATCAAATAACTTATTTATGAAGCTGAGAATATAATTTTAGAAAATTTCACATGAAAATTTATATCTAATAAAAGGGAGCGATGGAAGTTTACAGAGAGACACTAAAACGTATGGATGATTGAGTAAGTAGAAAATGAAAACAGAAATTTGTTTGACTTACCTCGACGATAAAACAGCCTATCCCTACATCGTTGCTATAAAATTTCATCACATTCTTTGCAGCTGCGCCAAGTATAATATCTGAAAAGGGGTTTTAATGGCCAAGTATTTCAATACCTATGGTTAGCCCAAACAAAGTTCGGGTGTAAAAAAGTAAGAAAAACAAAATATCTCTTAATAGCAGTGATTTTGTTTTTCCTTCGGAAAACCTGCTAAAAGTGAAAAGAAGAGAACAATAATTTAGTTGTCTAGTTTTTCGTTCGTCGTAAAACTTATAATTTGGGAAGGTTTTACGCGTATCTCTCCTACCCTTTCATCCTGTTGTTTTCTTTTTCTTTCTTCACCCACTTTCATACTGTCTTCTTCTTCGCCACTGCCCACGTGCTTTCTTTTTTCTCACCCTATTTGTACACGGATGAAAAACGTTTCGCTGTGCCTTGTTTTCAACAACGTTTCAAAGTACCTACGAATACCTACTATAATATTTCTATTTTCTTTTTCTTCTTCTTTTGTTTTTTGCTCACTGCGGTCAATTCCTCGAGCAATCCCAGTTCCTTTACTTTTTCACCCACTTCCCCATCCTTTGTCGTACAAATCAAATCTCAACCGACGCCTTAACAATCCGAGGACTAACTGGTGGTGTGTTAAAACCGTTCTTTTGACACATTTTACTCCTTTGCTGCTTATAAATTACATCGTTGTTGAGGTTCTACGGTTTTTTGTATCGTATTTTTTCTTTATTTTTCGTCCTTTCAATCATCTGTTCTTTTACTATACCTTGATTTTTTTTTTTTTTTTTTCATGTGTCAACTACAATTTGGAATTGTGTGTTTTTGAAGGAAGACTTTCTAAACTCCACTCATCTTCGATGCTCTCTCTGAATATAAAACAGAAAATTCACCAACGGGTGACACATTTAGGTAGTCGCTGATTAGATAGTTGTGGTCATTTTGCAATAAATTCATCGTTACTAATAATTACGCAGTAGGCCAACAAGTATTTTAAAACTTAACTCTCTCTGAACGCAAAGGCAATCTCATTTTATGGCGGTTGGTACTATTACCAACAGGGTGAGGGTTGATGTAAATCTATCTTGACTACAGTCGGATGGCTATTGTTTTTTCACAGTGATAAAATAGTGTACTGTGTGTGTGAGTCTGAGCTAAAATTTGAGATTTGACATTGTAACAAAAAAAAAGTGTGCTTTCATTTGTGAGTATTATTCTTGTGGCAATGGTTGATCGAAGATGAATCAGTGTATTTCACACTTGTCGATCCCCTAGCGGGCCAGTGGACTAATAGTCTACAAACTATCTTTTTGTACTCACAGCTTTACATTTCATCTGAATTGTTAAATTTAATACTGTGATAGGTTTACTCACGTACATGTACAAGAAGAACACGCTCCTCCTGCTACTTTTGTGTAGTTTGTGGTATACATATATGCACACACCCGCAATTCTCATACAATGTCTAACATAGAAACAGAAGACTGGTTTGGTATCATTAGCATTTAACAAGAACTGGGATTTGGGGGGGGGCTAAACCAAAGAGCCAGTTTCACAGCCAGATCCAAGCAACAGAAAGTTTATGACTTTTTTTGGGGGGACCAGGGTCTTTTAGCTATTTACCAAACAATTGACTAGTTTTGTCATTGTGGTATGTGTTTTCAATATTTACAGAATGCTATGAATGATACTTTTGAAGTGAAATTTCCTTAGGGCTTAAGTTAGCTAGAGGTTAAAATTTTGGGTGCATCGTCGCTTGAATCATAAAAATCGGGGATGATTTATTATTTTTATGGAATAAGAAGTGAGATAATTAAAGTGGATGAACTAGGGGGAAAGGTAAAAGTAAAGATTCCCACTAATAAATAATGGCTACATCCAATCTGTCGTTTACTAATAGAATATTTTTGTTCTTTATACAGGTACAAAATGTGGTCTCTAACATCACATTGGTCTCATCACAGACAGACAGCTAAAGAGATCTGCATAAACCGATCAAAAAAATATGCTAATGATAAAATGTTCTGATTTGGGACATGAATACTGTGCATGTTTCGTCGCTTGATAATGTGTGTATATTGGGATGGAGATATAGATTTTCACAATGAAGTATGCGTAGCTTTAAATGCCCAGAACATATAACTCCAGAGTGGCTTCTATTCAATCTTTTACACGTTTTTAAATACCAGCGCATATTACAGAGTATTGGAGATATTTTTAGCTGTATGTCTCTGGTTCTTATACAGTTCAGGGTGTCCTGAAACAATAGTTTTGCACGCACACTGCGTGCAGGTTGGCCCTTTCCCTTTAGCACATGCACTGCCGCCACTTGTTGGAAAACCTGCGAGTAGTGTGGTAACTATGAGTACACAAAGTTTGTCCGACTATAATTTCGAACCTCATGATACTGTGGCTACGGTGGTCTAATTTTATCTACATGGTGTCCCAATTTTGTCAGCAGATGAAGTACAGGTGACACTGGTTGAAATCCCTGAGCAGGCAGAACCTGTAAATAGGTTATCCTTAAATTAAACAAATAAAATTTACCTCCCACCTGTGTCTCACGACATATCCACTTTTATTTATAAATTCACCCTTCCTTTTCAGAATTCATTTGGTTCTCTTGAAAATTCTCTGTTACATTTTCCAAATTCTCTGCCTTTAAAGTGGTGACCGCAAGTGTAATATCAGAAAAAGCCTTGCAATTGCTAATGGTCTGATGATATCTGTTCTCATCTCTTTCTTCTTTTTATCTTTGATTCTTTCTGCCGTTTACCCATCCACATCTTTTTCTCTACTTTTAATTTTACCATTTAAACTATTGATATTTCATTGTAGATATTTTGTAGTTTTTCAATGGTGCTAATACTGCACCTGCATATATTTTTACTTTTTACCTTTGCCTGCATACCTACCTTGCACAAGTTTGTTAAATTAATAAAGGTCTGTGCTGATTGTTACGGACGATTATATTGATTGAATAAATTAATGTCTTGATCATATTCATTTCTGCCAGAACTGATATTGTTTTACTACTTTATACATGGTGTTATCGATTGGTGCAACCGTTGATTGAAGTGTATAATTATAGCCAATGGATGTAATCTTCAGAAAAGGTCTCAGTCTAAAGTTATTTTTATTTAACAGTATATAGGCCACATGATATAAACTTTTTCGGCCATTACACACCAATTTTTTTGTCACATTTATGGCACAGTACTGGTATTCAATTCCTACCTCCACTCCTGCATCCAGTAACGAGTACACATAAACTAAAACCTATCTAAGAATTGATGTAACCGACCGAAATTCAGAATCTGTTTTTCCACAAAATATTTCTCCCTTCGAGTTGATGAATTTTTGCGATAGGTATTTTCAATTTCACTTCTTCACCACCACCCTTTTGTTTCACCGTACCTAATATAAATTTAACTCACGCATTTTCTGTAAGTTATAATACTTCGATACAATGGCGTCTCGAAATTATCTTTCACTAATTCCCGTCTCACCATCGTTAAACGGATCTGCGCCCAAGTTGCTGATGAATAGTGCACTCGGCTAAGCTTCGACTTAATTTTTTCGAAAATGGCGGATGTCGAGAAAGGGTTTTTTTTTTTTTTGTTAGTCGAGACTGCTGGAGAAAGTAAAAATTGGTTGAAGAGTAAAAGAAATAATCCGCTTTATCGCTCAAAAACTAAAATGCCGAAAATATTAATTTCAAATTAAATCTGTAAAAATTGTTTTAATAAGTCGAATTATATTATACGCTATGTTATACGTATATATATATATATATATACACACTGTATATAGTAGTGGCTACATCGGGTCGACGTAGGAGGCGGGGGTTGAGTATAAAGGGTTGTGAATGAGGTTAGCTGGAGAGAAGACGGCCGACGTTAAAGGTTTCGTTGCGGAGTTTCTTTTAGTTCTTCCTTTTTGTTTTTTCTCCTTCTTCATCTCTTTTCTTTTATAGCTTTTTCCTTCCTACTTCGCCAACTCCCCCCTCCCACCCAAATGTTGAGTATACGCGATTATGGAAAATATTAATAAACGCTTTTCGCGTTTACTGCAACTTCAATATTATACGTCTGCAGCAGCAGCGCAACGGTAGCAGCAAAAAGTATATCTAGTCGTCGGCTCGGTGAGAGAATTTTATGCCGTTGCCACACCACCATCGTCATCCGTCTGGTGGTGGAGCCGATTTCGTGGGATAAGGGTTGAGAGTAACTGCAGAGGACAACGCGTGCAAAGGGGGTGAAAAGTATAAAGCGAAGAAAAATTAGGAAATATAAAATGGAAATTGTTTGTTTCGTCAGCGAGGCGCCTTTATCTTCATCCGGTATCGCGCATACGTCTTTATCTATCGCCATTTCTGTCTCTTTTTTTTTTTTTTCTTTCTTTCGCTTTTGACTATATATATATGTGTCTGTCTGGCTGTCTTTCTTTCTCTCATTCTGTGTTATGTTTTGTGCTGGAAAACGTTTCTCTTTTAGCCTTTTTTTTTGTTTTTTTGCTTATTTTTCACTGTTTGCAAAAATGTGTAATTCTTTGCTCCTTTCTTTTGGTTTTCCTTTCAACAATTTCGTCGCTTTTTTTTTTTTTTTTTGCAAACAAAATTTATTTTTTGCGTACAAACAGCTGGTTGACGTAAAATATTATTTTCCGCACTGCTAAATATTGGGTCTAAAATTGACACGTTTTTAATTTTAGCTTTTCATAACTTTTTTTTTTTTTTTTTAGCTCGGTAATATTGAATGTAGGCGATATTCGTCTTAAGAATAAGCATTGGCGAGGCATAGACACTCTCCTTTTCACCGAAAGTCATTATTGACCGCTATACCCACTTATTATTCAAAGAAGAGGGTCGAGAATGCATTCCATAAAATTTCCAGCACGAGTTACGAAACTAATTTCCCTAAGTGCGTACGTTTTGGCATACATTTCAGTAGGTTTTTTTATTTGAAAACTAAATTATTAATTTTTTATCCGCACGCTCGTACGACCCATCCGTAGATCTCACCGCTCCCATTCGATATAATTAAGGTACTTTTTTTTTCTCGCTTATTTAGCATATGTGATGTGTGTTCAACATTTATTGAGGACATTTGGTTCTATTTTTTTCCTAATTTAATTCGATGGGACCAATGTAATAATATGCCGAGTCACCTGCATTAGAGAATAAACTATACTTAACTAATCTTCTAGTTATAGCCTGGTAATGAAATAATTGTGTTGGGTCCACCTTTCTGTCATGTATAGAAAGTGCATGGATACCCAGGTAAACATGAAAATCTGTGCCAACATTGTAAAACCCTAAATTGTGTATAGAGTTTCTTCACATGCTCAGTAGGTCTTTTGCCGTGTGTTTTTTACCAGGATTCGCAGCAAAGTCTTTAAGCTGCTTTTGATTCACAAAACCAACAGACTGAAAACAGCAAGGAAATACCTACCCATTGCGCATATACAGAAAATCTATGACCCCTCTAGGGTTCTCCGTCGTGGCATACTCGCTTAACATTGGCGAGATACAGATACTGGGTATCCATACCCCTATAATACGATCAAAGAGGTCCACAATCATGTTTCCTTATCAACCCAAAATTGTCCCATTTTTTGTATTACTCTAAGGCTCACTTCTGAAAAATAGATTATTGGTTATTTTACTGCAGCTGATCAATCAGTGATGATGAACAAAAGCAAAAGTATGACAGAACTGACCTTGGTCTGGGATAATCGAGTCTTCATTTGGGCTTGTGTCATGCATAGTTGGTTTTGCTTACTCACGTTAGTTCGGCACTATTTCCATTTCTGAAACATTTCACTGGTGTAGGAGAATGTAAATTCTGCAGAAGACAACTGAGTAATAGTAGAGTTACTTACTTCTTCTTTTTTTTACCACTTTTCTTCCTATTTTTCCTCTTACGTTTTTCATTTTGAGGTGACATACTCTTGGTACTTTGTCGCTTAGTACTGGGACATGTCAAAACACCTCGCAATTTAGTTGGTTCTGTTACACATTGTTATACTTCTATAATTAATGAAGGTAGAAAAGAATGGACCAAACAGATCATCGAATAGTTTGGTCTTTAATCTTAGAGAAAATGAGTAAATCATGCAACTAGGGAGGAAAGTGAGCAATTATTAATGAGTGCAAAATTTGCAAGCACGAGCCATAGGCGAGTACAGGAAATACTTGAGTTGATAATTTCTCAATTTAACCAAGTTGAGTACGGTACTTTATCAACTAAGCGAACAAAATTATGTAATTTTCCACCACAAATGGTGTTCTCGTCTTTGTTTTTGTCAATCTTGAGTCATTCGCATTCATACACCGTTCATGTTTGTTATAAAAACATGCTCATAATTTATTTTTCTGATATGTACGTGATAAACAGCCAATAGTTTGTTATTTTTCTCCCTAGGGAGGTAAATTAACTATACTAATTTTCTCCCGCTGATAGTATAGTCGGAAAACCGTTGTTTTTCCATTCAAAAACAATAAGATAAACACCTGATTTTTGCTTGTGCAATTAGTAATAATATATTTTGCTACCGGAGTACGAAGTGAGTGATCCACAATGAGTTGCCATGTTTGCAACACGAGCCACAGAGGAGTGTTGTAATAGCACGAGTCAAGGTTGCTCAAATTGTGCTCGAGTTATAAACGCTTTTTTTTGCAATACTTGTGCATGCGTAATTAGAGAAGGTATCTGATTGGTTGATGGAAGTAGCTAAAAACTTTCTTAGTGGGATCAAATACGCTAAGAAATATTTGCGCCCTGATCAAAAATTCCATACTTTGAGCCTTGGAAATAAATATGTAATCTCGTATTTTATGGCGTGGGTTGCAAAAATGATATTATCTTTTCATATCAATATACATAGACATTGTTTTTAGAATATCGTATTAATTGGTTATCAATGGTTTTTGGCAATGGTAAATATTATCATGTTAATCGTTCAAGCTTTTGGGTATACAAGTGGGACATAACCTGCCAATTTGTTTTTTATGTGGAACATATATTTGCTTTGGGGATTCTTTTTTCATAAATATTATCACACGAAAGCACTACTCCTTACAAGGGATAACTGTCAAAAATTACCATTGAAGAGTATACACTAAGTTTATGTTTATATTTGGGAAGATTAATAATTGTTAGGCAGATTCAGATTATATTTTAACAGTAATTTTTCCAGTTAATTTTTTTCTTATACTTTCAGTGGCATCGGAGGTAAAGGCTCTTTACTAGCAGGTATGCGCATGAGGGTGATAAAAGATGAGCAGCCACCTTATGTTATTCGGTTTTTCAAAGGGACTTCCAGTTTTTATGAATTTTACATTGTTTATTATTACGATATATATGTATATATAAATATATATATAAAATTATTAACAAAAATTGCGGTTCATCTCTTATCACCATCATGAGCTACCTGCTAGTAAAGAGCCTTATCGGAGGCACCCTTTGACTACACAGTACTAGACCAGTAAGGAACGATGATTTTCAGTTAGACATGCCGGCGCTGAATAAGCAACCACAGAGTGCCTTTTGAAGTACTTTGAATTACGTTTATGTACGTTATCCTTGTGAATTTGAGAGATGTCGTTATCAGATGTATTCTAAGTTGGTGAACTCAAACAAAACATTGAAAATATGCTGAAGTTACTCTAGGGTTGCCTACTTTTTCGCCGGCATATCTTGACCATAAAAAAGTACATTGGTCTTTCGGAGCTTTACTGGTCCAGTACGATATAGTCAAAAGAGGCATAACTATACGAATGGATTTTAGTATTGTACAATCAATTTTACATAGTCTTAGTCTTGCAGTCTTGCACTGTCATGTTTCGGTCTTAGTTATGGTATTGTTTATAAGATAGTTATCATCGTTGATCGTTAAATTAATTTTACTTTTTGCATCCTTTCGAAAGTGTAGACTGTACTATAATCTTAACATATGTATTTAAAAAACCACCGAATTATGGAAAAGAGAGAAACTGAAAAATCAACGTTAGTTAATATAACATCATACTCGAGTAGAAAGATTACAAATGTTTAACACGTGTTCAAACTTTTTCTCAAGTTTTCCCGTTTGTTGTAGTCTCAGTGTGGTCAAGGTGCGATGAAAATTATCAATTTTATAAATTATTTATAAAAAGAATTAGACGTATCACCATCTTGTTGTGAAGGTGAAGAATTGATGAAATTCAAATAACTCTTTTCGTAGGATTAAGAATGCAATACGATACTGTTTGGTAGGTATAGATACATAATACCTTGTCAGTTTGGTGCGAATTATAAATCCAAGGTCCATTTCTCCGGACCCCTTTTTTTCAAATTTAGACCTGAAAATTTTTGGCCTAATTGTGCTCAATTTGTGCCATCAGTTTCAGAATTTGTGCTCACTCCCTTCCTTAGATATAAACAAAAGAGTCTGAGGGAGCTCGAAAAATGCTATTACCCCATTTTGTATTTCAACTCTAAACTTTGTACGCTAATTGTGCTTAATTTGTGCTAATTTTTACCGTTAATTTTAGAATTGGTGCTCCTGAAATTTATGTGTCAGCCCTCCATTTCGAATTTTGAGTTGGAACTTTGCTAGCTAATTGTGCTCAGTTTGTGCTAATGTATGCTTTGGATTAAAAATTTGATAATCATTCTCTTTTAAAGATATTTGTGGTTCAATGTCTCCCGTCAGACGCCACTTTGAATTTTGACCCAAAATTCTTCATACTAACTGGATTTAATTAGTGCTAAGTTTTGCTACCAATTTTGGAATTTGTTATCACCCCATTCTTAATATATAAAAAAAAGTTTATGGGAGGCTGAAGCATTGCTAGCCCCCCATTTTGAATTTCAACTCAAAACTTTGCATACGAATTGGGCTCAATTTGTGCTAATTTGTGTTAACCATTTTCAAATTTGTGCTCATTTCCCAATTCAGATGGGGAGAATTAAAGATTTTCTCTTAGTCCCCCTTTTTAAATTTTGATGCAAAACTTGATCCACTGCTCTTTCTTAATTTGTGCTTATTTGTGCCAACAAGCCTACAATTCTTACGCATTCACTACTTTAGTTATTTGCAAAGGAAATCTGAGGGACTGAAGAAATGCAGCTCCACCCATTTTGTATTTTGAATCAGAACTTTGCATTGTAATTGTGCTCAATTTGTGCAAACCAATTCAGAATTTGTGCTCAATTTCTCGCTGTAATCAGAGGCCAGGAAGGTTTTGTATTAGCCTCCCCTTTGAGGTCCATTTTTTGGCCTAATTGTGCTCAATTTGTGCTAATTTGTGCCATCAATTTCAGAATTTGTGTTCACTCCCATAAATTCAAGTACCTGATTTGCATTTACAAACTAATTGCGGTTTTTCGATTGGGCGCAGTAGCCCCAGTAGATACAACAGTATAGGCAACACACGTACACGAGCGCGCATACACAACACTTATTTACATACACCTGCAGCCAAAAATCAAGCACTTGTTATTGAATTAATAAAGAATTTACCGGCGCCATGGCGGTTAAAGTTTGGTTGGTTAATTTAGCGACATTTTCATATTATAAAGGAGGAGAGAGCAAATAGGCTTCAGTAAGAGATTAAGAATGTAAAAGAGACAGACACCAAACAGGCATAACAAAATAAAAAAATAAAAAAATATAACGTAAAGGGTAAATACCAACGAGGGTGTCACCCCTTATATACATGGAGCGTTTCGTATCGTATTTTACAGTATTGCCTACTACATGAAGATTTTACGTGCGCAAATTTCTCTCATGCGAAGGTGCCATACTTTGTGTGACATTAAATTGACGCGTTTGTGTAATGAGGGGGAGCGTTAATTAAATGTCGCTTAAGGCCAATTTTTTATTACACTTCCACTCTTCCGTTTTGGGGGCTGCGCAGCCGCTGCGTGCTGACAACGAAAGGGTGGAACCACACGTTGTCGGAAAATGTGAAACGATGACTGGCAAACAGACGAATATCTATCTACTTACATCATTGGTGTCCAAAAAATAACAAAATTAAATTAAAAATCATGCAAAAGGTTCGGCTATGAGCTTAATTATGCTTTTGTGATATTGGTGGATGCACTTTGAAAATCGAAAGAAACCTTTTTTTTTTTTTTTGCCTCCAGGAAGTATGAAGATTCGTTATTTGTGAAGTTGAAGTTCTGAATTAGCCTACAGCTACAACACACACACGCAGGTAGTAAGTAAATTGAAGCTAATCGGAAGTGCGAATCATAGAGATTGATCGAGTATGAGAGAGACAAACAGATAGAAAGCAGACAGAGACAGGGACAGAATGAATGACGAGCAGTCTGACGGAGACAACGAGAGCGAAAGAGAAGGGAAGAAGGGGAAAGAGAGACATACAGAGGAAAAATCGATGAGAAATACAGCGAAAGATTTTTTGAGGAGGGTGGAAAAGACCCTCTGTCTCGTATGCCACCATTAAAGTAAATCCGGAGGGGTGCACGAGAGTGAAAATGGTTGATGCTGAGAATGGCAGCCAGAATGAGAAGGGTGACGATCGGAGGAACGTCGTTAGTTTATTGATTTGAAGTGACCTTGAACTTCGTGATAAATTGCCTGAAGATGAATTGTGGCAGTGTGTCTATGCACGAAAGCCACCGTTTTCCGCATGTAGGTGGACTATTTTGTAATATAATACGTGTGTGTGTGTGTGTGCACGCGTGTGTGTTTGTGTGTGTGACTCGCTAACCTTTATTTCGTGAATAGAAATAGTTATTTGTGAAACGAGTGCGTAAAGTAGGTGATTTTAATACGACCGTGATCCTTACAGCACGAGCCAAAGACGAGTGATGTCGTGGTATGCAAATTACACAAGTAGCAATTATCTATATTTTTCATCACCCTCCCCAAAAGTAAAAATTTTTATAAATAGGAAAAACGTTTTGCAAAATGTATTTAAAAATGTATTTAAACAATACAAAAATGACAAAGTTTCCTTCGATTTGCGTCTTTTCGTTCATTTATTTTCAAGTAGCTAAAGATGAATGAAAACTTTAATGGAATATAGATTTAAGTGAATTTTTTTTTCTTTTCAGCAGTATCAACCCCAACTTTTTAGTTTAAATAGCGACTGAGGATTACTGATTAAAAGAGGAGAGGTTTCTAGATTTCAAAAACGTCAAATTTTCTATCAATTTGCGTATTTTCCTTTGTCTATTCTCATGCAGTTAAAGATGGATAAAAAATTACATGAAAAGCAAAGTCGAGAAAATTTTCTCTATTGAGTGAATGGGGAGAAGTTTCTAGATTCCAAAAACAAGATAATTTTGTATTAATTATCGTTTTTGGCGGTAAACGTCTTTCAAAGTATGGTACCCCAAAAATAAATTTTGTAGAAAAAATGTAAAATAAAAATGTCACAGCCAAAATTATAACGTCATCACGTAAATGTCTTCAAGGGGAGTACCTCGTAAAAAAAAATGTAACAGAAAAAATGTGACATAAAGAATTACAGAAAAAAATGTAACCAAAATTGTGATGTCATCATCCCTTTCAGATGCTAAAACCTCTAATGCTAAAATGAATACCAGTGCATTCCTGACCAAATTCGCAATATCCTCAAACTGTCCTCTAAATAAATACCTACATAAATTTAAATAAATAGACAGGTACTTACCTAAATAAAATAAATATAAATAAATAGATTAATATTAATAGATGAATAAATAGATTTATTGCATTTTGATTTGAATATGTTAAAATATAGAATATGGGCACTATCTCAGGGGCAACTAAAGAGGTTAATGACGTCAATAGTCAGTGGTTTAATAGGTTTTAGATTTATATTTATTGAATACTGATACAGATACATTAAATATTTTTTCCAAAAACGTTGGTAGTGTCTTTAATAACTGGCACATTTTTAACCGAGGTACATAACTACATAAGACAAAATATTAACTTCGGCCTTTCGTTGCTATACTTTAATTACAATCGTACTCTGGTTGAACTCCTGTTGTTATATTTAAGTAGCCTGATTGTCTATCCACTCTTTAAATGCGTCTAACGATGTCGTGAGTACTCTACAGAGTGGTAATTGATAAATATTTTCGTTTGTTCATTTTCAAACAGCTAATGTTAATTAAAAAATTATACGAAAATTTTGTCAATTATATTCTCTTTCCAGCATCATCAACCTTAGCCCTCTAGCTTGAATAGAAGCTGAGAAATCCTTAAGTGAAATAATGGAGGTGCGTTTCAAGGTTGAAATTTTGTGTTAAATCAAAGTAGCAACTTGACCATCAGTTTTTCAAAATATCTGGAAAAGCAGAAATTTCATAATGTGGAATAAGACATAGTGCGCATGCGCAACCAAGACAGTGATTACATAAACTTATTAAGTCTCAAGCTGCGCATGTGCGAAATTTTGTTTTTCAACATGAAGTGAAATCTCCTACTTCATGTACAGTTAATAAGCATGAAAATACCTGTTTTTAAAGTGGTTGTATCAAAAATATAATTTTTTGCTACACCTATTTAGGGTACGTCATATTAATGTAAAGAAAAATGTTAGTTACTGTACTAATTTATCACAAAAATAACTTCAGCGCAGCGTCATTTCGCTAAAATACCCATTCTGCCAATTCATCCTTCATTCAAAATCCTAAAATCATTAAAAGCCTCATTGTAGGCGCAGTTAGAGTTCTTTGAAAATTAATATTCAAAAAAAATTTCAAAAACATAGGTAATCCACACACGAGTTTACTAATAAATCCCGGCTTCTGTTTTAACCTATTACTGAATTTGAGAATGTCTTATATCCTGGTCTTCTGGAATACAATAAATTTAAAAAAAGAACGACTCTTGACATCGCAGCTGATTAGAGATGTGCGTTTTAGTTCATTTGGTGGATGTAGTTCAACAGGTCTCGGTCTTTTGAATGAACTAGTTCAAAATGAACGAAATGAGCTGCATGAATCAAACATTTGAGTATGTATTATTTCATATGGAGATCTGATTCGTACACATTTTCTACACGTAGTTACTTTCAGACATAGAAAGCGCCTTCAGGGAATGAAATGACTTTTTTACACACGAGTATATCTATATATAATTCGTATATATAGATATACTTGCGTATAAAAGTAGTCATTTCATTCCCCGAAAACGCTCACTATTTCATTTTGTTTTTTGTTGATTGATAAGAAATTTCTCACATCCAGTGATTAACAACAATGCTGTGACGTATAAGAGTGAACTAGCTTGTATGTCTATAAAATATAACTTTGATTTGATAATATATTTTAATTCAAAGTGAACTAGTTCATTCTCATCTTTCAGTCTTGTTCATTTAGGTCTTTCAAAAGATTAGTTCAAATGAATTAATTCTCGGTCAACCGACAAATCTCTACAGCTGATTGCGCCGTAATATTACAAAATTACTGATAAGTGCAATGCGGAAGAGCCGCTCGTAATTTCTTGCGCCGTAAATACGAAACGAGATACTTCAAGCAACACAGACGACCTTCTGTTGTCCATTAATTTTTTGTTTTACATTTTTTCGAAAACCGGTTTGAAACGAAGAGCAGCTACCTATTTACCAATTTTTGAAAACGAAACAACAACTGTTGAAGTGACTCCGAACATAATATGGAAATGTTCTGCGACATTCATGCAACTCCTTTACAGAAAACACAAATCTGGACGCTTTCTTCAGAAACTATTCAACAAGATAGGAAGATACAGGTATTGCGATCTAAAGTCGAAGCAGTCGCCCTCTGGCGGCCAATTTCGTCAAACGCCTTTATTTCGAGATTACGTACTGTTTTCAACGTTGAGAACATACATAATCAAAGATTTCAAAAGCAAATGCACAAAAAGCGTGAGTGATAGAAAACTGTAACTTTTAGGAGACATCTACGCAGGATTTTCTGAAATTTTTGCTGCAATCGTACGCTTATTTCTCGAGATATTTCTGAAATGCTGCTCAAATTCTGTAATTTTTAATGATAAGAATTCAGTTAAATTGGAGAATTCGAACAGAATTTCGACGATATCTCGATAAATAAACGTAAAATTTCAGCCAATATTTCAGGGAATCTTCAGATAACCTAAGCAGATGTGTTTTAAAATTTTCAGCTTTCTACCGTGTACGGTTTTGACATAATTGCTTTCGATAACTACAACGTTGTATGTTTTCCATATGTCAAAAAACTGCACATTATTCTGAAATCGGCAGAACCAGTGGCGCAGTCTAGCGGGTGCTTTACGTGCCAGTAGTTGTCGCTGATGTAGAGCCTGAAAGCAACCCTAATCTAACCAAAAACTCGATTTCTCAACAATATGTCGACCAAAACGACTAACATTTCGATAATGGAAGGATTCCGATGTTTACAAAAATTCTAAAAATTTACCTACAGGTACCTATATTTTGTTTGTTTCTTCTTCTTCTTCTTCTTTTTTTTCTCTTAACCATTTTGCGAATATCGAAATGACGATCTTCGCAACGTAACAACGCCGACTAAAATTCTCACCGACCGAGTCTATACACATTTTCAGCCATATATACGTATATATGTGTATATATATATATATATATATATATATATATTATAACTCATAGGTACGTTTATGCCGGCTACTGTGTATTGTATACCTACATACACGCGAAATACCTGTCATATCTGAAAATGCGACGAGACGCATACCGGTATATGATTAATGTATTGCGACGCCTGCCTGGCTGCGGCGTGACATCCAAAAACGGGATGTCATTCAGTTCTGAATGAATGAATGTGGTGTTGCATAAATTTGCTCGCTCGTCGAGAAACAAAATGAGTGGCGGCGGCGGCGGCGGTGGCAAAGTAACATTGATAAGAATAATTTATTAACGTTTCACGCCTGCCCGAGAAATGGCGAAAAAAAAATAAAAAAAATCAACGTCAGAGAGAAGATGTTTTGTTGTTGTTGTTGTTGTTGTTGTTGTTGTTGTTGTTGTTGTTGTTGTTGTTGTTGTTGTTGTTGCTCTTCTAGTGACATTGTCGGTGCGAAGTAAATGTTGAAAGAATGGACGATAAGTCATTCGTATATTGGTGACGCCGCCGAGCCGCCTGAAAAATGAGGAAAACGTGGGAAAAGAAGGAAGGAAAAAAATGAAGAACCGAGTAAAAAAATAATGTAAGCAAGCACAATTTCAACGCCAAGAGCAAGACCTTACTACCCTTGTACTACCCTTGGCCATGGCCAACGAGTGCAGATTCGACTGTGCCAGACTATAAAGGTCGACACTATCGTGGTCTGATCTTTCGGTGAAGTATTTGATGGGATGCACGAAAGGAAGGAACCATTTCTGTCTACTGGGAGTGAAGCTTCATGTGGTCCAAAAAATCAAACAATTTTTGACTCTTAGGGTCGTTGTGGGAGACCAATTTTTATATTCGAGTAAGACTGAGGTACTTTCTGGTTTCTCACCTATAAGTACTTATATTACCTACGAGTTGTTACTCGCAGCTTCACTCGCGTAGTGTATAATTATTATTTTGCACTTTCTTTTTGTAGACTCGAATGAAACCGGATGAAAAAATTCACACGTTTTACACTTTGTAACAACGAGAGGAGGGCATTGAAAATTAATAAAAATTGAAAAAAAAAAAAAAAAAACTCTAACGCAGTAAGCCTCACTAGAAAACGTAGGTATTCGAGAAAAATAATTATGAATTTTGATGGTCATTTATGTGTTAATGGTATGTAATGATTGTATGAAATGTGTTAGCTGCTGACGAAATATTAGACAACGCGAAATTTAAAATCATTATTCTTTGAAAAAATGAAAAATTAATTAAGCTGATAAAGTATGGTAATTAATCATATAATTTCAAATAAAATCAAAAAAATATAATAAAGTTATGAAATAAAAAAGAAAAAAAACATGAACCTGTGGTTAATTTTTGAAAAAAGAAAAGTTCATACAAATTAAATAAAAAATAAGAAAAAAATGGTTTACCGGAAGTACCGTCCGGTCGATCCTTGTCAAAATTGATAACCTCTACTACAATGAATTAAAAATAAATATTTATTTTGAATTTTGTGGCTATTGGTGCAAAATTCATAATTTTATAGCCAAAATAAAAACAAAAATGGTAGTACCGGAAGTATATATGAATTTGAGTTATTGGTGCCAAAATTTTTCTGAGGTTATGAAACAAAAAACGTGCCCACCTCCCACCTTACCCCACTCCCAACCCAAGGCCTAATACTGCACCAAGCATAATAAATAGATGTTTTAAAGAAAACCTACTTAAAAATTAAGAGTCGTTCATTTTTCGTTTTCTTTCAATTTTGTTTTAGTTTCATTAAAAACGAAACATTCACCACCCCCACATTATTTTTCATTACCATTTTCTCCTTCCACTTTTTTTATGGTCATTATTTACGCCTTCTCATACAATTCACACATAAAACACGGGTAAAAATTGAGTAGCAGACACTTTTTCATAACTTGACTTCAAAAGCGTTTTCAATGCTAAAAAAACCAAACACAGTGAGACAAAGAGAATTAAGTATAATTATCTACCTCAACAACCAGTAGTTGTCAAATGCTGAAAAAAGAGAGGAAGAAGAAGTTTTGTTTCAATTCTCTTTTACTCTTCTTCGTTCATTTCAAAAAATGTTTTGTCTGCTTTCTACTTTCACAGATGCTAAACATTGGTAACCTTGCCTTCAGGGGACACGGACTTCCTTAATGGCAATAAACCTTCCTTGGAATAACTCAATTTTTTCTGGAAAATTTCATTCAGATCTGTCCAGTGACTCTAGAATGATAGTGTTTCCAACAGTTTTTAGCAAGTAGTACTTTATAATATGTAGTAGATACAGAGATATCGAAACCAGAGATAAAATATTGCTTGAATATTGGACTATTACATAAGTATCGTTCTTGCATGCAGCCTTTAGTCTCTGAGAACATAAAAATGTGTGGATATAACACATTAATTTTTTTTTTTTGACAGTTTTCTGTGAAAAGTTGCAACAAATTGCAACAAGTGTGAGATTTTGGCGTTCATTTTGCACTCCTCTAACTCGTTAAAATTTGATGATGTCAGAAAAAGTCTTTCTTTTTGCACTAGCTACGTAAAATAGCATTTATGTTGTCACAATTTTCTATATCAACAATCAAATAGTTTGAGAGTTGTGGTGAGAAGTTAAATGTTGACATTATTGACAACTGCTGTTGTGGAAGGTAATGTGAGGTATACATATATGACCAATCACAAATGTTGTCGATCATTCACATCACATTTAATTATGTAGGTATATGGATCTACCTTGCTGCTCTATCTTACCAATGTTAATCAAGTGTGTCATCATTTTTTAATTGCAAATTAATGAGATAGTATCTGCACATGCTTAGTAGGATTTTTTTAGAATACTTATTTTCTATGAAAGTTATTTTGTCCCTTATTGCTCCGAGAATTTCAAGTTTATCTTTTATGGAAGAACTTCAACATCTTCCATAATTGCAAAATGATCTACTGCGCATGGGCGTGTAGTCACGTAATTTAAAAAAATACTAAATGACATACAGTTTGCAACTGAGATTTTTATTGTTCTTTACTTATTTTCACACCTCCCAAATCAAATGGTGATGTCATTTTGGGTGAAAAAATACTGTATTTCACAGAAATCTTGATTTTAAAATTGTGCTGTGTTAGAAGATGCTGAGAGCCAATGTTTTTTAGCATTAAAACCTAATAAATGTTTTGTCTCAAAACTTACTGTGGGGACGTTTCCCTCTTTGCCTTCTCAGGGCTCGGCCCTGCGTCGACAGACGGGTTGCAGACCAAAGTCCGCGACCCATACTAATTGTGCATTGCACATTAAACAAATTACATCATCTGTATGCACTCATACAGATGATGCGTTTTGGTGTTTATCATTGAGGCAGTAAACAGAGGCAAGTGAGTATGTAACATTTACATACTCACTGACAGTATACGTGCTGCGGTCCGTATATGGTACCGCATCGCTTTTGGACGATTGCCCCAGTTAGGAAGTACGCTTAGTGTACGGTAAGGCAACTTAAACCAGTTGGCTACCGGTACCGAGAAACAATTCGGTCGCCCCGCACGTAAACGACTGTCTTCCTCCTTAGGTTCCATGAACCCCGTGTAGGTAGCATCTACCTACACTTACTAAAGAAAATATTTAGCATTGAAAATACTTCTCAATTCAAGTTGTGAAAAAGTGTTTGTCTGCCACTCAATTTTTACCAATGTTTTCTGCGTGAATTGTCTAAGACGGGGTAGATAACGACAGTAAAAAAATGTGGAAGGAGAAAATGGTAATGAAAAATAAAGTGGAGGTGGTAACATTGTTTCGTTATTTACAGAACAAATACGAAAATAAAAGAAAATGAAAAATGAACAGCTCTGAATTTTTTTAAATTTTAATTCATTTTCACTGCCCTCCTTTCGTTGTTACAAAGTGTGAAACCTGTAAATTATTTTTTTTTCCAATACGTACTGAAGGACATTAATTAATTCAATTTTGTTTTCAAAAGTTACAGAAGACATGAGATGATCTGTTACCAAAACCTTCTAAATAACATGCTTTATCATTAAAACCTTATTAAATTGTTTTCAAAACCTACCAAAGGAAAAATATAGCGTTAAAGCATACTACAGAAAATTTTGATGGTGAAAATAAATAGGTTAGAGTAAAATTTAAAGTGAATTGAAAGATTTTTCTATTTGGAAATTAGTATCAGTGTTGCCAATCTACAAAAAAAAAAAAAAAAAAATCAAGAAGCGAACTAGCATAGAACTGTTGTGACAGTTTTTTACTTTTTTCTCTAAGGTCTCTTTTTTGGACATTGTACCTTTTGAAACCAAGCGAACCGTCTTCCTCTTATTATGGTTTTGAAATGATGATACAGTATTTAGTATTTACCTGGTTATCCATACGTCTATGATCGCTCGGTTGCAAACATACAGTCAATCCTGAATGTCTACGTCATCAGCTTAGTGCTTTGTCTTTCAACAAAATTCGAATTCTTGTTACCAAGGTATCTCAATATATAGGATACTTGTTCTTCTTTTTCTTTCTAACGAAACTGGTGCTCAGGAATATCGCAACCAGTTACATTTTATTTGCACACTGAGCTGGTTCTAAAGCACCCAGTCCGTAGCAATCAACTTCAAAAAGTAAAAAATCAAGCAAAGATAGAAGAGTGAAGGCGAAAGAAAGGGTGTGGAAAACGGAAGGTATAAAACTAACCAACGAACGGTTTACGAGTTTCGAGTTCTGGATCGCAGATGGGCAAAAAATAAGGAAAAAAGGCAACCGGAAAAACGATATCGTTTTTTGTAATACTTTTTGTTCGAGAAAATACGAGTCGGTATTGATATGGTATGGCCAACTTGCGCAAGTATAGATAAGAGTTTGCTGGCTAAAGGTCGTGTCGACGAAATAAATTGTTTCAATTGCCAAGATCGGAAGCTTTTTATTGCTTAGGTATTTCTCTTGCTACTGTTGTTGTTGTTGTTGTTGTTGTTGTTTTGGTCCTTTTCTGTTTTTCCTTTTCGTATTTTTATATTTGCTGCCTTTGTACCTGAAAGAAATGCGCTAATAAATACGTGTATAAATAACATTTATATGTACCTACACCATCGACAAAAACTGCCTCTAAAAAGATCGAAAAAAAAAAAAAGAATTGAAAAGTTGAATGGAAGATGAGTTTGTCGGCTGCTGTGTGTATGTTCGACTGAAGAATAGGTACCTGTATTAGCATGACGACTAATCAAGGTGGACATTTGAAAAGAGAAAAGGAAAAGAAATAAGGTTTTCTTTTTTCTTTAGCCTTCTTTGCTGAAGGGAATAAGAAAATAAGGATAGTCCTGTGGGAAAAGTGTGCACGAGTGTGTCGATCGATGATGCTTTTTTCCGTATCTTTTGTATTCGATTGTGCGAAGGTGTGGCTATTGTTTAGTTGACGTGGTAAAATGCTGCAGTTAGATAGTTTGCGAACAGCAATTCTGTAATGCTGTAGCTGGGAAACGTTCGTTTTTATTTTTCTATTTATAGGTGTAAATAACAACCTTTGGATGAACAGATTCTGTAGAACTTTTCCTGCTTGTTCTGCTTGCGTATGGTGCATAAGAGTAACGGTATACAGAAGATAGAAATAAACTCAGTGGGTTCAACTCGGACATTTGGAATGGACGAAAAGTCTTCGTAGGCCATTCCAGTACTCAAGTTAAGCATTAATAGTGACTTAGAAGGTACTTATCACCTTTGCAGAAGCCCACCGTACAATATTTCAAGTGTAAAAGCTTTTGAATTTATTAAATTCTATATCAGCTCCATTTTTTTTTAAATTTTGCAACATATACGTATGAAGTGATATATTTTTGAGGCATGTATGGCGTGGTGAAATAAGCCAATTTCAGAACTTTCACTTTTTTCACTCCTTAATTTCTTCTCTCATACTTGCAAACATTGCACTTGATGAAAAATTGCTCACTGTTCTCTCAAGTTACGTAATATACTATTTACTTGGTTTTTAGGAGCAATATTGTTATTATGGTAAGTAGCAAATTCTATTGGTTTATACTTCACTTACTAGTTACCTAAATTTATGTAATGGCCAATGAGAACAATATACCCACTCATTTTTTTAGTGCAACCATTTTTCGGTTAATGTTCACAGAGCTAATTCTCTAATGAGTCGAATTACTTGATACTGATGTAGAATAAATTCATACCTTCACTTTTCTATGAAAACCTTGCAAATTGTACTTTTGATACTTTTTAGATTAAAAAGGTTTTCAATGAATTCGTATCTGAAGAGCTTGTAAGTTCAGAATCATTATTAACGCTTTTGGAGGTAAATTAAAAAGCATATATCTGACTTGAGAGGTATTTATGGCAAAATATAGGTAATACCTAATTGTAAAACTGACGTAACAATCTTACGTGATTTTTAATTTTAGCTGTCGACTTACGAGGTTTCTTGAAAAAATATATAACAATAGGTAATCACAGAACTGATTTTGCAGACTTTAGGCCTATATTCATAGTCGACACTTACTCTAAGCTGCGTTCACTTACCTAAGGACTTGTTTTTAAACTACAGTAAAAAAAAGTTTAACTGAAAAATTGAGCTTCCGGTGACAAACTACAGCAAAATTATAAAAACAAATTAGTTTTCCTCCGAAATATAGCTGAGAGCTGCATATTTGAAACTGACCCTTAAGTTAATGAACATTTAGCTCAGGTTAGTGTTAACTATGAATAAGTACCGACCATGAATACCAGCCTTACTGGCGTGATTTTTATTAAAATTTCATAAAAATAAGCAGCCATAAAGTGAGGGAGGGTGAAAGAAAATTCTTTTACCTATATTATTATGCTTAGGTATCTGATTTCTGTTTACCTTAGCAATAATTACAATGATATCAATCAAGGATAAGCTACTGAATAAAATTTAAATTTATAGCTTTTTCTTATGACCATGAAAATAGCTTATACTTACTTATAGCTCGTAGCTTATGTGGTGATTAGCTTAAGCTTATGGCTTGACGCATATAGCTAGGCCTCAATAATAAATAAAAAATAAATTTGTAATAAAATAAATAAATAAACACCCCTTAATAATAAATATACTCGGCAGCACTTAAAATTAATAATAATAATATTCCACAGCAATAGATTTAGTTCCTCAGTTCGATATTTTTCCACAACACTTTGTAATCTTTTCCCTTCCAAAATTTCTACGTTTTATATAATAATATATTAAATACTCACCTTTTTCTGCTTTATCTTCTATAGCTATGTGTTTCTGTCTTCTTCCTTTTCACTCTTCATTCTTCCATTTGCTTCCTATTTTTATTCATCTGTACTCGTCTTCTTCTGTCTTTTTCCTTTCTTCTCACAGTCTTCGCACTCTTCAAATTATCTTCTGCTTTCTTCTCTCCTCTCTGAAACACGTAGCCACAGTATTACAACATTTCTATTAATTCGTTTTGTTGTTTTTTCCCCACTACATCTCTTTTAACTCCCACTCCGTTTTATCTCCCAATTTCAACCTTTTTCTGTAACACATATTTTATTATAAACTCTTTGTACATTCAGTGTAACTCTCTGTGCCGTACAATATCTGTCTATAATTTTTTGGGCTGTACATTCAGCGTATGCTTGTGTTTCTTTACAGTTAGGCCACGGGACACAATGTTTTTTCTTGACTATATGTAAAATATAATGTCTCGAACTTTCTAGATGCGTTAAATTTTATTATGTAATGGGTTATACAGAGGTATTTGCTGTGGTTTTTGGGTAAAATGCTGAGATTATAAGCAGATGCTGTGGTTTATAGCAATGGTTCGTCTAATATAAAATTAATTAGAGCATGGTTTAAATTCGGGTCCACGGATTATCTGGCAGGCTATTATGGCAGTGTGGTAATTAATTCTGTCTCAGTTACCATCCTGTGTAAGATGATTTTAGCTGAGGCACCGACGACATTAGAACAGCTAGATTGAATAATATTGTTGGAACTCCAGAGGGACTGTCTAATACTACCCCACCTGGCATACCACAAGCTCGTGGCTTATATGCTTATAGCAGTTTCATACTAAAACCTTGGTTTGCCTCAATTTTTTTGTTTTCAACTGTTTACGCATCACAGTTTATGCAATAAATTTAAATTTTTAGACTTGTGAAATGGAAAAATGGAAATTTCCAGAATGCAGATTTTAAAAAAATGAAAAAAAAAAAAAAAATTAATTCCATTAGTCAGCCGAAAAGTATAGCTTATACTTACGGCTTATAGCTTACGGTACATTTGGATTAAATTTATGGCTGACTTATCATCTCCGATATCAGTATTATAATATTGGAATAAATTTTGTCATTTTACAAATCAGTCGTTCGTTCGTGTAAAATTTGGTTTTTTCGACTCGCAAGGTTTTTAAAGGAAGGCGACGATACGTACGTCACCTGTGCCGGATCGCGCGAAAGGCATTTACGTGGCCCACAAAATGCTTTCAAAATTGCAGATAAGGGTAACACTCTCGCGTTCACCGTGTCTCCCAATTAAGTGGTTATCGTCGACCGAAATACTCCACCTTGCGGACCACTTCACGACGACGACGACTCGATTTCGTCATTATCGCGCCCGAAGCTACCTCAACCTGAAGTGGCGACATCC
This sequence comes from Ericerus pela, assembly GCA_011428145.1. NCBI lineage: Eukaryota > Metazoa > Arthropoda > Insecta > Hemiptera > Coccidae > Ericerus > Ericerus pela. Next base: position 563,192 of record WOFM01000008.1, read on the forward strand.
ATTCGCGCGTAGATTACCAGCACCGCGCACGAACGAAGGTGCCGTCAGACGAGTGTTCAACTAATTCCATTTTTCTTCTCCCTCCAATCGCCGGTTTAGTGCGCCACATAATAAGTACTTTCGCAGCCAAATACTCGGATTCACCTACATACGGTTTAGGATAGGCGTTATTTTCACATCGGTTGACGTGGTCGACCACGTACCCGCGACACTCAGCCCCGACAACACGAATAATACATTTACGAGTTGAAATCGGTCTCCGCGTTAAAGCTGCTTTATGGTGCCATCCCTCGCCGACAAGGAGATACCCAAGCGATTTTCGCGAATACAGTTGCACCGCAGGTAGGTGTATACGATGATAGTAATATGCCATTCTGCACTCGGTCTCATTATTATGTGGCATGCAGTTTCCAACGTGTCAACTTGTTTATCCGCCGTATCGGTAATTAATGTATGCGCGCAATCAAACCCCCCCCCGTCCTCTCCTCGCTCACCGTATTTCCCCTTCAACCGACTAGCCTCGGGTGTAAACTCTAAACGTCATTCCTGATTAGCTGGAACGTTGGTTGACGTAGAACGAAAAATGCATGTCGCCGTCTTTCTGCACGCGAGTCTGTAATGTTGAGATGTGACGATGAGATGAACGTGCGGAGATGGAAGAGGAAATTACGGTGGGCGAAGGTCGGGGTTTTGGGACAGACGAAAGGTAACTGGCGAATTCGATCGTTTTGTTCGGTGACTTGTCGATTAGCAGACATGCGACGTTGTCGATGCTGGACTGAGGTGAAGACGGTGTTGCGCACGTTAATCGAGTTGCCCGAATCAGAGTGTGCTGATGGAAGCGACTCACCATTCCAGGTGGGGGACTGGATCGCAGTGCTAATGGGACTCGTACTTTTTTTTTTTTTTTTTTTTCTTTTAGTCAACTGTCAATTAATACGTTTTGGTGGCGAGAATTAGCGAATTAATAATAAAATCGAGCTTCCGATGTGGTTCTCGAAACAAGTGCAGGCGAGTTGTTGCTGGAATGGTGTAGCTTTAGTCGAGTACGACAGTTTGAACGAGCTAATTAGTACAGATCTCGATTATTGGAGAAAAAAAAACATTGATCGATCAAATTTTTTTTCAATCATTCGACATGATGAAAGATCGAGAAACAAAGATCGATCTTACCGTTGATTGATCGGTGATGATCCAAATATTTTTTTTCGTATTTTATCCAAAATTTCCAGCGACGAGCAAAAAAAAAGAACTTTAATACCTGCAAAAATTAACTAAATAGACAGTAGGTACCTATAATCGCCCATCGCTACATATCCATAGTTAATGAAAATAATTGTTTTAAATTGAAAAAAATAATATTAAATTTAAAAAAAATAAAAAAAAAGATCGATCAGTCCATAAAAAGGTGATTGATCACGATCTGATCGACTTTCTAAAAATATCGAATAGATCGATTTTTTAGCGTTGTTGCATCAATTTTTAATTGAGATCTCTGCAAATTAGGTACGTGGAAAATGAGGAAGGTAGATTTTGAAGTTTGTTTTTTCTCTTCAATGATCAATCGGAAAAAATTTGTTGTGATTTTCAGGTCGTTGTTTATAGTGTCACGTCTAATTCAGTTTTTATGCGATTCGGTCTCGAATGGATAATAATTTGCGGCAGCTGTAATTAAATGTAGAAATAACTCGAGAATCCAAGAATTACGTAGGTGACACCTCTTTCACTCAGAATTTTAAGTCGTAAAGTCTGACAGATAAATGTTGAAGAATTTAACGTTCGCATTGCACTGATTCTTTACACCTGATTGGTCAAATATCAAATCTATAAACAGCGGTGAAGTTTAGATAAAATTTCTGGAGAGACTGATGGTCGTTTCGTTGTTTCTTCAAGAGAAAATGAGTAGAATATTTTTCGTAATTTTCATAACTTTAAGTGCGTATATTTCAATTTTGTTTTGGGCTTCTCACTGATTTGGAGGGCTAGATCTAGCTTTCCTATGCCTCTTCTATTTTCTTCGACTTTTTTCTCTTTCAATATTGAAGAAAATATTAATAAAAACCTCTGAAGATTCTCTACATTCCAAAAGATTTATCTCATTTTGAACGAGCACGACTGGCAAATTTTTTAATTTGCAGAACTCCTGTAGGCTACATTCACTCTATCTATGGTTGAGGTAACTTTGTATTATTTATTACTGATATTTGATATAAATTGACTTTATGTATTTATTAATCATGTGTTCTGTCGCATAACACAAAATTTCTGTGATGGATATGTGCCAGCATGGGGAATCGAACACTACCGCATAGCTACAGCGCGGCTGATTGCTTTGTAGGTTCACATCCCGACAACCATTCCCCCCAGTGATACAGTTGCAACACAACACATCACTACAGAAGGTAGAGCTGAGCTGCTGCAAGATGGTGAACACACAAACACGCAACACAGACTTACTCCATCATGGCTTAACGTCATTCTGCTGGAGGGCGGTGCGTGAACCAGTAGAGGTGCGTATTCGCATCACATCGGTCACCATTTTTTTGGTTTGCCAGCCTGGGGAATTGAACCGGTAACCTACAGGTTTAAAAGTTACAATGCTACCGCATGCCTACGTCGCTGCTAATAGCTCTGTGAAGGTGCGGGGCTTAGAAGTTCGTGTCTCCGCAGTATGTAAATATAAATTATTATTTTTACCAATAATAGGTACAATTTTTAGTGTCATTGAGATTAAAATAACTTGCAATAAAAGAGGATTTTTGTGGGAAAATGAGGAAAACATGAATATCTTAATGATTCCCCTCACAAACTATGAGTTATAATGTAATCCAGTAATGTGGTGCAGTTCAACAGTTTGAAATTTTCTCTCAAAATGAATGTATCTTCACGTAGGACATTCTCTTGATCGGTTACCTATTCAAAATAATGTCAATTATTGAATGATCAGAGTTCCATAAACATGTAGGTAGACAAAGAGTAGGTAGACTCGATTAGAAACATATCTGTGAATATCGTGCCTTTTCACTCCAGAGTGACGCAATTTGATTTTAATTCAAGATAGAAGTGAATAGGAACGATAATATTGCTTGCTAATTTAAAAAAAAACGGAGTACCTGAAATCAATTTTATCATTTTGTTATATTTCACTTTCCCATAAACGATCAGAATTGTTATTTGTGATACAAGTGCAAAAAGGAACATCATTCACCTAGTTTGCACGTATGTCCCACACTATTTTTTGCAACAACCCCTTACTGTCCCCCAAAAAATATAGATTTTTTCTTATAGATCCAGATAATAAATCACAATTTTATTTTTTTTAAACCAAAAAATATTTCTTTGAATTTTTCGCCATTTGTTTGGTTTTAGAATGTTTTTGAAAAATACGATATTTAGTTCCCAGCGAGTAATAATAAAAACTGAGAAAGTAGCTAATTCATGCGAAAAATTAATCGACCCGTGCGAGAAATTCAAGTTGCAAGTGCGCATGTGCAGAAGATAATTTTTTGACTATGTATCGAAATTCGCTACCTTATGATTCATCAAGGCGCGTAAAAAGACGTACTTTTGGGAAGGGTGTTGCAAAAATAAATTTTCAGTGAGCGATCTATAAATTCTACATTTGAAAAACAAAATCAGCATGAAGACGAGTTTCAACCACTCTCACTCACCCACTCTCTCTTCGTCTTTCAATGTTCGTCATATACTTTTGCTTGTATCTCTTCCACATTACCTTACGCTTGTCGGTTAACGAAGGATAAATAATTCAACGACTTCCTATATCGCATTTTTGAAACAGTCGAATGTATTGTTCTTTTTAATAATGTAGCCTTCATACTCGGTTTATACGTTGTCGTTGCTAGTGTCTGATGTCTGTTGCCATTTTTTGACGTCGTTTGTCTTCGTTGACCGACGATGGTCGTGAGAATTTAATTATAATTTAATTAGCAGTGGCGAACTCATATGCGTCATTTTACCCTCCCAGACGCTTCGAAATCAATTTCTGAGAACCTCTTCGTTGATGAAACTTTCGCAGAATGAAGTCGATTTGCTCGTCATCGCCTGGATGTGCGAATTCGTGTATCGCAAATTGCATATCCGTTCGCCGCAAATAAGCAGCGCTTCGAATGTTGCGAATGCGGAGCTACGTATATTATTTCGTTCGTTGTACCCTTCGAGTGAGTTTAGCGGATTGGAGAAGGGATGGAAAATATTTTTTCAACTCCGTGTAATGGTTGTTGTTGTTTTTTTTTTTTATTACCACAACAATAAGTTTTTCTTTACTTTCCATTTTCGACGTCAATGAACATTATAATAGATACTTTTTCATAGTAGATACTTTTTCAGATCTCACCGTAAACCTTTGCATGTAACACGTTTACCTTTGGATTTTGTCGTATATTCATAAATACCTATAATCTACGTAATATATTATTTTTGTAGTCAAGTTCAACCATGAAAATTTTTATCGAATAATGAAATTGAACTGATAGCCTCGTTGGGGTATCGCGAAATAATTTTTATCGTTGAGAAAACGTATCCACTGTGATTATTTACAACGCTGGTTTTAAAAAACTAATAATTCTTCAACTTAAATGGTTGTTTTGAAAAATATATCTGCTATCGGGAAAAAATGTGCTCTTTCAAGCTTCAATAACGCGACTCATTTTATTGATTTCGCAATTAACACAAAAATGTGGGCTTGAAAAATTTCAAAGTTCATCAAAGCATAATTAATTGATAGTGCAAACTATAAAATACCATATTCATTATTACCATACATAATTATTCAGCAATTTGTAACTAAACTGATCTACATTATACTTCCTGTAGACTGTACCAGGTTTGGAGTATTTTGTAAATTGTAGTGAAATTCTTATATGAAAAAATTTGCAAAAAAATGAACACCGAAAATTTTTACTAACGACTACATTTGAAACCTTCAGTATTTTTTCTCCGCGTGAAACAAAGTTTATGACGTCTTAACATTAACCACTCATTGAAGATTTGTCATTTAAATAGATTTGTCAAATTGTACCATCGCAAACATACTCATTATGTTTTTCCAAAGAAAAATATTAACCTCTTCTAATTAAAATTTTACTTTTCCAACACAGCTGTTCATAAAGTTAACGATTATGTGCACCTTGACTGTATATAAAACGGACGATTTTAAAACAATGCATAATTTAAATTCTTTTTACATCGTTTTTTACTTTATGCACCGTCTGTAAATCCATTATGCATTGGTTTTTACTTTATACATCGGCTTGTGCGCGTGCGTTACTTTACACACCGTCTGTAAATTTATTGTGCATTGGTTTTAAGTTTATGCGTTTATCTTGTGCACATGCGTTATTTTATGGACCATCTTGTGCGCATGCGTTACTTTACACGCTGTCTCTAAATTCATTATGAATTAGTTTTTACTTTATGAAATATCTTGTGCGCATGCGTTACTTTATGCATCATCCGGTAAGCATGGGTTACTTTACGCACCATCTGTAAACTCGTATGCATTGGTTTTTACTTCATGCACCGGTTTGTGCGCATGCATTTCATTGCACATTTGTCTTTATGCACATTTTACACTTTGTTCGTTGTTGTCAATTTTTTTTCTATTTTTTAATTTTTTTTTTTTTGGGGGGGGGAGCAGGGTGTGTCCAAAAAATATAATGTGATACTCGTGTGTATAACAAATGACTGACACTCGCGTGATTTGCATTACTCGCGTTCGGCTCTTGCTTCAAAAATTACACTCGAATCAAAATCATCTACTTTATACACGTCTTGTAATCACTAATGACTGTTGTCATTGATCTTTGATTATTTTATATAGGCTGCATTTGTAAAACAACATCATGTCTTTCATTTTTGTTCGAGAAATGACCCAATTCTGAGTAGATACTATATGTTAGTATTTTTTTTTCGAAGCAACCGTTATTACAAAAAAGAGCCTCTGATTTCGTACGAATTTGTGAGAAACTATTAATTCTTCTTTTGAAAATATTTAGTCAAGTTCAGGAAAAAATTATCGAAAATCGATATACGTAAATATCAATTAGTTTTTTCTTTTTTCTTTTTTTTTAATCACTAAACTTTCTATCTTGGAGAACAAGATAATTTACAAAGAATCAAATGAATTTATGTATGACAGGATTGAATTCAAATGGCTAGTTTTATTATGTTTCGCAGACATTATACAAAATTTTGATTAGGTGGTTTCTGGACCTTCGACCGATCAAATCCTCTTTTCTTTTGCGCAAATTTTGTTTGACATCTAAATACAGTTTTCGGATCGTTTTTCATTTCTAAAACTTTTTTCTCTATCAGAAAGTGTTTCCGACTTTACGTTTTTGTTGGTAAGAATGATTAGCGAGAGAGAATCTTATTGGAACTATAAGATTGAAAGCGTTTCGCAATATTGATGGAAAATTAAAAATTAATTTAGCAATTTTTTTATACAAATTGGAGTACTTTTTCGTTTTTTCAGTTTGTTTGTGCATTCATCGATGGCCAATATTTTAAGGGCAAATCATTCGATAAGTATGCATAAAAATTATATTGTGACCTGCCCACTATCAAGTAAAGCTTTCATTAATCAGTTTTATGCATTTACAATAAATTCTCGTATTAATGAGCTCAAATTTGGTCCCTAATATTTAGTTTCTGATAAATTTTTCTTGCTTGAGCTTGTAAAAAAAAAAAAATTTATACTGGTACATAATTATATAATAGAAACCATAGAATATGGTTCATTGTGGTCGATTTTCCTTATAATTTTGTGGGTGTTTCAAAATAACTTTTTCATTTATTTTGTTCAACGAAAAAAGGAAAAAAAAAGAAGAAAGGTTGTTCAATTAACTTTTTTTTTTTCCCTCTACCTCTTTTTTGCCGCTATATTTTGTCGAACGTTCTCGTATTATTTATTAGAATTCGAGTAGCAAAAACTTCCTGTTATTTCTTTTTAATTTTTCAAAAGTTATTACGTTAAGTAATAATTCTTCGGAAAAAAAAAAGGCCCCAAAGAAAAAGAGGTGAGTAGGTTAGAGAGAAGGAAGAAAAAAAAATAGTTTCAAATATTTTTTATTCTTCTCTTGTGGTGGCTCTTCGTATTAAAAATTAACCGGATGAAATGGAGTAAAAGTGAAGTTGTAGTAAAAAGGCGAAGAAAAAAATAAGCGAGTTGAAAAAAATGAGGGGGTTGAAAAAAATAAAATGAAAAATAAAAAGAGAAACCGATATTACGGGTGAGAGAGTAGGAAATAAAACGACAAAAACGAAAAAAGAAAACATTCGTTTTGTGCAGATATAGACGATGTCGACGTAAACGACGAAGTGATTTCACTATTTTAAGTGATTGCCTTTCTGGTCGCAGAGCTGGCCGAGTACAATATTTCAACGACGTTGGTCGTCATGTTTTCAGAAAATTACAATTTGATATTTTTCACGGGTAAGGTATGTAGCGGGTGGGACAAAAAGCTATGAGCAACCCTTATTTCATTTTCGTCTTCATTCTTTTTTTCTTTCATCATTTTTCTTATTTTTTCGCGGGATATTTTTTTTCGATTACGTAGGCAAACCTCATCTTTGTGTCCGGTTGGTAGTCGTGCTGGTCATTTTCCATGAATTTATATGTAAGTTACTTGGTTGGTACGGTATATACTTAATATGAGGATGACATTTCGTCACGACCACAATTTTTTTTTTTTTTCGTATTTTATAGCAACTTTAAAGCGGAGGAGAAAAATATCTGCAGGTGAAACTGAACGAACGAAACGAAGAAATGATAGGAAAAAATCGCACCTATAAAAATATTATAATATATCAGTTTGAAACAATTTTCTAATTCAATAATGGAGTCAATTTTTTTTTTTTTTTTTACGATTATAAATCCAAGGTTTTGATCAGTTTTATAAATAAGTTACGTACATTTCGTTTCTACATTGTTTGGTACCTATATATCTTGATATTGGTAATGGGCAAAACTGGTCTTGGTTTCGAACAAAAAATGTAAGACCAAGATGAAGGCTGTCTATGCAAAAATATGACCATTACCAATAGTGTTAGGAGTGGAAGACAAGAGCAAGTTCAACTATTATAGCAAGACCAATACCAATACCAATACCAAAGACTACCTACCATAGCCTTGGCCTTGTCGTGCTTTTGCTCATCAGCTGTAGTGTTTGAACGAAACTTTATTGCATAAATTCTCGAATAAATTTGTCACCAAGTCCAAGTATTGCGGAAATGTGGTCAGTGTTCAAAGATTAATGCTTAAATTATTATTATATTTTTATTAAAAAAATTAAATATAAAACAAATAACGACTCATACGTTATTCGTTGACCTTTAACTTATTCGATGGAATTTACCGGAAAATTGTAGGGAGAAGAATCGGTATTCTTAAGTAATTTGTAGAAAAAATGTTACCAGCAATAGGTATTATATTATTCTATCAGATTATAGGGTAGGTTCGTAATGAAAGAAGTTACACATGTAATACACTCAAGTGCGCGGTTCTCGACATGTTTCATCACGAGTGAGAACTCAGTTTAAAACCCTTAAGTTCCAGTTCTGCGACAGTTCTGCAAAGGGTCAAAAAATTGAATTGAAATTATTTTTTTGATTATGAGGAAATGAAAAGGCACCGACGATATAATCACGTCTGTCGACATTATCCTTACTTTCGCACCAAGTCGGGTCAAGAAGTTCTGCACTGTTTGAGAACGAGGCTAGAATTCTTTTCGATTTCTGCTCCATCATGTAGAACAGCTGGGACGTAAATATCGTTTTCCTTCACATGTGCGAACTTTTTAAACTCTTCTTCTCAACTTCTACATCAAAAAGAGGTTTTAATCGATTTCGGTTAGCAGAGTTATAGATTTCCAATTCAATGTCGAATGGTCGATACGATTTTCATCGTTTGTGTAATAGTGGAGTTTTTACTTGACTATTTTTTTGGTTATTTCTTTACGGCGCCGTTAACGCATACGCCAGTGGTGAAATGCTACCAGAAAAAAGGACCATTTTGTATTGTGACGCTCCCAAACGACCAAGTTCATCTTTCCAGAATTAAGTATTTAATCATTGTCGAAAATTCGGTTTATAATAGGGTTATTTGTGATACAAGTGTACAAAGTACGTGATTTTTATCCGAGTGTGATTTTTGCAGCACAAGCCGAAGGCGAGTGATGCAAATCACACGAGTATCAATCAACTACTGAATACACGTGTGTCACACTCTATTCTCTCTCTAAAAACCGAAAAAAAAAATTAAACAAATAAATATTATTACTATTGGGAAACATATAAATGCAACTATCATTCTATTTTCAGGCAGATCCTGTAGCGTGGTGGTTAGGTTTCTAGCTATCTAATAGTGAGGTCAGAGATTCGAATTCCCGCAGCAAAGGAAACTTTTATGGAAAAAAGAGTAAAAAAATATATAGGTATATAACCAAAAATGATGACGTAGACTATGTGCAGTAAGCAGGGACCAGTGCATAAAATAATGCATGCACCCAAGATGATGTACTACTTTATACATCGTTAAAGTGCGTATAATAATAAAGTTTATGAACAGGACGTGTTGTAAAAATTTGGTTTACCCACTAAATCGAGCGAGTAATAACCACTTTTTAGTGAATTCGTTGAAAACAAAAATTGTACTCAAACTATAGTTAACCTCTCGTGATAATAAACTCATTGCAATTACATCACATTTCCCAGGCAAGGACTGTAACTACGCAACTCATTGACAATCATTCGATTTGCTAAATATTTGAATAACATCCTATTAAACATTCGCACATTATTTATTTTCTTCTTGTGGATACGCTGTCATTCCACCTGACTTATGTGAAATTATTACTCGTTTGATCTCATACTCACTTGTCAACTTTTGTCTTTGTCATCGAGTAGGATGAACTTTGAATCATATTTTGTGAAACTGTTTTATTTAAAATACACTTCACTTCTTTAACTTGACAGTCTAAACATCTATTTCTTCTATCTTCTCGTATAGGTACTTTGATTCCTTAATCTCAATAAGAACAGCTTCTTCAGAATACTGGTTCCAAACTATTGAAAATTATATTCCATTAACTTGTATTTTCATCTTTGATGGAGATCGTAAACTACATAAGGTCTGTCTGACAAAAAAGTGTCAAACCCAAATTCTTGATTCTTAATAAATTTAAAAAAATTTTAATTTAACTTGAAGCCTTAGGTTTTAGTTCAGTTTGAGTTCTACGAATTGACGTAAATGAAACTAAAGAATTTGATAACTTCGACGACACCGAATAGGATGGAATATACTATCTTTGGTGAAATTCTGTCTGGTGGTGATCTTTTCATTGTTAATGATTGATGATTTTCCATCTCATATTCAAAAATCTCAACCTTTCAATTCTGTTGTTCTTACAGCAAGCAAAAATTGTAATTGTGTTAATATCAGTCATTTTGAAAGTTTTCATCTTGAACCAACACCAATGTTCTTACTAATGGTAGGTATTTTATTTTATTGGGTTCTGGCTCCGTAGCCATTTTACCCAGTAGGAGGTTATTGATACCGACGTTGGAGGTGTGTGTGTGTTGGAGATGCGTGTGAGAGATGAGTACAGACGGTATCCGATGGCCAATTGTCTTCCAGCATGAATTTTCCAATCACATATGGGAGCACCGATTAAACCGAATCAAACGTATCACTATTTTGGATCCGTAGTGTGACAGTGGTGGCTGGTGTCAAACACTCAACCTTTCCATTATGAAGTGAAGCACCACGCCACTGTGCTACGCAGACCTCTAAAATATATTATTTCTATATCATTCAAAGGCTAGTGTAAGGCATCGTTACCTCACACTTTGGCACTGAAATTTCTTCAAAGCTTGACGCAGGCCTGTGGATACTAATTATCTGTTATCCTAAACTAAATTTGTTAAATTATTTCACTGACGACGATCTTAACATTTCGGTGAATGATGTTATTTTTTGTAGCTGTAACGCATTCAACCGATTCGAATACAAAGGACAAGGAATACGTTTCATTCTAAGAGTAATTTAATAAGAAATTCGCCACATATAAGTATACCTGTAGGTAGGTATTTGAAGTTCAAGTAAAAAAACAGAAGGTTGTCTGCTGCTCCTTATTTGATAGTCTCAAAAATAAAGTGCATTACTTCTAGAAACTTTACAAATACGTTTAGAAGCAGATTTGATACGACTGAATCGAAATATACCGACATAAATTTTAGGATAATACTTATCAAAATAAATATGGGCGACCAATTTTCTAGATTTTAAATTCCATTTGTTTTTTGTATTTTGAATTTTTTTCATTACACTCGTTTTTAAGTTTATGTACCCGAATAAAAAGTTAATGTGTTTTTGTATGTTTTTCTTTTTGCAGAGGCTTTGGATTTGTAACTTTTGCTGAAGCACCCAGTGTAGACAAAGTTTTGGCAATAGTGACACACGATTTAGATGGAAAAAAGGTACGTCCATTTAGATTATACTTTTAATTTATTCAAGGGAAAGTATTATCATTGCTTTTCGTAGATCAGAATCAATTCGATTTCATTTTAACCAACTATTGTATTGGTTTTCAATTTGTAGTTATAATAATATTGTTATAATACAAATTTGTTGAAGACGTTATTTAGAATCTCAATTTTTTTACAGCTTGTAAAGCTGTTGAATTTGAGGATAATTGATACAAAAATATTTTGTGGAATTTTTATGCTTAACTGATGAGTTCCAAATATATGTATTACGTCGAAAAGAATAATAAATTCATAAAAGAACTTCTGGTTAATAAATACCTAATATTTTTAATTGCAAAATGTCAATAGCAGGAATCATTAAAAATTTTAATAGTTGTACACAGTTTAAGGTATGAGGCACAAAAAATATTGGTAGCAACATCTAAACAAAAATTTAAATTACAAAGAACGTCACTAGCCATCTCCATGGAGTGGAGCATAACTGTGAAGAAAAAGAAAGAAGACTGTGAAGCATAACCGTATCGAAATATACTGCATCTTGAGTAAAAAAATTCAGTGGCAGTATGCCGGCTGCATAAAAAGGAGAGAACCACTCGGATGTGCGAAGATAATATTACTATCGAAGGACTTTCAAATTAACGTGAGAAGAGTAGAAGACCAATAAAAAGATGACGGGATGAAAATAAATGATGGAATATGTGATTATAGTATAGGAGTGGTGGAGAAGTGAGAATGAGAGAAGTAAGAATGTATAGGAGCTTCAGATTGAAATCGGCGAGGTTATCATTGCTCAAAGGCTGGCATTAATATTATTGTGGAAAAGTAAAGTATGGCCTAAGCAACCTTAGGAATCAGTAAAGGTTAGATGAGATTAGGCTGTAAAAAAATAATCTGGCTACCAGGGTTTCCTACGCCATAATTTATTTTTATTTTTTATACTATTTTTAATTTTATTGGGAGTTTGTTTCTTTTAGAAATACCTTGATGGTTTTATTCCATTGTTGACATCGAAATAAAAATTAGAATGATCATATTTAATTGGTTACAATTATTATTTACGAAAAAGATGGAACATTTAGAAAGGCTGTCCAAATACTGAGAAAAATTAATAAATGATGGTACAAGTATGAACATTTCTAAAAACACTTTGAAAAAATTACAGAACACTTTAAAATGACTTCAAAGTGTTATTTGTACAATACAAACTACTATTCTAGTTTAACATTGCGAACTAAGAAGATAGAATCCCTTAATATTTTATGGTTGCAACAGAATCGAAAATCAACGAAGTTAACAATTAAATTGGTGGTGGATGAATATAAGAGGTGATTTGTAACTGGTGCAATGGTGACATGATAGATGATTTCATTATTGACCAATGGCTTGATAGAGAACAATAAAATTACATAATTTGTACAAAGTAGTTCTTCTAGGTGATGATCAAATGATGTCTAATTAGCAGTGTCAGCTGTGTTGACTTGGGTGTGCATTTTCGAAGGTTATTAATGAGGATGGTGCGTGTCAGAAATGTGTGGGTGAGAGAGATAGCGATATTGTAAAATTTGAAAAGATTCTTGTGTGGCACCTGAGTTATGCCCACATGAATCTTTGGTATTTATTATAAAATGTGGATGACAGTTTAGGGGTGAGTTATCAAGTAGAAATATATAGTTACAAAATTATTTCAAAACCAGTGATACATAGCGAAAAATACCTCAGTATTAAAAAATTCTGCATAAAATTTCCTATAAAATGATGCTACGTAGGAGGTAGTTCATCGCATTTGTTTTATCATAATAGAATTAACATACACTTTGAGGTAACTGTAAAAAAGTGTTTTCAGAAATAGCGGTCCTTCATTGAGCACCTCCCTGTGGAGTCCGAAGTGGAATAAACTACTAGAATAATTTCATTTCCAGCACAATTTTGTAGGAAATTGGGTACAGAATCTTTTAATACTGAGGTATTTTTGCGCTACCTGTCACCATTTTTGTAATATTTAATTTCAAAATACTGATTGAGAGGAAATTGAGTCAACCATAGGGGTCAAAATTTTTGGAACTTCAGGTCAGATCACTTAAAATATTCTGTAAAACAGGTGCAAAAATTTTCGTGCTCGTATCTATCACCATTTTCCGTTTATTTTTGCATAACTCTAGCACTATACTCAGCACAAAAATTGAATGCAGTTTTATTTAGGCTCAATAAATTGCGTGCAATCTTTTATTAATTTCACTTTCGCTCGAATTTTGGAATATTAGGTTCTGATACGTCCTCTATAATAATGTCCAACACCAATGACAAATCTTCTTTTGGCCGCAAAAAAATCGTAAACCAACTCAACCTAATTTTCTTTCTCGTCGACGAACGGAAAGAATAAAGGGTGTACATGAATAAGCAAGCAGTTCGCTTTCATATGCGCTCAATTTTTTAACTTAGCCAATCAAAAATAGCGACAGTGGATCTGAACGAACACTATTCAGTGCCCGATAATTGAGAATTGAATATTTTATCGAATTACGGATTTGGACACACCATTATCCTCGATTCGTATGGAAAAGAATCATAAAAAAAGTAACCCCCGCGTTGGTGACGTATATAATTTTCGTTCATAAATTAGTGAATACGTAATATTGCTAACGAAAAAAAAAAAAAAAAAAAAAAAAACAAAAAAAAACACGGAAACCATAAAATCATCATCTAAATCAAAATGTGTTTGGAGTCACCCGGAAACGGGTTGGTACTTTTTTTCCCAGCTACACACAAACGAAGAAGGCGAGTAAACCGAAAAAAGAAACAAAAATGAAGGGAGAAGAAGAAACTTATGTTTTTTCCTCGATGACCACTTCAAACGTAAAAAAAAAAAAAATCCCCAAAACATAAATTTTGGTTGGTCTTATTGACGACGTCGACGAAGAGAGAACCGAAACGCGGAGCAAGAAGGGTTTTTAGAAGGTTGTGTAAATTCTATCGTCTTTCGGCGGTTGCGAGATTAACTATTACGGTTTACTCGATATAATATGTCGCATTCGACCCCCTCTCCCCCACTCCGCCGTCTTCGCTTTAAATCGGTTAAAGCCGTTGAGTAAACTCCATCGTCCTGCCAAAACCAACCTTTTTCATTTTCTCTGGCTTTTTTGGAGCTTATTCAAACAAAATTCAAATTGCAGATACTCGCTCTGCCAGCCATTACCTTTCTACTTTCGGTGAACTTTTTCTTTTTCTGCCGGCGGGGAGGGGGGCGCAAAAGAAAAAGTGTTTCCTTCCGTACCCATTTCGTGCAACTGTAACGGTTTTATTGAAATAGGTATCTGAAGTGGAGTGGTATATTATGTGTGGGTATGGGGGCGTGAGTTTCACAGTGAAAAGAGTTGTTGGGTCTCATTTTGCTAATATACATACAAGAATGCGCAAATGTGATTCTCTTTCTGTGAATATTTTATCCGCTCTCAAAGGGAGCGAAAATCGGACTCGAGACAATTTTCATGTTACGAACCATATGAATTCAAATCTTGAGGTTAGCGTATGATATTTTTATTTATTTATTTATTTATTTATTTATCTATTTAATTTCAGATATACCTATAAAACGATGTTGTTGAGTAAAAGAAGTAGAAATTTAATTAACCCAAAAGTTCTGCAAGACCAAAGGCGAAATTCGATAAAAAATAAGAACAAGTATTAAAATTTTTGTAATTCTGTTTGTTGAATGTTGATACTGGATATTTATATTGTTGATGTTTTTCTTTCTCCCTATAACTGTTGTTTGTGGAGAATTAAGGTTCTTGTAGATTATGGAGTGAAGTGGATAGTAAATATCATGCAATTAGTTGTCAATAATGGTAGAAATTGTGTATTCCAACTTTACTCTGTCCGACAAAGCCTAGACTAAAATTTAACATTGTGCCAAAAGGTGAACGAGGCCATGACCAGGACTGAGGGTCGCAGTGGTGTAGCCTAGTGCGTTAACACCAACCCATAGGAATTAAGATTGATTCAACTCCAACGTTTCATAATATGTCGCGGTATGAGCTGAAACTAGAGTCAAATTAACTCAGGTTTAACTGTCTATAATTTAACTGACGCTAAGAGCCTGTTGTACAATAGTGATTTAACAGCTACTCGGAGACTAAACCTGGATTAACTCCAGTTGTTAATTGTATATTGGTTTAACAGGTTAACTATAATTTTTACCTTCCAATTATGGGGGGTAAAATATTGGGTGAAATACGTCCATTGACCACTAAGTACTCATAATTTTTCAGAAAAATTTAATTTTATATAAAATGTCACTTACAATAATAGGCTACGCATAGTTATGGCCTTAAATTTTCATTTTATTCAAGTAATCAGCTTATTCGTTGGAACGTTAGGTTATGACGTACAAAATAATTTGTGGTGAGCACCATGCATATCTGAAAGAATAATAATAATAATATTGGTACTGACAAAATTATAGACAAGGATAACAAGGTCTAAACCATGGGTACTAAGAGAGAGAGAGAGAGAGAGAGAGAGAGAGGAGTAGCAAAATGATAGAATGCATACTTCAGGAACTGAAAAGCCACCAGTAATCACAAATAATAATATAGATAGACAATGAAAATGACTAAAAACTAAATGGCTAAATATAGTCTTTTATTCCTATCTTCTCTTATAACGTTTTCACAAGTTCATGACTTGGGGTAGAGGCAGTAGTTTGCGACACTACAAGAGAAATTTTAACTTTGGAGTTCAACTGAAAAATCAGTTTTAAAATTACAGCGATGCTTCATGGCTTCTTGGGACCAGAAATGTATCTATTATTAATTTTAAACATAGTATTGAATTAAATTTCATTATTTTCATAACTAATAACAATGAAACTAAAAAACATTAAAATCCCTAGTTTGTGACTCTCTCATAAAAATAACTTATATCAACTTTACCAAAGAATTATTTAATAGCTCCTTGGAATGGAATATCTATCTATTACTATCCATTTTAAATATAGTATTGAATCAGATTTCATTATTTTCATAATTTTTAATACTGAAACAATATAGCACCAAGATCCTTAGTTTGTGATACAGATTGTTTAGTTTGTGACACTTTTATTATAAAAACATACAACTTCACTTTACAAAATAAAAATCTTTAATGGGGAATACTGAAGGTTTTTTTCATTTAAAATATAACAGACATTACAGTTCGTACTTATCTACAAGCTTAAGAATGGCTAAACACTCAGATGTAACAATCTAGTTCTTCGACTTTTTATTCTTGCACTAGTTTGCAACAAGAGTGTTGTAAACAAATGAAATGACAAATTTCAGGAATTAATTACGTTTAAATAAAAATATTAAATGAAAATTTATTATTCCATGTAAAATACATGTTTTTGTCCACCCCTCAGGGTTTCTCTTTCTATAACAGTAATTCTTCAGTCATTCAAATCAATTGCCGGACCATAATTTATCACTTTTTGGAAAATCGTCAACTGACGTGAGCAGTTAAAAACAGTGATAATTTTTAACTCCTCCAGAAAGTGAATTATATGTTTTTTATACCTAGATGATGAATATTTTATATGTGTATGTGATGTTTTCAAAATAAGAAGATAGAGGGCGTCTTCACAAACGTTGAACATCCTAAATAACTACAGCACTAACTTTAATTTTTACAAACTTGGGTGAAAAGTGTCACAAACCTATGCGATGTCACGAAATACTGCCTTTACCCTATGTAGGAAATGTGTACTTCTCAATATGAGCAATATTCACTTCAGTCACACCTAAAAATAATGTTTATTTTGTGATAGGTACTGTTACGTGAATTTCGGTTTACGTTTTAGAGAAGGTACCTACATATTATTATGATATTCCGAATATAAAACACTTGATTTAAATTATTAATATACCTTAACGTTTAATCCGATAAAGACAATTCGGATTAAACGTTTCCTGAACGGGGAAAGTCAAAAGAATAAATGAGAGCGAAAATTTTAAGCTATAACCTAAGGAAACTGGTGAACAAAATGAGGAGAAAAGGGTCGATCGCAAAGGTTCGTTACTGGAAAGTTTTGATGAGGTAATCATAAGTTCAAGAAAGTGTTCAAGCTTGTTCAAACAAAGAAGGAGAAAGAAAAAAATGAGAAAGAGAGAAAGAGAATGAGATGGGAAGTAAAGTAAAAATGCTATCGAGTGCAGAAAATATGTGCACGAATGTAATGAAGTAGTTGTATAAAGTTCAGATAGAAAGCTTGTAGAAACTAACGAGTGTCCCAGAACATCTTTAATATAATATAATTATGTATCTACCCAATTTATATAGTATTAATGCCGTTATTATAGACTAGAATTAGTTGTCTCCAGCAATTGGTATCACTGGTTAACGTCAAGGTATTTTGAAAATTGTGGACATAGGTTTTGATTCGGGGGCATAGATAAGGTTGTGATGAGAGGTCGTTAATTATATTCTCTGCGGTTTCTTCTGACCACCCTTCCAAAAAAAAAAAAAAAAACAACCAAATCACCAAAACTGGCAAAAACACACTATGTTCAGATGTCAACCCTTTTTGTTCTTGGCCTAGGGGAGGTGGTCCCAACCACAAATTCCCGTTGGTATTGCGTTGTGGGACATATACATGAAAGCTATAGTTCAATTAGCTTCAAAGCCATGTTATAAAAGATGTGCAATTATTTGCATTAACTTGCTTTGCCATGTGCTCATCCTAGATGTCACACCTCTCCACACTTCCATCTTTAATGTTATAAAAAAATCGTCCCATTCCATTCGTTCGATGATCCAAAAAAAAAAAAAGTCAACACAAACTGCCAACGCACTTTTCGACATTCTTCCAAATTACGCGACTAATTTTCGAACCATTCGACGCAATTTCCCCGCTTTTCTTGGGCGAAAATAATTTTCGCCGCCATTATAAGGATAATTACTCCAAATCCACGAAATCCTTACAAAACAGATCTCAATAGCGACACAAAAAGACGGGAAATGTGGGCGCAAATAAAAGAATGTATAGAAAAAAAGAGACTGAAGATAAAGCAAAAAAAAAAAAAAAAAAATGAAAGATCTGCGAGTGTACGAAGTGAAGAGTGCGAGATGGTAAGAAGAAAGACGATTAATTAAATGTAGTCGAATCAAAAAAAAAAAAAAAAAAAGGAAGAAGACAGAAGACACACAGTGCAAGGGGATGGTGAGTGAAGAAAAAAAAAGGAAAAAAAGGATGAAACCCATTAAACGGTACCCTTATTTTTTTCGCCCACTTTTTCCTTTTTTTCTTTTTTCCACTTTCTCTCACCTTCTGCCCCTGTCTATACACATCTCCTTCGAAAAAATGCTGCCTCACTAACGACAAAAACGTAATTGATACATATAACAAAAGCTTTCGCTGCCTCACGTCCTCTGGCCATCCACCTCTTCATTTGCTAACCTGCCGCCATCGTACGCTGTATCGGCGAAAACGTGGTACTGTTTAAGGGCAACTTTAGGGACTTGATTAGAAAGGGCCAGCGTTTCAAATCGCCCCCGCCCCGCAATCGTGGTCGGTTTATTGTCGAGCAAGCGTAGGTATGTTCTCGCCCAACACACATCGTCTGTGTCTCTCTGTACGGAGGTCGTTAGAGGAATTTATGACGTACACCGTTCGTTCGTACCGAACGCACCACTTTCACCCTTCTCCCCTCATCGCAGCAGTACAGCAATTGTGGCCACAAAGTCTAAGATTGTGCTCGTGCCGGCGGCCCCCGCAGTATCCATCCGCAAAAGATTAAAAGGTATTCACCTCGAAATGCACCGCAGCACGTCCTGATGGTTGCGTATTCAAATAATTTGTTGCATTGCGGCGTGAAACGTACAACTTATCTGTTATGTAGGTCGGCACACTGTTATATATAGGCCACCCTCTTTGCACGTGTATTACACCATAATAATATTATACTTACCGTCGGTTAGCTACGTACGCCTGCCATTAATTAGATTTTCTGTGTAGACCAATCAGGATCGAGTAACAAGTCCCTTCCATGTTGGAGATTTTTCCATCCACCCCCTCGATTTTCACTATAATTATGCTATCCAAATAGCTGATTATTGTATTCACTTAATGACTTAGGTACTGTCGAGATTAGCCTACCAAGTGAAGGTGGCAGATGTATCAGTCAATCTACCTACCAATAATGTGTGGTATGCCAACCGGGGTGGCAACACGGCACAACAAAACAAACCCAGATGGTTGCACATTTCTTACAAAATGTCACACTCAAACAATCCAAGATTCCCATAATGTCCTTAGGGCCACGACACTAAGTCCCAAATACACAGGTTGGACAATAAACACCAGACAAAGTTTGAAAACTGGGTGTGCTTGGATAGCTAGTCCAAGATAAGGTTCTCAGTAACTCCTGAAATGTAGGAAATTTAACATAAAACAAAGTTCAAAAAACAGCTACATTGAAATTAGAAAACCCCGCTAAGGAAAACACCCTATTAGGTGGACCACATGGCCGCCTCTGCCCATTTTCCCATGTAAGAAAATAAGTTTAACGCATTATGAAAATAATAAAACACATAGATAATGTACCTGGACCTTTATTACGAATCATAAAGGTACAAATCATTGAAATAGGTTAAGTACAGAAGGCCATAATTGTGAACAGATATGAACAATTACGCGTCGCAAGAAGAGAAAGACATGAATAATAAAAACGAGGAAAAATAAAATGCAGATGAAAAACATATGACCATGCCAGTATAGAAGTCAAATAAGCAGTGTCTGGCCAAATTACAGGTGATAGAAGACAAGCTGCAATCATCTGAGATAAGGCAAGAACATGATAAAAATTTCCCTCTTTTAATTACACATATGCAACTAAAAGAGAGAAATTATTAACAAAGTAATGAAACCTGGTTACCTGTCAAAATTAGAGAAACTCTAATCTTGACAGTAAAAGCTACAAAAATACCTGAGATACCTCAAATGTTTATTGTATGAACTGATTACTCAGGAATACTCTGTGAAGAGTATTGATATTGCTCAGTGTGAACAAAATATAGGCCATGTTTTGGCGTGTTTTCAAGCTAATATACGTCTGTTTCAGTGATTTTTATTTTGAATGCATATGTAATCAAATAGCAATGCACTACAACTGTTATAGTAGGTACATTATCAATGCGGACATCTCCACATTATGTAGCGAAATTTATTTAGGCTGGCTAAAGGATAAAATTCTAGCTATAATAGGATGAATCACCCAAATATCGGTTTTGTTTGTAATAGTAGGACACGTGAGTGGGAAGGTGGGTGGAAGTAGATGCCTGCAGCCCTGTTAGCCACTAATGAATTATAGGTTAGCCAGTACCTAGTTGCACATGTGCTTTGGTCTGACCAGTACAGGTTTGCGACACTTTTCTCCTAAATATGTAAAAATTATGGCAACTGCTGTATTAATGTAGAATGTTCAGATTTGTTAAGACACCCTCTATCTTCTTATTTTGAAAATATCACATACTCATAAAATATTCATTAACATTAAATATTCACTTTTTTGAGGAGTCAGAAATTATCATTGTTTCTAACTGCCTATCTTTGTTGAGGATTTCCTGAAAAGTGGTAAATCATAGTCCAGAAATTGATTTGAATGACTGAAGAATTACTGTCATAGAAAGAGCAATCCTGAGGGATGGATAAAAACATGTATTTCATATGAAATAATAAATTTTCAATTACTATTTTCACTTAAACCTAAGTAATACCTAAAATTTGTCATTTCATTAGTTTGAAACACTTTTGTCACAAACTAATGCAAGAAGAAAAAGTTAACGAATTAGAATTTGAAACCTGAGTTTTTAAACATTATTAGGCTTACAGATATGAACTTTAATGTCTGTTATATTTTATATGAAACAAACCTTCAATATTCCCCATTATAACTTTTTATTTTATAAAATGAAGTTGGTGTATGTTTTTGCAGCAAAAGCGTTGCAAACTAGAGCAATAATTGTTACTATCTAAACAATTAGTGTCATAAACTAAGGATTTTGATGCTATATTGTTTCAGTATTAAAAATTATGAAAATACTGAAATTTAATTCCATACTACACTTGAAATGGATAGTAATAAATAGATTTCTTATTCTAAGGAGCTATTAAATAATTATTTGGTAAAGTAAAGTTGGTGTATGTAATTTTGATGGGAGTGTCACAAACTAATGCAGAAACTGTTACTATCCATACCATTAGTGTCAGGGATCACAAATTTTTATATTTTTCAGTTTCATTGTTATCAGTTATGGAAATAATAAAATTTAATTCAATACTACGTTTAAAAATAGTAGTAGTAAATTTCTGGTATAAGGAATCGTGAAACAATGCTGTAACTTTAAACCTAGTTTTACAATTGAGCTCTAAAACTAAAGTTTCTCTTAAGGTGTCACAAACAACTGCCTTTAATCTACCTTCAAGTTCGCTAAGCAGAGGTAGCAGCTGCATATATTTCATCGTCATGTTTTTTTCTCTTCCCACCAATCTTTGGGAACATTGCTCGACTCATGGTAGGTCCACACGAACTGAACTAAAAACAGATTTATTCGTGATGATGACTAAAATGACGTGGGCCTAATGTGAGTCTAGGCGTACAAAACTAGACTTAAATAAAACTAGGATTTGGTTGCGCATTGGTAACTTGACTCTCAAAATTTGATCAATTATTTTTTTATATATTAGTTTTTTGGCTTACGTAACAATATCAGAAGAAACGGTCATCAATACCGAATCACCTTTCTGGTGGTTTTCCAAAAACTATGGAACAGTTTTTCAATTAACGAAAGGTCTTTATTTAATCTCATATTCAGTGACGCCGACTTGACAAAATTAAATGGGGAGGATGAAGTTAAAATTTGAAAATCTCTTTGTATTCAACCGAGGCGTCAAATTTTCAGTTAACTAATATTCACAAAAAACATGTAGATACGCATATCAGTACACTAAACTAAAACTTGCTGAATTGTTGGGAGACTGGCCTCTCAGAAACGACCTAATCGGCGTCTACTCTCGAATTTTTAGAAAAGCTCTGTCGGTTCTTTAAATAGGTTCTTGTTCTGTTGATTGATTGATTTGAGTATTCGAAGTCATAACTGTTTTTTCAGGTATTCATTTATACATAATTAACTAAGTACCTATCAACCCAAAATAGAATAGAAAAAGACAAAGAAAAAGAAAAACGAAATAATTGCATCACTGAAGAAACGTTAAAAAAAACTTTTAAAAATGCAAGCTGAATAATACACAGACTGCACCAAAGAACCAGACGGTCGTTTTGAATGGGGTAAAAAAATATCCAATTCAAGTCAAAAAGTTTGATATAACTTACAATAAAATGAAAACAAACACCATGCTTCCAAGAAACCCTTCTTTTTTTTTCTTTTAAATCAAATGCTGTATTTTCACTTTTTTCACGACTGGCATCTCTTTTTCTTTTTTCTGCGTTAGTATTTTCATTTTGATAAAACGGAAGTTAAATTTTTATTTAAATTTTGTGCTCCGAGTTTATAGTTTAGTTTTTCTTCTTTTCCTTTCGAATGAATCGAAATATAATCTTTCATTTTTTTCTCCCTTTCTTTCAATTTCACTGTTAGCATTTATCTTATATTTTTTTTCTCGATTTTCTTATCACGTTGTGACGAACGTCGAGTAAAAGTTCGACATTGTGTAAAAATGACAATTGCACGGTGGCACATAGTAGGCGAGGTTTGGGCTCGTGTGTGTGTGTGTGTGTGTGTGTGTGTGTGAGTGTAGAGGTTGAGGTTGTGGCATAAGAAAAAGAGAATAAAAAAGAGACGATACAAATGAAAAATTAATAATGAAGCGTGAAACGAGTTTCTTATCAATTTTCAACCATAGAGGAAATGAAAAATGTCCGAAAATTTTACGTTTTTCGTTGTCGTCTCTTCGCTGTAAACCTCGTAAAGAGGATATGAAATATCATAAGGGAACAGCCAAGGAGAAAACATATTATAAAGCGAAAAGAAAAACGAATCTTTTCTTTTTTACTGAAATAAAGTGAGTGAAAAAATTTTTTGCTCGACTTTTTAGATTTTGATTTTTCTTCGTTTTGTTTCGTTTTGCTTCATCTCCTTTCCTCACCCTATTAAGATACAGTCAATCTTTACGTCAAAGCAAATAATGAACGATAAAATCACAATCATATATAATCTATTTGGGCGACAAAAACCTTTCATTTTATATCCGTGTGCCTTTTTTTTTTTTTTTTTTTTTGCTTTCTTCGCTTCTTTAACCATCATCCCTTAATTTTTCCTCTCGCAGTCGAAGTATTATTTCGTTCCTGTGTTGGCATTTTTTTTCTTTGGTTTTTGTCAGCAGGAAATACTCTTTGTTTCATCAGTGGTATTATAGAGATGTATAAAATGAAAGATAAAATACAATAAAATTTTATATTAGTGCTAAATTTATCTGAATTCTTGCTTTGACTGTGATTTTTCCTTTCGTTAGTTCGTGGTAATCGGATTATATAATTTTTACTGACAAAAAATGGGCTGAAAAATAACTGTAACTATTTTCAACTGAATTTTGAACAAGTTTTTCACAATTTCGAGCCAATTTCTTCTCCAACACCTACAAATTAAAAATCTTAGCAGTCCGCTTCTGAATTTATTATTATGTTTCCGAACAATCGAAAATCATCGAGTCCTTTGCGATATCGACTGTTTGATTTCAAAAATAGCTCCCTTTACTTCTGTGGCCAGTTCTGTTAGTTCTATAGTAACGTTACTCAGTTTGTTTCTCATAAAATCACTTTCTTCATATAAGTATTAACTTTCAGCTGTTTGTAATAAAACATTTGTTGTAGTCTTCCCAAACGGTACCCTCTCGGCGCAAATTGTATAACAAAGAGTCAAGTCTGAGTTAATTTGACTTTAGTTTTAGTTTATATTATGATACCTAATAAATATATTATGAAAGTGATGAGTAAGTTAATCTGTAATTAATCGTGAAGTAAAGCTTAACATATCACTAAGGATCAGTTGTACAGTACCGAGTCAACTCCAACCCCTGTTTAAGGTTTATTGAGTACTTCCAAAACTTCATATACGACCGTAGGTACTGAAATCTTGGTCAAATTAGCTCGGGTTCTACTATTTGTTGCATGACTGGCTCTAATGGCTGGTTGTACATTGCTAAGTTGACTCCAATCTGAGAGTTAAATTGCCAATTCATAGAGTTAACCCGAGAGGAATTGACAAATTAACCCCATATTAGAGTTAATTCACCATCGTAGAGCTGGTCGTGATGCTAAATCTTCTACCCCACGTCCCACGACAGAAGTTGTTCCTTGGTGAGTGACAGATAACGTTGTTGTTCTCCTGTAGTTTTGCGAAGTTAGCCTTATTTTAATCTATATATTGAGTATTTACTGACTGAGTTTGTTCAAGTGGAACTGTCGCAGACTTGCGAGGTTATAGAAAAAGCTATAGGGATGGATGTACCAGTGATTAATAGAGTTAAGGAAGTTATTCTTCTATTTGGCTTCTCAGTTATTAAAAATTGATATAAATTCAGTTAAATATGGATCAAGTAGTAGCTGTAGTAATTTTCTTTCAGACGATTACTTATTTGAGACTAAAAAGTTAATTATCAGTTTGGCAAAAAATTCAAGTTGAAAATTTTGAAAACACTTATAATAATTGATCAGAAATTTTATTTATGTTTTTAGCTATTGATCCACCAGTAATTGATTGCGTACCAATAATTAATCCACCAGTACTTACTAAATCATCAGTTTTAGCAGTTTTAAAAAAAATGTGAATATAATAAAATTAGTCTTTATGATGACAGTTGTAGCTGGAACTTGGATAATTATTTTTAGCTATCTCTAAATTACCATTAAATATTGTTTCCCAGCAAAAGTGATCTGTCATCAACAAATTTGCATTTTGTTCAATTAAATAAAAAAGTTTTATTCAGGAAAATCAACCCTTTAAAAAAAATGCTGAGAAGGTAAAAAAAGTATTTAAGTAAGTGTATTCACCATACAATATTTCTTATTATTTTTCACTTCTTACTCTCGTTAAAGGCTTACTTACCTGAAATTAAATAGGTAGATCTAGAGTGATCAATTAATAGAACAGAAAAAATCATCAAATTGTTCTAAAAATTGATCAGTTATCTACAATTATTGGTGAACTTTTGTATTTCTTGCTACAGTAATTTAATCACCAGCTCTCAAAATGTAAAACTGACTGCATTTGGTTAGTTAAATGTTAAATACGTATCATTGGATTTTTAATTTCATACTGAACAAGAACCACTGCATATAATATTATGCCGGAATGGAAATTCTATTTCATATAATTAATAGAAGGAATTGAACAATAAATTTCCTTGAAAAATTCCTAGCAATATAGGTGAATCGCAATAAATTTGAAATCACATTTACATAAAATTTTAGCATTGGAAATGTTTAACCTGAGGTGCATAGCAAAAAGATGACGTATTTTGCAACGAAAAGTAAAAACAAAGTTTGTAACAAAAAGTGATAAAAATGTCAGAAACCTTACAAAAAAATTTCATTGTTATCTATCCTACATATTAAAAACTAAATACGCCAAATCTATGAGGTTTTTGAAATAAGCTACTATATAGGTTTCTACGAATAGAAAAATTAGGTAATCCATTTTTAACCCTTCATCTCATAGGATAGTAAGCCTAACAAAAAATAAAAACAAAGTTCGCAAAAAAATCACGATTACGAAATATTTTCAAGTTTGGATAATTTTTGTTTAACAAAATGAAAATTAAATTCAAAAATCATTTCCAATGTATCCTCGACTGTGCAAGAAATGCAAATCGTGTAAATTTTTTCAAACTTCGCAATATCGCTAAAAAGTCAGGGTAACATATACAGAGTACGTTTTAAAGATTATTTATGTCATGATATGAAATCAGTCCTACCTACTAGTTACAAAGGTAACAACCAGATCCTTTTAATAGTAGCATTTCATGATACAAGGGATCAAATTACTGGACTGAATTTAAAAGAATCGAAGCGTGGAATGGGAAACAAGATAAAATGAACAAGCTTTTAATTTACACGAAACACCATCCGATCACAGAATTTATGGATATTTTAACACTGGGTATGCTAATCTTGTATAAATATCGTATAAGTACGAAAACATGGCTGTATTAAAAGGTATTTCTTCTTTAGTGTGCAATTGTTCGTGGCTCATTGAATCAGTCGAACAGAAATTAAATAGTAGCCTATCAGTTCTGAACAGATAACGCTCATCCTTTGGAAACAAAACATATTTTAGTGTAAAACGTAAAATCCTCTACCCGCCTGTTTTTAACCTTCGTTGTGCTTTTGTATGCAGTTATAGCTTGATTTTTATAGCAATAGCGACTGGTGACCGGCGCTATATAGTTGGACCTAATAAGTTTTTCATCTAGGCGAAAAAGGAATCGTTTAATTTAGTGTGATGAAATGTATTCGCCATCGAAAGGGTGAATCTGTGGGGTGTGATTGATCAGATACGACCCATTTACTTTGTGTTTGCTCGTGGGGTGGTTTTTAATTTCCGGTGCTGATCGCATGCCATCGACCATCCATTGTAGACGTATACCGCGCTGTCAATCCATCGTTTATATTAAGTGAGAAGAAAACATATCTTTACTATAGAAGAATCTCACGCCGAATGAAAATGAATATTATTTCGAATCACATCCTGTAGACTTTGCATTATCTCTATTTGCTCCTGTTGTCTGTGCTAGAGCTAAGCACACGGTGTACGTCTTGACGAGAAGCAGCTTTTTAAGAAGATCTGTTTTATGGGCCAATTAGACCAAGTGATGAGTTAGATGAAGTCTCTCTTAATATACTTTTTCTGTCTTCTCTCTGCCGTTGTGCGTATAGTTTTACGGTAATGCAGTCATGAAAAAAAACGACGAACACTTTCAAATTCTGGGTTTTTCAAGAGCAACGGTTGGCATGATATTACTTCGTTAACTGTGCTGGGAAAACTATTCGTGAATATAAGCTTGTGGGGACAATACTCGTACGAGGTATAGGGGCTTGTTCCCCTGGATGACAGTTTTTGCCAAAAGGCTGGCTTATTTTCATCTCTGACGTTAAACAGTTACATGCATGTACATTTGTATGTTCTTATCTGTACGTACATACAGGTAAGATACGTTATACGGACTGTGAAGAAGATCTCGGTGATGTCACAGACTGGTACCAAATGCGCTGCGTCATTTCTTATCACCCTACAGAATAGAAAATGGGGTAATGTTATGACATAATACCATATGTATATGTACATATGTGTATCGGTGTGCGTGTGCCAAATCCCCTGTATAAACTCACAGAATTGGTTAAAAGATCGCCAGTATTTGCCGAGGGTTTGGCTCTACTATACATTCGTGTATGATGTGGCAGAACACGCAAAGCTGTTGTTGATTACCTACTATGTGCAAATACTTTTCATAACAAGGTATTCGAAAAGTACTTCATGTCAAATATTTTTTTTTTAATATCAGTATTGAAAATTGGTTTTCTAAAAAGAACTAAAACTGCAGCCCATACAGCTTTCTTGATGAAAGCAGAAACAAAGACATTCTAAATGAAGCTAAAGGTGACATCACCTGTAGAAAAAATAAAACCATATCGAAAAAAATACCTAGTGGTTGTATCATGTGAAAAGAATGGCCTTCTAGATACAGTTAAAGGAAAACAACCACATGGAGTTCCTAGAAGAAAACTCTTGATCACATTCTGGCTCATCAGGTACAGCAGATACGTTAATACTACTGATAAGTCACCAGGCCTATTTGCAGGAAAGCAACAGCGACGACAACAAACAGTAAATGATTCCATTTTCATAAGACATAAACAAAAATTTACCAGCTAATTGAAGTTTGAGCGACAACGTAGGAGGGAGGAGTCCACAAAATATAATTATGATTGTTGCTGTCAGTAAAAAGACTCATTTGTTAGGTTTTAAGTGATCGGAGTACTGTCGCATAACAAGACATTTAAACGTGTGGGTAAACTGAGGAGTCAATTAGTGGTGAAAAAAATAATATTAAAGAGTGAGAAAAATAATTAAGGTGTCAGAAAAATAGTATTGAGGAGCGTAAAAAAGAATTTTGGAGTCGGAAAAAGAATTAAGGAGTGAGAAAAAGAAATTAAAAAGTGAGAAATGTAAGAGTTCGAAAATTGGCCAATTTCATTACGCCATGCATGCTTCAAAAATACTACGTTTCGTACGCATGTTGCAAAAAAACTTTTTCGTATCTCTCAGCTCATTATGCAAGGTAAAATATTTTCCCGTCCTCGTTAACATGACTAAGAAAACTGTAACTTTATTGTTTAAGAATTCTAATTTTTCTCATTATATTTACTGGTAGTTGTTAACATTACTGCTGTTATTGTTACTGCTGCTGTTGCTGTTGATGTGAATGCTTTTATTACCGCTGCTGCTGCTGTTGTCGTTATTTTCGTCTTTATTTTAAAGCAGTGTGAGAATACTTCTTCCGTTTCTTTCTTGGTGTATTTTGGCGAATGATAGGATGGTTGCGAACAATCACACTTTTCCGTTTCCAAAAAATCGTAATTCGTTTCTGCTAGTTTAATTAACCCTCTTTTTTTGTTTTTACTTCTTTAGAAAGCGTATCCATTCGACTGCTTTCCACCATAATAAAGCATTCAACGAAGGTAATAATTTCTTCTTTCCGAAGGTACCCCCATAACTTTAAAATCTCATTTCCCTGCACACACCTTTTCTGTACGAAATGCGCATTGCAAACGTTAAAATAATAAAAATACCTTTTCTCCTTCTTCGGTCCGTCTCTCTCATTGCTCCTACTTTAGCAGGTTTTTTTGTTTCTTTTTGGTTCTCCAGTGAAATGTAGAATATAGTGGAACACGACTATGCTGTCGATTAGAAAAAATATCTACGAAAAAAGATACGAGTGTAAAAACGTATTTTTTTTCTCCAGGGATATTTTCTAAAGAGAATGAAAAAGAATGAAAATGTAGGAAGAAGTATAGGAAAAACCTACTGTATTTTTTACACCTCTCCTCCATTGCTTACCAACAATTGGTGTAAGTAACTATATACCTGTTTTTGTCTCTCTCTCTTACTCTCTCTCTTTCTCTTATTCTCTCTCTCACTGTCTCTCTTTTTCTTTCTCTCTCTCTTTCTCTCTCTCTCTTTCTTTTCTTTTCTTTTTTTTTCTTTGCCTTCACGTTTATGTATCGAACGATTGTAACGAATTCATTCTTTTTGTTTTTCGCCGTCTCTCTCAAAGGCAACTTTGGCTACATTGCCATAAATGTGAATTTTATTGACATGGTAATAGAAAGGTTGGTTGTCGTTTGATAGAGACTTAGAAAATGTATCTGTAAGCCTTAGGGAAATTGCAAGTTTGTATGAGTGTGTGCCTGGTTTTTTTGTTTTTTTTCTTTACAATTGTCAACTTGAAAACTTGAAAAATCTTACAGAAATCGTTGACTATCTTATACATAGGTACTTCATTCTTTTGTTTTTTGAAAGCAAATAAAGAGATGACTTCAGTGTATGCATGTTTGAAAAAAACACCTTTAAGAAAAGTTACTTGAAACCACTTGAATTGTGAAAAATTCTAGTTTTACTGGCTGAAATTCTTTCACCTTTAAGATGAATTTGATTTTTGTCATCTGGTAAAGGTCCTTTCAGAAACTCGTTAAAATTTTTGTCGGTATGATCAACTCTTAATATTTTTGGTATTAGTGGCATCACTCGATCTAGATAGAGTGGCTTGCTATTTTTCGAAAGTATGAAAGTCAAAGTTCCTACTGTAACCAACAATGCCAACTTCATTATAGTATGTTTCATAGGTACTTTCTCCAATTATTGGCTGCGCTTTTTGGCTTCAGATTATAATTTTTTATTTTTTTGTTTTTTGTAGTAAGTACTTTTATAGAAGAGAAAATTTTGTGAAGGTGCAATTGACGTCTTGAACAGTAATTTAAAGGTATATCGAAACTTCTATAATTAAAATAATCAAAAATGGCTTGAAGAAACATGAGGTGGATTTCGCTGAGTCTGAGTTGATTGATAGTGAAAAATGTGGAAACAAATTTAATACCGTTCGTATCTACTAGTACTTACTTAAATTTTAGATATTGATTCGTACGAAAGATAAATTTGATTTTAATCATCCTAACGATTTAATGTAATTTTAAAAGGTCTGATCGTTTATTTTCCCCAGAGGTCCTGAGTATGGTCTTTTTCTTCAAAATTTATTGCTCAAGCCATACAGACTGTGCACAATAACCTGTTCCATATTCTCCTACAAGTATCACATTTTGGCATCTAGTGTTTTCAATGATTGGTCGGATTACCTGTCATGGGGTCAATAACCACATTACAGTGTCTACCTTACGCTGAGTACACACTACCTACAATTCTTGTGGCAGTAATGGTGTATGGGTGAATCAGAATTGAACTAAAGTTGAAAAATACGTGAGGGGATGGATGCATTGTAAAAAGTTAAAGTTAATAGATCGCATTTAATTGTTACTGTTATCTTTATCGTGATCTTGACAATTTTCAGCTAATGTTATTGGTGACCTTATGTTACGAAAATGAAATTTTACGAAGTATTTTTCATTTCTTTTCTTGATGCATGTTAGTACTGCACAGCATTTTTAATAAAAAAATTAACTAATAAAAAAATTAATAAGACAGGTGCTTTTATAGATTCGTTGTTAGATTATTCATTTTGGTATATTTAAGTTATAATTATACATAAAATTTAAATGTTCTGTTACTTCAAAGGTAACTATAGGGATGTAAAATCGGCATGGTGAAAAATATGCACATTTGATATTCCATAATAGTAGTGGAAATTAATAAAATTATATAATTAACTTCACATTACATCAGAATGTAGTGGAACTACTAAGTCTAACTGAAATATGACGCGCATTAATTTGTTGAGTTACTCTGCTTAACAAATACCTGTGTGCTCGACAACTCTCCTTTTAATTTTTTTTATTAGTCAAGTTCATAAGTACAAATTTTAATTATTATTCAATGTTGAAAGTTAGTTATTATACCTGCTATGGAGATAGTTATTTCCCTTCACTTTAATTATCCAGATAGGTATTATACTATGCTAAAATAAAGTTTCATAATTTTATTTATACTGTGGTATAATAACAAATTCCAGCCCTGAATTTAACACCTTGTTTGGTTGTCTGTACATATCTTCGAGAAAGCACTGGGGCAGGCTCCAAGTGACGCCAAACCGTTAACCGTTTATTATCAGTTTTTGATGTACGATAAACGCAAAGTGGTTGTTGAGATTCCTTGAGGCAACATGCATGGATAATTTTGGGTAGGTACCAATTCTGCACAAATTATCAAAAGGTGCCTTATCTCATTTATCAGTTGCACTCATTCCAATATACCAGTTACACCCAAGCTAATATGCCGGTTTCACTATTTCCAGTAAGTACCTATACTAAGTAGCTCAGCTTATTTTACATATTGAAAAAAATCATTAGAAACGTTTAGCACTTTCATCAGATTAAATAAAAAATATAAAAAATCCGCTATTTAATTATAGGTTGTTTGATTTAGAAGAGTGTGTAGTTCTTTGAAGAGGCTATTCATTTTCCAAGTTAAAGCAAAAAAAACTTTTTGCTTTTAAAAACTGCCAAATTTAATTTGGACCAAACTCCGCCAGTAAGTGCTGATAAAAAACTATTTTCTGAAAATGCGATTTTATTCTTTATATCACAGGTATGTCCTGAATGTCTTATCATTTCCTTCCGGTCAAAAAAATTCACCAAACTGTCCTGTTGAAGAAAGTCATTTTTTGTGTTGGGACACATCACATCACAGAACTGACTCGGAACTAAAATTGTAGGCTTGAATCGAGAACTAATTTTTAATAGAACTTGATATTCAAAACTAGCGTTTGAGATATACCAGTCATTTTCCTCTACACCAACGTGCTCTCCAATCAGATATAACAATTCGTACTGTATTTATTTTATCTATTGTTCCACCTGCCAAATATTAAACTGTCACTTGGTTGATCTCGTACTCACTCGTCTCATTATTTCGTGAAGTTCATCTCGTATAATAATCTTTGAATCATAATTTGTCTAACAGATTTTCTTAAAATACATTGCACCTCTTTGACTTGAATAAGTCTAAACATCTATTTCTTCCACTCACGGGCATATTCTGCTTCCTCTACCTCAATAACTTGAAGGTAAATATACTAAGCACTTTTTTGCTAAATCAAACACAACTACTGTACGCCACTTGTTTGTATTTTCAAAGTATCTATGTATCAGAGTGACGAAGTGATTCGTAAAAGATGAGTGGAACTGTAATGTTGAAATGAGCAGAACTGTAAAGGTGGGTGGGTACACATTTGTATCATTTACCTGTATCATATCATCGTATCGTCTCAATGTGTACAAGGACTGTAACCTCGTACCATATCAAAAAATGATAGGATGATACTATACAATCCTTTTATGTGTGATGTTCTGCCATCACATCAAAAGGCATTACCTGGAATTGCAAAATTTTCAGTACAATGTGACGGTATGATACAATCCCAGATAAGGCCTCACAAAATTGGAGCCGTATTATCGGTGCGTATCATGATACAATATGCAACGACGATATGGCATGGCAGAATGATAAAAATGTGTACCTGCCTTATTGTTCTTAAATGTGACATGCTGGTGTGTCTGTGCACCCACCTTTATTCACACTTCTCTTCTCTTCTACTGAATAACAGATAGTTTTATTATTTTCTCTATTGCTAATGTAATTATTAGGTATGAAATTGGCTGAAAACCAACGAGCCGATGGCTTTAATATCATATTTGTCGGTTGATAGGTTTAAATCTGTTAGCCTAAGCTGAATCAGATCCGCTTGGTAGGTACCTTACATGTGATAATCTAACTGAATGCTCGCTGAACCACCGATCTGGCGTGAGGCCTATTAGTAAAACTTCATGAATTTTTAAATTTTGAGAATGTTTATGGAGATAATGACTGACCTTTATGAAATATTAAAGATTCCTATTAGAATTTTTCACGGCGGTAAAAACAATTAGCAAAGACTTAACACTGCATTTACAACTCTATTGCGACAGATCTAAATTGACTGATTTGACAAAAACATCAAATTCCTACCCAGCGTACGTGGCTTCGAAATCATAGACGAGGAAAAATTATGGCAATTTGATTTCGTTGATGTTCTCTCATGTCATAACGCCGTCCACCCACACTAATTACAGCAAATAATGATCTCCAGCCACTGACTAATATTTATTAAGAAAAAAAAAAAAAAAATCCAGGTTTCGTTATGTCCCGATAATTACTGCTTTTTACCTTTTCAATTTATTTCCTTTTTTTCCTTTTTATTTTCACAATTCCCGCAGTTGTTCACCACTCGTTCACCACTCGTAATATTTTGCATCCCTGAAATTGTGGCCACTTTCGAACGGAATACAATTTAGTTTTTTCGAATCCGCGCAAAACTTTACTTTTTTACTTTTTTTTTCTACTTTTTTTTGTTTCTCAACTTCTCTTATTTAGTTTTCTTCCCGTAAACCTGCAGAATGGGGAAAGGCATCATTTTGAAATAACTTTGC
The DNA here is from genome assembly GCA_011428145.1 of Ericerus pela. Classification (NCBI taxonomy): domain Eukaryota; kingdom Metazoa; phylum Arthropoda; class Insecta; order Hemiptera; family Coccidae; genus Ericerus; species Ericerus pela. The sequence continues at coordinate 597,379 of WOFM01000008.1, forward strand.
GAGTCTGTTTGAAACAAGTTTTCTCATCGAGTATTGCCTAACATCTACTTTCCTCCTCCACCGCTCTCTGTTCGTCGTTTTTACATTACTTGCAAAATTATAAATGAAACAGTAATAGAGCGAGAAAGAAAGACTAAAGAGAAAAAGTGCTCGCGAATGACTCGTTGTCGATTCAGCTGCGAGAAAAATTAAAAAAAAAAAAAGAAAAAAAGGGAAAAAGAGAGACAAAAAAAAGAACATTTTGCGTCTACTTTTTATGTATTTAGCCCACAGCATGAAGTCTAATAATACCGATTTAAACTTCTAACTCTGTTACAATTTCGTTTTTACAAGACTCTCATTGCTGTGATGAAGAGAGTATACGAGAGGAAAGAAAAAACTGAAGCCAACTGTTCGAAAACGTAAAAATTTCTTTTTTTCCAACTGTAGCTGTGAAAAAGAACGAATAAACCAGAAAGAGGAAGAGAGATAGAGACGAGAAAAATGGAGAAAAGTTGAGAAAATTCCGGCAACTAACATCGGCTTAATTAGCTGAAAATAAACTTTTCGAAAATTCTGCCTCTTTTAAGTAGGTTTCTACAGAAATCGGTGAAATCTGCTTATATTAATTTATTTCTCATGGTAGGACCCAGGGTTGAGACCAATTGTACGTTTTTCATTTCTTGACTCACAGAAATTTTTGGCCCTGAAAACTCAAATTCATATATCTATACCTACACGTCATATTAAGTAATTATACTCGCAATATAAGCTATATTATAATTAAATAGGTGTGTATGTACCTGTTGTGTATACAGTTTTGTTAGCATGGTACAGGTCGTAGTTTTCGTTCGATAGTTACAAAATTTGGACTATTAGAAAAATATACAGATATATCAATTGAAACTTCTACATGAATTTTTACTAACCAATAATGAAATATAAAAAAATATATTTTAGATAAAAAAGCCATAAGAATCATAAATAAAATTAAATTATTTATAATAATAAAATTAAATGACCAAACAATTTTAAATTTGGTGCGGATTGGCTTGATGGCTTTTCTAGTAAAATTCGTTTTTATGTTTAATTTGAAGGTTTAATTGTTATAAAATAAGTAATTTTCAAGCAGTGGTCACAAAACATGGAACAAACATTGATTCGGAATGACTCTAACATACTTCTAAATTCTGTTGCGATTGGATTTACGATTCTTGCTCTGGGGCTGTTGGAAGGGCTAATTCTTGATGTTAACTCAATAAAGGTGGAAATTCATATCCAATGGGCATGGAATTCGGTACAAACATTGTTACTTCTATCCCAAGAACAAAACCTATTAATTTTGGTTTCAATTGGTCAATTTATTCCCGAAGTATTAGTTATTTAGTATGATTTTGTCTCTTTTCCTCTTTAAGATAATAGTTGTAAAAAGTTTATTTTTCAAAGTTGATTGAAAAAAGTTCGTGTTTTAGTCTTAAAAAAACATAATACCTATACTCTGTTCACTCTAAGAAATGAATGACGTCATAAACCATATCCACGCTTATCTGCTTGATATAAAATGTTTGTTTACTCTACATAATGATGCTTTTTGTTGTATGGCAATGTGCATCGATACATTTTCCTTTATCCCCAACCAACTGCGATGTCTGTTGTGATTCTGAAGACATGCACTTCTTAGCCCAAACAGAGTATAAGTTACTTAAAAATTTTTATACACTATGCTTATGAAAAATAGGAATTTATCCTTCCATCATTTAGTACTGGATACCTAGGTAAACACAAAAATCCGTTCCAACATCTCAGTAGTCACGGGTTTACTGCACATGTACAGTAGGTCTTTTTGAATTTGTTTTCATTCTGTTGGTATTGTGAATCTGTGATGGATTCCAAAACAGGCGAAAAAAGACCTACTGCACATGTGCAATAAACCCATGTCCATGGTTTCGCTTTTGTACGCTGACACGTTTCATTAACATTGGTGAGATAGGGCACTTGATATCCAGTACTAAATGATTGAAGGGTTTATCGTCAAGTTAACAAGTGGAGAAATGAAGTTTTTCCAATGACCTTATATCCGGGAATAAAGTAGTTACTTTATACATTCATAGGGAGAAAAGTATCGCATTGTATTTTTCTGTTCACCATGCATATATCACCATGTGAGTGGCTTTTCATAGCAATCACGACTGGAGCATGAATGCGAATGACTCAAGATTGTTAAAGACAATAATATAAAAAAGGTTTTTTTTTTTTTTTTTTTTTTTATTCAAAATTATTTATTTGATGGATAAAGTATCTTATGCAATTTGGTTGGAGTGAGCAATTATCTTCTTATCACACTTACCTATGGCCCGTGCTTGCAAACTTCACACTCGTTGATAATTTCTCACTTTTTTCCCATGTTACGTAATATATTATTAAAGTCTTTGAAGATGTTTGAGATGTTTGGTTACTCGTACAGATTCTTCTACTTATTTATGATTTTATTTTCCACTTCTGTAGGTTGTGGGTTTTTTTTTTTTTTTTATAATCCTTTCAAGTTTGGAACAGAAGTTAATTTTCAGTGTTGAGTTAGAAGCTAACCTTTCAGGTTAGGTAGGAAGTCAAATTTCAAAGAATTGTAAAGAAACAATAATGTTATGCTTCGATTATTTCAACGCATATCTTTGAAAACCTATTTTTTCTTGCGGAATATAGCTGCGCTAGGGTATATTTTTTCGTTATTTCGTACGCAAATATGGTTAAAGAGTGTGAGAAATAAATCGGCGTTAAAAAAATTCATCAATAAAATATTGTAATTATATTTTTAACCGCCGAATAAACTCACATCCGCTTTTTGCTACGGAGCTGGATGTGAAGTTATGCTCGCACTTTTGCTGAAAATACGAACGAGTGTTATTATTTTGTGTGGTAAAATTTCTGATTACCTAATAGAGGAGAAAACGATAAAATCCGCTTAATAATGAATAAATGCCGGGAAAAACATTTGATGGTTTTGAACAGCGTTTGTTGTGATTTCTTTTAAAGATGAAAAGTGATGAAAAACCCAAGTTTGACGATTGCTTGTGGTCACAGAGTGCAAAATTTTCTATACATTATAATATACATATAAATATGCGGCATACTCGACTGTTGCGGATGTTTAAATCATTTATTGGGCAGAAATTTTAACTCGACATGTCATTATAAGAATCAAGGGCTAGCGGAAATCCTCCGAATTTGCTATAATTTTTCGTTATTTATGGCCAAGTTTTGGAGTAGTTTTTACTCTCGCCAGCAAAAATCATTCACGCTTCAACACATCCAGATATTTGATTTATCGATGATAATTTACGACTGCGTGGGCCAGATGTATACGAATTACAATCGATATGTGTGATGGAATGCACGTTTTCAAAGTTTCATTTTGAAGGCGAGAGTTTTCAAATATTATGCTGCGTGATTAGTTCAGGATGAAGTGTCTGTCAGAACTCTACAATTTAAGTGTCCTTAAAAAAAATCATACTTAAAGAAAGAAATGAAATATTTCATCGCATTAATCATTCTAAGGAATGAATATTTTTTTGCTTCAGATCAAATTTCAAAAAATTATTATGCATGTGGTATGCCAACCAGGGTGGTTACACGCCACAAACAAAACAAAAAATAAGCTACACATTTTCTTAACACTATTTTCATGAACTTACTAGAAACCAGACAAACTTGAAATCTTGAAACAACCGAAGTCCAATTTTATTTTAAATGATTTTGCATCGGCACACAAAATCCAGTCCAGACAGCATGCCAAGTTACAAATTTCAATCTTCTGGGTATTTTATACTACGAGTAATGTGCATTTTAAGAACAGAAATAGATTTCCCTTTATGTTCCACAGTTCTAGTTCTGGGCCTGTTTTGTGATGAAAAGTTATACTTCTAGTGAGGTGTATTAGTTTTAGTCAGGAGGAGTGAGGAAATTGGAAAACTTATTTTGAAGTTGTCTCATGCTTCACATGGTATTTACGTTTGGCTTTTACATTTCCCTTCACTTAGAATATACCATTTGCATACATAGAACTAATTGTATGTGATAATAATCTCGGTTATTAAACTGATAGTAAAATTATTAAAACTTTATTCGCATGGCTGTTCAGTATACTTGGACACCTCCACCAAGTATTATTAGCCAAATAAGTTTTTTATTTGTGTGTTCGACAACTTCTTCTTTTCATGGTGTAGTTAGCCAATCTCCATTAAGCCCGAATGCAAGAACAATACCTAAGTATCATGTATCAAAAATGTCTTGAAAATTACTCATCTTAATGAAATTAAATCTGTTTGTGTTTATATATAGATATAACTGACATTTAATGAAAAAAATGTAAGAATTACTTAAATATCAACAGTGACATAAGAATTAGTAGTTTAACAAAGCTATATCTTTGCTAGTTGTCAGCCCTATCATCACCAGCTTATGAAAAAATGATGACTAAGTCATAATTGGAGAAATTGAGTCTATGCTTATCAGCACGTTGGCGCCAGTCAGTCAAATTTCCAGGAAATCTTATCAGTAAAAACGTATTCGATTAGAAAAAAGAAAAAGCATTTCCTGACGGTCACCCACCCAACTAACAGTAGAGAAAATGCTGCTTAAAAAATGTTTTTGGCCATATCTGCTTCCCCTTTCACATTTTCAGAATTTTGAAAAAATGTATCTATCTTCGATGTAAAAGGTTTTTGTGTTTTAAGTTGGCCAGAATAGTGAGTTGTAAGAATGTACGTAGTCCACTGGGTTTTCTTTTATGGCATAAACCCACCGCAATTGGAACACGATAGTAGGTAACTCTAACTCCACAAATATGTAAAATTTATTTCCTCCAGCAAAGATATTATGAAGATGAAAGTCACGTAACTACCTCAATTGAATTTATCACAAGCCTGTATATCCGTTTAAATAACGATCGTAACCATAGGGCGCAGCAGATTAATGACTGTATTGAGATGGCTGCTGAATAATTTCCTACATTCGGACGGTTAGGAGACAAAGGAATTAACATAATACAGCAACGTGATGGTGATATTTGGATCCAATCAAAAGTTTTCCATCAGCATTATGGTCGACCTTTGACGATGTTCGACATTTATTTGTGTACGACAATATAAGGATTGTTTCGTTTGTATTTTTACAATATTTTCTTTACAAAAAAAAAAAAAAATCGGAACGATAAAAACGAAGTAATGCAAACTGAAGAGGTTGAGAGAAGAGAAAAAAAATTGTCGAAACGAGAAGTGAACTAAAAAAAAAAAAAAAAAGGAAGAAAAAAAGAAAAATAGTGAATGAAAAAACTAAAAAAAAGTAAACGTCGTTTTTAGACTGAATTATTCCGGCGTCGGCCATTTTAAAATGCAAATATGCCTTTAAATAATGCATATTCGTATCGCAGCAGAAAAATGGAAAATAGTGCGACGAACTCTCGCATACTCTTTTTCCATTTTTCCGCATTTGTTCTCAGTTTTCTTCTGACTTGTTTTTTTCCTTCTCTATTTCTTATTGTTAGTTTTTTTTTTTTCTCCAATTCTTTTGCCACTAAAATACGAACATTTCTTTGCAATTGCGACGAGAAAAAAGACCTACAGAGTAGTGAAACTGAAGAAGAACACAGAAAAAAGTACGAATCTACAATACGTAGAATTGAATGTAGCTACATATACGTATACGTAGGTATAGTCTACCTACCGTTCTCTAAAGTTTTTACTTTTCTCTGGTAACAAGTTTTAATTTCGTAACGTTTGCCAAAGGCAGAATAAAGGTAGGCTAGGTATTTTAATTTTTATCAAATCTTAGATACCGTTGGTACTTTTGAATAGGTATTCTTAGGTTTGTGTTAGCTAAATGCTATAAAGCTTTGGCTGCACAATAATTATGTTTACTTAATTCAGTTATTAGGCTCACATGTAACATGTTTTTTTAGCACGCTTATTAAAATGTAACTGTCATTTTCACCACTATCAACCAGCTTTTTCGAATAGCTATGAATTATTGTATTTCGTTTTTTGTTAATATTGCCGTACTGTTGTTTGGCGTATCAATCAAACAAAAAAAAAAAAAAAAAAACTACAGACATGATTGTCAAATTACCGAAAACCATGTAAGATTTGTTGAAGTACTATAAAAAAATTGCAGAGTCATTTATGTTGAATTCTTCTCAAAGGTTGTAACCTTTGAAATTTTCATATAGGTATTTTCCACATGCTCGCAAAACGGTTTCCAAAACGAATACATAGAGTAACTAACGATCAATATTCAGGATGCGATCAGGGTTTTGCATCAATAAATCTAGCTGATCCATAAAGGAACTTCAATATGGAAGCATTCGCGTTCCCTGTAAAGCCACATGTTACTTTACTTTGCAATGATTGTACCAGAATGCGAGTGGTCTTTGATAATATGGTGGAAAATCCTCAAAGAATTCGTGGTTAGACACTTGGACAGTAATAGAGCTAGATAGAGTTTCTCGCCAGATACAATATGCTTATCGACACTTAAGCTTTGTTAAGGTTTCGATAGGCCTTTGATAAGGCTTCAGTAGGGCTTTGATAAGGCTTCGATAGGGATTTTATAAGGCTTTAATGAGGCTTTGATGAAAATTTTTCTCATCAGGCTTTGTGGAGGTCACCATTGGTAGGTAGTTAAATACGATTTTATGTTTTGTGTTTCCCACGGAAGAAATTTCGTATAAAAACGTGGAATTATGCTGTCTACTGAGAATTGAAATATTTTCTGCTTTATCTTTCTATAGATTTATTAACATTAATCGGCCGAAAAATAGCGTCGGACTTGTCATTAAGAGCAGTAAAATGCAGAACCTTACCCCTTTTGCCTTATGGATTGATGACATGAACACCGATAAAAACAACAGAAATAGTAGAAGTCTTGATATTGACGAATACTGCGAATACTACGGACAACTTTAAAGTCACAGAGGAGGAAGTCTTTCAAACGGCAAAAGCTAGTAGACAAAAAACAATCAATATTATGAAAGAGAAGAGAAACCTAGTAGCTGAGTGCTCAGATTCAAGAAGGAAACTTACGGAAAGCTTTGACGGATTATGTGTGCGAGAGAAAGAAACAAAATTTTGTAGGCGAGATAACTTTCTAATGGCTTACAGGGTGTACAAACAATTTTTTAGATAGAAGTTGAAGAAAAATTGGAGATGAGGTGATTTGGCAACCAATGAGAGCATAAGCCCAATAAAAACCAAATGTAAAAAGAAGGATAACAACGAAAAGATTAATCATAGAGACACATAAATAACTACAAGAGAGAATGTAAAAAAGACAGTCGATTATTTTAAATGGAATGTATATTTCAAGGAATATAATAAATTTATATCTATTGTAATACAATTGTGCTTTGGAATTAGAACAACCAATTTCTCAACCTCACCAGAACCCTCTAATTAGCACCTCCAGGTATAATAATGTCAAAAATGAATAGAATATTTCAGTGTTAAAACAACCAATGTACATTGCTTGCGAATTTTATCACAAATGTCTTATATGAATGGAATATTACAAAGACTAAAACAACCAATAAACAACCAATGTGTACATTAGGTTGTTTCAGTTTCTGAAATGAGCAAAATAGTATTAATAATCACATTTGCACATGATTATGACTGTTTTTACGCATTTACTGGCTCTGGTTGATGCATGCATCTGATATCAGTTATATTTTTTTCTTATATATAATAATTCGCCTTAAAACCCATTTTACCTCGCTCAATACTTTCCACAGACTTTTTCCTTTTTTCTTATTCCGTTTTTATCGTCTTCTATGTACCCCTTATAAAAACGTAAATCTTCTCATTTTTATACTTCTCATAATTTTTTTTCCCTCTTATGTCTTTTCCACAAAATTTTACTATCTCTCGCACTCTGCTTTTATTTTTCCTACCAAAATTACCTGTTCCCAAAATAATGTTTTAATATAATATGTATATATCTAATAACCAGTTTTTATCTACCTTCACTTGATTTGTTGTATTTTTGCATCATATTTTTTCACTAAGATTTTTCTTATATGTAGTTTCTTTAGCACAGTTCGTTTTGTATCATCCATTAAGTAACATCTTTTATTATTATGTCCGGATGTGTATTTTTTCAATATTAAACATGAGTGTATACATTATCATGTGTTGAATTTTCTTCCTTAGGCAATGGGTTAAAGTTAATGATGTTTCTTATGTTTTCAACTAACAATGTTCGATAAAGTAAGTGAATTCCATGGAAGTCAAAAAACGTATGGTTTATGGACATGAAAAACTTCTTTCAGACATGGTATAAATTTGAGTCCAAAGACCCCTGGTAGGTTATCCGGTCAGGTAGTGGTAATTCTGTGGCCACTATCCTTCGTGAATGTGTTTTCTAAAATCCATGGTTTTGTTTAGAATTTGGATAAAAAAATCTTATAGGGACTGTAGGGAGATCACCAAAAATGGCTCCCCCTAACATACCACATAGTAACAACAACAAACATTATGTTATACAAAATTCATGTTTTAAACATAGTTCAACTTTAAAATTTTATTTTTTTATTCAATCATAGTTTCATTCATAAACAACTAATGTACATTTATACAAATTTAAGGAGCAAACAAGAAAAACCAGTGTCATTAATTCTAGCTCCTATTATTGAAAATTACAAAAAAAAAAAGTAATGAAATACATATGGTTATGATTATCAAATACCAAAATCTCAGCTTAGTCTATATATGTATACAGACCAGAATTATGAAACAATGAAGTTGAAAGCAAATGACATATAATTGAGTTTTTCTCAAAATTTGAATTTATGACATTGGTTTTTATAATTACAAGGCACAGTCAAACGTGTACAGGTTTATGCAGTTTAACTTGGTCCCTACAAAATTCCTATTTGGTGCGAAAAGAAATCTCAGTCTTATGCACTTTAATTTGCACAGTTACTTTAATCTATGTCTCATCCATTCAATATACGAGCTAGTGTCCGTCTACTTGTCTTTCTTTCAACGATTTTTTTTTTTTAATTTACCCATTTCCTAATAAAAAAATTTTGTGCTATGATGCAGTTGAACTGCATGGCCCTGTATATTGTAATTTCTTTCCCAATATGTATCAGTGAGTAGAGAATATGTGTGATCCAGTCATATAAACCTGAATTTTCGAGGAAAGTAAGCAGCAACTGTGGTTTCACGGATAGGTATCTATACTGATTTTTTATACTATTGTTCTCCATGTAGGTTTTATGAGGTTCAAACCTTAGTGGCCACAAAACCTACACTGTATGAGTATTGATAATTTTACTAAGCTATGTACTATTTTATTTATAGTAGCCTTTATCAGTGAAAGACCATTGATAATTTTTTTCTATCCATCAGAGTACCAAATGAGAAATTCTGCTGAAAAATAACAAAAACTAGTTGCTTTGAAAATATCTAGTTTATGCTAAATAAGAGAACTTGTAACAATATTTTTAGTATCGTACAAATTAAAGGTTCAACCCAAAATATTATAAGTATCTTTTAATACAAAAATATATGCGGTTCATAAAATAATTTGTATACGCTGTGAATGTGTGTTAATCAAATTACAGTACACGAAAGAGTGAATTACATTTACAAAAATAGGACATTACAAGCCCTAAAATGCCGCTTTGCTGCACTTTGGCTTATGCCAACCCAAGACTTTTGCTACCATAGATATGATAATTCTATTCAATTCATTTATTGGTGGAAACAGCAAACAATTTTTATGGTTAGCGCATGTGCATTTAATTTTGCGAAATAATAAAGGGAATTTTAGGCCAACAAATTTCTCGCCCATACGTTTATTATAGTGACTGAGGCCAGAGTTGTGGGCGATTATGGTGTTGAAGGAAAATGAGAAAAATGAGAAAAATGAGAAAAATGAGAAAAATAAGAAAAATAAGAAAAATGAGAAAAATGAGAAAAATAAGAAAAATGAGAAAAATGAGAAAAATGAGAAAAATGAGAAAAATGAAAAAAATGAATGAGGAAATGGGAATATTATGAATATGCAGTTGCAGAAAATTCGTGAGAATATACAAGAGTAATTTTCAAAAAATTTGTGTATTGAGGAAACTGCTGATTTGGAATAAATACGTACATGCAAGAGTATGACTTAATTTGTAGATAAGAGTGTGTATTATAGGAATTTAGAGGTGATGAGAGAAGGTAAGTATTGTTTGAAAGTATGAAAATAAGTGCTGAATACACAGAAAACGTGTGATTCTATTTGAAAACCAGTTATATCAGTTGAATTTTTAAGTTCGGGTAGCCTGTAGGTGTCGAAATATAATTTTTTGCTTATAGGATATTATTAAATCACACTCTCTAATCTGTTTTATGAATGATTCTTTCCAATGATCCCTAAATATATCAAAAAAATTTAATATTTTGGAAATTATCTGCCAATAGGATTTAAAATTTTGGTTGCAAACCTACAGATGGAACTTTAAATACGTTTTGTAATGCATACAGAAGCACAAAAAAAAAATCAGTTGCAGGATTCTTTCTGGCTTATAATAAGAAATATTTTTTTTTTAACACCCATGTCCATTTAATTATTAAAACCTAGCCCATAATAATCTACCTGTTCAAAACCTTATATTTGTTTCACTTAAGGGCCTATTATATAATTACGTAGGTCTGATTACACTAAAATTTCAAAATCGCCTACAAAACCCACAAAACGTTGTTTTTTAACACCGACGAAAAGTAAAACATCAAATAACTCTGATGAGTTTTTTTATCTGCACTTTTGGTTCAAAGTTAACGAGAATTTTTATCTTTCTATACATAGGTTCGTGAATTATTAACGCTTTGCTCATTTCACGAAGTCGAGTTAAACTGTTCGTATTTTGTAGGACTTTCCAAAATATCACCCATATCATCGACCTTGCGTTGAAAATGTTTTCAGCATCAGAGAGTGAGGCGAAAAAACAAAAAAAAAATCAGCCTAAACGTTTTTAGTATTCGTTAAACGAATAATGCCTCAAAAAAAGGAAAAATTTTTCCACTTATTTTTTTATGTTAATAAATTTAAAAGAGTTTCAATTTACGGTTTTCATAAATTTGTAGAACATGAGAAAAAAAAAAAAAAAACTGAAAAACATAGCAGCAGGAAAAAAGTACAGTTAAACGAATTGGAAGGTTGAAAAAAATAAAAAAAAGTTTCTGCGCGAGTAGGTGAGGAGAAAAATAAAGTTTTAAAAAATTTATCACGTTCTTAATTGAACGAGTTTTATGATATTCTCTCTCTTTCTCTTTCTCTCTCACTTTTTTTTTTTTTCATTTCTTCACAAAATATCATAATTTCTAACCTTTTTCGGTAGTCTTGTTTATTCCGTTGATATTTTCAGGATGTACTAGGGTAGGTACATCGGGAGTTATTTCAGCAAAAAGAAGGTTTTGAGGGTGCTATTTTACTATTATCAGTGATTCACGCAACGATGAACAATATTACAAGAGAGTTGCTCGTATAATACAAGTGTAAAAGAGTGAGCAAAGCAAAACATAGAGAAAGAGAGAGAGTGAGTGAGAAAGATTGAGAGAAAGAGAGTAAGAGGAGAATGATATGAGAAAGAGAGAGACAAGAGAGAGTCAGAGTGAAAGAGTGAGAGAGATTTTATATCATCAGCCATATCTCTTTTAATAAATGGCCGTATTATTTACCGTAGTTTTTTTATCTTTTTTCTCTTTTTTTTTTTTTTTTTTTTTTGCTTTTTCACTCCTCATCTTATTTGTTTTTCTCTTGCTTTTTCTTTTTGACACCACGCATTCTTCTTCTTCGTCGTACTTGGAAAATTTTTGAAAAAATTACGGTCGTCCAAAATGAACTTTTAAGTTTAATGTATCGCATCTTAACGGAATTAATGTGACGAAAAAAAACCCCCCAAAAAAAAACCCGATTCTAGTTACACGTTCTCGTCTGTTGAGGGGTGGGGTGGTGGGCACCCACCCTGAACCATCGTCTTCTCGGTGTTCATTATTTCTTTTTTCTTTATTTTTTGTTCTGCGTTTGTAATCCTTTAAATTATTTATTATCCTATGGAAATGACGACGTAATTGGCCATGCGGAATAAGCGTTAAATGATCTGAGCGTTTTTTGTTCGTTTGCCAGGCTACTTACTGGAAAATTCTACGCACAGGCGTTAAGCCGTTCTGACGCGGTTCGCAGGATCGTTTTCGCCGTTATGTGGGCTGAATTGTGCGGAAATTGTGTTGTGCTAATTCGACCGCAGCGAATGTAGGAAAACGGACGAAGGTAAAGGAAATGGAAAATTCGCCGAGTGTATGCGCCGAACAGAAGTTAGGCTGCGACTACTGGGTATCTACGCGTAAGAATCCGGAAATACGACACGCGAAGCGACGAACAGAGGCTATAGATTCGTTGAGACGGTTGCACGGCGCTTGTGGCCAAAGAAAATGACTATGTTGCGAGTGTAATTCATTAATTTGAATCACATCGACAAATAAGATAATTTCTTTTTATATTATCTTTTATTAATATTTCACGTTAATTATTACAACACTTCGAAATTATACATAATACTATTTCTTAAGACTAATGAAACCTAATGTTCACAACAGCTAGTGTGAACCCTAACTTGTCTACTTGACTGTAGGTTTAGGAATGATCATGTCTTCAAAATGAGGACACGACATCACCTTCGTTTTCATTGTTTTATCTAATATGGCCGACCAAAAAGGTGGCGTGATACAGAACATCCGCCAAATATGATGACACATTATAGTCAGCATATCTGGTGGCGTCTGGTCGTGAGAAGCAAGTTGGAATATAGGCAGCTATTATTCTGAGAACTAAGAATAATAGTCGCCTATATTTTGTTCGACACGTTTCTGTAGACGAACAGATTCGTCTGCAGAAACGGGAAGGAACAAAGGTCCCCGGGCGAAAGAAAGCCCGAAGCTCCTGCTTCGTTAAATTTTGCATTCCTGAAAGTTTATCATTTCAATCTATTATATCTTTTAATTCTAACAATATTATCTTTTCACAATTTCTCTTAATTTTACGTTGCGGAATTGATCATCGCCTAAAATATAAATTTTAGCATTTGAGCATAGAAATTTATTACTGCAAATTGTCTTAATTGATAAAATTTTGGCATAATCAAATTTATTATGCTTTTTAATGATAACTTATTATATTTTATTATACAAAAAAAATTAGACTTAAAATTATGGACCATTAACGGTGTATTGCTCCCAATGCCAAATCGTTTATCTGATTGTGTGCATTGATAGCAACACAGTTCACTTTGAGGTTGACGTAAATTAATATGGCTACCGCAAGAGTTAATAAGCCGCACCAGCCTAATAATAGTAGGTGTACGGTGTTTATAGTATCTTGATATCCTAAATCAGGAATTTTCAATTCTGCCGTTTTTAGTCTCTCTTCGAATTTATGAATCGGAGTTATCGGTGAGATGTACGGTACGTTGTCATGCCATTTATTGTTGTATGCAATTGAAATATTTGGAAATTTGAATGATTGACATAGCCCAAAATCTAGTTCCATAAACTGATACTTCGTCCAAACTAGTGGTAGGTGATGTTCTATAAGGATTTCCTTCTCTGTTTGGGCGCCAATTTGTTGCGAGTGTAATTCATTAATTTGAATCACATCGACAAATAAGATAATTTCTTTTTATATTATCTTTTATTAATATTTCACGTTAATTATTACAACACTTCGAAATTATACTTAATACTATTTCTTAAAACTAATGAAACCTAATGTTCACAACAACTAGTGTGAACCCTAACGTGTCTACTTGACTGTAGGTTTAGGAATGATCATGCCTCCAAAATGAGGACACGACATCACCTTCGTTTTCATTGTTTTATCAAATATGGCCGACCAAAAGGTGGCGTGATATAGAACATCCGCCAAATATGATGACACATTATAGTCAGCATATCTGGTGGCGTCTGGTCGTGAGAAGCAAGTTGGAATATAGGCAGCTATTATTCTGAGAACTAAGAATAATAGTCGCCTATATTTTGTTCGACACGTTTCTGTAGACGAACAGATTCGTCTGCAGAAACGGGACGGAACAGACTAGAATTTAGAAAAATTCCGGTTACAATATTTAACAAAAAAAAAAAAAAAAAAAAAAAAAAAAGGGCGCGGGTGCGCTTAGCTTAGGCTACCACCTATACCTCGTACACGACGAAACATGAACCGCGAATTCGAATTAATTTCGCCTAAATTCGCGACATAGGTACGGCTGCGTTTTTCACCAATTTTTGCCAAAATTTCGAAACAGCGCGTCGAAGGTTTACGTATTTTTTTGATTTTTAAAAGGTAACCTACGTGTTTTGGTCGCGTAATATACGGGGGGGTCGAACTGAGGTGATTTTTTGTGCGAACTCTGTAGTCAGTTACTGTACGTATACCCGATTGCTCTTCGGTTACATGGCTCGGGGAGCAAACATTCGAAACCGTACACGAGATAGGATGTGCAAACGGCAAACGCATCATTATCTCGTTTAGCACAGGTAATGGACTACGGCTGCATGAAATATCGCACTTCGATAAGCTATAATACGCTGTCAGATTCTCACTTCGACGTCACGACTATATATTATAATCACGTCTCGTCGCAACGTTCGGTTCGGTCCATAGGTGGTTGGTTTTTTTACGTACCAAAATAATCGTAATAATCCCCCGTTGTTCTCAGAAGAACAGTATTCGTCGCTGGATTTTGGTATAAATAGCGGCGAAGTTTACCACAGGTAGAGTTGAAGTAGGAATGGCCGGCATTTAGGCGCTGGTGCCAACCTCGTGTCCTCTCTCTGGAATACACCTACTCGCGAACGTGGTGCAACTGTACCCGGCTCTTTGTTGGCAGACATTAAGTTATCACATCGTTGAATTCACGATAATGTCTAGCGAAATTCGCTAAAATCACCTTAAAATCAAAGGGATACCTACACGAAATTAATTCATACAAAATCGATGCTTTCCATCCTCATCAGCTATCTTGGAAATTTTTGTGGAACTAATGCCCGCTATGGCTGTAATCTTTTAAAATAGGTAACTGCATAATATAAGCTGAAATTTAACACGAACCTGGCTGGAATGACTGTAAAAATATTCAATATCGAATGAGGAAACTATTGAAAGAAAGCCTCACTCGAATAGGTACTCAGTGTCTGATTTGCTCCAATAAAGTGCTAAATTGCGATTCGATACTTTTTGTAGCATAGAAGTTTATCAAAAGGTGAAAATCGTCTTGCGTTTCATTTTCAACGTTTCCGTTGCTACTAAAAAACCAGCTCAAACACTTTATCATAATTATTATGGAGATATTCTCCCTCTAAGCCTCATTCATAAAGTCTGGCGCTAATAATGTGCGATATAGATACCTTGTTTTAGAAGAAACATTTATAAAATTACAAATGAAAAAATTGTAACATTAATTTTGTTTTTATTGTTTTTGTTTCAGGTGAGTAAATTTATTCAAGTACCTACCTACACCGTACTTAGCGGTAGACAACTGAAAATAATTGCACAGGTGTACGTCAGTTGGTGAGTGGACGAAATTGTAATATTTTTTGTTTTGGACCATGTTTTTTCACTATAAGTTGGTTGTACCATGAAGAAATTGGTGAAAATCATGTCACTGCTCGATATTATTGAGAGCAAATTTTTTTCTTGATTTGACATTTTGCTGGGAGCCACATAGATAGCATGGTTCGGGGAAAAGTGGGTAAGCCAATAATTTTATAGAGTTGAATAAAATTGAACAATGAAATTAAAATAACTTATCAAACATGTTTTAAATTTATAGGGAATAGTTTACCTCACATACCTACTCCTATGGGAATGATCATTGGAAAATATTAATTTTTATAAATTTGAAAGGTCTGCCCACCTGGGAATTTTACCCAGCAACCTACAGATATGAAAAAGTGGCAATCTACGCCATTGTGGGTTCACCTCTAAAACCCACAGGCTAATGGATGCGGACTTGCGTGTTCGGATATTACCAATTTGGTAAGGCAGCCAACCTTTTATAGTATCCTGAACCGGCGACTAGCGAAAGACATCGCCGGTGTATAAGTTAGGCTAAACACGTACGTCATCCGCGAGTATCGAGAGATAGGCGCGCGTTTCGTGTTTAGCCTAGACCGCAGCACGTGCGTATTTGTATGCACGTTCGCGCTAGGCTACGCTCGTAACATGACGGCTAAACAGAGAACGAATTTCGTCTGTTTAGCCTAAGTGCTACGAGCGCCTAATTTGTTTTAAAGTCCGTAGACTTTATTATGCGGACTTGGTGATGGACCAAGTCCGCGGTCTGTCGACTGGGGCCGAGCCCCGAAAGAAGGGAGGACATGGTCCCCACAGCTACTCCCCCCCAGTTTCACTGTCGGTGGAACGACTTATGTTCCGAAGTCTGGGGGAACCCGTGGACGACTCATTTGTGTCCAGTGGGTGGCCTCGCATTGTTGCGAGGGTTGGCATTTCCTCCGAAGATTAGATCTCGGAGGGCCACGCCGAGGGTATGTCCCGCAATAGTCCCGTCGTAGTAGGATAGTCTACGACGTTGCTGATAGTTAGCTCTGGATTGGATACCACGTTTTCTATTTCTACGAGGATGGTGTCCATGTTCGTCCGCCTGAGTATTCTTACAGAAAGGAGTGTAACCTTGGAGAAGTGGCGATTTGGAAATGCCAGTGTTCTGAAAGTTGTTACGGACGACAGAGTTAGAGAATTTGAAATTTGAAAATTTCGGCTCTGGTTTCGGAATTATCGAAAGAGCCTGATTTTCGGAGGTGAGGAAAATGCTCGCATTCCTAGCGTCAGGTGGCTCTGTGGTGTTAGCCACAGAGGAACAAGCCGCCGATTGGTCCGCAGGGAACGGAATGATTTTCGGGGTTTGTTGCGTCATCTCATTGAGAATTGACTCAATGTTAGCAACGTTCCCTGAGGATTGAGAATTTTTGGCAGGTTGAGGAGGTTTAGTTGCGTCGGAAAGCAACATCTCCTCCTCGTAATCGAGAAGTTGGTCAACTTCCATATTGGTAGTTGAGGACATAGTGAAAAAATAATGAAAAAATAAGGTAAAAATGTACAAGGAAATTCGAGAGTGAAATCAAAGCGAACAGTTCTAATTGAACTAAAAGTGGTGCTTTGAGCAACAGTCGACAGGCGAATGAAATGTGTTTGTCAGTTGTTGCGACGATTTGGTTCGATTTTCCTTTTGCAATCAGCTGTTTGTGACGTCAGTCTATAGTGTTTTATGTGTTTTTATCTAACCTTCGATTTTGAGGTCGACGTGCTCGTGTGTTAGAAAAAGCACGTGCGATAAGAGTATGAGATTTTTATTATATCTATATATGAGATTTCTATGTATTGGATTTTTATTATATCTATATATTTTTACTCTCTGCAAAATCGAGGTGATGTTCTTGTTGGTTTCTGATTGCGTTTTTTATATGTTCCTTTTGGCCTGCCTCTTTGTTTAGGCTTGATTGGGCTTTTAGGATTATATGTATGAGTGACTA
Organism: Ericerus pela; assembly: GCA_011428145.1. NCBI lineage: Eukaryota > Metazoa > Arthropoda > Insecta > Hemiptera > Coccidae > Ericerus > Ericerus pela. The sequence continues at coordinate 614,940 of WOFM01000008.1, forward strand.
TTTCCTCATTAAATCTGACTTTTTTCGTATTTTTGGTGTTTGATTTTACCACTTCACTATATGTTTTTCGTGTTTTATTTGTTTGTGAGTCAGATTTTATATTTGTTTTTTCGTCTTTATTCTCTGAATTTTGTGAATTTTTATTTTTATTTTCATTTATTATTTTGTCCAATTCTGCATTTTCACTAATTAGGAATGCTGGTTTGACCCGATCTATCGACACCTTCTTTTCCTGTCCTGATACAAGTATTGTGAACGTTTTTTCTGTTCGATCAATTACTTTGTATGGTCCAGAATAGGGTTTTTGTAAAGCTCGTTTCATTCCTTCCTCTCGTAAGAACACATGCGATGTTGTAGCTAAGTGTCTTGAGACATAAGGTTTTTGTTTACCGTGAGTAGGTGCTTGCTTAAGGAATTGATTTGCATCATCTTTTATGTTTTGCACTAAGGTTTCGGGGTTTATTTCTTTTGATTCGGTAAAGAAATCCCCTGGCAAGCGTAATTCTTCGCCTAATGCTAGTTGAGCGGCGGAGTGGCCAGTGTCGGTTTGTAAGGCTGATCTTAGGCCTAACAAGATGGTAGGTAAGATCTCTACCCATCTTTTTGTGTCGGCAGCCATTATAGAAGCTTTAAGAGCTCTATGCCACCTTTCTACCTTCCCGTTTGATTGGGGGTGGTAGGTTGTAGTAGCCCAATGTTTAGCACCCAAGGTTTTTGTTAGTTCACTGAATAGTTGGCTTTCGAATTGCCTACCTTGGTCGGTTGTGATGCTTTGGGGTACTCCAAATCTAGCAATCCAGGTTGTATATAATTGAGTAGCTACTGTTTGTGCTGACATCTCAATTAATGGAATTGCTTCTGGCCATCTAGTTGCACGGTCAATCATCGTAAGGAGGTATTTATGTCCTTGTGATGGGTGTAATGGACCCACTAAATCTATGTGAAGGTGTTTAAACCGATCGGTTGGTCTAAACCTTTTAAATGCAGATCTCGTATGTCTGCCAATTTTGGCTGTCTGACAATTCAGACAAGCACGGGCCCAGTTGTTACAATCTGAATTTATTTTGGGCCATACGAATCTCGAGGTCATGAGTTTTGTAGTACTACGAGGTCCAGTGTGTGATAGGTTATGCACACTGTCAAACGCCATTTTTCTGTATTTTAATGGAATAAATGGACGTTCTTTACCAGTTGACACATCACATATTAGTAGTAATTTTGTGTCAGGGAGTTTTCTCAGTTTTAGTTTGAGGCCAGTGGTGTTGGAAGATAGCAATTTTTGCAATTCTTCGTCTTCCAGTTGGTCTTTTGCTATTTCGGCATATGGTAACTGAGATGGAGTTGTGATAGCTTCAATTCAACTTAAGGCGTCAGCTGGTTCATTCAGCTCTCCTTTGATGTACCTTATGTCAGTCGTGAATTGACTAATGAATTCGAGCTGTCTAATTTGGCGAGGTGAGGCATGCTCACTTCTTTGCTCAAAGGCATGTGTTATGGGTTTATGGTCCGTATACACGGCGAAACATCTACCCTCTACATGGTGTCTAAAATGCCTTATTGCTATATTTATTGCCAATAACTCCCGGTCGTAAGTACTATAATTTTTCTCAGTTTTGGAAAGTTTCCTCGAGAAAAAGGCAAGTGGTTGATTGGTGTTATCCTTTATTTGGTATAAGGTTGCACCTATTGCAAAATCGGATGCGTCTGTTGAGATACAGAGTGGAAGACTGTCATCCGGGTGGGCCAGTAACGTTCCGTTGGCTAGCATGTTTTTTGTATTTTCAAATGCTAGTTCTGCCTCTTCAGTCCATTCAATGGGCGTTTTGTCGCGCTTTTTATTGGTTTTAATAAGGGCGAACAGTTTGCCTTGTTCTGAAGCAGCGTTTTTTATGCAACGTCTATAAAAGTTGATCATTCCTAAGAACCTTCGAAGTTCTGCAACGTTCTTGGGTTTAGGAAATTTCAATATTGGCTCCACCTTTGTTTTCAGGGGGGCTATACCTTTGGGTGTTATTTGGTACCCGAGAAAGTCAATACTGTTTCTAGCAAATTTGCTTGTAGGTAAATTGACCGTAAGGCCGGCAGTGTGTATACGCTGTAATACGGCTCTTACGTTTTTCTCGTGTTCATCAATTCCACCTTCTGAGCATATGCATATGTCGTCTAGATAAGCATATGCGAATGGTAAGTCCCTCAATAGCTGATTCATAAAACGTTGGAAAGTTTGAGCAGCATTTCTAAGTCCAAATGGCATTCGCAAGTATTTGAATAGGCCAAATGGAGTGATGAGTGCTGTCTTGCAGATATCTTTTTCGGCCATTGGTATGTGGTGGAAGCCCCAATTAATGTCTATTTTGGTAAACATTGTTTTACCTTTCATATTGTTATTGAAATCCATTATATTGGGTACGGGGTATTTGTCTGGAATGGTTTTAGCATTCAGGGCTCTATAGTCCCCGACGATTCTCCATGTTCCATTAGCCTTTTTGGTCATATGTATTGGTGTGGACCATGAGCTGTTAGAAGGTCGACAAATACCTTCTTCTATCATTTTAGAAAATTGCTTCTTGGCTTCAGCAAGTTTGTCGGGTGGCAATCTACGTGCCCTTGCTGAGCAAGGCTGACCCCTTGTTTCTATTACGTGCACTGTATCATGTTTGTATGTCGGATGTTTCCTTATTGATGGTAATAAAATACCTGGATATTCATTCAGTATTTTTAGGAAATTTTTGTCTACGGTTGCACAACTTCCAATGGAAGTATCTAGTAATTTGTAATTTTTTGTTATACCTTCCACATATTTGCCAGTGGTTAAGTCGATTAAACGTTTATTTTTCAAATCGACTACCAACTCATAGTGAGCAAGAAAATCTGCTCCAAGTATTGGTTGTGATATATCAGCTATTGTGAAATCCCAAGACATGTCCCTATGGAGACCAATGTCTATTTTGCAATGTTTTTTGCCATATGCAGCGAATGTATGTTCGTCAACTGCATTTAGTTTGGATTTCGGAGAAAATTTCTTATGTTTATTTTTAGCTGGTAAAATGCTGAGATCAGCACCAGAATCTATGAGGAATTTTCTCCTTTTTGTCCTGTCTGTGATGAACAGGCGGCGAGAGAATTTGGGCGAGGGATCGGTAGCCACCGATATGACCCCTCGGTCTAGTTTGACTTACTAGGTTGTTCTCTCTTTTTGATCTCTGCGAGGAGAGTTTTCTTCTCCTGCGCGTCTTGGACCATTCTCTCCGCCCATCGTTTACAGCGGGTGTTGCAAGCCTTTGCTTTTTCTCCATATCTATTGTGGTAGAAGCAAAGAGCTGCTGACCAGTTTGGATCTAGTTTCTTGGGAGATTTGGATCTCCTCGGAGGTGTTGGACTCCTATTTTTATCATCTCTCCGTCCTCGAGAGCGTGACTGCCTGTTGTTATAGCTTTTATTTCTATTGGGGTTACGTCCCCTGCTCTTGGATCTGTTGTTGAAATTACTCCTAGCAGATGTATAGTCTCTAGCCTTGCGAGTTTCCATTTTTAACTCAGCTATTTCGGCTCGGAGCTTACTCAGTTCGTCTGCTGGAGCTGCTGTTGCTTGGATGGCAGGTTTCCCTGTATACTCCATTGCAGTTTCTGCAGCTTTGGCTAGTGCTAGAAGGTCGTCATCGGTCCTTGCATTTGTCAGATTTAGAGCACCCAGCGATTGTACCATTGAAGCTGGTAGCTGCTCACAGAATCTATCTGCAATTACCATTGGAGAGACATGGTTATCACCTTTTTTAACCAGTTTCGTCATGAAAACAGTTGGTTTGTCATCTCCAATTGACATCCCACTCAATAATTGCCTTATTTCCTGGCGTTGAGTGGTACCAAAGGTTCTTCTTATTTTCTGAATGAACCATTCGTACGGGTCTTCCTCATCTTCCAGACAATCCATAATGTCTGGGCAGGCCCCGAATTATTTCGGCTGGCATACTACCGCAAAGTTGTTGGTAGCGTTCTTCACGGGGAATTTGCTCAACCCTGAAGCAGCCTGTCAGTTGCATGAGCCAAGTTTCTACGTCTTTGGGTAAGAACGTAGGAAGTTCAACTCTCCTTTTCTTATTTTGGAGGTTGCCAAACAATTTCTGTTGTTTGTCCAAGGCTTCTTCTACACTAGCTTTAATGAGATCGTGAATTAATTTTTCTTGATTTTCAGCTTCTTTGGAAGCGATGGTTCGAACAGCTGCTTGCCTAGCTATGTTTTGAGCTGGCTGATCAGCAGTTTCAGCAACATTTTCATCTACCATTGTGAATAGATTCAACTCGTTAGAGGATCCTAGATGTACGAATCGTGGGTTACCACGATTGGTGAGACGTTTCCTTATTTTTAGGCGTGTTCCGTTACCCTTCCAAGTGGACAACGTTTATTTTGGAAAAGGGGGGTCGATTTCCCACAGTCAGTCTCCAAGTGAAGAGTCCAGCGAAAAATTCCGCTAGACAAGCGCGATTGCTCGCACTAGCAGGCCAGCGGTATTCCGCCAGCTAGCGTTTTCACGCCTGCTTCCTAAAAAAAATTCCCAACGTAAAATATCACGTCAGGGTCACCAGGCTGTGGGTTCACCTCTAAAACCCACAGGCGAATGGATGCGGACTTGCGTGTTCAGATATTACCAATTTGGTAAGGCAGCCAACCTTTTATAGTATCCTGAACCGGCGACTAGCGAAAGACATCGCCGGTGTATAAGTTAGGCTAAACACGTACGTCATCCGCGAGTATCGAGAGATAGGCGCGCGTTTCGTGTTTAGCCTAGACCGCGGCACGTGCGTATTTGTATGCACGTTCGCGCTAGGCTACGCTCGTAACATGTCGGCTAAACAGAGAACGAATTTCGTCTGTTTAGCCTAAGTGCTACGAGCGCCTAATTTGTTTTAACGTCCGTAGACTTTATTATGCGGACTTGGTGATGGACCAAGTCCGCGGTCTGTCGACTGGGGCCGAGCCCCGAAAGAAGGGAGGACATGGTCCCCACAGCCATCGTCAATAGCGAGGCAAGGTTCGCGTGTATGTCTGTTGGTTTATATTCCCACAACCACTTCCCCACAGTGCTGCTGCCGCCATTGCAGTACTGAGTACGACAACATAACAGAGTGACAACGCAGTAGGGAATGGAGCTAGGCTGCTGCTATGTGGTAAACATGTTAACCTGCAATGTAGACTTATGCGTACGGCTCCATTCCATTCTGTGGACATGTATGCTCCAGCAGTTGAAATTACTGTTTTTGATGAGAACTTAGAACTCAGAAACCCGAAAAGAACAGAGTTTTAATAACTTACACCTGAATAAAAGCAATCAGTTCTATATGACAGGTAGAACAGACAACAAACTGATAGACAAGTGTTAAGATGAAAGTTTTAAGACAAATATCTACTCCAAATCTTCATTAATCATTGTCATCGAGAATGTTAATTGCCAATGGGTGTTCTAAAGTAAAAACTAGTTGTGAAAGAAGCAATCTTAACCAGCGGAGGCACATACGAGCACTTTACTATGTAAATTAAACAAGCAGGTTTTAAATTTAAGATAACATGAGAAGTATATTTCCTCTAATGATCAGGTTGATAAAAATCACAGAAGTTTATGAAATAATTAGGTGTCAATGAACAGCAAATTAATAGAAGAAATCAAAGCCTACCTAATGAAACAAAAAATAATAATAATGACCACGCGACACACGGACGCAGATTCCAAAAAAAAAAAATTAAGTTAAAAACAAATTTTTAAAAAATGAGCTTTTATTTTATTTTATTTTTTTTGGCTTTAGCTTCATACAAAATAAAAATTATTTTGTTTCGGAATGTTGGCTGCAGTAGTGGTATATTTTAAAATTGCAGTAGTGAGTAGAATAAAAGCTTATAATAATATTACATCAAAGTAAATCCAAAGAAAGAGAAATTGTTATTTTTAAACACGGTTTCTTGTGTTTCCAAAATATGGTCATCTATAATAGGTTCATAATACTGCAAAATTTAACTGGTTTTTAAATTAAAGTGTAGCTTCAGATTTTAATAATGGTAAATAAATAACAAGTTTCGAGTAGAATTTGTACAAAAATAAGACATAAATAAAAATTACAGAGTTGTGGAGTCCTAGGATTTGGGATTTGGTTGGATAAAAAAAAAAAAAAAAAGGAAAAAATGTATGATTTCCAATGGCGACTCATGAAGGATTGATGTGTAAATATAGTAATGTGGTTGTGAGCATGCGCATTGCATATACACACAATCACACACCTACACACCAACAGTTACAATACTGTAAGACGTACGAGTTATGATTGTAATTCTTGTTTTAGCCCCTACTAGAGTAACAGACCAAGCGCTAAGATGTTTGCACATCAAAAGTACCTAAAATAAGTAACAAATCATAACTTACGAAAGGATCTTGCAGATTATTAATCAGCATTTTCTTAGCCATTAATTTAACATAGTTTCTAAACTATCTCCTAAAATATGTTTTCATATTTTATTATTTATTATGGACCATGAATGATTTCTCACCAGGAAACTTTCATCTATTCATCGTAGCTACAGTTTGCGTTTAATTAGCTTCACAATTGATATATACATATTTTAGGCTCTATCGAATAACAAATTAACATCATTCCTAGTCTTCTGAGACGAGAATAATATAAACGCAGACGAGGCATTTGACTTCCAACTATTTCATAAAAACTACTAGTCTTTCAAGATCTTCGAACAATTGTCGTCCCTGATTAAAACTCCTCTGCGGGAGTATCCTGAAACAGCATATAGTCTGTTTTTACTTTCAGAACGTCGCAACAACAAACCAACTAGAAACTAGAAGGAAGACAGGATTTTGTAAAGATGAACCTTTCATTTGGTGTTGCCTGAATAAAAATATTCGTCTTACTGTATGTTCAATGAGACAATCCAGTTGCCAGACCCTTCCAACACATCAAATTGGCAAACTAATATTTTGGGTGCTCTTACTGAAGAAAAAGTGTCTATCAACTAGGCGCTCGTATTTGCCAGGATCAAATATAAGCATTGGCCGTCGTGTTTTTTCTTTTCTTGACAAATCTGGGTACGAAGATGGTAAATATTTGCTAAAATATCTCCAGAAATAGATACCTCTCCTCGGAATTACTCAGTTCACTGGTGTTTTTATTCGCCTGTCAATGTCAGCGTACCATTGCTCGCAATTATCGTATTTATCCACTCTAAAGCATCGCATTTCAAAATAATATATTTATTATCTCTCTCTCTCTCTCTCTCTCTCTCTCTCTCTCTCTCTCACACTCACTCTCTCGCTCTCTCGCTCTCTCACTCTCTCACTCTCTCACTCTCTCACTCTCTCCCTTTTTTTTTTATCCTCCTCTCTATTGTTTCGAGTGATAAAAAGGTATTTTTCGTTCAGCCCTCGACATAAACGCTCGTTTTTTGGTTCCCCCTTTTTTCTTCTCGTTTTCTCTTATTTTTATTTACCCTCTTTTCTTTATCCTCTTTTACTTATTATATTAAAAATTTCGTTACTTAATTTTCGACGGAGATTTTCATAACCCGTCGCCGTTTTACTAGCAATTTAATAATCGTTTTTATTCGGCCCGCTATTAAATGAAGAATACAACATGTAAACTTCGAAACTGAGCTATGCTACTTCTGTGTTCTCTCAAACCCTTGCACAGTAAGAAACATAAAAAGCTGGCTACAGATTGACGTAAAAGGCGCAAAGCACCGCATTTTAAAGAGAGCGGAGAAGAGAGAGAACGAGAGAGATGCGTTTTCGGTGTGTAAGAATGAGGGGTTAGAAGGTGGAATCGGCGGGTTGAGGAAGATAAAAACATCGTGGAAAAGAGAGCGAGAGAGAGCGTGCGAGAGAGAGAGAGAAAGAAAGAGAGAGAGAAAGAGGAACAGAGGGACAGGCAGAGAAAGCTTTTTCACAAAAGACGTGAAAGGTTATGGAGAAAAGCTGGAATTTATACTGTTGTTTATTTAGAAGTACAGACACGCTCTGCCAGCAAAGTGGAAAACAACTTAGTCTTAATTCAAAGAAACTTTGTCCCTTTTTTTTTTTTTTCTCCTTTTCGTGGTCTTCCTTTTTTTCTTCTTATTCTTTTTCTTCTTCTCGAACAACGCCTCTCGTCTCATTGTGAAAAATTTTTTTGTGTTTCGCACGGTGTTGGCCCACTCAATTTTCGCTTGTAATGAGAAAGACTTGTCACTGGACCAGATTTTCAGAAACCATCAAATTATTGTACTCGACGTTCTTGATGAATTTGTTGGATGATTTCGCTTGACAAAATTTTGAATTAAGTCTGGCTGTGATTTTTTGCTTCTTTCCTTTTAGCAATAGAGAATTAGAAAATGAATTTTTATTCCAATGAAACAGCTGCTAACCGAACTTTTGATAATCTTAATGCTGTTTAAAAGTGTTTGGAATGTTGATGCGTCAGAGTGTGTCACATTTTTTTAAATTATCCTTTCGTAACTTCCGTCGATCAATATTATAAACTCTTGGCCATAACGGATACGGTGGTTCCTTTAGAGTTTCGCCCATAATTTTGAATTAAACTTTACCATAGACCCTATAATATCTACCCTTGTGATGATAAATTGAAGGTTCTTATCGTATTAATTTCGAAGTTTTTTTCGTATTACATACCAATTAATATGTTTTTCGTGGTGCTGAATTGAAATTTTGTATTTGTTTTTTCTATACAACTTTGATCGAGCAAATTTCCTCTTTAAAAACGAAGGAAGTGTAACAATTCGGTGTAACGTACAATGGCTATAAGTCTGTAGTCGTAGTTAGTTGCCATTATAATCGTAGCTGTAGTCTGGCTGTGGGCATTGGCCATAGTCAGCGAATGCGGGCAGCAGATTCAGTTGATGGCTGTGTTTGCAGGCCTTATAGTAATTGGTATCTGTGAATGTGTGTGCTGTGTGAGTGTACGAAAAACCAAAATTTTACCTTTATATTTATGACAGCTGGGCTAAATATTTATTGATCTCTCGTGGCTGCTGTTCTCCCTAACTGTGGCTTCTATCTATATTCACTAAGTTGAAAAATAATGTTACGATATTTTTAGTCAGTATATTAGAATGGCAGTTATTGTTGCCAATAGTGATTGTTTGTGGCTCCAGCATTGATTATGTGTGAGTATTTGTAAGCAATGGTGTAATTTGACTACAATAGTTTTGGAAGAATGTGAATGACATTGGTTTGCATCTGAGTATGGTTAGTGTCCGTAGACCTAGATGTGATTTATAATTGAAATATTAGTAACTACGGCCACTAGCTGCAGTCATTGTGTCTATTGTCAGTGACTGTGGTCAATATCCATAGTTGATGGATGACCGATGTGGTCATTAGCCATAACCTTTGTCTTTATGTGTGTAACGAAGACATACAGTTAAAGAGCTGTCCAAAAATCGCTCAAAAAGATGTCAAAAGTTGAACCTTAATAGAACATTTCAAATTCGGGTACTTGTTTCTGCGCATATGTTGTAGTTTGATAGTGTGTGTATTGGTGTGGAGATGTCTGCTTTCACAATGAAATATGCGCAGATTTGGATGTGCAGAACGTACAACTCAAATTGCTTCTCTTCCACCTTTTACATGTTTTTGAATCACAGCGCATAATATAGAGCATTGGACATCTCTTCAGCTATATGTTTTTAGTGTGTAGCAAAAACATAAATTTAATTTATTGACCATTATTGGATGTTATGGTTGTCTCCACTTAGATGTACAGCTTTTGAAAACTTATCAGTTGGAAAATCTTGTTACAGTGTTTGTATTCTATAGATCATTTCGTGGCAGTGACTACAGGTGATCACATTGACTGATTGTGGTTGGTGACTGTGGCAGTATTTACATGAGTATATACCGAAAATCACAATCATTTTTGGTCAAATCTCAACTGCTTTAATCACTCGTTACAGCTGCTGACCAATGGCTATTGTAAAGGCGGGTACACATTTGTATCATTCTGCTGTGCCATATCCTCAGTGCATATTGTACCTATGATACACACCGATGATATAGCTCTAATTTCATGAGGTGTTGCCTAGGATCGTATCATACCCTTAAATTCTACTGAAAATTTTGCAATCCCAAGTAGCGTCTTCTGATGTGATGGCAGCATACCGACATCGAGTGGAAAAGGCCTGTATCATATCATCGTATCATTTTCTGATACAGTACCAGGTTACAGGCCTTGAACACATTAATATGATATGATAGGACAGAATGATGCAAATGTGTATCTAACGTCCTTTACTGCTTACAATGGCTGGCCTTGTTTTCTCTCTTCGTTTCATCAAACTTCAAGGTTATTATTGCCTTAGTTAATATATAAGGGGACATGTTCCTACCGCCTTTACTTCACATTATGGGCATAATTATGTAAATTTATCATTAATTGTTTAAAATCCAGAAAAATTATCATTTTTCGAAACCCTGATGAATGACTCGCTTCATAAAAATTTAAATCTTGAACGCACAAATAAACAAACAACGCTACATGAACTTTATTTCACAGAATATTCCCTGTTGAAAAATGTACTTTTCGTGGATATTTTTCAACGAAACCATATCTCATGGAAAAAACATTCGAAATAATGTGCTACATACTCAAAATTTATATTAAATCACAAAAATAAGGAGCATCCAAACTGAGCTAATCACATACCTAATTGAAAAAACGTTTATGAAATTTAATTTTCAGCCCGTTTTGTGGGTGGAAAAAGGAACGTTTTGTTAAAATTGAGGTTTCTCAAAGAACGCCTGTTTGCCTGGAGGTATGAATTCCTTGATTCTGTGTGACAGCATCAATTTTTAAATTTTAACGTGAGGTTTGGCACCACCTAATTAAATCTTCGAATGTGAAAATAGAGATCTCGAATTTCTATCTTGTTAACTGATAAGCTGAGTATACTACCTTAAAAAAAAAAAAAAAGAAAAAAAAAGCCGCTTCCGTGAATAGTAGGTGTATAATTTATACGTATAATATGGTGGAATAATATTAAATTTGATGACCGGTAAAATTAGATTTACTGGCTAAACGCTCCTCACAGTGATCAGGCTTATTCTGTGCACTTACATAGGTTAAATTAGTTTTGAATATATAACCGAATCACTTAACAACTATTCTTGAACGTCCATTTTCTGTAATGATGAAAATTTATTTATAAAATTTTGTTAAAAATAATATTTCGTTACCGGCATATTCTGAATTACAAATCTTACTATAAATTAGTAGGTTCTGCTAAAATAATTTCAATTTTTTTTATTGTTTTTAAAATTTAAAATTTGTTTTTAATATCTTTTATAGCAATTCTAAGTAACTAGATACACTATAGTGTAACGTATGAAAGGAAAAGTTTGCAGTTTCAAATACCTAAGCTGTTTTTTTTTCTCCTTATCGTGAAATTTTGTTGAAATTTCGCTTCTCCATTGCTAAGAATGGTTTCGAATATGACATCTCTTTCGTTCGTTTTTTCTTTAATGGGAAATTGTTGGGGAAAGTCAAAAAAAGGAGTTAGTCTTTTCCCTCGAATCGTAATTTTTTTTTCTACCGCCACCGCAGCCACCTCTACAGCTCTTTATTCCAGTTTTTCACAGATGAAATTAATCGTGTAGTGCGCAATAATTTGTTCTTTAAATATATTCAAAAATAAGTTTAGGTTAAAAACGAATTTTTAAAAGATAAGCTTTTATTTTTTGTGTCTCTAGCTCCATGCGAAATAAATATTATTTCGTTGCGGAAGGTTGGCTGCAGTATTGGTATATTTTAAAATGGCAGTAGTGAGTAGAATAAAAGCTTATAAAAAAAAAAAAAGTTGGTAAGATTGAGGGCTCGTTTTTAGCTGTTGGAAGTTTAGTTTCTGCGAGGTAAGTTAAAGCAGAGTCGTGTAAATTTTCACGAATATCGAATTTACGGCATGTCAACCGTTACACTTGCTCTGCGAAAAACTAAAAACTTTTTAGTCGTTATGTTACTTTATGAGTTTAAAGTTTTCATTTAGCATGTGATTGTGTAGGTTTAGGCAGCTATGTATAAATTTTTCTTTTCGCAAAGATTTTTCTCGAGCGTTGGTTACGAAAATCTAGGTCATTCAACTATCTTAGCTCTTATCGTGTTCTGATTTAATTATTTTATTAGAGCTGTACGAGTTGTACTATGATAAAGCAAACATTACTAGAAAGATGGTGAAAAATTTTACAAGGTTGAATACTGGATGTAACATTCTTCTTTATAAGTTTTTATTCTACTCACTACTATACCAATACTGCTGCCAACATTCCGCAACAAAATAATGTTGATTTCGCATGAAGCTAAAGCCAAAATATAGAAAATAAAAGCTTATCTTTTAAAAATTCGTTTTTAACCTAAACTTATTTAAAAGTATGTTTGAAGCCGGGGCGGGATAAACCATATTAACCATAAATTTAAAGTCGATTTAGGGGAAGTGTTTCGAATAGTATTTACTCTAATTTTTTGGTTTGTTTACCTAGAGTTTGGAGACTGCGAAAAAACTACCAAAATCGAATAATATTTGCAGACCATTTTGTAGGTAATTTTACATGCTATAGGTGTAGCATATCGATTATCACAACCACTTAACAAACTGAATCAAATTGGCATTTATAATCAAAAATTCGATTGTTCGTAATAGTATGCACACTGATATTGCGATACTAATGTACTTATCGTTACTGGTGTAGGTCTATTTATATTTGCAAAACATTATGTAACTGAACAATATTAAGCAAAGAGTACTCGTTTTTGCTAACAAAATCATCAAAATAATGAAAGAAATAGATTTTAAGGGTAATTTCAAGTACCTAATAATTTACAAAAGGGATGGGAATATTAATGAAGGGATCCTGAGAAAAAAGTTGATTGCAGTAAATAGCCAAATATTTCTTCAGATTCTTTTTGTAATACAAGTAGACATTTAGTTAAAGTCCAACTGAAATAGATATTCTTTATATTTGTAAAATACTGTACCAACCAGAGACATACAGCAGAAGAGATGTCCAAGGCCCACTCAAAAACATGTCGAAGATAGAATCTCGATAGAATGTTCCAAATTCGAATATTTGTTACTGCGCATGTGTGATAGCTTGATAGTGCGTGTGCATTGTATGCTATGTTCAATATGAAATATGCCAAACTTTGGCTGCACAAAACGAACAATTAAAACTGCTTCTTTTTATAAGCTTTCATTCTACTCGCTACTACGATTTTGAAGTATACCAATACTGCAGCTAACCTTCCGCAACGAAATAATATTTATTTCGCACGAAGCTAAAGTCAAAAAAAAAAAAATGAATAAAAGCTTGTCTTTTAAAAATTCGTTTTTAGAGTAAACTTATTTATATTTGACATGTTTTTAAACCACATCGCGTAAGGAGGGTTGAACATCTCTTTAACTGAATGTCTCTGGTGCCATCTTCCTACGGAACTGTTCCCACTATTTAATTAAATGTGTACCTACTATTAGGAATACTGATGCATACTACTGTACTAGACAACATGGTTGCCTAATTGTAGGCATTTCACTTTTTATACGTTTTTATTGCACTGACTACGGCGACAAAATATGTTGTAGTTCATGTTCTGGCCACAGCAATTGCTAAAATTGTGTTTAGTTCTTATCAGTAATCACTTATCACTTACCAAGGTGGTTTTTTTCTCTTTTTTACACTCATAAAAGCGTATCTAACGTAATTTATTTTACAAATATTTACACTTGCAAATGATGAACTACTCAACAAAATAAAATAAAATTAAGTTGCTGGATACCTAACCATTCGGTGTAATACAAATGAAGAAAAAGTCAGTTACAGATTCATATTTACAGGAGTACCTAGTGACAATTTTCCCACGAAGTGCGTTCTATTTGGCTGCATATTATTCCCCCAACTTATGGCATTAATTGCAAAATTAATTGAAAATTAGACAAAATTAAGTGCAATTTTGAGACAACCTAATCGAACGACAGTAAGAAAATAATGTCGAATAGTCCTAACATCGATGTAATTGTTTTATATTAATTTTCAGGCAACAAAAGTTTTAAATTTTTCTTTTCTTTTCATTTTTCTCCAGTCAATTTTTTTGTTGTTCTGGAGTACCTACAAATCGGCATAAAAATATGATATGTTAGATCAATTTGTAGATTTTAATATTAAAAATTATATTATTGACGAAGCTTTTTGAAATTTTTGAAGGTCACCTTTTATCGAGAAGAATGATACTGATATAGTTATTTGTATCAATGTATTATATTGATATAATTTTATTGACGGATGGTTTTGAAATTTTAGACATTTAACTTTTATTGAAAGAAATGGTACACAGGTATCAATATAGAAATCTTCCAAATCATCATATTCAGACTGTAAAATAAGCTAAATTACATCTGCTATAATTAAAATTAGTAGAAACGCGCGCTTTGTAGCCTTTGCACTGTAAATCAACAAAATAATACTTCCTGCATAACACGGCAAATGGAAATTGATGGAATTGCATCTATTTTTGGTACATTCTACGTGATGCGACAATGCCGTGGTGCCTATTGCAAGAGGCACCCATTTCCTCAATCTTTCAGATTAATGAACTCGTTCAGTAAAATTAATTAAAATTTATTCTCAATGATTCTGATCGTTTCGTTCATGTGAAATGTGTAAATCTTTAGTGTAGTAGGTACTCTTTCTATTTTGACTACAGGGCTTAAAACTGAAAAGTGAAGGTGGCTGGCACGAGTCATGGTGCAAGTTTTGTAGTAAATTTTGGAACAAATTTTGGAGAAGGAAAGAGAAGATTGAAAAATTTGATAGTGTGCGCGTGTATTTGATCGTAGGTATTCAACACAGGCATCCTAACAAAAATTTACACGATTTGCATTTCTTGCATATTCGAGGATGCGTTGGAAATGATTTTTAAGTAGGTTTTCTGTTTAAAATCCTCTTATTAATCTTTGTGTCATGGAACAATCTGGGGTAAGAGTGGGCAGATTTCTCAAAAAAATAATTCGAATCACGAAGCATGAATGCATGATAGCAAAGTGATTCGAATCACAAATACATTCAGTCCCGAGATTAAAAGTGATTCGCACAAATCATTTTTCTAAAAATCACCAATCCTCAGTCTTGAACGTTAAATAATTCTGATTGACTTTGATATGGGAAAAAAGTTTCGAACATTCCAATACTTCTTGATAAAAAACTATTTTATTTAAGAAAGTAAAAACTAAAAGTTCTCCGAAAAAACTGTTTAATTTTACAAGGATGAAATTCATGAATTTTTTTTTCCAACAATTACCAAATTTACAGGAATTTCTCGGGAATTTCCTGACAAAAGGAATAAGATTTGTGATTCGTTGTTCCACTGTTTGTAAATAAATGATTCGAACCACGAATCCCATGTTTCCTAATGTGGTTCGAATCACGAATCCTGCCTACTCTTACTGGTTGTGGGGATGAATACGTTTTTCGTTTCAAAACTCAAGAAAAATGTTGGCACTAATGACTTAATTTTCATTTTGTTAAATAAACGTACTCAAACATTTCATTTTTCATACTAAGGTAACCTTGCTAAATTCGTCATTTTTCATAGTAGGGTAACATTGCTAGATTCGTTAAGTCGGGGGAAACAACAAATTTTGTTTTGTGTTTGTGTGCGTGTGTTGAATCATGAATACCTACAATCAAATATACACGCGTACTAACAAAACAATCATGATTTTCCATTTTGTGAATATTACATTAATTATTCATATGTATGCATAAACTGTAAATATAATATATTTTCGTGCTTCTCTATTGGCGGCACTGATTTCCTATGTTGGATAATTTATTAATGATTTGACTCAACGAACTTTCAGTTCGTCGACTATGTTTTTGTACATTGTTGAAATTCATATGTGATGGTTTGAAAAAGCGTTTCGTTTTATGTTCGATCTTCAATTTCTTCCAACATACGTTTCATTTTTTGTTGCACATGACGTCATCTTTTTGCTACGTGCCTCGGGTTAAACATTTCAATGTTAAAACTGACTGTAGGCCTACATGGACATCGTTCGTCGATATGTAGGCATGGCGTACTCATAAAATTAGCTTTACACGCATTTGATTCGTGTTGGAATGGAATAGTATTTTGTTTTAGACCGTTATATAACGGCAGCTCTATATCTGTATTGTGATACCATTTAAACCAACCATAAATTGAGATTTTCCATAAAAAACCATAACGAATCCCAGCGTCGTATAATTATTATTGTTAAATGGCCGTAGAAATTATTCTCCTTCATACGAAAACACGTATATACGTATTTTCTATTTTCTGGACCAGCTGCTGATAGTCCATTCTTCAAAAAGGTTACATTATTATTATTGTGGCCCAGCTACATATATAATATAAATATAGTAGTATGCTAATAATTTATAAAAACTTTTTTTTTTCTTTCTTTTTCTGGTTTATCGGGCATTTATTGTTTTTCGCATTATAGTATCGTGTCCCAAAAGTATTTAGGTTTGCGAATATTATGTTCGATTTTATGAGCATCGAAGTATGTTCCAAAGTACGGTCTCGAACGATGGGCCCACAAGAATTATGTGTGTTTGTAAGCGTGTTCAGTTTTGCCTCGTGTCGTGTATATATATATATATACACACATAACTATACTGTAAGTATAATACATAATATTATATATATATATATATATGTATATATAGCTGCTAGTAAAATTACGACCAACCACCAACAGCGGAGGTATACGTAGAAAGCGTAGTCGATAAACCGTGACGAATGAGATTGCGATTTATACAAATTTTGTCGCCAGAAATTATACGTACTTTTGGGGAGGCGGAAAAAGGGCTGGCCGGCAAGCCGGCAGGCAGGCCAAAAGTTTTGCGGCCACAATTACTATAACCATCCGCGTATTATACACTTTTGCAAAATAAAATGCGAATCCGAATGGGCAAAGTATTCGAATCGAGTGGAGCAGATACCAATCTTGGTGTCGGCGTGTTCGTTCGAAATATTTTCCTGTACCCGTTTTTTTGTTTCAGTTCGCCCTCTGTGCATAGCACACCCTATCTCATCCGCAGATCATACACTGCTGCATGTATACCATACCTTCACAATATTACCAAAACACTAATCGGATTAAATACATTTTTCAATATTTTATCTCTGCGATTTCGATCGAAACGGTGTTCTTTAAAGTATGATTTATTTTCCAGCCTCAAAACGCGTCATTGATGGGGTGGGAGGGTTGAAAATTTTACACGAGCATTCAGTATTTCTGATGGCCAGAAGAATGGTTTTGAATTCGTGGAAAAACTTGTGTGGATGGCGCGGTTACATGGTACAGTTTTAAGTAGGTACTTTTTATGTTGGAAAATTTTATCAGGTAGGTATTTAGGTAATTTTATCTGCACCCAAGTATTAATTTAATTTTGGTGCGTGAAAATTGGCTGAGTGTGCTAAGGTGGTATTTCAAAAATAAAGCAACTGGTTAAAGAATGCGTCTCATTTTGAATGCACTTCAAATATTTCACACATTTTAATGCTAAAAGAACGTAGGCACATCCGTATGGGGATTAGACCACTTGTATGAAGTTAGAGGCTCAGCCTCTCAACAACAGTCGTCATTGTAGGATGACTAATTTTGTTAAACTTATTGTATGTTTGTTTGTATTTACTTGCAAATTTATGCAAGTATGTTGCAACATCCCGACTGTGACAAATTGATAGATCATATCTCTGATGAGGTCACAATCTGGCTTATCAGTGCTCCTGTTATTTATTTTATCCATTGCTATAGCAACGATAAAATATGTTCCAATTAGTCATTGCACGGACGTAAGTATTCTTTATATATTTGTCTTTGTGTGTATGTAAGGAGCCAGTATATAAGCTCACAAAATTGTATACAAAATCGCCAGTTTTCACTGAGGTCTTGGCTCCCCCATAACTTCTGTATGATATGTGGTGAATAAGCAATAACTGCAGACAACCTTATGTTGTTGGAATATCTTACGTGACATTAGTTATTCCACAATCTGATTAAATTATGATAATTGTATGAAATAAGGTATGATTTCTTGTTCATCTAATCTGGCTGTACTAGATAGGCATGTTGAATTAGAACATTACAAAAATTTGCTTCAGGAGATGCAAAATTTTTTCAAAGTTGACATACATAATGGTTAGAAAGGGTTATGATTAAATATATAAATTCATTCCAAAACATTTATGCAATGAAATGTTTTTGTCTATGCCTTCAAAGTTTAAAAAAATAATATAAGAAAATTAAAATAAACAAATAAGCTACAAGACAAAATTCCTCACTGAGATGATGAAACACTTTTGCAGCATCACACTACCCCGCAAAAGTATAAATGAAGAATGCTATATGAATCAAAATGAAATATTATTATGATTGATGGAGTTTAGTTACACGATAGCATGAACAAATCAGTTCAATGATAAGATGTCCATTTTCAACGCTGATTGTTCTTACCTCTGTTGGGATTAGTAATCGTAACGAGCATCGCTTTTTTTTTCATTTTCAATCATTTTAAACATTTGTTGAGAAAATGCTTGAAGAAGAAATGCTTGACATTTAAAAGCATATGCTCATGATAAACATATTATTCTTATTTTTGAGCTAATGCTTGAAAATTTATGAGAATTTTCTATAGTGTTCTAATACCTGGCCAAAATGAATGAAAAATTTAAAATGTGTTTTTTGCCCCAAAGCGTAAAAATAATTCTCAAACAATATTTTTTCACTGATCCTTTGAGATCATACCAATGAATCTACGATACTACTGCAAGTTTATAACTGATTACATCTTGTTTTAAGATAAAATAATGAACATGCTCGAGCATGCTAGGCATTTTCTCAGCCTGTTTGAGCCAGAATTAAATGCTTGAATATTTTAAGCATAAGCAAGTGCTGATTAAATGCTTGAGCATAATTTGGCATTTGCCGATCAACTTTAAATGCTTGAGCATTTACCATTACTAGTTGGGATGTGATTTTGATATTGTTTTCTTTTTTTTTCTCAGTTCTTTATCAGCCAATTTCTCAAATCACTAGAAAACTATAAATATTAATCATGTAAATACCTCATTACTATAACAATAGAAAGGCAATGGAAATATTAACCCAAAATCCATTCCCTAAATTCCATGAGTGTGTACTAACTACATATAGCTTTGTTTACACCAAATAAACATGTGGACAACAAACTTTTTTTTTTTGCATTTGGTGTAAATGACCACAAAACAAGGATTTTTGAAATCAAACTGGGGGTTTGAGAGATGCATAATTTTTTTTGAAAGAGATTTCAAAATATATAGAGTTTAGTGTCATAATGCATATCATAAGGTAAAGGTAGTAATTTGCAACACTGCATAGGTTTGTGACACTTTCCACCTGAATATGTAAAAATTAAGGCTACTGCTGTATTATTGTTGGATGTCCAGCATTTGTTAACACGCCCTCTATCTTCTTATTTTGAAAACATCACATACACATATAAAATATTTATTATGTAGGTATAAAAAAACATTAAATATTAACTTTTTTGAGGAGTCAAAAATTATCACATTTTCTAACTGTCTACCTCAGTTAATTATTTCCCAAAAAGTGATAAATCATTGATTTGAATGACTGAAGTATTACTGTTATAGAAAAAGCAACCCAAAGGATGGATGAAAGAATGTATTTCATATGAAATAATTAATTTTCATTTATTATTTTAACTTAAACCTAACCAATGCCTTAAATTTGTCATTTCATTAGTTTGCAACGCTTTCTTTGCAAACTAGTATAAGAAGAAAAAGTCAATGAATTAGATTGTGACACCTAATTTTTTAGCCATTTTGAGGATTATGTATTGCTGCTAGATATGAACTATAATTTCTGTTACATTTTAGATGAAACAAACCATCAGTATTCCCCAATAAAGCTTTTTATTTTGTGAAATGAAGTTGGTATATGTTTTTTTAACAAAAGTGTCACAAACTAGTGCAATAACTTTTACTATCTAAACAATTAGTGTCACAAACTAAACAATTTTTTGTCATAAACTAAGGATTTTGATGCTATATCATTTCAGTACCTATTAAAAATTATGAAAATAATGAAATTTAATTTAATACTATACTGAAAATGGATAGTAATAGATAGATTTCCCATTCCAAGTTGGTTTAGGTTATTTTGATGGGAGTGTCACAAACTAATGCAGTAACTGTTAATATCTAAACCATTAGTGTCGCAAACAAAGGATTTTGATGTGTTTTAGTTTCATTGTTATCAGTTATGAAAATAATGAAATTTAATTCAATGCTATATTTAAAATTAAAAATAGATAAATTTCTGGTTCCAAGGAGTCATGAAACCAAGCTGTAACTTTAAAACTGATTTTACAATTGAGCTCTAAATTAAGAATTTCTCTTAAAGTGTTGCAAACTGCTTGCTGTACCCTGTGTATTTCCCTCAGACGTCCACAAGTACGTTACCTACTTTACTTCGCCAAATTTCTAATGGATCGCATTTTCATCCGTTCTCTTCGTTTTCTCTATATAGTTACTTTGCCTTTTTTTTGTCTACAGCCAGTGCGCATACCTTCAAGATCTCTCCTCTTTTAGAGCTTACTCGAGTTGGTTTCAATTTCACATAATTAATTCGGTGGTTACCTTTTGGCATTATTTATAGCTGCGTCTACGAATTCATTCGATTCTCGTCCGTCTCTTTTGGATACCTTTTTCGGATATCGTCCGCCATGTCTTTGCACACCTTTCCGCATTCAACGCATCTACGCTTTTAATTACAAATATCTAACCCTCGATTCGATAGTCGTTTCCATTCTGTGTTTTCCTACCCATTCGTTGAACCGAAGAAAGACCACCTTAGCTAACTATAGGTATAAACACCTCTACCTGTGCTTTGAGTCAATACCTATCGGTCGAGAAGTTGACGTTTTCGATTAAAGGTGGCTTTAACTCTTGCGTGAAAATGATATATATGTATATATATATATACACATAAATACACGACTTGAGCACTGACTGCGTGTACCTATATGTATATATAAATATAGGTACCCAGAAATAGACTGTTCCAGACATAGGTATCTACTCCCTTCTCTACCAACGATTTTTCCTCCAATGCAAATGGCTGCTCGTTAGCTTTGGCAATTATCGTAATCGTTCTCGGTTACTAATGTTAATAGCTTCCGCTTGTTCAACGTCAACGTTTTAACGACTGTACTATAACTTTTTCATTTTTGTTTCCTTTTCTTTCGACTGAAAATTTATTCTAATTGTTCTAAACTTATTATCGTATTTAAGCTACTCCACTCCTCCGACACCTTTACCTTTACCTTTTTTTTGTTAACCGATTTCACGTAATTTGAAGTCTGTACCTACCAACGATGAACGACACAATAATGTATACACCTACCTACTCGTTACCTATATACTCATTTTATTTGGTAAAATGTATAATTCTTTAATTGAAAATGATTCTCGATTTTGATTAGAAATAAGTTAACTTCCTTTTAAAATGTCAAAACTTATTTTGTGTGCGTGTTAGATGGTATGCTAGGTTTTTTAGCTGTCATCTATGGTAGAGAAAAATAAGTCTGAGGATGAAGAAAATTGTTTATACAGGGTGGTCGGAAGTGGAACAGCATTATTACCGGGATCGATTTTTGAGGCCTAAAAAACAAAATAGTTCCTTTTGCAAAATGCCGATAAATGCTATCTTTTTGAATTATAGTCTCTCAACTGGCTGGAAATAAATTAAAACTCTGATGACGTAATTTTTCCAAAAATTGACATAAATGAACGATAGGTTTGGTATAGGGATGCAGGTAAGTGGGTATGGGTGTTATTTGTTTTAATCTCGATTTTAAACTCTTACTACCACGTTTTGAGGACGAAGAGAGAAGTTTTCACTTTTTATAGTCGTAATTGTCTTTTAAACCTATCATTGTATCGAAAAATAAGTACCACTCTCAGACCAAACATATAATACTGGACCAGTAAAGCTTAGAAAAACTAATGTATTTTTTAATATCAGGTCATGCCGGGGAAAATTTAGGCAACCCTGGCTTACCTTCTGCGTATTTTCCACGTATTGCTTGATTTCACCTCTTTAGAATACGTCTGATAAAGACATCCCTTAAATTCACAAGGATAGCTTACTTAAACACAAAGCAAAATACATCAAAAAGTATGCTCTAGTTGCCTATTTAGCACCGGCATGTCTGACCAGAAATCATTTTTCTTTACTGGTCCAATACTATATTATAGTAAAATGTACCACCATTTTATTCAGATGACAAAAATATTTAAAAAAATGTAATGAGTTAGTATTGTAGCTGTTTGTGAAAACTCGAGAAAAACTCAGGTATGGGAATGTTATACTAATCCTCCTCTTCTTGAGGCTTGGCCCACATTTATAGATGGGGTCACAGATCATCTCTGTAGCCCTCGTAATTGTGTTCTGCAAGTTAAACAATCATTTGATGCGACGTTAATTATCTGCATCATCTGTAGGCGGTTGCAAACACATTGTGCAACATATAATTATGACATACTCACTGACACTGTGCATGTTACGGCGGATATAGTCCTGCCATCTATGAAGTTCAACTTTTCTTATCATTAATTCATCATATTAAAATTAAAATTTGTAATACTATTTCACAAAATCCATTGAGTTCCCTAAGTATAGGTAAACATTGATTCCCCTAAATAATTCTCATTTCTCCTACACTGGATCAAAATGTTAAAACTAAATTATAATGGTTATGTATAATGGAAATAGACTAAGAAAACAGAGCTCAGCAATGACAATGGAAGAATTATTTGATGTGGCGAATAATATCAAAAGATAATAACTTTGTGGTGTGATGAAAAGTGTTCACACCTCGTCTACTCCGTTTTTAACCAGCCAACTAAGTAATATGTTTTTCATTTCACCATTACAATAGTGAAAATACAAGTTAAATACAAAAAGTCCTATAATTGTCAGAGTTTGCTTTCTCTTTAAACCTTTTAATCGCGATATGGAGATGAAAAGAAGACCAAGAGGAGAATAAAATGATTTCATTATCATCATCATCATCATCATCATCATCATCATAATCATCATCATCATCATCATCATCATCATCATCATCATCATCATCATCAACATCATTATCATCATCATCATCATCATCAACATCATCATACATAACAAGTACCACAATCGATCGTTCAGTGGCTCTAAACACCAAGTTTGTTAAGCTTTATCCATTTTGCCTCAACATTGGTAACTATTATGTATAATTTATTATATATTTTGTCATCTCAACTGTAAAGAAGATTGTTTTATCTGAAATGTAGGGCTTTCACAATCTAGGTCTGGGAAGTTGTGTAAGATACCATGAGGCAAGACCTCATGGTTCCAAATAGTAGATTGGCAACCTTGTTTCAATTAATTTTCCCTTTTGATCTAAGACACTGATATTTTTTGCGATCTGCAATCTTAGGATGTCTGTCTGGTTTTCATATTTCTTGGCTAATAATATTTTTTAATAAACTTTCCTAAATAATCACGTGACAATCATTTTCAGATGTCACACATCTGTCTATGTATGGTTGCCAATTTTCCATATAAAATTATGTCACATAGGCATTACACCAGTTAGCTACTAGTACCTAGAAACACTTACATCCATATTCTAGAATGTTTCTTAATGTTAAGTAAGACTTAAGTACTTGTTTGACCAGGTTTATCCCATACTTATACATGGGAGTCACAAGATAAAATATTACTTAAGTAGCAGATCTGTACTTAAGTATCATTCTAGAATACAGGGGTTAGGGTACCATACTCGATGAAAATAGTAATTATAGTCATATTGAGGTAAACAAGAAGCAAATGTTTTTCCCTCAGTGGAGATTAAAGCCAGTATGTGTTAACCTTAGTAGCAACTTCAAAATGCTAAAGAATTCAAGAAGCACAAGAATAGGTAGTGGGTCATTCGCATTAAACATATTCATTTAAATAAACTTTGATGATTATGATCTGTCTCCAAGAAAATTAAACTTTTTTTAATTAAGTTATAAATAAATAATAAAATTTTCCACAAAATAATAATAATTTTTTGTGAGCATTCAAGATTAGGGTAGCCACCTAACTTAAAGGTTTACACTCGAACAAAAATTCTCCCACTATTCTAAACTGTTTATTTTCATTTTACATTTTTATCTTTGATTTAGCCCTACATTACCAACATGTAATTCACTTCATTGGTGGCTGTAGTTTTATTTTTCTGCCTAGAGTGCATCTTGGTGCAATAGTTTGGAAACTGGTTTAGCTTCTCTTCTCTATTTCTTTCTCGATGGAGCAGAAATTTCAACGCCAACATTCTGTGAATTTTTTTTCTCAACTCATACACCAAAAATAGGTTATTACTGAATTGATTTTGTTTAGAAAAGATCAAAATTTCCAAATTGTTTTGGAATAGTTGAAAAAAGATTTCATTTTTTCACCAGTGTAGAAATGAGTTTTTCGTAAACTGTTTTTTTTATTATTTGTTTACTGAAAAAAATTTTATTTCTACACTAGTGTCAAAGTTAAATTTTTTCTTAATGGAATTTCTCTTTTTCATTTTTTTAGGCACCATTTACAAGTACACAATTTGTGCAATGTCAGCATAAAAAGGGGCTGTTTTACACAGTGATCCCCATAAAAAAAAAATATTTCACCTCTTCCTAACTATTTAATTATTTTATAAAATTCAGTTAATTAAAGGCGTTAATATATTTAATCGAATAAATAATAACCTCTGTTTGGTGGTGTGGAATACCTTGTCGTGAGAGATATTCTCACCAGAAGGAAATTCTACAGAATTTAAGCGTGTTCAGCCACTTCATATGAATGTATGGGCAAGCCAAAACCAAACCGAACACTGGCGATTTTAGAGCCGGTTCTGTGAGTTTTTATACAGGTTTTGGCGGGTGCACACAAACACACGTACGTAGTAAAATACGTACGTTGTTTAAGTATGGCCAGGTCGCATCATCCCCTACTATCGTAGGTGGCGGCTGGCCAGTTCGTGTACGAATCGTGACATTGATTGATGGATGACGTCACGATTCGTACTCGTACATTATCTGCAAGTATTCGCAGGTAATTACGATCGAACGTAATTCTGTGTGTTGGTTTAACGTCGCAAGGACGATAAGTTGCCTGCCCTATGGGGCGGCGACTGTCGTCGAGGGGTCCGAGCCCCTATACCTCGTACCGATGAGTCCCCACAGCTACTCCCCCCCCAGTTTTTGCGCCGCAAGAACGATCAAAAATGCGCAAGGCCTGGGGGACGTGCGGGTTTACTTTCGCCTCTGGTCGGCCTCCCACTTCGCCAGAGCACTGCCTACCGCAGCCCCAACGCACTCGTAGGATTCCCTATGGGCGTTTGCTCGGGCCAGGTAATTCGACCGGCTGCCTTCACCCCTATGCCTCGGTTTCGTGTTTTTCGTTTGGGCATAGGGGTGTTGACGGGAGTGAGGGGGTAGCGGACGCCTGAATGTCGGCTTCCTGTACATCGGGGAGTTTGAGTTCCCCGCTGTCCAGGTGGCCATCTTTGCTCGTTCGTTCGCGGCCCTCTCTGCCGTGAACAGAAATCCCATGCCTTCCTTTTTCTCCTCGGGTTTCGGCTCCGGCTTCGGGGGTTCCGGAGTCGGAGTCGTCTCCTTCGGGGATCGGGGAGGTGAGATGACCGGAGGCAGCGGAGTTGTCATCTCCGCTAGGACATCGTTAACCGGAGGAGCCGTGTCCATCAGCAGCTCCTCTTCGATCCTCTCCAACTCTGTTTTCGTTTCGGTCTTCTGCTGAGTTTTCGTGTTCTCAGCAGTTTTCCTAGCGAACTGGAAGTTGGCGGACATCGGGATCGGGATTGGTAATCGTGACATAGAATGGGTTGTTTAGGAGAAGGCACCAAAAATATCTCAAGAAACACGACCAAGTAATTTGGTGGTTCTGAAACAGCTGATTTTACTTCATTTTTCGATTTACCATTACAGTTATTTTTCTTTATTTTCGGATCTTCTTATCTACGCGTAGAGGGGATAGCGCTTAAAATTCTCGGCCGTATACAAGTTTTCCGGTTAAGTTCTGATCGGTTTAAGCAGAGTTATGCCTGAAATAAGCTCTGTGAATATAATTTTCGAATTTTCAGTACAAAGGAATCTCCGTTTGTGACGTCACGTCGTAGAGATTATCTTTGTGTTTAACGGTACTCGCACGTTGCAATGTTTTGTTTCCGTATTGCACGTGGATTTGTTTATTCCTGTCTTCTTCTTTTTGTTGGCATTCCTTGTTTGCTTATCTCCGGAGTTTCTTTTGTCTCACGGAGTTCCGATATTCCCCGTATGTTTTTAGCGGGTTTCAACTTTTACTACGGATATTACTTTTCGGGAGTAAATTTTTATTTTCTTCGCCTTAACCTCTCAGACGTGCGAGAAGGATGTGAATTTTTACGTTTTTTAGTGCCAAGGGGCCTGCCTCTTTTACGTGGGCATAAGGGGGCCTCGGGATCAAATGTTTTGGTGATCACATCGTCCGAAAATCTAACTGATTTCTTGGGTTTTTCTTGTTGTGAGGTATTTTTCTCACATTTTTCGACAGATTCTTCCGTTTTTGTTTCGGAATCCGTCTGTATATTTTCTGGGTTCTCCTGTTGTAACCTTTTCATTCTTTTGTCGTCACTTACCAAGTATGCAGGCTTCAATCTATCGATTGAAATTGTTCGAGGTTCGCCTGCAATGAGTATCACAAAGTTTTTCTCATCTCGTGATACTACTTTGTAAGGACCGGCGTATGGTTTCTCCAGCGCAGATCTCATTTTTTCGTCTCTAACAAATACGTGTGACGTATTAGCCAAGTGTTTTGAGACGTAAATCTTGGGCTGGCCATGACGAGCTGCCTGTTTTAGGAAGTTGTTGGCATCATTTCTTATGTTCTGTACCATTATTTCGGGGCTAACTTCTTTCGATTTTGTGAAGAAGTCCCCTGGAAGGCGTAGCTCTTCGCCGAACGCTAGTTGCGCTGCAGAGTGACCTGTATCGGTTTGTAGGGCAGATCGAAGGCCTAAGAGGATGGTAGGGAGTATTTCTACCCATCTCTTAGTATCATGAGACATGATGGAGGCTTTGAGAGCTCTATGCCATCTCTCTATTTTGCCATTGGCTTGAGGATGGTAAGCTGTGGTATGACTGTGTTGAACACCAAGCTTATTTGCCAGCTCTTTAAAGAGCGAGCTCTCGAATTGGCGACCTTGGTCTGTGACTATGACTTCTGGTACGCCATACCTCGCAATCCAGGTATCGTATAACCTTGCAGCTACTGTTGGAGCTGACATCTCGTGTAGAGGGATTGCTTCCGGCCATCGTGTTGCCCTGTCTATTATCGTCAACAGGTATCTGTGTCCTTGAGATGGTGGCAATGGGCCTACCAGATCCATGTGAACCGTTTTAAACCGCTGTGTTTGCTTGAATGATTTGAGGGGCGAGCGAGTGTGTCTTCCTACTTTGGATTCTTGACAGTTCAGGCAACTGCGAGCCCATTTGTTGCAGTCAGACTTCATTCGTGGCCATACAAATCTTTCTGAAATTAGTTTAGCACTACATTTTGGCCCAGCATGTGACAGGTTATGTACACTGTTGAAAGCCAACCTGCGATATTTTGTCGGTAGAAATGGCCTGTTCTTACCTGTACTGATGTCACATGTTAGTAAAACATCAGTACCGGGAATTTTTCGCTGTCTCAATTTGAGGGTAGTATCATCGTTCGATAACAGCCCTTGCAATTCTGCATCCTTAAGCTGTGCTTTAGCTATTTCAGCGTAAGGCAATTGGACAGGAACCGAGATAGCTTCGATTCTACTCAGAGCATCAGCTGGAGTGTTAAGTTCTCCACTTATATACTGAATGTCGGTAGTCAGTTGACCAATATAGTCTAACTGTCGTGCTCTTCTCGGAGATGCCGGTTCTGCTTTTTGTGTGAAGGCATATGTTAGGGGTTTATGGTCAGTATACACAGAAAAACATCTACCCTCTAACTGGTGCCTGAAATGCTTCAACGCAGCAAAAATTCCGAGCAATTCCCTATCGTATGTGCTGTAATTCTTTTCTGTTTTTGAGAGCTTCCTCGAGAAGAAAGCTAGCGGTAATTTGATGTTGTTTGAGTCCAGTTGGTACAGGGTTGCACCAATAGCAAAATCCGATGCATCGGTACTTACGCATAACGGCAGACTTTCGTCTGGATGAGCCAACAGAGTTGCATTTGCCAGTGTTTCTTTGATATTCTCAAAGGCCTGTTCGGCTTCTTCGTTCCATTCGAGTGGAGTTTTATCTTTCTTTTTGCTTGTCTTTATTAGTGCAAACAGCTTACTTTGTTCGGCTGCTGCGTTTTTCATGCAACGTCTGTAGAAATTCACCATCCCCAAGAAACGCCTAAGTTCTGCGACATTTGAGGGCTTCGGGAAGTTCAATATTGGCTCTACCTTGGTCTTCAAGGGGGAAATGCCTTCGGTCGAGACTTTGTAGCCGAGGAAGTCAATTTCGGTCTGTGCATATAAGCTTTTGCCTACGTTGATAGTGAGTCCGGCTGCGTGTATACGCTGTACCACAGCTCTCACATTCTCCTCGTGCTGATGCTCACCGTCTTCTGAGCAAATGCAAATATCATCCAGGTATGCATATGCAAACGGCAATTCCCTAAACAGTCCATTGATAAATCGTTGGAAAGTTTGTGCTGAGTTGCGTAGTCCAAACGGCATTCGAAGGTATTCGAATAATCCAAAGGGGGTTATAACCGCTGTCTTTGGAACGTCCTGGTCGGCCATAGGAATTTGGTGGAATGCCCAGTTGATGTCTATTTTTGTGAACATCGTTTTACCCTTCATATTCGCGTTGAAGTCCATTTTGTTGGGGACTGGGTAGCGATCAGGAACTGTTATGGCATTTAAGGCCCTGTAGTCGCCTACAATTCGCCACTCTCCACTTGCTTTCTTAGTCATGTGGATAGGGGAGCTCCATGAGCTTTTTGAGGGGCGACTTACGCCCTCCTCAATAATGCGATGGAAGTACTCTCGTGCCGCTTTGAGTTTGTCAGGTAATAACCTTCGTGCTCTAGCATGGCAAGGCTGTCCTTTGGTTTCGATGTAGTGAACCGTGTCGTGTTTGTACGTAGGATGCCTGCGAATTGAGGGTTGAGTGACTCCAGGGTAGTCTGACAGGATCCGTAAGAGTTGTCCGTCGACTTTAGTACAGCTGGATATGTTTGTGTCCAGTCTGTATGCTAGCGTTTTGCCTTCCACACTTTTGTTTTCACTATTGATCAATTTGCCGTGTTTGAGGTCAATGATCAGGCCATAGTGTGCGAGAAAATCTGCACCCAGGATCGGGTTTGGAACGTCTGCAACCGTGAAGGACCACGTCATATTTTTGCTGAGTCCGATGTCGACTTTGCTTGTTTCAAGTCCATATGCTGGAAGGTTTTGACCATTCACAGTACGGAGATAGTATTTCGGAGGAAGTACTTTTTGGGTTCTATTTACTGGCAGTATGCTCAGGTCTGCTCCCGAGTCGATTAAGTAACGTCTCCTGTTTGTCCTGTCCTTTATGAACAGGCGGCGTGAGTATTTTTCCGAGGGGTCTTCGGCCGCACAGATGGCCCCTCGTTCTAGTTTGACGCTTCCTTATTGAAGGTTTTGCCCCACCATCTGCATCTGTTGTTGCATTTGGTGGCCTCCGCGCCAAACCGGTTGTGGAAAAAGCAACTCTTATCATCCCAATTTCGAGACTGGGTTTTGGGAGATGATGTTCTAGGGGGAGTTGAACTCTGACCCCTGTTTCCGAAACTAGATCTGCGGTCTCTTGACCGGGACTGTCGTCCTCTGCTGCTGTTGCTATTGTTGTTGTTGCTTCTGCTTTTCGATCTTTGTCGCCAACTACTGTTGGGCTTCGTCGAGCTTTGGCTTTTGTTCCTTTTCACTTCTTCGGTCAACTGAGCTATTTGAGCTCGAAGTTGAGCGAGTTCTCCAGTCTCTGCAGATACTGCACTGACCACCGGCTTTGACCTGGTGTACTCGAGCGCATTATCTGCGGATTTCGCAAGGAAGTCAAGATCCGCGGATGTATTGATTACCGTGGAACCAACGGCGGCTAGGCACTGCGCAACACTTTGTGGAAGTTGTTTGCAGAATTGGTTGCCTATGACAGAAGGGGCTACGATATTGTCCGCCTTCTGTCTTAACTTCGCCATGAAGATTGAGGGTTTGTCGTCCCCCATCTTCATACCACCCATTACATCATCTATAATTTCATTTTTTGTTTTGCCGAATACTTTCTTTATTTTTCTGACGAACCAAGCATATTTGTCCTCTTCTGTCGAAGGGCATTCCATAATGTCCGGAATGTGGCGGATTATCTGTGGAGGCATGCCTCCACAGATGTGTGTATACCGCTGGTTCAGTGTTATGTTTTCTGTCCTGAACCTGCCTTCCAATAGTGTCAACCATAATTCTACCTCGTTTGGCAGAAATTCCGGGATATCTATCCTTCGTCTATAGAAGTTAGGGTTCTGTCCTGGCTGCATTTGCAAGAGTTGCAAAATTTGTGCCAGAACTTCGGGTGTCAGCTGCGGCTGACTACTACCTCCCTGTGATGGTTGTGGGTTTTCAGTCGGTGGTGGAACCATTGCTGTGTCTTTCTGTTGACAAGCGTATTCCACAGTACTACTACCTTCCTTGCTGGTTGAAAACACTGGCCCCTGTGTTTGTAGGGTAGGTGTTTTCGGGTCTGAACTTTGGCTTAAAGTTCGACCGCTTCTCAACGTTCTAACTGCAAGCTCTTCTTTATTTATTGCAGTTCCCAGTTGTGCTAATTCTGGGTGTTGAGGGCCTTCTTCTATGTTTGCTAAATTCAATGAGTGTCGAGTCGAAGTCGGGGGAGTTGGGGGATGAGTCCAACCTTCTTCCTCCAGGTCTACTGTCTTGTTTCTCTTTATTTATTTATTTTAAAGAGAGGGCTATAAATTCCCACTTCAGTGAACACTTACTTCGACGACCAAAAGGTGTCTTAGTCTTGGTAAAAAAATTATTTTTATTTGCCAAGCAAGCGAGAATCTCGCCAGCGCTACTGCGCCAGGTTGTAATAGCGCCGAAGCGCCTAAGACTCCTCACGACGTGGCCGAAATCACGTCGGGGTCACCACTGTGGAATACCTTGTCGTGAGAGATATTCTCACCAGAAGGAAATTCTACAGAATTTAAGCGTGTTCAGCCACTTCATATGAATGTATGGGCAAGCCAAAACCAAACCGAACACTGGCGATTTTAGAGCCGGTTCTGTGAGTTTTTATACAGGTTTTGGCGGGTGCACACAAACACACGTACGTAGTAAAATACGTACGTTGTTTAAGTATGGCCAGGTCGCATCATCCCCTACTATCGTAGGTGGCGGCTGGCCAGTTCGTGTACGAATCGTGACATTGATTGATGGATGATGTCACGATTCGTACTCGTACATTATCTGCAAGTATTCGCAGGTAATTACGATCGAACGTAATTCTGTGTGTTGGTTTAACGTCGCAAGGACGATAAGTTGCCTGCCCTATGGGGCGGCGACTGTCGTCGAGGGGTCCGAGCCCCTATACCTCGTACCGATGAGTCCCCACAGGGGGATTTGCTGAAAAAAATATCGTAATATCGTACTCAACTTGTCAGCCACTCATGACAGTCGACTCGTTGCGATTACTCTTTTTGCTAATTAGTTGAAAAAAATACTATTGCTTCTCCCTCAAGCAGCGTTTAACCCTCCAATAGATAAGATCATTTTAAATGTTGTCAGTAATTTTATTTTTCCAATAATTTATGGTTAGTTTTGTAATGGCTATGAAAATTTTTGCCTAGCTGTGCAAGTCAGGTTTAGGTATTGACGCATTTACCTGTCTGTAGGTGAATGCACTCGGATTTCTGTTCAGCTGAGTGTTGTTGGAAATATAACGCTCGGGTATGGGTTGGATTCTGCCATCTGGGGTAGCATACTTACCACAACTGACACCTTCATGTCTTTTTTGTTTGCAAACACTCAGTCAGAAGCATGTCTTCAGGATGAAATTATTAATAAAACTAGCTGACATTCAGGCAGAGGCGAAATTAGTTTCTCTGGGACAAAAATGGTTGAGAGGGCCATACAGGCAAAGAAAGCATTACTTGTGTAAAAAATTTAGAATTATTGTACATATTGATTTTATTAGATTAAAAATGTTAATTTAGAGTAGATATTATGTTGAGTCGATTTAAAAAAAAAAATTTGTTTTGACTGTGTGAAGAATTACATACTAATTGTGAGTATGTACTCGTCGTGCAATGCTACTTCTGCCATTTAGTACATTTTCTGTCGATCAACCTTTTTCTTTATTTTGTTGATGCCAACTTTTTTCAGTCGTGAAATGATGTAAATGTCCCGAAAAACACTTTATTATCGTTGTTTGTAGCACTTTTGTGTCCAGTGTCACGCTTTTTGTCTTCATGTTAATTCATACCCTATACTGTAAATGCAGTCTACACATGTTAGACGCTGGTACTTGAAATGCCATACCTTTCAGGTGGTATGTTCAATTTTCGTTTGAGAGGTTTATTCATGATTGGTAATCTATAATCAACTTTTAATGTTTTAAAACCGTTGTTTTTCACGTCTAACCTCATCAAGCTATTAATAACATTATGGCCGAATTACGACGAATTAGAAAATTGTTCTTCGTCAACCAGGTTTTTCTTTTCATCTTGCATTGCCTTCGAATGAGTTCATCGTGTCCTCTTTTCTCCAGCTCTCTTTTTTCCTTTTTATTCGTCCTTTACTCGGCTGAAACTCATTAAAATTCAATCATCGTTGAAAAATCGTATTTCTCGACTGTCGAGCTTCGGCAAATTTGCCGTTCAAGCGAAATCTTTCGCACTGAAAAAAGAGTAAAAGAGAAAGAAAGATGCAAAGTGAGTAGGAAAAAAAAACGAAGAGAAAAGCACGAAAGAAATTCTCTCTTTTATCACTCGCTTCATTCTCTTTCCGCATTCGTTGATAAATCAACGTTTTTCTGAAAAATTTTCCACACCAGTAAAAGAAAGTAACGGATTAAATTAAATAGGTTTTCCTTTTTTTCTTTCTTTTCTTTTTTGTCTTTTTTCCACTTCTCTATTTTTCTCTCAAATGCAGCATCCTTTATCCTCGTCTGTGCGTTTATTTCTTCTCGAATCTCTTATTATCGGTTGATTACAATTAATTTTATTTTCTGTTTTTCTACGTTTCTTTTTTTTCTTTTTTTTTCATTGCCTCGTCGTCGATTTTTCCGCGAAAAAGTTACTCGTGAAGTTCGATTGCAAATTAAAAAAATATGAAAGAAATAATTTTTAATATGCTTATAAAATGTTTTCCATCTTTATTTTGTGGGTCTTTTTCATTTTTTGCGTGGTGACCGAATAAATTTTTAATATTCATTAAACGTTTATGCGATCAAAAGTTTACATTTAGGCCAACGACGTCTTTTCATCGTAGATTGGAACAGACGTACATATTATGCGGTTGCTGTCGTTAAAATGGAACAGTCCTAATTTTTCATCGAAATAAAAGTTTTTTTTAGTCTTACTTCCACCTCACATTCATTTCGTAGCCATACGTTCGCTAGAAACAAACTTTTTCCTACTGTAAGTAGAGCAGTGCTGAAATAACTGAACTCATCTTTGCCCCTCAGTGGAAGAGAATGGAATACAAGTAGCATCCTTTTACCATCGGTTGAAGATATTTAGGAAAAGTCTGGAGATTAGTATTTAAGTAGCTTACATTATCTTGTATACACTTAATTGTTTCACTCACGTTTGAGGAACTGATACCAATTTTGAATTTTTTCTAGTAACCCGCATTGGGTTTCAATTCATCATTTATGGTAATTCAATGCACCCGTAAGTACCAAAGATGAAATCTAATTTTCTGAAAAGAATTATCCTTTGAATAGTGCGGAAAGCTTGTCTTTTTCTTTACCAAAAATTGACATTGGACATGGTATCCACTATCCAGTCGATAGCCTACTACCAATGTGAACATACTGTTACTGTATAGTTACACACTTCTGGGATAGTACCGATTTATCAAAACTACTTGCGATTCTGGACAAGTAGATAAGTACAATGACTGAGTATCGAATTAGTAATAGTGTCTGTACAGTGACCCTAAATGTAAACTGGTGCTGGTGAGGCAACAACGATTCTGTGCAAAGTTTGGTTTAAGTACAGAAAGATTACAAAATTGTTTGGGAACGTTTTACATGGTTTATTCGTTTACATACCTACCTGTCTGAACTCGTAGAGAAAATAAAACAACATTAAGTAAACTCTGTCGAATTTCAGCGAATTTGTTCAAACCATCGTCTTTGCTCATTCGATAGAGTAGATTTCAAAGATTTTTCGCCAAATAACTTATGGCTAAAATATACGTTTAAGTCAAATTTAACGTAGTCGAGGTATCTACTGGAGATAAAGTTCATAATTTTATTAACCCAACCGACAGAGAATTCATGAAATCAAGTTGTCTTGTCTCGAATTAACCGCAATAGAAAACTTGATTTACTCGAGAGACCAATTCCTCGCTCTCATCCGTAACTTATACTTAAGTAGATAGAACTTTTCGAAAATTTTTGCACAAATGCTTGAAAAAGTTTGTAATTTTTCGGAGAAAAATCGAAAACTGAGGGAGCTGAGACTACGTCTGTGCGACGTAAACTGTCAAAAATCGATTATTCGTTTCTAATTGAAAATCTGAGGACCGGTTTATCAAACGTGGACTCTTTTAGCTCATGGTATCATCTATGTGATTACTTTCATTGTGGGAGAATCAATAAGGGGGGTCTTCACGGTCTCGACCCATCCTTTCAGAGAAAAAAAAATTCGCGACACGTAAAAATATTATATTCTTGTCATATTTGGTGATTTTTCTGTCGTAAGGAAGGGGGTCATAAGAAACCATTAAGAATATGCAAATCCCCCCCAATATCCAAGAAGTTTATATTCTTGGAGAAGACTTCGAAATTAGGTGTTCAAAAGAATGCAGCAGCATGCCTTTTTAGGGCTACCCAATGCTTTTTAAGAGGGGGTAAAAGGGGCGAAGGAGCTGAGGAATGTATAAAAATAGAGTTTAACAAAGTT
Organism: Ericerus pela; assembly: GCA_011428145.1. Taxonomy (NCBI): domain Eukaryota; kingdom Metazoa; phylum Arthropoda; class Insecta; order Hemiptera; family Coccidae; genus Ericerus; species Ericerus pela. The sequence goes on from WOFM01000008.1 coordinate 650,220, forward strand.
ATCTAATCTTTGTATTCATGTTAATGAATAACTATTACGAATAACTTTATATACAGTTGTATGCTTACTTATGTGCAGTTGTTACCATGTAACAGGCAAAAAAGGAGCACTTGCGGTGGATGGGGCGAAATGTCTTTTGCTGAATGAGAATTTAATGTATTTCATCCACATCTTCATCCTTAATAACTTACTATCACAGTGGAGAAATATTTTATCAATGATACTTACATTGCGTTTATTGTTTTATTGATCACAAAATTAACACAGTTCATTTAGATTCGGGCCTATTTTCTTCTCTTTTTTTTTCTTTATTTTTACTTTGATTTTTTTAACATTCTGTTGGAGCCAAAAATCAAGAGATGAATGATACCTGGTCAATGTTACAGTGAACTAGCTGGAGTAACGATGAAATAATGCAAACTCTTTTAATAAATTACATTACAATACTGATTTTTCATTTTCACATAATTATTATAGGAACAGAGAAACTATACTTATATTATAGGTCATGGGGTGAAAAGTAAGATTTCTGAAAACTAACTCACCATCTGCACTCTGCATACGACTTTTATCTTACGACTGACAAATTTACTTACATTTATTCCATCAAACGTACCATCTCCTCTCCTTAAACCATAAAAGAAGATGAGACAAACTGGTAAATAAACCACTATAACTGTTACGTTCAGCAGAGAGATAATATGCAATTGGCTCGAAAACAATGAACATAATTTTATGCACTACTATAACAGAGACGGTTGACTTTGCTAATTTGACAACAGATTGACTCCTATTTTCGCTGAATCTCGTTCTTCTTTACGTATCTTATTCTGTGTGTTTCTCTCTCATTCCCTCCTTCTCTCTCGCACATTGGTGAGGTACATTTCAATAGTATTTTTCTCGCTATCACTTTTTCATGCATATACTATTGTGACTGGTTGAAGAATACGTGCTCCAACTGAAGAAGCTTCCAATGAAAGATAAATAAAAAATCGTGCTCCACGTAACTATATAATCATACTTACTGCAGCATTGCGTGATTTATTCTGCCAAAAGTCGAATAAACGAGAGAACGACGTTAAGTATGACGTCATCTTTTCTTAAATTCAATTTACAAATTTAGCTCTTCTCTCGCTGTTGCACGAGAAAATGAATATTACAGTACATTTTTATGGGGTGCAAGTTGTAGTCTGTGGTACACGTGCTATGTTTGAATTAATATGGCAACCTATTTTGATGAAGGTCTTTTACACCTGTACAAAATGGAACAACACCATTTGACAGTGACACCGTAATTTTTTCAACGATTTATATTAAAAAAAAAAAAAAAAAAGGTAATTGACCATTTTTTTATGAAGTAGCATGGACTTAGATAGTTCTTGAATATATTTAACGAATGAACCTAAAGTTTAACAAATTTTACAGAATCTTCCTGCACCTTCCAATGAGACAAATAGCACTGTGTGGTACCATCAAAGCTATTTAGAGATCGTGTTTGAGAACGAAAAACTTTGTTGGGCCGCGTGCTGATCAAAAAGTTTAGCTAACATTACACCAAAAAGCGAATAAACGATAGGGACGAGGAGCAGAAGTAGCAGCAACAGCAGCATTAAAATCATTCTTACGATGAAGCGATGTTGAATTGATACGCGTAAATAGATATCAGTATGTCGTTGGTTTTTCTTGAAAGAACTGGTAATTAGGCACCGCCAGTATTTTTTTTTGAGAAATGGCATTCAAAAAACGTAAATTACCTATCACTTTTGTATGCCAAAGCATGTGGAAAATTTTAAATAAACGTCTGTGCCAGTCGTTTTTGAATCGATTTTGAAAAATGCACTTCCATTAATTTGGTGGTTTGATGTTTTGAAAATGTAAGGGGAAAAATACTTTTTTGCAACGTGCGTACGAAATGCTGTATTTTCGATGCATGTAAGAAGTGATGAAAGTGGCCTATTTTGGAACTCCTACTTTTCTTAATTTTGTTACTTCTTAATTTCTTTTTTTCACTCTTTCATTTATTTTTCTCATTCCTTCATTTTTTGTCTCACACCAGATTAGTTCCTAAGTTTCCCCAACACTTTCAAATATAGTATTATTTTCTGTCACTTAAATTAATTCCATTTTTTTCTATTAAAAGATCTTTTTACATGGAGGCAAGTTCAGTTTACATCGAAGTTGAGATTACATTTTCTGATCATTAATTATCAATATAAAATATATTTTTCAACAAGGTTCAAAAATTAGTTCACGTGACTCAGAAATTGCTCACTCGCTGCACTTCCTCACCTGTAAACGCTCACTTTTTAACATTGTTGTGTAATATACTATTATTTTATTCTTCAAAAAATGAGGTATCCTATTGATAATACTTTCAGCCTCATAGGTACCTACTTTGATTATCTTCTATTTCAAATAAATTATAAAATTTCTGGTATCTTAAAATACCTATGTCAAAATAAAAACTACAGTGCCTACCCTAATCACACTTAATCCTTCAACCCCTTAAATGTAATATCCACTGCCAGTTACAGATTTAATGGATCATTTCCAAAACCACTTTGTCAAAGAAAAAGGTTTTTTTTTTTTTCTAGATTAAATAATTCTCATGCTTTTCCATATTCAGAAAATCTAAAACTTCATTATCACTTAGGTAAAACTAATAGTTATTGTCTCCTTCATGATTACATTGTAAACATTGATAGCAACGGAAACACTTCCTTTGTTTCTTAATTTCTTCATTAAAACAGTACCAATTTTTTTTTTTAATTCTATTATTTTAGGAACGGTCGTGATTCTCTCGTTTAGCATAATTAAATTATTCTCAAATTTTGCGAAAGTAAATTCACCGTTTATAGTGCTGTGGCCGAAAGACGAAAATTGAGATGAGGAAAATGAATAAATAGGTATTTCAAACATATTGCCTCCTGGTAAACGCAGTGGTACCATTTTTCCATCGGTTCTAGACGCTCTCCTCCTCAACTTTCTCGAAAATTTCATTTTCAGTCTCTGGAAGAACACCTGGAAGTAGAAATAAAATAAAACCAAAAAAATTTCGGAACTGCCACTAAAGTATAAAATCGTTTTAAAAGTAGTTGTAGTCTAATTTTCGTACGAAATGTTTGGCCGATGAAATTCGTTTGTACACAATTTCCAGCAGTGGGCATTTCTGTAACGAACTGTAAAAATTTGTTTTCCTTCCTGTTCGATTGTATATTGCAGTCCTCTCGAATTAGTCGTGTTATTGGCTTGGCCAGCGTGAAAATACGTTAAACTTTACACGAGTATAAAGTAAAAGGAACATTCTTGGTTTCTGTCTTCTTCCTTCTTTTTCTTCTCTATTGACCATATCGCCATTTCCTATATCCTGCTACTTTTTATTTTTCTCCTTTTTCCCTAACCGACGAAGAGAGTGGGTTACTTATATGTAATTTATGTCCCGAATGAAAACCGATAGCCTTTATCGCAAGGTAAACAGTTCCACGTGCTGCTGCTGCTGCTGCTTCTGCTGGCCGATTAAAGTGTACACGCGGAAATCGACGTATAAATTACCGAGAAATTGTGCGTAGAGGACCGCAAGGATGTAGTTTAGAGGGTCGATGAGGTGTTGGGGGAGGGGGCAGTTGAGGAAGTCCAGTTAAAGAACCGCAATGAGCGGCGATGAGGGTTGTTGGGGAGTCGTTAAGGGGGTTGGTTTCTCGCTACAACGATTAAGAATTAGCGCCAACAGCGGCGGCGTTATGATCGGTGGTAGTACTTGAAACTTTTTTTATCGTCATGCCAAAATCTTATGATTCTCTTCAATTTCTCATCCTTTTTTTTTCTTTTTCTTTTTTTTTCCTTCGTATTCCACCCTATTACCGATAGCATTCCATTATACACTCGACGTTATTATTTTACTTTTATTTTATTTTATTTTATTATCTCCTACGATATGGGAATTTCCTTCTTTCACTGGAATAGAGACTCTAGATACATTGAATGGATAGGAAATTCTTGTTGATGATGAACGCATCTGCAGCTAATATTTTTATGAGCTTCCATCTTCTGCATCAATTTATGAATGTATAACGTATCTATAGGTTACCAGAGAGTTTTTTATAATTGATCAGGCACATAACTGAAGGATGATGGGGCAGGATCCACTAAAAAATATTTTTCGTGTTGGAAAAATTGACAAGTTGTAACTCTAGCTGGCAAGTCGTCAATGTTGATGACTTTTTTGTGGGCAATTTCAAAATTTTTCAGCAGTTGGCCATTTTGGAGTGGGAGAATTTCCAGTTGTATTCGCTAGTTGGCAAATCATGTGGCAATTTTCATTCCTCCCCTGAAACAGTTTTTGGCTGTGTTCCTACGTTTGATAATTGTATATTTGAGTGATCTGAGTTTGTTGAAATGACATCTTGTAAGGACGGATTAATGTTGCATAAGCACCTAAACGGACCTACTATCCGAACCGCTCACTCATCAGCATCGGTGTATCACAAATTAAGACTACACTTCGGCATATTCCCCATATACAATGACGACTGGTTTGGTTTTTCAGCAGTTGATGAGCCTTTCTAATGTGATTGAAGAATTCATGCTGATGGACCATTGACCATTCGGTCCTAATCACCCCTTTCTTCCCTCTTTGACACCAAATAATCGCCGGATACTTGGCAAAATAGTTACGTGTTGATGTACCCAAATAAAGAATTTTTAAAAATCCACATTTCCAAGTTAAAATAATATGATTGACAATATACTGTGTATTAACATTAATAACAACCAATTCTGCATTACAAAAGTGGTAGTTCCAAGACAGTCATTAGTATAATATTCACCCAAAAAGTAGATTTTTTTTGTACGTATAAAGTGTGTACAATGAATCCGATTTCAAAATATCGTGTAAAAATTTATAATCTACCTACGTCACCTATGAATTTACTCACTTTTTAGGCTGCCATCTAAGACAAACGTTACTGTGCATTTCTGATCTTTTTTACTTTACGCATCTTGTATTATTTTACACATTGACGAAAGCGGCATTTTCACCCTACGTTTTTAATGAATAAAATTCTTAAAATAATAAACGAAATTTAAATAATTATTGATGCATACGTATTATTTTTGGTCGTAGCCTATGTTTTCGGCCTGAAAATTCAACCATAGCATCCTTTCTCTCTCTTTCACACATAGCCACTTTATCATACATTATTTTTCTCTCTCACATTTTAGGTGCTTGAAAATGATTTAGATAAGTCCCATTTTTGAGAAAATTCGTTGAACGGAAACATGAGCATCTCAGTATTCTCAGTCTATCCATCAACAGCAAGTGATAACAGCTGGTGATGAAAAATCGCGCCTGGAATTAATGTAATTTTTAGATCTGCAATCTGCATACCATCAGATTTTGTGATCAACGGCGAAACACAACGAATACAAAATATCTCACACTGAATCCCGATCTCGAATCCCAATAGTTAAGTAGATAATAATTTTACATCGGCTTCTCATATAGAATTTTATTATTGAATTTCGAATTTGGATATTTAAATCAAAACAGGTTTATTTTTCAGGCTTCGGTAGTTGTCAACTATTGTACCCTTCCGAGGTGAACCATAATCTTTATTAAATATGGCTATTTTTTCCACGATGTATTGAGTTTTTTAAAGGCAATAGAGTAGATTTAGTGGTGTTATCCGTGGCATCGTATTAATCTTGCATAACAGGGTAAGTGTTTCATGGAAATGTACAACACAGAAGTAGTGATGTTTCAATAATAATATTGTTAAGCATGGTCGAAATTTCGGTTCAACAGACACCTGGCAGGTTATTTGGGTTGCGGGTACTGGTAATTCTGCGGCCACTATCCAGTATGAGTGATTTCACGAAGGTTTGCAGTCTAGTGGTTGTGGACTTGGAATTTTTTTGGCACTGTAGGCGGGGATTTGAATTTAGTCAGCCCCTCTCGCATACCACAACATATCTTGTCACTCTTGTAAAAAAAAAAAAAATGTAACTTTTTTCATTTTTTTTCCTCTATACCACTATTAAAATTTTTGGGGGCTATTATGAAAAAAAGTTTTTGATGCACGTGCAAAGTGAGTGATTTCAATGCCGGTGTAATGATGACCACAGGAGCCAAAGACGAGTGATATAAATCACACAAGATGTGTCATTCATTTTTTATAGTGCCAACCAGTAAAAATGTTATGAAAAGGGAGGAAATATACTCCTTTGTGTTACTGAGAGATGTAGACAGAGTTGCGCCAAAAGTAAGGGAAATTGAAAGAGCGCATGCGCGGTCTAGATTGTAGTGTAGAAAACGAATGCGTATTTTACAAGTAATTATACCTGCTTGTACGCATAAAAACGTCCAATTTTCGGTGAATGTTTCAAAAAGTAAATCACTTGGACGATAATGTTTGCTGTGTAAAAAATCAAATGAACTTTAGACCTAGGCTTTAGGGATGAGATTGACTGTGAAATTAGTGTCTTGTACAGAGAATTAGTTTTGTGGGTAAACATGCGCAGTTCTGGGTGTAAATTCTATTGGATTGGATGACTAGAAGTTGGTAGAGTAAAATATGCACTTATGAGGGAAAAGCCGGTTTGGTGGTATTGTCATACGTAATAAACCAACCTGCAAAAGGGTAGATTATTTTCTAGGATGAAAGAGCTTCATCGAAGTAAAACAAAAATAAAGTAATTCCGGAGGTGAGAGACGTAAAAAAGTTTATCACTTCTTAGCATAATAATGTTGAATATTTCGGTATCTGTATAAGTAGGTAAATTTAAATTGTTTGTTTACGGGTTGGTGAGAAGTCATTGTGTAACCTGATGTCTGAACAGATACTACAGAATACAATAATAATCATATAGGTAATATCGATTCAAAAATTACGAAACCATTCATAGTCACTGCACTGAATCATTGGATGAAAGGTTAACAAAAATTTATTTACCCTCGATCTCAACACTATCGATTTGCCCAATGCATTTTGATTGAACATTGTCAAAAAAATATGATTGATCTTTGCAACGTATCTAATTACTGCAATTTGAGGACTGAGGGAGAAAATAAGAGGAAAAAAACTTTTGCGCAGCAGGCTTCACAAGAAAAATTAGCTTCTCTTTGTATAAAAATCACATCTATAACCAACATTCTTTTAAAAAAGTAATTTATAAAATATTTATATTTTTTGCAAAAAATTACCAATATTACACAAATACGATGCATGCGACAAAATATACCGATTCAGTATCATATTTTCAAAATATTTTATGAATAAATTTTTAATTTTTGTATCAAAAATCATTGTTTTTTTTTTTAAAAATGAAAAATTATTTCTATTTCTAAACCAGCATGATTTTAGGAAATAATTCGATGGGTCTCTGTCCTATAGTGATGAGAATTATGATCTATATTAAAGAAAAAAAAAAAAAAAACCATGTGAAAAAAATCTAACACTTTGCAAAATGAAGTAGGAGTGCATTGTTCTACGTGCTGGTTACGAAAATATAAACAGATATTTTAGTGTCCGTGTTCATATCTAGTGTCCGGAAGAAGGTTGGTGTTGGCTAAAATTGACCTTTCGCTAAGATCGGTTTATTTTTAGGTTAAAACGAGTGTTTTTCTCGATGAAGCTTAGAAAGTGAATTTTTCAGAACTATTATCAGAAGGGGGTAAAAGAAGAAAAATCACACTGAATAGCTAATAAGTTGGGAAAAAATTAACTAATCAAAACAAAAATTGGTAGGTCTGGTTCTCGTATAGAAAGTATCATTTGCACCAGATTTCGTGACTGTGGAAAGAGAATTGCAACATTTATTGAGATAACATGAAAAATTAGCACCTTCAACAACCCCAGTAAACGAACCATAATACCAATAGGAACCAAATTTGGAAACATGTTAGAAATACTACAAATCAACACCTGTATCAAATTTTTGACTATAGCTTGAAAATTACTCTTTTTAGAGCCATTAATCTACCAAAAATGCGACAAAATCACTCCTACCAGACGTACCGTAAAGCTCACTGTACGCTGTTCAATAAAAAATACATGTAAACCGACCTACCGAACGGACTGTGCGCCCAATCCCCACCAAAAATAATAAGATTCTTTCTCTGATGGATCCGAATACCATCCGATCAAAATTACGCTTGGAAATGGACTCAACGAAAAAGAAGGTATATATTAGAGAAAAAAATTGAATTTTCAAAAATAGTGTAAAAAGACTCAAAAGATTATGAATAGAAAAACGTACCCACTGCCACTCCTGTATCCGAATACTCATGCAATTTTAATAAGTAGATTTTTCTCAAAAATCTGCTTAAAAACAAAAATATCGAACTAATGCTGCACGTCGATGTGCCGAGTACCTGCACGTTCTGCTTCGAAAAAAATTACCGAAATATAAATCAAAATTCTTGCGCGCATTTCCAATCCAGAGAACCGAAGATGTTCTTTTTTTCGTCTCACTTTGCCTCAGTTCTCCCAGCTCATACTCCGGGTCGATGAACCAAAAAATAACGTCAATTCGAATTCGCGTAATAAAATGAAAAAATATCGGACAACCATTTATTGCCTTCGATATAATCTTCATTGACGCAACTTGAAAACGGAGAGAGAGAGAAAGAGAGAGAGAGAGAGAGAGAGAGAGAGGAAAGAGAGAGAGAGAGAGAGAGAGAGAGAGAGAGAGAGAGAGAGAGAGAGAGAAAGAAAGAAAGAATCAAAAGCCTAAAGTTTACAGATGAAATAAACCAAAGAAAAAGTGAGAAATAGAAATCTAGACAGAGAAAGAACCAACGAAATAACTCCATAAACTTAAATTCGAACGATATAGTCGATATAAATTTCGAAACAATCGTAAGTCACTTACACCACCTACAAATGCTCAAGTAGGTACTTTCAAAAATCTATTAACCTTATTTTTTTTATTTCTTTCAGTTCACTTTTTGTTTTTAAAAAATTCCGGTAACGCTACAGTGTACGTATACATGTATATATATATATATATATATATATATATACTCGTCGTATAGCATCTGTGATAGCCTAACAGCATCGACTTGCAAGTTAATGTATTTCTAACCGTTAATAAATTCGCCTCTGGAAACTGATAAGAATAATTCACGCATTACAATTCAGAACGTTATCTCATTTCGCGATTACGAGGTTACGCTTCGTCTTCCCTCACCGCCTACTCCTCCGCTCGCCGTTTTCCACCTCCTCGGTGATTCCTTCGCCCAGCGACTTAAGGTTGAAATGTTTTTGCGACAGTAACGTCTTTATTTTTCGAATTTCGATTCGAATTTTGTGAAAACAAAAGGGCGAACTGCTGTGTAGGAATGGTTGTATTATGCGATATCGTTTTCGTTCACCCAGCAAACATAAATAATCTTCGGACTTTTTGGGTAGGTACGTCTTATTGTTGTTTTTTGGGATTTTTCTTCTTCCTCCGCGTTCTTCGATTTCGCTTAGCTTCTTCTTTTTCGAGCTTTTTGTCGTCTACTTTCTGCAAATTATAAACCCTTTCCCAAAAGAAAGAAAGAAAGGAAAAAAAAAAAAGAACTTATAATGGTATTATCTCACAATTGACTCGTATTTAAAGAAATAAAAAAAAAAAAAAAAAAAAAAAAAAAAAAAAAACGTGGAGAAAAAAGCAAAAACATTCGATGAACTGGAAAATTTTGCAATGCGAAGGTAAAGAAGAGGTGAGCTTTTGGAACGAAGAGTAACGAAGTACGTGTACGTGACAATATAATGGGAGTAATCAAACGATGAAACGCTGCAAATATAACTATGGTAAGAGAATCGAAGGTTGTTGAACGAGAATGGTTTTTCATAATTTTTCACAACTTCTTCCGGCTAAACGGCTGGATGCGATTAAAATACTTTTGGCACGGACTTGTAGAGTTCTGTTTGGGCGCAGGTTAAATTGTCACGTCCCGAAAACGTGTTGCCTATGATTGTCATTGCTGTCCGTATTACGGGCAAATGGTGAAATTCAAGCATTTCATGAAATGCGCAGATATATATGTTTTGGGCATTAAATGAAATGCCTAGAGTTACGTTGCGGTGTTGCTGCCGCTGGTATTCGCACCTGGCACACCCACATGAGATCAAGTAGAAAAAATCAGCAGTCTTATCCATGTGGGCACGGTTGTGCTGCTTACTTGCTCCCCACTTAATTCGGGTTGACATGTTTGCGATGATACAGATTCCCTGCGCCTAGAGATTTTTGTACATTTAATGAAACTAGAGAGCACCCAATGCTGCTACGCATGCGTCGGAATTATTAGTCAACCAGATGCAAAATAGTGACGGGTCGTTCCATGCGGAAGTACTTCTAATGAACGAAACTCTTTCAGTGGAACAACTCCCAGTCATTTCACTTTGAGAAAAGGAACTAGTTCCATAATTTGTTTTTCATTCTCATTCATTTATTTATTCATTCATTCAGTTCATTTTACAATCTGTACAGTTTTACTTGATTACTTCTAGTTCAATGAATCAGCATGTATCAACACTTGCTTCCTTTCATATTTCATTATTTTCTTTTTCCCCCCCCCCGTTCTAGCGTTCATTCAAGGATGTCTGATGCGTCTCATTTTTCGAAACTGTTGGAATTAAAGGAACTAATGAAGTGCTTCCAAGAGCTATTTCCATTCACAGAGTCGGAATTGTGGATGCGGATCCATGAAAAGAACTAAAATTGCCACCACTAGTGGAAAATGAAAACAGAAACAAGTTAGACCAAAACTGAAATTTACACGTTGCCAAATATATCTGTAACTATGATCGTGTGATAACGTTACAGAAGTGGCTATTATATATAAGATAAACTGACGATTATCCAGTGTTGCTACGGAGCAATAATTCACAGACTTACATGAACCATAAATTATAAGTGTGTCCGAATTATCAATTAATCAGGTACAAAATGAAGAAAATAAAATGATTTAGAGTTAGACTGAAACTGAAATACACACGTAGCCAAATACTATATCTGTATCGTTGGTCGTGTGATAGCGTTACAGAAGTACATTTTAAATATAAGATATATATTTGACTACATACTTAGTACTGGACCAGTGAGGCTCCGTGAGACCAATGTACTTTTTAATGTTAAGACATGCCGGCATGAAAGTAGGCAACCCCAGCGTACCTTTTGCGTATTTTCGACATTTTTCTTGAGTTCACCAATTTAGAGTATATCTGATGAAGTCATCCCTTAAATTTACAAGGATAGTGTAGGTACATAAAGTACGTCGAAAGGTATCCTATGGTTGCCTATTTAGCGCCATTATGTGTAGCCAGAACTCATCGATCTTTACTGGTCCAATACTGTTTTATAGTCCAAGACCATAAGCCATTCAAAACTCTACTGGTTGTAATCTCAAATCCCATACACAATTTACTCGAGTGTTTTTTGTAGTTCAACGTTGTAAAAAAGTTTTTTAAACGTTATATAGGAAAATCTCGTTCTACCTACGTGCTGAAATTATGAAATAAAATTTTCATTTCGAAGTGAATTCACTTTCGTTCCTCGAAATGTTCACTAATGCTCAGAAAATTTCTATTTCATGGACTTTCAAAGGAAATAAAAATGATCAAACTGAATGAGTTTAAAGTAAACAAAATTGGTGAATTTGGCGTAGCCCACCAAAAAGTTATCTCGAATCTTTGTACCATTGAATTCACCTTAATGGAGAGGCCGATAAAAAAAATGTTGCTTTTTTTCTCTCTCTCGTTTCAAGTTGAGAGTGAAAGATGAAAGAAAAAAAAAACTTCCTTTGTAATTGCTTTTTCGAAGTTCGTGATATATTTTGGTGGGAAAAATGGGTAAGTATAGCTAAAGAAACGAATGGTTTTCCGAGGATGCGAGTAAAAGTGTTTGCAATGCAAGATGATTTTTCTTGTATCAAGTGCACGCACTTCGCCATTTTTGTTTTTTTACGACCAGTTGGCCAAAATGTGCGTTTATTGACATTATCCATTTTGTTTTGTGTTCGATCAATGAAGAAATTCATTGTTTACAATAAACTTTTTGAAAGGTTATAATATAAGCTTTCATGGTGGATTTTTCTTTATTTTCTATTTGAGTGAAAATATTTGTCCCAACATTACGTTTACTTACTGGGAGGTAATGGAAAACAACGAGTGAAAAAAATTTTTTTTCTCTGATGGAATTTCTATGTGGTGTAAAAATAATACGTAGGTGTTCATCAAATATACCGAATGCGAGGATTTTTAAAAATTACGATGGATAAATTAAGATAGAAAAGTGAATCGTGGAATCTAAAGACAGGAAGCACAAATATAAAATTTTGGATACGAACTTCCAGCTAATAGGCACAGAGCTTAACTAAAATTAATGTTAATGGTTAATTCGCATCCAGCTGTGGTATTTTGTCGAAATTTTTTATTCCTTTGGTATCATTCTACCATCATCAAGAAGTTCACAGTTTTAAAAACAATTTATTATACGTCACTGAACACTTATTTATACCTATACCCTTTTAATGACGAATCAATAACCCAAGTGCGTACCTATAGTAAAAAATATAATTATTATTAAAACATTAATGATATTTCATAAAATAAAGTTTGGCATCCACTTCAAAACTTTTGTTAAAAAAAGAAGAAGATGGAGTTATAACATCCTCAATTGAAAAAAGATGGTATAATATCCTTACAAAATTATTTTTTATTTTTTAATTCGGTATATTGCATTTTTTACTTAGTTCATTTTTTAAATTTATGGTTATTTTTCTTAAGTTGATTTTTTTTTTTTTTTTTTTTAAAGTATAATTTAAATTTATAATTTTAATTTTTTATGTATGAAAAAAATCAGCCCAATATCAAATTTGCCGTTATGTCCGTATACCTACTAAGTTTAATTAAGATTGGTTTAGTTTCGAATTTCAAATCCACCTCATTGGATTTGCGATTTCTTGCAAATTTTAAAAATCTGACTGCAGATTTGTAACATACACCCCAAAAATGTTCAAGATGAAATTTTTTTAAAAAATGTATCGATTTTTCAATTTTAAATCTGTCGTTTTGCTATGGATCCGGTATTTATTCGATCGTCATGAAAATGTAATGTAGCGTGCGGGCATTACTTCCTACTTTCCATTATTTTCCCTTATTATTTTCTGTTATTTTCCTTTCCCTCATTCTCATTTTCTTATGTTAATTTAGACGGAGTTACCCACTGTTGGCTAGCAATTGCTTCGTTGGCCACCATTCTTTTTGTTGTTAAGCTGCTGACTTTTGTCCGCTTCGCTTTTCACTTTTGATTTTTACATCACACTGTCATCATGTTCTTCTATTCGTGAGTGGCTACACACTCACTTAAGAATGAATTTCTTTCTTATTCTGGATTCAAATTCATGAAGCCTGGTCTTCAGAATGCGGTTAAAGCGGCGATTGCTATTCCAACAAATTTAAGTTGACACCTCTGTCTAAACTCCGGTAAAATGTATATCGTTTGTCTTTCTCCTTTTAAATTCTTAAATGTTCTCTTATTTATTCTTTTTTCCCGCCTAAGCATGTTCCGCGCACTAGTTGTTCATGTGAATCTCGATTATATGGATAAATATTAGAATGTTCTAAATTTCTTAAAACCTCATCGAAGTGGAGTGTGTGTGGAGATTTTATGAGCGCCCGGTTCCCCTTTTTTTGGCAATTCCATTTTACAGTGAAATAAAGCTTGTGTCACAAAAATCTGCATTTCTTGATCTGTTATTTTTCGCACACCACAGTAATGAGACCATCTCTAGACTATCCTCTGCCAAATGGATCCTGAATAATCAAATTAAGTTCAGATATTGCTGCGTAATCGGAGTACATTGTGAAATACCTTACATCGTGGAAAAAAATTCCACTACAGAAGGTAGTATCCAGTTTTACATGTTTACCAATTTCATACAAAAGTATGGGAAATCTAACCTCAGTAAACTTTGATTACTGTCTTGTTTACTGGCACCTTTTATACTTGGCTCTGTACGTGCAGTCGTGCACACTTATTTGAATACATACATTTTTGTGTACATATTGGTGACTAAGTTACTGATAGCAAAGTACAACGATTGTACCTGTCAACATGATGTAATCGGTGATAAGCTAATTTGTCACGGTCTGACAATTATAAATTACGTATAGAATTTAACAAATAATTTTTGCATAAAACGTGTGTTTAACATGCAGTGCACTAAATTAGTCAGTCTTCCAGCAGCAACTGTTGTCAGGGGGATCCGAGTTGCTAATCATCACTTAGGATGATATTCTCATATACCTAAATAATTATTATACACTTATTAACGAACATAGAACCTTATTCGATTTTTAAGTCGGTTAAAACTGAGACATTTTTTACTAAATATCATGAATTCTGTGTGATTATGCTGTGAAAATTGGTGGTTGTATTCGCCATAGTCGCTTTCTTTAACAACTCGGCAAGTCGAAAATACCAAATTTTACAGGAACAATGAAACACTGATTTAAAAAATAACATTCATTAGAAAAGTATAACAGGCATAGTAAATTTCTTTTTTCACCCTCTCTCATTGATGATTGTTCAGACTTGTGTGTTTTTACCATTGAAAACCACGTAATTGTGCAATATTAGTTTCGTGATTACCTATAACCTATTTTGGCATAAAAGCCTCGTAAGTCTTCAGCTGTAAGCTAATAATAAACATTACGTAAGTCAGTAATATTGCAGTTCTGTGATTACCTGTATTTTGTCTTAAATACTTTGAAGTCAGACATACGTATTGTTTTATTTGCTTCCAAGAGCGCTAGTAATGATTGTAGACGTACAATCTCTTCAGATTCAATTCCCCCTACGTTTTTTTTTTCTACATTGAACGCCACTTGAATCTGAAAATTGCGAAAAGTCCGACTTAAGAGGTGTTTAAAGATAAGTTACTTTTCAATACAATTCTTAGCCCCGGTTAACAAAAATAAACACAAAGTCAAATCATATCTACCTTTAGGTAACCTGGATCGGATGGTACTCTTATTGTAAGCCACCAGAAGTACGTTAACAGCTATAGAATCAGCGACATCTCTCTAAAATGGGGGAAATTTTCTCCAAGTTAGCAGCAAACTTTTCAGACTCGGACAATATACCAAAGAAAATAATTATTAAAAAAAAAAAAAAAAAAAAAAAAAGGAAATAGTCGAACTGAAATCATTATCTACCTCTTCCGCTGGCCTATTTTCTTCACAGTTGCTTGTACTCGTTCTGATTTATGAAATAGTTTTACATCGAAGTTGCACGCACTGCTGAAAACGAATCACCTGTTTTTTTTTTCATTCGTTTTAACTTTCCGGCTGTTTGGTTTGCATAATTATGAAGAAAAAGTACCTACATTTTTTATTTTTTATTTTCTCTTTTCGCTGTACTCGTTTTTCCACCACACTTCTTACCCACCAATCTAGATAAACATTTCCGACAGTCTCCAACGAAAGTTTTTCGTCAAAACTACTACAAAAAAAAAAAAATAAATAAATAAATAGAACAAAAAGTAGAAAGTTTGTCACGTAACTTAAAACTTATTCATCGTTGTCAGCCTATACGAACAACTTTTAAATAATGACTTGGCTAGCCAACGTTTGCTAGCGCAGCAACCTCTAATTTTGCTTTTTTGTTTCTCTCAAAGTACTCTTCTTTTTTTTTTCTATTTTTTTAACCTCCTTCTTGAGCGAGCATTGCAAATTTTAAATATCCACTCCTCTCGAAAAGTGAATAGTCTCCATTGCGAAGAACACCAGCTAATGATTTTTTTCATTACTACACTTCGAAGGCTGGGGCAGAACAAAAGATTAATTTTGAAGAACTACGAAAGTTGATGTGAAGTGGAGTTTCTGAAAATTAACTTTAGATTGGAAATTGGTTCGGCCGTTGCCATTTTGGTGGCTGATTCACTCTTTGTATTTATCTAAATCAAAATTGTAAAGCTTTTATGACAGTGTCCCATTTTCTCTATCGACTTGTTCTCCCAATAAAATTCGATCAAACTCAGAAAAACCTGATCGAAAAATATGAAAAAACGTTCTTGTTGAATTCAGCTTACTAACGTTTCTCCGAGAACTTGCGAGGCAATTTATGTGTGAAGATGAGGTATGTTTGATATTTTGTGGGTGGCCTACGGAATTTTCGAAACGATAAAATTGAATAATTATGTTCGATAAAAATTCTCGAAATAGTTTTGATTTATTTTCAAAACTGAAGAATCGACGGGACTGAACATTGTGGGAAAATGAATGATTTCATTGATGAAGTATCAGGCAGTCAATATCTGCTATGTTAGTTGATATCAAAACTAGGCACAGGTATTTAAACAATGGAGACACTGACCCGTCAAACTGAGGCCAAATTTTCGATTAGCCAAAAGGTAATGTACTAGGTGAATCAAACAATACCTTCGTAACGAGTTAGTGCCAACAATGATTTGGTAGTCTGTCGATTTTGGTCAGCCTCAAGTATCAAATGGCATAGGTTATTATCCAGGGGAAGCAACAATGAATTTATTTAAAATAAAAAATTTTAATTTCTAATTGTTTGTTGAAAATCTGTTAAAATCAGTTTTCTAATACTTAGTATATTTATCTGTGAACAATATTAGATGAGTGATTTAGAGATACTATTGATAGTTCGATTTGTGGGCTGTTGTTGACAAACTCCGACGTCAATTAGGTAAATGAAAAATAGGTCCACATATTGCCTTTAGAAAAATATTCAGTTGATTTTGGATTCAATTAAAAACGAATACCTATCGGGTGACTTATTTGGTCATACAGTCAACTTCATAGACCACTTCATTCTTCATAATTTTCTGGTACGAATGATACATTTCCATTCGCAGTTTGAGAAAATTGCTTTAGGTTCATTCATTGTTCATGTTCTCTGGAGGAATAACTACAGACGGTGTAGCTGTAGTTGATGCCACCTACAAAAATTAACAACTTAAATATTGTTTTGCAGGTTTTGCCGTTGCAAACAGCCAGTTTGCCTATCACTTACGTCATAGTGGTATAGACCTGTTTGCACTTCAAAAAATAAGACTGAAAACATAAGTTCAAATTAAGTTTGTCTTTTAGCAAAAAATAAGACTTGAAAATTTCTCGTAAGAATGGAAATTAACCCATGTAAGAATCAAACTAATATTAAAATTAAATTTTTTATTTACAAAGAGTTACCTAAAACAATAAAATTACAAGAGGACCACTACTTTTAGAGAGCTAAAGTTTTGCCGAGACACTGATGTATGTTATTTAAAGATTTTGTGAAAATTTGGCTGAAATGATAAGCTTGGTTTTCGAGATGTAGCCGAAATTCTGCAAAAAGATGTGGTGTGCGAAAATCTAAATAAAAGCGCATACACAGTGGAAACAAGGTTTCACAGGAAATGGATCAAGAGAAGCAGATTTTTATGACACAAATTTTACTTCACTGTGAGATGGATTTACCAAAAAAGGGAATTAAGTGCTCATGACTTACTTCATACACACTCCACTTTGATTAGGGTTAAAGAAAATTGCGACATTCTAGAATTTATCATTAAAATCAAAGATTCGATATGTACAACTTAAGGGCGTGAAAAATATGTAGCTAGGAAAATATGGATAAATAAAAGAAGAATTTAGAGATTTAAATATTAGGAAAGATGAACATTATGCACATTACAAAATTTAAGACAGAGGTGCCGATTTAAACTGGAAGAGCATAGGAACTGCAAGTCCAACCATTTTTTAAAGAATAACTTCAGGAATTTAAATTAAAAAAAAAAATTGATTCATTTTTGAATGAGAGAATAAATTACTCACAAAAAAAGGAAATCATGTTGAACAGTTGATGTTAGAATCAAGAGTGCCAAAAGGTACTAACAAAAGTCATCAGTTAAGAATACAAAAAAAGGGTGGCTGAGACTTGGATGGCTAGTCAGCAGTAAGTAGCTCCGTCTATAATTCTAGTGTAAAAAAAGAAGAAAAGAAAGAAAAAGAAATAAGAAAATAAAAGGAAATAATGCCCGCATGCTACACAGACTGTGAGTTCATATGATCTGAACCACAAGATCCAAACAGAATTTCCGCAGTATCTCAAACACTAAACCTATGTTATCAGCCAAATTTACACTAAATCTTTAGCTAACATACCTCAATGTCTGTACAGTTTCAACTCAATTTTAACTTTGATTTTCAATTCATCATTGAAGTTCTGATCAGATTGTGTGGCTCAAATGAATTATTACATTTATATCATAATATTTTAATGTCAACTTCATGATCAGTTCCTGTTGTGTATAAATTACATGAAATTTCAACAAAATTAGTTTAATTAATTCGCTGAACATTTTATCGTTTGAAACACAGTGGAACCTCAAAATAACAAATCCTCACAGGACCAAAAAAATGTATGGTTATATCAATAGTTTTTTATATTCAAGTACATAAGCAAGCATAGGAATGTTTAAGGGCCAGACTTCTTGTTTGCTATATTGAAGCAATTTGTTGGTATCATTGTTTGTTATATGGAGGTTTCACTGTATATATTGTATATTATGATTATTATCTCCCTTTCATAGAACTACACCAACTTATACTAATCTACACCAGGAGGGCTACTTCTTAAATATTTGAGTAAAACTTGGCATAAAGTCACATAACATTTTTACATTTGTGGAGTAGAGTCCTGATGGTGTAGGTTGGTGTAAGTTTGTGTAGTCCTACCAAACTGAGCTAATATTTTGGTGCACCTGATCCATCAATGAAATTGTTCATTTCTTATGCTTTTTGTTAAGTATGTGAATAGAGCTGATTTTTAAGTTGAGTATAATGTATTAATTCTTGTTTTTTTGGAATGTTAACCAGACTTATCAACAATACCTACTTTTCAATCTATTAATTAATTGATTGCGAATTATCTTAATAGGTATCAGTAATGATACCCCATTATCAATAATTTTAAATTAGTTGAATTTGAACATTTTGCTGACAAAATTTTCCAAAAAATAAATAATATGTAGTGTCTGCATAGTTAATAAAGTGCATATCTTCCAAAATTGTGAAAATTGGGTCATTAGAGATTTTGGTGGATTTTTTTGAAATGCATTGGTTAGTGTTGGACATATCTATGAAAAATGAATATTTTTTGTGTTATTCCAATGATAGATAGAAAAATGCTCATCTCCATTCAATTTATTTTCAAAGGAAATGCATGTCTCCCAAATTTAAGACAAAATTGTGGGCATTTCCAAGGAATCTCCCAAGTTGAATAAGGAAAAATGTGTATGTTTAAGTCAATAATCTTAGAAATTGATTTAAAATACATTTCTCGGTTATATTATGGTTGCACCACACACTGTATCAGAGAGTAGGTACATACAACAAGTACATACAGTGTATGTGTAAGGACATACATACTTACCTTCCTTAAATGTGGTCTACCCATCAAAGTGGCCGCTCATTGTCTGTATATATGAGTGCATACAGATGATGTAATTTGTTGTTATGTGCATTGCACTGTAAGAAATGGTCCTTGACTCTGTCTGTTGACGCATGGCTGACTCCTGAAGGAGTGAGAAAGGATTGGCAGTCTCCCCAGCTGGTACAACCACAAAACTTCCTCGGATCAGTACCTAAGCGATAATCATACAATCATCACATACTTCATGAGATTTATCTCCTAATTTCTCCACAATTTTTCAACAGCTTAACTGAGAATTATTCTCCCTGCTTAAAGGTAATTGTTTAAATAAAATTCTGAGAAATCAGTGTTTATAATCCATTGATTTGGACTAAAATTGCTCAATGAGGTGTTCACCTGGACTTAGTTATCACCGAGGCTCGATACATTCCGGTATATCTGGACAAAAGAAGTTGGAGGAGACAGAATTTTTGTGGTGGCCTCGCCGGCAAATTACAACCTCAGCACCTCAACTGTTGCATCCTCATTCATCTGCTGTCTTGCCAGTCCACCCAGGGAGTCAAATAAAATTTGATGCAGAGTCGTCGCCTCTAGGTGATAATTTTTTGACTTGTACGGACCTGGGTTTCATATATTCACCTTTTCAACTGTTCGTCACACAGCATTTTCTGTTTGTTTAGGCAGGAACATTTATGTATTATTCTATATTATGTCATAAGATATGTGTTTTTACATTCAATACATCGTGTAATTTTATAATCATGGTTTGTTGAATTTCTTTAGTGGCATTGGCCACTGGTGATGTTGTTCCTAGGAACGGCTGAAAACTAATGATCTCAAAATGTAACTAGATACACCAAAGTACACAGCCAAGATTCTCGATCATTTTCAAATTCGATCAGCATGGTCTAAATTCGAGTCCAACGAATTCCTGGCCGGCTATGCGGGTTGGGTGATGCTGATTCTGTGGGCATCATCCAGTGTAGATAGGTAGTATCTCGATTGCTTGGTGCGTGTTCACTGGGTTGAAATTACTGTCGGGACTGTAAGCTGATCGTAGAATTGACCCCCCTTAGCATACCTCACCTGTAAGTCGTTAATTGGTCGTTTTCTACGTTTCTAATTCGGCTGTATAGACTACACTGTGCCGATGAAAAAAGAAAATTCCATTCGCCAGAAAATATCGGCGTATCAAAAACCGAGCCCCCAGAAAAGCGGAGTACGAGAGGCTAAGCGGTGAAACGCGGAATCGAAAGGAAAAATCGCAGTCGACGTTTTGTGCGCGCGGAAAGGGTGGAGAAATGACGGCGATTCGGAGGGACGGTGTTGGCGGGGTGGATGAAATTAGGGCTGTTTGATGTGCGTGTCGGAGGTGGTGCACGATATTTGGACCGCATATTTTATACTGTACGCGTATTTGTGTTCGCCGAAAACTGACTGCCTAACTGCTTGTTTTACGTAATTTTGGTGCGAATATTAATCGTAGAGAGGTTCCTTCTGCCAGAGGCGTAACTGAGGCTAGACAAAAGGTAATGTGCGTGCACATTATAAACGCGCGCACTAACCTACAGCTTTACGCGCGTATATGAGAGTTTGTATATCAACTATGACAAGAGGAGAGAAAAAAAAAAATAGAAAAAGAAAGCAAAAAGCAGAGACAAGAAAAAATCGACAGCCTATATTACGCGGTTGCTTGGTGTGCAACGTTGACGTTATGATAAATGATATTATGTAATTTGGCCAGCCCATGAGTAGTATTCGTCAAGGCTGTCTTGCCCAACCAACGTATAATATTTTGTACAAACCATTGTGTACGTATAGATGTTATATGGCCGGATTTCCTCTTCGAAAACCTCAAATGCGACGATTTGATTCTGCCCTTTTGATGGAAAGTCGGAGCCTGTGTTGAGTGGGTGGAGGAAATGGCCGACGAGCAAATAAAAAGAAATGACTCTGGGCTCGAATTGTTCCTAAAATTGAGTTACCGATATTTAATCAAATTCAACATTTTTTTTTTTTTCTATGTGATATTTATGGGAACTGAAGATTACCTATTTGCAAATTAACTGAGTGCACACTCTTATGGGTAAGAGGTCAGACTTGTGGATGGGTATGGTGTTGAACAAAATTTTTGAATGCGAACGATTAGAATGAACTGAATAAGGAATATTTGTTTAGAAAATCTCCGATTGCGTTTCTTATGGAGAGGTAGGGTGGAATACCGGTAGGAGGCCACTGTAAGGAATTTTTCAACTTGTATTCATGGTAGCCTACACCTAAGAATTGAATACCTGGCATAGGTTTTTTATATATCATTCGAATCGTTGATTCTACTTCACAGACACATCATTCACTTTTCTGTATAGATTATGAGAAATTAAATTATTTCCATAATTGATGAAAAACTCCAAAATACCCAATAATAGCCAATTCAAATCCATTTTGTAGCCACCTCGTTAAAAGTATTAAAAATAAAGAATAAAGTAGAATTTTACATTTCAAATTGTTATTTTTGAGTCAGTTTTAGTAATATATAAGTTAATATTATGAAATATGGTATTAAAAAACCTGGAATTGAGTGAAGTATAACTCAATTATTGAGAGTAATTCGCTTATTTCTTCTTTCATTTTCCCCCACTGGTTTTACTTATTTGTTTTTTATTTTCATTGCAGAAGTCATATCTGAATTTTCTGCTAAACTTCCATTAGTGCACAGTTCATAGGCCTATTTTTCGTAGTCTAAACATTTTACCGATACCTCTTGTGAAAAATCATCCAAAAATGAACAAGTGCAATATAAACGGAGGATATCAGCATTTTTCAATAATGACATAGGTATTGGTTCTTTTTCTATGGGGATTTCTTCTTTGGTGAGAATATTTTCTGTTTCACACGACGAACTGTTTGTTTTAGTTGAAAAAGAAACGAACTTTAACTCATTAAATCTATAAGTTTCACAATAAAACTTTATAGAAACTACCGCAAAAACTCATAGTGGGAAGAAAACTGAATAAAATGTGGTTTTTAGTGCCAAGGAAAAAACCACAGGCATATACATGCATTGCAACTGAAACACTTACAAAAACCAAGAGGATAAACCCTAAAATTGATAAGAATTAAGTAGAATTTGTTAAATGGCTTCAAAAGGAATAATGAATTCCATTTGTAGCCATAGTGCGGCTACAAATTGAAAATGTGCATTTCAGAAGATCCTAAACTGGCCATCCTCAAAAATTAATTTAAATTCGATAATCCGCTGTAAAAGAAGTTACTAGTAAGTCATTAGATACACTTTTTCCAAACTCAAAACACCACTCTGCAACTTGGCACCGAAAAATTTAATGCTAAAACGTTTTATTTCGACATTAAGCATTCGGTGTTTGAAAAGGAGCTCACATAAAAAAAATGAAAAATTCTAATAACAATCAAGTAAATTACAAATATTTCTGGTTACGCATCATCGGTGGAAATGTTTTTCCACGCTTTCTTGCTCAGAACAATATTGTCTGTCACTTAAAATTCATTAAATATTCAGAAAAAGAACGTTCTACTTCCACTGACGTGTAAGCACCAAATATTTCAGGATCTCGAGACAAATCGGTACAAATATTGAGCCGTCATTTAGAGCACTCTATTTTTGAACGAGTAAAAAGCCTGAACTTTTTAAAAAATCTGAGTCGTTTTTCTTCTTTAAAATGAATCATTTTGATTCTCGAATGTGCTTACAGCTGTAACTGAGCATTCATCAACTGCACAGTATGACATGGTCTAGCAGGCACAGTATGCTGCATGTTCCATAAAATTAAAATTGATTTTATAATAATTGCATAGTGATTTTATCGCAAAAAGTGCAGCTTTTTGTTGAAATTTGGTGATTCGGCACTTTTTTGGCATTTACCTACTCCATTTTCAGCAATTTTCTGCGAAATAAAATTTCATTCCTATACCCCAAACAACCTGAATATAATTTCCCTTTGATCAGCACTTGTCTGTACTGTGTTCACGCTAAGAAGTCCGTGACGTCATAAAACATATCTGCACTTATCTGCTTGAAACAACATGTTCGATTACTCTACGAAAATGATGCTTATCCTTGTACAACAGTGTGCATCTATACATATTTTATCTCTCTCCCAACCACGACGTCAGGCACTTCTTAGCGAAGTGCGCAGAGTATTATTCCCTTTTCACTTAAGAACGACATGACAATCATTAAGGAAGTTACACATATCGATACAATCGAGCATCGATAATCAATATATGATCGAATTGAAAATTTGTAACTGTCTCGGACACATAATTGTGAAGTATTGTTTTTTCGTTTCCCCTTTTGCTAACAACTCGTGTGACCTTATACGTGAATAGGGTATAAATTTTGGAAAAATGAGTTTATAAACGACTAAGAATCCGTTCACTAGTCATTACACACATTCTATGTTTGCGATTACGCTCGTTGCTAATAACAGAGCAGTCCAGACTCGTTGACTGTGATAGTGATAAGGGTTTTAGTATAAACGAAAAGCGAGAAGCAAATCAACCGCACTAAAACTAGCTCGACCTTAAACTGGAACAATCCAAGCACCCACGCCAAACAGTATCAGATTTTTCGTCTTTACCAACTTTCCTTATTTACGTAGCCTTTGATCGCCAAGTTGTTACTGCTACGTGAAATTTGAGAAATCGCTGAGGTTGCAAAACTATCTACGTGGATCCATTTCGAACCACTGAACAATTTTGTGACTCACTTCTTTATTAAATTTACTCGCGCGAGATTTTGTGTGTTTAAAATTTTGTAATGTAACATATCAAATGTCCTCGTTCGTACGTTTTACTATTTTCGACGTGAAATTTTTAATTCATACGGAATTCGTACAGTCCTCACGAATTGTCCAGTAATTATAATCTTCACATCCGCGCTTTATTTTCGCCGTTTCTGAATTTTCGTAATTTTCTCGCTGAAGTTGGAAAACTCAACTCGTCGTCGTTGAAGATTTTCGTCATTTCTTTGCAACTCAATCGGAGAGAATTTCTCGTCGAGCCGAATAAATTATGAAGTTTTTCATTTCGTGGGAGAAAGAGAGAGACGGAGAGAGGAAGAGAGGGAAAATCGAGCCAAGAAACTAAAAGTAGAAGAATATGATGCTAATTTTAGTCTAAGTACTTTGCATAATTTAAGGTACCTGCAGCCGAGTGCTGCATAAAAATTTCTCGTCCTAATATACATGTATATATGTGTGTTTATATATATATATATATAAAATGTATAATATGTATACGAAGTACTTAATGCAACAACGAATCGTTAATATTTAGCGTTTGTCGTTGTCTTTTACGTAGAAAATGTTCCATTACACCGTACCTCATTTGTAATGAAAAATTAATATTTTTTTTTCTTTTTTTTATGTTTTCAGATTGACCCAAAAGTAGCTTTCCCCAGAAGAGCACACCCAAAAGTAAGTACTTACAGCATTATTTACGATACATTTTCAGACTTGAAGACAACAGTGGAAAGTATTCGAGTATGTGATCATTTCAGTAGCATCACCACCAGCTTGAAATTATTTAAAAATTTTTCCAGGTCTTTTGGAAACTTTGGAAAAGAGTTTTAGGACACCCAATTGCTCGAGTATAATATTATTGTTGTAAGAGAGAATTACAAGGAATTTGGCGGGTTTTTGTAATTCTTTGATGATTATTAGATTACTTTTCACGTTTACTAATACTTTTGAAAGGAGTGAAAAACATAATTATTATGGTCTTTATGGTGTATGTGAGAACATACCACTGAAATAGAATACAAAAGTTTGTCAGTAAAACCTTGTTTTTCCTGTGCAGTAGTAATTCATAAATTTTTACTGACATAATAATATTACGTACGAAATTGTTATTTATATTGCAAACGCAAAAAGTAGGTATCAGTGATTTTGATAAAAGTATCAATACCCTACTTTGCAGGCGTTTTACCCACTATTTTTTTTGCAAACCACCTCAAAAAAATATTTTATTTTAAAGCCAAATAATAATGTATTTTCCTTTTTCTAGAAAAAAAAAAAAATCCTTACACTTTTCTTACCTCTCATCCCAGAAAAAATGAGTGCAAAAATTTTTTCTTTGAACCAAAATGATTAACTTAATAATTTTACTTTGCTAAAAACCAAAAACTGAGAAGTAGTCGAGCCGCACAGGAGAGTAATCGTCTGTGTAAGAAAGTGGTAGAGCCGTGCGAGAAAGTCAACTCGCAAGTGCACATGCGCCCAATAATATTTTTTGCGCGATATTTAAATTCAGTCGAGGGTCATTAAATAGTTATTTGTGATACAAGTGTGTAAAGAAGTAGGTGATTGCTATACGAGTGTCGCATGCTATTTTTTTCAACGTCCCCTCCCCCAAAAAACAAACCAAAAAAAATAAAAAATAAAATATTTTGGTAACCTTGGCAAATATATAAGCGCAAAATACCGCATCTCCTTCAACCAGAATTTTGAACGCAGAGGTGAGAGATTCGATTCTCCTGAGCAGAGAAACTATTATTAATAAAAAGAAAAAAAAATGTTGTATCAAAAAAAAAGTAATATTAAAATGTATCGTAATGTTTGATGTGACTTAGTGCGCATGTGTACGAAAAAACGAAAGTCACAGTGTTTAATAAGGTAAAAAATATGAAAGTGCGCATGCTTGAAAAATGTTATTAAAAAAGTGTTGAAATCTCTTTCTTCACATACAGTTGAGAGGCATGAAAATATCTATTTTTAAGGTAGGTGTTGAAAAAAAACTTAAGTGAGTCATTTTCCCAATAAACGAGGAATTCCTTTGTTAATTTTTTCAAATTTAGAACATTTTTTCTTGAAATTTTTTAATGGAACTTATGATGTATATTAAATAATTGCTTGGAAATCTATGGTTGGTCCTCCAAGAAATGCCTGCAGGAGGCTAGGGAACATTTTTTATACGCTAAGATGAAATTTTTTGATATTTCAATGGGTTTTGTGACATCAAAACAGGTATTAATCATTATGGCAAAAATTGCGACTCAAGAAATAAGAAGAAAAGGAAGTATGAACTCATAGGTAGTGCAAAATTATTATGAAGTTAAGAAAGTTGTATGAAAAATGAGAGAATATTTAGAGGCCATCTTCTCCACTAACTCAGTGAAGGAGTATGGTAAGAAAAAAGTTTTTAAGGGGAATTCGGAAATATGTTGTTTCGATTGAATGTGTTGGCTGTTAAATATTTTTCAATCTCTTTTTTCATTTTATTTTGAAGAATGTTTGGAGGATCTTCTTAATCATTTTTACATAAGCACTAATTTCATGTAAATACTGGATGTTCTTCCTATAACTATATTTAGGCTTGAAACTAAAGACAAACTGTCGATTAATCTTCTTTTAAACCTATGTACTATGCTCAATTCTCCATTCTCATTTTATCTACTCTTAATGTAAGCTTGGGTGGAAATGCCTATCCTGCAGTATGTTTATCTACATTTCTGGCCTGCTTTTCCTTGTCAATTTGCACAGATTAGAATATATGTTAATTCAATTACGTCATCATTATTCAAATATTTTAATGCAAATTAAATCAAGTAATTTATGAAACCGTACACAATACAGTAGTCCAAGTTTCATATCAGTGAAATGCGTCGTTCTTGTGTAAAAATGTTACAAACAAACAAACATTCATATTTTCCACTTCATTAGTACGGAGGTAGCAACTTTGATGCTAATATTTTATTTAATTAAAAATTTTTTTGAATTAAAACCACTCCAAATGCTTTCTCAGAAGAGAGATTGCACAATGAAATTACAAGAAACATATTTTCCAGCATGAAAAGATGTTCCAATTAAGAACTTTCGCCACTGTATTCTGCGATTACTACCTATAGCTAAGTATTTTATACGAGCCACATTTTCTCATAAAGTTAGAAAAACTTAAATCAAACTGAAATAACTCGGCGTTAATATTGGATTCGAAGCAATATTCTTCCACATTCTTAACCAGACTGTAGTTTGATATCAGGTACAAATAATCACAAAATTTAGTTACCAAAATACCAGACCTCACAAATTTCTCATCTTCATATTATCTCGTTCACAAAAGTAAAGTTAATTTATTCGACCGAAAGTAGTTGTTAATGGATTTTTCATAGATACTGAAAATTTACTCGACCTTAATTATTTGACGACGTATTTTCCCCCCCTCTGCCCCATTTTTATGGTTCTTTTCTTCTCATGAGACAAAATTTAAAGGCTTTCGGTGAAACGTTTTTTGACAGCCAACTCAACAGCAGCAACAGCGTGGTAGCAGCACCGAGGGTCGGAGGGTGGTTTAGCAATTTCGAATTCCACGCCGGCTCACTTATTACAAATGATTTTATTACTTTGCCACCACCATCACCTTTATCACTGTTGCTACGTTTGCTGCTGCTTCTGCTGCTGATGGCGCCGTCACCATTATTTCTTCCTGCCGTCTACCTTTGCTACGTGTCACGAGTTAAAAAGTTTCTTTTCTACCTAAAAATACCCCAACATTCTTGACCTCTCAAAAAAAAAAGAAAACAAAAAATATGCCTTTCCTTTTATCGGTTATTATTATTATTGTTTGTTACTCCCTTCTCTCCTCGTTTCACTTTCTCATTCTTCTTTCTCCGCCATTTTTCTTTATCCTTTTTACCCAGTTTGTTACCGAACGGGGTATTAAAATTGACCTCACAAAACGATTAGGGGTGAGGAAGATGAAAATTATCCGTTTCATGCGAAAAGAAAACGATTGGTACCATTTTCCCATTTTGACCTATTTTTTGTTATGTAAGTAAAATTTTCAAGAAATATAGTTCTCATAATGAAGCAAATTTGAAAGTAGTTCAGTGTTTATCGGTTTATTAGTTTCTGAGAAAACAAAAAAATAAAAAATTTGTGGAAAAGTTGTTTTCTCGGGATTCTGAAAAAATTACGATAGGGATAGAATAAAAATTTCACGAAAGGTGTACTCCTCGTATGGAACCAAATCTGATAGGAGTTTAGTATCTGTTGGTTCAGTGTTTTTCGACAAAACTAGAAAACAAGAAAGTCCTGGAAATTTGGTTTTTAGCAATAAATCATTGATAGATCGACATTTTTTTTAACATATCGATAACTGTCGATATTTTTTTGTAATTTATTTTATCTTGGACCAGCAATAAAATATCGATATACCTATGTTTGTCAGATGTTGTTGAGACCACCAATCCTTCGCTCCTCTCACTCCTGCAAACACTCCACTATCTTTCACTTCATACTTTTACATCTTTGCTTGCGGCTACACTGTTACACTTTTCCACTGATCACTCGTTTATCTCCGTACATATTCACTTATCTCACTTACTCTATACTTTACTCATAATTTAAAGCTCTGCTGTAAATACACACACTTCTGAGACATTACTTTATGCACATCTTTATTTCTTCGTGCAATTCATTTACTTTATCGAATAACAACCTCTATATGGTAGCATCATTTGGTAACAATCCTTGAACCTGAAACTAATTTAAACCATTTTAAAGTTAATTTGAAACATTTTTTTTTATAGAAATTTTCATAAATCAGATAAGTAAAATTTTTGTAAAATTGTGTAATTTTTTATGTTATTTTTCGTAATTTGAAATTGGGTAAATTAGTTTCAACTTGTTTTATGTTAATTTTTCAAACCACACCCCAATTTGGTTGGAAAGTTATTGAATGCTGTAAATGTTTGAGTTTCGTCATTTACTGAAAAAATTTTTTCCTGCTTGTGTATAAAATCTGGGCAAGTTTTCAAAATTCCAAGGCTGTTATAATTACTGAACTTGTTGGGAACCCTGCTTGTTTTGCCTGAAAGTCTGTAAAGTGATTAGTTGCTGCCCCATTTTTATAGAACTAATTTGTCGAAGTCATCAATTGGTATAAAATCATCTTGAGCTGTCAGAAATTGATTGGAAACCAATGTAAAAGCTTCAAACTATCAACATAAAATTAATCTTCATCAACATAAATCATCATCAATCATCATTTGTTTTGTAAAAATTTTTAAAACTTTCCAAAGTTAGTCCTCACAAAATCGAAGTGCTGTATTCCAAAATCAACTGTTCATCCAAAATTCATCTGTAGCAGTTCAGTCACTGTAGAAAAATCACCAGCAATGTAGAATTTGTTGTCAAAAAACCTGAAAAATAAGTCATTTTACTCAAAAATTGTATTTGGCTGAACAGTTTGTTACTCTAAAAAAAGGCATTTAAACATATTTATTGCATGTAATTACTTATCATATACATTTTATCATTAGTGAATATTTAATGCACCGACCTTAATCGTCCCATTCTTATATGAAACTTATTTTCTACCATTTTTTTCTGATTATAATTATTATCAAAATATCATTATAAATGTTGATCTATTTTCCAATATTTGATTATTTATGTACACTAATGTTACCAAAATTTTTTTTTTCTCATAAAAGTAATATAAATGTAAATAACCTTTAAATCTCTCGCAGTCATACTCGGTTCAAAAGATGGTAGGAAGTGTTGAGACCACCAATCCTCCTCCCCTCTCACACCTGCAAACACTCAACTATCTTTCACTTTATAATTTTACATCTTTGCTTGCCGGCTACACTGTTACACTATTCCGCTGCCCGCTCGTTTATCTCTGTACATGTTCATTTGTCTCACTTACTCTGTACTTTACTCATAATTCGCAGCTCTGCTGTGAATACACACACTTCTGAGATGTTACTTCGAGTACATCTTTACTTCTTCGTGCAATTCATTTACTTCATCAATTAACAACCTCTATAGATGTTGATAACTATCGATACAAATATTGATTACTGATATTTTTCTACAGTTTTTTCAAGTTTTTAGAATAGAGTTTTTTTTTTTTTTTTGTTTTTATGAATTATGGATGAAAATTGGCGTACTGGATTTTCTAGAAAAGTATTGCTACGCCAGTGTTTTTTTTTGTCTTTTCTCTATCGTTCTTTTTTTCACTCTTCGCCCTGTTTTCTCACCTCGAACCATTTTCTTTCAAACGAATTTCCAAAGCCATTTATTTTACACAACGTTCATTTTAGCTGAGATTGTTTTTTTTTTTTGCCATTCTTTTCTTTTCCTTATTCTTTTTTTTTCTTTTTTGCGTTTTACTTCCATAATATTTGTAGTTGTCGAAAGAGGAGAGTGGGTAACTTGTCCGGAGTGTATACGCAGGTAGAATGGAATTGGTATGCCGATGTGATGCTTTCGTTTAGGTAAACATGTGCGACTAATTGCGATCATATTTTTCGCCATAGATGGTTTGCGTTGGCTCTTTTGATATTACTGGCTGGCCGAGGGGTGGGGATGGCGGCAATGGTTTTTGTAATAAAGATTTTTTCCGTCGAGACGCGTACGTTACTGAAGAATTTCGTAATTAGAAGCATAATTTTTACCGAGTTCACGTCGATGCTGGCAGTTCCTGAAAGCGGCGATGGGTCGTTAAATGGCTAAAAGTCAGAAATAGAAAGTAAAAGCGCGAAGGCAGGGACGGCGATAGAAGCGAATAGGCGTTGTAAATTAGGCGCGAATGATTAGTTTTTCACGTTATTTATGAGCGAACGTGTCGGCTTTTTTGTCTTTTTATAACGAGAGTAGGGCTACCCCTTGGCGGTGGGTGGGCGGTGAGGTGCGAAAATATTTTTGGTCGATCGTTTATGGGGTCGAAGAAGACGAACAATGCCAAATTCCCGAGAGTACAGAATTACAGGTTGGAGAAAAATTGCGGCCAGAATTGGAAACAATGAAAAAAGTTTTTTCGATTTTCAAGAAATTCGTGTTGCCTTACGAATTAAACGCATTTTAATCGAAAACCATTTTTTGACCTGTACTTCTGCAAGGGGGTCAAAAATTTCTGGCGTGCAACGCTGACTGACCGTATTTATTTACTGATTTTAATGACTTCGTTATTATATCGGCGCGATTATTCTGCCCGTTTCATTTTATTCATCTTTCACATTTCACTGACCAAGTGACTTTGATTCCGTCCACCCGAAGCCCAATTCAAGACGGATCATAATTCTTCTGCACGAAATCATACGAATTGATGAATTTCAGCTGTTTTATTGTCTGTAAATTATTGGACGAAAAAGTTTCAATAAATACGTTCTTCGGTATAATATTTATCAAACAAAACATAAGTATGTTTTTTTGTTTCTGCAGAAACTGCAATTCCCCAAAATATTTTCGTGAATATTTGTGCAGATTTTCGTAATAAAACACTTGATGGTTAGATTATCGTATTTTGATGCAGAAGAATATTGTTATTTAATTCAGTATCGATAATTAGACGTCCTTCGAAGTGACAGAAAATCAACGAATTATGCAATAATACAAAATATTTATTCACTTTATTGAAGATACGTGTGTAGTATATCACGATTCCTTTCAGACTAGTGATAGTGATCAGTAGGTATCAGATTTGAATTGTTTCTGATTCAGTGTTTCAAATAATATGTAAAATATTTTGAAAACTACAATCGATGGTAAAATTTTCTAGTATTTCGTTGACAAATCTTCTTGCAAAATTTGCAAATAAATAAATGCATGTTAAAGTATCTCATGAAATGAGTTTTTTGTTTTGTTATTTTAAATTTCATCCACTTTGCTTGCAAACGGTGTAAATTGACTTCGTGGAGGGATTGAGGATAAAATTATGAAATTTATCCGTTTTATGACGAAAACTAATGACACCACTTTCCCATTTAGACATAATATTTTATAATTTCCGAGGGAAATGTAAAACGAAAAGAAAAATAAATGGCTTGTGCTGCTTGAAGTATCTCTTTTCATATTTACGGCGCAAGGTGTTACGAGCGTCTTTTTCTACATCACATTAGCAGAAATTTCTTATAAAAACCGTAATTTTTCTGCGATATCATGGGTAGGTACTTCAGTGTTTAGTTGTACTTCAGGAGACGAGGCATTCTGGAATTGATTGGTTGAAATTGAAGTTAGGATTTATTGGTTTGCTCGTGTGTCGGTTATGTTTTTGAAATTGTTTTTGAGTATTATTTTTTGAAAAACTTTTATTTAATCAACATTGAGGTTTTTATGATTCTATAATTTTGAAAGATGGATGCATTGGCAAACCGAGTAGATATTCTTTCTTAGTCATGGATTTTTTATTCAATTTTCTTTTCAAGTTAAACAGGTACGTCTATTCGGCTAAAGACCAATAGGCTTGATTCCAATTATGGTCACTGACACAAATAAATTTAACATTACTTACAAGTTCCATCTCATTTTTCAACGCGTTCGATGCAACAAGTTTCTGGGCATTTACAAAATTTTCATTTTCCAGTTTTATCAGTCCTTTTAATCCTCTATTTCAACATAAACTCGACCAGTATTCAAAAGAAGACGCGACTTGATATGATTTTTGTTATGTTCATAATGTTAAAACCCTATAAAATAGGTACCTACTATTAATTTCACGAAAACAGGATTAAACGGACGTTCAACCGGTGACAACCAATTTCTTTTTCGCCATTTTTCCAATTTAATAGTTCTGTTTACTGCTTTTGTTATACATCAAAACTTCGTCTTGACAAAACAATAAGCGAATAATTTAATGTCATTTTAAGCCCCCCCAATAATAGTTATTTTTGGAAACATTTTCGATTATCGTTTGACAAGTAATAATAAACTGAGAAACTTCCCTTGAAGCTCACTAATAGAGAGTTCTTTGGAACGTTTTTGTGTCTTAAAATTATTTATATTTATAATTTTTTTGTTTAAATATCGTGTCAACGAACCAATTATTTTTCAGTTAGAACAAACTTCTTTGTCTTTTTGTTTTTTGTCAACTTTTCTATATTAGTCCATATTTTCTTCGACGTTTTTGAGCTAAATCTTTACATCGGGAAAAAAAAAAAATTCTTACGATTTAACGATTTGCCTTATATTTTAAAAAAACATAAAAAATCGCATCGAAAGTGAAAAATTCAAGGTAATTGTTCAATTTGTGCGCGTAATTCAAGCTGTTGCGAAATTATTTCACTAAAAAATAAACGTATAGGTAAGTACTACGTAAAAATATTAAAAATACCTCTGAAACGTAAATTGCATAACAGTGCGCCGTAAATACGATAATATTCAGCTGTTTATCCGGTTTTCGTTCGTCAAGGTTCGTTCAGATGTGTGCGAATGTTTGTTGTTTGTTTATCGTTATTTTGATTACATAATAATATAATATGTGAGCGGGTACGTATCCACATAATTTTTATTACATTAATTTTCATCAGCTCCAACGTAAATCCGGAGATACTCTCAACGTGACAAAACCGAAGCTTATCGCTTATTCAGCCTATCCACCAATTATTCGAGTTCGTGGTTATTTGTTAAACGAATATAACAATTTATTTTATTGAAAATAAAATTCTAATTATGTCTGCCCTGATTAAATGTGCGTCCGTTGTCGACGTAATTCTTACAGGCTTTATTGACTGTAGTTGAAGGATCAGTTGCAGTAGCTTATTAATGAATGCGTAATTTGTACGTATAATAATTTTTATAACGTGATCATAAGTGATCGTACCTGGTCTAGATTATAACGATTTTTGGATTAATAATAAGAAAAAGTATTCGTATAATGCGTTCTAGTTGCAGATGTGATAATAACTGCCTACCATCTGAGAGAATTTTTTTCTTTGTCCTAGAAACGCCTCTTTTACCGAATGGATTTAATCGAAATTTCGGTTTTAAATAGGTGCTTATTTTTCGGAGTTTTTTGCGAAGTTTCGTTTTGAAATCTCAGCCCCGAAATCTGGGATCACCCTCGAAAGTTTCTGTGACCTCGCAAATGAGCTGAAAATGTCTGTTCTATAAAATTGAGCTTTTTCATTTTTTCTGGGAAAATTTCATTTTTGATTAAAAAAGTTAATTTTTATTTTGACAAATTTCTTTCAGACATTCTCTCACAAGTGATTCTTTGAAAGTGAAAAAATTGAAATAAAGTTAGAAGGTTTAGAACCTTGAAACTGTTTGATTGGGAAGTTGATAAAATTATTTTTTCTTTTATTAGTGTTCTGTTATGTGATCATTTCACGAAACATTCTGATGTCGGATTAAGCTCGAAAATTTTAGTAATGCCACATATGAAAAAATGGAAGTTTCACTTTAAAAATTATAATTTTTTCTTTAAGACATTTCATTGTCAAGGTCATTTATGAATTTTTATTTTGAAAGCTCAACCTTGAAAGCTATAATTAGGTTCAAAAGATTCAATTATATCTATTTTATGAAATAATGAAAGTTTCGTTTATGCTTCGAAAGGTTTATTTTTCAGTGTATTTTGGGAAATTTAGTTTAGGTTTCTCTTTAGAAATTTTCCAGTTTTTATTTCAAATATTTTGTTTTTACGGTCTTTTGGGAAGTTTGGTTTTGAAAGCTCCACCCTTAAATTTGTTATTTTCCTAAAAATTTTGATCTCATCTTGTATGGAGAACACATTTTTTACTTTGAAAAATTTCATTTTTGTCTTAACAAGGTTTGTTTTCAGAGTGTTTTGGGTAATTTTTGTTTTGAAAGCTTCACCTTGAAAGCTGTAATAAAGCTCAAAAGTTTTGCTGGTTTTGTGGTATGAAACCCTGGGTGGTAGAATCCAGCCCAATACAGACCTAACATAATTTCCCATAAATAATAAATACACTCAACTGAGTGTTTGGAGAGCATCTCCACCAACAGAATTTGGTGAAGCTGTGAGTTAAGGGCCCAAGACCTGCTCAGCTAGCCAGGTGATCGTTTGAATCGCTTTATACCATGCAACAGGGAAAAAAAGGTAAATCGAAAATTAATTAATTACCTCATAGCTGAATTTTCTGAGAAGGCGTCTTTTAGAAAAGAGCTGCCTGAATTAACCTCAATTAATTGCCTCGAGCGGGCCGATGCCCGCAAATATAAATTAAACCATAATAAAAAAAATTAAAATTATGTATTTAAAATTTAAAGTTTTATAATAAAAATGAAGACAAAAAATATTTCGACCAGTAATGGTCGACAAAACGAAGGATGATTTGTACAGAAAAAATTATAGTATTACAAGGTACCAGAATAAACAATAATTTAGAAGAAGAAGGAACCGCAGTTGTATTATAATATTACCACCGCTAAAAATAAGACGGTGGTAAGAAAAGATCGAAAAGTTAAAAGAGAGGGAAAAAACTTTTAGGCCATGTAGCTAGGCTAAGAGTTTAGCCTAGCTGAAAACGCTCAGGGCGTTTTAAAATGCGTGTGTTTTATTTTTATTTTATTATTTTATTATTGGGGAAAATACGAGAAAAAATTTTTAAATTTGTTTTTTAGGGGATGGTCGCATCCTACAGTTTCAGAAGTTCCTGTTTTGCTTTAAAGGTTTCCTTTTGGTGTATAGAATTTTGTTTATGAAAGCTTCTTCCTGGAAACAATAAATAAGTTAAAAATTTTCGATGACATCACATGCATATAATCAAGGTATCACTTCTAGAAGTTTCGTTTATAATTTAAAAAATTTTCTTGTGATCATTAGGGTATTTTGGTTTTTAAATATCCATCTTGAAAGCTGTAATTAATTATGAAAGAATAAAATGTTGAACTTCAAAATGTTTCATTTTCTAGGAATTTTAAAAATTTTGGCCTTGAAAGAGCAACGTACCTAGTCGCAAGTTTGGTGCTTGTTTCTTATAAATCAGCTATAATATATTCATTGATTCGGATTCAGAATGATTCTACGTACCATAGACAGAATGTATAATTTTCAACAATACTTGATAAAATTATAGAACTTAATTTTCCAACTTGTCATTGCCAATTGGTCTACTGAAATAAGCAGTAACAAATTAATTTTGAATAGGAAAAAAAAAAGAACCTGGTAAATGAAGAATTGAAAAAAAAAAAAAAAAAAAAGAAAGAAAGAAAGAAGAAAAATAACTTTTCAAAGTTAGCAGTTTTTTCATTCTTTCTTCTTTTTTTTTTCTTCAGTTTACATATGCACATAGTTTACGATTAGAGATAATTTATTTTCTTTTCCGCTTTCATTTTGCCAAGGAAAAGCACACAAAGCTTCCGCATGTGTGTGCATTTGTGCCGTATAGCCGATTTAAATGAAAATTCTTCGGGTTTAACTTCTCGAAAGAGAGAAAAAAAAACCCTGCAAAAAAAAACGTCGCATAGGAATAACGGTAAAGTCTGTTAAAATGGAAAACAAAAGAATCTTTTACTCGTTAAAGGGGTTGGATTTTCTGCCTCAAAATATGCGCATATTAGTCAATATTTTTTTCCTTTCTTTTTATTTTTAACTTCAACTTTTTTATTTTTGTCTTCATTTCACCTACACTTATTTTTTTTTATTTTTTTTTTTTCATTAAATACGTCGTCTTATTTTCAATCGTCTTCTTAATGTCGTCGTTCAGTAAGCAAAAAAAAAAAAAAAAAAAAAGCAAACCCTTATCCTTTTTTTCGCACTCTTTCTATTCGCGGTTTCTTTACGAGGTTTGTTTATTTCAATATTTCTTCTGTCTTCGTTTTTTTTTTTTTTTTTTTTTTTTTTTCAACCTCCCTCCCCTGTATGGTGGCAGTGAGTATAACAAATTAACTGTCACTAACAAAGCGCCCATAATCTTCATTCGGTGTATAATTTTATTATAATAATTATGGCGACAGCTTTAATAGAAACCGACAAAATTTTACGATATCGTTCTCGTCGTTACCTCGTTTAGTCTGGTTGAATATCGACAGAGTAGGAGGGGCTGAGAATAATGTGGTTTTTTTATTTTCCATTTTCACCCTTCATCTTGTTTTCTTCTTTTTTTCTTCCTTTCTGTTTTTTTTTTTTTTTTTTTTTTTGTGCCTAATCATTATTACCGGTCGTGTATATTTTCGCTCGATTATCGTAAGATGAAGAAAAATGGTGAAACTATTTGTGAAAGAAATTACGACGAAGTTCGTATAACTCTGAACGATTAGAAGAAAACTGGATGAAAATAAGAACTAAAATGAAGCGGTATTGCATAAATTTAGAGCGAAACTATGTTAAATGGCTGTAAACTGGACAGGTAAACGCAAACAGAACGAGGATATTGATGAACGCAGTTATTATAGCGATATGCAAAAGCAAGAGCAATAATAAAATCGTGGATGTCAGCTCTCTCCTGCTCTTGCATTAATATTTGTCTAAGTCTTACTTGCATAGAGTGCCCGTTAATATCGATAACTAAATCTAACTTACCATCTTCGTTTTTCAAATTTAAGAACTTTAACGCAGCAGTACTTCGCTAGAAAATCCAGTTCGCAAATTTACCTTCCCAATATTAACAAAAAATATTCTAAATAGGTGAAAAAATTACAAAAAACTACCTGTAGTTATCGATATCTAACAAACATACCGATTTATCAAAATTTCATTGTTACCCTCTTAAATAAAATATGTAAAATAACAAACTGCGCCGTAAATACGGAAAATATACTTCAAGCAACACCAGCGACTTGCTATTCTCCATCAATTTTTGTTGTTGTTGTTGTTGTTTTTTACATTTTCCTCGGAAACTACTGAATCAATAGGCGCCAAATTCTTATCGGACTTGATACTACTTACGAATAACATATCGTTAAAATTCGAGCTCTATCTCATTTTTAGTTTTCCCAAAATCCTGGAGAAAAACCACCTTCGTAACAACTTTTTATTTTCCTTTTTTCTCGGAAACTACGGAACGAATAGACACCAAACTTATGTTTTTATGCGATTGCCAACAGATTATGAAGACAAAGAAAACTGAGTCTCTTATTCGTTCTGTAGCATTAACATCGAAATTCCTTTTGAAGAGAATAATTGAAAAATTTTAAAAAATAAGAGAGAAAGAGAAATGTATTAATACGTGAGTGCGGAAGAATGAGGAAAAGAGAAGGAAGACGAAATTTGAGACGGTTTCGTCGTTTAGAAATCTTTATAAATGATTTCGCCAACACCCCACTCGTCCACTGATGTCATGTTAAAAACGTACCATAAATAAAAGATTATATACGAAAAAATAAAAAAAGTGGGATTTTAGAAAGGAAAAATCACCAGCTTTTGCAATGATAATGCGGGAACCAACGTTTGAAAATTGCTATTTGATATAACGTCAGCAGCAATTTTTTGCACTCACTCACTCACTCGCTCACTCACTCGCTCGCTCCCTCTTTCTCTCTCTCACTCTATCACTTTTCTTTTTTCTTCTTCTATCTGCCGCTGTTTTCTCAATATGAATCGTTTCTTTTGCAGCTGTTTAGGTAAAGATGCGAGTAAAAAAAAATTTTGTTAGCCCAAATCTGATTTATTCGCGATGGGTACGAGAAAAAATGTAGTTTGCTAAAATTTACGGTATCATCGTCTCTCTCTCTCTCTCTCTCTCTCTCTCTCTCCCAGTTTTTTAATATATTCGTAATGTTTTCATCCGCGAAATTTATCTTGTCACCCGTCTTTTGTATTAATCTTACAT
This sequence comes from Ericerus pela, assembly GCA_011428145.1. Taxonomy (NCBI): domain Eukaryota; kingdom Metazoa; phylum Arthropoda; class Insecta; order Hemiptera; family Coccidae; genus Ericerus; species Ericerus pela. Next base: position 689,152 of record WOFM01000008.1, read on the forward strand.
AATTTTTTGCTCGAATTCATTTCTTCTGGCTCGCCCAGCCCATTTAGCATAGTGGATGAAAAGACAATATTTATGCTCTGTGGAATTTTATATTTGCATCTGAACACGTTCGTTGATTGTATTCAGGGCCGAAAATAGCATAAATTTCAAAAATTATTTATACGCTTGTTCTATTGTTCTCGTCATTTCAACGATCGTAGTTGCTCGACGTACTTGGCTTTATAAATATGAAGAATGTAATACTAAGTTTTGTATCCAAATAAAATAATAATAAAAAAAAAAAAAGAGAGAAAAATATTATTTACTTATCATTATTATGGTATCAGAGGCACCCTCACTTAGAAAAATTATTAATTTATTATGAATTCATTCAGGCTTTATTCTTCGGTAATTATAGGCGAATAGAATTATTTTTTTGGCCAATTTTATTTTAAGTTTCTGGTTTCAAATGTCAAAAATTTACGAAAGAGGAACATTTTTTGTATCATTCAGTAACATACTACATTTTTGCAAAGTTGAGTGGATTTGAGAGATGTACCGATAACGAAATAATAAAATTATGCTAATGTATTTTAATAACAAACAAAAATACCCGATATTGCTCGAATACTAAAACGATACCTAAGTATCAACAGTGACTTCCGAATTAATTGACTGGGCAAAGTTCTATATATACCTGTTTATGTATAAGATACAGATAATTATTGATGGTAATGTAAAAACTGTAAGATATACTCAACTACCGTTATTGAACGAGTACGATGATCTGCAAATTAGAGAGATAAGATTTTTGTCAGTGCGTGACATCATCATGTTTACAAAAATAAAGTTAAAAGTATATTTGTTTGTAAATAGGAAGTTGGTAGGTGTGTAGAGAGAAAGATTGGTGTACCCAATAATTGTATCTTCGATACGTAAGAAATATAGTTTTTTTTTTTTGTATTTGGAGAACTCTTACAATTTTGAAAAATTTTGTTATCAAGAAGATTGAAATACCTACTTATAATCGAGGCTTTTGTTTCCAAATGACGGCTGCACTTTATTATTTTTTTGTTTTTTTCCGAGGACCTGTGCTCATACGAAAGTAAGAAATATTTTAAGATATTTCCTAGAGGGGTGATTTCTTTAGGATCTTCAACAAATTGCATTGAACTTCACTCCTTTCTCCGTTTTTTTTTCCCTCCTCTTTACCTGATTGTAAATTTATTAAGACTAAAAAAAACAAAGAAATCCGTTAAAACCCTACCGACGCTGAATGATAAACAATGAAGTCATTCAATGCATCTACCTTTCTTTTTCTTTTTTCTTTTTTTCCATGAATGGTTTTTTTCTCCTTTCTTTTCTTTTGAGTAGGTATACATTTTTAGAAATGCTGACCAAGCAGCAAATCGAACTGAACAACTTTTTTCACTGAACGAAAGGTAACACTCTTAAATCATTCTTTTTCATCATAAGCGATTTTCGTTCACAGAGTGTTGAATTTTTCCACTATTTGTCCCATTCAGTCAGTTTTCGTTATTTTTTTCACCTAGCTTCGAAATTAATGGTTGTATCTGTCGAACGGGAAAATTGCCTTTGGTGGTGAGAAATTTGATTTCTTTTTTCTCTTAGAAACGTCGTTCCGAATTTTTACTTTCATTCTCTTTAGAAGAAAAATGTTTCAGGATTGGGTTTTCGTTTCGTTTTAGTAGGTTTATTTAATTTAATTTCAAATTACGACTGTGTTCAAGGCGTGAGAGAAATTAGGTGTATTTACATTAATGTAAATTGCGGGAAAATGTGTTTATGAAGAAGCACTATAGTTGTATTGAAATTTAATGTCGGGTATCGTGGTTTACTTTTGATTTCAGACAAATCATGATTTGTATGTTTGAAGTAGTAGCTAAGCTGGTAGGGAGGTACAAGGCGATGGATGTTGTTAGATGCAGAGATCGTAATGATTTTCAATCAAGATAAAATAAGAGATGTTAAGAAGAAAAGCTGGTTGGTCTGGATCTTATTTTTAAATTTGTTTCAGATGTTAATTAGGGTAAATGCAGTAGTTTGCGACATTTTAAGAGAAAATTTAAATTTTAGAGTTCAATTATAAAATCATTTTTAATGTTACAGCGTCATTTTAAGACTCCATGGAACCAGAAATCTATCTACTAGTAATTTTAAACATAGTATTTAATTAAATCTCATTATGTTCATAACTGATGACAATGAAACTAAAAAGCATCAAAATCCTTAGTTGGTGTCACTAATGGTTTAACTAGTAAGCATTACTGCATTAGTTTGTGACATTCTCATAAAGATAATCTACACCAACTTTACATTAGCAAATAATTATTTAATAGCTCCTTGGAATGGGAAATCTATCTATAACTATCCATTTTAAGTATAGTATTGAACTAAATTTCATTATTTTCATAATATTTAATACTGAAACAATATAGCATCAAAATCCTTAGTTTATGACACTAACTGTTTAGATAGTAACAGTTATTGCACTAGTTTGCAACACTTTTGTTAAAAAAATATACACCACTTCACTTTACAAAATAAAAAGATTTAATGAGGAATACTGATGGTTTCTTTCATCTAAAATGTAACAGACATTAAATTCATATCTGGCAACAATACATAAGCCGAATAATGGCTAAAAAATCGGGAATCACAATCTAATTCATTGACTTTTTCTTTTTACACGAGTTTGGAAAGAAAGTGTCAACAAAAGTGTTAATAGATGTGTCAACAAAAGTGTTGCAAACTAATGAAATTACAAATTTCAGGCATTAATTAGGTTTAAGTCAAAACAAAATATGAAAATTTATTAGTTCATATAAAGTACATGATTTTATCAACCCCTCAGGGTTTCTCTTTCTATAACAGTAATTCTTCAGTCATTCAAATTAATTGCTGAACCATAATTTATCACTTTTTTGGAAATCGTCAACTGAGGTAGACAGTTAGAAACAGTGATAATTTTTGACTTCACAAAAAAGTGAATATTTAATGTTTTTTTATATCTACATGATGACTATTTGTAAGTCAGAGACGAATGAAAAGGAATCTTGATTGCACTAAACAAAATGGTTTTATTAGAATCAATATGACCATACATTTCAAAGGAAATCAACAAACTTACCTAAACAAAATGAAATCAAGAAATATAAGTTGCAAACGCCATATAATCTATCTGTCTAAAAGACAGTTTAACAATTTAAAATGAATGCATCGAATGCTATAATCAAACTGAATACACGTCAAGAAAGTATGAAACAAACGCACAGCAACTCGAGTCTTATTAACAGCCAAGTATAAACGTGCTGCTATCTTAAAATACAACGTATTTTACATATTTTATACGTGGATGTGATGTTTTTAAAATATGAAGATAGAAGGCATCTTAACAAATACTGAACATCTTTAATTACTGCAGCAGTAACCTTAATTTTTACATATTTTGGTGAAAAGTGTAGCAAATCTATGCAGTGTCGCGAACTACCACCTTTACCCTACTGTTGTCTTGCTTCTAACCAATATACAATATTGAAAAAAGTATTTATTATAGGATTTAAGGGATTCCATTATCTCATACCTATTGATATCCATTTTTATTACTGCAGGATTACCGAAGTAAAATCCGTATAAGTCTATATAGTACTATTTTACGCGACTGGTTTGTAAAAAAATGTTGTCAGTAAGGTGCAGAAGTGTGCTACTCAAGCCGTAAGTTGTTTTTCACGTAACTTGTTTACAAATATTAGCCAGCTTCAAAAAATGAGTGATTGTGCTATCTAAAATTGAGACCATCCTAAACTTCTGGATTATAAATTCTCGCTTTTAAACAAGCTATAGCTTTCGGTTGTTTACGTTTCATTCAGTTTCTAAAAAAATCTAGGTTGTAGCCAGTAAAAAAGCTTAGTGAAAACGAAGCTAAAGGTGAGTAGTCCGTTGCGAGTTGGAAAACATGTTTTGTAACGAATATTTCGAGTCATTATTGTTATTTGACCAATTTTTTGAAGTTCTTGATCATTCACATATTATTCTTTAACATCGGACTTAAATCGATTCAATAATAACCTATTTTTGGTATATGAATTGCAAAACGGCTTTCATTGTATTCGATCCGTAAGCTGATTTAAGTTAGGTAATATGATGATTCAATTTCCTTATCAATAGAATCGAATAACTGGATGTGTAGGAAGCAGCGAAGAAATAAACAAAACAGTAATTGAGAAACAATTAATGTCCACACTTGCGAATAAATAAGATTTTTCTCCCCCTCCACCGAGTCGAATCGAAACGAAAATCTCTCTATTTGCTAACCAAAATTGATTCATTGATAATCTCTTTTCGGAGTAGGAGTGTCGAAAAATTCTATTTTGTTGTCCTCGACTAAGTACCAAATACGATTTCTTCAATAATTCAAAAAATATAAATTATTGCCCCAAAAATACCCCCATTAAACCAATACTATAACAAATATAACCTCGTAAAATAATATTTTTTTTTTTTTTTTTTAACTTTCACTTGCGAGTTATAATTTAATTAAAAACTTTTCGTCCCCAAGAAAATTTAACAATTTTATCGAAGGGTAAAAGACGAGGTTAACAATGGTAAAAATAGCTAAGTCGTCGACGATAAAAATACGTTAAATAATATTTTAACTTACGACTTTAGGTTTGTAATTGAACACCAATAAAAAAGAAAGGAAAAAAATGGCCGGAAAAATAGAGATAAAATAATACTTGTGCAGAAATTCGATCGCTGGTAACTCTCCAACTGTGTTTACGGATAATTGATGACGAGAAAACCCGAAATTAAAAGGAAGTTTTGTCGTTAAAACTTCCGAATTAGAGGGAACAAGTTGGTGTGTAGTCAGACCCATTTTTCGATTTCTACGCGAAACAAGTTGTACGAATTAACTACCATTAAGAGATTGTGGCCAATCGATTTTTTTTTTTTTTTTTTTTTTTCAAACATTTTTTGGTAATTAGAGAGGGTGCGAAATATTGTATTTAATCGGCGTTCTATCGATGATTTTCTTCTTTTTTTTTTTTTTCTGGATGAGAAAGATATGAAGTCAGTGTCAACGAATAGATTCTTTGGTTGTCCAGTATAGGTGCCCAAATAATTAGCTTATCAGTTTGCCTGCGAGTGAATATTTTTTTTGTTTTAATGCTAGACAAAACTGTTATTCGGTCGTTCTTTGGAGAGTGATAAAAATAACGTATTACTGAATTCTTATATAATCATATAGTCATATTAATTGAGATGATGTATTGATAGATGTGTATTTGGGAACGTCCGAGCTGCTGTCGTATTTCGCAAAAAAAAAACTCATCTCTGTTGATTCATGATTTTCATCAAAGTTCCGTTTTCTCATTTGGAGCAGGCGATATGTTTTTTTTATGCGTTCACTCCAAAGTGATACAACGAACTGGTGAATGTGAGGGGTAAAAGAAAACGAAAAAGTTAGCTCAGCTAGCCACGCTGGAAGATGTAGATTTTCTTGACCAAAAAAATCATAATAAATAAATAAATAGATACAGTAAAAAAATAAAAATATCAGAAGTAGCTATTTGCCAGAATGCTGGTTAAAAATTACGTTTAATGAAATGTCCAGCAAATTCATAATGAATTGTATTCCGGAGGCGCTAATCGTTGAATGATTACTTGGCAAATGAAATAACATCAAACTTGTTTTTCTCATAGGTTTTTTTTTCACCTTAAATTGTCTTCTCTTCCAATAGTTGAAGATTTTTTCAAATCATTTCTGAGCATGAGCCGTTAAGCCAATTGAAACAAAATTTTTTAGAATGATATAACATTACGATATATTCAATATACGTACCAAATTTCGTGTTATTTCTTTACATGTACGCATTTCAAAACCATTTAAACTCCAATAATACAATATAATAGGATGTTTTTGACTTAAAATTACTGCAAAAATGCAAAATTTTAGATCGATTTTAATAAGTTTTTCTTGGATAAATATTATTATATTTATGTCTTATCGACCACCAAAATGCAGTGTACAAAAGTGCAGATGAAAAGCGCAGACACTGTGGCAAAAATGGTTGAAAGAAGAAATCAGAAAAAAGCAAATAAGGTACAGACATTATACCTACGTTGTATTTCATGATCAGAGCAATCAAATTCAAGGGAGATCGAGCGCTAACAGATTGATTTCATACATATTACTGATTATTCAATGAAATAATTGAAAAAAACAGTCAACACATTTTGAAGAACATAATATTTGTATTAAAGAAATTCCTACAAATAATACAAGAAGTTTCTAACAATCTGTTGTACAATCAAATAAATCAAAAATATATAATTTAAATTTTGAATTGGGGTGTACAAATTACATTTGAAGAAAGGAGGTCCCAACATACTGTAACTGGCTGGAACCACAAACTGAGACCAGTATGATAATAAATGACTTCAAGAAAAGACAAAATTTAGAGAAAAAAAATCTTTGAAGTGAAATATGAAAGACGAACCATTGTAAAAGACATGGCGTATAGTAGCGCACAAAATGTAAGTGCCAAAAGATGAAAATAATTTAAAAGAGAAGAATGTAAGACAAAAAAAGATGGTGGTCTAAGTTTATAGTGGCCAGCAGTTGATAGCTTTGTTCTTCAACGTGAGCACAGGAATGAATGAAAAGAAAAATAACAAAAACTCAATGAAAAAGGATCAAATTTGGTCCCACACGTTACAAAAAAGACAAATACAATCGTACCAAAGCCTACTAAAAATCGATATTTGACATTTAACAGAATTTTTGTCACTATTGATGGGAATTTTAGGTCTTTTTTAAAGTTTAGTTCGTTCGGTCTCGGACACAAAAATATCTAGCTCAATGAACTAGTTCATCGTGATCTAAATGACAAAAATGATATCGAATGAAAAACTTGCCAACAGTAAACAGAGATATGTGTTGTTCTTCAGTTCAGTTACATATATATTCCTCTCACATCTCATTCTCAAGTGACAAACTATTTATTTTTTCTTCACGTTTAATTGCACAGTTTAGCTAACATTCACTTTCGAACAATTCATCTTAACATTTTAAAAATTCAAATCGATCACGAACTAGTTCTTTGAACGTTTAGTTCTCTGTCGTTTAGGTCACTGAATTGTTTAGTTTAAATGAACTAGTTAGTGAGCTACCGACACATCACTATTTGTCATTTTAGAACAGAAAATCACACAAAATCGATGATTTACTTACAGTAGTAAATAATAAAAAAGCTGCGAATATGTATTTGTCCAGAGGCGAAACTAACATAAAACGTTTTAAAGGCTTGTGATCCTGCCATATTTTCCTCACGTGACGATAATTAGAGTAGCCAATTAACTGAATAATCGTACTTCTCGTATTCTCTATTTTTTCCCTTTTACTTATACATATTGTCCATTTATTTAGTCTGCAGTTAGTTGGCACTTCTGCGTAAACCATTGCACGACTTACATTTTCTCCCGTCGTCACCCCTTGCGCTTCAATTTTCTCATGTTTTCAATCGCTCTTTCTATTTTCATCACTCTTCACATTTTTCACGACTATTGAAATTTTCCAGCGAAAACTCTTTAGGCTTCAAAATGACGTATACCTTACTCGCGTATTTCTCTCCATTTTATAACAGCTCTTTCTCTTTGTCGAATAATTTTTAAAATGTACTTTTCATTCTTTTCATCGTCGACTGATTTGAATATATAGAGAATGATCAAAGTTAAAGAAAGAAGAACCATAAAATAATTTCGTATATTTCAACTCGTTTCAACCCCCGCGTATCCGGATACTTGCTTCATTCGTTTTACTCATCCCCTATTTCATTTTCAATTTTTCATCGCTGTAGCATCCTATAACGAAGTGAAAACGTACTCGAATTTTAAAAACTTACTTCGTTTATCTGGCGACAGGGTATAAACATTTGTGTGAATAGAAAATCGAAAAATAGGCTATCGAATCACTTGGTAGAATCGATTTAACCGCAGTCAAGTATAAATACGATTTTTCTGGTCCATATTTTCGTTTCGATTCTTTTCCATTTCCTATAAACTTTTTTTTGGTGGAGGTCAGAACTTTTTTGATTGATTTTCTTCAAAGAAGAATCGAGTACCTGTATGAGGGAAAAGGAGTCGGGCGTTTTTAGCGAATTTCGTTTCATTTTGTTCAAATTATAGAGTCATTATATTTTAGAATCTTATGATACCTATCATCATTGTTCGGGCGAGGCTTAGGTGAAATAAATTCGCGAATGGAAAAAGAGAAGTCTTGTTTTTTCTCAGTCTGAATGGTCGTTTGGTTGGTATTCGTAAAACTTAAGCACCCCATCACCCTACTCATCATTCAGTAGGAAATAGTTTTTGTTGATTTTCTGAATTCCATAAAGCATAATATTATAACGTGCACGAAAATTGGGAAGAATGATCAAAAATTACGTAATTTGCTACGTACAAAAGTTCAATTTCGACTCCGTGAAAAACCATGCTAACAATTTTGAAGATAATTTTCGAAAAACACTTAGATACACAGTGTGACCTTCTTCTACGTCTGTGCAGTGCAGGTTCCTGGAATAGTTATTATTATTATTTTATCTCCCCTCCACTTGTGTTTCTCAAACATGATCAGATGAATGGATTTTTTGGGGTAAACTAAACTTTCTCGAAGCACTTATAGCCTATTTGATTATTGGTTATAGAAAGGTTGATGTTAATTTTTTAATGGTTTAATCAATCATAGTTAAGGTTGAATAATAGTGGGGTTTTGCATGGCGCAGTGGTTAGGAGTTCGGTTTTGTAGTCGAAACGTTGAGAGGTCAAAACCCCTGTCGCCGTTACATTCCGGACCCAAAATGACTGGTGGACCATTTACCATTGGATTCCAACCATTTCGACCTCTCCTCTTTGATATCCTTCGTAAAGTGGGTAAAATAAAACTCAATAAAACAAAATATTATTGAATTATAGCATCGTTCCTATTGATCATTTCTTTTTTTTTCTTTTTTCTTTCTATTTCAATGTGCTGGAAAGAATAGCCTGGTTTGGAAGCATAGAAGAATGAAGTACGAACTATGAGATAGATAATATGATAGAAAATTTTACGTGTCTAATTTAATTAATATAAAACAATTATGAAAATATTAATAAAAGAAAAAAAATTTTCAACCATGTATTGTATCTTGAATATTATTTTACATTTTGGTTGTGTGTACTTGTCTATTTATTCTGGTGGGAAGAAGGAGAGTGAAAGGAAGAGAACTGATCGTCAAGATTCATGTTCGATCCTATACTAAGGCTCTTTACTACAAGATATAAGTATGTATGACGATGATAAGAGATAAGCCACAACTTAGAGGTTTTTTTTTTTTTATAGTAAATGAACATCGGTTTACGTTGTTTATTATTTTTAGGTATATATGTATATAAATTTACCATAAGTACAGGTATTCGTATAGGTATTCAAAAACATTAGAAAAAAAAAAACACAAAATGCCAGTCATCTTTTATCTAAGTCATTCGTATAACTGGTAGTAAAGAGCCTTACTTACACCAGCAGACGAAGTGATGAAACTTAGTACCTATTACAGCATTAAGTACTTGTTAGCATTAGGCAATCCAAACTATTGTAAATAAATTTTTGATGAATGATTGTAGAGATTAGTGAAATGCGAAATTGATTTTGGTCTTTCACTTTTTGCAAGACTATGATCCATATCGAAACCACTCAAGACCATTGTTAAACGTAAGAGCTGAGAAAAATATTACATATGAACTAAAAATAAAATTTTGGAAATATTCACATTTCTGTGTTTTTTTTTTGTTTTTTTTTTTCTCCCTGAGTAACTACTTAGTTATTTGCTGATGTTTATGGTAAATTATGATCTTCGTATTGGTACTTTGGTCATGTAATTATGAATAGTCGATTCAATTCGGACGTCAATAATAATAAAAACCGTATAATTATGAACCGGATAAAGACGAAGACTGTGCATGACCAAGACCTAGACGTGATCACTACGCAAGACCAAGACTAGAAACTACTATGGTCCAGATATTGGTTCCGGTTTTGGTTTTGGTCTTGGTTTTTGTCGTGATCTCGCCCATCGCCTGTCCAGATCATTCAAATTAATATACCAGTTGTTGATCACTGTCGATGTGGCCAATTATTATCTGCCTTTGATAATTGAGTACCTAATTCAATTTTCTCAATCAAGATAAATAGCTAATCGATTAAAAAAAATGAACCTACCTATTCTTGCCACACGTCAAATAGGAGTAATTCATAAGTTCACTTTCATTCAAGGTCTACGTAACTGATTTGGTAATTTTAAATTAATTTCGCAACGGTGTGTAAAGTATTTAAATTTATTATTTGTGCCACCCGTACACTTTCTCGCATCCTTCCTCAAGCCCATAAAATTCTCCGTAATCGTTTCACCCGTTTTGACATTTTTCTCTCGTTATAATAAAAAGCACCCTTTCGTCTTTTCTCAGCTCCATCGAACGCGAGTAGGTAGCTGTTTAGTGTTTGTTTGTTTCTTCTCTTCTGGTCATTTCATCGTCGTAAGAACTGGATATTTCATGATTTACACACTTCCTGTGTGATACGGTCATAAATTCCAATTTTACTGTCTTCGTATTGGTAGGTACTACGTGGCATGCGATGGACGCTGGACACCTGTATGAGTGCAAGGAATGAGTACTTACCTATTGAGCGAATGATATTTTTGTGTAAGACATTCGATTTAACGTGTTCGAATTACATCAATTTCACCTCTCTTTCCAGTGCCATTAATTCGAGTAAATGTTTTATCGGTTCGTTGTTTACGACAGCGATGAAAGAAATTAGTGTTCTTTTTTTTGTTTCTTTTTCTCCAGAAACAAACGTATCCGCTTTTTCAAGTGAGAAATTGATGTTTGATGTCTAATGGTATCACTAGGACAACGTGATATTCGAGCAATCAAAATGAAATGATGTGAAGAAAGGCAAAAAACGACGTTATAAGATGTGGGGACAATACTCGTATGAGCTACAGGAGCTCGTACCCCTTGACGATAGTCGCCACCAAAAGGCTAGCTTATATTGGTCTCTATGACGTTAAACAAATATGTATACCTGCGTTTGTATGTTCTTACCTGTACATACAAACAGATAAGATTCATTATTCGAACCATAACAAATTACCTGATAGAGATCTCAGTGATGTCACAGCCCCGTACTAAATGTGTTGCATCATTTATCATCACCTTGCAGAACAGGAAACAACGTAAAATTATGACATAATGCCATATGTATATTTACATATGTGTATCTGCATGCATGTGCCAAATCCCCTATATAAACTCACAAAACTGGTTACAAAATTGCTAGTGTTTGCCTAGGATTTGGCTCTTCAATACATTTGTGTTTGATGTGGCAGAACACACAAAGCTGTTGATTACCTTCTACGTGTGAATACTTCTCACAACAAGGTATTCCACATAAGATATATTCAAAAAATTTTCTCAGGCAATCATAATATAGGCTATAGATCAGATACAATATTCTCAGAAATATGAGGTGGACTTCAGTTTTTTGATTGATGATCATATGGGTTTCCTCAAATACACTTATTCGTATGTTTGGATTATGCAATCCAACTGAGATACTGGTCAGTGTCATACCTCAGTAATGAGCAGAGGCAAGATTAAAGCCAAGACCACATGGATGTTTTAGTGTCGATGTTTGTCTTTGAGAGTTGGTGAGTTGGTTTTACACAGTCCAGTTGTAGCCTTGGTCATTGTCTGGTACAATAAAGTCAATGTATTAGCCTTGAACTTGCATACAAAATTTTTTCTATATAGGTCTAATTTGTGTTTTTCTAACACAAGTAATAATCTCAATTTAGTCCACGGGCTTTGGTGAATGTTGAAATTGGAGGGAAATATGGAAACTAAACACTTAGGCCTCGTTTTTAATCCTCAGTTGAGATCTTAGTTGGTTTAACTGGTAGATAGCGCCAATAAATGATGTACCATTTAGAAATTTTACATTTCTCCAGTTTTGCATTTGGTTTTGGTTAATTTTGATCTTGCTCGATCTTCAAGACCAATTAATTTGTTCATCTTTGTAGGAATCTGCTAATTATTTTTGTTGTTTGCAAAGCAAAATATTTGAACCTTTACCAATGTATGTTAATTTTTAATTCATTCATTTTCCTATAAAAATTGAAATGATATTTTGTAAAATTATTAATTATTATTGTAAGGATCACATACACAGAGTTTAAATATTCGTTGTATGTGTGCGATAGCTTTATCACTATAATAAACGTACAAACAGTTAATAATTTCACAAAATTATTTCTCCGATATTATTTTGCCAATTTATTATTCCCTCATATTTGATGTGCATGCGTCACTATCCACTGGGCCACATACAGACTTTGAAAAAAGTGTTCTTTGCTTTCCACAAAAACAATGAATTCTACAGTGTTACTTATATAAGTATGCCAGAAAAAATTCAGGGCCAGCATAAGCCAAAGCGCCGTAAAGCAGCGCTTCAGGGCTGGTATAAAATAAGACTAGTGTGACGCATTACTAACCCATAACAAAACATGGTTTACCAGTGTATAAACACCCAAAGGCTGTAAACTCTATCAGAGAGTACAAAGTGCAGTGTACTCGGCATCCTGACAGAGTTGCCACAATTATTATTGTTTTTATATTGAATTTTTTTTGGATGGGTCTGTGAAGGAGGAAGGTTGGAACTACATGATCCAATTTTTTGGTTAAGAACATTAAAATTATCAATCATTATTCATGAATACCCTGTATATATGCAGCTTCGTTGTTGAGAAAAATTGAAGAAAAGTAAAATTATATGTTTGAATCCCTTCTCCGAGCCATTGATGGAAGCACCAGGTACATGGGTTTAATATTATTATAACTCGTAGGTTGACCACCCTCTCCACGAAACATTGAACGTTTTTACTTCAATGGTCCAGAAACTTAATTCACTGACCACCTTCACCAACTTTTTCATCTAAAATGTTTATTAATTTTACTTTAGGTAGGTTTTGAATTTGTTTTATTTTTTCAAACGGGTCACAGTTCGAAGAATTTTAGGAACCACTTGCCTAGACCAGGGATGGGAGATATTTCCGAGTTATGCTATATTTACGTTGATCTAATTTGCTACCTGGAAAGATGGAAACCTCAAACCTGTGTTTCTTCCGCTATTTTGCTGCTCTGCCGAAGGTTTTTATTTTTTCTTCTTTTCTTTTCAACTAATTTTTCTCTACATATTAAGACTGAGCGAACCAGCAAAAAAAATGTGCCTGAAGAACAAAATTGTTATTTTTGAAACGCTCAAAAATGAAAAATAAAAAATTTATTTTCTCTTGCACGCGGTCTAAGAATGTAGCAATCAGGTGGAGTGAGGATCGTTGAGCGTATTAAAATCGTGGATAAAAGTTTTTGACATTTCGTTCTGTCTTATAAATGCCGCCGCATCATCTTGTTCCCATTTATTAATGCGAAATTCTTTCGACTTTTTTTATTTTTCTCCCCTATCGGGGCGTGTTTTTTGTGTTTTAACTGCACACAACGCAGGCACACCACACGGCGTAACGTGATTGTGTGCCTGTATGTGTAAATGCTTTTTCGCACTTACAGTACGTGCTTAACTTCTGTACACGTTTTTTCGCGTTCGAAGATTGGCAGTTCCTGTACTCCATCATCGTCGAGCGAAAATTTTTTTTATTAAAAATATTTCAATATAATACATTCGTCGCCCGCGAAGATTTTTTTTCAAAACACCCTTCCGCCTCACAAAAAAAAAAAAAAAAAAATTACGAATGTTATTGAAGCGCTGAGGGAGTGTGAGAGAGACAGAGAAAGCGAGAGAGAGAGTGAGAGTGAGAGTGAGAGAGGGAGAGAGAGAGAGAGAGAGAGAGAGAGAACGAACGAAAAACTCGCTGAGGAGAAAGGTGGAAAACCTTTATAAAAAAGAAAAACCATAAGGAAAATGAAAAAATAAAAAATAAAAAAAAATAAAGCAACGAAGTAGTACCGTATGCGTTCCATTGCCAGATTTTTCCATATTTTTCCTGCACAAATCCGCGCGCGCGTCGAAACTTTTAATATTTACGAAGATGACATTAAAAGCGTTGGGAAAATGCAGGTGCTGTTCGTAATTACGACACTCTTTTTTCTTTTGAAGAGAAAGAGAAAAATAAATGGTATAAAAAAAGTGAAGAAGAAGAGAAGCGAGGAAAAAAAAAGGCGGGGGAACGTCGAAATAGAAGAAAAAATTTATGGTGTATATATACCGTATACCTGGTATACATGTATAGGTCTACTATATCAGCGGATGTATATATATAGTATATGGACTGGAGTGAGACGCATAGAGTATAAATAAAAGAAAAAGGAAAAATAAACGAAAGTATAGGTAGGTTAGAATAAAGATATCGGTGGGGGAAAGGTGTTAGGTCTCATTCTTCTTCTTCTCTCTTTTTTTTTTTTTTTTTTTTTTTTATTTAGCGGATAAAAATTTTTTTCGCCTTTTTATTTCTGGCCTTTTCTTCACCTCTTCTGATGTTTGCTGTTTTTTTTTTCCTGCTTCATATTTTTTACCCTTTTTGCTTTTTGGTTGGTCGTAGAAAAATTAGCCTATTTAATTTTTCATCGTGGTCGACCTACGAAAGCCTTTACGATCATCATTTCGGTGTTGTAATTAAACTTGGTAATTGCATCGCTAATCTCATTTATTGCGGCTGTTGTTGCGGTTTCTCCTACCTTCGCGATTACTACGTAGTGGGTAGCCTAAATTGGTTTATTATTTACGAATGATTTTACTATAAAGGTACGAAAAACTCGAAAGTTGTACGCGTTTCTTTTCTCAAAACCAAATATTGACGCAGAAAATTCAGGTTCACGTTGCAGATTACTAACCAATTTGTGGAAATATGTTATCACTCTTATGGAAATATTGCGAAAAAAAAAAAGGTTTCTACTGCACTACCACTTTGACTATATAGCTTAATGGACTGCTAGAACTGATAAGAAATACATAGGGTTAAATAGAATACCGCTGAAGGCACTGTTAACAGGCGTTCTTTTTACAAAAAACGACCTTTGGTGATAAGTGAACGAGTTGTGAAACTTAAAAGAATATCGTTCCCTCAAGTTTTACTCACAAGTTTACTCACACTCTCAATTTGTGGGTACATATTTTTGTCAAATATTGTATAACGATTCAGAAGCTACGTAAGTGAAGTGTTTTGGATTTGGTTAAATTTTCCAAGGAGTTATTTCATAAATTTTCTACCAAACTGCCATTTTCTTTTGTATTATTCTTCAGAGTGAAATTAGCATTATAAACATGGTCTAATGCTCATTTACATTCAAAGAGAAAAATGATATACATAATTGAAAATTTGGAAAACGCTTCTTAAATTTTGGGAGCTCAGTCTAATGCTCGACCACCAAACTATTAATAACAAAGATTTTTTCAGATGCATCGATTCATGTGAATACCTAAAAATCTAGATTAAGACTAATATAGAACAAAAAAAAAATCAAAACTTAAACGTACAAAACTGTTTTTACTCCTGAGAAGAATACTCATCTATAAATCTATAATGAAGCTGAAAATATCAATTTTCAAGTAAGTAGGTACTTAAAGGTACGTGAATTTTTTTCTCGCTGCTTTAAAGCAAGTGCAATTCATCAACAATTTTGTAGAATTGAAACTTACATTTTCACATTCTGAAGAGTTTGTCGATTAATTTAAATCATTATTCGAACATTTCACTCATTAATTTCAGACAATAAATTGGTATAGTGTTCTAATATTTCACTAGTATCTGCTTATATTGTTAGGAGTCACAAAAATATAACTCAATACAAATTCAGTTTTCACACAAAGTACCTTTTTCAAAAAGTAATGCCTGCATTGTTTGGCTTCAAGATTTTATCAGTTCTAGCAGTCCATTAAGCTATATAGTCAAAGCACTACCATCAAATTGTATATTAGGTAGGTTCCAAACAGTGTACGAATTGAACGGTCCATAAACTCTCCCTTTTATCAACTCAGTGCTGCCATAATATATCTGAAAATTTTCCAGGTCAAATGAATGTGGTTGAAGACAGAAATAACAAAAAACCGTGGTAAAACGCAATAAATTTTATGAATTATATTTTTTTTACCATTAATAAGGTCCATATTGTTTTTTTTTTATCTCATCATCATGCAATTAAGTAAGTAACAGAATTCAGAATGATCAAAAACTGAATATACAACACTACAGACAATTATTTTCAAAAAATCCTGTACTATAATATGAGCAATAATTGTAAATCAGTATGTATCTATGTATAACGCTAAACACCACGGAAAGAAAATGTCTCATATTGAATCTCGATAGCTAATAATTTGACATCGGTTTCTACTTCTACTATTGAATTTTAATAATTATGTGAAAACATGGGACACTGTATGTTGTATCGCGCCTTGATAACCTGCGGATTGCTGGTTTAAATCCCCGAGCTGACAACCCATAGAACCGGTAAGTATGCAATCACCTCCACATCTGCACTCATTGAAGTGGCGTCGAGCCATGATGGCCTATGTCTGTGTCAATACACAACAGCCTAGCTCCACCCTCTACTGTCGTGCTTGCATTGCAGCACTGGGAGGAGAGCTGTGGGGATGTTGGACAGTATGTGCTATCACGCCTTGTCTGAACCATCGATGTTATAGCATACGCAGGGCGCCGCTGTTTTTCTAACTTGTTGGTTGCCGGTTCAAATCCCTGTGTCAACAACCCACAAATGAATTTCAAATTTGAATTCTGAATTTAAAATATAGTGTTTTACTTTTTAATGTTGAGTGATTATCGTTTGTGGTATTAATCTGAGAAAAACTCGGTGAACCAGGTACTGTCCACAATAGGGGTGCTAATATCTTTTAGCGACACACTTAAGTGCCTAATTTGGGACTAATAGGAATGTAATTTAGAACAAATATTTATTATTACCTATCCTAACACATTACTTACTTTGGCACGGATTGACCGAACAGTACCTACGGTGCAGCTATTTTGAATATTATTTTGGCTATAAAATATGATTTTGAACGAATAACTAAAAAATTTTCAATAAATATTAACTATAATTTATCACAACCTACTTCAAGTTCTGGTTGTATTTCAAAAAAATGTATTTTTCTTTTGATTTTTAAATAGATACCTAATGAATTGTTTTAACTGCCTAATTTCACGTCAACAGTTACAAAACTTCATACAATCATCGTAATTGTGATCTATTAATAACTTTTTAGTGACTAACTTTATAATTTTTGAAAACCTACCTACTTATTTTTAACGATGCTGCTGCTGTGTTGAGAGTTTTTATTAGTGCGCCATCTTGAAGTATTCTTTTTTTGTGTAAAATTAGTAGTACAAAATTTGTTTTTAAATTCTTCTGAAATTTAGCGCAAGCCGATGTAAGTAGAATCTTTGACCTATAATTTGTTGAAATTTGGCGTAAATCAGTTCATTAGTTATGAAGATATTTGTATCAAAAGGTTAGGTACCCCATAGTAGGATAAATACCGTAACTCGAAGTCCATCAGATATACAAATAAAAATTTCACTTCACTTTTAGATCACAGTATGAATCGGTGATTTTCTTATTTAATGTTTGGTTATTTAAAACTTACGTTGGCTGCTCTCATTTTGTAAACACTGGAAGTACATCTTTGTATGATGCTTTGGCATGTAAAAAGCTGTGAGTACGTTTTCGCTGTTTTAAGGTGACGACATACGGGGGTAGTGCACTTCCAATAGAGAAAAGTAAAACTCGAATAATTAAGGTAGTGTCCACCTTGAGTGTTTCATTTTAAGAATTTTAAAATATATTCGTCACCGGCTGTGAATTTATAAAAAACCAAAAATATCAAACAGAGTAATTTGTTTTGACAAATATTACGAGAGTGACTCTCAAACTAATTAAGAATGTTATAAGTTATTCGTAAACACCATGAAGTAGATCTTCGAGTATATAACTATAAGTGATGATTATGTATACTCGAAGGTTGAAATAACAAATTTTCAATAATTATTATTATAGGTTCTGCTGGTTTGGGGATTCAAACCAGCGTCCGCTATATTACATGCGCCTATAAAATTGGACCACTCTATCCATGGTGTCACAGGGCTGATGTTATAGGAGGACATAATTTGGGTACTCGTGGTCACCACACCACTCCCACAGTACCAATGGTGTGAGAAGCAGAATTGCGGACCAGCAACTGTGGAGTATGTGTGAAGGGACTTCCAAACCTTGTGTGCAGTTGCCACGGCTCGAGTCCGCACCCCAGTCCACCCCAGAATATAGCAGGAGGAGGGGAGGGTGTGTGACAAGTGAGTTCCCAATATGTCTGAGAGATAGCGCTGTTTGTTATGTTTCCAGTATCACATCGGGGTCACCACTTGTAAGGCGCAGTGGCGAGCGCATGTGCATGTCTGCAATTTGACCTCGTTTGTGTGAGCCTAGCTCAATAATAAAATTATATTAGTGGTGGTGAACCAATAGCCTATGAACTAAAAAGCATGTTCACCCTACATGATGTAGGGACCAGCCACACAACCTACCAGCAAATGTTGTAGTACACTCGTCACCACTGGTACGAAGTCGCAACAATTATCAATAAATTGAAAATTTGAAATCAAAAAATTTCAAATAAATAATTAAATAACAACAATAGTACAGACGCTGGCGCTAAATGTTGCAGCGCATACTTCTGAACTATTATATTTTGGTATAAATGATAAAATTTATACGAGGTATACTATTACTTATCCATGATGACCTAATTACAGTATTAGTTGGTTTAGTCCAACGTCAATGACTAATTATTGATTTATTTTTTACATGCCAAAAATATGACCACCAAATTCAGACAGAGCTCACACTGATTACAGCCTCATAAATAAGCCGACCCATCGACAGTAATAATTATAAATTATGGAAGTTAATAATCCTCATTCACAAAAATAAAGAAATACTCCTCCACGAGGGGGCTCTGGCTTCATTGTTTCAGATTCTCACCAGATTTAATCTGAAACCAGTTTTTGTCGCCAAACATATAGTGCCCGGGGGACGTATAGGTACATACTCTAAGGCACGTAGCCCAAAATTAAAGGTTTCTTTTGTCATTTTTCCTAATGCTTCTCTCTTTATTTTTTCGACCATTTGCTCATTTTCTTCTCGGTTTTCGGTTTTCTTTTAAGGGTTGATGGATATCGTGCGATTATGAACGCCATAGTGACGGTACGTAATACGATTCTTTTTGTTTTCTCTCTCTCTCGTTATTTTTTTCTTGTTTTTTGTTTCTTTCGCAAAATTTTGAAATTTGAGATCAGAAACGTGGATGAGGAGAGGAGTGCGCCGGGTGAAGAGAATGCGTTAAACGATACTAAAGAGGGGACTCCGTATGTCAACCGTTTCGACGTTTTGATTTGAACGCCACTTTTACTTTTTGACGATTTGCTCGCCGCATTGAGGGCACGTTTTCCGTTTTCATTTTTCACCAATGAGCGTACGATTTGCGGGCGATGACATTTGCGGCTCACGTTCCGGATTTCGGAGGCTTTTGGCGACGCGTTTTGCATGCGAATTATTTCGATTATTCGTTTTGAAAAATGAATATGATCGACCGGATACGTTCGTCGTTTTCGGTTGAGGTTACACTTATATTGTAAGGTACTCGTCTATGAGCATTGGCCCTGCTTCACGTTATTAGTTTCGAGTAAGTTGTCACATACCTAACGGAAGCGCTTCAATAAAAGTAGTAAGTACCTAACTTCGTTCTCAGAAAATATGTTTTTTCGTTTAAATCCGTGAAAGAGTGCAACAACCACGACGTGCGGTATCATTTTTCGTAAAGTAATGACTTGCAGACATACTCGAGGCACCTTTTAACACACATTGTGTAGGCTACTAGTGTAGCCTCATGCTAGAGAACTGAGCAAACACGGAGATTTTGATGAATAAGAATTTTCATTTTCTTTATTGATTCCTAACGAGTCATCTACTTTTTTTGTCCATCATCAATAGTTATACTATAGTCTGTCCATTTTTAGCCAATTTAATCGTATGGATTATTGACGTTTCATTATTTCTCTGTCCTTCCAGTTGTTTTGGTATTCGGTATAATGAAAGTGTGGATGCTGCTGTCGAATGCGCTGCCTCATTTCATCCATCTTCATCCCCACCGCCACTTCAGACGTCCTCTGATTGGTACCCAACTCCTAAAATACGAATAATCGGACCACATCACTTTGAAACAGTGTCACGTTTTCCATCCATCATTATCTAATAATAGTGACATCATCGATTATATTTTATTTTCTATGGCTGTGACACGTAATCTATCAGCAAGTACCTGAAAATGAAGTATCCAGCTTCCCTTAGTGTACATTTAGGTAGCTTTAGCCGTGCATAGTTTGTGTGAGTGCATTCAGACAATGAATATTTTGTTTAACGTACAATGCACGATTGGTCCGAATCTGGTGATAGAGCAGGATCCATTTGGTTGAAGAAGGTTGAATGATCAAAGGAAAAAGTGGTGAGAGTATAAATCCACTCAGTCAGCAAGAAAGGTCTGCATGCACACGGAGTAGGAGGGGGTGTATGCCTGCTCAAACATAACAAGTAGCCTAAATTAAAAAAAAAAAAGTGCGAGTTCCGCTGGGGCATACTCATGGAGGATTGATGTGTGAACATAATAATAGTTTGGTTGTTTGCGTATGCAATGTGTTGTGCATGCACACAACCACATACACGTCATGTAACACACTTAAACGAGAGTTACGATTGTAAGAGTTACAGTTACGCGAGTCCGATGATCGTAATTCTCGTTTAGCCTCTACCATAAACCAAGCAATAAGATGTTTACGCATCAAAAAATTACACTTCTGTGATAGAATATGGCATGACGCAGATAGAATTATATACTCCTGCTAGTGCAAAATTTGACATATCAGTCTCCCTCCTTGATTCTCTCATTTTGATCCCTCTCCTCGTTTTATTTAATCATTTTAATCACATTCGCATGTTCCTCCACATCTCCATGAAATTAAACATTTCTCCATCGCTTTTACTCCCCTCTCCAGTCCCCATAGAAACCTTAAAACCTCAATCGCATTTCTACTCTTAATCACGTACTCTCCATTCAACCCATCTAGCTCAACTACCACTCTTTTTTTCTCCACATCACAAATCTCACTTTCCTCAACTCATCAATCATATACACTGACCTGTCTGCTTAGTTATCTGTAATTCGTTGTCATCACACTAAACATAGTTTTATCCAATCAAAATTTCATACACTAGGGTCAGGGTTAAATAGTGAGAGTCGAATTGAGACTTAATGAAGAACAATAAAAAAACAAAAAGTAGATTTTCGTTGAAAACCTACTTTAAAAAAAAAAAAAAAAAAAAAAAACCAATGGTGTAACCTTGGGACACCCTATAAAAACTGTGTTGAAAGTTGGTCATTTTTGATGGAATTTGAGTCGGTACGAGTCGTTTAAATTGAAAATGTACGCCTTAATGAAAGAAGCCTGCCCTTGAATGGAGAGAGAGAGAGTGAGAGAGAGAGAGAGCGAGCGTGAGAAACAGAGAAAGCGAGAAAGAGTGAGAAAAGGGTGGATGGAGAGTGAAAACACAAACGACAAAAGACTTTTCGTGATAGCAGCGAATCGTATAATCGCACTAACGAGAAGTCTGTCTAATAAGAACGAATTTTATTAAGTTCGTTTATTTCCCATTTCTATTTTCCTCTTACAATGTCTTTCCCATTTTACGTTACTAAATATGGCCTCCATTTTCAGTAATTTTGCCTTCGTTCATTGGGGATAAAAAAAAAAAAAAGAAAAAAAAAAGTAGAATATATTATAAAATATCGACAAAAGTCCGTATACTTCATGAACAGCTAATAAATGCCATTTAGGAAACGAGACTAAAACACGAAAAATGAAATAAGTTACAGAAAAAGGAGAGGAAATTTTACTGAGAGAGCATGAGAAAGATCAGGAAAATAAAGAAGGAAAGTGAGACAGATGAGGCATAAAAGAATACGTAAACAGATAGAGCGAAGGAGAAGCCATAAGAGGTAAACATGAAAAGAAAACGTAGGTACCGAATGCACACGTTAAACGTAACTCTTCAGAGAAGAATCAAAATCATTTACGAAAGAATAGACCTTCATTAAGTACCTAATTTATATGCAGAGACGAAAAACGGACGCCAGATGGCGTTACCAATAACTTACTTCCCTTTGTACGACCGAACTATGTTACATACTTTTACATAATGTGCGCCACAAAATTGGCGAGACCATCTCCTATTAAGCCCCTTCCCCTCTACCCATCCACTTTGAACCCATTTCATCCCTCTCCTCCGGCGCTTAGCCACAACGCCAATCTCACGGCGTGTCCTCTCGACGTGTCTTTCTATTTGTACGTATTATGTATGTATATATCTAGGTGTAGTAGGTACCTAAGATATTATAGCCCATTTTTTTCCGGTCACATTTTCATTTGAAAAAGCTTCCAGCCAGATGAAAGACGATGAAAGAGTGAGGAAGTGTGTCAGTGATGGGGCGATGGTGTATTTCTTCCTCGTCCTTTTCCCACTCTTCTTATTCGTTTCTCTGTTGACTTTGCCGACAGAGAAAGTAATATGTCTTTTTACCATTCTATCTGTCCTCTTTCATTCTTTCTTTCTTTCTTTCTTTCTTTTTTTTTTTTTTTCTTCCACTCTCCAATATACCCTTTACTCTTCTTCACTGTTTTTTTCCTTTTCTCTTCCTCTGGCCTTCTTTTCTTTTTCGCCTATCGTCATTTTCCTTCTTCGACTACTTTTCTTATTTTTCTTTTTATTAGGAAAACGCCAATTCTACGTCTCAGTCGTCTCTTACCGATACCCTGGTTCCCCTAACTCTCTCGAATCCCTTTCTTATTTTCAAGTAGGTTTTATTTGAATAGCTATTTATTAATCTTGATGTCATGGAGTAACCTGGAGGTGGGGATAGGTACGTATTTTGTTTCATAACCGAAGAAAAATTTTGTCATCAAACACTCAAATTTATAATTACCTACACCTACATAATATGTATAATTATAAAAGCCAATTTATTGTTATCGCGGTGCAGGTCGTAATTTTCATCCGATAGTCACGAAATTTAACACGAACATTAGTACTACGCCGAAAACCTGACTTATTGATTTTGGTGCGGATTGGCCTGACGGTACTTGCAGTACCTCTATTTTCGTTATTATTTTGACTATAAAATTTCTTAATTCCGAACCAATAAATATGAAATTTAGAACAGATATTTATTATAATTTATTAGAATTTTCTGTAAATTTTAGCGCTGATTGGTCGGACGGTACTTCCGGTAACACTATTTTTGTTTTTATTTTGGATTTAAAATGCATACTTTCAGACTAACAGGAACGTAATTTAAAAAAAATATTTATTATGATCTATTTTAACATGTAACTAATCTTGGCGCGGATCAACCGGACGGTACTTACGCTGCAGCTATTTTGAATACGATTTTGGCTATAAAGTGATTGACTTTGAACCAATAACTAATAAATATGTAAAAAATATTAACTATAATTTATTGAAATATGCCAGCAATTCTGGTGAAAATCGGTCAGAAGGTACTTGAAATCTATTTTTGTTTCGATTTTGATAAAGGTACGTTAGGTATTGTTTTTAAATGCGTAATTTTACGTCAACATTTACAAAATTTAATACAATCATCAGTTCTCTTATGATTTATTAATAACTGTTTTGCCACATTCAGCCGAAAAACAGACGTTTTCATGCTTATTAATATTATAATATGTGAAGTAGGAGACTTTACCTCAATGTCGAAAAGCAAAATTTCGCGCATGCGCAACTTGGGACTTGCTGAGGTTAATAAATCGCTTTCTTGGCTACGCATGCTCACTATGTCATATCCAACATTATAAAATTTCTGCACTTACAAATTTTTTGAAAAATTGATGGTCAAGTTGATACTTCAATTGAATACAACAGTTCAGCTTTGAAAAAAACCTCTATTATTTCACTTAATGATTCCTTACCCTTTATTTAAGTTAAAAAGCTGAAGTTGGTGTTGCTGTGTAGAGAATTTTAGTTATTTGTAGCTGTTTGAAAATAAATAAACGAAAAAAACGCTAATTAATATAAAATTAGCCGAATTTTGGAATCTAGAAACTTATCATTCACTCGATGATTACTTAGCCACTATTCCAGCTAGAAGGCTGGAGTTGGCATTTATGAAAAGAAGAGAAAATTTTATCGGATTTGTTTTCATGTAATTTTCCTTGAAAACAAACGAACGAAAAAACGCAAATTAAAGGAAAATTTGCCGTTTTTGTATTGTTTGGATAAATAAATTTTCGAAAATATTTTTTCTTGATGAAAAAATTTTTTTTTTTTTATGGTGGGGGTTGTAAAAAATATTATATGACACTCGCGCCAAGTAAGTGATCGCTACTCGTGTGATTTGCATCACTCACCTTCGGTTCGATCGGCAAGGATCACACTCGTATCAAAATCACTTACTTTACACACTTGTATCACAAAATACTATACCGTAACTTATTTTCTACTTTTCGAAAACCTACATTTTTCAACGGAGCTGCTACTGCGTTCGAGTTTTTATTTTTTCTCGCGTAATTTTTCTGTTCTTAAGTATCGTCCTCCTTTGTTTACACATTTCTATCAAAAAGCTAACAGAAAAGCTTTATCTCCGCTACGGCTCGTCAAGTTTCTTTTCGACTGTATATTACCAAGGCAGAGAGTGGATGCAACGGTTGTGAAGGGCTTCGAGTAACATCTTTACCTATTTTACATAATGTATGCTTGTCGCTTCCCTAGCATGCATTCGTTTTGTCTTTCATTCGCGTTTGTATGTTTTGTTTCTACATAGCAATATGAGCTGTATTAGATCTTCTTTTTCTTTCAATTTTTCGTTGTTTTTGTTGTTTGATTTTTTCTTTTCTTTTTCTTTTTTTTTTTTTTTTGTGCAAAGGAATCACATTTAAAGTAGATTCATAAAACGCGCCAAAAAACGAGAAAATGCATAAAGGATGCTGGCAGAGGAACATTGAGTGACTATGAGTACCTACAAAAAATAGCGAATACCTTTGATGTTTTTATGCACTCGACTTTAAAATAATCTGTTTACCTCACTTCAGCGAAGGTAATAGTTATCATATCTTTTTATTCAAGATGGAATGCTCGTTGACATTGAGGCGCAGTTTAACAGTGGTTGGTTAACATGCGCTCAATGACCTGTTATTGGGTTTACTTTACAAGTGATTGTTAAACGATGCCGGTTTAACAGATCTAAATATTTTTAACTATTACCCCGTGAACACAGTAGTAAAATGGCCGTTATTATGACTGTGTTGAGTGAAAGATCTCTAGGGTACACAAAATAACTACAATAACAGGTTAGCCTGAACATTTAAGAATGTTCTCGCCTCCATTCACAAGCACTCGTAGTCCAGTCGGTACGATGCTGTGTTTTGCAGGTAATTGAAATAAATGACATCACTTAGAAACCTATATCGGTGACTCCTACTTGATTCAAAAATACGAATATTGTGCCATCGCATGGACACATTTGCCAAATATGATAGTTCACCTATTCGCCACCCTACTATGCGATGGCGTTGAGTGCTCAAGTTGTTGTGGTAGTGCATTGTTCCAAGGTGAAGATATGCAGGGAAGCATCCGCTATTTCTCTTCATGCATCTACCCTTCTGCTCACTCTGCCTCCATTGGATCGTATTGTGCTTCGATGCATTAGGAAGAGTAGAATGTGGCATACACGTATCTCATTCACTCTTGCCTCCATTCTTGAGTACTCATAGTCCAGCCAGTATGGCGCTATGTTTTGGAAGTGATTCAGGTAGGTAACACTGGTTCAAATCCACAGACCTACAAGCAACCTACATAAATGAAATTAAAAAAAAAAAAATTACGTGAATGCGGTAATTAAAGTTTAATATTGGAAGATGCCACAAGTCAGTTTGGAAAATCAAATGAAGCCCAACGATGGAGAAGAAAACCAAACATAAATCATTAGAAAAATAAGTAAAAAATTAAGAATTTAATTTAAATTAGTGAATTTTAAACATTAGAAGAAAATTAATAACGCTGTCATGATGCCAAAGACAGAGGTGATGAAAGGTCGAAACAAAACTCGGAAATTTAAAAGAAAAACCAGAAGAAAATAAACTGATTACCAAATAGTTGTGCGCTTCCGGATGTACGTAAAGTATGACGTTTATTATGCAAACTGAAAACAAAATGAACCAAGTAAGAAATGAAAAGATTTTTGCAAATTTTACTCTTGAGAAAAAGTTCAAAATATTTACTAATTGTGGGGCTTCAAACCTACACACGCGTGCACACTCATAATATGTCTGAAGGTGGTGGTGTAGCTGAATGAATAGGTAACTGCTTTTGGATCTGGAGCTTGCTGGTTTTATTTCCCAGATCAACAATTTACAGAACTGTTCTCCACTGGTTCGTGCACCTCTCCACGCAGTGGCGTCGAGCCATAATGGCATAAGTCTGCATTGTGAACTTACGTCATGTTTACATGTTTATCAGGTTTACATGTTTACCGGGTTTACATGTTTACTGGGTTTACGTGTTTACTGCGTGGCAGCTGCCTAGCTCCGGCCTCTGTTGTGTTGTAATGCTGCGACTGCGGCCACAGCATTGCGGGGAGTAGTTGTGGAGGTGTGAACCTATACACCCATCCACACTCATCATATGCTTAGTGGTGGTAGCATAGCCACGTGGATAAGTCACTGCTTTTGGATCGGTAGGTTGCTGATTCCATTCCCCATACCTACATTGATGTTGGAAAATAAATGTTAGAAATAGAAGAAAATAGGATAGCACACTGCTAAGAAATTTATAAAAAATAAAACGCACCCACGCTCGTCGATTTCTGAATAACTACTTACGTCTGTATTCACAAATAATATTAAGTGTGGAACGGTAGGTATCCATTTAGTTTCGTAATTATAAGTTTAGTTGAGCCTTAACAGAGAGGTAAATTGACTCGTGGAAAGGATAAACGTTTCAATCATTTGCCTCGCCTCAAACGTACATCAATTACTTTAGGCATTATGCGAATTGAGAATTCCAAATCAGTCACTCGAGAAGGTAGGATACCGAAAATATTCGCCGTCTACCAAAAAGTACCGATACACTAAGCCACTATCCATTGTGAATGAGCTCGTGGAAAATACAGTTTTGTGCGTGTCGCACTCTGCCATTCTCACACCACATTCTCGCCAACCATTGCCAAAACTAATCAAAAGATATTTCAATCTCATTATCGAAATACAAGTGCGCAGCGGTCGCAGGTAGTGCGTGAAAAAATCAATTCAAACCGTTCGGTATTTTCACGAATCATAATCCGACTCCATTTTAATTATCTCAATATTCGATACTCTTCTGTACGTCACGAACCAACTTAATTATCCGATTTATTGTACGCGGCCAAATTTTACCGAGGAGAACCTACCCATTTTTACCCTTTATTTTTTTTTTTTCCACCTCCACCAGCATACCGGATTAACAACTACCTATAAAGCACCGGTGGTGTATGTTTTTCGGTACGCTTTCCCTTCGAAATTCAATTCGAATCGTCGTAATAACGTGAAAATAAATATCTACGAACAGCAGCTCGCGATACATATAAGAGGTACCTACCTACCTACCTACTTACCTAAAATTGGTAAAATTTGTTACTCACTTATGACGTGACTTGGGTAACTGTATCCCAAGTTAAAAAAAAAAAAAGAAAAAGAGAAACAAATCTAATTTTTCAATGAAGCTAAAAAAACAAACCGAATGATCGATTTATATCGACTTTCTGATTTTATAGTCATTTAGAAGGCATTCAGGGTTATTCAGCTACCAGAATAGGTATTATACAAAATTTCTTCCAGCATGGATTTAATATTCTGCTTCTTATCTTAAAACTTACTTGAATTCAATTAATTAAAAGTTTGACAATTACATCGGAGCGATAGAATGTTGGAGACTATGTCATCGAATAATTCTACTCTCCAAGTATGCACACTTGAAGGGCTCTTCGTAGCAAAGTGATTAGGGTGAGGTGCTCGGATTTGTAAAAGGTTGCGAGTTGGAGAACAGCCGTCACCGTCATATTGTTCAACTAAAATGGTGGGGCGTTCGGTTCGGTTCTATTGGTGCTCCAGTATGTGATTAAAAAATTCATAATCACCCGAACATTGGTTGCTGAATTCAGGTCATGGCTCCCCTTCGCTTCGATACTGAAATATGTCCTCCGGCAGCTGGATAAAATGACCACGTAACCAAATCCCCCACCCACGGCTCATTTCATGACACCAAAATTAATAAGTACATTTTAATAGAATACCGGCTTAAAATATGGTTTTGTATGAGAAGTGAGACTACCCCATTCTAATTTTGCATTAAACTGAACGTGCAGGTTGGTTAAAATCAGTAGTAATTGTACCTACATCCCCTATTTTTGTTCCAAATTTTCAATTTTTTTGTGAACATATTTTCAAAAAATTCACAGCAAAATTACTAACTCTTAGATTGATTCATTTTTTGAAACGAATAAATTGAAAACAACAAAAATGTAACAACAGGATCCACTGAAATTGAACCGGTGATTTTCCGCACCAGATTGATTGTAAGTAGTAAAACAACCGGTAATCAGTGGAGCTACTGCATCTATGATATGCCACTTCTAGAAATCATATGTCAAACCATCAGCCCCTTCGCTATTCACTGAACTAAAAATCAAAGTTAGAATGGAGAATTTATCATTTCATGGGCAAAATTATTTTTTATCACCATGCACATCAGTTTACCATACTAATATACATGGGCACTATCAATTTTCTTCGTTTGCGATACCATTAATTTATGCTGTTTTATTGCATTAAAGACAGCAGTAATAATGAGGCTATCGATAATACTACTGAAAGTATCGATAGTTTTTGGAGATGATAATACTATCAATAGTAAGGTAACTTTGCAAAAATCATATCGTTTCCTAAATCGTATCAATGCTGATACTTAAAAATTGGAAAGTCAATTACTGATCAATTTTGTGAATAATGAAACTAAACACAACCAACCCCTATACAGAATCAAAAATTTTCTCAATAACGTACTCCATTTTCTCCAGAGACATAAAGCTAAAGATATGTCCAATGCCCGAACAAAAACACGACAAAGATAGAACGTTATAAAATGTTTTAAATTTCAATTTGTTGCTGAGCATGTGCCATAATTTGATAGTGTGTGTGTGTGTGTGTGTGTATTGGTACAGAGATGTCTGTTCTCGCTATAAAATATGCGCGGATTTGGATGCGTAGAATGTGTAACTTAAATTTTTTCTTTTCTATCTTCCATGTATTTTTAAACCACAGCGCATTTGGAGCATTGGACATCTCATTAGCTGTATGTCTCTGATAATTTTCTTCCCTTTACAAGCTTAAGAAAAACAGCATACCCAAGAACGAATAATTTGAGCATGTTGTTTCAAAAGGCTTAGGTTAAAAAAATGTATTAATACGGAGAAAACAGTTTAATAGGAACTCATTTGGTGGTACCATTTTGTCCAAAATAAGCGGTGTCCCACTTGAACGATGCAGAGTGTTGAGTTGTGGAAACAACAAAAAAACAAGTTTAAGATTGTAATTTTTAATGGGAAGTTTGAGCACATATCATTGAAAATTATCAAATTATGGAATATTTAGGGCAAAACAAAAAAGGTTGCTGGGACTTCTCGGTAGAAGATGGTTATGGGCACTGATTCTGTGTATTCTTGTTTATTTTCCTGAGCCTATTTGATTATCCTTTTTCGGGCAATTTCAATCAAAATTATACCTACTTTAAAAATGGAAAATTGAAGTTTCATTTAAAGGGAACACTGTTTCACAAATTATACCTCTGATGAAGGTGATGAATTTCCAAAATTTTAAACTGAAAAATGATACAAGTTTAGTGACCTTACCCTATTAATTCAACTATCATCACTACAAATATTCAGAAACTATCATAATTCCTATCACTGATAATATTATACAATTAGGTTCATAGTTTTTAGTGTGGCTGTTGGTGTAGATAACTCTACCTGCACCCAGTTCTACAATCTATTATTTTTTTTTTCACGAGTAAAGTAACCTAGTCATTTACAGGTGGGGGGAGCGAACACCTTTTAAAGCTTCTATCATGTAAATAGCGAAGCTCGGGGCAGTCGGGTGAAGGTTGGTGGTAACTATATGTCCGCCATAATATGCACTTGATCACCGAGTATGTGAATACGTAGGTAGGTACTTGCCTTCCCAATTCAGCTCTACATAATAATGGAGGTTACGCATCGTCTGAACATGTGTGTTTAGTATAATGTGCAATTCACAATTAGTAAGGCCGTGCAAAGTCGTCTGTGACCCGTCTGTCGACAAATGGACCATGACCATAAAATAGGGGAAAGAATCAAGTCTCTACAAATAGTGAAGTCACCATGGATGAGCCTACTCACCGACGGACGGCCCAGTCTGGTCATCAGATCAACACTTGACCACCACACCATCCGACCTTATATCCTAATATTCGCTGTCTCCGCGAAATAAGGGAACCCTTTCGCGACCAATCTCTTACTTCGTCCATTTATGCTGTCGAAATGAATCAAAATCGAAATTTTCAAGCGTGGCTCCGTATTTCAAACAGTGGCCATAAAATCTTCGTTATAATTTGCGCGTATAAATCTATTCGCAGATTTCGAATTATGGTATCTCGTGTAGTATTCCGTAGGTACTGCGTTCGAAAATGGTTCACCTCCGTACTCGCCCCGGTGCTTTTCGTTTTCGACGCCGCAATTAAATATCGTCCAATTCGTTTTCGGATTCCTTTTGGCAATAAAATATAAATTTCTGCTGCCAGTTAAACGATGCGAATCCGCTTATTGTTCTTCGGAATGTTACCAAAGTACACTTATTTCTGTGTCTCCGTCCGTCTTGGTCGCTGTCTCTCTTCGTAGCATCGGTTCCCCAATTTTCATCTCGCACTGCCACTTTTTCACCGTCGTTAACCAGCCAAACAAAAACGTATAATTCTCTTCGGAATTGAATCAGCTGAAAATACGCTCGTAAATTAGCGAATAATATTTGCTAAAATATTTGGTACGTTACCAAGAAGGAGGTGTGTCGTCGGCATTTTCTCCCCATCTCAGCAACATCGACCCCACTGCAACAATTTGACGTTTCTATTATTTTACGTGCGTAGATAAACAGCAGAAGGACACCCTTACGAACGTATACGGTAGGTGGTACATACCTAGTACCTACGTGAATAATATCCCAGCGCTTCGGTTACGATGAAATGAGAAAACGAAAAAAGAAAATTCGACGTAATCGCTGTTTTTCAAGTCGTATATTACGTAGGTGGAGGGGTACGGCCAATTAATGACTGTCGAAATACCAAACAATAAACGTGCGCGCATTCCATTAATATCGTGTACTCGAATGCGAGTCGAACTTGGAGAGGGGCACGACCGCCGTTATGCTGTCTGATATTCACACTTGGATTTTGAAAATGAAAAAATAAATAGGGGCGAAGAGGGTCGAGTGATCCGAACGGAAGGGCGGTTTAACGGTGTGTGTCGTTTTTTAGCGTCGAAAATTTCGGTGCTATGCACCGACGTCGCCGTACATGGAGCGAAGTATTTTCTATACGACTGTTCGTCGGCTTGGGTATACCGTCCACAGGAAAGGATCGCAAAAGATCTGGAAATGCGCTGGAGCACGTTGCCTAGGCTATGTATAACACACCATGTTCGTGTGTCGTTGTCGTTGTCGTTTGTAGGTGACAAAATAGGTATTACACTCTTCGATAGGTGATAACAAACGTGAAAGGAGTAGTCATCAAGTTTGCTTTTTCTGTGAAAACTGTTTGAAAAATGGCGGACACCTACCTGGTGTCCGTACGAAGAATGTGGCTCGGAGATAGATGTTTTTTGTTTCGAGCGAATGGCCGCGCTGACGAAAAATATTTCAGTCTTCGCGAACGATTGAGAACCAAGTTTGGTTTCAATTTGCATTCGGCCTTACGAACATTTCGTTTTCTACAAATGCCTTGCTACAATTTTTGACGACGCTGCTGCTGGTTGTGATGATTATCATAATTTTCGGTATTTTGTTCCATCGCGTTTTTTCCGATGCGTGCGCAGCCGTCATTATGATTTTTGGCGATGCACAGTTTTCCAAATTATCGATGTCTTTGAAAATAGAGAAAATTTTTACATGCCTCTACATGCTGAGAATGTTTTCTTACATTTAGAAAACTAGGACAAAGGTAGAGAAAAATCTTTTTATTTATCTCTTTATTTATTCAAAATCAATTATCACATTACATTCGATTTTATCACTATTATTTCTACTAATTATACTTATATTTGAAACCTGGTACGTCCATAAACAGCTAGTGTGGACCTTAACTTGCTCGTTCGACAGGAGACACAGGAATGAATTCGTCTTCAAATGGAGAGAACACAGTGTCTGTAATTTTACTGTCATGGTTCAAAATGGCCAACCCTAAATAGGTGGTGTGACATTGGAACATCCACCAAATATGATGACTCTTCATTGTCAGCATATTTGGTTGTGTTTGTCTGTAAGAACAGGTATCATGTAGGTGGCTATTATTCCAAGAATTGGGAATAATAGTCGTCTATATTTTGTTTGACACGTTTTTTGTAGATGAACTAAAATGTCTACAAAAAGGTGATAGAACACTATATAAATTTTTTTATGACTGTTTGACAACTACATATTGAAAACGATGTGTGGCAGAAATGTTCAGAAAATAGATGTGGATGTTATTCGATCAATACCTTCCAAAACTGGGTATACTAATTAATTGAGGAATTTTTTTTTGATTTTCACTTTTTGTTATTGTTGGATGGGAAATGGTCATCACTGTTTAATAATTTACTTTTGTAAATTTATCTCAAACAATCCAGTGTTGTTGGGTTGAAAAATGAATTAAAATACCTAATTAATTTTTTTTTAGTTTAGGTTACTATTACTGATCCTATTATCGACTATAACTAAGTGCTTGGGTAATTTTTATTTATGTTACATCATTACAAACATAGTAGAAATCACTAAAATGAACATCGGCAACAGTAAACAACTGGCTACAACACACAAAATTCCTGGTCCTAGTAGAACTCCATATACTTCTGTGTTAAGAAAATTGGCTACAACATAGCCAGCTACTACAAACTATTAGCTACAGCAAACAGATGTAGGTGCCAAGGGAAGCCAAAAAATTGGCTACAACTAATTAATTCACCTGTGCTTTTTTAAGTTCTTTAATATAACAAACCATTTTTTCGTAAGGGTAGTGCACTTCCAAGTGATAAAAATAAAACTTGAATCGTGGTGGTGTCTACCTTCAATGCTTCATTTTGTGAATTTTAAAATTTATTTATCATTAGCTGTGAATTGATGGAGAATCAGAATTAATACCAAATAGAGTAATTCATTTTGGAAAATGTTACGAAAGTGACTCAAATTAATTGGGAATGTTATACATTATTTAAAAACATCACGGAGAAAATCTTTGAGTACATAACCATAAGGGCCAAATGCAAGAATGATACTTACGTAATTCTTACATTATTTGCATTATCAATCGTATTTATACATAAACATTTGTATTGATACAGCTGTTAAGATAAATAATTCTTAAATTACTGTTGATACTTAAGTAAGTATCATTCTTGATTTTGCCTTAAGTGATGGTTATATTTACTAGAAAGTTGAGGTAATAAATAAAATTATCGATAATTATTATTATTATCAATAAATTGAAAATTTGAAACAAAAGAATTTGAAATTGAAATAAATAATAATAATAATAGTACCTACCAACGCCAGGGCCAAATGCTGCAGTGCACGCTACTGAATTATTATAATTATTCCTTTATAAATGGGAACGTTGAGTGACACATCTATAGGAAATATACCATTACTTATTCATGCCTTCTCTATCCAATCCCAATATCTTTCTAAAGGTCACTTTTGTGCTTCTAAAAATTACCATGTATTTTTTAATCAGTAGGTATACAATTTCATTTTAGTTGCCAGTGAATGTAAAAATTAATATCCTCATTAACCGCATCGTAGATGATTGGTGCTGATCAGTTTGAAACCATCATTATTTTACGAGCCCAAATATCCACCACAATCTGGTTACAGCAATCTGTTCGTTGTATTCAGCTACTGGCTACAACGAACTCCGGCTACAATAAACAATTACATTTCGCAATCCTTTGGAATTCGTTGGAGCTAATTTCTACCGCGTATTTTCGGTTATTTCGACTGGCGTTAGAGTTGTTGGGTCTGGAAATAAGTGAACATTTCCAATTACTTGGTTTCCCCTCAACGAAGGCTTACCCATCTTGGCATTAGGC
This sequence comes from Ericerus pela, assembly GCA_011428145.1. Lineage (NCBI taxonomy): Eukaryota > Metazoa > Arthropoda > Insecta > Hemiptera > Coccidae > Ericerus > Ericerus pela. Next base: position 723,743 of record WOFM01000008.1, read on the forward strand.
AGGAAGTCTGGCATTAGTTAGGAAGAATGATATTTACTCGATTTTCAGCGAATACTCTATCGCGATCGTTTTTCTCGAGGAAAACTTTTCGTTTGGTGCTATAAATTTTCTTGTCGCACTTCTTTTCTTCTTCTTTTTTTTTTTTTTTTTTTTTTCTGGTATGCCAACGTTCCGCGGGTTGCCAGGATACCGCGAGTAAAAGCGGAAGGATTTGCGCAAAATATATGTACGCTGGAAATTATATATGGATGGGGCATTGCCATCCGGCAGCGCAACATCCAATGCAGCTTTGGGATGAGATAAACTTAGTCGAAGTTCACTTGCGTACACTATATTACTATACACGGTCGGGGGTATCCGCAATAAGTAACCTACCCGAGTGTATACATGTACAGGAATGAGCGCAGAGTGTCTGCATATTATCTCGATTTTTGGGATGTTGGAGAAAAAATTTTTGTCGCACGTAACCGTTGATAAAGTGTCGAGTAATGCGCAAAGTTTTTTCGGTATTTTCCCCCTTTTTTCCCGCACTCCATTTAATAGAAAGATTACCTGCTTCTTTTGGCTCCTCTGCTGCGTGGTTTCTCTGGTGGCAGTAAATTTTCTTTTGTTGAATATTCTTTCACTTATCCCTCCAAACACTATAGCTTCGAGTAAAACGACGCATACACTGTGACAAATGTAACTTACCATTAACTGCAACGTGCTACATCTAGTCACCAAATTTAATTACTTATCTTCATTAGAAAATACTCGGTTCAGTGGTGTAATGAAATCAACATATGTAGGTATCTACGCTTTGATTCAATATAATAATTAGTTTTCATAAGGGTCCGAAAGATTTGACTGTACAATTAGGTATTCTAAAAGGATGCTGACAAGCCAAATTGGTCTAGGACTTGGTTTAGCGTGTGAATGAGGCCAATAACAAAATTCATCTACGCAAGAACAGCAGTTTACATAAAAACTTGAAATAACATGAACAGAACGTGATAATTATGTTCGCAATTTTGCCACATAAATAGTTCGAAAGATGTAATTGTCTGTGGCCTCGGCGGGGCACATGCCAAATTTACCGGCTAAATAGCCTTTTTTCAAGTTTAGAATGGTAAAAATTTTCCACAGGGGCCGTGACCATTGAAGTTTATACAAAAATATCCAAGGGTTATGTGAGTTAATACGTGAGACGGTAATTGTATGTAAACATTTTAGCACATAATCTATTCTGTCACCGTAGTAACTGTGGGGATTTCCCTTAATGAGGAGGCTGAGCTCGACCCCTGTAGAGAGATGTCATGTCTGGTCCATTACCACTGGCCAATAATTGGTGCCTTGTACTTTAAACCACTTTGCCCAGCGGCTCTCAACATATTTTGATTTTTGTCACCCGTTATCATGAGTCATCAAGTTACGATATAGGTAGTTTTTAATTTTTACAAGCTGCTTCCTGCAGTTTCACTGACGTTGAGAAGAGAGAATCATATCTACTTTCCACCCCACCAATCAGTAGACGTCAGTCGATGAAAAAAGAGAGGGTAAGAAGTTTTTTTTTTCAATTCTCTTTTACCACGTTTCGTTAGTTTCAAGAAATGTTTTGTCAATTTTTTGTTTCAACATACTTATGACAAAAATTGGCAATTTTGTTCCTAGGAGGTCTACGGACTTCCTTGATGGCTATAAACCTTCCTTTGAATAATTCAATTTTTTTGCGAAAATCTCATGTAAATCCGTCCAGCAGCTCTAAATTGATAGCGTTTCCAACAGTTTTTAGCCCTTAGTATTTTATAGTAATAATTATTTATAGATAGAGATATCACAAGAAAAATTAATAATTGTTTTAAACCCTTTTTGTTGACTCAAGTAAGATCCGATGAAAAAAAAGAAACAAAACAGAATGAGAAAGAGAGAATCATATTTATCTCACCAACAAGTATATGCCAGACGATAAAAAAAGAGAAAGAGAAAGTTTGTTTTCAATTTTCTTTTACTTCCTTTTGTTGGTATCAAAAAATGTTTATCCGTTTTATGTTTTTCCATATTTTTTGTAAAAATTAATAACTTCGCCCCTAGAAGGGCTACAGACCTCCTTGGAGGCTATAAACCTCTCTTGGAATGGCACAACTTTTTTTCAAAGGTCGTGCAAATCTATCGAGTAGTTTTAGATTGATAGTGTTTCCACAACAGTTTTCAGCCTTTAGTATTTTGTAATATGCAGAGAAGAGATACGTATCGCCTAAATTTTGTTTTCACGGTTTTGATAAAGCTACAAAACAGACAGGACTGAAATTTTCACGAGAGATAGTCCTTATATAAGAGCAGGTCTGAAAGAAGTTTGGTGCCGATTGGTTGTGTATTTTTGCAAAAAATCCGAAAAACAAAGCATTCCTGGAGAAGTGGTTTTTGAGAAAACCACGAAAATAATCGGAACAAAATTTCCACGTTAGTTAGCCCTCATTTAGATGTAAGTCTGTTAGAAGTTTGATACTTTATTAGTTCAGTAGTTTCCATGAAAATTGAAAGAGAACAAATTACTGGAGAAAATTTTTAATTCTCGGTTTTGGGAAAACTAGGAAAGGCCTAGGGCAGAAATTTTCGCGTAAAGTAGTCCTCATATAGAAACTGGTTTGAAAGAAGTGTCTGTAATTCCCATTGTTTCTGTAGTTTGGAAGAAATGACAAAAAGAGTTTTCTAGCGATGCTGCGCTAGAGTTTTTTTCAGTTGTAATCGACTCTTTTTTTTCTCACAACCAAAATTCCCAAATTTGATAACAGATTTTTTAACTGCACTATGCATACTTAGTATTTTCAACTTGGAATTCGATACTACACATCGTACGCATCCAACAGAATCAGGATTTGGCTATGATCAGTATACGGATTCCGAGACACAAATAAGACCCACTGTACGATAAGTACCTAATTATTAATATCTTCGATGGGAGAGTACGTCGAGGTAAAGAAAAAATAATGCTTTTTCCATTGAAGAAATAAAGCGCGATATCCGTGTATTTTGATTTTAAGCCTAAGGTTCTCGAAGAAGTGAGCAAATACTTCACATATTCGGGTACTAGGCACTTAATTATACACTGACAATTTTTTCGAATAAGTACCTACCCTTTATTGCATTGGTGCTTCTGTTGTGAATTTATAAAATGTGACGATATTCACATTGGCATGTTATCGAGAATAGAGGAATTCAGAATTAAAATAAAAATAACATAAAATGGAGAAAACAAAACGACTTCCATTCCAACAGAAATTGAAGTAGGAACGTTAAAATGCCAGAGTCCAGACTAATATTGGAGGTACCTACCACGTTAAATCTGCTCGACGTCAATTCGGATAAAAATTACCGAAAATTAAGCCGAAAATTAGACGTGTGAAAGATGGGTGGCGGCGGCGGGGGTTGGTGGCATCGAGGAAATAAATTTCACTTATTCGATAAAGCGATCGATTTTGCGCCGTCATTTAATTAATGGTGACATAATTGATACGAAACACAGGAATTGAAAATACTCCTAAGGGTTCGTATTTTGCGAATTAACCATTAATGCAACTTTTGCCGTCATTAATTATGCATTTTATGTTCGTGAATACCCTAAAGGGGGTGGCACGTACGAATAACTAAAACTTTAATTTCCACTTCAGTTCTTCTCCGGCTCACGATAATTGTTTTTTTCTTTTTTTCTTCGGCTTCCTGGATCGGTTATGGTGTTAACACGTTCGTTAAAAACAATAAATTAAAATAGAAATTAAATCATTTTTTTCGTCGAATAATGAATTTGGCTAATCTTTTTTTTTGTTTTGACATCGAACTCACGTACAAATGTTTGCCTTTGAGGCATTCCCTTTGAAGGTGGAATACTTTCGACGTTCGTTAAAATTGTTAATTACGTCGTAATGATGCGTGTAAGTTAGTCTGGAATGTTTTTTTTTTTTTTGGTTTGTTACCAACGAAATTATGAAGTCGAATTTGAATAAATTTTGCAAAAGGAAATTGGCATCGCAAACCTAATGAATTGTGATCCTATTCAAGAATAATAAAGTTCAACGTTGGGAGTACGTGTAAGTACTGCATTAATATTAATAAATACGTTTTCCATAAAAACGTAGCTAGCCGTTGGGTAAGTCTGCCTAAGTGCGCGAAGGTTTCCGAAGTTATTTTCAGTATTATTTTGGATAATTTCTCGTCGTCTACTCCAAAAGTGCTTCGATTTGAATATTCATACGATAGAGATTAAATTAAAACTAAATCCTCTGTTGGTGGAAAATATGCAATTTGCATTAAACTTGTGCCATTTTGAACTTTACATATACGTTTTTATTGACATGTAGGATAAAAGTAATAAAGAAAACACTAGCGCAGCAGGCCGCGCTAGAAAATGTAGGTATAAATAAATAAAAAAATGAATAAATAAATAAAAACTGAAAACATGAATGAATAAATACGATTAGAAAAATCAAAATATAAAAAGTATTTGAGAAAATTCTGGGTGAAGTTTATGTTTGAAATGAAGTGTCAACAAAATTCATAACGAAGTTAAACAATAAAATTAAATGCGAAGTTATAAAAAACATTGATAAGTACGCAAGTTATTAAGTGGTAGCTTAGCAAATAAAATAGAGGCAAACCTCCTTTCGATCAGCTTTTTTTGGATCATCTCGAATTTATCTTCTTTTCTTAGCAATAGTTCAAGATTTTTTTAAATCACCTCTACGAATGGACCTTCTCGTCGATTAATGGAATATAATATATTCGAAATTTGTATCAAATTTCGCGAATATTGGTTGAAAATTACGCGTTTTAGAATGATTTAAGCCATAATAATGAATCATAATAGGATGTAATGGACGAACCATAAAACTGATCCCGACCAAAAACCATAGGGTTCTTCTTTAGGTAGATACAAATATGTGTACCAAATTTCAAGACGATTGGATGAAAATTGAGACCTATATCGATTTCAACGTAAATGTGTATATATATATATATATGTGTGTGTGTGTATATATATAATATTATATACCTATACATATGTATATGTATACTTACATGAATTTTAGCTAAAAGTGGTAAATTTTCTTGGGGTCATGAGATGAAAACCGAACCTACCGTCACCTCTGTGTCTTGATGCAAGATCAATTTTAATATGTAAATTTTCTTCGAAATCATGCATAAAAACGAATTTATATTCCTTGCTTTTTGTGGTTTTTGTTCTGTCATGAGTTCGTACCACCGATTCAAAATTAATATTTTATGTAGCTGTTGAAAAGGTCGAATATTAAGAAATGAATAATATATTGCATATTTAACGATGGAAGAGTACCAAATTATTGAAAAAATATTTCTCACCAATCAGACCCAACAGAATTGTTTTTTGACCCTTGTAAAACACCATACCTATCATCTTAAAAATTCTTCTCCTATAATCTTAAACATTGGAAACTTAAATGCGTTCGTTATAATATGTCTGTAAGTGCCTAATGAGGTAGTCAATAACAATATTGTGGTATAAGAATTAAATCACTAGGTACTTATCTTAGCTGCTTAGAAAGTGATTGACGAGTTACTATTACAATTTAAAACAAAAAGTCTATCCGATAAATTTCTGTCATAAGAGAAAGTAATTGTAAATTGTGCATAGATTCGTTGTTAGTACCTGACGTTTAAAACTGCTTTTAGTGAATTTTACGTTAAATTTCTGGTAAATATGTAGAACATGTAAAATTCGTATGATTTATACGTTAAAAATTACATCATTTAATATTTTTATTTAACACAAATTTCATAAAAATGTTCTAAAAGCAGCTGTCTTTTAAAATTCATATAAAATCTACAATGTGGTACTTTATCTCTGAATAAAACTTTTTTTTATTGATGACTTTCTACTGAAACTATTTATGAACTTAATTTGTGGGTGAGCCAGCATAGGCCATAACCTATCCATAATTTTTCTCGATTCACCTAAAAATTTTACGATGAAAAAAAAAAATGGTCACCCTACAGAAAATTTCCAATGTGCAGGTTACCGAGTAATTACAGAGTAAATTTTAAATTTATTCCAGTCCCTAGACCTACATCTTACTGCAATAATTATAAAAGAATTATTTTTCTCTTTTTAGCGCATTTTTATACCTTTTTTGAAGAAATTATTAACTTACCATAATGCTTTTTCGTTTCATTTCAGTTCTAGTAGATTTTATTGGACATACTTATTTTAAAATATATATTTTTTTTTTTAGAGCATTTTTATTCGTTTTTTTATTTTTTGAAGGTGGTTAGATTTTTCGATGAAAAAATTTTTTTCAATAATTTTTCGTTTTTAGCGTTAGCGGCTATATTACTTCAACACTGACAGTTTTTTATGTACCTAAAGATAACTCATAAACTACTTCATCGATTCTAAGAAAATTATAAGGGAATTAATATGGGATCATCATCATCTATAATTTAAAAAGCAAGTTTATTGAAATCAGTACCCAGATTGAGAAGACATGCTGGAACAAACAAAAACAAAATTAAAAAAACGTATAGTTATAACTACGGATTGAATTGATAACCCCTTATTTTTTTTTATTTTTTTTTTTGAAGTTGGTTAAAAAATAATTTTATTGCTAGTCTGCTGACTTTTGGGCTTACTATTTGGTTAGCCTCAAATTATCCTCTTTTCTGGGAAAATTATAAAATAATCATTCTGTTGTAATATTACAAAATCATACTTTCTCAGTTATTCTAAATTAGTCATTTATAATGTGTGATTCTGTGCCATTTTGCACATCGTTCATTCTGTGTTTTTAATACGATAATAATTTGTCTTGTAACCATGGTTGTGTACACGTCATATGTGTTAAATAGATCGTTTTATGATCGTGAATAATGAGTTAAACTCATTTCAAGTCGTTTACGTATTTTAAATCATTTTTTAACTAATTCATCCAATGTTTGCTGGGTTCTGTTTGATGTCATCAACGTTCAATACGAAGACTTAATTCTCACACATTCTCATCATCATCAGTAAAATTTTTCTTTAAGTATAATTTTTCTGTCAAATTTTAACGTACTTCTTTATTGTTTTCTTTCTTTCAATAATGGCCTCGTTCAAATATTGGCGGTTTTTCAGGTTTTATTATTTTTATTGTTTGTGTAGATAGGTACATGTTTATGTGCAGGATGTAACTCTTGCATCTGGTGTACTTATTAGAATTTTACTCGTTCAATTTACAGCTGTAAAACTACGTTGTGTAGTATTTTTAGGATAATATTAATTATCGTTTTTTCCCTGTTAATTTTCATATTACTGTATCGTGACGTTTATTCTTATTTGTATAGTCTTATTCACAGCGATGGATTAAGACGAGAAAGTGAAATATCGAGCATCTCGTAGTTTTTAAGTTCGCCCATAACGTTCCGAGTTTTTTGTGCGCTTAATTAATGACTGCAAAGCTACCGAAAAATGCTTTTCATTTCTTGCTTCTTTCTGCACCTTATTTTTTTGCGAACATTATAGAAGGTTGCTTAATTCAAATCACGTAGTTAGTTGAATTTAGTAGCTCGCATTCTTCGATGAGTGCTCAGTAGATATACCCCATAGATTGCCTGTTTCAACTTTCCAAATTAATTTCTGTAAATTTCAAAAATAAGTTTGAGCAAAAATGTTTTGTGAATTTCAGAAAAATAAAATCGAGAAATGGAAGTCGGTAATATAATGAGTACCTATAGACGTATACCAATCTTAAAACTGTTGGAATATTTAGAGTTTTTTTAGAGATATAGAAAACCCTGTTTCGCCTTTGATTCCATATAGCGAAACCGGTCAATCGTATTGAATCTACTCAATGCCCTTGTCTTCGAATTTGATATTTGATATTATGCTCCTCTTTGTATATTCAATTCTGCATCCATTCTGTTTAGTGAAACGTCAAATTTCTCTAATTGAAAACGAAGATTATATGTATCTGTTTATAGCAGAAATGGGAATGAAGTACCTATGTGAATAAACCTGAGAAGGAGAATTCAACTCAACATTGTTGGATTTTCTATTTCGATGCAGTAGACCTAAGTATGCTGTGACCTCGAATTACCTTAAGTCAATGTAAAATTCTTCAAATTTTGCTATGAAACTAACTGAAAGATTTATTGCAAGAAATTCATTACCTGATAACCGAAAATGAAATTCTGTACCTCCCGAATCTGTCTAGAGTTGGTCTACGAATTGAGTGTGCCCTCAAGAACATGAATGTTGCTTTCGACGAAAACAAAACACACACACACACACACACACACACACACACACACACACACACACTCGCATCCAGCTCCAGAGGCTGTCCAGTATTATCAAAAAACAATTTATTGATACGATCGAAATTATCATGCAGGAAATAAAACTCGACCCTTTTATTCGAAATTTTTTAAACACTCAGCCCTTGGGGTTGAATGAATTTCAAGGTTCTGTCGCGAGACTGTCAATATATTTTCACGTAATTATGCCCATGCTATGCTTATTCAGTGTGACGTGTACTAACTTCAATTTCCTGCTTTTGATTTTGTGCTTTTCAGATGGTTACCAGAACAAAAAAAATATTTGTAGGTGGACTATCTGCCACGACGTCATTAGAAGATGTAAAAAATTATTTCGAACAGTTTGGCTCGGTAAGTCAAATATTTTTACTTTCCAATGTTTAATTTCAAATTTAATTATTTACCAGAAAATTGTACGATTTTCAAGATACTACGAATAGAATTTCGATTTGCCGATATTTCGATTATCCAAGCAAAAAAATTTGTCCAGTCCTTCCCGGTTATCTTATTTTTGTTTTCTTATTATAAATTACACCTTATAGAAACAAAAACAATTTTTATCGACTAATTATTTTAAAACTTGAATTTATTGTTTGCCAAAAGTATGATTTTTTTTTTTGTATTTATTTTAGTTTTTATACTTTTACTAGTGAGTACCCAATGCTGCAAGGCATCAATAATTTACACAGAACTACATAAATGCGTCAGAATTGTCAATTAACCAGGTGCATGGTATGATATGAAAAAAAGAAAAAAAAAATATTTCAAGTCAGACTCGAATATATGTTACATAAGTGACTTTTATAAATAAGATACTTAATATTCATGTTTGAGTTGCTGTATTATTCACTTGTTTACAAATTTGAACTAACTTTTCCCTTTTTCACACATTAAAAACCATATTATCTATTAACTCATTTTTTTCATTAGGTATCCGACCTCCTTCTCCCCAGTTAACTTGGATAGTCACGATTCTACTGTATACCAGTCGAGTTTCCTATTTTTAGGACTTTGACTTTATTTGCCGGAAATAATGGGCGTGCGTTTGAACAATGATATATTCATATGGTATACGCATTGTATATGGAGTACACTTTCAAAAACTTTATAAAAACTTTATGGTACACAGAGTATTACTCTCAAAATATTGCATACTAAAAAACATTCACAAGTCATACACTCTTCATTATTTTTATTTAGTTAAAAAACTGTCTGCTTGTTGATAAACAATGCTCATTTTTATTCACTATTAGTTTGAAGCTAGCTTTTCTTATTGACTAATAGAGTGACTTCATTTCAAGTGCAATGTGCGAGAACCATACACTAAACTATGGTTCAGAGACTCACATAATCGGAATCAAAAGCACCCTTTTATTGTGGGAAAAAACAATAATTAGGGAGAAGAAAAACCTTTGTAATATGAGAAATTTTTTTTTTTTAAGAAATTTGAACATGTAAAATCTCAGTGCCATGTTAATAACAGATGAAAAATTTATGTATTTTTGTTATTGGTGAAAGGGACAACCAGAAAGTGAGCATACTCTCAAAAAATTTCAGGAGCACATCACTGCGTTTTAAGTACGCCTATTAATTATAGATATAGTTTTTTTAAATGTTTTGTATGGTTGCTTATACGTATCTACTTGCTAACTTTTCAATGTAATCGTAACTTATGGTGAATCAGCTACATAATATCGAAGTGCCTATTAGTTCTAAGACCTCAAAATAAATAAAATTCGGCATGAAATGTTGGAATTGTTACTTGTGGAAAAAGTACCCCATCCTTCGATCAGTTGGTCAAAAACTAGTAAGCAACCCTCTTATTAGCAGTGTTTTGATAATTTTGATTTGTGAAGTACTTAACATTCTGTCCTGGTTTCAATGGGCCTGTAAATTTTTGAAATAGATTTTTGTCTATCTTGAAAAATTTACCTCAAAAAGTTAAAGATAAGTATTGAAGATAATCTCTTGATATAAGCATTTGAAAACTGTTTACCACTTTAAATCGTTCTTTTACTAATCTCAAGTTGATAATTCGAACGATATTACTCGATTTTGTGGTATGTGACCCTGGGTAGTGTAATCTTACCATAGCAATGCCAACACATTTTTAGAATACTTAATTAAATTGTCCGAGTATAATGATTTTTGTCCAAACCTGCGCGGCTAGCCAGGTATTGTTCTTTGACCAGCTTTGTATCATACTCAAATTTTATAAAAGAAAACCAAATTAGCCGAGTGCTTTAAAAACCGAGTGTGCAAAAACCGAGTGAATATTCATCGAAGAGAAAATAAATCCAAATTACCTTGTTATTTGTCCGAGTGTGGGCCCAAATGCCCAAGTGAAAAAATCAATCCATTTTCAACAAAGATATTATGTACTGAAAAGTAAATTTGTAGACGACGAAACAAAATAAATGCTACATGAAAGACGTGTATATGCTGTTTGATTGATCTGGCAAGAAGCAGTTCACAGTGTAGGTAAGAATTTTGCCAGTCAATCAACAAAAAAAAAAGAATGTGAAAAAAAAAACCAGTTACAATGGTACTGAGGTACATGCTGGTACTTATTATTTTAGACCACCGAGGGTGAATACAAGGTAGTGACATAGAGGGGGAAATATTAAAAATTCAAAAGAAAGAGAAAAAATTTGAAGATGGTGGGAGGAAAAATGTTTGATACGAACAACCTAGGTTGTAAATGTTAGCCTAACCAAGGCACTCACGGCAAATTTATTTATTATTGGGGAAGTTATTTAATTTTAATTTTGTTTATTGTTTATGAGAAAAGTGTTGGAGGTTGCGAAAAATTTAAAGGATTTGTTTTATGAAGTTTATTTTTATCATGACAGGCCATACCCATTAATTTACCTCAAAAATTTTGCTGAATTTCAAAAAAACTGGTGAATGGTATTGAATCAACTTTATGCTCTTGTCTTCAAATTTGATATTGGATATGCTTTTCGTTGAATGTTTCACTCTGTTATTTTATTCAGTTCTGAATCCATTTTGTTTCGTGAAATATCAAGTTGCACTATGTAGGTTTTGTCGGCTCGGGGAATCGAACCTGGGACCTACATATTCGCCAGCTAAAAGCGGTGAACTTGACCGCACGGCCATCTCACCGCCGACTATAACTGGCAAATATATTTTATATTAGACAAGGTATGGTGGTTCCCACACACTCCCCCCCTAGAGAGACTCAACACGAGTTGAACGACATTAGATGCTGTGGGAGGTTGGGCTGAATCAGAAACGCCTCTTATACCTATACACACAGGCTTATACTACCTATACGGGTTCTATTTCCACTATATAGGGCGCCATCTATCGGCGACTCAAGTTAGGAAGGAGAGTTGTGAGTTCCACCATGCACCACTATGGTGCGTGCATGTCCAGCACACGTCAAGGCTCACCAGATGTAGGTTTTGTCGGCTCGGGGAATCGAAACTGGGACCTACATATTTGCCAGCTAAAAGCGGTGAACTTAACCGCACGGCCATCTCACCGCCGACTATAACTGGCGAATGTATTTTATATTAGACAAGGTATGGTGGTTCCCACACACTATTTAAAAACAAAGATTTTAGGTTTCAGCAGAAATGGGAATGAAGTGGGTATAGTAATTTTCAAGGTTATGATCAACTCATTTTTTTTGAATGAAGAATAAATTCAGCTCCGAATTAATTTATTTTTTGCCAATGATAATGATAAATTCATACAATTAATGATATTAGGGAATAAAAGTTTTTAAAATGCAAAAATGCAGCTATTTACTCTTTTGTAAGTAGGTACAACAAAACAAAAAAAAAAGCCTTAGGAATAGTTGGTAAATGAGGATGTTTTTCCATTTTTATTTATTCAATAAATTATATATAACATTCTTCAAACTGATGCCTCACCTGAGGGTGATTTAAATCAACTGATCATTGTTTGATATTTTTCAGAAGGATCCTACAATTTCCAAACCAACACATGATCCATAAGTGATTCATATCATTGATTTCAGGCTGACAAATCCGTTTTTGCATATTCATTGAACATTGGGGAGGTTAAAAGTTTTTACCTCCTTAGGGTGGTAGAAAAACTATTAATTCCCAGTTTTTGATGTATAAATCATCATCTGCGTGGGTTCATGTCACGTGTGACTGTGTGATCAGTCTTTTCAGTATTTCCAATTATTGATACTAATATTGTTCTCTCGAATTCGAAAAGAGTGTAGAAGTTCCAAAAAATGATAAATTTTGATCATTTGTTGTGTAAAATAGCGTTTGCAACTCGAATAAAAAGCGAGCTGTTGCCACAGAGACATAGGTACAGCTAAAGAAATGTCCAATAGTCTATACTCGCTGCTGTATAAGAATAAATGTCAAAGATGAAAACAGAGCTATCAGAGTTTTATATTCTGCGCATCCAATGCTGCGCGCATTTCTTGAAATTTATTATTGAATTTTTTAAAGACGTCTATTTTCACGTCATTAGAGTGCCACCCGACGTATGCGCAGTAATACATATCCTGATTAGAAACATTTCATCCTTGACATATTTTTGATAGGCTTGCTGGAGATCTCTTTAGTTGTATATCTCAGGCTATTACACCTTGGCTCACACTGCAAATTTTCACATGTATTTGTAATAGCTCACTTTTCATCCTTGGTGCATAATATACCATTAATAATACATTTAAAATTGGTACAGTAGGTTAATATTTTGAACTAAAAACCCAATATAAACATATTAACAAAATTTACATCCACTTTGAAAAATCCTATTTACGGCACTGCTGAATAACGTCGGCCTACGAGTTATAGTGTAAAATATGATAAATTTAAAAATCATATGAAGTCGTAATGGAAAGACGTGTAGTTTGGCAATACATCGGTAACTTAAAAATTAATGTATTCATTTCAGAAAAATTGGAAACAAATAATAAGTCATTAGCTCTGTTTGATAGTATTACACTAACTTACACCATCCTATACCGGTAGGGATATTCCACAAATATTTAAGTAAAACTTGGCACAAAGTTATATAAAATTCCTACATTCGTGGAACCACCCTCTCAGTGTAGGTTGATTTAAGTTGGTGTAGTCCTATTAAACAATGCCATTAACGTGCCAAGGAGTATTAAAACAAGTTACTCGACTACAAAACGAAAACACACACAGCCAACAAACTGCGTTCAAAGTTCAAACTAGAATGATATCCTACCATTTCGTACTCGCCGCACAGCAGAAGGGTATAAAGGAGGTGGAGAGAAACTCATTCCAGAAAGTGAACGAATTGCTCAGATTTGAAAGATTGTAAATCAGTAGAAAATCGAAACAAAATTCGATGAATTAAAAGTACACAGAGTGAAAAAGGGAAAGGGAAGAGTCGAGAAGATTGAGAATTTCAGTCGTTCGCGACATTAAATCGACGTTTGGGTTTTATGATCGATGAGGAAATACACTATTTTTCCAACCTACCCTCTCAAAACCAAGTACCTCGTCCACCCCCTACGATGCCTTTATTGGCTGTCGCGATGATACGTCGAAAAATTTTCCTTCTAAAAATGAAAAAGTTTAATGAATTGTACGCAGTGGGACTTGACAGCCTGTGGTGGGGATGGGGGGTTTCCGAAGTGTCGCTTTATTATTGTGGTGCTTTGATAAATTGTCTGCTTTTTTTTTTCTTCTCATCCCCTTCGCCGGCTCTCACAGCGTATCCTCGCTTCTAAAACCATTCCGTCTTAGCAACAGAAAGGTAGAACTGCTTTCGTCTGAAAATCAATGCTCCGCACGAGCGAAACTTGACCAAAGAATTTTATAATTTAGCCGCTGACGAAGAGATACGATGACCTTGAACGAGTTGGAAGCAATTTTCTGTGCACAATTAAGGGTGATCAGAGGTTCGGTGTACTGTATATCGATGTTCCATTGGAACAAAACCGTCACCATTCAATATTTTTTGAGGAAACCCAGTTTGGAAGCGTTGCCAAACTTTCAAAGTCACACGAAACCTAAACTTGGTTTTTTTTGAGTCAGTTAATCTGTATACGTATAAAATTGTCCACTCAAATATTAAGAAAAAAAAACAAAAAAAAAAAAACAATTAGCACACAAACTTTAACTACGTATGGTTATTGTGTAGTTATCTCAGAGTAACGTACCAAAGGTTTCACCATTTAGGCCTCTTGAAATTTTGGGGAGGAGATGTTTATTCTTCAAAATTCAGTATTTCACCTTTTTCTCCGCAAATTTACATATTTTTGATAAAACTATTTTTGTAATAAATTATTCAGCATAAAATTTCTTACAAAGAATTGTCCGATGCCCCCTTCCTCTCCAGAGAGTCTTGCAAACACACATCATTCAGTGAATATGTTCAATAGCATTATAATTATACAAACTAAAACTCGTAATTATCATAATATTTGAATAGGTAATTAGTGAACCCAATATATATTTTGTACCCATCCGCCCCCATTCCATTAACCCCTTATCATCCCTTCCGCCTTCACAGTTTTTCTAGTTAATCAGTGAAAAGTGAAAAATGATGAGGTCAAAAACACCAATTTTTTTTTTTATCGATTCGAAACCTAAAATCTAATGTATAAAAATTTCTCAGCTAAAAGAAGCACGTTATTCAAAGATAACAATATTCACCCTAGCATTTACCAAAAACAAAACAAAACAAAAAACTGGCGAGTGATTTATTACTTTTCGACGACTGAATCGTATAATTTTCCTCACATTTCGTCCAGGCATCGTTTGTAATTTACATTTAAATCGCAAACGTGGCGCATTCAAAGTAAGTAATCGTTGTGTCCTCTTGGAAAACGAAAAACAGAAAATACCAAAAAAAAAAAGAAAAAAAAAGACCACTCGAAGGGGACACTTTCCATAAAAAAAACAAAAATACAAAAAAAAAGTCTATAAAAACAATTCTTCGTTTTTTTTTGTTTTTTTTTTTTTGGGGGGGGGGTTTGTTTCGTCGATGAAAGCTCGATTTTAATTTTGAAAAACTAATTTCGAGACGAAAGAATCAAGAGTACCAAAAAATAAAGAAAAAAAAAGAAAAAAAACTAGAAAATCTTTTAGTAGTACAAGATTAATTCGTTTTCGACGGACGTTTTTATTGGTATTCTAATGACGATGTTTTTCATGTCAAGCACTTTTCATGGTGCGACGACGAATATATTTGTGTGCTAGGTATAAAAGGATGTGCTTTCAAAAATCGTTTTCTGAAAATGTTAATTCTTGACATTTTTGAGCGCCGAGACGAAAACACGATAAACTCGGGATGGCTGTGTATGTATTTAGTGGGAAAAACACTCAACAAAATAGCAAAATGCTGATTGCACAATATTTTTGTACCTACTAAATGGAGGACTGTTGCACGGTATATAGCAAAAAAAAAAAAATTATCCAAATTTTGTTAGCTAAACCTCTCGTGTCCAACCCATAATTTTCACTTTTGAAATGCCTTTTTTCACTTCCGTATGTAGTCAATTCGAAGGTCGCGAAAAGGGTTTGGTACATATTATGATTTTAAAGGCCAATAGAGTATAAATTTTTGTCGTTAGGTAATATCTGAAAAACCTACCTATTGAAATATTAAATATCAGGTATACCTACTTCTACCAGGTTGGAATTTGATTGTGAATATTGTGATTGCATGATACTGCAGCTGGTTTTTATGAAGACGTTGACTGGTAATTTGAATGATGGCCTTGACATTTATTTAATTCACATTAGTTGAAATCAAAAACAGATACTAAAACATTTCTTCGTGATCCTTACCAGTATTATTATTTAAAAATGTTGGACAGCCGAGAATGTCACTGCAAAAGAGTATTAAGTAGGTACCTATAATTCATCGTTCTCCGTTGACACTTGAAATCTATGTTTTAAATGAATCATTGTAACCTAATCACACTCGATTGGTTCAATAAATTTTTCTGTAAAATATTTTAAATGAAAGGTGTCTATCCTTGGATGGTTTCTACCAAGTTTCGTTTCAAAATCTCCAATTCGAGAGCTGGAATTGATGTTCGAAAGTTCCGTTTCTTAATCTGTTCTTTTCAAAGTTACCTACCTAATTCTTAATTCTAATTCATGGTTTTATGCATATAGTTCAGTGTCTGTTTTGAGTTGTGAAAACTCAAAAAAATAAAGTGTTGTAATTAAGTTCGAATGTTTTCACTGAATGTTCTAGTTTTAGATAAGTTCTGTTGAAGGTTAGTATCTCGCACCTGCCCGACAGCAGTAAATTAATACTTCAATAAAATATTTTAGTTTATAAGACTGTACAGTTTTTAGGTACCTCAAACTCGAAATTTTACAGGCCAGTTTTTGTCTCTATTACATTACTTATTTTTCATAATTGAGTTAGACCCACACATCCATAATTCGAAGTACCTAGTAATGAATATAAACGTTTTGCTTTTACATAATAAGATATAATGAAGTTGATATTAATACAGTTCATTCGTTTATTTACGATATAATTATTTTCCCTTGAATATTGATTACAGTTTGAGTTCAGAATACTCAAAAAGTATTATTTTTTATTGATAAATTTGTTACGAAATGGAAAACCAGGTCATGAATCTCAACCGATTGGGACTTCGAGACCGGTGCTTCAAACTGGAACAATATATTTTATTCTATATGCGATGAACATGACAAAAAAAAAGTGATGTAGGTACTTACGTTTTCTCACCCAGTTTTAATACAAGCGAGTTCCCAGTTCAAACCTAAAGGTTTAAAACTGTTGTTCTATCTGGACAAGTATGATAATCTTTTTCAAGAACTAATTCAGCACTTTTTTAAAAACATCATTCCGTTACAAAATAGCAAATACGTGCATAATATTTTTGTAATTTCTACTAATAACAATATTTCTATTCAGCGAATTTTTTCGATGAACCATTGATTTTGGTACATAGAGGTTCTACTGTAATTATACTGCAATGATAAGTAGATTAGAAATACCGAGAATTAAATAAAATTTTCTGTATCATAAATTCCAAAATATATTCGAATTAATTTGGTTTCTATAGAGGGTGAGAAATCGTGAAGTGGAAGATCAGTTTTTTTCAAAATTAAATTTTTGGCAGTTTTGCTAAAATGGTGAATAAATATACAAAATCAGGGATCACATTTTATTATATTATACGTAGATTGTTCCACGATTTCATAATAAAATATGAATAACTCCTCTATACCTCTCATGATTTTCTTTCATTAAAGAATCCACAAAAATTTTTGTTAATATTTAGACTAAAATTAATGCCAACTTATTCTCATTCCATAAAGTCACGAAACCGAATAAAATAATTCGTATTTCTCAACATCTATAGGGTAAAGGCAGTAGTTCGTGACACTGCATAGGTTTGCGACACTTTTCACCTAAATACATAAAAATTAAGGTTAGGTATTGCTGTAGTAATGTAGGATGTTCAGCATTTGTTAAGACGCCTTCTATCTTCTTATTTTGAAAACATCACATACGCATATAAAACATTAAATATTCACATTTTTGAGGAGTCAAAAATTATCACCGTTTCTAATTGCCTACTTCTGTTGATGATTTCTAAAAAAAGTGATAAATCATGGTCCAGTAATTAATTTTAATGACTAATGAATTATTTTTATACAAAGAAAAACCCTGAGGGATAAGTAAAAACATGTCTTTTATATAAAATAATAAGTTTAATTTTTTATTTTGATTTCTGTTGCAAACTAGTGGAAGAACAAAAAGTCAGTGAATTAGAATGCGACACCTGAGTTTTTAGCCATTCTTAGGCTTATAGATATGAATTGTAATGTGTGTTACATTTTAGATGAAACGAATTTTTACTATTCCTCATTAAAGTTTTTTATTTTGTAAATTGAAGTTGGTGTATGTTTTTTTAACAAAAGTATCGCAAACCAATGCAATAATTATTACTATCTAAACAATTCGTGTCACAAACTAAGGATTTGGATTCCATATTGTTTCAGACGTATTAAAAATTATGAAAAAAATAAAATTTATTTCAATACTATACTTAAAATGGATAACAATAGATAGACTTCCCACGGAGTTATTAAATAATTATTTGGTAAAGTTGGTGTAAGTTATTTTGATGGAAGTGTCACAAACTAATGCAGTAACTGTTACTATCTAAACCATTAGTGTCATAAACTAAGGATTTTGATGTTTTTTAGTTTAATTGTTATCAGTTATGAAAATAATGAAATTTAATTCAGTACTGTGTTCGAAATTAACAGTAGATAGATTTCTAGTTCCAAAGAGTCATGAAATAATGCTGTAATTTTTAAACTGATTTTACAGTTGAGCTCCAAAGTTGAAATTTCTGCCTTTACCCGACGTACTTACGGGACAATTCGTGTACGAGGGTTTGGAAGAAAAATGGCGATAACAATATAATGGTAACCAGATCCGTCAACCATTTCGAAAAGCTTTTAAAGCATATTGGAGTATTAGGGTAGTTTTTTTTCCTTCGTACTCTCTCGGCGCTTCTCACTTTTCAAGCCAAAACACAAAAATACAACGACAACGACAACAACAGGGACAGCAAAAAACAAGGAAGGGAAGAAGAAAGCTAAAATGACGACGCAGGTATTCGAGATTTGGAGCTAGATTAGACGAGACACGCGGAAAACGACCCCACAATCGGAATTCATTAACGCATAGCTTAAGCTTATATAGGTATATAGAATCGTACGAAGGGGATGAATGTGGTTTTAAGTGGTACCTGGACCGCTAAGTGCATAAACAATATTCTATCTAACATGCGGTTTCTACGTGTCCTACATGCGCGTGTTTTTTAACCTTGCTCTCCATTCCTATAAATCCTCTCTCGGATGTTTGGCCAAATAAAATTCTACACACACACACATACACACACATATATATATATATATATATATATATATAAAATGATAACATGGGTTTTAATCCTGCAAACTATTTAACGACAGCTCCTCCCTCCTTGCAAAAAAAAATAAATAAATAAATAAATAAAATCACCAACGACCAATAAATTTAGCGATAATTACGTGGCATAAAAAATTTAGTAATATTACAATCAGATGATGGAGGTGCAAAAAAACAGAACGAAAAAAACCAACCTGCTCGTAGGAAAATTATATGGTGGAGAGAAAAATCGAACTTAAATGTAAATTATATGAAGCGGGGCGTAACATAGCACTTTCGTTAAAAAGTTGATAAATCGTTTTAACCTTTTCTTCAAACTCTTCCTCTGTAAATTCTCTCTCATTCACTTTTTTGTCTATCTCTCTATAGCTTTACACTCTTTTTCTGTTTAAGACTTTTTTTTTTTTTTTTTTTTTGGTTGCTGCTTTTAGTCGCAAACAACACACCCTTTACCCATACTAGGTACACTTTACGAGCATTTTTTTAAAACTTTTTTTTGCTCCTTTTTATGTGCTACCGTCATGAGATTTAAGTTTGCGTCTTAATGTTGTTGCTCCTTTACGTATAGTTATTTATTATATTACCATTTTCAAAGTGTTTTTGCCTTTCATAATATCTACTTTTTAATTTTTTTTTTTTTTTTTAATGCTAGTATTAGTACTTCTGTACACTCTACTGCATATAAAGTGGAAAAATCAAGGGACGAGGAGATAAACGATCGAATATTTGTGTAAATTTATTACAACTTTTTTTTTACTTTTCTTGTGCCCTATACATAATATTATATTATCGTATCCATGTGATGAAGTCGTTCGTCAGAGATATTAACATAATTATTGTTTAGTGTCTTAATTTTTCATCTGACGTAAATTATTTTACGAATGAATAAGATACTGCTAATGTGAACGAGTGTATGAACTTCTGAGCTATTGAGGGAGAAAGAGGAGGAGTAATTTAAATTGACGAACTGCGAGTATAATGTCTCCAATTCACTGAGGTTCTAAGTACGGCGACTCATTTTCATATGAACGAGGGTCGAGTATTGGCGGGGGGAGCAATCTACGCAGGTGCAATATATAGTTATAGGTATTGAATAAATTTGTGGCGAACTGTGCTCTGATTCGCCACAGGATACCTCAAATTACACAGATTTTGAAGAAAAAACATTGACAAAGGCCGATACGTACGTACCTACTTATGTCATGTGCGAAAATTGGTGATAAGCACAATGTTATTGGTTTTGGTTTTGCAGTCTCGCCTTGATCTTGAAGAAAATGCACGAGTAAGATTAAAATCAATACCTTATGTCTTACTGTAGCAAAACCAAGGTCGAACGAGCCATCTATGCATGAAAAAAATCAAAACCCAGACTAAAACAAAAGGTATTGACGCTGGACCTAGACCAATACCATCTTTGACTACCATGGTATTTGTCTTGTCTATGTTTTGTTCATCAGTCATCACTATTGAACATAATTCGTACACCCCATCGTCACATAGTAGTTTACTTCTGTTGCCAGTAGATAAGTGCGTCGACACAGTGATAACACTCTCCCCTTTTCTCATGTTCATTTTTTGATCTTGTATTTACATAAAATCATTTATACTCTTGATCTAAGTGATAGTTTGGTTCAACGACCATATGAATTATACCAGAAGCAAAATTACGTTGTTTTCAGTGAAGTCGCCATCCCCACTCTATCAAATCGGACCTGCCTTTTGAAATGCATGGGAAATATGATGTTTTACCCGAATTTTTGGTCATAATTATTTTATTTGAAGAGACAGCAATTGTTTTGTAATAGATAAAATTATATAAAAAGCTTTAAGAAATAAAATTAGCTTAAAAACAAGTAGTTTGAGCCATTAGAAGCCAAGAAAATTCATGAATGTGATACAATAGGCTATTGCATCAAATTAGTTTAATTTAATGATAATTCAGTGTTATCTCTAAACTCGACACTAAAGACAGTTAATGATAAGGTTAATAACAGCGAATTCGTGGAGATAAGTACCTAGTTATCATCGGTTCTATCAAAAAGGGTAAAGATGACCAATAACATAAAATTAAATCAATTTGATGCATCATTTCATTATCTTCTTCAATTTTCTTGGCTTCTAATGGCTCAAACTTCTTGTTCTGAAATTCATTTTATTTGTTGAAGCTCTTCTAAAATTTCTTTCATGACAAAAAAAGAGCCATCTGGTTAAATAAGAGAATTATGGTCAAAAATTCGAGTGAAAACGTATATTTCCTATGGTTTTCTAATGAAGGGGGAGCTGGCCTCGCTGTGCATCGGGTAAAACGTAGCTATTTTGCCTCTAGTATTAATTTATATGCTCGTTAGATAGGTTACCATGTTCAAGTGTATTATCTTGATCTGATAACCATAGATAAAAGAAAAATTTCGGCATGAAAAATTCATTATTGTGACAACTATTGTTACTTGCAATGCAATCGACTGGTAAAAAGAAAAAACATTCATTACCTCAAAATAATGCTGGCTACCACCGATATCTCCGTTTTCATGTTGATCCACACTCACCCCAACGACGCTCCTAAATCTGTCTTATGATGTATTTAAGGTAAATTATAGCTTATTACAAAACTAATGGTGCAGACTTACGATGTTCTTAATACTAAATGAAGACTTACAAAGTTTTTATGCCAAAATCCTATATTATAATACGAGCAATAATTGTATGTATGTATGTATCTATGTATGTATCTATATATATTTATGTATGTATGTATGTGTTTAACTGCGAATTATTGTCATAATACGTATAATCATTATTATTACAAAAACTGAGTTTCTTAGATTAGGATACTTTCCTCATGAATTTTCTATTTCAATAGGTACATCTTTTACAGCATTCTCTGCCTTCTCAGGATCCAGTGTTTCATATTTTTGGGTAGTTTTACTTCCGGACATTATTTACAAACAATTAAAGGGTATTTTCAGTATACTTCATGATACTAAAGAAAATTTAATCTACGGTACGCTGGGTTCACCTTCCTACTTGTAATTAACGTAAGGCTATAATTACATTTATTAATTAATCGAAGTGTTTTCGAGTGTTCGTTACTCTCAGTAATTAATTCCTTCCTATTGAACTTTTTTGAAAGACAATGTAAAATTTAAAACCTCTGTTTATTTTGGCTCGGTCACACTTTGTGTATGTCATCAGATTTTTAATTTTTACCAATTTCTGAGAAACATTCCAATAACTTTCGAGTTTCGAACAACAAACTGGATTACAATACCAGCCAAATGTAGTGTCAGGTGTGTGATACATGATTTTATGTGAACGGTTTGTTCAAAAATTAAAGGGAAGTCGGTTTTGTCCATGTTACACGACGTGCTCCATGGTACCTAGGTTTCCTCTATATTATTCTATCTCTTTTTAATTTTATTTTAATTTTGTAAGTAAGTATATAACATTGCTACTGATTTGGATAGGTAAAATTCTCTCAGATCACATCAAGCTACTTATTTTTACAATTAAAGTTTTCCTTCGTAGGTTTCAACCCAAAATTTATCTTTAACCGGTTTTGAAACAAATAATATGATGTCATAGTTTTTGAAAACAAACTGAATTATTATATGTCGTTTACCAGGTTTTGAAAAAAAAAATTTTTTTATTCAGGAATTTTTGAGACAAGAGTGGCCCTTAGTAGGTTTTTAATCTAAAAATAATTGTCGCTGAGTAGCTTTTTACTTCAATCGTGATTTTCAAATCGAGATCAAGGAGGAAAAGAGTAGTTTTTCGCTTAAATTGAAAGCACCATGCGATTCAGCAGGTGCAAAAATAAAATGAATGATACAAATCTCATTTTTTATTGATATGTCACTAAGTAGGTTTTGACACCTCCACAGGCAGGACAATAAAATATCTGGTCTTGATAGCCGACTGCATTCATCTATACCTTCGTTCGGATCCGGATCCCGTGTTCATCGAGACACTTCACTGGATAGGTACGGTTTGGAAAAGTGCCAAATTTCAAGCGGAAACAATATTCGACGCAACAAGACGAAAATATTGAAATGAATTTTCGGAAAACTATAGGAAAATATCCGACAGTTCTGAGTATAATTTCAGGCTCCCCCAACCTGAGAATTTTCGTCAATAAAGAAAATTAAAAAATTTCCGTTCCATGAGCTGTAGATAGTTATACTAGCTACCTATTAGTCGGTACTATGTGCAGCACGCCTAAAATGAGATTGCCAACTGGCGAACGAGTCTGTTGGGAAAAGTATATAATATATACGATATAAGTTTGTAATACCTACCATGTATACTATACAAGATTCTATGTATATAATAAAAATATGTAAGCAGTTACGTTCAAACTGATTAAAATGGATGAACCATATTTTCTTAAGATTTTCTTTATTAAAATATGCGATTTTTTTTTTTGTCGTGTCGTCGCCGTCGTCGTTGTCATGGTGCACTTCATCGGCTGGAGCTGAAACAAAATGATGACTTTTTATTCTGTACTACAGAAAATAAATAACGAAACAAAATGAGAAAAATGTAAATTTGATTTAAGATTCTCAGCGGTTTTACTTGCTTCTTTTTCCACTTTTTTTCTTATTTCTTTATTTTTTTGTTGCATAGTTCACGTTGAGCGAAAAGAACCATAGATTTCACACGTATTCTCGCGATTATCTGATGTTCTGCGTTTGTTTTTTGTTATCATTGAATTATTCATGGAATTTGGGAATTGAGGAGTATAAAAATTTCGTATTATTTATCATTTTTCGCTTATAAATTTCACTATCTGAAACGAGCTTCATTTGTTTAATCATCCCCCCTCTCTACTCTCTTTGTACAATTCCTCTCGTGTAGAGTGATTTCAATTATACTTGCTGGCCTATTCTCTTTTTGTATCCAGATTTTTCTGTTTCAAACTGTTATCTTGCCTCGTCGAACTTTTAATCACTTTCCACAGCTCCATTTATTATGAATCTATTTATCTTAAATTCGTTGAGTGTTCTCTGTGCCTGTGTTCTATTTTCGTTTATTTAAAATCGAGTCTTCGATCGTGATTGTCTCCAACGACGAATTAAGAACAATGCGTTTTCTTTCTCGCTTGTAGGACACTCGTATATGCTCAAGTCCCAAGAAATGGAGAAAACTTTTTTTGAAAATTCCAAAATTCCTGCATAAATCTTTATTGTCAGAAGTTCAGTGAATACCCAATACTTTTCTATCTGTGTTTGTGTCTAAATATGGCCCCATGTGGCAATGAAAATGGCTGCATAATAAGATTGGATGAGTGATGGCTTTGTACCCAGACTATTAATATAATTGTCTTCTAAACAGACTGAATGATAATCAGCGAGATACTAAATTTGATGGAAATATTGGGCGAAGTTCATCAGCAGAACGTCCGAAATAACTAACCAGAATGTTTTCAAAACCATCGGATCTGCAGTCAATTTAGAAATTTGTTTGTACTCGCTGTCTGGTGCTGTAGGCCTATTTGTTAAGAATCCAGTCACATTATTCAAGGATGTCTTTGACATTCGAGAAGATTGATTACATAATTTGTTTTGATAAATGATCGAAAATTATTTGAACTGAATGTGAATTAAGAAACATATAACCCGAAATATTGTAGATTGCCACGAAAAACACAAATATTCTAGATCAGAAGGGAAAAACGTGAATCCGAGCTAGAATACATTGACCACGAGGTTCTGCCTCATTTAGTCCAAAAAATTCCCCGATAAATTGGAGAAGCCTATCATTTCAGAACGACGATTTACTTGACACATAATGTAAATAAAATTATCATTAATAACACATTGTAGGGTGAAGGCAGTAGTTCACGACACTGCATAGGTTTGCGACAATTTCCACCTAAATAATTATGTAAAAATTAAGGTTACTGTCGTAGTAATGTAGGATGTCCAGCATTTGTTGAGACGCCCTCTATCTTCTTATTTTGAAAACATCACGTACACATATAAAATATTCATCATCTGTGTAGAAAAAAACATGAAATATTCACTTTTTTGAGGAATTAAAAATTATCACCGTTTCTGACTGTGCCTACTTCAGTTGATGATTTCCAAAAAATTGATAAATTATGGTCCAGCAATTGATTTGAATGACTTAAGAATTACTGTTATGAAAAGAGAAACACTAACGGGTGGATAAAAGCATGTATTTCATATGAAATAATAAATTTTCATGTATTATTTTGACTTAAACCTAACTAATACCTCACATTTGTCATTTCATTAGTTTGCAACAAAAGTGTTGCAAACTAGTGTAAGAAGAAATAGTAAATGAATTAGATTCTGACACTTGATTTTTTAGCCAATCTTAGGCTTATGTATTGTTGCCAAATATGAACTGTAATGTCTGCTATATTTTAGATGAAATAAACCTTCAGTATTCCCCAATAAAGCTTTTTATATTGCAAAGTGAAGTTGGTGTATGTTTTTATAACAAAAGTGTTGCAAACTAGTGCAATAACTGTAACAAACTAAACAGTTAGGTTCACAAACCAAGGCAAACTAAGGATTTTGATGCTATATTGTTTCATTATTAAAAATTATGAAAATAATGAAATGTAGTTCAATACTATACTGAAAATAGATAGAAATAGATAGATTTCCCATTCCAAAGAGCTATTTAATAGTAAAGTAGGTGTAGATTATGTAGATGGGAGTGTCACAAACTAATGCAGCAACTGTTATTATCTAAACCATTAGTGTCACAGGATTTTGTTGTTTTTTAGTTTCAATGTTATCAGTTACAAAAATAATTAACTTTAATTCAATACTATATGTTTATAATTAATAGTAGATAGATTTCTGGTTCCAAGGGAGTCATGAAACAACGCTGTACCGTTAAAAAAAATTTTACAATTGAGCTCTAAAGTTGAAATTTCTGTTAAAGTGTCGACAAACTACTGCCTTTGCTCTAATTACTAGTTATTCACTAGAATTCTTTATCACTAGTGGTCACCAATGGTGGTTTGACAGCCATTGATCAAATAAAATGTATAGCAGTTTTTATGTGTGATAGAAGATGAGATCAACGCAGCCTTTTTCTCATTTAATTATCAAGATCTAAAACTGTTTTGACTTCTTTAGAATTTCACTTACTTTTCACATAAAACAGATCACGAAAAAAAATTGTGATTCTAGTTTGCAGCCAATTTTATTAAAAACAGACTCAAAACAAGTGGGTAATTCATTTTTTTCAACAGCTACTTTAAAAAGAGATGTTTTTATGCCTCTTAACTGTATGTAAAGAAGCAGATTTCAACACTATTTTTTAAATCATTTTTCAAGCATGCACACTGTGATCTTTTTTACATTATTAAACATTGCGACTTTCGTTTTCTCATACACATGCGCACTAAGTCTCATCAAATATTACTATACGCTTTAATATAACTTTTTTTTTATACACTATTTTTTTTTTTTATTAATAAAAGTTTCTCTGCTCTGGGGTGGGATTGAACCTCTAACCTCTGCCTTTGAAAACTAGCACCTTAACCACCGCACCACAACTTCTTCTTGAAGGAGATTACGCACCATTTAGACACGTAATCATTCATGAGTGCTATACATATACTCCACTATGGATTTGAATGCACTTGCATCCTCATTCCTCAACTCATTATGTTTACTGCTCGAAAAGAACCATTTATTTCAGACTACCTATCGCTGAGAGAAAAACAATGGTAGGTATACATTACTTCGAAATCATAAATTTCGAGGACAGTATCAAAAATTGCAATGGCTCTAATTCAGAATGGCATTTCTTAATAAATAATAACGCCTCCCCTCCCCCCATTATAGGGTAGCAATAAAACAATTCTAAAGACAATTCTGTAGTCAAGTCCAGTCGACGAATGCGTTAGGTGTGCGTAACCTCTGTGTGAGATGAACACAGAGGGGATAAGTATGGCTTTTTTGGTTCTCCAAATTCGTTACTTGTACTAGAATATCAGATAATAGTTCTTTAATATTGTCGCATTGATTACACAATGTAATATTACTCATCAATAGTAATCTACACATTTTTCAACTAGAGAATAGAACATTCATGATTTCATTATTTAGGCTATATTATAGGTATGCCTGTGTTGAAGTTCACCGGAGTTTGGTGATTTGTCAAAGCCGACAATACCATAAACAGCTACCATCCAATCAAAACACGTTTTTCTGGCAGTTTACCGTCGTCGATTTTTCACTTAGGAAGTTTTTCGTTTTTGCTTTTTGCTTCCTCTTCTTTTTTTCTTTTTTTTTTCTTCTCTCCATCTTTCAACAAAACTTTTCGTATCTTAAACACTGTATATATATATATATATATATATATATGGTAACACAGAGAACCACTAATGATCTAACACTGCGAAATCGTAGATTTTTTTTTGGCAAATTCGTCGGTTGCCAAGTAAAGAGTTTTTGGTGTTTTGTCAGATTAAAATGCGAAATCGGGAAACAGATGGCTGGCAAAAACGACGAAGGCGTGCGTATGCTAACTACCATGAAGGATATTAATGATGGCTATGGTGTGCAATTAACTCGGCGTGAAAAGCCGAATATACCACGTAGTAACAGTAGTTGGTGATAGTATAGTAGCATGTAATGGTGGTAGTGGTAGAATACGATAGCAGCTTGTACAGCCTACCGGCTTTTTAGTGGCACCTATGTACTGTGTGTATTGTATATTATAGCCTACATAAATAGGTATACCCTGTGTATACTGTGTATTACTATATCCTATAACATTTATACAAAATGGGAAAATATCCTGTCAAGAACAGGTTCTTCTACCTTTACTTTTGGGAACTATTCTAGCGCAAACTGACTCGGTTAAAACTTTTGACAAAAAAAAAAAAAAAAAAAAGCCCAAAAAAACCACAACAACAAGAACAAACGTTGAGATTTTACACCACTCCGTTTTCTGATCGAGTTATATTCTGTGAGCGGTGGTTGGAGAGAGAGTGTTAAAGGAGAGATGACCTGTATAATTCATTGGTCTGGTTCTTGAGAAGCACTCCAACAGCTATGATTATTATGATGGTAGTGTTAGTTTATGGAGACCAAACCAATCGGAAACAAACTCCTATCGGACTTGGTGCTACGTGAGAAATACGTTTTATGAAAATTTCAGACTTATCCCTTTCGTAGTTTTATCTAACTGTTACCGCAAAATTTCCTTTAGAAATTTTTTATTTTTCTGTTTTATCGGAAACTATTAAACGAATAGGCATCAAACTTCTTATCAAATTTTTACAACACATATAATTCAGAAAAATTCATCGTGAATATTTCAGCCTCATCCCTTTCGTTGTTTTCTCAAAACCTTGAGCACACAATTTTGACATACATAGATACCTTCGTTACTCACAAATATTTAGAAAAAATTAGGTGAAATTGGGAAAATGGTATCAATAGTTTTCATATGTAATGAAATGGATAATTTTTATCGTTGTTACGCCAAACTTTTTTATAAAGCAATTTTAACGCCACGTTTACAAGCGAACTGTGTAAAAATGAATGAATGGCTGCTCTTATTTAATTAATTAATGAACTACCTACCTACTTACCTACCTACACTAATTACTTTCATATTTAATATATTTAATTCAAATTTATTAATAAATTATTACATTTAAATTTTGAGCCATTTATTATTAATATTTTATAATGAAAAATTTTTAATTATAATTTAGTCTGCATTATATACATTTACCATTTAAAAACTTTTATTTTTAAATATTTTAAACTTTTTATTAGAAAAAATTAAATTACTCACTTAAATTAAAATAGATCATAAATTTATATGTGCGATTTTCTCGTGAACAGGACCAGGTGCGGATGTATAGATAAATACTTTGGTTTTTTTTAACATTCGACTCGCTCTCGTTTTTCTTCATTTTATCAATTTTTTTGATGTGTAAACAAACATCTTAGTGCTTGGTCTAGGGTAGGGACTAAACAAGAATTACGATTGTTAGATTCGTATAACCATAGCTTTTACAATAATAATCCTCATTTGTGTGCGTTATGTGATGTGTGAGTGTGTGGTTGTGTGCTTGTATTGCACATGCACACAACCACACTGTTATTATATTTTCACGTCAGTCCTTCAGGGGTAAAGTCCCAGCGGAAATCATACTTTTTTTTAAGATTTCAAGAGTTTGAACTCCCAAAACCCTCCCCTATATCTGCACCGAAATAGAACATATTATTTAAGATGAATTGGTGGAATGAAAACCATAGTTTCAGTCAGCAGTATCAACTCTTTGTCTTTCAGATTCATGATCTTGTAAATTAGATCTTGGCACAGTTACCAACAGCTACGTTTTCACCAAGCTTTTTAACCAGCCACAATCTGGCTTTTTTAAAAGCTGCGTGTAATATGAACAAACAAAAGCTAGCTTATTTACAATCATGATTTTACAATCTTCAAAAATTTAGCATGGTTTATGTTTTAGATTGTACAGTCTCCCTTTTTTAGAAGCTGAATCGTAGATTTAAAAAAAAGCCTAGTAAAACTTTCGTTACTAAAAATAAAAAAACTAAAAAAAAATCGGAAGTTTAAAAATAGATTCACATAATTTGTTTAAAAAAGATCTATACATTCATTCGACAATCGTTGATTCACCAAATTATCGATAGCATGAAACCAAATACGCTGCAAACGTAGCTAAGGACCTTGGTGATATTAGCACAACTGCAGTGGAGTAGTAATGGGGGTTTTGGGTCAAAACTTCCGAAAATTTTTTATTACCTTACACTTGCTCAAAAAATAATCGTCAATTAGGCTGTCGGTTGAACAAATTTTGTCAAACTCTCCAAAAACTTGTACTTTAGCTACGTCACTGCACAGCTAGGTACTTACAAGGGGAACAACAAGTAATAATAGTGATGATAAAAAACTGTAGTTTACCGAATGGTAATAAAGCAATCCACAGTGTTCTCGTGAAATAATCAACTTCTATACGAGACTGAATCACTGTCTAAAGGTTACTAACCTCATCAACCGGTGTCGAAATCTGAGAACTTAAATTTTCTCGTGAATTTTTTGTTATCCTCTGGAGCACTATAGGCCTACCTCTGTTTTCCAGCTTAAAAATTCCATTTTCATTTGAGATACAGCGTGAAAATTTCACGAATACCCAACGTTTATACGTGTTTTTCATGGTTGAAAATTTGTTTTTCGTACTTAATTGGATTTCGACGTGTAATAATCATGAACGCGCGACGAACGCCTGTACAGATACAGAAAATCCTCCGTAAGGTACAATTGTAATTCTATTATATAGCCTGCGCTCTGTTGGAATAAGTTATTACGTAAATTTTTCCAATAACTCTTGACGAAGAAAGTTCGTCGAATGACTTTCCATACTTTTTTCAAATTATTTGCCTCGAGAAATACACCAACAACGGTACCAGAATTAAAATTTCACGAATGAACAACCCTTTCGTTGGTGTTGAAAATACAAAACAAACAAAATTTTTTTCGGTTTCTTTTCAATGAGATGCGATTTTATTACAAATTGAGCAATGTACGTTTAGAGAATTTTATTGAATTTTTAAAATCACAATTCGCTGGAATACCTAAAGTTCGTCGAGAATTGAATATTTATTTGGCTGGTAGGTAGAGCTGCGATGCAGATTCAAGTATCTCTTTCGATGGACTGAAAATTTGCGTGGAACAGGTTTCCAACCTTGACCTTACGTAAGTTTTATGAAAAATCGTCTTATGGTTCGTTAATAAATTCAAAATAGGTATACTTGGCGATAATTTTTATGTCGTCATTCTGTAAAATTGGATGGTGTGGAAACTTTATTGAGGTTCGTAGGGTTAAAAATGGTGCGAAAGTAAAGCATAGTGCTATAATATTGCAATAAGTTTTTTGAATCCTCTGGAATAAATGTTGTGTGACTAATGAATGGCCAATTCGTAATTTAGTGATCACAATGTAAACTCGTCAAGTCAAGCGAGTACGAAACCTTCATTGGTTTGTTTATGAGTTTATTAGGTGGGTACCTAGGTAGGTATATATATATATATATTTGTTGTAGCAGTATCTAAGTTTATATTAGTGGTCTCTAACCCGTGGCTCCCCAACAATGTGTGGCCTGTGAAAGAATTTACAAATAATGGGGAAATACTTGACCGTCATTTCTTATAATACCCAACTTATGGTGATAAATTTTTTTTATCTTTGGTGTTATAAAATTTGAATTTTTAATTAATAGCTAGTGATTAAACTCTAATTTCTATAATGCGAATCCCTCCATCACGAGGTTCCAAAAAAACCCTCTTTTTGAACATAAAAAAAACCTAAAAATTTTTTTTGCTGGCTCAGTTTGCAAAATTTCTTATTGAATCGGCATAAGACGTTAATGTTGATAAGTTGTTTGTAGCCTTATTGTTTCGTGGCCCTTCAGCTTTCTCCAAAAATGTATTTTGGGCTGTGGGTACAAAAAAGTTGAAAACCACTGCTCTGTATTAATATTCGTTTTACGCACATTTTTATACACTTCTATTTAACTTGCTATGGTTCTTCGTTCACAGCATCTTTCAGCGGATGTAAATTTTATACTTCATAGGATAACTGGATCAAGAATAAAAGTGTAGTACCAAGGAAGACTACCGTGTTTGTTTTGTTTATAATATTTGTTTCGTTTAGTGCTGCAATCGTCATACTGTATACTTTGAGTGTGTGTTAGTGCGCTAGTTTTGTACAACCCTTTACCCTTAATAAAAGCGTATCATTAAAAATTTACGTTTACTTAATTTATTTATGCTGAGTTCTCTTGATAACTTCATAAAATCCCGTAACTTGTACATAATTGTATCAGTTTAATGCAATAGACCGGTTATATGCAAGCACTAAAAACTTTTTATTGCAAATTGCACATTAATGGTACCCCTACACTGCAAGTAACACTCCCAGGAAAGAATAAAAATTCAATAAAATTTGTATACATGATAATTTTTTATATGTCGGCACTGAGTTGGTGACAGTATCTATGCATACCACAACAAATTCTACTTTTGCTTCTTACTTTGTTATTCACAACAAAATTGCACTTTCTATGATTTGTAGCTTTTGTCCTTCATGAATCACCAATATTTAAATTAAAAGATAAATTTTGTGTACATACTCATATTAAAAATAATTATTGCTTACAAAAGTTAAATTTAATGGAAATACTAAAGAAGTTCTGATCAGAGACATACAGCTAAAGAGATGTCCAACGCCCCATGTGTGCTTTGGTTTAAAAATTCATGAAAGAAAGAAAATAAACTGCTAGAGTTATACATTCTGCGCAGTCAAAGCCTCACATATTCTATAATGAAAACAGACATCTCCATACTAATGCACACACACTATCAAGCTACGACACATGCACAGTAACAAATACTGGAATTTTAAACATTTTATAACATTCTATCTTTGACAAGTTTTTAATTGGGTTTTGGACATTTCTTTAGCTATATGTCTCTA
This sequence comes from Ericerus pela, assembly GCA_011428145.1. Taxonomy (NCBI): domain Eukaryota; kingdom Metazoa; phylum Arthropoda; class Insecta; order Hemiptera; family Coccidae; genus Ericerus; species Ericerus pela. The sequence continues at coordinate 756,477 of WOFM01000008.1, forward strand.
TGTTCTGACGTACTTTAAATAACTGTAAAATATCGAACTTAAAACACAAATTAAATCAGTGAAAGAAATGTTCAATAAAGAAAATTAATAAATTTATGAACTTCATAATTGCCAAATTAAATTTCATACATGATTTTTGAGGATATGAAAGGACCCATGTGAAAAGAATGGCATCTTGAATGGAAGTGCCAAGAAAGTTGCAAAAAGTAGAGCAATTAAGACATGACAAAGTTGTCTGTGGGCAGCCAGTACTTGGTATACTTTTTTCTTTAATGTAACTGCTTTTAAAATGAAAATTAAAGAAAATTGAACATATTAATATAAATAAAGAAAGGTAAAAATAAGTTACACATGCTACAATGTAGTCTAGTACCTAGCTTGCCTCATACATAATATGTTTTGACAGTTTCCACCATACTCACCTTTCTTGATTAATGTATCAATATAAATTTGGGAATCACAACTAAATTTTAAGTAGGCCAATGTCACAGAAGCAGCATTTTATAGGAAGTCAAATTTTAGACAATATTTTACTACAATTTTAAAAGTAGTCACACAAGCAGTATTTTCTAGGCAGTAAAATTTAAGGCGATATTTTTTTAGATTTTAGAGAAAGTGTCTTTGTAGGATGATAATATGTAACTAGTAAACCCGTTACTCGAAAGAAAATTGAAAAATCATAGAAAACTTGAAGATAAAAGTTTATTTATATCATTATTATAGGGTATTGTGGGGACCATGTCCTCCCTTCTTTCGGGGCTCGGCCCCAGTCGACAGACCGCGGACTTGGTCCATCACCAAGTCCGCATAATAAAGTCTACGGACGTTAAACAAATAAATAATTAGGCGCTCGTAGCACTTAGGCTAAACAGACGAAATTCGTTCTCTGTTTAGCCGACGTGTTACGAACGTAGCCTAGCGCGGACGTGCATACGAATACGCACGTGCCGCGGTCTAGGCTAAACACGAAACGCGCGCCTATCTCTCGATACTCGCGGATGACGTACGTGTTTAGCCTAGTTTATACACCGGCGATGTCTTTCGCTAGTCGCCGGTTCAGGATAGTATAAAAGGTTGGCTGCCTTACCAAATTGGTAATATCCGAACACGCAAGTCCACATCCATTCGCCTGTGGGTTTTAGAGGTGAACCCACAGCCTGGTGACCCCGACGTGATATTTTACGTTGGGAATTTTTTTAGGAAGCAGGCGTGAAAACGCTAGCTGGCGGAATACCGCTGGCCTGCTAGTGCGAGCAATCGCGCTTGTCTAGCGGAATTTTTTGCTGGACTCTTCACTTGGAGACTGACTGTGGGAAATCGACCCCCTTTCCAAAATAAACGTTGTCCACTTGGAAGGGTAACGGAACACGCCTGAAAATAAGGAAACATCTCACCAATCGTGGTAACCCACGATTCGTACATCTAGGATCCTCTAACGAGTTGAATCTATTCACAATGGTAGATGAAAATGTTGCTGAAACTGCTGATCAGCCAGCTCAAAATATAGCTAGGCAAGCAGCTGTTCGAACCATCGCTTCCAAAGAAGCTGAAAATCAAGAAAAATTAATTCACGATCTCATTAAAGCTAGTGTAGAAGAAGCCTTGGACAAACAACAGAAATTGTTTGGCAACCTCCAAAATAAGAAAAGGAGAGTTGAACTTCCTACGTTCTTACCCAAAGACGTAGAAACATGGCTCATGCAACTGACAGGCTGCTTCAGGGTTGAGCAAATTCCCCGTGAAGAACGCTACCAGCAACTGTGCGGTAGTATGCCAGCCAAAATAATTCGGGCCTGCCCAGACATAATGGACTGTCTGGAAGATGAGGTAGACCCGTACGAATGGTTCATTCAGAAAATAAGAAGAACCTTTGGTACCACTCAACGCCAGGAAATAAGGCAGTTATTGAGTGGGATGTCAATTGGAGACAACAAACCAACCGTTTTTATGACAAAACTGGTTAAAAAAGGTGACAACCATTGTAAAGAATTGACAATTTTACATTTAAATTTTACTATTTTATTCAACTTTTAATATTTTAAACTCAAGACTTGCACAAAAGTGCACGAAACATTTTTTAAATAATAACTGACTAAAAGATAGACGAAAAACCAAAACCAACTAACATTTTATCAATAGTCTACAGCTACGAGAGAAAGAAACGAGGCGACGAAACGAAAGCAGCAGTGTAGCCAGTCGGCACACAAAAATATTACGTAGCCCACAACAACCATGTCTCTCCAATGGTAATTGCAGATAGATTCTGTGAGCAGCTACCAGCTTCAGTAGTACAATCGCTGGGTGCTCTAAATCTGACAAATGCAAGGACCAATGACGACCTTCTAGCACTAGCCAAAGCTGCAGAAACTGCAATGGAGTATACAGGGAAACCTGCCATCCAAGCAACAGCAGCTCCAGCAGACGAACTGAGTAAGCTCCGAGCCGAAATAGCAGAGTTAAAAATGGAAACTCGCAAGGCTAGAGACTATACATCTGCTAGGAGTAATTTCAACAACAGATCCAAGAGCCGGGGACGTAACCGCAATAGAAATAAAAGCTATAACAACAGGCAGTCACGCTCTCGAGGACGGAGAGATGATAAAAATAGGAGTCCAACACCTCCGAGGAGATCCAAATCTCCCAAGAAACTAGATCCAAACTGGTCAGCAGCTCTTTGCTTCTACCACAATAGATATGGAGAAAAAGCAAAGGCTTGCAATACCCGCTGTAAACGATGGGCGGAGAGAATGATCCAAGACGCGCAGGAGAAAAAAACTCTCCTCGCAGAGATCGAAAAGAGAGAACAGACTAGTAAGTCAAACTAGACCGAGGGGTCATATCGGTGGCTACCGATCCCTCGCCCAAATTCTCTCGCCGCCTGTTCATTACGGACAGGACAAAAAGGAGAAAATTCCTCATAGATTCTGGTGCTGATCTCAGCATTTTACCAGCTAAAAATAAACATAAGAAATTTTCTCCGAAATCCAAATTAAATGCAGTTGACGAACATACATTCGCTGCATATGGCAAAAAACATTGCAAAATAGACATTGGTCTCCATAGGGACATGTCTTGGGATTTCACAATAGCTGATATATCACAACCAATACTTGGAGCAGATTTTCTTGCTCATTATGAGTTGGTAGTCGATCTAAAAAATAAACGTTTAATCGACTTAACCACTGGCAAATATGTGGAAGGTATAACAAAAAATTACAAACTACTAGATACTTCCATTGGAAGTTGTGCAACTGTAGATAAAAATTTCCTAAAAATACTGAATGAATATCCAGGTATTTTATTACCATCAATAAGGAAACATCCGACATACAAACATGATACAGTGCACGTAATAGAAACAAGGGGTCAGCCTTGCTCAGCAAGGGCACATAGATTGCCACCCGACAAACTTGCTGAAGCCAAGAAGCAATTTTCTAAAATGATAGAAGAAGGTATTTGTCGACCTTCTAACAGCTCATGGTCCACACCAATACATATGACCAAAAAGGCTAATGGAACATGGAGAATTGTCGGGGACTATAGAGCCCTGAACGCTAAAACCATTCCAGACAAATACCCCGTACCCAATATAATGGATTTCAACAACAATATGAAAGGTAAAACAATGTTTACTAAAATAGACATTAATTGGGGTTTCCACCACATACCAATGGCCGAAAAAGATATCTGCAAGACAGCACTCATCACTCCATTTGGCTTATTCGAATACTTGCGAATGCCATTTGGACTTAGAAATGCTGCTCAAACCTTCCAACGTTTCATGAATCAGCTATTGAGGGACTTACCATTCGCATATGCTTATCTAGACGACATATGCATATGCTCAGAAGGTGGAATTGATGAACACGAGAAAAACGTAAGAGCCGTATTACAGCGTATACACACTGCCGGCCTTACGGTCAATTTACCTAAAAGCGAATTTGCTAGAAACAGTATTGACTTTCTTGGGTACCAAATAACACCCGAAGGTATAGCCCCCCTGAAAACAAAGGTGGAGCCAATATTGAAATTTCCTAAAGCCAAGAACGTTGCAGAACTTCGAAGGTTCCTAGGAATGATCAATTTTTACAGACGTTGCATAAAAAACGCTGCTTCAGAACAAGGCAAACTGTTCGCCCTTATTAAAACCAATAAAAAGCGCGACAAAACGCCCATTGAATGGACTGAAGAGGCAGAACTAGCATTTGAAAATACAAAAAACATGCTAGCCAACGCAACGTTACTGGCTCACCCGGATGACAGTCTTCCATTCTGTATCTCAACAGACGCATCCGATTTTGCAATAGGTGCAACCTTATACCAAATAAAGGATAACACCAATCAACCACTTGCATTTTTCTCGAGGAAACTTTCCAAAACTGAGAAAAATTATAGTACTTACGACCGGGAGTTATTGGCAATAAATACAGCAATAAGGCATTTTAGACACCATGTAGAGGGTAGATGTTTCACCGTGTATACGGACCATAAACCCATAACACACGCCTTTGAGCAAAGAAGTGAGCAAGCCTCACCTCGCCAAATTAGACAGCTTGAATTCATTAGTCAATTCACGACTGACATAAGGTACATCAAAGGAGAGCTAAATGAACCAGCTGACGCCTTAAGTCGAATTGAAGCTATCACAACTCCATGAGATCTGCATTTAAAAGGTTTAGACCAACCGATCGGTTTAAACACCTTCACATAGATTTAGTGGGTCCATTACCCCCATCACAAGGACATAAATACCTCCTTACGATGATTGACCGTGCAACTAGATGGCCAGAAGCAATTCCATTAATTGAGATGTCAGCACAAACAGTAGCTACTCAATTATATACAACCTGGATTGCTAGATTTGGAGTACCCCAAAGCATTACAACCGACCAAGGTAGGCAATTTGAAAGCCAATTATTTAGTGAACTAACAAAAACCTTGGGTGCTAAACATTGGGCTACTACAACCTACCACCCCCAATCAAATGGGAAGGTAGAAAGGTGGCACAGAGCCCTTAAAGCCTCTATAATGGCTGCCGACACAAAAAGATGGGTAGAGATCTTACCTACCATCTTGTTAGGCCTAAGATCAGCCTTACAAACCGACACTGGCCACTCCGCCGCTCAACTAGCATTAGGCGAAGAACTACGCTTGCCAGGGGATTTCTTTATCGAATCAAAAGAAATAAACCCCGAAACCTTAGTTCAAAACATAAAAGATGATGCAAATCAATTCCTTAAGCAAGCACCTACTCACGGTAAACAAAAACCTTATGTCTCAAGACACTTAGCTACAACATCGCATGTGTTCTTACGAGAGGAAGGAATGAAACGAGCTTTACAAAAACCCTATTCTGGACCATACAAAGTAATTGATCGAACAGAAAAAACGTTCACAATACTTGTATCAGGACAGGAAAAGAAGGTGTCGATAGATCGGGTCAAACCAGCATTCCTAATTAGTGAAAATGCAGAATTGGACAAAATGATTAATGAAAATAAAAATAAAAATTCACAAAATTCAGAGAATAAAGACGAAAAAACAAACATAAAATCTGACTCACAAACAAATAAAACACGAAAAACATATAGTGAAGTGGTAAAATCAAACACCAAAAATAAGAAAAAAGTCAGATTTAATGAGGAAATAGTCACTCACACATATAATCCTAAAAGCCCAATCAAGCCTAAACAAAGAGGCAGGCCAAAAGGAACATATAAAAAACGCAATCAGAAACCAACAAGAACATCACCTCGATTTTGCAGAGAGTAAAAATATATAGATATAATAAAAATCCAATACATAGAAATCTCATATATATAGATATAATAAAAATCTCATACTCTTATCGCACGTGCTTCTTCTAACACACCAGCACGTCGACCTCAAAATCGAAGGTTAGATAAAAACACATAAAACACTATAGACTGACGTCACAAACAGCTGATTGCAAAAGGAAAATCGAACCAAATCGTCGCAACAACTGACAAACACATTGCATTCGCCTGTCGACTGTTGCTCAAAGCACCACTCTTAGTTCAATTAGAACTGTTCGCTTTGATTTCACTCTCGAATTTCCTTGTACATTTTTATCTTATTTTTATTATTATTTTTCACTATGTCCTCAACTACCAATATGGAAGTTGACCAACTTCTCGATTACGAGGAGGAGATGTTGCTTTCCGACGCAACTAAACCTCCTCAACCTGCCAAAAATTCTCAATCCTCAGGGAACGTTGCTAATATTGAGTCAATTCTCAATGAGATGACGCAACAAACCCCGAAAATCATTCCGTTCCCTGCGGACCAATCGGCGGCTTGTTCCTCTGTGACTAACACCACAGAGCCACCTGACGCTAGGAAGGCGAGCATTTTCCTCACCTCCAAAAATCAGGCTCTTTCGACAATTCCGAAACCAGAGCCGAAATTTTCAAATTTCAAATTCTCTAACTCTGTCGTCCGTAACAACTTTCAGAACACTGGCATTTCCAAATCGCCACTTCTCCAAGGTTACACTCCTTTCCGTAAGAATACTCAGGCGGACGAACATGGACACCATCCTCGTAGAAATAGAAAACGTGGTATCCAATCCAGAGCTAATTATCAGCAACGCCGTAGACTATCCTACTACGACGGGACTATTGCGGGACATACCCTCGGCGTGGCCCTCCGAGACTTAATCTTCGGAGGAAATGCCAACCCTCGCAACAATGCGAGGCCACCCACTGGACACAAATGAGTCGTCCACGGGTTCCCCCAGACTTCGGAACATAAGTCGTTCCACCGACAGTGAAACTGGGGGGGAGTAGCTGTGGGGACCATGTCCTCCCTTCTTTCGGGGCTCGGCCCCAGTCGACAGACCGCGGACTTGGTCCATCACCAAGTCCGCATAATAAAGTCTACGGACGTTAAACAAATAAATAATTAGGCGCTCGTAGCACTTAGGCTAAACAGACAAAATTCGTTCTCTGTTTAGCCGACGTGTTACGAACGTAGCCTACCGCGGACGTGCATACGAATACACACGTGCTGCGGTCTAGGCTAAACACGAAACGCGCGCCTATCTCTCGATACTCGCGGATGACGTACGTGTTTAGCCTAGTTTATACACCGGCGATGTCTTTCGCTAGTCGCCGGTTCAGGATAGTATAAAAGGTTGGCTGCCTTACCAAATTGGTAATATCCGAACACGCAAGTCCGCATCCATTCGCCTGTGGGTTTTAGAGGTGAACCCACAGGTATAATGAAAACAAAATAAATTTGTTGAAAATTGAAGTGGCAAAGTACGTACAGTAGTAATATTAATTTTTAAATAGATAGATTACATTACAAAGACTTCTGGTATTAAAAATAAATACCTAAAATCAAAAATATTCCATCTTAGGTAACATTAAATAGGCTCAATCACTTTAAGTGTATACAAATAGAAAAAAAAATAAATTTCTTAAAAAACAGAGACTAAAGCATAAATAGTAATAAGATTAAATTAATATTAAATAGGTACCTATATTATTTATGTTCTTCAGGTACTCTATTAAAGAAAAAAAAAAAAAAAATGTTATTGGTAACATTAAATAAGTTCAATCACAGCATAATTATATTTTTGAAAGATTTAAATTTGTTTAAATAAAAAATTGAAACAAAAAAATTTTTTTAAATAGTGAAGCAAAACATGAACAATAGTAACAATAAATAATTATTCAATAATTTTATTATAAAAGCTCCTGGTATACAATATTTTTTGTGTAATCTTTGTTTTTATTCTGTAAATGGCCTTGTTCTTTGGTTTGGGATAAATAAATTTTCATACTTTCGAATGAACATGCTCTACTTATTGGTACATACAGCTGTCCATGTGTGAATACTGGCTCAGACAGATAGACACCAACTTTATTTAGAGACTGGCCCTGAGCTTTATATATTGTCAAGGTAAAAGCTAGAATAATATGAAATTGTAGCCGTTGTAGAGCAAATAAATTTCTAATATGAATTCTGATGGTTTGTAGCTCCTTTGATCAAAGTAAAATTTAAGCTTCATATTTTCATAATGTGTTTGAGAGTATATTTTATAAAAAAAAATTTTGATTCTGATTATTTTGTAGCACCTCTGACGCGTCTTAGCACATTTTCAGGTCAACCTTTTTAATTTGAAACCTCATTTACAAAAATACATTCACCCATTTTTGACTGATACCATAGAATATTAAAAAAATTTCTGATTTCGATGGGTTTCAGTACCTCTGATTGGTCTTTGAACGTCTTCAGGTCAACCTTTTTAATTTAAAACTTCATTCATAACGATACATTTGTTCATTTTTGACAGATTTTTGATTCTGATTAGTTTTAGTTCCTCTGCTTGGTCATTTCATTGGTTGAGTGTAAAAGGAGTAGGATAATAAAAGTACTTTCAAGCAGACTAGCTTCCTATCAGTTTTAAATATTAAAATAAATTAAATTTGAAGCACACATTTGCAGTGAAAATGTATTAATTTAGTAGTTTAGGTGGGAGGTCCGTTTGATTTTTCAGTATCAGATATTTTTGAATCGGGAGTATTCTTATTTTTAGTAAGAAAAAACCATCGTAGATTTTTCATGAACTTTGTAAGATTAGGTACGAGTTATCCAACATTCATATTTACTATGTTCATTTTTTAGGTAAGTATAGGTACGTATATTTAAACATTTGAATTAAAAATCCATCAATTTTTTTCAGAAATACAAATAATTCATCTTATTCGCCTTTTTTTTCGTTGATAATTATAGAGAATACGATTTTTCCATACCGTCAATAGTTTTCTACGGCAAATTCACCCTCTTTCAATGGGTGGCTTTACTCTCTTTACCCTCTTTTTAAATAATCCGCAATCTCCAGACTATTAAAACTCTCATCTTTCTATCGGATCAAGGTTTTTGTACAAAATGAATAGAAAAAAATCGTTTGCTGCCTTTGAAAACCCCCTCCCCCCAAAAAAAATTAAGGTGGAGTTGAAGCCAAAGAGTGAAAGTGGAGTTTTAGAAAATGAGGTCTTTCAGTCGGGGTAACGTTAAAGTAGGTAGATGATTTCTAAAGATTTTTGAAAATTTAATTACCACATGAATGAAAAACGTTCTTTTGGAGCAGCCAATCATCAACCAACGTTTTATTCATTGCTTATCTACGTTTTTACACTTAATAGACGGCGAAAATTTTCGAATTTTATTGTTGAATTTTAGAGGTGCTATGGTTCTTCTGCTTGTGACCTTAAATTCGAATATTACGCTGAATGGCACAGCTAGGAAGCTCCTGTTTTCCTAATATTTTCAACTACTCGTCAATTTTTCCAATCTCAGTAAGCTTGAGAAAATAATTTTTATTAGCTAACTGACCAACTCGAAAATCAGGCCTCCAACTTTAAAGTTCTGCAAATTATGAAAATTGTTTGCATTCAGTTTATTTAAGGTTTTTAAGGTTTTTGCACAAAGTGCAACAAAACCCTATTACAATCACCAAGTTTGTTATTTTTCTTCTTCAGCCAGTTCTATGTTTTGTTTTTTAACTTTAAAAATGAAATTTATTCAATATTACATTATTATCTATGACCATTTCTGTCTAGTGTTTTTGCACAAAGTGCTAATTTACTTCGTTTCCTCTATTATTGTTTGAAGCGCTAATGTGAGATACATTTATGTGATAAATGATAATGAATGAATGAATAATTGAATAAAATTATATTTTATATAATTATTGATTGATTACTGAACTAATGATTAATAATTATTATTGATACAAATTGATATTTGGCCACATTATTTTGCAATAAATTCATTATTCAACAGAGCGAAAACCCTGTTGTAACAATTTATAATGAAATGTGGCTTGTGTACTGTGGGAACCTCCATACCTTATTCTATACAAAATACATTCACCAGTTATAGTTGGCAGTGTGATGACTGTGCGGTTAAGTTCGCCGCTTTTAGCTGGCAAATATGTAGATCCCAGGTTCAATTTCCTGAATCGACTAAACCCATATTTACATTTAATCTGGATTTCAAAAATGATATTTCTATGAAGATCTTAGTATGCTTACAAGGTTTTCCCTTATTGATAGCAACTGAAGATCGAAATTAATTCAAGACTATTAGCTTTCAGGAACAGTTTGATGTTCCATATTTTTGTGTTACAGACAAAAGAGTGAAATGAGGCATTTCATGAAACACTTAATAATTTGAGCAAAATGAGAAATAAAACTGTTCTCTCATCTAAATTAGCAAAAATGCAGATATTAGGTTAAATTACCAGTTAAGATGATACGGTAGTGTTATTTTTATCAGTTATCATTTTAATAAGTGGGAGTAACGAATGTTTGTCATCACTTTTCATTAAAAACCTCGTAAGTCGAACTTTTTATGATTTTCAGATTTAAGAGGTTTTCGAGGTAAAAAAAAAAAAAAATTAATTCTAAATACCTCTAAGTCTAACATGATTATTAGTGCTCCTGAAGGCAAAATAAAAAATACAAGAGCCCGAATTACGAGGTATTTAAGAACAAATTTATATTATCTGCCAATTTACAAAGTTTTTATGAAAAAAAGAGCCGTTACATGGTGTGGGAACCACCATACTCTGCCTAATACATAATACATTCACAAGTTATAGTCGGCAGTGAGATGGCCATGTGGTTAAGTTCACCTTTTTTAGGTGGAAAATATGTAGGTCCCAGGTTTGATTCCCCAAACCGACAAAACCTACACCTGGTGACCCTTGATGTGTGCTGGACATGCATGCACCCTAGTGGTGCATGGTGGAACTCACAACTCTCCTTCCCAACCTGAGTCGCTGATAAATGGCGCCCTATATAGTGGAAATAGAACCCATATAGGATAAGAAGCATTTCTGGCTCCGCCCAGCCTCCCACAGCATCTAATATCATTCAACTCATGTTGAGTCTCTCTAGGGGGGAGTGTGTGGGAACGGCCATACTCTGCCTAATACATAATACATTTGCCAGTTATAGTCGGCAGTGAGATGGCTTTGTGGTTAAGTTCACTGCTTTTAGCTGGTGAATATGCAGGTCCCAGGTTCTATTCCCTAAACTAACAAAACCTATACATGGACTGAAATTTAGATTAAAAACCTCGTGAGTCCAAACAATTTTGAATAAAACAAAGAAGGATGAAAGAAAACAAATTATAATTTTATACTTTTCCGATTTCCATTCACTTCAACAATATAATGTCATTAATTATTACCTTGGGAAAATTTTTCTGATTTTTTTAATCAATTTTTTGTTATTCCTGTAAAATTTGATTTTTTTGACTTACTAGGTTTTTAAAGAAAAGCGACATTGTGAAAATAGTAGATACAAGACGTTATTTTTAATGCAAAAATGTTGATAAAGAGTAATGTTTCAAATTCAAAGGTTAAATAAATACAACTAATTTATGACAAATGATTAAAATCTTGTTTCTGAAATACCTGCTGCCCCAATTCAGATTCTGAGTCCATCAATTAGCTTTTTTTTTGTTGCAGCATTCTGTTCCTCCCAACTGACAAATTTTGAAATAATTTTGGTTCCACTTATACCTTTTTAATCTATGATGTTTACTGCGAAGTTTGTTTCAAAAGCTTCATTCTAAGGACTGTAATGAGTTCCAAATTTTTTTCGAACCTGTTCTGTTGATAGCAAGTACTTTTGTCTTCTTCAGGATTGTTGTGTTAAAACTCAAAATACAGAGTTGTTACAAAGTTTTTGAATTTTTCCTAAATGTTTTGGTTCTCGAACTGTTCTTTCGAATCTTAGTTCTTAGTTTTATTTCAAGGTTTTATTGTCAATTTCGGGTAGTGAAAACTCAAAAAACTGTGAGCTGTAATCAAGTCAGAAAGTTTTCACTGTTTTCACTGTGTGTTAGATTCTGGACCTGTTCTTTCAAGAGTTAGTTCTCAGTTCTCCTTTGGTGGTGTATTGAATTCACAAAATTGGGAGCTATAATCGAGTTTAAAAATAGGTAATCACTAAAATCTGTCGTTTTGGACCAGTTCTGTTGAATAATAGTTTCTTACTACTGCCCAAAGGGCAGGTAATGCAGCTTGTATAATGTTATATTTTTAAGTCGTTTTTACTATCTATATCCACATCACTATATATAGTTTTGATCCTAATGCATAAAAACTTGAACCAAAGATTAATACAAGATACTGGCAATACAATTTGAGCAGCTGCACTTCTCTCAACAATTCCACTGCGAAAATCGGTTTTATTCACCCCATTGGACCGAAATTTTTCATTTCAGCGAAAAATAAATCTGAGTGAAAACCACGCTTACACATGCTTATTGTACCAGAAAAACGAGGGCAAAATATTAGTAAATTCATTGTAGAAAAGTGAGAAAAATTTTACTCTAAATGGTCCAGTTTTTATTTTTCTCTTCCATATTTTTTTTACTGGTGTAATTCTTGGAGCGTGATACTTTTTTTCTCTTTCTCCAACTCTTACAACGGTTTTGTTTTGTACAATATAACGAACAAGGAAATCAAAATGCGAAAAACTCAGCTTACCGCAAAAAAAATTATATTTTTTGGTTGAGTAAACGAAGAATAAAGTAAAAAAAAAAAAAGAAAAAGAAAAAGAGAAAATATAATGAAATCGTTTTACAAATTCTGGTCACGTTTCTAGAATCCACATATTTGACCTTTCTTGTTTTTTTTATTTATTTTTTATTTCCCCTTTTCCTGCCTTTATCTTCTCATGTATTATTTTGACATTTGCACCTTGTTTCCAAACGAGTGGGTTCCACAAAATTTCTTAATCCGAAGTCGAAAATTGGTTTGTCGAACTGATGGTGCAGAACTTTGGCGTTGTGTATCTCATTCATTTTCACTCAATTACATGACCGCAATTTGAAATTGCAAAGGTAATTCTTTTGTCAGTTTTGACTTCTAACTTTTGTATATTATATTCCTCAATCAAAATATTTCTTTCATCTATTGTACGGAATACTTAATATTTTTATATCTGAATGTTGGTACTTAGGTATTGTGGACAAGATGGAAAATAATAAGGATTATGAAGCTATAAAGTCGCCACTAATTTCACATTTTTTACTAGTACGGCCAGCATATCTATATAAATATTTTTTTGCAACACATGCACAAAAGAACGAATTTTACATGCGTGTATAGCGAATATAAACAAACGAATATTTGGCCTGTGAAGTAGACGATAATTTTAAAATCTCTCGCGGAACAGAATCCTGCATAAGAGTGTGTAAAGTACTTTCCCCACTTCTGCGCATTCCAATCCTGCGCAACGGGGTGTAAAATATTCGAACATATAATCATTTTGATATTATTATTTAGTTATTTCGTGAAAAATTATCCGTGAAGTTGCCAATCCAATCAAACACATTTAAATTTTCAAAAGAAACGTCTCAAATGATTCCTCAGCCTCTAATTACCTAAGTTAGAGAGCTGGGCGTTGTAATGAACGAAATTGGATAAAATTAAAAGAATTTCTATACAATTTTCTAATTATCTTAAGCTATTTGACAACCAATATACGAAAAAAACGCAATTTATGGGAGATTTTCCATACTTTGGAATCTAGAAACTTCTCCTCTTTCCCTCAATGGCTCCTCAGTCATTATTTAAGGTAGAGAGCTGATAATGGTATCTCTGAAAAAAGGATAAAATTTATCTGGATCTAGTTTTCGTATAATTTTTTAATTATGTTTAACAATTTGAAAATAAACAAATGAAAAAAATGCAAATTGATGAAAATAAGTTTTTGAAATCCAGAAACCTCTCTTATTTTACTCAGTGATTCCTCAGCCCCTGTTTAAGCTAGAAATCTAGGATTTATACTAATAAAAAGAAAAAAAATTTATTTGAATTTTCTTTCCTTATAATTTGTTAATTTTCTTTGCTATTCGAAAGCAAACGAACAGAAAAACGCAAAATAATGGAAAACTTGCCATTTTTGTGTTATTTTAGCTATAATTTCCAAAATTTATTTGCTGTATGAGTTTTTTTTTTATTTGAAGCAGAAGTTGTTGCTATAATTTTTTTTGTACATTAGTAGCAATAAGTATGGTGTATGACAAATGCTTGTGGGCTATTTCAACTCGTGTCAACTTTGCAGCACTCGCCTTCGGCTCGTCAGCAAATTCTTCATACTCGCTAACAAAATAGCCCACATTACGCACGTTTCACTCAATATACTATTCTATACTAAAACCTTAACTGTTATTATACCTCCATAACTATAGCGATCAAATTATCACCAATTTTTCAATACTGCATTTCCATTTAGTGGTAGGTTTATTCCACGAAAATTTTTCAACGTTTTATGGTTTATTTGTGGGAAATGAATCGCAGAGAAGAGCTCTTTTGATTTATTATGCTCATCATTTTTTCATAATTCTTTCTGACTTTATTTTTCATTTCCAGGTTGGGTTATGAATAATACAATGCAACTTCCCACACGTTCTCAGTGATCTCTTCTGACGCCAGCTCCCTTTCCAACAAAACATCGCAAAAATCTGTTAAAAATACTCCCTTTTTAGGAATCAACCTTTTTTTTCCTTGGCTATGGGGAGTCAAGACCCCTCAGTTATAAGCAATTTCGAAGTAAAATGACCATATAGGTGAAGAGCCGGATTTTTGTAATTTTTTCAAAAATGAGACTGGACCATCCAATGATACTTACATCATAGAATATTATTTTCATCCAACGTACTAAAAAGCAGCTGGGCACTAGTATTTATGGATTTTCTCAGACTTAAACGTAGATTCAAGCCGAATGAAAATAAAATATCTTTCACATTCTACTCGTAAAAAACGAATATTATTCGTTACAAAAATGAAAATTCGATAAAATATAATTTTTGGTTTTTGGTAGGTATTTACAGCAATTCTTGGATGTAATATGAATATTGAATTTCTTCTTCGTCAACTTTTCGAAACATTTAAATAAAATAAAATTCATACAAAACGCTCAACTTTTTTTTATTCTATGAATGCCCTGCTTGAATTACCCACCCAGATCAACATCCAAAGTAAAATTTCCGTTAACTACTGTATAAATTATTAGGTACCCGTTTGTGCAAATTTCTAAACTATTCATAAAACTGACATTAAGTTATTGTATTATAAATATCACCTCATAAAATACGAATTTTATGTTTGGTTATCACATCAGCCAGCAACTGTCAACTCATTATCTCACAATGAAATACTGATCCCAATTTTCTTTCTCTTTTTTTCTTCTCTCTCTCTCTCCCTCGCTTTCTTTCTGTTTCTCCTATTCTAAAAATACGTCATAATTAGCACCTGAAATCTCCCAAAACAGTTTTCACTCGTTAACACGAAAGATGTTTAGCATACGACAAATTAATTAAATAACTTTTTTAGAAGAGAAATGACACCGTTGGGTTTCCTTCGTAAAAACAAGTACACGGAGTACGCATTAAAGTAATACATAAAAAAGAAAAATAATTCAAAAATACCGAACACATAATATACACCGCGAAACCGGGTCGTTTGTAAAAAGTTGATCATTTGTGTCATTCACCAAAGGATTGCAGAGAAAGTACAGCCGGATAAGGAGGTGAAAGACAGAGAATAGAGGTAAGGTACGTCTACGTAAAGGTTTTGAAGAGCACGACGGAGAGAGAAGAATTGCAGGAAATTTCAAAATGACGAGAGCGGTGGTGCTTTTGTCAGGAAGTAAATTAAAAAAAAAAAAAAAAAAAAAAAAAAAAAAAACCAACGGTAACTGAAAATGATAAAGTTTAAAAGCTCTTCCCTGACTGCAAAACGTAACAACGATAATTTGAAACTTTCTCGCATATAACTTTTATAAAGTTGACGTATCGAACGACGTCCGGTCGTATTCTCATTTAAAGTGTTCATCATTCCGCTAAGATAAAATGCAGCCACTTTGGTCTCGGATCAAAAGTAGAAATTTCTTGTTTGACGTGATTTCATAAGCATCAGCAATAACAACACTGATACTCTGAATGAATAAGCGTTCACTTCGACGCCATATAAGGTTCAGTTGGGTTGTGTGAGTTAACGCGAATTAACACTCTCGCTGCCATGTGTGCACCTGTGCACACAAATCTGATTGCCATTCACGCCGTGTGTGCCGTATTGCACACGGATCATACCAACATATTTTTGATTGTGTGCTGTAGAGAACACAGTTTACATTAAAATAAATGTGATTTTCGGTTTCTACTGGCTTGAATACATCTAACTCTGGAACAGCAGAGAAATTTGGCAACATTGTAACAAAAGATGGGTGTTTTAAGAATGCCATAGAGTAGCATATGAAAAGTACCTTTTCAGTTTAGTACATTTATTGTTTCTCAATTGTTGAGGCATTCCCAAAGGTCTTATCAGTTTCTTAATATTGTATTTATCACCTAGATTACTCATGGGTGGAAGTATGTTTTTAGCTCTTCAGGCCATGTGTGCTATATTGCACACGGGAGAAAATCTCCCTTACACAGGATGGTATGATGAAAAAATGATAAATATATGTTATCTAGACCCTTCTAAATGAGATTCAAACTTTGGCTCAAAATATTTTTTACACTGATTTTGGTGAAACCCTGTCTGGCAGCGAAAGTGTTAAGTCTAAATTTAAGAATGTACGCGTGTTTAGCCGCAGGAACTTTTTGGGTTGCCCTCAGATTATACTTAGTTCTCACACTGTGTAACCAATCCCAACAGAAAAAGGAGTACAGTGTTGTTAATTTAAAATTTAACTGATGTAGTAGAAGGTTTATGGTATCGCAGTGAATATGGTTGCGACCAATATACTATGGGCATATTGTTTTTCTGGTTACCATCATTCAAGTCAGAATGTCAACTAAAATGGTGCATGGGGAAACCAGGTAGACAAAATTCAGGAGTTTTTGAGCTGGGCTATGAAGCCGATTTAGGCTCACAGACACACAGTAGCAGACACATCAAAAGTAGAACAAAATACGCCTCTACCACTTCTAATCTGCAAGTCAGTGCTAAACTATAACTGGCAGTAAGTTTTAGTATTATTGACATACAATTACATTGCACAGATTGAGTCTATTTATATAGAGGATACTTTCAGCTGACCAATTAATATTAGAAAATAACACGGTAAGTTAGGTGTGGGTACATTATACTTATTCCCCTTCCTTTTAGGATTGGGCTCTGCATCAACAGATTGGTCACGGAAATAGTCCATAATATAAATAATTAGTGCCTTGCACTTAAAACACATGATGCACGTCTAGACTTATATCTAGACCTATTAGAGAAGGCAAATACGTATGTATTTACATAATTACTGATAAAGTTCGTGTTGCAGCGTGTATGATGCCACCATCAAGTCTCGTTTAGCTACTGTAATATATTCTGATGTGAGATGGGCATTAAATCGCCTGGCTGCTAGTACCAAGAAATTATTTGATCGCCGAACATGCAAACCGTTAATCATTTTATAGAACCTGATGTAGATACGGTTACCTACATTAGGTAAAATTAAAATATTTAAAATTACTTCTCAATTACGAGTTACCGTAGTTGCTAGGAACGCTACAGTGGATGAAAATAGAGGTGATGGTGTACCATTTATTGACTGATAAGAACAAATAACATAAATAAAACTACAAGAGTATTGGTACTAACAACCAATTTTTGAACAAATTCTTGGTGTTTTGCAGTTTTAATATTTCTTCAGCAGCTCTAAAAGGATGTTCGTTCTTCCACACCAATATATTCAGCAATAATTGTAGATAAATAAATTATAACACCCAAAAAATCCATGAAAAATCAATAGAAAAATGAAAATTACGCATATTTCATATTATAGGTATCATACCTGATTACCTCTGTTTTAATTTGAAAAAAATCCATCATATGTCAATCATGGTGATGAAAACTCTCAATAAGTATTATACTCAAAACAACACATGCAAACAACAAGTGAAAATGTCTGACAAAAATATAACACAATAATAAGTACATATATAACACAAAAAAACATCATACAAAACTAACATATACTTGTATGAAACATTATATAAAAAAAATGATAAAATGAAACACAAACAGAGTCCCCATAATTAATTATGATCAATTCTACAAACACACAAACTCAACATACAAAAATATTGTACAAAAATAACACTCAACAACTACTCTCAAAACTGACGTACAAGAATAACACACAAGAACTAAGGCAAAAATGACTTATTAAAATGACATTTTTAAAATGTTCAGTACATGAAAACAAAATGTGTTACAAATGACTCAAAAAAATGGTAGGTGAGAAGGATGGACAAAAATTACTCCTGATCTGCATGACTTAGTTGTATGCTCCTGTCTCTCCATTCAGAGAATATTTTCTAAAACATTAATTCAGAGTAGGGTAGTTATTATAGGTAAGCTTTTATTCTATTCACTATTGCGATTTTAAAAATATTACCAATATTGCAGCTAACCTTCCGCAATGAAATAATGTTTATTTTGCATGAAGCTACAGCCAAAAAATAAAAAATAAAAGTTTATTGCTGAATAACTTGTCGTTAGAAGTATTCACACATAGAAGGTAATCAACAGCTTTGTATATTCTGCCATATCGTATACAAATGTATGGGAGAGCCAAATCCCAGGCAAACAAAGGCAATTTTGTATCCAGTTCTATGAGTTTATACAGGGGATTTGGCATAAGCACACAGATACACATATGTACATATATGTATGGTATTATGTCATAATCTTACGTCATTTCCTATTCTGTAAGGTGATAAGAAATGACACAGTGTGTTTGGTACCAGGCAGTGACATTACCGAGATCTTTATCAGGTAATTTGTCGCAGTCAGTATAATGTATCTTACCTGTATGTATGTACAAGTAAGAACATACAAATGTACATGCAAATATTTGTTTAACGTCATAGAGATGAAAATAAACCAGCCTTTCAGTGGCAACTGTCATTGAGGGGTATGAGCCCTTGTACCTCATATGAGTATTGTCCCCACAATTATCTTTTAAAAACTCGCTTTTAACCTAAACTTATTTATATATTCCATTTATTTATTGAAAACAACAATTTCATTTAAGATCAGCAACTAAAGCAACCAAGTATCACAGAATACTCCCTTGAGATAATCTATATGCTCATCCTAAAGTGCGTCCCATACTCCTGTTCTCTGTTAGAATCATTTCTGTGTTAGAATTATGGAACATGGTATTTTTAGCTATTACAAGTAATTAGTATTTTCTCCTACTTATTTGTGCAGAATTTTTCTGATTTTTCATCAACCTACAGACAAAACATAAACTATCTGGTTAATTAATTTAATAATAGGTACCTACAGATAGATAATTATAACTCGAGCGATTAATTAATAGTCCAAAGAATGATCCCTTGCTCTTTCCCTTCAAAAAATAATTTCTTTCCAGGTACTTACAGTGTGGTCATCGATCACAAAACTGTGTCATTAATATTAATTATAATGTGGCGACTTCCTACTACTGGTGACTCGCTGGTAGGTTGTGTGGCCTGTCCCAACATTGCGTAGGGCAAACACTCTTTTGGCATACACAGGTTAGTAGCTCACCGCTACTAATCTAATTTAATACTGAGCAGAGCTGGCACATATAAATGAGGTCGATACTGGTTGTACGCCTGCGCATACCGCGGCGTCCCACATTTAATAATGGAATTTAAAATAATAAGTTTACGTTAAAACCGCGTTTTTAAAGATAAACTTTTTTTTTTGGCTTTAGCTTCTTGCGAAATAAATATATTATTTCGTTGCCAAAAGTTTGGCTGCAGTATTGGTGTATTTTAAAATCGCAGTAGTGAGTAGAATAAAAGCTTATAATAATACCGAGGTAGTAATACGTTGGCAGCCTATATTAAATTTTTATATAACGACTATTTTACTAAATCTTTTCCCATGTGCTGAATTTTCCTTTCCTTTATGTTTACACCTTTCCAGTCCTAATCAGTACTATAACTCGATAACATACGAAGTTAATCACCAGTTATCATCAATTTAAAATTATTTCTGCGCATGGGAACGAAAAAAACAAACTATATTGTTGAAGGATTTTTTCTCAGTTGAATTGCGTAGAGATGTGGCCAAATAAAATCAATCTGTTTCAATAATTTCATAAAACTTGTTTTGACAATTCATACGTCCAATTACCAGATTTATGAAGAAAGAAAAATTCATCAATCAGTTGATGATAATTATAAATCATTTTATTCAATCATTATCATTTATCACATAAACGAATCTCACATTCATAGGGATTCAAACAATAGTAGAGGAAACGAAATAGATTGGCACTTCATGCAAAAACCCCCCAAAAAATTAACTGAGATTTTATTTTCACAGTTGAAAAACAAACCATGGAACTGACTGAAAAATAAAAAAATAAAAACGAACTTGGCGAATGTAATAGGGTTTTGTTGCTCTACGTGCAAAAATCCTGAAAAAAAAAAGTCAGTAAAATACAGGACGAATATTGCGAAAACGAAAAAAACTCTGTGCGAATATTTCAATTAAGACCGACTTCGCTGAAGGATACCCCTGGTTACACCCTCAAAATTAACAAGAAACAGATTAACGTTTAATGGATTCTGAAAAAGGTACACCCTTTTTTGTTTAGGGTGACGTGCGAAAGAGTCTGTAGTGTCTACCTGTGCTAATGGGGATGAAAAAAATGTCACAAATCGGAAGTCTGTGAAAAAGGTGAAAAGAAGGAGAGGCTTGATTGGGGAGGGTGTTGGATCAAAGGACGACGAACGGATTCATGTTTAAGGTTTTATCGGCGAGCAACGAGAATGTTAATGACAGTTCATCAGCTGCCATTAAAATGCTACAGGTGATGGTCGTCGTCGTCGGTAAAGTGGCGAAAACGTAGTGTCGTGAATGTGTGTGGCTGCGCCGAAGGGGGCGAGTGCAAAGATAGCGGAAATTATTCCATTAGGGAGGTGACTGTGTGAGAAGGGTGGAAGGGAAGAAAAAGAAAAAATGTATGAATTTACAGTCGCCACGACGATGTTGTCGAGTGGAAATATGGTGACTACCTACGAAATGGATATTATTTTGCGATAATCTTTCTCGCTGGACGAATAAACCGCCTGCTTAAGCACCAGTTACGAAATACTTTTGGTTAAAAATTATCGCACTGAATGACTCGACCGCTGACTAATTCAAAAGAGTTGTTTGTACTCAACCTACACGACTGATGAAAATTGCATTGTCGTTAACATCGATGGCTTACAACGGAAAGGGTCGTCATTTAAATGCTCGTAAGCTATACTTTCGATTTCATCGTGTGAAAATATATTGTGGATATCTCGTAATCCATGTTGAAAGAGCATTGAAAGTGACAGTGTGGTATGCGACCCTGGGTGGTAATATCCGATTCAAAACGAACCGACACAAATTCCCCAAAAAACAACACTCAGTTAGCAAACTGAGAGCATCTCCACTAACAGAATTCTGTGAAGATGTGAGTTAAAACCCAAAAACCTGCTCGGCTAGCCAGGTGATCGTATGAATGGAGAATAATATTTACCGAGTAGCCAATGTCCGAGAAGGCGTCTCTAGTGGAGATCCCGCCTGAGTGAGCCTCAGTTTATTTTCTCAAGTGGGCGCATTGCCTGCAGGCAAAAATTAAACCATGTTAAAAAAATACATCGTATAATAAGAATCATTCGAAACAGCAGACAAAAATAAATCGACCATTACTAATCGAGGACAAAAATATGGATGGCAAAAAAGATGAACAGAAGAAAAAGATACAGAAAAATATGTTTTAGAATAATATTTTGTAAGAGAAGCGGTGGAGGAAGTCAACAACCGGGGTGGTTAAGTTACATTCTATGCATAATACTAACGGAGAATGACAAAAGTCAGTGGTCTAGGAAATAAAAATAAAATAAAGATGAAACAGATCGAAAGAGGGAGAAATTACGTTCGAGATACGTACCTAGGCTAAGTGTTTGGCCTAGCCAAGGACGCTCACGGCATTTTATTATTAACCAGTTTATTTTATTATTATTTCAAAGAAATTTTTAATTATTTTTATTTTTGGGGACCATCGCATCTCACAACACACCTCTTAATCCACATAAAAAAAAATATGGCAACTTTGTGAATATCTCGTAACCCTCATGTGAATACCTTAGAATCCACACGGGTCAACGCAGGGCCTAACTAACCCCTAGTCAACCATTTTTTGTATGCTCGTAGTAGTCATAGTAATTATTGTTAGGGTCAATGGTCCAAATGCTGCTTTGATCATCTCGTTATCAAAATTTTATGAGTAGTAAATGGTACATTGTTTGACAAGTGCGTAATGTGGGCTATTTTTTACCAAATGTGAAGAATTTGTAGACGAGCCAAAGGCGAGTGCTGTGAACTTGACACGAGTTAAAATAGCCCACAAGTACTTGTCACACACCATACTTTTTGCAAATAATGCACAAAAAAAAGTATAGCAACAACTTCCTCTCACAATAAAAAAAAACTCATACAGAAAATCAATTATGGAAATTAAAGTTAAAAAAACACAAAAATGGTCAGTTTTCCATTATTTTTGTTCGTTTGTTTTCGAACAGCTAAAAAAAATTAACAAATTATAAGAAAAGAAAATTCAAATAAATTTTTTTTCTTTCTAGCAGTATCAATCCCAAATTTCTAGCTTAAATAAGGGCTGAGAAATCATTGAGTAAAAGAAGAAAGGTTTGCGGATTTCAAACAAATTTTTTTTCATCAATTTGCGTTTTTTTCATTCGTTTATTTTAAAATTGTAAATGATGATTAAAAAATTAAACGCAAAATAGATTCAGGTAAATTTTCTCCTCTTTTCAGAGATACCATTTTTAACTCTCTATTTTAAATAGCGACTGAGAAATCATTGAGGGAAAGCGGCGAAGTTTCTACATTCGAAAATATGGAATATCTCGCATAAATTGTGTTTTTTTCGTACATTTTTTGTCAAGTAGCTAAAAATAATTAGAAAATTGTATGGAAATTTTTTTAATTTTATCCGCTTTCGATCGTTACAACTCCTAGCTCTCTAACTCAATTAGTGGTCGAGAAATCATTTGAGACGTTTCTTTCGAAAATTGAAATGTTGTATTTGATTGGATTGGGAACTTGACGAATAGTTTTTCACAAAATAACTAAATAATAATATCAAAATGATTATATGTTCGAATATTTTACACCCTGTTGCGCAGGATTTGGATGCGCGAGAGACTGTAAAGTTATCTTCGTTTATTTAAATTCGCTATACATGCATGTAGAACTTAATCTTCGGTGAGTATGTTGCAAATAGGTATATTTTTTTATTCTAAAAATTTACTTTTTGTGGATTACGCAGATTTTTGAAATACAATAAAATAAGTTAGTGGTCACGTTTCAGACCCAACGATATTCATATAACTTCTACTTAGAATTGCTGAGATACCACATCATCTGCACCGAACTACTTTCTAGATCAATAAAATAAGGGTTTAAAACGAAATTTATTGTTGCAAAAAGTTTTATTACTGAAATACTATTATGATGGGTGTGACATCATTAAGAAGTGATTAACATTCCCCTCCCCTAAACCTTGTTTTTCCTACAAGAAAATTGGTTCGAATGTGAGACTGTGGTTAGTTGTTTTCAGTTTTTCTCCATAACTAGGCGATATTACCTACATAAACTACGTAAATAATAAAAGTATTTTAGTGTAAAATTAATACACGTATATAAGATTTTGGAGAGGGAGTTTGCTTGGCGTAGTTGTTCGGTTTTTTATAATCGAAAATCTGCGAGTTCGAGACCGGAAGCCGTCACATTCTCAACCCAAAATATGATTGAAAAATTCATGCAATTTTGCTAATTGAATAACTTACGATAATTGGTGCCTCCCTTTTCGATGGTTGACTGGTGTTTATGGTAGGTAATGATTCTTTTTACCCAGTTTGCTTGCAAATGGGGTTTTAAAATCTACCTCGTAAAAGGGTTAGTGGTGGGGACGATGGAAATTATCCCTTTCGTGAGGGAAGAGAAGACGATCGGTACCATTTTTCCATTTGCACTTGACTCATATTTTTTGTCTGTATAAATATTACGTGTCGCCCAAAATTTTTGTTTATAGTTTTGAGAAAATTGCAGAAAGGATAGGGCTGAAATTTTCACGAAAGTTAGTCATTGTATAGGAACAAATCCGATACGAGTTTGTTGCCTATGAATTGGTTCACTAGTTTCTGAGAAACATGGAGAAAACAAAATTCCTGGAAAAGTGGTTTTTTCAATATCTTGAGGAAACTACGGAAGGGGTAGGGCTGAAAGTTTTCACGATGCATTATTCTTAATGTATATGCAAGTCGGATAAAGATTTGATGTCTATTAGTTTAGTTAGTAGTTTCCGAGAAAACTGAAAAAGGAAAAATTGCTTGAAAAATGGTTTTTACAGAATTTTAGGGAAACTGCGAAAGGGATAGAGCTGAAATTTTGTGGAATGTTTTCCTTATGCAGAACCAGCTCTGATATGAGTTTGATGCATATTAATATATAGGTTTTCGAGAAAAATGTAAAAAAAAAGAGAAAAACAAGTTGCTCGTGTTGCTTGAAGTATCTTTTCCGTATTTACGGCGCAAGAGGTTATTTTACCTATTTTACTGAAAACAGTAGCAATGAAATTTCGGTAGATCGATATGTTCATTAGATATTGGAAATTATCGACAGTATTTTTCAGTTTTTTCACGTAGGTACTTAGAATTCTCGATGGTTCGTTGAATTGTGAATGTAAATTGGCAAACTGGCTTTCCTAGCGAAGTAGTGCTGCGCTAGAATTTTTGCTATTAAGAAGCTGAATGTGAATATAGATTCGAAGATACCCAGAGAAATTATCATACCGTACTAATGATGAAATGTTCTGTCAGTATGTTGGTCTATACATTGTGTTTCATATCCGTGCATACATAGTGTCCTCATCGACGAAAGTAACTCATTTGAAATAATTATAATTTTTTGTGTTATTTTTCTGATGGCTCGTTTATTTTCATTATTGGGAGCACCGTATGTGTACAGGAATTAAATAATTACGATATATCAAACAATAGACTTCATAGGTATATTGTACTGATGGAGAATCTTAATAATATGCTAATTTATTTGTCCATCTTTACGTCTATTTTCATTTTTCAAATTCCCAATAAGACTATAACGTATGTTGATATTGTTAAGATTTTCAAAAAAATTTTTTTCTTCTAACAGCCCGTATCGCAGCTTCTATTGATACCTATGGAAAAAATGTGCGAAAATAGTTTTATTTCAAATTTTTTGTAGCCACATTTTTTTCACTTGTAGATATCTGCAGAAGTATTTTTACTGTACACGTTGCACAGCTATCGTGTGAAACTGAAACAACTAAAAACGTAATGATTGGTATAGTCGCCCATTTTAGCTCTCCTTGGTCCAAAAACCGCGGTTTGGAAGCAGACCATTTTTATTACCGCAATTGAGAAGCCTACCTCTTACATACCGTTTCAGCCATAAAACCTTTTGCATCTATTAATAAAATATCCATTTCAACGCCATTTTAACTTCAATTTACTGGGCTATCATGTGAATAGGCCATTTTCTGCGCAGATTTTTGGTAGGCCGGATTAAACGTCATTGGTAGGTACACAATTTTGAAAAATCATAATTTTTCTACCTTAGGCGCAATCAGTGTTTTCAAACTGCTCACAATATAGGTACGATTTAAATGTTGTACCATTTTGTAAGGCAGTCGCTCAGCAAGGTGAAAATCAAGAATAGGTAGACCTCATTTATTCAGGCCAGCCAAGAAGCTATAGTTGTCCCTTGTAAATTATGTTACCGTCTCCAATGCAGTCATTTTTGCAGTGCTAACATTACTCGAGTGATTTGACCATCTCATGACGAACTGCTTATAAAGTTTTGAATGAATGAACGAAAGATATAACATCTGATCCATTTTATAGTTCCTAATCCGTAAGTTATACTCGTTACCGAGTGGCAATATTTTGAAAATGCCCGTTCCAAGCCCTGAGGTGCAGAAACGTATTTTTAATGTAAAGCATCCCATCGTTCCTCTGTTCTTGAATTCCGTTCAGTTGATTGTCCTTCGAGTCAGCTACCCTTCAATACCTGATTTTCTTATTACGCGGTATTTGTCAGAACTCATAATTTTTATTCGGTGTCTCAGTCATCGGCTGTTTTTCCCTATTTTATCGAACACCTCGTATGTTGGTGATTTTCTGTTCGCATGCGATTTTCAGCGCGGGCCCACACACGACGTAAACAATATTTCACATTTGAATGGTTTCTGTTCGCTTTTCCAATCCGGTTCAAGCTTCCAGCCCTCGCATATTTTTGGAGAGTAATTAAAAATGTGTTGGTCACAATTCATTGGTGTCGGATTATAAGTTCCACCCGTGTAATCTTTCCGCGGTTATAAATACGTTCTTCGTTAATATATAAAACAATTATGCGATTTACGCTACAAGAGTTAGGTAGGTAGCTAATTATATGCACTTTACCACCATTATTATTGCAACGAATAAATATTTACAACAAAGGTAACCCAACGCGTTGAAACTTGTTTTTGAAATCTCAGTTTATTATTTTGTTGGTTTCACGCAGGTGCTTACCCCACAATAATACTTAAATTTCTAAAATTCGAAACAGTCCTTTGAAAATTTGAATATATTAAGTGACTGCGGTCTAATCAAATACCCCAGACGCATAGATAAGAATAGAGATCTGGTGGTCAGGACCTCCTTTAGCTCCAAAAAGCAGTCTTGTCATTAACGAAAAGTGTGGATTTTTAGTTACGATGAAATTGTTGCGACAGTGCGGATTGTCAGTTAGGGTTGTGTCGAAAGGGGCACTTGAGTGGATGTTAATTCCCTCCCTCACGATCGAGCTATCTACGCCATTGCGAGCCCCAAATTGGCATCGTTTTCTAATAATAGGCTAACTATAATGCGAAAATCTAATCGAATTACGCAGCTACGACGACTGAATAAAATTCTTACGTATTCATTCGCCGTTATTTTTCGTTTTCTATTCTTTTTCGAATTTACGTACTGAATTCGACATTTTTATTTTTTCTGTCTGAAAAATATCGTGGCATTTTATTTCTTTAACTGCATAATTCTGCTACAATTCGAGACCTGTCCGTGCTGATTCCAGCCAATAACTTACCCATTCTTTTTGTAATTGATATTTACGTCGAGAAAGTGTCATAAACTTATGGCGATAAGTAAATTTAATACATATATTTAAAAGAAAACGAAAACGGAAATTGTCTGCTGGATGTTTAAAAAATATATATATGTGTATGTGTGTGTGTGTGTGCGTGTGTGTGTGTGTGTGTGTACACACACATACCTAATAATATATTCGGATAAAACTTGGACTTCGCTAACACAAAACTCCTCCATCGTTTGTCACCAAATACAATTGGTAGTATTCAGATAATTTATGGAATCGTTCGTTCGTTCGTTTATTTTTTTTTTATTCCACATAAAAATCATGAATCTTAATTTCGTCCTTGACGCGGACACATTGTATACAACGTTAGTGCCCCAAAATATTTTTCGTACTCGACTCTCATTCATCTGCTTTATGGTGCTATGATGAATGTTCGCACACTCTCAAGTCTGCACATGTTTTTCACATCCCCCTCCACCACCGATCATTTCCTTTTGAAAATTTCGATGAAACACTTTTTTCTCGTTTTCCATTTACGTAATAATACTTCTCTTTTGTTCCGTTTCTTTTTATCTTTTTTTCTTTTCTCCTCTTTCTCACTCACTCGCTCTCTCTCTTTCTCTCTCTCTCTCTCTCTTTCTCTCTCTATCTCTCTCTCTCTCTCTCTCTCTCGCTCTCTCTCTCTCTTCCTGTTTCTATTTTTTGTAAAATTGAATTAAATTGTAGTTTCGTAAAACTTTTGAAACGATTTTTTGAATTGTGACCATTCTAATTCGATGAAAATCGCCGAATAAACTTTGCCTTTACTCTTTAACTGTTGTCTCTTTTTTTTTTCGCCCACTCGGCCTAAGCTACAAAAAATATATAAATTTTTTGTGAAAATAAAAAGTTAAACGCGTGAAAGGACAACGAAGTGAAGAACTTCGAAAGTTTATTTTGTGTGTGTGTGTAAGTGTCTTCGACAACGTTCGGTTTTGTAAAAAAGACAAAAAAAATGGAAGATTCTAAATGGAACACTAGAAAAGGAGACGAAAAGGAAGAGGAAAAAAAAATGTTGAACTTACACGGCGCCTAAATGCTCTTTTTCAGCAATAAGTAATCGGTTAGATTCTCTTTTTTTCCATTTTTATTCTCTCATATTTGACTCCTCTCTCTGTCGCACTTACTAGTATCAATAAGTTGTGGGACTTGTTTCTCATCCGCTTTTTCCTTTTTCTATACGCTGTCGTATGCCCCCTTTACTCATTTTGGTGTATCTTGATTTGTTGGCGAATGTTTTGAAAACGAATTTTATATTCAGCGTTTTTGGTCCGAAACGATGATATATTATTCAGTGTTTATGTGTTTCGAAGTTGGCGAAAAATTTATAGATTTTTTTTTTCTCTCCCCCATCCTCGAGTGTAAGTGAACTGTGGAACTGGCGAAGGACAAAAATACAAAATTTGTCCATTCTAAAAGAATGTGTGCCATTGGTATGAACTTGTTTTTTTTTTTATTTAGTGCCCTATCTATGTCATGTTATAATTGTTCTTTTTCAATAGTTTTAGAGGATATTGGAATTGGGAATACGTAATATGGTGCACCGTTCCCTCTCCTGTCCAAATCCGATTTTTTTTTTTTTTTTTCAAATACCAACCTAATGTATAGTTTAATCTCATTCAGTTCTAAAAATATAATAACCTCCTTTCAAATAGTATACCTATGATATACTAAGGGTGGATTTAAGCGAAACTTAGTTAATTTGAGTTCGAATGATTGAACTGATAAATAAGAATATGAAATTAGTTTCGATGCATTGTTATTATTATTATTATTACTATTTATTTATTTACTTATTTATTTATTTCTTGTATTATTATACTAACTTCTTAATTTTCTGAAAGAATTTATTGAATCTTCAATGAATGAAGGCTGTTACAACGAATTTTTTCTGTTGAATTGTTTTCATTTTATGGTTTGAATTATTTTCGCCAATGTTCAAGCTTCATTTGCTCAGTATCATATTATTTGATTCAATATATGATTTGCTAATGGGCTGCAAAGTGCAATTTTGACTACATTTGACATTTATGGACTTTTCGGACGTTCGTTGGAAATTGTATCGAAATTACCTATTTTAAAGTCTTACTTTGAATTTATTTCTTAAATTGTTGTAATACTGTGAAACATGCAGTATTCATTTTGTTTTCATATTATTAGCTTTTATGTAATTTTTTACAAGTAATCATAGTATTATTAATTTTTTTACTTCACAAAAATTAATTTTGATTAATTAAAACATAAGAATATACATTTTTTTGTCATACATTTGTGGTCAAGAGTGCTACATTTCCTAGTGTGCCTACGAACACTGAACACAAAGACCATTAGGAAATTAATTCTGATATTGGTAAATGAGTAAGAAACTCACGATTACTTATAGAAATACATTTTTCACTTTTTAATTTATTAGCTGTTGGCTCTATTTAAGAAATGAAACAAATTCTTTTAATTTCTATGTTAGTACCGCCAGTAATGAAAAATCTTTCGAAAAACAGAGTTATGTTTCGTTATTTTTATTCTAAGTCATTATTATTATTATTATTATTATTATTATTATTATTATTATGCTACTTTTGTTGTCATTGTTGTGCGTTGTTGTTGTTATTACTCAAGTGTACACTAACCATAATTTTGTTCTTAATTTATAGCCACTAATTTGCATAATTATCAGAAAAAATTAGAATGTTAAGAGAGAATGTATTCTTTCATTGTGGGTATCGTTATTAAATAAAATACCTACTAGTAAAAGTAAAAAATATTAGAAAAAAACTACGTTGGTAGCTTTTTATATTCTGGTCATTCATATTTCATCCCAAAACCCCAAATATAGGCCCATTAGCGAGCCTATTACACACACGGATAAATAGTTTCATATATATATTGTTTTTTTTATATTTTGCCTCAAACAATTATATCGTATACCCGAGCATACAAACATGAGGCATGATAGGTAATTAATTTTTTTATTTTTTTTTAAATTGCCATTTAACATTTATAAGTACGGTTTTATGGCTGCTGTGAGGGTGTCCGTTGTTCGTGAGTACTTTCTTTTTTTCTCCCCAATTAACCTTCTCCTCTCTACTTTGTCATTTCTAACCACATTCTGCGTTCGCTTTTTGAACATTTCCCTCGTCGAATGTCGTCGCTAATTTTGACATTTGTATTCTTTTCGTCCTCGTTTTGGGACGACACTCACGGATATTGATGTGAACAAGGGTTGCAAAGTGTGCGCTTTCATTTATCAACGATTTCGAAAAAGTTTTTCCACATGTGAGCCTTCTCTAGATGTAGTCTAAACTCTATACGTGTACAAGTATTGTGTGCCCATTCCTTTTTGGGCGAAAATAAAATTACAGTAGCTTACTCGGTCGCCTTCTCACTGCTATCTTCAGCCATCGTCTATAATTCCCAGGACGTGTTTAGTTTTTGCTTCGTGTATTCTATGGTTTTCTTGTTTCTTTTCTTTTTTTTTGTGTTATTAGCGTAACTCTATAGTAAGAGGCTCGAGTTAAGGCATCAAAATCGTGTCAAATGTGTAACCTGCGGTTTACGAAAATGGAAAATTTTAGCTCTGTGAAGGCTGAAGAAAGTGGCAAGATGGAGTAGGCTCCTCGATGTTTGAAAGGAATTTCGACAAAAGGTCCAAAAG
Source organism: Ericerus pela (assembly GCA_011428145.1). Classification (NCBI taxonomy): domain Eukaryota; kingdom Metazoa; phylum Arthropoda; class Insecta; order Hemiptera; family Coccidae; genus Ericerus; species Ericerus pela. Next base: position 787,397 of record WOFM01000008.1, read on the forward strand.
AAAAATGTCAACTGACGAAAGGTACAGTTTAATCAATGTCTTTTTTTTATAACTGATCCGACTATCTTCAAACAATCCGCTAGCGTTGGGACGGCTTCCTCCATACCTTTCCTTACCTTTCAAAGTAAAACTCTGCTGTCACTTCATTCCTCCACCTAAATAGTATAAAAGCATGTACCATTTTGCCGAGTCTGCAGTATGTGTATAATTATATTATTACCGAATGTCTCTCTCGCTCCTAATATTGTCATATTCTTCGATTCCTAAAGTGGCCTATACTTTCAATCGAAAATTATCCTGTCAGTCCTGTAGCTCGCTATCATTCTGATTCTGCAGATTATCGATACCAATACTAACTCTGCGTTAGTCCACTAAATATTATGTTGTCTCTCTCCAGTTGCTACACTCTCACTCTGGTATTTCAAACGCTGACATCACTGGTGCTGCCACAAAGGCAGGTACAGAACTAAATCCATCGTCCTCACCTATTGTCGCATCCAATTTCCTCATTCTTATTGAGCCACTCATAACATCTTTTGCGAGTGATCCAGTGCATGGTGACGATCGAATTTCGGAACTCATTATCAATCCATTCAGTTTTCTTTCCATTAAAACCATTAATTTTAAATGTATCTACCTAACTATCAGTGTTACTCTCATTAAATGCGATTTGGTATCGCCATTCTACCTCTTATCATCATAAAATCCATCTTAACTTCTCTCCTTACTTTCTCCTCCAGAAATACACCTTCCTAGTTGAAGAAGTACCGAAAAGGGATTTCGGGGATGTTGAACCCTCCTAATGTACGTGAAGTCGGCAGCCCAGTTGGCAAACCTGCTCGAATGCATCGTTATAGTTTTAAAAAACCCAAAATTACGTCATGTCCTAAAACTCAAAAAACACTTTGAAAAATTTTAGATCGCTCACACAGAAAAAAGTTTTTTCAATTCACCAACCTCCTTTTATTCACAGGTGAATCCGGCATATGACATTGAATACCAGAACAAAAAACGTCTGCAATATTATCCTTGATATATGGGCGAACAATTGGCACTGTCACCGAATACACCCCACCCACAAAAAATTATCTTTCTATACTCTACTGCTTCCTAGAGGCAGATTTCAATCGTGTAGGGTAACCACTTATTTTCATACGTCAAAAATCATGACAGTCATATTAACAACAAGAAATTTCATGAAAATCAAACTTCATGACATATCTATAGGTATTTTCACGACACCCACTTTCATGAATCAACATACCTGGCAGGTACGTTCACAATTTTCTTTTAGCGGGTGGTAGGTGAGGTGAGTAATTTAAAGAGAAAAAAAAAATTGTAAGGACCTACATGTAATTTTTCATGATTAAAAAATTTTGTGAAAATAGATGTGGTAAAATTTGAGTTTTGTGAAATATTCTCGTGGAATACCTTGTCGTGGAAGATATTCAAACAACAGAAGGAATTCTGCAGTTTTGCATGTTCACCACAAATCATACACAAGATATGGGGAACCAAGACCTTGGCAAACATTGGTGATTTTGTAGCCAATATTGTGGGCTTATATACTGGCTCCTTACATGCGCACAAAAACATAAATAAAGAATACGTATATGAATATGATGACTAATAGCAATGTATTTTATTGTTGCCTTGGCAATGGGTAAAATATGGCACATGCACTGATAAGCCAGATTGTGACATCATCCAAGATGTGAATTATCGATTCATTTCAGTCCTGATGTTACAGCATACTTAACATAAATTTGCGAGTAAGTTCAAACAAATATACAATGAGTTAAATATGCGATGCACAAAATTAGTCATCTTGCGATGATGACTGTTGTCAAGAGGTGGAGTCTTTAACATCTTACAACTAGTCTAATCCTCATAATTAATGTCATGAAAATACCTGTTGTGATCATCAATTCGTGAAAATGAATGGTAATCATCACGTAGTTTTTTTACGTGTCTGCTCTTTCCAGTATATATCTCATATACCTATTTGTGACTTACTCATCTCATTGATCTAAATCGTTATCCTCCCCTTTAGCCTATGTCATCACTCTACTCAAGTCTTCTAACCATCTCCCAGCTTATTATATTATACCTATCTTCTTTTCCCTACGTGATATTTACCAATTCTTAAATTCTCTTTCCATCAAATAACTTCCCCCATAACCCTGGGTGAATATTATTTCCCAATTTAGTCATTAATACGTATTATTGAAAACAATGAAGATTCAGACTGTTGGCTGAGGACAACCTCTCTCAACCAATATCATTTTTGGCCTTCTCAAAATGTTAACTTTCGTTCTTACTTACGTTTTTGGTTACGAAATGTCGTAGCAAATTTTCCATGCTTTTTTGTTTTCTCGTAAAATTTATTTTTCTGCATCAAAACGAACGTTTTAAAATTTATTTTTGCCAAAAAAAATGAGTTTCTATGATTTATAGAAACTACTTAGTATGGTTGATATTTCTATCTTTCTACCCTAGAGGGTCGAATTTGTATTAATGTGATGAATTATAGCGATTTAATTTTTTTTCAATTCAGGTATGATTTTTCTCTTGCATGCTTTATTGATGAACATGCGCTCGGATGATTCCTTTTATCTTTTGTTTCTGAAATATATTATTTTGATTTCCTAAACATGATGTATATGGTGTTTTACTGACTTATGCTCAGTTACCGCATAGTTTCTCCTTTGCTTGAGTGCCTAATGAATTACGTGTTTTTCAATCATTGATTGATGATTTCAATGTCAATGTTTTTACGTCGGAAGGAAAATATTACTATTTTTCAACAGTTATTCGGTTTCTTATGTAGTTTTTCGAAGAAAATCTACTTATTAATATTGATCTTGCCTTGGGATCCAGGGATGATGGTTTTTTCGTCTTGTGATGCCAGGAAAATTTTGGCACTATTAGCTGTAATAATTGATAAATATAATTATAGTATGAATATAATAATTATATAATTATACACATTTCTGTTTAACTCGGTACATTTCGAAATTTTTATCCGATGGTTTTGAAATTTGGTACACTTATTCAGATCTATACAAGAAAAAATTCTATTGTTTTTGGTCTAAATCGGCTTTATGGTTTGTATGTTATATCTTATTATGATGACTTTCTGTAGCTTTAACACTTCTAAAACCCGTAATTTTCAACTAATAGTCACAAAATTCGGTACAAATATCAAATTCATTATATTCCATTTTATTTTGCAAAATTTTGTTTCAATCGGCAGATCGGTTCATGCGTAGAAGTAATTTGAAAATATCTTCAACTATTGATAAGAAAAGAATATGATATAATATAAAGTCCAGATGAACCGAAGAAGATCGAAAGCAGGCTTGCTTTTGTTTAATTTTCCAAGCAATCATTTGATAATTTGCGTACATTTTTAATAACTTCGCAATACACTTTATTCTTTCACATCATTATGAATTTCCTTGACACTTAATTAGAAACGTAATTTTTATCCAGTATTTTTTCAAATTATTTTAGTATTTTTATTTTTTATTTCATTTCTTTTTTCTTTTATTATTGGTCAGTTAAACCTACGTTTTGTTGCAAATCTTGCTACGTTTAAGTTTTTTGTTTAGTATTTTTTTTTTTTTTGGCTTCCTTTAGTAATTGGACTGTTTGCAAAATTGTCTGGTGTGGTGCAGCTTCTCAGATTTCAATTGTCATTCATTAGAATATCCACTGATTAGGCATTCAATTTATAGTATTCTATTTTTAGATGACGCAATTATTCAGTTGTTACAAAAATTGAAAATATTGTCCATTTGCCAGATTATACAGGTTGAAGTACATAGGCTGCATAATTAATCGTCAATAAAGAAAGTTGTTTATCTGCGCCACCATACGTGAAATGCTGTTCGACCGAAATCGTAGATGTTTTCAGTTATTTCGATGAGACATTCTATTCTATCGACGGCCGATTGCGAATATCAGTACAGGCCTACACTTTGCCAGTGGCATAACTTGGTTAAGCTCAAACTTTGAAGTAGAGATAAACAAAGTGAAAGGATAAGGACTATAAGCATCTCTCGTTCATAAATCAGAGTTAAAAATACAATAAAATATAATATATATATATATATATATAATTGTCTCTTTTCCTGTCTCTCCTTCTCGTTAGAAAAGTTATACATATACATATACATATATATATATATATATTTCCCAGTTCTCAGTTTTCCTCCGAAAGAGGATTAAACTCCTAAAGAAATATTATCGGACTAAGTAGGCCTCTGAGCGTATCAAATTCAATTAAAGAGTGCGACAGATATATAATCGAAGAGTATGCGATCCGTGTAAACGTCCTTTTAATACAATTAAACGCAAAATACGACATTATTGGCTTAACACAGTTCGCTCGTTGCAATTTATTGCGTCGGAAAACTGGAATTGATTGGATAAATGAAAACGAGGCTGCTCGTTGTCGTATGTACAGTCTATAGTTTTTTTTTTTTTTTCTTTTATGTCGACGTCGTTGTTCCGGTTACCCCGTTGCAATCCTCTTCATGGTGAAATATCAATGCATTTCTTTTAAATTTTTTCTACATAAATCAAATTTTCGAAGAGGTTCATCTTTTAAGGTTACTGAATGACTACGTGAATGGAGAAAAAATAAGTGAGTAGGTAACTAAAAAAATTGGGATACCTAATAAAATCATTGAAAATCAGAACCAAAATCGATAAAAACCCTGCATCTAATGATCTGGAAGCAAAGTGTTAAGAATAATTTTAGATTGGTATTTCCATTTTCCAGGCTTTTATATTCATATTAACGAAGGTTTAACGTGAATAAAAATTGATTGTTAATGGTTTTAAGTGGAATGAAGGTCGAATTATGGTGAGTTTGTTTGGTACCTACCTATTTAGTGCTTTTTGAATTACACTTAACAGAAATATCGTTGAAAATGAAGCATGCGGCTGCTTGAAACTCATCCATAATATAACGTTTTGAGCAAATTTAAATTACAAAGTGAAAATACATATTCTCAAAGTTAAGTATTCTCGATGTTACCTTGATTTTATATTTACTCGTTGCTCGTTGCCATCGGTTGCTCCATTTGGAAAATTAAAATTGTAGGTATCTAAATTGAGAGTGGCTACAAGTTTATATACTCGTAGGAAGAACGAAATTGGTGAAAATAATTAATTGACTTATGTACCACCATTCATGAGTGGCCGTAGACCATTCAAATGAATGAAAACGTTTCAATTTCGTTCACAGTAACAAACAGTTTTGATAGGTAATATCGAAGTTAAATTTATAATTAAACCAAGTAAAAAAGAAATATTAAAAAAAAAGTCGGCAGGTAGAAAACAAAACGTTCTTAATGATGTTACCAGTAATCAAGACTAAGCGTGAGCCAAACCTTTCGAAAAAAATTCTCATACGTTGTCGGATTGCGTAAGGTATGAGGTTTAAACTGTAGTCCGACTACCAAAACATTCTACGAATTCTAGTTCCGTAAAAATAATGTTTTCTTAATTCCCTATTGGAAATTACACAACTGGCTGAAAGAATTATTTTAGAAACTACCTATTATAGTGAAAGAATAGTACCAAAAAATCATTGAAAACTTCGTGAAATTATTTTACTTTTGAAAAAACTAATTTCCACCCAAGTGAAAAAATGATATATTTTTTCTACTGTTTTGAATCGATTTTGAAATCTGTCACATTGCTATCTCAAATCGACTCAATTATAACCTCTTTTTAAAGTACAAGTTACAAAAATTAATATTTTCCACAGAAATTTCTATTAGAGGGTAGAGGTTGGTGTTGCAAAATGTAATGTGTAACATTTTTTCACTCGTATCACAAATAACTATCATAACTTTTGTCTACTCACTAGGTATTTTCCTTCTCTTTCATTTGCATGTTCTTACTAAAAATATTGACTATGTGGCCCAAGTTTTTTTTAAATGTCTACCCTATTAAATAAGTGAACAATGGCACATAAATCTTTTTTTACCACATAACAGTTAGAATCATTATTTTCTAATTTTTCTTAGACGTACTGATAGAAAAAATCATTTGAACCCATTCCATTGAAATTTCAACCATTATGAATTATTAGGTTACGTACAAGCTTCCAAAAACCCAAACTACTTTTTTGTGCCATTGTCTACAAAACTCAATATACAATGGTACACCAAATGTGGTTTGCTAGGGGGGGGGGGGTAAATTTGGCGATCCCTGTACAGTCTTGACAGTATTTCTTACAACCATTGACACAGCCAAGAACCTATTAATAATTGTCTTTCTCATTTACCTTCTCTGCATCTTCTGTTGGATAAATTCTATAAACTTTGTGCATCAGCTCCAAAAAAAATTACTAGAAATTTTTGAGATATTATGCCATTGTGTTCCAACCTAAATTTTCAGGTTCGTGACTCAGTTCCGAGACTCTATTTTATTAAAATTGCCGAACTTTTATATTAATAGAAACTAGAAGACGATCTCATTTTAATGATGAACAATCATCAACAAATATATATAATTTTTGAAGTTATGAAGAAACAAAAACTTTTTTGACTTGTAACTTTTACGATGAAAAAAACATTTTTTCTCTCATAACATGAAAATAACGGGATAGACGTTCTGAATAGTTTCCAAGATAGAGCAGTAAAATTTACATAAACTATAGAAATTTCGAATTTGAAGCCCAAATAGTACATTTTGAGAGAATTTGACGGTGCCACCTAACCTAATAAGTGTTAAGTGTATCTACGTAATATTATAACGTAATTGCAGTGCACATAATATGGTAACACTGATGGCCAATGGTAATCCAATAATACTATTGTTTGTAACGATTTTAAGCCTCACAGCGTAAGGCCATTGCCTCCTCGACTGGCACACCACATTACCTGCACAAATTAACTGCTAATCCGCAGCCACCCTATATCCTCTCGACCCCCTGGAAAAAAAAAAAAAAAAAAAAAAAACGAGATCAGAAAACAGTTGTTGGTGTTTTTATTAAACTGAATTTATAGTGTTCTTGTCACCGTTTGTCACGTCTGAAGATGGTCTGGAATTGAATTTTCTCGAGATAAATTTATGTTTCCTCGTACAGCTGAAGGAAGCAAAAGAAAAGGCATTTTCATTTTTTGTTTTTCATTTTTCGAAAAGTACTTGTGCCAGTCGAGTGTACACACTTCACAAAGTGTGTACTCTTTCGTATATATTTATGTGTATTATGGTAGACATAGTAAAAAATTTATCTCTTTTACCGCTTGTATTTTACGCATAAAGCTGGTACATGTAAAGGTACCTAGAAGATGGAAAACGGTCAGTAAAAGAAAAATGACGAGAAAGAAGAAGATAAGGCTGTGCAAACGAAATGGAGGGGGCCAAAAAAAAAAAAAAAAAAAAAAGGAGAAACGAAGAAAAATCTGCAAGCTCTTCTGTACCGTATACATTTTTTCTTTTTTTTTTTTTTTTTTCCTTCTTTTTTTATGTTGTTACCAGTAATACCGAAAACGGACTGCGAATTCCGGTTTTAGCTCCAACTTAAAGAGATTAGAAGAGGTCATTATGTCGTTTCTTGCCGAGTATTTCATATTTTTCTTTATTGCCTCCTCATTTGCGGCGCAATTCTTATTAAAGCTCGTCCTATTCGTGTACGTCTATCCGCATTTCATTTCACTGCGTTTCGTCACCCTCGTCGAGAGAGTGCTTTATAATGTCGCTTTTTTTTCTCCTCCCATCTTCTTAATATTTTTTTTTTTTCGTGCATTTACCACCACCCCCTGGTATTCTACGGCTACATCCAACCTCCGTCGTCTTTATACTTATTATTCGTCGGGTTGTTTTCGCGTCTAGATGTAAAATCCTGCGGCATGTGAAGGATTTTCCTGAGTGTACACAAAGTACTTTTCTTCGTGCGCACATCCCTTTCCCGCGCCGCCAATCGTAGTTTCGGTACACTTTTGAAAAACTCGTTAGCGTTTACTGCAATGAGATGAAGAAAAAAAAAAAAAAAAAAAAAAAACAGAAAAAGAGGAGTAAACGAGCAAGAGGAAATAAATAGGCTACGTTATGTGACGCATTGAGAAGAAAAGGTCCGTATTACATTGACAAAAAGCAGAGGGAAAAAGACGAAATGGAAAACAAAATGGATATTCGATTGGGAAAAGAAAAAGCGTAGCTAAATAAGCAGCTATTGAAAAGATACGCCCGCATCTTGTGTCCCAGTAACGGTGAGTGAGATGATTATTCGCTATTCGAGACGAATTTCTGGTGAATTCCAGCTTAGCGTAAGGACTCTGCTGAGGAGAGAGTCGAAAAAAGGCAAAGAGTAATTGGAAAAAGTGAATTTCGATTTTGAAGCTTCGTGTGTGGAATTTTTTTGGGGGGAATTACCTTATAGGAGACCTGACACACCATTCCCTGAGTTGTGTACCCCCAAATAGGTAGACCTATTATTTAAGTATTTTCGAGGCTATTTAATCATACTTGCTTTTCAACATCCCTCAGTCATACCATTGCGTACCCACCAGCCCTTTTGATGACTTTTATTCGATCTTTTCTCTTCGTATCGCTCCTTCCCCTCTCACCTCGATGACCAGTTTTGGTTTATATTTTTTTCATTAGGCTTTTTCTTTTTCCTCGTATGAAATTTTATTCGAATAACAGTGTACCACCACCACTACCAACAACCCACTTACTGTCGCTGCTGTGTGGGAAATATCAATTAAAATAAGTAAAAACAATAAATCGATAAATATTGTGAGTATTTAATTGTATATTACGTATCAAGGTTCAAAAGTGAGGATTTACAATATGAGGGAGAGTTTGTAAAATAAGCATAAGTGAGCGATTCCCGAATCATGTAAACTATCACTTATGAATCTTGCTAGGGAAGATATTTTATTTAATTAATGATCAGAAATCGAGGAAACGTTAAAATTCTATCTTAATGTTGCATCTCGCATAGAAATTATAAAGTATGGAACAAAATATTAACCTCCCTATTGCGGCAGATTGAACATTTTATTCAGAAAGCGTAACCTCTACCTCGATGTAATGTGAACGTAACTTCATGTAAAATGATGCTTCACGTTTTTACATGGAGGCGTATTCGCTTTACATCGAGATTGTATTTATCAATGATAAGAGCTATGTTTTAATCGCAAAATACCAGCGAAAACATTGCTTTTATCATCATGTATTATATAATAGTTATTTGTGATACAATTGCGTATAAAGTTGGTGATTTTGATCCAAGTGCGAGTCTTAGAGCAGGAGCCGAAGGCGAGTAATGTAAATCACACGACTATCAATCACCTACTATAGGTGTACCCTTATGTCACACAATATTTTTTGCAACACCCCGTCCTCCTGAAAAAAAAAATTAAAATAGTAAATAAATATTTTGGCAATTGACAAACATGTAAGCGCGAACTATCAGCTCTTAGTCAATCAGATCTCATGGAGTAGTGGTTAAGGTGCTTACACCCAACCCCAGATGTCAGTGGATTGAAACCCAGAAGCAGAAAAATTTTTTTAAATTAAAAAATAGTTATTTGTGATACAAGTGTATAAAGCAGGTGATTTCGATCAGAATGTGATGCAAATCACACGAGTATCAATCATACTTTCTATACACACATGTGTTACACACTATTTTTTGCAACATCCCCTCCCTCTAAAAAACAAAAAAAAATTGAAATAAATAAATATTTTTGCAAATGGGTAACATATAAGCACAAACCCTCTCCTATGTTTCAACCAAATCTTGTGGCGTAGTAGCCATGGTACTGGCCTTAGAATGTAGATGTCTGGGGTTCGTTTCCCCGCAGTGTTGAAATTTTTACAAAAAAAAAAAAATTTAAACGAAGATGTGGGCTATGTTAGTAATAAGTGGTTAGTACCGGTGTATAAAATGACGCATGCGCCTAAGGTGATGTATATAGGCCGATTATAAAGTAAATACTTTATACATAGGTTCTAAATCGTTCTAAAATCGCTTGTTTCATACATTGTCGAGGTTTTATCAGCAGGTAGTGCGAAAAATAGATATTCTTAACAGAAATAGAGAAAAAAAGTTGTGGGATATTGGTTCCATTGTGCTATGATAATACTTTTCATGGCTATTTTTGGGTCTAACATGAACAGTGCATAAAAGTAATTTAAGTCATATTACTTAGTAAAAGAAAAATTTTTCGTTTTCTTTGTAATAATTTGCTAAATTTTAAGAAATACCTATACATCCAGTATGGTCCATTTAATTTTTTTTTTTGCTTGCGCTCACTATCTCTACATAATTATTAGATAGACTCGACAGGCTTATATAAATTTTTGTTTTTTGTTTCCTATTATGATGAAATTTTCGAACAAGTTATAAAAAAAATATTTTTTATTGTATTTGTGGAATACCTTGTCGTTAGAGATATTTGCACTAGAAGTTCTTCAACAGTATTTGCGTGTTCTGCCACTTCATACGGTTAAGTATGGGAGAGCCAAATCCTCGGCGAACACTGGCAATTTTTGAGCCGGTTCTAAGAGTTTATATACAGAATTTGGCACACGCACACAGACACACATGCATAAGTACATGTATGTAATTATGTCATGCGTTACGTTGTTTTTTGCCTCTGTCAAGGTGATAAGAAACGATGCAGCACGTTTGGTACCAGGCTGTGACATCACCAAGATTGTTATCAGGTAATTGATCTCAGCCCGTGCAATGTATCTTACCTGTACGTATGTACAGGTACAAACATACAAACGCAGCAGTGTAAATTCGTTTAACGTCATAAAGCTGATTATTGCCAGCCTTTGGGCAGCGACTGTTGTCGAGGGGTGCAAGCCCCTATTACCTCATACAAGTATTGTCCCCACAGCTACTTCCCCCCAGTTTTTGCGCTGCAAAAATGATAATTCGCGTGCCTGGGGGGACTTATCGAGTCTTACTGCTGTCTCTGGTCCTTCTCCCATTTGGCCAGAGCCGAGCACACGGCAGCGCCCACACACTTGTAAGATAACTTACGAGCGTTGAATCGAGCCTGGTATGTCTCTCGACTCTGTTGCCCCCTACGTCTAGGCGGTTGATTTTGTTGAGCCGGACAGGTGTAAGGATGGGGATGGTGTGGAGGTGGAGGACCAGACGGGGTTTTCGGTTTTGGCCGGTTGAACATCGGAGAGTTTGATGTGCCCAATGGTCTGTAGGCTAGACCAAAGGTGGGAGGAGGGCATGTTTGAGGCACCTCTTCCACCGGAAGTTGCCTCTTCACCTCCAATGCCATCAGGGTTGAAGACTCCGAGGGTGGGTCCTCCACTCTCGGTGTCTTCTCCGGCAACTTTGGCAGTGAGATGAGGGCAGGAAGGGGTGCAGACATCATCTTGACAATGTCCGCAGCCAAGGTCGTGTCCATCAATAGTTCATTTTCAATCCTTTCTATTTCCTTTTCTCATTCCATCTGTTCTTTAGTCTTTACAGGCTGAGGTACAGGTGGAACTACAAATTGGAAATCTGGGGTTGAGAATGGCGTGTTGGTTGGGGACGACATTAGGAAGGAAAGAAAAGAGAAAATGGTAGAAATTTTCGGTGTGTTAAATAGTCAACAGCAGAAAGGCGAGTGAAAAATGTTGCAAGAATATTTTTCGATCGCAGCTTTATTCCAAGTTGTTATCTAATTTCAGACATGTTCGGAGGGAATAGTGCATCAAATATTCTTTAGCTGAAAATTTTTCTGGTCAAAATCTGTTAAGTACAAGCAGAGTTAAGCGTGTTTGAATTTTTGTGTTTTTGAAATTTTGTATCTCACAAAGGAATGTACTCTTCGTTTGTGACGTCACAATCTATTGACTGTTTTGTTTTCTGAATGTTTGTTAATAGAAACACGTTGCGATGTTTTCTTCCATATCACACGTGGATTGTTTATTCGTGTTGTATTTTATTTGCACGCATTTATTCTCTGCTTATCTGCGGAATTTCTTTTGTTATAAATATTCCCAGATTCTCGTGCGTATTTTTGTGCGGGTTTGCAGATTTTGCAGCAGATATTAATTTTCGTGAATATTTTTAGTTTCTCCTTGCCAATCTCTCGGATTTTTGAGTTGGAATCTGGTTTTTTCGCTTTTTGCTGCCAAGGGGCCTGCCTCTTTTTCGTGGGCATAAGGGGGCCGATGGATCGTAGTGTATTTCGACGATCTCATCACTAAAATTCACCGTTTTCTTTATTTTTGTTTTTTCTACTGGTGATTTTTGTGATTTATCAACTTTTTTGACCGGTTTGTCCTCAGCTTTTTGTGGTTGTGTGATATTGGACTGTGCGGTCTGTTTTTCTTCTTCTATTTTCCTTTCTGTTGTCTTCCTTGTTGCTCTTTGGAGCATTTTTCTGTCATCGTTTATATGGTACACAGGTTTCAATCTATCAATTGAAATCGTTTTTTCTTCACCTGCGATTAGTATCATGAAATTCTTATCATCTCATGATACAACCTTATAAGGACCGGCGTATGGTTTCTCCAACAAAGATCTTATTTTTTTGTCTTTGACAAACACATGAGAAGTTGTGTCCAAGTGTTTGGAGACATAAAACTTTGGTTGGCCATGACGATCTGCCTGTTTCAAAAAGCTGTTAGCATCAGTCTGCATGTTTTAGACGAGCGTTTCGGGGCTAATTTCTTTCAAGTGGGTGAAAAAGTCCCCTGGTAGGCGTAGCTCTTCGCCTAGTGCCAACTGCGCCGCAGAGTGACCTGTGTCCATTTGAAGAGCAGATCAATGGCCCAAGAGGATGGTTGGTAGTATGTCAACCCATCTCTTGGTATCGCAAGCCATGATGGAGGCTTTCAAAGCTCTGTGCCATCGCTAAACTTTGCCATTTGCTTGAGGATGGTAAGCTGTGGTGTGATTATGTTGTGCACCAAGTTTCTTAGACAGCTCTTGAAAAAGCGAGCTTTCAAATTGACGACCCTGGTCCGTGATGATGACTTCAGGTACGCCATAGCGGGCAATCCAGGTGTTGTATAACCTGGCAGCTACCGTGGGAGCTGTCATCTCGTAGAGAGGAACTGCCTCTGGCCATCGAGTTGCTCTATCGATCATCGTCAACAGGTATCTATGTCCTTGGGAAGGGGGTAATGGACCCACCAATTCTATGTGTATCATTTTAAACCGCTCCGTTTGTTTGAAAGATTTAAGTGGCGAACGAGTGTGTCTTCCTACTTTGGACTCTTGGCAATTCAGGCAACTGCGAGTCCATTTGTTGCAGTCTGACTTCATTCGAAGCCAAAAAAATATTTTGGTCCAGGGTGCGATAGATTGTGCACACTACTGAAAGCCAATTAGCGATACTTTGTCGGCAGGAATGGCCTATTCTTGCCTGTACTAATGTCCCATGTTAGTAAAACATTAGTACCAGGGATTTTCCTTTGTCTCAATTTGAGAGCTGTGTCATTGTTCGACAACGGTTCTTGCAATTCTGCATCCCTTAACTGTTCTTTAGCTATTTCAGCGTAAGGTAATTGAGACGGTGCCGAGATGGCTTCGATCCTATTAAGAGCATCAGCAGTATTATTTGTTGATTGTAGTTGAATTGTTTTCTCTCCAATAATTGAAAAGTATTGTCAGAATTTTTTACAAAGCAAAATAAAAACATAAACAAAATAATAATCTGTAAGTACCAGTATATGTACTAAAAATATATTCAAAGTTGTGTTCAGTCTGTGATACCTACTAAAATGGTTGGTATTGAAAAACTAGACCATAAAACTGGTTTAAAATGACAAGATATTATTCTACATGAAGGGAAAAGTTTTACTGTTTCAGAATAATTTAATTCGAATGTATTTTTCTCATTTTTACTTCGTCAACTTCACGATGAAGGAGTAGGCCTACCAACGTGCATTAGCAAAGAAAATTCGTCGGTTCTACGAATGAATTCGTTTGATTCTATAAGGTGTAGCTGTATTTTATATGATTTTGAAATAAAATTTCCACGTAAAATATTTTCTGCGTGAAAAATTGAAAGAAAAAAATGAATATTTGTTGTTTCTTACTTAAATGTATAAGAAAATTTATTTCAGAATTACTTAGTGTTATTACTCATTTTTGCTGATAGAAGGACGTTTGACAAATATACATCTGTCGAAATCTGGGATAATACAAAATCAAATTTCACGTCGTATACTCGTCTGATAGAGAAATACTTCTGTCTGGAAGTTCATATTGGTTTTATTTAAATGTTTTCGAAAAATAATTTCCAAAATAAATGATAAAGAAATGCCTACTTGCGGATGATTTGATCTTGAAATGTTGTTCTAGTATACGTTGTTCTGCACTTTTAATACATACTTTACTCCTTACTAATCCATATATACTGGTATTTTCTGTTTCAGATTGAAGATGCCATGCTGATGTTCGATAAACAGACGAATAGGCATAGAGGTAAGCAAATATACTAACCTTACCTAATTTTAAATAATATTAAAAAACAAAATTCTATGTTTTTCGAAAGATTTTTTCTTTCTATCCTGAAAATTTTCCTTGTAGTTCTGTTCGTGTCACAATCTCACTCTCTCACTCTCTCGCTCTCTTGTTCTCTCTCTACCTCACTCCCTCTCTGTTAGTACTCTGAACGTATTTTATAATTAATGACCATCGTGTTCTCGATCTCCATCCGCTTCGTTCGCTTTTTGTCGAATATACAGTGACTTCTGCTAACAAAAATGATATTGCTGCCGTTGCGTGCAAACGCAAATATAGGTACGTAAAAAAAAGGGGGAAAAAAAAAGAAAAGAGCAGTAGCACATGATGATTAAGGGACAGTTTGTCAACGCTGGCAGACGGGTTCTTTATGATATTAAGCGCAATTTGCGACACTGCCTGCCGGTGACATAAGATATATGTGTCTTCAGTAATGGTATTTTTGGGCGGGTGCAAAAACGAACACAAAAACTATACTTTGAAGGGGTAATGGTACATGCAGAGAGGGAGAAAACGTCGAAACATGAAGAATAGAGCGAATGAGAGGAAGAGGAAAATAAAACAAAATCGAGAAAAAAGTTCCGGTTTTTTTTTTTTTTTTTTTTTGCACACATATGACGGATGAAGGTTACAATATTTGAATGTGTATTGGAAAAGCAGGTTTCATATTTTCTTCATTTTTTACTTTTTTTTTTTTTATTCTGTTTACTTTATATTTTTTTCATAATTTCTGGAAAAATTTAGTTTTATTTTCTTTGACACGTCGAAAAGGGGTGGATGTTGAGATCAAAATATTGGCTAACTTCCGGACTGCGAAGATCTCAATGTAATTTTATGAAGGAAAATGAAAAAAATAGTAATGTTACTGAAGTTAAACGTTAAAAATATGCGATGTTACATTCAAAACGAAGTATAGTCCACTCATCATCATTAGATCCCAGGAAAAGGAAACCAAGGCCTAAGTCAGGATCACCTTAACGGAGAAAATTGTGCTTAGAAAAAAGGTGTTTCATCCAGTGAACATTTTTTCTATCTGCTACGATTCATCTATTTAGACTCAGTTAGGGTGACAGAATCCATATTATTTTGTTCTTGAATTATCCCCCTATATGATGTTAAGGCTGTGCTTTGAAAACTTTTGTTACTCTAAGTAGTCTATTATGGATAACGTGAGATAGTGAGGTGTGGCTATGGTTTTGTTGTACTGCAAAGCGGAGTCAAATTAATTTATTTTCCAATTTTGTATCCTATTTTGAAGTGGGTATAAGAAAATAAATAATTTAATGAGATTTGTATAAGTTAGAAATGAAGGTAAAAATGTATTTTTTCAAACAATAATGAGTTAAAACTATTATCTGGCAAGTAGGTACTTTTGAATTGGGCGTTGTTTGTTTGTTTTTTTTTCAGTTACTGTTGGTGCGTTTGGAGCAACTTCTCTACGTAGTTAACTGAACAATATTCAACAGTAAAATTTTTATGGGTTAGATGATGTGGTTGAAATTTTGTTCAAATCAATTTGTTGGTTCACGAGTTCTAGTTAAAAATCCGGAACTATACCTAGAAAAATTTGATTAACTACAATATTTTTTTGCAAACAAATTTTGTGGGCAATAGAGCAATAGCTAGGTGTTCAACGATGAAATTTTCATACTTAACAATTCTTGAGAATTATTAGGTTTTAATTTGATTGATATACGTTTGGTTGGTTTGCGAGTAGATGATAAATTGAAACTCCAGAGAATCTGGTTCAGATAGGTACAATTTGATCCAAACAAAATTTCTCACCGATGGAGTAATATTGAATGGTGAAATTTTTATGATGTGTTTGTTAATGTTTGTAGATAATTTTGATGCAATTTCATTAGAATCTAATCAATACCTCCTCGATGTGTGGCTGGAAACTTTGTTCCCCCTCTCTTTAGGGCTCCACTCTACATTGACAGATGCGGTTGTGGACCCAAATCCACAACCACCAATTTAATGCTCTGGACATTAAAACACAGCAGCCATTGTAGATGATCAACTGTTTACACTTAGTGTAACAGTGAATACGAAGGGCAAGTACCTATGTACTTAGGTACTCGCTGATACTGTGCATGTTATGGCATGGGTATACTCACTACAGATCAGTGTTTAGTTATCGATAATTCTAATCCTAAGTAGATGAATGGAATGGACTGGCTGCCGCCCCCACCAGAACATTAATTTGTCTGTTGAACCTATGGAAAATTTTATTGGATGTAAACAAGAGATGCCTATGACCGAAAAAGCCACACTCAATTATATTTGAAAATACTTCTAACTGCCTCAAGTAAATTATCATCTGCAATTGGTAGCATATTGTTGTTTTCCATTAAAAACTTCGAAAGTCGAAAAAATCAAATTTTACAGGAAAATCAAAAAACCGATTAAAAAAATTATAAAAATTTTCTCAGGGTGATAATTACCATCATTATATTGTAGAAGTGAAGGGAAATCGAAAGAGCGTAAATTATAATTTGTTTTCATTCACCCTCCTTTGTTAAGTTCAAAATTGTTTAGACTTGCGTGATTTTTAATCTAAATTTCAGTTCAGGTACCAACTTACATGGTTTTTAATATAAAAACCTCGTAAGTTGGTTTTTTTATAAATAAAAACCTCGTAACTGGGCAGCTTATAAAAATTTGTCCTTAAATACCTCGTAAGTCGGACTTCTGTGTTTTTTAATTTGCCTCTAGGAGCGCTAATAATGATGGTAGACTTACGAAGTGTTTAGAGAAAAGCGACAATATGAAATAAATTGAAAATATCGCATAAGACTGAAATGGTGTGATCAAAGAACATTCAAGGATCATATTGGTCATACCATCAGTCACACGTGAAATTTTTCCAATAACACTCGTGATTAATGACAAGATCATTGATAAGATGTGGTAACATCAGAATAACAATATGTTGAAGAAAATTTTAAGAACACCAATTTCATGGTATCCTAACGTAATGCTAACAAAGTTTATTTTAGAAATTTCATACACGGTAACAGAATGTCAAAAATTTTGAAAACATCTACCTATGTCTTAATTTTCTTTTCTTTTTTTAATGAAATCTCTCACCGCGAGTAACTCGAAACCAAGACAATTTGTTTATAAAAGAAACGCAGTAAAATTCAGTTTACTTGTTTTTGTTTACAAAAAATTCAACATTTGAAAATATTTTGCAACACTGCAAATTTCCAGTCTCTTCTAAAAAAACAAAACTATATAGGTAGGCGCTAACTGGAAATAACGAATAAACGTACCCATCAGTGGCGCAAGTGACTTTTATTTTAGGGATGAAAAGTTTTTTACAAACACCTCAAAAAAATCTAGGTTACCGCCACTGGTGATAATAATATTGAAATAGGTGGTGCAACTTTTATCAAAATAATTGGCTCCTCACAAATGCTGAAACTGCTGTTTTAACATTTTATTCAAAATTTGACTTATGTAAATGTTCGTACCTTCGAGTAACCCCGAACGTTTTCAAAGATTGAAGCACCTATCTATTACTTTATCACTCACTCACTCGTCATTGTCGCCATTTTATATTTCGCCGTAATTTACTAATTAGAGCAGTTATTTTTATTCTTATTAAAAGTGCGACGAAGAGATAAAAAACAGAAAACATTTGAAAGCTGTCTTTTACCATGGATTCTCTGTGCTGCGAATAGCGTGAGCCGGAAATGTGTACCTTCGCGTCATCATTTAAAATGGAGGAGGGGAAAAAAATAATCAGAAAAACCTACTAAAAAGGATGAAAGAACTTTCGTTTTGTTCTAATTGCGTACAAAACGAAGCTGTCAAATAAGTTTTTTTTTGAAAGGGTAAAAAAAAAAAAATGGTGGCGTAATAAGTTAAAAACGGCTTCTATGTTCTGAAAACTTTAAGACGATACAAATTGGATTACGTGGATTTTAATCTGAAGTGTGTAAGAAAAAAAAAAAAAAAAAGAAGGAGGGCAAATAAAAAAGCTAGAATGTTATATTGAAAAAATAGAGAATGATTGTAAGAAACAGACAGTGAAAGAATTCCGGAAAGTCATTATACTTACCTTTTTTTCTTTTTCATTGCACCGCCCAAGTTCTATGAAATATTTTTTTCGTTTGTAATTTTAAATGATGATGCTCGAAGACCATAACAAATTACCATTTGTTCGTAGTAGTTAAAGGATGAAAGTAAGGGTCTAAAAGTCATTCGTGAATCGTGTAGGTTCGAATACAGATGACTTTATGAGGAAACACTTTGGAACTACGTACCCACTTCGAACGAGTTCCGGAAAATTGCAACATAAATTGAAATTAAGAGCATTTTCATTACATATTTCGCGTCAAGCTATCTACGCAAAGCATAAGAAGTAAACATTTTGCGAATACAAAAAAGTTATGGTAGTTCTTGCGAATTATCTGTTTAGTCGACTCATTTCTTCAAACCGCTGTAGTTATAATTTGGAAATAAAATGATCTGCAAATGCGAATATTGCGAGCATTTCGAAAGTCAAATAGACACAAAATTAATTGACTAAGATGTAGCAGATTGATCCCAGATTTTAGTTTTAGTTGTCGTACAAGGAATTCGGTTTGGCCGCTGCTTTCTTTTTCTGTAAGATAAAAAATAGGTTATCGCAGTTCGTAGAAAAAATATCTGTTCAACATCCTCGCCTTTTGTTAAGTTGGACGACTGAAATACGTACAGACAAATGGAAATCACCATGGAATGTTAATTTTTAACTCGACACATTTCATTACCTTTCGAAGCACATTATTATACAAGTACTCTACAAAATTTTTTATTCTACATTGTGGTGCAGCATTCAGAAATGAATATTGTGAAATTTAATTTTCTATTGTTAATAAAATTTTAAAAATAATTCATGTACGTACCCACCTGGCTTGAATTCATACTTACACTCTTACACAATAATTACGTCAAATTTAAAATAATGATAAGACTTTTAAGTGAAAATTTGACCCGTATGAGCTAATTACAGCCTAAAAAACGAACAATGTGACATATTACTTCAATGAAATCGCGCCCTGCCATTTCAAAATTATAATCTGGTCACGAATTAGTCTTTTAGACAAAGTCAGTCATAACCCTCCGTCCATAAGCATACTTAGGTATACTATAATACCTATGTTATTCTGTTTTAGTGGTGCAGCCAGGATAAATCAATGGAGGGATAGTATGAGATACAAAATAATGATGGAATATAAAGAGGGTAGTGTGTGTGCGTGTGGATGCGCGCGCGCGTGTGTGTAGGTATAATTATAATTATTATGTATTCGTTCAAAAATTCCTAGAAGGGTTGTAATCTCCAGTTACCCTCTTTGGTTGCTGGTTGCGCCACCGTTCCTACTGGAAAATGAATTTATATTTTACTTGAAATTTAACGTAAATCTCAAATCAATATGAGCCTCTGAATAGAGTCCGTTTTCTTTTATTGTTCAATTCATTAC
This sequence comes from Ericerus pela, assembly GCA_011428145.1. NCBI lineage: Eukaryota > Metazoa > Arthropoda > Insecta > Hemiptera > Coccidae > Ericerus > Ericerus pela. The sequence continues at coordinate 807,338 of WOFM01000008.1, forward strand.
AGCTTTGATAAATACGAATACCTATTATTAAATTTAATACTTCATAAAATTTGTGTATTTGCCGACTGATTTTTCGGCTGGGGACTTACACAGTTCACAGATCTCCCCTCCGGTCGGTACCTCTTCGAGTGTCACTATTTATTTTTTTAGAATTGAGCCGTACAATTCAGCCAAAATTAATTACGAAATTCTCTGTACGTTGTTCCGTTTGTATAAGAATTATAAAAATTATGGGTTTATGACCGCCAAATTTTTCCTATGCAGTTACGTAGGTACTTTCAATAATGGCGTAATTTTCAGTGTAACTTTTTTGAATGAATTGTTCAAATTACTGGCAGTACACAGGTAAATGTAGACCATTTCCAAAAGGAATGAGTGTTACAATGAAAAATAAAATTATGGTTCTTCGTTATTTTTCGAGTATTCCTTACAGTAGGCATGTGAAATAATTGCATTGATACCTCCCAAACATTTTAAAACCAGCCTCGTGCGGAGAGTTCTAGGATATTGAGTATTTTCAATTTTTTTTTTTTTTTTTTTTTTTTTAGCTGAGATACGTAGATAATAATTACTTACTAGCCCCTTAATTCGAAGTCTTAACAAGAATTAACGTTCACTTTGAAAATTCATGAAAAATCAGAAAAAATATTTATTAACTTGAAATTAGCACTGATAACTTCAGTTAAGGTTTCTCATTCATTTGATACCAATAAAGACACCTATCGATAACCTAGATCACCGCAAGATCAAAATCATTACTAGATGACAGTTTTTTTTTAAAACAGCTGATAGTACTCTCAGATGTTTCAAAATTATTGTAAAGAACATTAAGAAAATTTTAGAATTTTTTCCAGCGATATAGTAATTATACAGATGAATATTTACAGATTACAAATATCACCTTATTACTATCCAATATATTTTTTTTCAAGGCTTGAGGAGCCCTCAAACCAAGGGTTAACCACAATTAACACTACCAAAGTAGCACAATGCATGAGTTTTAATTTCAGTTAACATTGTCCTATCTTCGTCTATACGGAATGAATCCGAATGTTTTCGGTTTGGTTAGCATATTGTGGCTCTAAATGACTAACAAATATAGTTTTAATATTTTTTATACCCTCCACTAACTTTGTCCAATGTAACGGCTAGTTACCTATATTATGCAAGCACAATATGTAACTATGTTTATTGCCTGTAGCGTAAAGAAATAAATTTATTTTATTTCAGCACTTTTTCTAGTACTTCTTCCTCCTTCCAGTACATTGTATAAAAAAGGTGTTTTGGTTCTTACAACACAGCCTCTGGGAAGTCCTGATTATTCACAAATATTCCCTGCAGAGATTTTCGAACAATTTCTATGTTTCTGCGTAGTACTATCCCCTAAAAAACGACCTACACCATTACACCCCTTTCGTTTCTGTTTCTTTCAAAGTTCGACGTCGCACCACCCTTTTTTCGTTTCGTTTTTTACAAATTTCATTTTGTGGGCGACAGTTATCCAGCTAATTGCTTTGTTAAAACGTCTTTCTTTTCGCCTTTTCGCCTTTTCCTAATTTCCATTTTCTCGCATTAAAAACAATCACTTCTGTTTTTCCATTAGTAATGGAAAAACGAATACGCTTTCAACCCTCTAAACTCTGTTTTTACCCTTGGTGCGTAAACTAGTCGCCTTTCGATTTTCTCTCGCTCTCTCTCCATATTTTTTTCTCATCTTCTTTAAATCCTCTCCTATTTCCACTTCACGTTTTTTAATTCACTTTGCTTTCAAATTTTTCCACATTTTTCTAGATTTAAAAAGGAAAACATACAGTCTGTAATAGCTTCTAGTTCATTTGTATGTGTGTATATATATATATATATATATATATATATATATATGTATATGTGTGTGTGTGTATGTGTTCATAAAAATTTTTTGTTTACTTTGGATGGTGCCATCGACAGCAAAAGCGTTAAATGAGAAAAGGGTGACCTTTTTGAATATAATTCAGGGACATTTTTTTTCACCAGTCTGCTTTGCAGTTTTTTTTTTGTTTTTTATTATTTCGCTAAATGTAGAAAATGTGAAAGTCGGAGCATTTACTGTGAAACATGTATTTACTGGGTACGGTATCACTTATATGAGAAGATTTATTTTCACTAGGTAGGTAGGTAGATATTTTAAAATTTCTTAAATAAGTCCATTCTTTTTCAAGGTATTTAGGTATCCTCTGATTTGATTTCCTACAAGATTTTTAGAACGGAATATAATTAATTATATCTGCTTAATAATCGCACAAAAATAGACGGTACCAGCATTAATTCTGTGAGAAAATAGATGCGATAATTTCATTTCTCAATGATTGTATTTCTGTAATGAAAAATGTGGGTCTGCCGGATGAGGGATTTGAACCAGTATCTTACATATTTGCCAGCTAAAAGTAGTGAATTTGGCCACATGGCCATTCCACCACTGGCTGTTGCCTGCAAATATATTTTGTATACGGACAAGGTGCAATGGGTCCCCACAAAATTCCCCCCAAGAGAAACTCGACAAGAGTCGAACAATATGCATTGTTAGGTGCTGTGGGAGGTTGAATGTGAGCAGCAAGCCAGCTACACTTTACACACACAGACTTACACTACCTAAATGAGTACAGTTTCCAAAATATAGGGAATCTATCAGCGACTTACATAATGAAGTAGAGTGATGAGTTCTGCTACACATCGCTAAAGAATGTGCATGTCCAGCGCATGTCAAGTCACCAGATGTAGGTCTGCTGACTTGTGGATTCAAACTGGCACCCTACATATTTTCCAGCTAAAAGGGATGAATTTAACCAGGTGTTGATTCTACTGCCAGCTGTACTACTCTGTTAATAAAAAAATACTCATTTACAATCTGAGTAGTTTTTCAGGAGAACTAAAAAACTTTAAAATAATGGGAGAATTGCATTTTTGATCAAATCTGTTTCAAATGAAGCTTTTTTTGAATTTCAGTATCATAGAATTTTTATGAGAAGGTTAGCCAGACTGTATTTCATTAATTTAATCATTTCTTATTAGAAATTTTTCATAAGGAATATTTGCTCAACAATCGAGTAGAATATTTGCCATTAAGGCGTTTCAACCTAAAAGATGTGTTTATCTTAATTAATATTCAGCTCATTCATTGTTCAGTTGAGACAAAAATATTATTGTAGCAAGAACAATGAGGCGATTTTGTTTAACAAAATAATGTTGTCATAGTAGATGAGGTGGTTTTTCTCTTTTTATTTCCAAATGAGGTGTTTTCGCTCTATAAAGTGCAGGAAAATAGCCAGATGAGGTTATTGGAAAAATGATTATTCGATAAAATTTCGTATTTTTTGTTGGAAATGAGGCTTTTTACTTCATATTTAGGTGTAGAATCGCCTCCTCTTTCATTTAATATCAAACAGTCGATTTGTGTGAAAATGTCACATGAGTCTTTTTTCGTTGAAACGGCCGGGTAACTGGCAAATATATTTTGTACATCGACATGGTGAGGCAGGTCCCCACAAAATTTTTTTCAGGAGCTGTTTTCATAAATTTCATTATTAGAATATTTCCACTCAAAATTGATCATATTTTTAGTAAACGATAAATTCAAGTTTTAAAACAACCATTGTTTTGTGTTTTTTCATAACATGTAATTAATAATGAAAAAATCAACGAAGATCGGCTATTTCGAAAAAACTGAATATACTTTTTTGCTCGTATAATTGAGATATTGGATAATCGGAAATTGGATAGTAGGAATTTTTTTGTATATACTTTGAGTTTCGCGGGAAAAAAATAAGGAAAAAACATTTGAAAAGAAAGATTCCGAATGGTCAGTTGAGGAACAATATCAAAATTTCAGTTCCTTAATTCGATAGAAGACAGAGTGACTCATAGGAATATTCTTGCAATAATTTTGGAGTAAATGAGGACACAATCTTATACGAGATTGGTATCGAAGCAGGATATTTTGCACAAAAGTACTCTGTGAATCTGTTTAACATTTGTCAATAAAGCTGCATATCAAAATATGATGTTTCTGATGTAACTGTGTCTCTTTGTGAGTTATCTACAAAATTGTTCATTTTAGACACCCAAAGGTTCAAGAATTATGACTGCAATGAAAAATGTCTTTCAACAAAGTGTACGTAGCAGTTCATTACATCACACAAGTGACGTTTGTTATCTACATATATACATATAGGTAATGCGTAATAACCAGTTGAGGTAATAAATTGCGTGAAATTTATCATATCAGCTATTCGAATCGGATATTATGACTTACCAGTTAAAGTGATAAAATTTTTATGGATAGTTTATTGAAATGACCAGACAGTTTAGTTAGAATGTAAAATTAGCTAACCGGTCATTATACAATATTCAGGTTCCAGTTCATCATATTAGCAGTAGGTATAGCGTATAATACAAACACAGAAAACGGGCATGCATTTTACTAACAAATTGATCCTTAAACACGGAATAACCTATACTTAGTTGAACAAAGTTACATTAATCACTTTTTAGGTACAGATTTTGTATGTCAAATTTTTATGACAGCGATTGGTTGAGAGCCCAAAAGTTACGCACTTACGTACTTACTGGTACGTTTCATAAGGAATGTTATGTTTCGTAATTCTTCGTGAAAATTATTCTAGGCTGCCAATTAGAAGTGTAGGTACCTAAAGAATAATTTGTGGGGTGGAAAAATTTTTTTCAATAACAGCCTAATTGTAGATGATTTTTCAAAAAATTTCGGATCCTGGCAGCATTGAAATGTGATCAGACAGTTTAGAGCTGAAAATCAAGCGGAATAATTCTTACTGAAATCTGTGCCAAGATGCTAACTTCAATCACGTATTTATGGTAACACCAAATGCAAGTGTTCTGGAGCCTATTGGAATTTTTTACACATTAGCAGCCAATACACTTACGTTGAAGCGTTAGTTTTTCGTTACCAACGCAGAACGGCATTTTTATGACTGGTGTCTCGCATGCACTGAGCCAACAGTTTAACCTCCGTAGCCTCCTCATGGAGTAAATGCTGCCCAAAATTTGAGACTAAACATCAAAAACTGCTTCGATCCCCTCCAGAATGTGCGGATTTCCGTCCGAAAATTCACAATTAATTTTCGTTCTTTTTACGGTAGACTGGAATGTGTACGCAACCCATTAATTCGTATACATTTTGTCCTTTGGTCACCCTACGTATACGAAATTTTACACGAATGCTCTTTTTCGCTGGCACGCAAATATCGAAAATTTATTTCACGTCGACCGAGGTAGCTGGGTGGTGGGGGCTGGAAAAGAGTCGCACCAGGCAATTGGCTAAACCGCGATTTCAGTAGGAGACCCAGCAGCTGATGGAGTGATGCTAGAGGGGTTAGCTGGCAGGGGTGTAGACTACATATTAAAACGAGAGAATTAACGCGCGCTTTATCGAAACAATAAGCGGTAAAGGGTGAACGTTTGGGTGTTGGGGGTGGGGGCTAACGGAGGCTGTACCGATTATTATCGACGTTACATCAGTAGTGGCGTATGCCATAATTCACCATAAAGGTGTACAGCGTGCCGTTGATTAATTCGTGTACCTCACCCCCTTTAGTCGTCACACTATTTATACCCTGTCGCCAAATTTCGCCACCCCTAGCCGCTCGTCTCCCTACCTGCATCGTGGCGAATACGGCTGCCGGACGCTGACCCTCGACAAGATTTATTTAATTTTCTCGTAAAATTTAACATTAAGTTATCATTAATCCTGAAGTTCGTGGCCCCGTGTCCTCGGCGTATGCAGGTGATCGTAAATTACGATATCGTATCCTCGTTTTTTCTTCCTTGGCCAGCGAGCCCTCCTCTCTACCGCAGCTTATTTTTCGGATTTTTAATGCAAGTGTAAAAACTACTTACGCCTTTATCCGGTCGTGAAGGATGAATAGTTTGATGTGCTGAATGAAAAATGAAAGAAGAAATAAATTCTAGCACAATTTTATTTTTTTATAACATTCATACAACCTTTTTTTTTTCTTTTTCACACTTACTCCTTCTTTTTCTTAAACCTTCCTACCTCAATCACCTACACCCTGTATTCTTTTGAAAGTATTTTTTTGAGCGTCCCTACAGTCCATTCCTGAATATAAATATTTTACAGCTCTGCCTTCAAATAATAATCCTTTTCTTACATCTTTAGGCTATAACATTCTACCAACGCAACATTGTGTCCCGTTTTCTGCTCTATTCAATATTTAAATTTCTTCATATTGTCCCGTAAGGTCCCTGATATAGGCAAAGAGCGTGTTCGTAAGGTGAACAGCGTAACTTTAAAGATCGAGTTTTGGGTTTAAGAAACAAAACGTAAAAAAGAACTTCTCTTGAAAAACACAGAGAAATTCTTCCTTTCCTAAACAAAGCGACGTTGGAACAAAATATATTAAAAATCTAATGTGAAAACCTAATTAAAAAGTTGGCTAACGTAATATTTAAATATTCTGGAAATGATTTTCACATTCAGATCGAATGATTCAGCCTGTTTTTACGTCAAGATCCCCTATACGAATATAGGAGCATCCTCTATAAATAGGTTGAAAATATTTCGGAAATATAATGAACCCATCTCAATTTCAATTTTTTGAATTGCATTTTAAAATAATCCCCACGACGAGTGGTTCTTCAACAAAAGTGTTTTATTCTATAATATGGAGAGTATCACTTCTGATTACTTCCAAGTATTCCGACCTCCTTAAATCTTAAAACCCTCAAAATATAATAACTTTTCGTGTTCTACTTACCAACAAGGAAGAAAACTTCTTTCGACCAAATGATCATATTTGCCCAAAGGTTTCGAATAACTTCACAAAAGAAGGAAGCAGGCACATGTACAAAATGCGGTGAGGAAAAAATAAGGATGAAAGCGAAAGAGGAAGACGAAGAAACCGGAAAAAGAATATTAAGGAAACGGCAGATTTACGAATACGCACTTAAAAAATGGAAAAAATTTTGAAAAGGTTTTCATGTCAGCCCGCGAATGATGATCGTTAAAGGAATATGAAGTTTGAAGAAAAAAGAAAAATTTCAACGACTTTTGAATTCTTTTTTCTTTCTTTCGTTTATTTTTTTCTTCATTTTCGAAAGGCTCTCGAGCAAATCGTTATAGAAAAGATATTCGTTTGATTTGAGAACACCATCGTGTGTAACTGTAAAACCATAATTTTTGTTTTTTCCCTCTTTTTTTTTTCCTCCCTTTCTTCAAGTTGTTTAGAAAAAAGGAAAGATATGCTTTTTCTTACGCATAAATTGCTCGGAGAGAACATTTTCCAAAGTCAGTGGAAAAATATTAGGTACAGACCACACATGGAATAGGGTACCCAACGCTGCTGGTATCGATGGTGGTAGCGTGGGTTGGGTTTCGCCACCAATCTTCAATGGTTTGTGTTTGATTCGAAACTAAGTCTTATATTTGGTGACCTTTAGCAATGATTTCAATAATTAAACACCATTCAACGAGCTTTGCCTGGTTGCCCTTATCAACGTCACAAACAAGTCACGGAGTTATAGTACATAGAGGTATATTTTTTCTGGCCTATAAGACAATGTCGTTTACGTCACAGTTCTCATCTGTAATCTCACTGGGTGGCTAAATATTCAAGAAAAACATTGAAAAGCATAGAAATATAGGAATTTTTGATCCTAATTGTATTAAAACAAGTGGTAGCTACTTGTCTGACATAAATGAAATCATAGAGGAAGCTTCAAGGAATAAAATAAGTCAAAGAATAAGAGATTCGTTTCCTCTCCAGAGAGTTTTGAAAACAATAGTTCTTCAGTGAATATGTTCTATAATACTGTATGGAAACTGAATAATATCCTAACTCGCAATCATCATATTATTTAGATAATTATTAAACCGAAGACATATTTTCTACTCATCCAGCTCCCTTCTATAACACAATATTATCCCCTCCACTTTTAAAGTCCACCTGTTCACCATGGGTATAGTACACATTCTTATTTGCTTATAATAAATTGCATATAATTTTTTCCAAGATTGTGCAGTGTATTATACAGTGCCATAATTTACCAGTTATGCTTTGTGAGAACTGATGGGTTACAAAATTTGAAGGGAAGATACGAGTTTATAGAAGGGGACTGGAAAATACGTACCTATTTGGTTTACTAATTTTGTTATCTAAATAATAGGTATGATAATTAGGAGTTATATGGACTTCCTATGTTGTTGAACATAATATATTTGTTGAAAAATGATTGTTTTTAAAACTGTCTGGAGACAAATGGGGTATTTAACAAAAAAGTGCGTAGAATATGTTTTGTAGTAAATTTCATGTTCAACAATGTTTTACTGAACTATTTTTATCAATAATCGGATTTTGGTCATAATGTTTTGGGAGCTATGGCGCTGGTCAAGTTTTGTTTATCCCCCAACACCTCCTTCCTCTACTATCTGTCAGTAAAAAACACCTCCAAATTTTAAAAGATATTTGTAATGGCCAAAAGAGTTGATGAAGTACTGGAAATTAACCTCTTTTTGTGTGGTTACACTTCCTTCAAGCAAAACAATATTCAAAGAAATATTATTATTACTCGAAAATTATTTTAAATTACTAAGTTCATTATGCGCAACTACTGTGGACCTTAACATCATGAGAGACTTTAAATAAAATTCAAATACACAATAAAATTTAACAATCTATTAAAATAATAATTTGTACACACAAAAGTACAATTTTGAAGACAACAGTACTAAGACTGAGAGAATATAAAGTTATAGTAAAATTATTTTAGTGTAAACATGAGTTTATATACCCTATCAAGGTATACGATTTTACATGGTATTAGGTATGAAGTAGGAATTTGTTGATTAGGGGGATTTATTTAATTGAGAATATTTGAGGGACCAGTACATTGAGGTCATCGAATATCTTGTTAAAAAACGTGTTGTGAGTGCTGGCAGGAAGTAACGGTACTTTTGCCAGACAACTGTACAATTTAAAAGGGACAAATGTACAGAGTAATGTACCTTTTTTCGTATAGCCAAATATGTACGTCAATATAATGACGAACATATTCCTTTCAATATCCTTCATTTTTTTTGGAAAAATTTCTTGGATAGCTAAATGCCTGTTCTGGGGGCTTAGCCTTGCAGTCCCCCTAAATCCGCCTATATTTTTATCACAAAATTGAAATTCATAAAGAAAAATGAGAAAAACTACATATTGGGGGATAAACACCCCGTCCCAAAATTGCAAGAGGCCAAGAGGGTGAAAATTTCAGTATGTTACTCTTGGAGACCCAACCAACAACCCTATACAGTTACAGTTTGTGTGATAATTTGCTTTTTACCCCATTTCGATACTCATTTGACTGGACCATTTGTGGTAGCATCCACCATTTTATGCCAACAATCTGCAAACGAATGCATTCGATTCCTACCCAGTTTGAAATTTTGGCATACTATAATCCCAGTTTTTAGTCAGTACCCACCGTCTACTGACTTTTAACAATATTACAGGGTTTTCTCTATCCACCCTACGAAGTAAGAATTTATGTATGAGCTACAACATAGCATTGACAAGCAAGAGTACGGTGGGTAAATTAAAACACGGCCCATTGCGAATGATTTCCTTGTCAGCTGCGCGAGTATACGAAAATCTTCTCGAAGATGACATTCCAGCAGGTCTGCAGACAAAGTAAACTAAAAATTCTCAACCCATCGAAGGTAGTCGTATACGGACATAATAATGGCAATTTTTTTTTCTTAAATGAAAACTGAAATGCGCAGTCATAGTAGCATGCCAATGTAGTCAGATTTTAGCTATGGGCATTCTTTCAGACTGTTCTCTTCATACTCGCAGTATTTGAGAGACAATGTCGTCCACTGACCAAAATTTCATAAACTGTCATTTTGTTTTGGTTGAAATACAGTTTTCTGGTGAAATTTCAATACTTATGATCTTGACTTCTTTTCTGTCATTCGTTTCGGTATGTGTGTAATCTTTTCAAAAGGCTACCATGTCCGTTTTTTCGCCTTTCAACACATATTGTCTGTTCGTTGTCTCCTGCCACATACCAACCTTCATCTCGCACCCAACGCACTTTTTTTTCAACTTGCAAAGTTTCCGCCTTTCCAGCCACTTCGTTCGAAGTTTATCGTTGCTTTTCGGCTTAAGTTTTTGCATAGAATTACGATTTTGTCTGTGCGTGTGTGCGTGTGTGCGTGTGGGGCGTGCGTGCGTGCGTGTACAACCGCCGTTTTTGCGGTTTCGCTGCTTCGTAATGTAATCACGCTCGCCCATGTCTACAAGTTGGTGCACGTCGAGAGAGTTGTTATGCCCGCATTTTACCCCGTTTCTGGTTGTGGAGCTGCGCAAAGGTTGGAAGGCGTGGCAGCAGCGGTGTGACAGACGGATGGTACAGTAGGTCGTAGAAAACAATATAATATTTCAAGGATAGAGTCTTAACAGAAAGTTAAACAGATTCTTTTTTTTTTTTTTTTTTTTTTTTGGTTTGTTTTTTGGTTTATAACGAGTGGTGTGTAGAGAAGGAGTAGGGCGTCGGTCCTATAATGCTGCACCCCTGGGCGCCCATTATTTGTACTCTCGAGATTTTCACCCATAAGTAACCCGCATAAGTATCATAATATTCGCTTAACTGATTTAAACTTCGAGCATACTAACCACGCTAGTCGAGAGTGGAAAGGTGTTGGGGCGAGAGAAAGATATATAATAATTTTAATACGTAGGGAGACGGAGCGAGGCTGGTTTCAATTGCGTACGCCATTAAATACACGTCTCGTTGGTATTTACGATATTATTTGACGAAAGATTTCGTATGATTTTTTATGATTTTGTTTTTTTATTTATTTTATCGCTGTTTCGAGCTTGTCGGTAATTAAATGGTGCAAGAATGTACTTGAAAAATGCATATAAACTGCTTAATGAGGTTGTACTCTCAGGTGGTTGACGAAGAAAAAGGGTATTTAATCACTAACTATCTCTGCCGGCGTGAAAGTGCACCAGTGAAGCAGACTTTTAGCATACCCAATATGTATATTACCGTGTATATGTATGTACGTATGTATGTACGTATGTACGTATGTATGTATGTATGTATGTATGTGCAAGATTTTCTTGTAAACACAATTACAGAGGTCGTAATTTTCATTTAATAGAACTTGAATTTTGTACGGGGTATTTTCAGGCATAATATTGGATGGTAGGCCTATTGTATTTGGTGTAAATTGATCGAGAGGTTTAGTTGCAAGGGGCCAAAATGTATTCCATCAATGAGGGTTAAAACGTAGTTATCAATCGATAGGGCTAAAATTTGGGAAGTGGTTGGTGCTAAAGTGTAAAGTTGGTGAAAACTGGTATCAAGTATTTTGAGAATAAATAAGAATCGGTCAAGCAGCTTAGCCATGGGGCGGAGACGTAATTATCATTTTATGAGGCTAAAATTTAGTAAGTAGTTAGTTCTGATTCTAATAAAAACTGATACAGAGTTTGAAGAAAATTGGTCAAGCAGTTTAGCCATTGTTACGGAACGATAGAATGGTTTTTTGACCTCGGTGGAATTAATTTTACCCAAAGACAATTTCGAGGATAATTGAAATAATAAATTTTAATTATCTGATGTAATGAATTTTATTAATGAAAATAAATGAAATTTACAACTTGTAGGTAGATGCTACCTACATGGGGTTCATGGAACCTTTGAGGGAGACAGTGGTTTATGTGCGGGGCGACCGAATTATTTCTCGGTACCGGTAGCCAGCCGGTTTAAGATGCCTTACCGTACACTAAGCGTACTTCCTAACTGGGGCAATTATCCAAAGGCGAGGCGGTACCTTATACGGACCGCAGCACGTATACTGTCAGTGAGTATGTAATTATTACATACTCACTTGCCTCAGTTTACCAACTCACATTAACATAGAAACGCATCGTCTGTATGAGTGCATACCGACGACAAAATTTGTTTTATGTGCAATGCACAATTAGTATGGGTCGCGGACTTTGGTCTGCAACCCGTCTGTTGACGCAGGGCTGAGCCCTGAGGGAGACAAAAAGGGAAACGTCCCCACAGCCACTCCCCCTAGTATTTTTATACGAAAAGACTAAGTCCTGTCATACTCTAAAAGTTGGGGGGACATTGGGCTGAAGATTGTCCGGTGGGATTACATCCGAGGGTAAGACCTAAATCCTCCTAAGAGGATATTGTGGAGGGCTTGGCCTTAGGCATGGCCAGTAAAAGTCCCCGTATTGTAATTGAGGATCCTCCGCTGGTTATAATTTGCACAAGATCGTGCTCCTCTCTTTTTATTCTTGTGCCTTATCGCCTGGGTAGAATTTCTAGAATTCACATTAGGGATGGAATTCCTTTGTTGGACGAAAGGTCGGAGTTGGGTTTCCAGTCTATGGACCGTGATTTCGAAGTGAGAAGGCTGAATGCTCCTAGATAGGTCCACGTCCATGGGGGTGATCATGGATTGTGAAGCATCCGAGGTCTCACCGATAGGAAGGTGGCGAGGAAGAGGTTGGGTCATTTCAGCTATGACTGAACTGACCTCTGGCCTTGGGATGGAATTCAAAGCAAGATTGCTCGCCGAAGAAGAATGTTGAGAAAGCATGATGTCATGCTCCTGATTATTCTGTTCGTGCTCTTCTGCGAGGAGGGCTTCCTCATAGTCGAGCAAAGGTTCAGAGGTGGAAGACATTTTTAGTGAGATGCAAGGTGTCAATTAAGTCAATGGAAAATGAGAAATTTTCAAAAGCGATTTTTTGTCACAGAAAATAGGTTTTCGAGTTGAACAATTTTTAAGAATTCAGAATGCGATGATGCTCAGAGTGTAATTGACAAATGAATGATTTGTGTATCGCTCTTGGCTGTTTCATTTGGTACAAATTTGTCATCGAGTTTATCATAATTCATCTCAATATAAAAGATTTAGTATTTTCCCACCATTAAGAAATTCCCACGTAGAAGTTTCTACGAGCAAAATTCGTTGATTTAAATTGCCATGTTCTTTTATGTGGGTCAACGTATTCGAGTGAATGAACTTTATTCTTTTATATAGGTCAATGCAATAAGGAGCGGTGGTGCGATATCCTTATTGTAATGTACGTTGTGGTATGTTCTGTGATAAGGATGTGTGTCATTGCAGTTGCACCGTTTCTTATTGTTCATCAGCTGATTTCTGTTTTTATAAATAGGCACGTGAATTTATTTTGAATTTCACGATAGATGTTTTATTTTCTAGCTGATTTATTTTCGCATTTTTCTTCTCTGCGTCTAGGTTCGTATCCTGGAGGCGGAAGATTTATTTTTGATTTTTATGACCATTTTTTGATGTTTTTTATTTTTATTTAACCTTCTGTTATATTTTAATGCAGGAGTTAATGGTGAATAAATTTTATTTTGCTTTTTATAACCATTTATTTTTCTATGGTTTGGGAATTTGGTGGTTTTCGTATGAGTAAATTGTGTATTTGTGATCATGTTTCGGTTTAGCTATTTTGGTGTTGAGCTAACCTTTCTGATCTACGACTCAGAATTTGGTTTTGTTTTTTATAACTACCTTTAGGCCTGCCTCTTTTATTAGGCTTTATAGGCGCTTTTGGATGGTAGTAATATTTTCGTACATTGTCATCAAATTTGACAAATTTTTTGGGTTATGTTTTTTCAGCTGTTTTTTCCAAATTTGGTTTGGGTACATCGCTATGTATTTCTTGTACTATTTCTGGCTGTGTTTGTAGCTTTTGGATGCTGGTATTTTGTTCGACAATTTCTTGTGGATTTTTGACTATGTTTATGTCAGTATCTATTTTATTTTCCTTGCAATTTTTTATGATATTGACTTTATCATCTGCTATTAAGAATGTAGGTTTGACACGATCTATTGAGACTTTTTTCTCTTTATCGGCTATGAGTAGGGTGAACGTTTTTTCTGTTCTATCTACTACTTTATAGGGACCGGTGTAGGGTTTCTGCAAAGCCTTTTTCATCCCTTCTTCTTGTAGGAACATGTGCATAGTTGTCGCTAAGTGTCTCGAGACATAGGTTTTAGGTTTTCCATGAGTTGCAGCTTGTTTTAAAAATTGACTTGCGTCGTCTTTTATATTTTGTACTAATGTTTCGGGGTTGATTTCTTTGGTTTCGTAGAAAAAGTCCCCTGGTAAGTGCAATTCCTCACTGAGTGCTAATTGGGCAGCTGAGTGTCCAGTATCTGTTTGCAAGGCTGATCGGAGACCTAATAAGATGGTTGGTAGCCTATCAATCGATCTTTTAGTGTCGTGTGCCATAATTGAGGTTTTTAGACCCCTATGCCACCTTTCCACTTTCCCGTTAGATTGTGGGTGGTAAGTGGTGGTGGACCAGTATTTAGCACCCAAGGACTTTATTAGCTCATTGAATATTTGGCTTTCAAATTGTCGACCTTGGTCTGTAGTTATGCTTTGGGGCACACCATATCTAGCAATCCAGGTTGAATATATTTCTGTAGCCACTGTTGGGGGTGACATTTCCGTAAGTGGAATTGCTTGGGGCCAGCGAGTAGCTCAGTCTATAATGGTCAACAGATACTTGTAGCCACAAGAAGGTGGTAATGGACCAACTAAGTCTACGTGAATGTGTTTGAATCTGTCAGTATGTCTGAATTTCCTAAGTTTCAATTTCGTGTGTCTGCCAATTTTAGATTTCTGGCAATTTAGACAAGCACGGGCCCAGTTATTGCAATCTTTTTTTATATTGGACCATACAAATCTCGAGGTCATTAATTTAGTCGTACTCCTAGGTCCAGTGTGCGATAAATTGTGAACACTGTCGATCACCATTTTCCTATATTTTTATGGAATATAGGGTCGTTCTTGACCTTGGGACACATCACATGTTAACATGATTTTTGTGCCAGGGAGTCTTTTTTGTCTCAGTTGTAGACTTGATTTGTCTGAAGATATCAATTTTAATAATTCTTCATCCCCTAGCTGTTTAATGGCTATTTCAGCATAGGGGAACTGAGATGGCACTGAGACAGATTTTATTTGGCTCAGAGCATCAGCGGGTGTATTTAATTCCCCTTTTATATACCTGATGTCTGTTGTGAATTGGCCTATGAATTCTAAGTGTCTCATTTGCCTTGGCCATGCATGTTCTGCTCTCTGCTGGAATGCATGTGTGATAGGTAGGTAGTCTGTATACACAGTAAAAGTTCAACCTTCTACATTATGCCTAAAGTGCCTGATTGCAGCATTTATCGCCAATAGCTCCCTGTTGTACGTGCTATAATTTTTCTCAGCCTTTGATAATTTCCTCGAGAAAAATGCTAAAGGCTGGTTTTGATCATTTTCAATTTGGTACAATGTTGCACCAATTGCAAAGTCTGATGCGTCTGTTGCTATGCATAATGGCAGACTGTCATCTGGGTGAGCTAATTATGTCGCGTTAGCCAGCATATTTTCGACTTTGTCAAATGCTAAATTAGCTTCTTCTGTCCATATGACAGGAGTTTTATCGCGCTTTTTATTTGTTTTGATCAAATCGAATAGTTTGCCTTGTTTGGCCACTGCATTTTCTATGCAACATCGATAGAAATTTGTCATCCCTAAAAATCGTCTTAATTCAGCGACTGTTTTTGGTTTAGGGAAGTTTATTATTGGCTCAACCCGGACTTTTTGAGGGGCAATTCCAGCGGAAGTAATGTTGTACCCGAGAAAATCAATATTTGGTTTTGCATATTCGCATTTACCTGGATTGATAGTTAAACCAGCAGCGTGCAGACCCTGTAATACAGTTCTCACTTTCTTCTCGTGCACTTCAGTGCCTCCACTGGAGCATATGTAGATATCATCTATGTATGCATAGGCATATGGTATGTCTCTCAATACACCATTTATAAATCGCTGGAATGTCTGTGCAGAATTTCTTAATCCAAATGGCATTCGAAGACATTCGAAGAGGCCGAATGGAGTTATTAATGCCTTTTTTTCAATATGGTTTTTAGCCATAGGTAGTTGGTGAAAATCCCAATTAATATCAATTTTGGTAAATAGATCTTTTCCTTTCATGTTTATATTAAAATCCATGATATTTGGAACTGGATATCTATCTGGTTTTGTTTGGGCGTTTAGGCGTCTGTAGTCACCTACTACTCGCCATTTTCCACCTGGCTTAGGGATAATATGAATGGGTGAGCTCCATGAGCTATTTGAGGGTCTACAAACTCCTTCTTTTACCATTCTATCGAATGCATTCTTAGCCACTTTTAATCTATTTGGAGCTAAGCATCTTGCTTTTCCTACACAGGGTTGTTCTACAGTTTCTATTATATGAACTGTGTCATGTTTGTATGTAGGATTTGGATTAAAAGTTGGTTCGGTGATACCAGGAAAATCTGTCAATATATTGATGAATTTATCATTTGATTGCGTGCACGCATTAATTATATTAATTATTTGATAATTTTTAGTTTTTCCTTTTATGTGTTCACCGGTTGTTGAATCTATTAATTGTTTATTTTTAAGATCAATCAATAGTCCATAATAGGCTAAGAAATCTGCTCCTAATATAGGCTATTTGACATCAGCGATGGTGAAAGTCCATTTCATTAGTTTGTTAAAACCTATATTTACTTTGCATTTTTTAATTCCATATGCAGAGAAACTATGGTTATCTACTACATTTAATTGGGATTTTAGAGTATTTTTCTTATGCTTAATTTTGGCTGGCAGTAAGCTTATATCTGCGCCTAAGTCAGCAAGAAATTCTCTCCTTTTTGACCTGTCCTGTATGAACAGTTGGCAAGAGTAATTATCTGAGGGGTTGGTTGCCGCTGATACAACCCCTCTCTCTAGTTTGACTTATTGGGAGATTTTTGGTTGTCTCAAACCTTGTCCAATTCAGAGAGCAATTCTTTTTTCTTTTGCTCGTCTTTAATCATGCTTTCGGCATAGAATTGGCAGGTTATTTTGCAAGTCCTGGTGTTTTCTCCCCATTTGTTGTGGTGGAAGCAATAGTCTTCACGCCAATTTGGGTTTTTATGTTTGGGTCTAGATTTAGACCTTGGTGGTGTTCTACCAGGGCTGTTTTTTCTGCTATTATTTCTGCGGTCTCGAGATCTAGAGTCTCGTTCTTGCCAATTTCGGTATTTTGAGCGGCTGTTGCAATTTCCACTGCTGCTGTTAGCATTATTTTTATTTTCAATTTTTAATGCAGCAATTTTGGCTCTTAGTTCCGCTATCTTGGATTTTTCCACTGAGATGGCACTAATTGCAGTTTTACCTGTATATTCGAGTGCCTGTTCAGCAGCTTTAGCCAAAATTATTAATGCTTCGTCACTGGTAGAATTTGTAAGATTTAAAGATCCAAGTGATTGCACAACTGATGTAGGTAGTTGTTGGCAAAATCGGTCAGCTATTACCAAGGGTGATACATGGTTATACCCTTTTTTCATAAGTTTGGTCATGAATACTGTAGGCTTGTCATCTCCAATGGACATGCCTCTCATCAGTTCTCAAATTTCCTCTCGAGCAGTTATGCCAAATGCAGTTCTTATTTTTTCTTTGAACCAACTGTATGAGTCTTCTGCTTTGTCAGGACATTCCATGATGTCAGGACAAGCTTTTATTATTTGTGCAGGCATGTTTCCACATAATTGCATGTATCTATGCTCTCGAGGAATCTCCTCAAGTTGGAAACAGCTGGTCAGTTGTATAAACCAAGTTTCTACATCTTTTGGGAGAAAATATGTAAGTTGGATCCATTTTTTGAGTGTGTTTTTGGCATTTTCTTCGACTTTCTTTTTCTCGTACTCCGATATTGCCTTGGCTACAATTTCTTTCATATATTAATCAAATAGCTCTTTTTCTATCTGAGCTTATTTTTCAGCCAGTAACCTACATTCTTTTTCCTCTGTATTTTTGTTTGAAGTTCCAGGCATTTTAGTTTCGTCGTTTTTCAACATTATTTTTCTTATTATTTTTTCATTTCTTAATTTTTGGAAATCCAGCTTAACCGAATTTGTAGCAAAAATTATTGTAGGATTATTTCCTATCTAGCAGATGTTTTATGAGTGTTCTACCGAGATTTTATTGACCTGTCCAGTTATGGGCAACGTTTATTTGGTATAGGGGGGTAAATTTCCCACTCCGTAGTCGACTAATAGTCACCTAAGTCACATCAGCTATTTCTAGACAATGAAAAAGTCGCGTCCAAGCCGCACTTATCAGCAGAGCGATTTCTCGCTTGTCGAGTGTTTTCACGCCTGTACCTCTGTAGCAACGTCGAGGTCACCACTGTGGTTTGTTTGGTGTAGGTAGATGCTACCTACACGGTGTTCATGGAACCTTTGAGGGAGACAGTGGTTTACGTGCAAGGCGACCAAATTATTTCTCGGTATCGGTAGCCAGCTGGTTTAAGATGCTTTACCGTACACTAAGCGTACTTCCTAACTGGGGCAATCGTCCAAAGGCGAGGCGGTACCTTATACAGACCGCAGCACGTATACTGTCAGTGAGTATGTAATTATTACATACTCACTTGCCTCAGTTTACCGACTCATGGTAAACATAGAAACGCATCGTCTGTATGAGTGCGTACAGACGATAAAGTTCGTTTTATGTGCAATGCACAATTAGTATGAGTCGCGGACTTTGGTCTGTGACCTGTCTGTCGACACAGGGCTGAGTCCTGAGGGTGGCAAAGAGGGATACGTCCCCACACAACTTTTTGTTCTTGAAAAAGAATATTGAAATAAAATTATAAACTTGATCTTCAACTTGGTCGCTTTAAAATAACGTACAATTATTAAAATTGTTTTAATATCATGAAAAATTGCGTGGAAAAGAGGTTAAGACCTAAGATATTCTAAATTCTATAGTTGACCACATGAGATGCTTATTTATTTGCTCTAGGATTAGAAGTGATTTTGCTGTTGAGATGTATTTTTGAAGTAAACTAATATTAGGTGGTTTTGTCTGGTGAAGTTTGCTGGCTTCCCATAAGGAAGTAAGAGGCTGTCAAAACTCTGATTGAATGGAAGTATTTCTTTGAATTTTAGTACATTGGGGGCGAATATCGAGTAGCAAAATAATGTAGTGTCCCTGTGGATACTTATATCTCTGGGAAAATTGTAAAGAGACCAAGATGGAATCTACTCGGTATTCGAACATATCGAATTTAAACTAATTTCTTATACACGGTTTTTCGGTGTTTATCTTTGTTTGTATTATTCTGAAGACATAGGAAAGACATGGAAAAACCGAGGGACTTCTGGTTAGTTCAGAAGCCGATAGTGTTCGTCTTGAAGTGTCAATTCTAACAGGTTGTAAAGAGTCCATTTTATTGCTCTCGATTAGCCGAATATGGGGTGAATTAGAAGTACAACACAAAATGGTAGGTTCTATTAAAAGGTATGTGCGAGTATAGCGAAGACATATCGAAAAGCTTTTAGAGGATCTCAAAAATGTAAGAAGAGATGCTAAAAAAGTTTAAAAAGAGATGCTGAAAAAACTGTTTGAAAAATATCTATGGGAAGTTTGAAAAAAGGTGTTAAAAGAGATTTAATATCTATGAGATTTAAAATTGGACTTAAAAAGAGATTTGATGAAAGATATGAAAATTGATGGATGAGTTTTGATGATTTTTGAAAACCTGCTTTTTGTTTTCAGTTCTTGTGAGTTTTTGTATTTTTAAGTGGTTTAAGTATCGGGTACCTGTACATATAGCCCACAGCTATATTACAACTGCAGACAAGAATGATAAGGGTAACATTAGATGTGATGAAACGTGTTGAACAGGAAAGGTGTCAGTGGTGGGTTGGAGAAATTATTATCATAGTTGTAATCAGTCGAGACATAGTATACCAGCAGATTGCGTTTTTGAGGTTACTATTGTAACAGCAGTAGTTATTAATAGGTACATCAGTAATTACCATAAAGAATGTAGTGATAATGGGATTCCTATTGGAAAAATTTTGGTTTAAATCCAAATCATTAATCATTAATAGTCACACCGACCGCTTAGTTTGAACTTTTCGTTTTGAATTAATTTACAAGATACGTGACTATGGATTATATTTTCAGCCCATTCAATTATTCAATCTTTAGAGTAGGCAGAATATGATTCTGTTTTTCCATTTATTTTTCATTAATTCATCATCGAAAACCGCTCATATTCTTTGAATTTTATCATTTTCTACGTACGGTTCAATTCTTGTTCAAAATTTTTAATATGTTCCGATTTTAAAATTTTGTGTTTTCCCTCTACTGATGCTTTAATTATCACTGCTGAGACTATGGAATGAATATATGATGGCTCAGCTGTAATGTTTTTCAATTTCCAGAAGAACGCAAATGCAGTGTTTTATTGACTGACACCATTCTGGTCCAGATACATCAGTTCTTGAGATGTGTTTCTCCAAGGTCAAAGTGCATTGAAGTGCTTCTGATATGTGTAGGTACATTACCCTGACCTCTGTTGAAAAGGTGTAGGTGGTGTAAATTAGATAAAATTTCGGAATCGTATGATCTTCATATTGTACACACAAGTTGAATCTAACTTTGACGCGTATGGCTAGGCCTCAATAATGAATAAAAATAATTTCATAACAAAATAAATAAATAAACACCATCTAATAATAAATATACTTCGAAGCAACTAAATTTAATGATAACAAAATTCCACAGCAATAGATTTAATTCCTTAGCACAATATTTCCACAGCACTTTGTAATTTTTTTCCATCCAAAATTTCCCCGTATCATATAATAATATATTAAATACTCACCTTTTTTCTGCTTCGTCTTCCACGGTTATTTGTTTCTGTCTTCTTCCTCTTTACTCTTCATTCTTCCATTTGCTTCCTATTTCTCTTCATCTGTACTTGTTTTCTTCTGTCTTTTTTCCTTTCTTCTTACAATCTTCATACTCTTCAAATTATCTTCTACTTTCTCCTCTCCTCTCTGAAACACATAGCCACAGTATTACAACATTTTTATTTTTTTTTCACTGGTTTTTTCCCATTAAATCTCTTTAAACTCCCACTCCGTTTTATCTCCCATTTTCAACCTTTTTCTGTAACTCATATTTATTTTAAACTCTCTGTATATTCAGTTTCTTCACAGTTATGCCACAGGACACAATGTTCTTTTTTGACCATGTTTAATATAATGTCTTGAACTTTTAGTGTGCTGAATTTTTAGTTGGCAGTGGGTCATACAGAGATGTTTGCTGTGGTTTTTTGGTAAAATGCTGAGGTTATAAGCAGATGCTGTAGTTAATAGCAATGGTTCGTCTAATATAAAAATTAATTAGAGAATAGTTTTGTAGGTTTTGTCGGCTCGGGTAATCAAACCTGGGACCTACATATTTGCCAGCTAAAAGCGGTGAACTTAACCGCACGGCCATTTCACCACTGACTATAACTGGCGAATGTATTTTATATTAGACAGGGTATGGTGGTTCCCACACACTCCCCCCCTAGAGAGACTCAACACGAGTTAAACGACATTAGATGCTGTGGGAGGTTGGGCGGAATCAGAAACGCCTCTTATACCTATACACACAGGCTTATACTACCTATACGGGTTCTATTTCCACTATATAGGGTGCCATCTATCAGAGACTCAAGTTACGAAGGAGAGTTGTGAGTTCCACCATGCACCACTAGGGTGTGTGCGTGTCCAGCACATGTCAAGGGTCACCAGATGTAGGTTTTGTCGGCTTGGGGAATCGAACCTGGGACCTACATATTTGCCAGCTAAAACCGGTGAACTTAACCGCACGGCCATTTCACCACCGACTATAACTGGCGAATGTATTTTATATTAGACAGGGTATGGTGGTTCCCACAAGTTTAAATTCGGGTCCACAGATTACCTGGCAGACTATTGGGGCAGGGTGGTAGTTAATTCTGTCTCGGTTACCATTCTGTGTAAGATGATTTTAGCTGAAGCGCCAACTTCATTAGAACAGGTTAGTTGAATAAAATATTGTAGTGACTGTAGGGGGATTGTCGAATGTCCCCCCTGGCATACCACAACTTGTCTTCTTTAACCGACTGAGTCTTGGAAAAAATTCAAATATGAATTTTAGGGTGTAGCCTTGGATACCTACGATATTATAATATTCCATCTTGCAAGAAACTGAAACGAAATCATTTTCAGACAAAATAGTAGATACAATTTTGACTGAGCAACAATTAGAAAATAGAGTCATAATTTGCATATAATATTAAGGGCAGTGTGGACGCATTTTATGCCATTTTTGGCGTTTTGTGTTCCTTCGTTTGACCTTTTCGGTATGAGTGATCATGCAGCTATTAATCATGTGGCGGGTGAACGAAACGTAAATTTGAATTAACGGCAGTCCAATCGACCGAAAAATATGAAAAAACATCGAAATATCGAAATTTATAATTTTTGCCTCCAAAAAATAACCTTTTTCAAACCCATAGTTTGATTAAAGAGAGTCTTGTTTTATATTTCTTCAGCACGAATATATTTTTACTCGTTTATTATTCCTTCAGAAAAATTATTATTAACCCGAACTTGCCATTATTATTTTCTTCGACCACAAAACAGTCGATGTTAATTTTCAAATTCCGATTAGCAGCTCACGTTTATAATCATTGTTCGGTCTGACTAGATTTTCGTGTCGGTATAAATGATTATTTTCCACGCGTTTTGGTCTCGATTTTTCGTTTGTCGATACGACTGTTGGCAGGCCTACCTCCTACGTGTATAGGCGCATACCTACCTATCCAGCTAATAATGGTTTCTCGTTCTTTCTGCAGAGAATAAATGCAGCAACGACGAAGGTAGACTACTGTTCTTTTCAAAATTATTTGCTATCCTTCCACCGACTGTTTTCGTCTCCTTCGGGAGGGAAGTGTGCGCCAATTTTCGCTCTCAAACTGGACAAGTCATGCGGAAATCGCGTCCGACGAAACCGTAAATCGATGCACCACTGCAGGTTTCGTAGACTCGAAGCAATCTCATCTTTTGCTGCGTGATTGCCTATCCCGCGTCAGTACGTTGGATTTTTGATTTTGTGGCAATTCCCAACGGCACTTGGCTGCGGTGCGAAGGAAAAATGGTGGGAGGGAAACATTGTAGCAGCCTACGTGACTGAACGCCGTGAATAGAACGAACTTAGGATCACCTCACCTCGATTCCTTTTTGAATCCGAAATTAACGACGACGTAAATTAAAAAGCGAAGAAAAACACAATTATGGCAAAAACGTAAACTATGATTTTGGTTTCGTAATCGAATTTCAAAGGAAAACTTCTTCTGTATAATATTTTTCTTTTTTTCTTTTTTTTTTTACTTCATTCTCTTCCAACTTTAGGTAACTTAGGAGGAAGGTAAGTAACTTTTATATTTTCTGTGTATCCGGACGGAAATACCAACCTGAAGAAAGTTATTTATTGTTAAGATTGTTTAATGTTCGATTTTGTTGGAAATTCTCGTTTTCGTTTTCTTCATCGTAGTGAATAAACCTATTATTGTTCTTTTGAACCAGCTGTGTTTTTTTTTTTTTTTTTTTTTTTTGTATTTGATTATCGTGCTTAACCTACTACTGATTGTCCAGCGACTACCTTTCGTAAATTTCACCACGTAAGGTTTGAATTGCATTGAAAATTAGCGGTTTTCAGTTGCATCGATTAGGGACGACCATTTATCATTTTTACCGTTATTGAAGAAACGTCTTCCTAAGCAATAAATTAGATTATGTATTCGGCCAAAGTCTTAGGCTACTGGAAAAACACGTGCAGCACTATCAGTTAAATTAGGTGGCTAAGTCTAAGTTTCTACAACAGCTGAATTCACTCCAGTTGTAGGAAAGTATGGATGGGAGTCAAGGGCATGGATAAGGGGAGGGTCTTGGTGCGATCTCGACCCCCGTTTGCTCCCGAAAAAAGCGTAACATGTAAAATAGTGTATGTTTTTCGGTGTGAATGGTATTGTGGCTGAGAGAGGGTGTCGGACAGGACAGTTAAGAAATCTTGCACCCCCTTCCTTATGATCGAACTATTTGCGCCCTTGATGGGAGCAGTACGTCTGCATTGAAGTTTGGCCAGAAACGTTCCCAAACAATAAAAGAGCGAGGTTTGTGGTAGCTGCTCTTCCATGGAAATAAATATCTCCTCAAAGTACAAAGCTCAGTGAGGTGAGCTTCTGAATTCTCCTTGTTTTATGAAGAAACGATATGTGGTGATGAACAAATTTTCACTCCGAAAGGGACCACCGAATAAAATGTTTACATTGAAATCTAACATTTCAACATCTTCGCAGAGTCTGGTGTAAAGACAAAAAATAGCCCTACCTTTTAAGGAGGTTCCAAAAGCCTGTTAAATTCTTGTATGGAACCCGTGGTGGATCGAAGATTAGTCCGAGGGAATGGTGAAAACTAAAATTTTATTTATTAAATTTTCGTTATTTATAACACGCATTCCCTATCCCCTGTCCGTCCCGAAAGGGCAATTTCACCCAGCCTAAAGAAGGTGGTAATAGTTTTTGTTGGCCTCGTGGATTCACCACTGCATAAAACACTGAATCTAGTATTGTCACTGTTGACTGGACCAAAGTACAGCCGTTATCAACCTTTGAGTGAATAAGTGTGCTGAGGGTCAATAATGTTCGTGTATTTTAAATATTCAAATCTCTAGTAAACACCTATCTTGAGAATTCTAAATGATTTAGAGCATTTTCAGTGAACTTATTTCCAAATTCTCAGTTTCGTTTAGGTTTTGATTAAAGGCTAGCTAAAAAAAAAAATTTAACTGATATCAAGGCAAAACGACGTGGTACACTTGAATTAATTTGTTTTTGGTATACTTAATTGAAATCTACCTAAGAAAATCAGTTGATGTTTTTCGTTGTTCAACCAAATTCGAATTAAAAGCTTTGTTTAATGAATGCTTGAAATTTAAACAAATTATGAAATGGTTAGTATTAAGAAATGTCATGATTGAATATTTCCTGAGGTTGCTATTTTTATATTCTAAAGGATCTATGATCTGTTTTACCATACTGTGTAGTCAGTCATAAAGTGAACATGATAAAAATCGTCCTTTACTTGGTGGACTGCCAAGTCACTTATGTAAACGTCAAAAAAAAAACAATATCTCAGTGTTATCACCCTTTCAAATCTGCCTCTACGTTAAACCTATTAAATGTGTCAGATATTTAATCAGTGCCTTCAATTTCGGAATCGACGTAAAATTCAAGGTGAAATAAACATTGAATTGTTTCTAATTTTTTATTTATGTTGGTCAACTTGACTTTTTTTTTATAGCTGAATTGATGAAAAGATTTTTCAGTTTTAATCCAGTGTTCTCGAAAATGCTCAGTCCTGGTTTTCAGTTTTTCAACCGCATTTTCAACATAGGCTATATTTTGTATTCAATACAAATTCTTTTTGCAGTGATTTTTAGAGAAAAATGTTGATTTCTTTTGCTGACTTCGACTTTGGTTAGGTATTTACTTCGAAAAAGGTTAAAGGAAGGAAAATTATAATTTACTCAAATGTACTCGGAGGAGGAGGAGGAGAACGAAGAAAAACGAAACATTGCTATAAACGAAAAACTTTCATTTCCTGAGCTGTCACTGTCGATCAAAAATTACTGTTTTACATTTTTCTTTTACATTCTCGAAATGAATTCAAAGGGCAGCCTACGCCTTATATTTTATTTAATTCTATCCCCAATTTTTCCATTCTTCGTTTTCTTTTCTATTTTTGTAATGCTTGGTCGTCTTCTTCTTTCACGTCTCTTATTTAATGAATTTTTTAATATTGAAGTTATTTTTCTTTCGTCAACCCCGTCTTCTTCACCTATTTTTTTTTTTTTTTAGTTCTATTTTTTCGTTTTTGCCGAAAATTTAATGAAATTAAAAATCTCAGTTGCACCGATGAACGTGATTTTCCATTTGGCTCGGTATTATTCATGTGGTTGTAGATGCTGCGGCAGCTGCTGCCTCTACTGGTGGGTACTGCTGTACTGGAAGTCGGAACCTATATACAGCACTGGGTGTAAAAGTTTCTTCAAGCATATTTGTCTTTTGGTGGAGAAGAATTGAAATTCCAGTGTTGTTAGAGCAAGGATGGAAGATGACTGAGCCAGACACTTTATGTGCGGGTAAATAAAGGCGAAAAGTTCCGAAAAGTTTAAGGAAAGTTTTGCTTTTGCGGAATTTGTTGGAGAAAGTTGAGTGCGTAAATTCGCCTTATTAATGAGTGATACTTTTTTTTTCTTCCTCTTTTCGGCCATGTACAAGTTGAAAATACGGACGTAATCGTTCCGCGAATATAGATTTTTGTGGCTTTTTTGGTCCGCACAATGGCCAAAATTTTTGTTTAACATTCATTTTGGGGCCGAGCGAGAAGCCTACTTGTGGAACGAATTTACCACCGATGTGTAGGTTCTTGTACGATGCCATAAATTATCCTATTTTGGTGGCCATTTTTTTATACGGATGAAAACAGATTTAACCATAGAGACGTTTGCGTGGTCGTTGAGGAAAATTTTGAATTTTGGATTTGGTACCTATTTTTTGCTTTTAGGGCTTCTTTTTGTGCGAACTCCATTGTTGTTATTTGCTTGAACTGGTATTTTGTGAAAATCACCGTATAAATTATAAACTGGGATGAAAGTACGAATACCTATTATTTTTGGTACATAGAATTTGGTGGCTGTGAAGTGTACATGGAACAAATAGCACTATAAATATAAATAATCTGCACTAGCGTGCGCAGACCTGCAAAGTCATGGCCGCTTGAGAAAATAGTAGAAATGTTTTTCTCTCTACAATTTTTTTCCATACGAATATTTCCGCTTCGAACCTTCTTCAATTTTCAGGCCCCTTAATTTTTGCCCTGGTGTAGAGTAAAGACAGTAGTTTGCGAAACTTTAAATTTCAACTTTGGAGTTCAACTTTAAAATCAGTTTTAAAGTTACAGCATTTTGTTATGGCTCCTTGGAATGAGAAATCTATCTACTATTAGTCTTGAGCATAGTATTGAATTAAATTTCATTATTTTCATAACTGATAACAATGAAACTAAAAACATCAAAATTCTTAGTTTGTGACATTAATGGTTTAGATTATAACAGTTAATGCATTAGTTTTTGACACTCCCACCAATATAACCTACACCAACTTTACTTTACCAAATAATTATTTAATAGCTCCTTAGAATGGGAAATCTATTTATTACTATCCATTTTAAGTATAGTATTGTACAAAATTTCATTATTTTCATAATTTTTAATACTGAAACAATATAGCATCAAAATCCTAAGTTTGTGATACTAATTGGTTAGATAGTAACAGTTACTGCACTAGTTTGCAACACTTTTGTTGAAAAAACATACACTAACTTCACTTTAAAAAATAAAAATCTCTAATGGAGAATACTAATGGTTTGTTTTATCTAAAATGTTACAGACATTTCAGTTCATATTTGGAAACAATACATAAGCCTAAGATTGGCTAAAATATCAGGTGTCGGAATCTAATTCATTGACTTTTTCTTCTTGCACAAGTTTGTAACAAAAGTGTTGCAAACTAATGAAATGACAAATGTTAAGCATTAGTTAGGTTTAAGTTAAAATAATAAATGAAAATTTATTATTTCCTATGAAATACATATTTTTATCCACACCTTAGGGTTTCTCTTTTCATAACAGTAATTCTTCAATCATATTCAAATCTATTGCTGGACCATAATTTATCACTTTTTTGAAAATCATCAACTGAGATAGGCAGTTAGAAACAGTAATAATTTTTGACTCCTCAAAAAAGTGAATATTTAATTTTTTTATACCTACATCATAAATATTTTAAATTTATATGTGATGTTTTCAATATAAGAAGATAGAGGGCATCTTAACAAATCCTGAACATCCTACATTACTACAGCAGTAACCTTAATTATTACATATTCAGGTGAAAAATGTTGCAAACCTATGCAACGTTCCGAACTGCTGCCTTTACCTTAATTATTGTTTTTTTTTTGTCCTCTTAATGTCATTCTACAGCATATTACTCGTAGGTAATTATTTAGATAATTACTACCTAATATGAAATAAAACGAAGCTCATTTAATAAATATTAATATTATCACTTATTATGAAAAAAACAAGTCTTCTTGCGTGCTAGGTACGAACTCACGGGTGCATGCTTGTGATAATCTTGGCTATGTCCAAATACTACATTCGTTTGTAGTGCAATTTTTCTGATAGAAATATTCAGCGGTTGATTCATACCTATCTGATAAATACAAATTTTTTATTTATTAAAATCATTTCTTCATTGGCTAATTCTTACGACTTCCATTCAGTCAGAACTACTTATTCCAAAATTTACCCTTCTTTGACTGAAGTTCCAAAAAGTGAGGGGTTCCATTCATTACATGAAGATTACATTGTAAACCAAATAATATACCGTATCATCAGGTCAATTTAATAAAGTGAGTATTTCCAAAAGTGGTGAACATTGTTAGTTTATTTAGATTAAGTAGTCTTTGAACTGTTTCAATCTCTGATTTTTATGTTGTCTTAATTGTTCATGTAGTAGGTCGTTATTGCAAACCTACATTTAGTTTAATACCTAGTCAACCTGAGTTCTTCTATCAACTTTCCATCTGTGATATGATTTTTAACTACTACGCTGTACTTTATTAATCTAGAGAATGTTTGAATTTTGATGTCCACCATGTTTGGTGATGTTGCAATTAACCAGTGAAATTAAATATGTTTTACTGATTTCGTAGTGTCAATCTTTCATAATATTTTTCAAAAACTAACAAAAATTGGATTATTAGCAATTATGGTGGATTTTTTTGAAATGCATCTTTTACTGTTGAGTGTAAGTTAACCTAAGAAATGAATATTTTTTGTGTTATTCCAGAAATATAAAAATGCGTAATTTCATTAAGTTTAATTTTACAGGAAATGAACATAATCTCACAATTTTAAGACAAAAATGTGCGTATCTCCCAGGAATATCCCAAGTTGAGAAAGGCAAAAATGAGTATCCTCAAATCAATAATCCAAGCAAAATGTGTTTGTCCAAACTAGGGCTTGTAACCAAAACATTTTTGGGGTTATTTGTTTCTGGGAACCAATAAAAATCTATATTGTTTACCAGTTTCTGATTATTGGTTAACATTGTAATTATTTGGTACTGGTAATTGTTCTGTGTAACTAAAACAACTTTTCTGGTTATTGGTTGAGACAAAATTTAGGGTAAAATAGACAAAAAAAATTTTTCTCAAGGTCAAATTATCCATAATTAATAATTTTTCAGGAAATAATTGGTAATTGTTGAAAAAAAATTAATAATATTGATATTCTATAAATCAATAAAAACCGGTTCTTCTTAGTTATCATTCTGGTTAATGATTTCAGCACTTTATGGGAATTCGTTATTGGTTAGGTGAAATTATTTTGTTTTGATTATCAGTTCCCAAATCAATGTTGTTAATTTGTTTCGGTTTTTAGTGGTTGTTTTTCTGGTTATGGTTGTGGTTACAAGCCCTAGAGCAAACAATTGATTGATATTGGTTAATATTGGATAGGTAGTGGAAAAGTGCGTATATATTTATTTCTCATTCTACCTGGATATATCATACGCAATTATATACATGAGTAAAATTAAAATTCTATCGACAAAAATTATTTTTTCATTCGATGATTTTATAAACGTAAATCAACAAAATAAATATTGATTTCTGGTACTGAAAAACAGTTTTTTTCTGTTTTAAAATTTGTTAAAATGAAGATACTATAACTTTACCAATTAGATCAACGCGTAGTAGCTGAGAGACAGAATAATTTTCTTCAGATCGTTTGGCCCACAATTGGAATCTAATGTACTGAAAAATTCCCAAATAACAAATTTCACTGAATTTCGCACCAAATCTGGCAAAATTGCGCAATTAAAAAAGTTTCCATGTAAACTGGATCATCATTCATAATAGTCAACAGAATTTTTCAGTAATTCTCGTTGGTAAAGGTTGGAGCAGGTTGCATCTCAAAAGGGTAGCATTTTGAATGAACCGCCAACCAATAATATTAATTTTTGAAAATAATTATGTTTTTTTCAAATTAGCGTTCTTCGTCTGATGACTTTAATACACCTGTGCCTTTGTGTAGTCGTTTATTACTTCGTTTGAGTTGTAAAAGCTATGAAAACACGCTAAAAATCAGAAAGAAAAAAAGAGAGACAGTAAATGCTTCATTTAAAATTACAGTTCATACAGTTATTACGATATTTTCTACACCCTTTATCACTCTTTCCACAAAAAACCACGCGTCACTAGCTGAAAAATTTCAAATTTCCAATATTTCAACTTGACCTATTGATTGTCTTATCTTTTTGCTGGTGAGCGAGCTAGTAATCGGTTGTTAGTGTGGAAGCAGCTACTTCTGCAGCTGCCGTTTAGCTCGGAAACAAAACTGTGAACTTAATTTTTCCCGTAACAGCCTCGATTGTTATCTGGTAACTTGTGTATACGTAGTGCCCGAATGACTGCGTCATTTCAGTCACGTATGTGGTGGTCTCAGCTAACGTGTCGCACCGTGAGATGATGTTGCTTTTTTATAACCACGAGTATCTACCCGATTTGGTTAGCACAGCTCTCCAATAATTAGTACCTACTCGAACGTCGGTCATTCGGACAGAAACTGTTGAAGTAAGTGATCCTGCATTGCTGTACGGATCCGAAAGTAGAAACAAGTTCATCTCGCCGTATTTTACAGCAGAAAGATACTCAACCCGGCACTTACCAGTTATCACTAACCAGAGGTTTACTAAAATAAAAAACATAAATCGATTAATGATTTGAAAATTTTCCAATAATTTTTCTCGGCTGAGCGGATGCGTATAGTTTTTATAAGCGTTTTTTCTTAATAAAAGTTCGGCGTCACAAATAAAATTCAATTAGTTCTAATAATTTTAAATTTTTTTGATAAATAATTAGAAGAAGCAAGAACCGGTTCTGATCAATTTCCAAGTGATGGTACCTTGAAAAAATAATGTCATTTCGACGGCGAAAACAATAGCAAAAAACAAAAAAAACGAAAAAAACGAGAAAAAAAACGAAAAAACTGAAAAAAACAGCTGAAGTTAGCTCTCGAACGAACAACGAAAATTTTCGTGCGTGAAGGGCGTACGACCCTGTGGGGACGCGTACTCGAAAATATATGCCCGCGCACCGAGAAGGACGTCGAACAGGAGATTTAAGTGAACCGACGTGGCGCAGGCCACGAGGGCACGAATAATCCGCAAGAACAGCGAAAAACGGGTTTCGTACCGAAGTTTTTCCAACCAAATTCTAATAACGTTTTCCTTTCTCGGCCGGCGCACCACTCCGCCGCCGCCGCCGCCGCCGCCGCCGCCCCTATCGTCCTTTTCGCGGTATCCTTTGTATCCTTTGTATCCTTTGTATCCGCCGTTCGTCGTCGTCGTCGTCGTCGTCGTCGACCTTCTACCGCGGCTGCACGCATTCAAACAACTTTCGTTTCCGGTCCGTATTACTACTGCGCTTTGTTTCGACTGCGGCAAATTTACGGCTGCGAATTATTACGCCCAGAGAGACTTTAAACCCGCTTCCGTTTAAATTCACTTTCGGTTCGAGCCGCTGCGCCACCCCGTTAAACCTGCACCCGGCCATCCCTGGCCCATCGTCTACGATATGTGGCTTTCGTTTTTCGTCCGTTTCCGCCCCCGCTTCAAGCGCCGCTTCTCCGTAGCCGTGCTGCCGAGTAATAGTCAAATTTATGCGGCCTACACCTCCGTGTCCCCAGCACACGCCTATGGGTACACAATACACGTATTTTCTACGCTTTTATTACCTATACCTTCGCTAGACGACTGTTTTTCAGATATATTTCTCTTCTTTCCTGTTTTTCTTTTTTTTTCTTCTTTTTTTTTTTTTTTTCTTTTTCCCCTTTCTTTCGAGAATGTGTAGGTATTTTACCGCGTATAAGATCTTATCGCCAACCTTTAACTGCTTATCACTATCCGCAGTGTTTTATTCGCCGTTATTATTCGCTAGCGTGGGCACGTCTGCGTATTAATATCGTGACTTTGGGGTATTATCGACGTGATGTGGGTGGCCTAACTGAATATTACATGCACGTTTCACGTCAATAATTGTTGTTAGATACGGTATACGGGCGATGGTGGGGGATAATAATATAAGATAATGGGAGGTTTTTTTTTTTTGGTTTTTTTTTGTAATGCTGTAGAGTACACACTTACGACATTCTCGATGTTTGACGAACGAAAAACTTCGTTTTCATGCAGAGTCAAGACGTAGAAAATCTTTGTGTTTTTAAGCAGATTTTTGAAAAAAATCTATTTAATAAAATTGTTTGAGTATTCGGGCCCAAAGGTAGGAGTGGGTACGTTCTTCGTTTCATGATTTTCTGAGCACTTTGGCACTATTTTTGAAAATTCATTTTTTTTATGCACTCCTCTTTGCGTCGAGTCCATTTCCAGGCGTAATTATAATCGGAAGGTTTTGAAATTTGAAGCACAAGGAGGAACCCTATTGTTTTTGGTCTGGATCGGGTGCATAGCCCGTCCGGTAGGTCAGTTTATATGCATTTTATATTGAATAGCGTACAGGTCGCAGTTTTCAATTGGTATGGCTGACATTTGGTGTACATATGTGTTTTAGGTCACGGACAGTACCTACCAATTTTGGTGCGGTTTACGGTCAGATAAGGGCAATTTTGTTGCAGTTTAGGCAGATTGATGGCTCTAAAAGGAGTACTTTTCAAGCTATAGTCACAAAATTTGGTACAAGTATTGACTGAAAATATATCTACCATGATTCCAAATTTGGTTTCTATTGGTGTTATGGTTCATTCCCTGGGGCTGTTGGAGTTGCTAATTTTTCATTTTATCTCAATAAATGTTGCAATTCGCTTTCAATGGTCACGAAATTTGGTACAAAGAGTATCTCTCATACACGAACCAGGCCTGTCAATTTTGGTTTTGATTGCTCAATTTGTTCCCAACTTATCAGCTATTCATAGTGATTTTCCCTCTTTTACCCTTCTGATAATGGTTCTGAAAAATTCATTTGCTACCCTTCATCGAGAAAACCACTCGCTTTAACTTAAAAACAATCCGATCTCAAAAAAAGGCAGCTAATATTTTTGTACTAGAACGTAGACAACTGTACTATACTTCGTTTTTGCAATGTCAAATATTTTTTTCTCATATGTTTTTATATATATGTGAAATACCTTTTCATGAGAGATATTCACACTAGAAGGTCTTCAACAGTATTTTGCGTGTTCTGCCACTTCATATGGTTAAGTATGGGAGAGCCAAATCCTCGGCAAACACTGGCGATTTTTGAGCCGGTTCTGAGAGTTTATATACAAAATTTGGCACACAGACACACATGCATACGTACATGTACGTAATTATGTCATACGTTACGTTGTTTCTTGCCTCCGTCGAGGTGATAAGAAATGACGCAGCGCGTTTAGTACCAGGCCGTGACATCACCAAGATCGTTATCAGGTAATTGATCTCGGCCCGTACAATGTATCTTACCTGTATGTACGTACAGTTATAAACATACAAACGCACCAGTGTGTATTTGTTTAACGTCATAAAGACGATTATTGCCAGCCTTTGGGCGGCGACTGTCATCGAGGGGTGCGAGCCCCTAATACCTCATATGAGTGATGTCCCCACAATATACATATAACATACAATTTTCATCATTGCAGGAAAACAAACTATAGAATTATTTCCTAAAATTGTGCTTATTAGAACTTGGAATAATTTTTCTCTTCCAAAAAAATAATAATTTTTGACACATTCATAAAATATTTTGAAAAAATCATACTTAATCAGTATGTATATTTTATCGCATGCATCGTATTTATGGGATATTGATAATTTGTTTTCCAAATATATAAATATTTTTTATATTACATTATTAGAACGATGATGGTGATGCAGGTCATTTTTAAACAAATAAAATCTACTTTTTCTTGCGAATCTTGCTACCCAAGAATTTTTTTTTTTCGAAGTGAGCAAATTAATTGATTTTTATTCATATTTTAGAGGTTTTGTTTTATTTTTTAGAAAAAATAAGTATCTATCTACATTTTTCAGTAATTTAATTTCAGTTGTAGCCTATAACTTCACCCTCCCCACCTATCAACAGGAAGAAAAATATAAAATACCCAAGTTGTGAAGGACCATCAATAATAACATATTAATGATGGCGCCGCAACTGTTTGTAATTATAGATTTGCATTTAATTTGTTATACTTACATACAGAAATGGAAATATGCCTTTAAAGAAAGAAAAAACCCAAAAAATAGACTTAAGTAGAAAAGTATATTGTTTAACTAGTGAAAACAATAAGCAATTTCGTAACACGTGTGAAGTTTGCACCAGACATAGGCAAGTGCTGCAAACATCACACGAGTGAAAAATTCCTTTTCCGCAATTGTTTGAAATTATTATAATTATTTTTTTTACAATACCCACCTAACAATAGTATATTGTGAGATAAGTGCGTAATTTGGGCTATTTTGTTACCGAGTGTGAAGAATTTGCAGACAAACCCAAGGCGAGTGCTTCAAACTTGACACAAGTTAGAATAGCCGACAAGCACTTGTCGCACACCGTACTTTTTGCAATTAACGCACAAAAAAAAGTATAGCAACAACTACCACTCCCAATAAAAAAAAACTCGTAAAGGAAATAAATTTTGGAAATTATAGCTGAAAAAACATAAAAATGGATAGTTTTCCATTATTTTACGTTTTGCTTTTGGTTTATTTTCAAACACCTAAGAACAATTAACAAATTATAAGAAAAGTAGTTTCAATTAAATTTTTTTCTCTTTCTAACAGTACTAATCTTATATTTTTAGCTTAAGCAGAGGCTGAGGAATCATTGAGTGAAAGAAAAGAGTTTTCTGGATTTCAAAAAAAATTTTTTTCGAAAAATTTGCGTTTTTTTCATTCGTTTATTTTCGAATTATTAAAGATGATTAAAAAACTAAACGAAAACTAAGTTCAGGTAAATTTTCTTCTCTTTTCAGATTCCATTTTCAGCTCTCTAGCTTAAATAACGACTGTGGAAGCATTGAGGGAAAGAGAAGTAATTTCTAGATTCCAAAAAACAGCAGATTTCCCAATAATTCACGTTTTTTTCATTGCTACTTGTGTAATTTGAAACACAAGAAAAATTCACATCCATATCAATATCACCTATTTTTCGCACATATGTCACAAATAACTATTTTGTGGCGAAAATGTATAGAATGTTTTTATAGCAGCAGGATTTAAATAAAAATATATTACCTATAAAGATGTTTATAATATAAAAATTAAGTAATATGCGTCGTCATTCGGTAACGTATGTAAAAGTAGTGCGCATGCGCAACGTGTGCTACATTCTGAAATTACCCACTTTTCGCGCACTAAATGTGGATATCTGGAATATGGAGCATTTCGTAATTCAATTTTTTGTAACTTATCCACCTCAGTATTCGTATGGTACACACAATTGTAATGTTTTTTGTTTTTTTTCATAAGTCGAGATTCTTAACCCAGTCGAATAAGATTGAAATATAAAGTTGAAAATAAATTAATACCAACAAAAGTTTATCGCATGGTTAAGGAAATACTTTAATTTTTCTCCCATTCTAAGACGTAATTTGCAATTAAATTAGTAGGTATACTGTGTAACAAGTGCGGAAAATAAGCCATTTCAAAACAAGTGTGAAATTTGTACAAACCTGAGGCGAGACGTGCTTCATACCTACTTCGCTCAAATGGGAACTACTTTTCCACTTTTCCGAACTTATTACCTACACACTGTATTTTATGTAACAAGTGACCACGTAAAGTACCCGCTCAGTTGTGCGATAGATTTATTTTCGCATTCTGCTGTAGAATGGGATACTTTGCGTATGCTATATGTAGCTCGAAAATCGTCGTATTAAACCCTAGGCTAACTGTTGGAAAATATTAGCAGTAATCAGCAGGAGTGCAAACATTTTGCAGTTTGTCTTAATTTTTCCTCGAGTTCCGAATTTGTTGTGTAATCTCAGTTTAGCAGATAGTGCAAGACCAAGAATAAGGAGGTGGCAGCAGGACCAAAACCAATTTCATTATTTTCACCACCAATCGAAACTTTCGAACAGTCATCAGGAATTCGTGAGTTTTTCATTTAAAAATTTGCACATAACGAATGGATAATCTACTCTCGAGATCGACTACAGTCGTGCTGCGACTATTGGTAGGTAATCCAATTTAGAGCGAATTAAGGCCGTGTAATTTTTTTTTTTTTTTTTCGCGCTTCAGAATGCCGTCTCTGTTGTTCGACTTTCGAGATACTCTTCGACATAAGTGGATGGGAATTTGAGTTTGTCGAGAGACGTTTATTATTCGTTCGAGGGATTTCTTTCGCTCCAATAATTTTCACCCGCCACCAAATCAGTATAAATTTCGAATATCCTGCGAAGAACTTCGAGCGCCGCCGCCATTCTCTGATGACAAAGCGGAAATCGTCCTTTTCAATTTTTCACCAAAATGCGTGCTTACAAAAGTTACAAAAATGTTTTTGAAGCGAGAGAAAAAAAAGGGGAAAAAAACAGAATGAAACGTTTGTCATGATTTTTGGTTGTTTAGAAAGTTGGTGGCACAAAATAAGACAAACAGAAGTCGGCCTATGCAGCCTATAATACTGAAAGAGTATGAAGTAAACTCCGGTTACAATACTTATATATTTTTTCTCGCTATATTTCGAACGCTGACATTTGTCTGTATTATTATGTAGGAATAATTGTATTCGAATAAAAAGAATAAGTCGATAGGAGGGTTTTAAGCTATATCGTTTTGTGGTTAGGACTGAAATTTACACGCGAGTTTTTCCGGTTCGAATCCTATCAGTACCGCACATCATTCTTTTATAACCCATAAATTTGGTCGATTAATGGGCGTACTTACTGCATAGTGTACCGATTGCAAACTGATGTTTTAATGGCTGTAGGCGTAAAAATCTTGTTTCCACACTGTTGCACAGCACTTCAGTCATCATAATGATGTTATGCGGTATGCTAACAATGGTTAAATGGGTTAATGGGAATTAGGTAGGTCTACTTTGTAACAATATGGTGCTGCAACTGTGACAACATACAAAAGCCTTGTTCACACTTGACCAGTTTTCAAGCTAATAACCAGCTACTTGGAGTACTATTCCGTCGGCAGTTTAAATCACTAGATACATAGATCCATAAGAATTTCATAAGAATCTCATATGGAAATCTGTTAAGTTGAAGTTGACTTTAAACGGCTTAAACGACGTTGTGACTCGAACCGTAAGCGTAATAGTGTTCCAAGTACCTATCTGCGACTAGTGACTTGAAAACTAGCCAAGATTTAACGAGGCTTCCTAAAATCTCATGTCAGTGGTCTTAAGAATATATGAAACCCAGAGCTATCAGGGAAAAACTAACGGAAATTCGTAGGTAAAATAAACTATCAACAAATTAATAGGCTATGCCATGTTAAGAAACTCACGACGTGGATCCCTGTTTCATGTCAGTGCGATTTTTGTAATAAAAAGGTATCGAAATTATTGAATTTGGTATAATTATGCTAATATAAACAGAGATTTTATAACAGCTAAAGAGATCCCCAGCGAGCTAATCAAAAACACGTCGAAGATGAAAGATTTCCGAAGAGGATGTTTGTTATTGCGCATGCGTCGTATAATTCTAATTACGTCAAAATAGATATCCCTAAAAAATTCAATGATAAATGTCATGAAATTTGCGCAGCTTTAGATACGCAGAATGTAAAACTTTACTCGGATAGCTCTGTTTTCATTTTTAACGTATTTTTGTACAACAGCGTGTATAAGGAATTGGACAACTCTTTAGCCGTACGTTACTGAATATAAATCATGTATAACCATACAGTGCTGCGAAACGCAATACTTCTCTCAATACTAGGACAATGACATCTTATAGAATGCAGCACCTTAGGTGATTTTACTCAGTGAAAAGAATGAACAATGGAAGATGAGTGGATGAATACAGTATGTGAGGTAGCCAATCAAAGTCTACGAACTGTGAGCTGAGCTAATTGTTCGAAGTGAAAAAGGAGTCGTTTGATCGTTAATTAAATTCGGTAGTTCGATTTCTGGAGTACTGGACCGATATGAAGGTACCAAAGGCGATAGGTACCTTATCTTTTCTTTGAGGAATAAGGCTGACGTCCTTACGAATCGACTTCCGTGGGTGCGCGAGTGCGAGTGCACCTCCGAAAAATTTTTCAGTGGTATGGCAAGCTTTGCTAAATTGAGGGGGAAAAAGCCAAAAAAATATTTTTGGGTCACCTCGTGCACTCGCAACCAATTAGAAAACACGGAGCCTGTGCTGATGTCTGAAAATTTCTACGTAGTGACAATAGCATGTATAGTTGATTGTGTGTGTATGAGCGAATATAATTCGTATGCGTGTAATTATGCAGGTATCCAATACGAGTAGGCTACCTATAATATGCTATATGGGTACATATAATTATTTTATTATATTCCATAGGTATAAAAATAAACCACCGTACTCTAAATTGACTGATAGATTGGAGGTAACCAAAATATAATTTAAGAACAAAATCACCATCAATATTCTCCCTTCATCTCTGGAATCTAAATGGCCTGGATTCCAAACTTCTGACTTGTCGAAGATGTCGATTCTACCATTTGAATACAAAAGCTGGCTCCAAACGAGAGAATAAGTGGGAAAAAAATGAGAAGCTGTCAATTATTAATAATTTTACCTCAACCACCACATTTTCTTCACAATGTTTAATTTTATTTCGTAATATTTTGTTGTTTAACAATAACAACAATGGAGAAGAGAAAAATAAAGGCGGCAAGAGACATTCAAAACGCACACACACATAAAAAAAAAAAACTCGAGAAAAACAAAGAATTAAAAACGTTACAACGAACATCTTGTAGCTAAGGCTTTTGAACAGTGGAAGGAAGAAGTGGAAAAGTTTTTTTTATGTTATGAAATTTAAAATTATATAACGAGGAAAGAAATCCAAAAAAACGGTGAGAAAAGGAAATTAACGAGTAAAAAAAAAACTGCTAAAAATATGCTAGTGCAATGAAGCGACAAGAACATAACATTTTTTTTTTCTCTCACTGAGACGAAGAGGGAAAATAGTCCATTTAAAAATCCATTAACAGCCCCCTTAATTACTACCCAAACCCCTTCGTCTGTTGTTGTAGAATTTTGTAACAGCGATAACGAGCATCTTATTAAACAAAAAGATCTTTTAAAAAGTCTACTATTTATAGTGTATGTTTGTATTTTGCATTTTTTTTTTTCCAAGTTACCCAACGGATAAAAATTGTTACCTAATGCTATTTTAGTGTT
This sequence comes from Ericerus pela, assembly GCA_011428145.1. NCBI lineage: Eukaryota > Metazoa > Arthropoda > Insecta > Hemiptera > Coccidae > Ericerus > Ericerus pela. The sequence continues at coordinate 846,790 of WOFM01000008.1, forward strand.
CCATTGGATAAAGAATAAGTACGAGGGTAAAAAAAATTTAATAACAGTAAAATTTAGGTTTCTTTCATTATTTTTATCGGTCAAAAAAAGGGTTTAAGAGTAAAAAAAAAAACGAAAAAACGAAAAAACAAAAACAAAGAGGAAACACTCGAGATATATACATTTGACTGGAGAAAAAATATAAGTTAAAAATATACGTGACTATTTTGGCCATTTAAATAGTCCATTTTAACGTAATCTACTTCGTATTTTTTCGCAATATAACCGGAGATGAAATTTTTTGCATAGGTTCTAGATGTGATAGGTATATCGCTGGAGGGATGCAGGAATTTATGATGGGGAAAAAAAAAGAAGAAGAAATTACAGGTTTGCGAAATTAATGCTTGAGGAATTCAGTAGGTGCCCAGAATTTTAATAATAATGTAAACGATTAAATAGCAATGGTATGCCAAAGATAGGAGAGTACAAGAAACTGACCTCAAAAAAAAAAAAACAAATTAATAAAAATAAATTTTAATAAAAACATTCTTTTCTAAAAATTGAACAAAAATGTGAAAAATAATTTTTTTGCTAGATGTTGCGAATGTAATTCATTAATTTGAAATTACTTCGACAAATAAGATAATTTCTTATTATATTATCTTTTATTAATATTTCACGTTAATTATTACAACACTTCGAAATTATACTTAATACTATTTCTTAAGACTAATGAAACCTAATGTTCACAACAACTAGTGTGAACCCTAACTTGTCTACTTGACTGTAGGTTTAGGAATGATCATGTCTCCCAAATGAGGACACGACATCACCTTCGTTTTCATTGTTTTATCAAATATGGCCGACCAAAAAGGTGGCGTGATACAGAACATCCGCCAAATATGATGACATGAAATAGTCAGCATATCTGGTGGTGTCTGATCGTGAGAAGCAATTCGGTATATAGACAGCTATTATTCTAAGAATTAAGAATAATAGTTGTCTATATTTTGTTCGACACGTTTCTGTAGACGAACTGATTCGTCTGCAGAAACGGGACGGAACAAAGGTCCCCGGGCGAAAGAAAGCCCGAAGCTCCTGCTTCGTTAAATTTTGTGTTCCTGAAAGTTTAGATTTCCAATATATAATACGGTTTTATTTTTAATTATATGACAATGTTAATTTTTTACAATCATTTCTTAATTTTACGTTGCGGAATTGATCATCGCCTAAAATATAAAATTTAGCATTTGAGCATAGAAATTTATTACTGCAAATTAACTTAATTGATAAAATTTTGGCATAATCAAATTTATTATGCTTTTTAATGATAACTTATTATATTTTATTACACAAAAAAAAAATCTTAATTTTATGGACCATTAACGGTGTATTGCTCCCAATGCCAAATCGTTTATCTGATTGTGCGCATTGATAGCAACACAGTTCACTTTGAGGTTGACGTAAATTAATATGGCTACCGCAAGAGTTAATAAGCCGCACCAGCCTAATAATAGTAGGTGTACGGTGTTTATAGTGTCTTGATATCCTAAATCAGGAATTTTCAGTTCTGCCGTTTTCAGTCTCTCTTCAAATTTGTGGATTGGAGTTATCGGCGAGATGTACGGTACGTTGTCATGCCATTTATTGTTGTACGCAATTGAAATATTCGGAAATTTGAATGATTGACGTAGCCCAAAATCTAGTTCCATAAACTGATACTTTGTCCAAACTAGTGGTAGGTGATGTTCCATGAGGATTTCCTTCTCTGGATCGTTAATACAGGGAAAACCTGCCGGGATGATGGTTTCGGCGTTGTTTTCTCCTTGTAACTGCTGAATTTCCATGATGCATGGGACTGTTAATAATGTTGCTCCAGGCCATGAATCGTTGATGGCTATGCTCGTACTTGTTTTCGTTATTGTGTTGACTGAAATTAGTGGGTTTTTTGCGTTTGTAATCGCGAATTGGTTCATCTCTATCTGTTTCACTATAATTTCGTTATGGTTCGTTTCACATTTGAATGTGCATTTCTTTATTATTTCTTCATATTTCATACCTTGAAATAATGCTCTTGCGCAGTTTCCCTTGTTATTGATTGTTCGGTCTTGTGGAAGAAAACATAATAGGCTATTTTTGCCACAAAGGTCAATATCTGTTCCTGTTATGATTCTTATTGATCCGTCGAATTTATTATGGGATGTGGAGGCATGTGATGCCGCAGAGTCTGTGCGAGTGCTGCTTGCAGTCCATGGTTCAGTTGGCTTCCCAGTTCAGTTTCCTCTTTCCAGAGGCAAGCCTGTGGAGATGGGAAGGATGCGTGGTGTGTTTTTCAACACTTGACATCAATCCATCCGATATCACTTCGTATGCCGTTGGTCTAAATCTTTTGACTGCTATCATCATGGCAATGCAACCTCTTAATTTCGGCTGCAAGGTTCGGTTCGCTGTTACGAATACTGCCTATGCGAATACGATAATGGATCGTTCACAGTTTCAACATCTCGTTGACTACTTTACCCGATTTTATCGTCGGAAAATTGAAATCAACGACACACCCCATTACATCGAGGTTATGCGGATTTTAGATCCGTCCGAGAAATTAACCATTTCCCATGATCGTCGGGTTTTGCGAGGGGCTGATCCTAGAAGTGAGCCGAGTCCTGGGCCTAGCAAGATGATTGTCTCCAATCGGCGCATGTTCCTGGTACCTCGGCATCAGCGCTTTCGTCGTCGTTCTACCTCTCCTGAGGCTGAGGCTCACGACCGTCCTGAAGTGGTGGAGCATGAAGAAGTCAAGCCCGAGGCCGCGGAAACCTCTCCTCAAGATGTGGACTGGTAGATTGGTACGTAAAAAAAAATTATACTTTCTTTTTTTTTTGTGGGAGAACTAAATTTACGTGAATGGTCCTTACAATATTTCTTATCTATAATTATTATGAATTAGGTTATAAACATTATTATACAATGGTTTAGGTGGAGGTTCCGAATATCTTCTTACATATTCCTCCAAGCTTAACTCACTCGGGTTTGTAGGTAGAGACAAAGGTTGTTTAATATATTTTCCCTCATCACACCTACTGAACAAGTTGAATTCTTCCAAATGTTGTTTTTGGGTAATCGATTGAATTTTTCGTAAAGTTATTCTTTTCTTTTCTGGGTCTTTTAATTCAAATTTCTTTTTCCATTCTGAACAATCTTTTCCTTTTAATAACGCTTTTTCTGTAAATGTTACCTTTTTATTATTTTTATTCTTATTACCAGATTTCTTTAATATTCCCTTTCGTGGTCTTCCTCTTGGACGTTTGACAACAATTTTAATATCATCCTCTGATTCATTTTCTTCAGAACTTCTTTCCTTCTTTGGTCTACCTCCTTTCCTTTTTGGGTTAGAACCAATTTCTTCAGGTTCTGATTTATCGGATATATTTTCTTCAATCTCTGATGGTAAATTCGCATCACAACGGGCATTATAAGGTGTAAGTCTTCTTATATGCACTGTGTCGTCTGTACGATTTCCATCGTCGGAAATTATGCGAACAATATAATTTAGGTCTGAAATTTTCCTAACTATTCTATATGGTCCTAGAAATTTTGGTTTACCTTTTCCATAATTTATTGGTGCTTTCAAAAGGACTAAATCGTTAGTTTTATAAGAGATTTCTTTTCTTCCCTTATTATAACGTTCTGAATATTTTTTTGCATTTTCTTTATCAAAACTCGAATTGTTTTTCGTATTTTATTCGCTTCATTTATCTGTTCTTCTCTGTTTTTGCTGATAAGCGGTGATGGATAATTAAATTTACTGGGGGTTCACCTTTATAACCGTGCATTAGATAAAATGGATCGTGATTATTTAATCCTTCGATAGGTGTCATGTTGTAGGTCAAGGCTACGTTGTACACGTGGTCTGACCATTCTTCACTATCGGCACTCTCGTATTTCGCTAACATTTTTTTTATTATTCCGTTCATTTTCTCTACTTGTCCTTGAGTTTGCGGTGAATACGATGTTGAGTAGTATATTTTAATACCGTTATTTTTACAATAATTTTGTACGTATTCGTTCGAAAAATGAGTTCCGTTGTCACACGTAATCTTTGTTGGTTTACCATAATGACGTACGATTTCTTTTAGAAATTTAATTACTGCATGTGCATTTGGTTGCGTTACTGCTTTAGTCCAGCAATATTTTGTTGCTTTATCTATTCCTACTATGACAAACTTTTTTTCATTATTGGTATTGAATTTTCCAATAAAATCGATTTGAATATGTGCGAGTGGTATACATTCTTCAGGATTAATTGGTTTTAAATGTCCATATTTTTCGTTAATGTTTTTATTTATCTGGCACTGATGGCACGATCGTACATGCCTCGAGACTATTTTGGGCATTTGCGTAAAATAGTATCGAGCACGCGTTTTGGCAAGAGTTTTACGAATTCCAAAATGTCCTCCCCCAGTTTGACTCTCATGACATATGTCTAGTACTTGAGGTATGAGGGAGTCAGGAATTACTGGTACTGCATAGTGATATACAGAGTGATCAATATTTTTCCATAAAATTCCATTTTCATCAAGAAAAAATGGATTTAGGTTTCGTGATCTTTTCATACTCAGACTTTTTCTTAACTCTTTTTCGTTGCCACCTTCTAAAATTTTTATTATGATTCCCCAATATTTATCATCACGTTGTAAATCCCATAAATTGTGGATTTCTTCGTCTGTTATTTCGACTAGATTTCTGTTTCTGAATTTTCTGAAAAATTGGAAAGCTGAGAATTTGTAGACGTATCGGAGTTTCCAGATCTTTCCGAAATATCGGATAGGATGGAACTTCGATCGTCTTCTGAATTATCACTTTCCATATCTGCTTCATTTTCTTTCTTTTTCATACTGCGTGTTATTGCTTTGATCTGTTTTTCTTGTTTTACAATAGTCGGAGGATCAGGTGTTCCTTCTGGTATTATGAATTGACCATCTCGGAATTCTGCGTAATTGTCTTCCTCTTCTTCTTCTAAGCGTGATAGATAATCTGCAATTTTGTTATTTTCTCCTTTGATATGTCTAATTTTAAACGTAAACTCTCCTAATTTCGAAATTAATCTATTTAATCTGGCGTTTGGTTTCTTCATTCTACTTTGATATGTTAAAGGTTCGTGATCCGTAAAAATATTAAATTCTTTATATACCAAAAATTCTCTGAAATATTCACAAGTTTCGGTAATAGCCAACATCTCTAAATCAAAAGAACATAAATGTTGTTGATTCTTAGGAATTTTCTTCGAAAAATATCCTATAGGATGTGGTTCTTTCGTTTTTCTGTCTACTTGCATTATTACTGCTCCTATTGCTGTTTTGGATGCGTCGACTTCGACGTATGTTTCAGCATCAGGGTCGTAGATTGTAAGAATTGGATCTGACGTAATCAATTCTTTAATTTTGTCGAAGGCTTTTTGTGCTTCGTCATTCCATGCTATTTTATTATTTGCTTTAACATTTTCTTTCCTCGTTAAATCTGTTAACGGTGCCGTAATTTGCGAAAAGTTTTTTATCATTTTTCGATAATAATTTGCTAAACCAATAAATCTTCGTAGTTGACGTAACGTTTTTGGTGGTTGTGCTTCACGAATCGGTTTGATATTTTTATCTAATGGTTCTAATTTATTGTATGAAATTTTATGTCCTAAGTATTCGATACTTTCATTAAAGAAGCTACTTTTACTCGTTTTAATTAGCAATCCTGCTTCAACTAGTACTTTTAGAACTTCTTCTAAATTTTCCAAAGTTTCTTCAAATGTTTCTCCAAAAACACATATATCATCTAGATAGACTAAAACTTTATCTTCTAGAATATGATTGAATAAATCGGTCATTGTTTTTTGAAAAATGCTGGGGCTTGCACTTAATCCCATAGGAATGGAGTTAAATACGTAACTTACTCCTCCAACATTTATTCCTGTAATCGCTTTTGATTCTTCATCAAGGGGAATTTGATAATATCCCTGATTAAGATCAATTGTTACAAAATATTTCTTATCTCGTAATGCATCCCATATTTCCGGGAGACGAGGTACTCTACTCGTATCTTTTTTACTATTTCATTTACACCTCTATAATCTACTAATAATCTATAAATTCCATTTGATTTCTTCTTAACAAATACTGGGCTCTCATATCTAGAGCTTGCTCTTTTAATAATACCACATTCTTCAAATTCTTTAATTTTCTTTCTTATTTCTCTTTTTTCAAAAATTCCCATATGGTAGTTTCTACGTTGAATTGGCTCGTCTGTTTTCAAGTAGACATGTGCCGGTTTCAATTTCGTAGGTTTTACCTTGGCAGGTTCTTCCGTAAATATGTGAATATATTTTTTTAGAACGCTTACTACTGCCCTTTTTTCTTCCTTCGTTAAATTCTTATTAATATTTACTCTTGTTCCTTCGTTGTCGTGGATAACGCTGTCATCAGATCGGGTTATACGGACAAGTTTTAGCATATCAACCTCCTCACCCTGGTTAGCCACAGTATCCCCCGACGTAATGCGTTGGATGCTGGGTTTGCCACGGCGGATGGAATTGGTCTGACGGTCCCGCATAGTCGGCTGTCTGAGCCTATAGCGTCCTAAAACTGTCCCTTGTGCGATCTGGGTGTCGAAGTGCGGACTGTGGAATCTTAAGGCTGGCCATCCTAAATCATCAACAATATATTCGCCTTCTAAACCATAACTTGTTAAAAACCACTCATCTGGATCTGCTTTTCCCATATCTGGATCCAGGTTTACATAATAATCATTATTCGCTTCTATGCAGAAATCTTTGTCTGCTCTAATAAATCCTTCACAATTTTCTTCCTTAAACTTAATTATACTATATGTTTCACGCTTCCATGGCGGTCCTATTCTAAATAAATTCTTACTAAATAAAATATCGGCGTTATGTCGATCTAAAAAGTCGTATCCGAGAAGTAAAGGTGTGGTCACCTCAGAGGTTACGTATGCTTCCGCATCAAGGAGGAGGTCACCCATTTTTATAGTGATTTCTACGACTCCTATGACGATTATTGCACTGTCGTTAGCGGCTACCATACACACTCTTGCAGGTCTGATCACATTATCCTTTACAAGGTCATATTGGACAAGCGTCACTTCAGAGCCGCTGTCGACTGTTCCCTGTGTTTCATATTCCTCACGGCTCACAATGTTGCAGGGGACGATTAATTTACGTCTCGCCCTGACTAATTTCATTGATGCACTACGGATATGAATTTTCCGATTATGCGGCGCGTGTGGATCTATTACTAGGAGAGCAGCGCAGTCCGGATGATGGACGTTGCCATTACAAGCCCGAAAGTCGTAGCCATTAACTGGTATAGAGCAAACGGGCTCTACTGCAAGTTTTTTGGCTGTTGGGTAAAGTTTTGTTGTTGGATACTTGGAACTACATCTGGAGTTCGCAAGTTATACGATGGAACGGCATAATTTGTTGTAGGTGCCCAAGGTTGAGTACTTAACATCGGGGCATTATATGCCTGTGCGTAACCTGTTTGTTGTCCATAGGGGTTAAATTGTTGACCATAGTTCGACGCAAAATTATTGTTAAAGCGTGGTGGTCTGAAATTTCTTTGCGGGAATTGAGGTGTAGTTCGATTTCGTAGTCTACAGTCTCTTGAGAGATGTCCTCTTCTTCCGCAATTGAAACAATTTATTTCCCTCGGTGGATATCTTTCATTATTTTGTGGGCGATACGATTCTCTTGTCGTTGGTTGTCTGTATGCATTTTGATTATTTTGCATTCTATTCGTTTCTCTTTCTCTAGATTGCCTTCTTCTTGGGTTACTTTCGTTACTCTCGTTATTGTTGTTATTTGGGTTTCTTTCTCTACGAGATCTATTTTCTACATTTTCATTTTCTGATGTTTGACTTCTACCTCGGTTTTGCTCACGTTTGTTTGAGGTGGGAGGTTTCCATCCTGCCTCTACTAATGCTACTACTACAGGGTCTGTTGGAGATATAGGTGGTGTGATTGGTTTCACTGGTTCTTTTTTCTCTGGAACCTTACCTTTCATCATCTCTTCCATCTGTTTTGTTAGTTTAGCGATTGTTTCGGTAGCTTTGTTTAGCATTTCTTCCGTTTTCTGAACATCAGTTAAATCTAGTGCCTTTTCTTTAAATTCTTTCCAGTCCGTAAAAGTTTTTGAGATTTCACTCTGGGTTTGGAGATTTTTAGATGCAAAGAATTTCCTCATTTCTCCTGTTAGTCTTGGGAGTAAGAGGTCACAAATTTTCTTCTCACTTATTGTTGCATCAAGTTGTTTATAGAGTCGAAAGAATTTTGGTACATTTGTACTGAAATATGTATCATCAAATTTTAATGATTTGATACGCTTTTTTACTGTATCTTTATCTTTTTTAAAGATACGTGTTAATATTTTCTTAACATCAGACCATGAAGTTTCTGGGGTAATTTCGTTTTCTGCCGCAAATAATTCTAAAGCTGTACTACGGAGTGCTATATTTAAATTTCGGATCATTTCATATTCGGTTGCCTCAAATGTTTTTGCTTGGGTTTCGTATTCAAAAAGAAATTCTAGGATATCCTCATCAGGGCCATTTGAAAAATGGCTTGGGGTCCATCTTTCTGATCTTTTCCAAAAATTGTTCATGGCTAGGTTATGTTGTGCATAAGCCTCATTTGCTGCTGCATATCTTGCTTGTTGTTGTTGTTGCAAAAGCAAGCGTGCATTATTTTCAGCAATTTCTTCTGAGTTCATTTTATTATTTTCTGATTTTAGAAAGGGATTATTTTTATTTTCAATATTTATTACGTTAACGTACGTGTGGTCTTTTTGATCAAGAAATTCCACACGTATTTCCGGTGGTAATAAATTTATAGGATCGAAAGAATCTTCTTCAGCTGTTATCGGAATTTTACTTTTTGGTTTTTCCAAATTTTCTGGACTTTTTACATGAATTTGGACTGAATGTTGAATTTCGGTCTGTGAGGACTTTCCCTGTCCTTGAGGGACTAGTGACGATAAATCAGCACTAGACTGTGAGGGTCTATCGACAAAAGTTTGGTTCAATATTGATTGCTCTCCGAGGAAGATTTCGTCTTCGTCGTTGGGAAGAGAGAAATCAGATGTAACCGAAATTAATTTTTTAGGTGACACGTGGTGTGACACTTTAGATAAAAGTTTTTCAAAACTTGAGCTAAGGCTTCTTCTTGCTAACCTTTTTTCTGTCTCTTCTTTTTTCTTTTTCTCTAATTCTAATTTCTTTCCTTTAGTTTCTAAATCTTCTTCCTCTGTGTCGGAGAAAATTTCTTCTGCTTCGCTGGGGTCTTTATTTTTTATACTTCTTGTTACTCTACGATAACTTTTACTTTCCTCAATTAATTTGTTGAAATCACTTGTTCTTTCAAATTTTTCAGTGTTGGGGTTAGAATATAGTATGTGCAACAACCAATGTTTGGGATGTCTACCTTTATACAATTTCTTCTGAAGTTCAATACGTGTTCTGCCTTCTATCCTTTTTACTTTAGCAGCTTTTAGCACACGATAAAGGAACAATGTGGACACACGACTTCCCCAATGATTATTAAGGAGTGGGTAGTTTCCTTCTTCAGAAAAATTTTCATACAAATTTTTAGGGTAATTTTCAGATTCCAAAATATTTTCTTCGGCTTTTGAGTCTAAAATATCCGGGAGTGATGCACTCGTACTTTCACTTTTTTCAGACATTCGCGAGGGTTGGGATATTTTACATTTTACAATATTATTTACGATATCGATAACGGTTTCAAAATATTCCGAATTAATGGAAGATAAATTTATAATTTGCTTACAGTTGGATGACGGATAATTAGTTGTAGCGTTCTCTAGATTACTATCGACTTCTTTCTGGTTGACTCCGTTGGTGAGTGATTTTCCGCTTTCTACGTCGTTGATCTGGGTACTGGTTGAGCTGACTTTGTTTCTTTTTGATTGCAGGAACCAGTGCCGGATTTTTGTCTTATTTTTAAGTTTATTTTTAGATTTATTTTTTGTTATTAATTTATTTTTAAGTTTTTTATTTTTACTCTTCTTTATCAAATGTTTGCAGTCTTCTGCAATAAAGATTTGATTTCGTATACGTTTGTTTAATTTCTCTCTAATTATTCGAATTATTTTAGCCACGATTTTTTTTATAAATTACATAAAAATTATTAGCTCTATTAAGAATTTAATCAATTAATTACGAGCTTCAAAAAAAAAAAATTTATTTTTCACACGATTTGGAAAATATTTTACGAAAATTTCAACATTAATTAAATTAAAAAAGTTTACTTCCGAAGGTTTTTTTGTTCGGGCGCCAATTTGTTGCGAATGTAATTCATTAATTTGAAATTACTTCGACAAATAAGATAATTTCTTATTATATTATCTTTTATTAATATTTCACGTTAATTATTACAACACTTCGAAATTATACTTAATACTATTTCTTAAGACTAATGAAACCTAATGTTCACAACAACTAGTGTGAACCCTAACTTGTCTACTTGACTGTAGGTTTAGGAATGATCATGTCTCCAAATGAGGACACGACATCACCTTCGTTTTCATTGTTTTATCAAATATGGCCGACCAAAAAGGTGGCGTGATACAGAACATCCGCCAAATATGATGACATGAAATAGTCAGCATATCTGGTGGTGTCTGATCGTGAGAAGCAATTCGGTATATAGACAGCTATTATTCTAAGAATTAAGAATAATAGTTGTCTATATTTTTGTTCGACACGTTTCTGTAGACGAACTGATTCGTCTGCAGAAACGGGACGGAACACTAGAACAATTTACTAATCAATTGTACCACATTTTTTTTAAATGTCAATTACTTTGAAAACAACCAAAAATTAACTACAATTTTAAATAGTGTAAAACATCTTTAATTTTTGACTCAAAAGAAAAGCGTGGGCCCTATGCAATAAAGTCCCTGATAAATTTATCAGATTCAATTTTTTGATCGTCAGGCACCATAAGACAGGTTTAGACATATGCTATTTTTATGAATATTAAAGGATTATCTAATTACTGCTTCAAGTATTGTTTAAAAATCTACCAAAGTATAAAATTTTATTAACGTTGAAATATTTTCTTATCACATTCCAAAACCTTTTACCCTCATAAAGATACCTATATTATACCTACAATCAGATATTGAAACAATATTATTTATTATTTTCTGACATTTTTCATCTACTCTCAAATGTAATGTGAAAATTTAATAATTTATCGAACAACTTTGTTGCATAGGCCCACGCTCTTCATTTTAATCAAAAATTAAAAATTTTTAACATTATTTAAAATTTTAGTTAATTTTTAGTTTTTTTCAAAGTAATTTATGTTTTAAAAAATGTGCTACAATCGATTAGTAAATTGTTCTTGCAAAAAATTATCTTTTACATTTCAGTTTAATTTTTAGAAAACCGTGGTTTTATAATGTAGGTTTTGTCAGTTCTGGGAATCAAACCTGGGACATACATATTTGCCAGCTAAAAGCAGTGAACTTGACCGCACAGCCATCTCACCGCCAACTATAACTGGCAAATGTATTTTATATTAGGCAAGGTATGGCGGTTCCCACACACTCCCCCCCTAGAGAGACTCAACATGAGTTGAACAACATTAGATGCTGTGGGAGGTTGGGCGGAGACAGAAATGCCTCTTATACCTATACACATAGGCTTATACTACCTATATGGGTTCTAATTCCACTATTTAGGGTACCTTCTACCAATGACTGAAGTTAGAAAGGAAAATTGTGAGTTCCTCCATGCATCACTAGGGTGCGTGCATGTCCAGCACATATCAAGGATCACCAGATGTAAGTTTTGTCAGGTTTGGGGAATAGAACCTGGGACCTACATATTTGCCAGATAAAAGCTGTGAACTTGACTGCCTGGCCATCTCACCGCCAACTATAACTGGCGAATGTATTTTATATTAGGTAAGGTTGTGACGTCCAAAAACAAACGTACATCCAGAGTATAGGGAATGATATCACAATTCGAAGTATATCAATAAGTCTCGATTAATCGTAGAGTTGAAACCTCAAACCAGCTCAAACAGTTAGGCCACCAGCCTACCAGCGATAGCTCCCGAGGCCTACGAAGTATGTCGGGCGAATTTATGTAATTGGAAATAAATAAGTTGGCCGACCCATTATTACAGTTTGTTTTATTACAATCGAAAAGATTACTTACAAATATGGTAACTAGTATCAGGTCGTGCAGGTTACAAATCATGTTGCCTCATGGTTCTCGAAGTTCGGTGAACCAACAAATCTCGATTGAGTATTCGTCTTCGAAATTGGAGAAGTAGTATCGCAAACTATTTAGATTTACTATCGATGTTCACATTCGAAAGTATTGGTGAAAACAATTTAAAAGGTGACTTGATGTCGTATTAAAAAGCTGTATTATGTCGTGAATAATATTTCGTATTCACAACGAACGGAAACTATCACGTACAGAACGAGACTGACTGTTCACTCTTAGGCCAAAAACGTGAACAGTCAAAAAGATAAAGATTGGTTCACCGATGGTCGAATATCATATTTCTACACATCACCATATCGCTAAATGATAGTTGAACGGCGTATCTTCGATGTTTCGTAGATTTGGGGAATTTATTTCCGTTGGGGAATCGACGTACTTCCCATTTATCTTATTGTCATTATAGCCTTAGAATTCGAGAGCCGCTCCCTATCGTAATGATAGTACAGATCAATGGTAACGTGAGGGGAAGGCTACGGGTAATCAGATGTCACAAGGTATAGCAGTTCCCACATATAAAAATTTATTTTAATTTATTTTTTTACTTTTTAGTTTTGTTTAAAATTACTTAATTGATGAGTATGAGGGCAAAATTTAAGCTTTCTGTAGTATCTAAAAGTGGCTTGAATTCATTTTTCAAGATTTGAAAAATACTGCACGTGTTAGTAACTAAAGAAAAACGTAAAAATAATTTTTTTTGGAAGGAAAAGGAACATGAAGCTACTTATCTTAAAAATACACCGAGTACCAACCTACAATAAATTGAATCATACCTATTGTATCTATCAAAGGTAAAAAAGTTTCAGAAAATTTGTCGAAATTCACATCCCTACAGATATCTTAACTACATTTAATGTATTTTGTCACAGAATTGATTTTTAAATTCAATTTTAATTCTTTGAAAATTATTTAGGATTGAAATTGTGCTGTGCATTCGATTCATCATAGAAAATACTATCGGAGACCACTCTCATCTCAAAATTGGCAAAAATATAGTTCTTGTGTTTTGGAAATAAGTTCTTTGTTACATGAGCACTAATGAATTGTTATCACACACCAACGTATTCTACTTTTACTGATTCATTACTACCATTAAGAGGCACCTATTTCATTATTCACGAACAAACGATTCTTAATAATAAATATGAGAACATATGAACATATACTCGCATGCACTCATACATCATCTATCAGTAATGGTATAGCTGTGCGAACAACGTCACTACTTTTAGATCTGTAGGTTGCCGGTTTGATTCCTCATGCCAACAACCTACAGACGCGGTGACTCTCCACATCAATGAATAATATATGTGCAGTGCTCCATTCATTCACACACCCCAATTTGTAGAGTTGCGTCAAGCTATTATGGCATAAGCAAGTTTTGCAGGTTTAGTTGGTTTACCACATGGCAACAGACTAGCTCCACCCTCAGATATGTTGTCTGCAACCACAGTTGCAGGAGTGATTATGAGGATATGATCTATTACTCACGCACACTCATAATATGTCTGTTGGTGGCTATGTGGACGTCACTGCTTTTAAATATGTAAATTTTTGGTTTGATTCGCCATTAGGATAGCCTACAATAAAGAATAAAGTTGAGAGTCCTATCCATCATCTCAATGAATAACACTGAGTCAACAAAATAAATTGACTTTATATATTTACATGTGCTGATTTTATACTCATTACTGATTCTGACTCTTATAGTAGAATCATATGATTGATCATTTACTCGCGACTTAGCATTTAGTAGGATTAATTCGGCATATAAAATAACACTACCTAATTTAGACAGCCTATTTAGTGAGCAAGTCTATATAGGTACAGATGCTGTCTTTGATTTTCAGAACTTCATCACAAATACAATATTGTTTTTTTGACTAATTTTTGTGGTTGTTTTAGTGTAGAATAATTCATCATAATATTATTGTAGGGATGTGAACATATATACGCACACATACAAATGAGTATCTATGGGTGGTCTTGTGGTTGTGTGGATATTGTCATTGCTTCTAAACTTTTAGGTTGCTGGTTTGTTCCCCAGTCCAGGCAGACCTACAAAATGGTGATCTCAATGTGATACAAAGTTGTAACAGCCTTCCTCTTCTTGTTCACAAACCCCTCTTCACAGAGAGGCTTAGAAGTCATGATGGTGTAAGCCTGTGTGGTTTGGCAGGTTTCCCAAATGATCAGCAGCCTAGCTCCTCCCTCTACTGTGTTGTCATGCTGTATTGTAGGTTCAGCACTGAGGAGAGTGGTTGTGGGGATGTGAACATATGTATGCACGCACACGCGCGCACACACACACACAAGTATCTATCGGTGATGGCTTGGCTGTGTGGATTTTGTCACTGCTTTCAAACTTGTTGGTTGTTGGTTTCATCCCCAGTCCAGGCAGACCTACAATTATTATACTAGTGCTTTGTGGGGATTAGTCAATACTCGTATGAGGATATAGGCTCAGCCTATCGACGACAGTTGTCACCTTTGGTAACAAATAATAGTGCATTGCACGTTAAACAAAAATGTTTGTTTGTTTGTACTTGCCTATCTTTGCAGATAGATAAGTTACAAATCTCGGTTTGTGATGAATCAAGAGATAACAATCTTCACGATGTCACAAACTAGTACAGAGATACATTCTCCGTATTTTACCATTGCCATAGCAACTGTAAAGTACAATGCAATTATTACATAGGTGTGTATGTGTACGTGTAGAGAGCCGAGTATATAAGACCAGAAAATCTTAGGCTAAATTACCAGTGTTTGCCAAAGTCGCCTTGTATCTTTTTGGTATTTTGGCTATAAACACGCAAATTGTTCTGTTGAACATCTTCTGTTGTTGGTATACTTTCTACGACAGAAAGTATTCCACATGCTTCATTCAGTTTCATTTTTCTTTTTTTTGTGGAAATAATTTATAGTTAATAAATAAATTACAGTCTGAAAATTTTTCTAATTTGCTTAGCAGAATATTTGAATATCCAACTAGATAAATCTCTATAGAACTTTTTTGGGGGGCTGAATCGTACACACAGAGTGGAAAATTAGTTGAAAATGTGTTTTACTTTCGACAGATAAAACGAACTTGGTGATAGTTTTGGAGAAAATTTATAACATCAACGTTCTAATTTAGACATATGGGCTGCTAAAGTTTTGTATTTTCTTTGGATTTTTTTTTTTTTTTTCAGCTTCGAAAATTTTTGATAATTGATTATATCTCCCAACATGGACGAGTGAATGTTCACGAACTTAAAGCAGCAGACGTGATTAAATACAGCTTTTGGAGAAAGCGTTATACATTTTTATCCGACCATAACCCTCTTCTCTGTCGACAAAGTTATGGGAAGGGTGGAAAAAGCGTCTAAATCATTTCATTGTTTTTCAAGTCAACGAGTAAAACTTTTTCTTTCTAAAGAGGAAAGGAGAGAGTCAGAGAGAAAGAAAGAGAGAGAGAGAAAAGCAATAAGAGAGAGATGAAAACGAAGCGAAAAATAATGAGGGAGACGATCGGTCGATGGGTGTAGCTTTTTGAAATGCTGTTTCCTTCTTTTTTGCTGGGCTTTTTTTCTGTTTTTGTTTTGCGTTTTCCATTTTCTCTGCTTCCATTGTCAATCTAAATGACCACGATTTTACCCTTTGATTTTCAAAAGTTCATAAAATATGCCTTACTTTTCGATGCTTTTTACGTTTTGGGCACTTTTAATTGTTGTAACTTTTTGTTGGGGTCTCTCTGTGGTTTTATTTTTTTGGTCGGCGAAAAAAAAAGGTAGACTATAATATATAACTTCATTTATTATTATCGAACACGCAGAAAATCATTTTCATTCGTTTCGATAATTTTCAAAACCTGCTAAGAGCCAAAGTGAAAAAATCCAGATTTTTGCCCATGAAAGTATTTTTGAGGTTGTGAAATCTCGGATAATGTTGTCAATTCGCCTTTAACTTTACTGTAAACAACGTAAAATTTTATTTTAAAAATTAATTTTGTTTAGAAACCTACAACAAGACAAATTTCCATCGTTTCAAAACCTACTGTACACCCTCCAATAAGTAGGCCCACAAAGTTAGTCTTCAAAACCTACTGAATATCGTATTTTGTTTGAAAACCTACTAAGTAAAATTTCAGTTGTAAGAAAGTAACAGTTTACTTACACGAAACCAAAGATAGTGAATTTTTATTTCTGTATACTAGCACCAGTGTAACCAACTTGAGAAATAAAATAAAAATTAGCTTCCTACGTAGTAGGCAACAGCCCGTTATAGTTTTTTGCATTTTTCTCCAAACAACTATTTATGGATACTGCAAGTTTGGAAAATCATCGAATCAATTTCGTCCTTCGTTTCATTATTTCATCCATTTCATCGTCATTTACCGACATCGTGATTTTTAGAAGTAGAGAAAACATTTCCAATACCTACCTTTTTCCAAGTCTTACAATGCCTTAATGAGGAGTTTGATTTCAAAATGCTAGTGGTCTCTTTCCCACTGTTTTGTGAAATGAAGAAAAACTAATACAAGCTATAGATGAAGCAGACTGTGGGAACTATGATATCATTGGAAAGGGCAGCCTATATAATTATATAACAACATTCATATTCCATTTGCCCCTGGGAATCATAATGTGGGGTTGAGGGGCTTCTAAAAAATATTTTATTGCGTTTAAGGGCATTGTAACTATTACAGGGATGATAGATTTCGTAAATTCCCCAAATTTCAAAAGTGACGAGCAAAAAAAAAAGTCAGATTTTTTGGCCCCTCCTATTGTGAAACCCAATTTTAGCCTGTGTAATATAACCTCAAATTTTCTATTTTAAGAATATCTGGTCTTGGTGATCTGGTTGTTTGCATCTCGGCCTAATAACTTGAAAATTGTTAATTTGAAACCAGCTGCTATCACCTTCTTGACCCAAAATTGCGGTGTATTTGGTTTGGTTCGATTGATGCTTCTGCGAATGATTGGAAAATTTATTTTGGCAGCTCATTTTGCGCACTTGGGTTTCGCATCCAGCTGTTATAATGCTAGAGGTGTGCTCGCATTCAATAACAATCTTATATGACGTCATCCGTTCAACCTGTGAAGTACAAAGTACAGCAAGTATACAGCATTCTTCGAATGTTTGGTTATAAATTCTCCTCTATGATCAGATTGGTTATTGTCGGATAGGTAAGTATATCAAATTAATGAGTGGACGCCATAAAGAATAAAATTGGACCAAGAACTACAAATCTGAGCCCTTAGAAGCTGAGAAAAATGAAGAAGAAGATTAAATTTTTCATCATATTTTAAACTTGACACTAACGAAAACTAACGACAACTAATGCGATAAAACTCAAAAACAGCTAATTTGTGAAAATAGAATGTAATACTTGAGTAGGTTTCTTTTCTTTCTTTTTCTAAAATTTCTTGGATTGTAATGACTCAAATTTCTTCTTCTTGGTCTTATTTTATTCCATGGAATTTCTTCTTTATGTGACTTGTCTAACAAGACCCCGTTTTATCATTGAAGAGAATTACGACCAAATATTCGAAGACTTTAATTTGTATACCGACTATACCTTTCGCTCGCTAGCAAAACTGATGACGTCATGTTGTGCGGGTTGCTTTCAAATTGAGTTCACCTCTACATCTGAACACCTGGGTTTAAAATATTCTCTTTCTACATCAATTTCAATAATCTCCAGACGCTGGATAAATTGACTACGTTGCCAGTTCCAGATCCAAATAATAAAATAAAGACATAATTGTGATTATCTTAATAAGTAGGTGGTCTACCTATAAAGGATTGTAATTTTGATCGATTATTCACAATTTATTTTTTCTGTATTTACAGGGTTCGGATTCGTCACATTTCATTCAGAAGATGTAGTTGAAAAAGTCTGTGAAATTCATTTCCATGAAATAAATAATAAAATGGTGAGTGTTTTATTTATTTAATTTGTTTTCAGTCACAGATTTCCAGTCTGTAATTAGTTTTAAGCAAAACAACTACGATTGACTGATTGTTAGAAAAAACTATCTAATAAGTTATTTTTAGTTACCACACATACATGGCTGAGTTATTAGAGATAAATGATGTATCATTATTAAAGTGATTAGGTGTTCGGGTTAAAATTTTCAAAATGGGAGGGATGAGTACCTTCATACGTAATTTGAGAATTTATTCACTTACAGTTGTAATACAAGATAAACAAACCCTGTAAGTCATGGGTGAACGCTGGTGGAAGAAAACAATGTTTTCTCCTTTCGTAGCCTATACGGCACAAAAATAGAAAATAAATCACATTGGAAGTGGAGAAAGAAAAGAGGGGCCAGAAAAATTAATGCAAATATCTATACCTAATTTTTAACCACCTTTCCTCGTGTTTTAAACCTTAACAACGCCTCTGATTCAATTTTGAATAAAAGCTAGTGATGTTATTATTTCGATCAATTTTTAAACCTTTTTAAATAGGTTCTCTCCTTTTATTCTGACGGTTTTGAAAGAACAAAATACGACTGAAAATTATTCAACGATAATAGCAATTTGGAAGGGTAATAATGAAAAAAATGGCAACACTGATTGGTTGGCAACACAAAAATATTCATTTGTGCAGATTTCTAACCGCACCTCAGTGTTACATGTTTTTTGCAACACCCGACTGAAAAATACGTTTTTTAATGTCCTATGACTGAACAAAAAGCAGCAAATTTCAATACGACACGAAACAATAATGTTGTGCGTTTGCACACTTCGAGGTTGACTTTCTCAAACGGCTCAACCATTTTTTTGCACGGCTCTTCTACTCTTTCAGTTTTTTGTATTTTATGAAGTAAAATTATCAAATCAACTATTTGGTTTTAAAAATAATTTCTTGAGTCATTTTTTCTGGTGTTGTGGCGGTTGAAAAGGGTGCAGATATTGTTTGGTTAAAAAAAAAAGTAAAATTATTAATATTATTATTTGGTTCTAAAAAAAAAACAAGTTTTTGTGGCTTTTGTCTTATTTTGTCGAGGGAGGGTGTTACAAAAAATGGTATATGACACGTGTGAAAAGTAGGTTGCTGATACTCGGGTGATTTGCAGCATTCCCCTTTAGCTCGTACAGGAAAATTCACACTCGTATCAAAATCACCTCCTTTTTGCCCTTGTTTCACAAATAACTGTTTTGGCAGATGTCATCCCTCAACCACATACCATAATTTTCTTTCATTAACTGAATATCGTAGATGAAGCTCACACCCTCTTTGTTAGTGGTGGTATTACTCATGTTTTTAAACATGGGGATGTCGATAGTAATGGTACTTGGTATATTTTCTCGAAATATACATTATTATTTATTTTCGTTTTTTGTCTCCCTTTTACTTTCAATTTTATCTGTGAATTTTAGTGAACATGAAAGCACAAGGTTTTCGAATATTACACTTCAAAAATCGTCATTATAAGTATCAAAAGTTAGGAAAGAATTTAGTTTTTATCATATCATTCATATTTTTTCACCATGTGCTAAGAACTTTTTAAATTATATTTATGAGAAAGTGAGAAAACCTACACTTACGAGGCTTCGACAAGAAAAAATTTTGGAGTCAACAAAATCAAAAGTGAAAATGAAACCCCACTGAAATATTGTTCGAAAGTGAAGCTAACGTCTGTGGAAAACGATTCGAAAAACTGTTTCCAGCTCAATTTGTTCATTTGCTTACTTTTTTGCTGAACCACTGGTGCGGCCAATTTCAAAATTAATGGAGTAGTAGACATTTGGTAAGCTTGTCTATTTCAGACATTGACAGACACGCGACCTCTTCTTATTTTCCTTTTTTCTACAGCAAGAAACCTCAAAAAAGAGACAAATTGGAGCGAACAAAAACACGATGCATATACGATGAAAATTCGTTTTTCAAAGCTCACGATATTAAAACTCAATGGGTGTATAATATCGTTGTTCAACATAATAACTAAGAAATTGTGCAAACAAAAAAAGGTCTGACATGATGGAATTTGTTTGCTAAGTTTGAAAGTAAGAAAAGTTAGAAACTGAGAGAAGAGTAAGGAGGTTGTTAAAAAAAAGAAAAACCTATACCAGAGTGAGGAAGAAAAGAAAATAACGAAAAAAAAAAAGAAAAAAATTGTATGAATAAAAACAGAAATATGTACTTTCTGTTGTATATTCCATAGATACCGTCATAAAAACGGATATATCGTAACCCGTAATATACGAGGAGACGTTAGTAAATCATCCATCTTTCATTGCATAAACCACGTCAACATTCTTTCGCATAGTAAACCATATAGGTACTCGTTTTTTATTTTTTTGATGTAGGTAGGCTGTAGGCTACGATTATAATATATAGGCTTATTGTATATTATGTTGATGGTTGAAAAATTTATTCGTGGAAAACTCGTGTGCGTATTACCTATAGTGCCAAGCTATTCATATTGAAATATTTTAATTTTACAAAATAACTAAATAACAGGTTTTTTTTTTTTTCTACCATATGTAGAACCATGTGCAGCTAATTACAAAAATATTTCGACAATTTGTTAAATTAAAGGTGTTTAAGGTGCAAGACTTGATTACAGTTCATATACAATCACCAGTCAATTTGTAAATAATCTTCTGTTACAACTTACAGTAAATGATACTGGCAAAGAGAGGAATAATTTCATTTCAATTTTTGGAGAAAAAACATAAATTAAGACCGTACACAAAAATAAATTGATTCTACGAGGAAAATAAGTTGTTAGGAAGAAAATAAGTAACTATAAATGGAAGTCCTCGAACCTACTTATTCACTCTCCTTTTAACTTCTTAGTTCTGCAGATGGTCGACTTCTGTCAAAATCATCAACGCTTTTATCGGTTGAAATAATCGACAGAGCATGTCGGCTTGGCTACTGACTAAAGTTATTATTCTGATTAAACATTATCCTCCTACTAAAATCGTTCCAACTAAAACACCAAAGTATTTTCTTTCCAATAATCCATTCAAATTGCCTAGTTATAAAAAGTGAAAATTACACAGTAATTTTGCTCTTTTTTCCCTGAGAATTAAGAGCCATTAATCTTACACGAATCCGAGTAATTTTATAATGTTCTCCAATTTTTTATAAATTTAATTTTAAATTTCAGGAAGTAATTACTGTAGAAATCGCAGCCTTAGTTAAACCACCAACTATGGATTAGTCCATCGAATTTGTATAATTTAAAAATAAATTCCTTACTTGAAAAGAGTGCAGCTTATTAATTTAAAAATGGTAATGACGTGTGATTTAGTGAATCTAAAGTATGTGGATGATCCAATGATAAAAAGTTTTGAGAACGTGGCAAAAATAATTTTCCTCTTGGAGTGTTAAAAATTTTCCATTACATTTGTAATTTTGAAAAAAAAAAAAAAAAAGTTAAATGAAAATAAAATATTTTTAATGAAATTATGGTTTAAATGGTTCAAAGAACAACCAAAGAACGACTTTTGAGCAAAATTAACTCACTACCTACACTTGAATAAAATTATGTCATTCCATGGATTCTGCCATGTTTTTGAGATGTGTTGAAATTTGCTAAACCATAAATAATTTTTTAATAATTACTTATAGAATAAAAGGAGCTGACCATAAATGACTCTTGAACTGCACAAAACACATCTGCATACATATATTTGAATTTAAGATAAAAAAGAGTGTGTACTGAGCCACACCGTGGTGGTGAAACTTGTTACGCTACGATGAAATTTGTATTTTAAAGAATTAATGTTTTGTTGGCATCGTGATTTTTCGTTTTTTGTATTGTATAAACATTAAAACGCAGACGAAGGCATATAAATTTAAAAAATTGTTTTCACCAATTGGTGAACACTTCAACGTTAAAATCAAATCGCGCAGCCTTCATTCCACTGATAAGAAAGCAATGAATGAAAACGTATAGAGAAGGCGAAGAGGGAAATGAATCAAATAGAGTTGAACGAGCCTAGCTTTCATAAGAAGGGTCAATGGTAACATTTTTTTTATTTCACGTGCTTCGTTGCATGACTGTTTTGTTTATTTCATTTGATGGGCTTCGTTGCATGACCGTTTTTAGTTTACTACCCAGTGCAAGGAAGTTCCACTTCAAAAATTTATCCGTATTTGATGGGTTTTTTTTTTTTCCATCCACATTTAGCAACCATGATATTTTTAATAATTTTAGAAAAGAACGCAATTGCCATAAATGTCAATTAGAAATGAAGTCTGGGTTACTAGAAAAATTAAAATTTGCCCAATTTTATTCACGCTTTTAAGTAAAATAAAATTTTGAAAATATTAACGATAAATTGTGGATCGATCGGTAACTTATTGGTGGTTTTGAGAGTGCTCATATCTCTGAACGTAGAAATTTACCATAATTCGACCATTTGATTTGAGAGTTGTTACGGTTTAAGAAAAATACTAAAAGTGCAAAATTGGCCTAGCGTCAGCTCGCATTCGAATAACAACAGAGTAAATTCAGGTTGATTCCTTCACAATAGACGTCTACTCGGTATCCCCACGGAGCCAATTTGGTTTTCCTCCTCAAAATTACGTGCATTGTTTAAATTGGTATAAATGGACGTTGACTAGCTGTGCAAGTCAGAACAAGGTTTACTCGCATTCACTTAATTGTTGGTGAATATACGCAGATTTCTGTTCAACTGAGTGTTGTGAAAATGTGTTGGTTTACGTATGGGCGGATTCTGCCACCCATTGTCGCATTTAAGAATACGTTCGTGTATCATTTTGATCTTGAAAATAGCTATCTACACAATTTTTAAATTCAGTGAACGAAGTCACATTTTAACAATTTCTTTTCGCCTTCCAGGTACTTAATAATTTTTTAATTTTTGTTTATATAATAAAATTTATCTACCTTTGGCAGAGATATATGGTCAGAAATCGACTAAGAATATTGGTAGGTAAGATACCTTGCCTAATGCATCCAGAACTGTAATCGCATTTCATGTGTATTTCACCTTACAGCGTCTTTAGTAGTTTGCAAAAGAGAGTTTTGTACCACGAAGAGAACCCCTCATATTTATAAGTTATTAATTCTGTCGTGACAAGCTTTTTGTTAAAATGTAGATTGATGATGACTGCTTACATAGACGATATACACACATAATATTCCACATTTTCTTCTACCATACAATGTACGAAGTTCGCATCTGCTACCTTCTTCTTTTTTTTGAGATGGTATTTTCTGTTTTTTCTTCGTCGTTTTCGTTTTGCTTCTATACGGACGTTGCTGGAAATAAGGCATTTGCTGATATCTACGTCGTTTTCCTCCCCAAAAAGTGCGGAAATGAAAAATACTTATTCAATTATTGTCTACGAAGCTTGTCTGCATGTTATGTATAAAAATTTTCATTACACTGTTAAATTAATTTTTTTTTTTTTACGATACATGATCAGCAAGGCAATGTTTATACCGATATTTTGCAAGCCAAAAGTAGCACTTTTCATTGATCGAAGCACACCCCTGATATAAAGAGTAATGCTGCCTCCATGTAGAAATTTTTACATGAAGGTTACAAGTTAACAACGGCGAAGTTAGTCTATAAGACTGCTATCGAAATGAGGAACACCAACTTACTGTTTCAGTGTTTTTATTTTCATTTCAATAATATTAGAAAAAGTCACCTAACCCTCTCCCCAATCGAAATTATTAATGAAAATAATATCTACAAAACAAAACAAAAAAAATACTCAGAATAGAATTTTAACCTGAAACCTCCTGCATGACAGATTAAATCTCTATACAAAGCGCCCCAGTTGCTGATGCCAAAATTGGTGTTTCACCACATTTTATCAGTTTGAAAGTACTTCACTCATCATTAAAATTATTTATGAGGCATTTAATTAACGTTTTGTTGCTTTCTGATCATTAATTATAAACAATGTCATACTCAAGAAAATTCAAAAGGAAGATAAATGACTCTGGAATTGCTCACTCTCTGCACATGTTTTGCAAACTTTCCCTTGCGTGTAAATATTCTCTTTTGAACCATCATTTGTAATATGCTATTTTGGATTACAAATAGAAATTGTGTTGGAATAAAATTGGA
Source organism: Ericerus pela (assembly GCA_011428145.1). Taxonomy (NCBI): domain Eukaryota; kingdom Metazoa; phylum Arthropoda; class Insecta; order Hemiptera; family Coccidae; genus Ericerus; species Ericerus pela. The sequence continues at coordinate 871,144 of WOFM01000008.1, forward strand.
GTAACAAAATTTATTACTGAGAATTGAAATTTAAAATCGAAGATCATGAATTTTGAAAAATCTCCGATTACTACACACTACGTACAGCCAATTGGCAAAATTTTATAGAAAAATCCATATTGAATATTTTAATAATTGTTAGTGGGTGTAACGGCCAAAAGAGGCTGTAATGTACCTAATTAGAACCACTTTCAGTGTTACACCATACACGAGATATTGAACACTAGACAAGCATTAATACCTCTATAATAATTAAAATATTCAATTTATCATCCATAACTATTGTGGACCTTAAGGTATTTGAGAGACTCAATAATATTTAGAACACAAGTTTGAATTAACACTTTTAATAAAAATAATAATTTGTACGACAAAAGTACATCAATTAATACGTTAATATTATATAGTAAATTTAACATATGGGTTTACAACCCTTTAGACAAGACTGTGTTCACTAGTAGCTCTGTAAGATATGTTCTAGGTACTAAGAAGTTACCATCTAGGAACTGTGTATTATTCCTTCAAATTGAGGGTTTATATACTCGTTCGGGGTATGTAAGTGTACGTGTCAAATAGGTTAAATGAGGTAGGGTGTTGTTATTGTAAGGTTGTGCTGACTCGCGATATACTCGAGGGACAAGCACAATTAGGTCATGAATATACAGACATTATATCTATATTCATAAAATCAAATATGGGTAAATTAGTGGTTGTTTATAAAGAGTTATAAGATGTTTTATTGTTGATGAATACCTATGTTTTTGGTATTTGAAAACGTGTAAACGAATATGTTCGTCATATCTAAAAATAGACAAAAATATACGTTACAGTGGGTAGGTACTTACAAAAATAATACGGAGTATAATGAAAAAATAAACTGGAATAATTAATGCTTACATTAATTGAATACCTTTTGATAAATAGCAATGTACGCGTGCACGACTGAAACCAAAACCATAGTAGTATTGGTTTTGGTCTTTGTTTAGCACAGTCGAGCCCTAATCTTAATCTTGGTTTATAATTTGCATAGTCAAGTCTTCATTCTTAGATTCAGTATTCCTAACAAGCTTTTTCAGTCACTGATTGAAAAATTAAACCAACCATTGATTCTTTTCCTTTCAAAAAATATTTACCAACCCGAAAGAATTCAACCCTAAATAATACAAATTATTCAGTTAGTAAAGATTGAGAACGCTTTACTGTTGGTTCATACTTTTTCCAAAGCTTAACATTTGGTTGTGATGATCAATATTGTGACAAACTTAAAATGATGATATTAAGGGAAGTAGGCACCAATCAAAATGACGAAGTATTTAACCTTTACCAGGATGTATTAAATAGGTACTATACAGGCCTAATTTTAACATACCTGTAAGTACCTGATTTTTCAATAAGTCTACTCGAATCAAAATAAAGTAGGTTTCAAACTTTCACAACCATCAGAAAAGCCATTGGGAATGAAAAAAATCTCTGAAATCATCGTATTAAATGGGAGAAAAGACGTAAACTACCATAATTAGCAGTTACTTTTGGTTGAATTTTTGAAATTTTTCAGGTTTGTTTAATTTTAGGTACTTTTTAGCACTGAAACGATTATGATTATTTTTAAAAAGCTGATAATATGTCATTTTTTAGCAGTTTTTAGTTAAGCATTGGGTAGGACAGAAAGGAACTCATTCTGAAAGTTGGAAAAAGATGGTAATTATGTCAGTCCATCATACTTCATCATAAAATTTGCTTTAGAAAAAACATATATTCGCAGCAGCATTCAACTCTGAGCTAAAAACTGTGATAAGTAGGTACTGCTAAAACATAATAATTATGTCAAACCAATGTATGATAATTATGACATTTCATTTTTTTTTTTCAGACATGATATGTATTATGTCATGAAATTTTCCCCTTTTCCCTTCATTTAAGAACCATCCACACTCTCTTTTAAGTTGATTAACTGAAGCTAGACCCCTTGAGGCACAGTTCCTCTACTACTTATTGTAATTTAATTCATTTCCTGAATTTACCCTTCCTGGTAAACGTACTTTTTTGTCTCCTGAAAAATGGCAACAAATGACTTATCTATACTTGTTTTCACAGTATACAAAAACAACCATATTTTTTTGATGTGTAAACATCTTCGCACTCGGTGTCTACGGTAGAGACTAGACAAGAATTTCAATTATCAGATTCGCCTAACTGTAACTCTTACAATCGTAATTCTTATTTGTGTGTGTTATATGATACGTAGGTGTGTGGTTGTGTGCGTATGCAATGCGTTGCGTGCGCACACAACCGCACTATTTTATTTTTACACATCAATCCTTCATGAGTATGCCCAAGTGGAACTCACACTTTTTTTATTGTTTTTCATAAACTAGTTTCAAGACTACTCGGAGACTGAAATTATCTAACAGTGAGAAAAAATGGATGAATATATGAAAGTAGACTGTGGAGTTTGATTGCTAAAATCCTTTATGAAATGTTTTAAAGAATCGCTGAGATATTTTTAAACCTATTGAGTATATACCCTAATTTGATCAACTATCCGGTTATTAATTGATTTTTCATTTAGTTCAAGTTCAAGTTTGCCAGTTTAACTGAGAAAAATAAGCTGGTTAAAGTAGACCCCAGTCATAGTTTTTCATCTGCAAATGAGCCATACTCGCACATAAGGTTAGCCATAATCTCGAATAGTAGTTCGAACTGTTTGTTATTTCGATGAGAATCTTAAAGCTATCAACATATTATGTTTCTTTATGGTATGTTCTCACATGATTTGTTTATTGTAGTATGTTTGTATAGCTTGAAAAAAGCTTCTTCGTTTATTTTTATGAAATTTAAAAACCTCACAAAGAAAGTCTTAATTCGTAGTAATTTTCCTCCTCTATATCTGCTAACAACAAAAGTAATTTTCATTTAGGCTTAATTGAAATTCAAAATAATACGTCAACGAAACTAATCATTCTTATCCGATGTATTCTTTGCAAAACTGTTTTCCACCTTTATTCAAAGTAGATGGAGGATGGAGGAAAAAATTAGAATCTGCTGCAGCACCTCAAACATATTTACGTGCACAATATCGGTACAGAGCAGTGCCAAACTATTTGTTTTGTTGGTAATTTTTGGAAACACTCCAAAAATAAGGCATAGAAAAACAACCATAAATACGAAAATACCGAGGTTGGCCATGGAAAACGGGGGAAAAAAAACAGACGAGAAGGCGAAAAATCTGAGAAGAGAAATGGCATTAGAAAGAAGGCAGCGTATAAAAACAACATATTCTCATTTTCGACTCTTAGGCATTAACAGAATTGTATGTGTGGTGTGTATAGAAAGGGGTGTGTTATTCTTCTTTTCTTTTTTTTCATTTTTTTTTTTTTTTTAAATGCGTTATGTTTTTTTGGACGAGAGAACATAAAAACCAAATCATCGACGGCCAAAAATGAATTATATTCTACAACTTTTTTCAATCGTGTTAAAAATGCGCGTCATTTCGACTTTTTTTTTCTTCGGCGTTTTGCTGTGTCGAGTCATCCTTTTTCATCCTTCGCTAACACGTTTTGGTTTATTTTCTCATTTTTGTAAATTGTTATTATTTTCGATTGGTAGATTTGTTCCTTCGGATGGACATAAATTTTTTTCTAATTTTCTGACATTGAAACTTTAACCATATTATTTGTACTGCTGCGTTCGATTTTCGAATTCACAGTCAAGCCGGTGACGAAGGTGAACTTAGGGGATGAGTAGACGAAGTGATTCGAGTAGCCCTTCAGAAAAAATTAAAAAAATTAGGTACTTTGAAAATCAAAACCTTTTGTCACCTTCTTGCTCATCGCACCCTGTTAAAATTTACATAGTTGAGGAGTTCTGAACAAAAGTCAATCATGTCCACGTTTTGTCATTCTTAAGTTGAGGCTGCCTTCGGGTAAAGGTAATTTGAAGTGTATTATCTTTTCCATAAACAATAACGGCAAGCTAATGACGGGGGCAAATGTATATTGAGCCTTCGTATTAATCTTTTTTGGACTGGGTCGAGACGAAAGAGAACCCTTGGGAAGAGACAAACAAGTGGCTTCATTCATCATTCTTCGTGAGGAAAATGATCATTTTTGGTTGAAGCTGCAGAAATGGTAGAAATTGTGAGCCTTTTGCACAATTTTTTCGCTGTCCTTTGCCACTGCAACTCAACACTCATCTCCCTTGTTAAGTTGTTTGTGGAAAAAGATAATACTAATGACGAATCTGCATAAATGTGTATCATGTAGCATCACCTCTATCAGGTTTTTGTAGGAGAAACACTGTTCATCTATTTTCTGCAGATAGTGATGCACCTCCTCCCTCTTCTAATCCTAGAGAATTTACCATCAAAATTAGCAGTGTATGAATGGTTTTTCTTGGGTACCCCTTTGAAATTTTTTGTTTAACAGACATGCCCTAAAAATAACCGTTAATTAGGTTGCTGCTTGAAAAATTTGTCTTAACTGCCCTAAAATTTTGCTTTGGCTACACCACTGATTTAAATCTTATTATGAATAGATCATTAATTTCTACAAAGATTTTTTATACTTGGTTCACTTGCTCCAAACTCATTCATTCCCTCTATAGTTATTCACAACAGAAATATTTCATTTGTATTTTTTTTACATTGTCAACCTTTGTTTTCTCAAATATTTTTATCATAAAAGGGTGTTTCACTCGATAAAAACATGGAATTATTTTTTTTTTTTGTAGAATTCAGTTGAAAGTGCCGTATTAATGTATTGAAAATTCCCCAAAATCTGACGGTGATTTCGCCCTCGAAAATTCACTTTTTGTGCTTCCATCAGGTTTTGTTAGTGATTTACTCTTTTCTTGATGACCATACAAAAAAAAAAGTGCAACTGATCTGCTTAGAAAATCCATAATTTTGCTTCTAGATAAACTATCGACTTCCGAGTTAACTTAAAACTTTTTTTGACACAGCAGTATTTGGCAAAAAAAAATGTAATTTTGTTTTTTTTAGTGGTTCTAACGTTATGGTGTTGCAAATAAACGCAAATACGCGTCTACGTATACAAAAATGAACATTTTTCCATTCGTATGTACTTATTACATAATGTATGATAGGTCTATCAGTTTAATAGGGTATACTGGTGTAGTGTTTATTAGGGAGACTTGGCCTCATCCAGGTGTAGTACACCTTCAGCAGTGTATGTGCAAATTTCCAAGTCATTTTATAAACTTCCTATAACATTAGGGGAAAAATGTCAGGAGATTTTTTTGTTTCAAATGTTATTTTCTATATTGTTTATTTACATTTTTTTTTAGAATCGCTTTCAGGAAATGAATAAATCACTAAAAACCTGATGGGAGCACAAAAGTGGATTTCTATAGATGAACCCGCCGTCAGATTTTGGGAGATTTTCAATACGTAGAAGTCGTTTAAACTATCGGATTCCAAAGAAAAACCTTTTCTCTGATTTTATCGAATGAAAACATCCAATTTGACTGGCCTACTATGGCGGGTTGCGATTTTCGTTTTGAGCACGTATACCCAAAATAGGCTATATATAGCCATGTTGGAAACTTGGTCAAAACCTAAATCATGCTGCAAAAATTAATAAAATTTTCGCTCATTTCCTAAGTTTAGCTGTAGTTTAGCTGTTGTCAGAAGAGTTCGGGATTATTTTCATTCGGCTTTTATGCACCCTAGTATTCATTCTTATTAAACCATATAACTGCCATTTTGCTTTTGTGAAGAAGAAAGTTGCGCCTCATTTAAAAACTTTGCTTGCGCGACAACTTTGGTGAACGCCCAAGAGAGAAAATGAGAGAGCGAAAAACAAAAGCAGTGCATACCCAAACAGGGACAAAATATGTACAGGGTTGAGATGAGCGAAAGAAAAAAGACCAAAAAGGCCTTAAAGAAAATGTGCGCTCATTTTTCACTATCGCAATTAAAAGCCGCTCGATTAATTTTGTTCGCTAAGGAATTTTCGCATGCAAAAAATTATTATAACTTTGCTAAAACAAAAAACCACCAAAAAAAAAAAAAAAAAAACATTATCTACCTCTAGCCTTCTTTTACCACAAATTTTCTCATCTTATTTATGGTGCCTGGTGTATATACCAACATTTATAATAATTATATGTATTTAGTTTTTTTTATTTTATTTTATTTTTTTTATTAGTGGTTCCTACTATTTCTTGCGATTAGTTATCATATTTATTATCCTCGGAAACACACCCTGGTTCTGTTGGTTGGTGGCTATAGGCTCGGTAATTAATGAAGCTTATGTTGGCTATTTTATGGAAACCATTTTTTTTTTTGCTATTTTTTGAAAGTGTATAATCTGTGGTAGGTATTATTTGGCCGTTATTAATTTTGTTGTTGAAATTTTTTATCTCGTCTCCACTAATTTCTGTAAGAGGAGAGGTGTAATTATTTGTCATTAAGAAGAAAAACGTTGTAATTTTCGGTTAGTTTCTCGCACCGTGGCTCACGAAGTGTACGGGTGTCCTTACTGAATACTCGAGAAAAGGCCTCCCAAAAAAGAAGAGTTAGATCTTAGTTACGAGTGTGAAATGAAATCAAGTGTTAATTACATTGATTTAGTTCAATTGAGTGGCAATCCGGGTGCAAGACGTCATCGTACAGAATGTATGCAGAATGTGAACGGGGGAATAGTTATTGGTGATACAAGTGCTACAAGTGCTACAAGTGCTACAAGTAGATGATTCTGTTACTAGTGTGAATTTTGTAAAACGAGCCAAAGACGAGTGCTGCAAATCACTCGAGTATCAATTAACTACTTTTCACACGAATCACAAACTATTTTTTGCAACACCCTTTCCCCCACCAAAAAAAATAGATTAAATATTTTTTGGTTTTAAAGCAAAACAATAATGAATAATTTTACTTTTTTTAAACAAAATATCTTCACACTTTTCACTCTTCAACTCCAGAAAAATTACTTAAAACATTTTTTTAGAAACAAACAATCAATTTAATAATTTTATGTTAGAAAAAACAAAAAACTAAGAAAATAGTCTAGCCGTGCAAGAAAGTGATGAGTCGTGTGAAAAAGTCAACTTGAAAGTGCATATGCGCCCTACAAAATTTTTTCACTTCATGTTAAAATTCTTTTTTTTTGTTCGGCCGAGGGGCATTAAAAAAGATATTTTTGCAACACATGCTCAAAAGAACGAATTTTATATGCATGTATAGTGAATATAAACAAAAAATTTTTGGCATGTGAAATAAACATTAATTTTACAATCTCTTGCGCATCCAAATCCTGCGCAACAGGGTGTAAAATATTCGAACATATAATCATTTTGATATTATTATTTAGTTATTTCGTGAAAAACTATTCGTCAAGTTACCACTCCAATCAAACACAACATTTCCGTTTTCAAAAAAAGTCTCAAATTGTTCCTCAGCCTCTAATTTAGTTAGAGATCTGGGGTTTGTAATGATCAAAAGTGGATAAAATTTAAAAATTTTCCATATAATTTTCTAATTTTCTTTAGCTATTCGACTACAAGTAAATGAAAAAAACGAAAATTAATGGGAGATTTGCCGTATTTTGGAATCTAGAAACTTCTCCTCTTGATTCCTCAATCGCTATTTAAGCTAGAGAGCTGAAAATGGTATCTCTAAAAAGAGGAAAAAATCTGCCTGAATTTAATTTTCGTTTAATTTTTTAATCATCTATAACAATTTAAAAATAAACAAACGGAATAAAACGTAAATTGATGAAAACTTTTTTTTTTTAAATCTAGAAACCTCTCTTTTTTCACTCAGTGATTCCTCAACCCCTGTTTAAGTTAGAAATATAGGATTAGTATGTAATGGAGGAGTTTATAAATAAGTTCGTTTTAGTCACAAGGACGAATAAAATATGTTCGTTGTCACACACCTTAGCTCGCGCCTGGTTGTTAGACAACTGTTAGCGTCGCCTCAGCCCAGTATCTCTAGTCATGTTGAGTCCTCTGCGCATTGCTAGTGCGCACAGGACTCGTGGGTGTAGCCATGACACTGGGGGCGGTGTTCCTGGGTGGCCATCGGTGGCCACCTCCGAAGATTCCCCTGAAATCTATAATAAAGATTAGACATACATGTTATATGAGATGTTATTTTATTATAAGAACAACAATAAACATAACAAATACAATATGAACATGAAAAATAGGTATTTACAGAAACTTAATAAAATAGGAACAATTTTTTATTTTATCTTATGGCATTATGACGTAATGTATTGACATGAAAACGATACTTTCGACGAAAGTTTGTTTCGACCGCCGGATGCTGCAGTTGAGAGGATGGGATGAGTTATTGGCCGTAGATCACAGATTCTGTAACGGAATATTTGGGAATTAGCTAGTCGTATAAGCATCAATGATGCTAAGTTAAGTAGTGCACTCTGCCACCTATTACCCATAACCTTTTATAAAGCACATGACAGTAATAGTGGGTGCCAAAAAATCGTAGTTAAACCGTTTTTAGGAGTATAATGTCCAATTATGGCGTAACCTAAAGTCAGTAATTTGGTTTGTCAGACCAGTCTATTTTTGTCATAATCAGGGGGTCTATTGGAGCACGATACTATGTATCGAATTTTGCTACATTTCTGTCGTCTAACTCCAACGGAGCCAAGAACTTCAGAGGTCTTGTAGATGTTTGCTTGCTTGAGAATTCTATTTTTGCGTGACGGACTTGGCTGTCACAAGATTTCTCTAAATCAATGATTTTTGCAAGTTTGTAAATGCCCGGTTTGTATGTGTAGTCCAAAACGTGTACTATATCGTTTACTTTTGATACAAATGGTACTGTGCGCCCTGGATTAGAGAGCTCAGTTGGTGGTCTATCTCTTAGGTATAAGAGATATTGTCTCTTCCAAGTTAACCAAAGGTTTGTTAGGTAATCTTGGTCGAGTTTCCAAATGTCCATAAGCTGTTTTGCTGTAGGAGTTGGATCTTGATTCGATTCATTAATCGGATTGCTTAGGTGGCCTAAGTTGGCCCGCATGAAATGTGCGGGTGTTAATGTCAACTGGTCTAGCTCATCCGGAGATGGGCATAGTGGTCTTCTGTTGACCATTGTTTGTATATCTTTCAATCTCCATTGAAAGGTATGTTTGTAAATTGAGTGGTGACCGTGGACTTTATAAAACACTTGTTTTATAATGCCAATTAGTCATTCATAAACTCCACCATACCATGGTGCTTTAGCTGGGATGAATTGCCATTTAATGCCTCTTTCATCTAAGCTAGGTTTTATTTTTCGTTCTTCAGTGAACGTTTTCCAGTATTCTGGTAAGTACGTTGCAATTAAGTGGAATTGCGCTGCGTTATCAAATAGGATAACTTTGGGCGTGCCTTTGTCAGCGAAAAATGTTAAGAACGCTGTCCGGATGTCCTCAGTTGTCAAGTTTGACACTGAGAGTAGATGTACTGCTCTGGTGGACAGGCACGTAAAGATCAACACCCAATTTTTAATGGGTGGTGTAGTTGGTGTTGCCAACTGTGCTTTCAATTTTGGCAGGTATTTGTCAAATACCATAAATGGGCCAAAGATGTCCACACCTGTGTACGTAAATGGATTTACAAAAGGTACCAGACAAAAGTCTGGTAGTGCTGAAAAAGTTGGTTTGTCTGGTAGGCTTTCGATCATATTCAAATTGGTTTCTGGCCAAGATTTTTCATCTTGGGATAGCCAGGTTGGGGCAGACCACCAGAGTGATTCGTTGAGTTCGTGGATAGAGGAACCATGTGAGCCAATATCAGCTGGGTTGTCCGTTGATGGGACATATCGATATTCAACGGGTTTTATACTTTTTATTTCGTCGACTCTATTTTTTACAAATTGTGGGTGGACTTTTCTTTCTAATAGCCATGTGAGAACACATTTGCTATCAGACCATAAGAATGTTGGTGCGTTCTGTAAACCGAGTGGTTTACGTAGGGAACTGTAGTCCACATGCACCTATGAGTGCTGCAATCAATTCGAGTTTAGGAATTGTGATCGGTCGCATAGGTGTTACGCGTGATTTTCCTGTTACAAATCTTACTGCATGGCAATTTGATTTAGTGTTGCTAAATCTTATATATATTGCCATGGAGTAAGCTATCTGTGATGCATCTACGAATACGTGTAATTGACAGGTATTCGGGTCATAATTTCCTAGGTAGAATTGTCTAGGAATGCAGTAGTTGAGGCTATAGCTGAGGTCAGTAATTATCTCAGTGGCTGTTAGTTCGAGATTGTCTGGGATTTTTTTGTCCCATTTCAATCCCTTGGACCAGAGTACTTTCATGAACATTCTTGATGGAACGAATGCTGGTGCAAACCAACCTAAAGGGTCATAGAATGATGATAGTACCCTAAGGAATGTGCGTTTCGTCCATGGAGATGTAAACGGTTTTGGTTTGGGCATGTAATGTACATCATGATCCATATCCCAATACAGGCCAAGCACTTTGATGATTGGTTTGCTTAATGCGTGTTGTGGGTTGAAATCTTTTCTTAACTGTTTACAATTGGTGTCCCATTGGGCAAGTTCCATGGAGATATCGTTGAATAATTTATTGGATTTTATGTATAATTCTTTTGCTTCTTCGTACGTTGGTATGAAAACAATTAAATTATCAACGTAAAATCGTTCTAAGAACTTATCATGGAACTCCATGTTGACCAATCGGAAGTGATGTAATAGCATTGCTGCGAGTAAGAATGGTGCCTAACATGGCAGAATCGAAATGTTACTAAATTGTTATTGGTCATAAGATTGTTAGGATTTTTAATCCATAAGAAACATGTGACATCTCTGTCATCTGGGTGCAATCCAATTTGATGAAACGCTTTTTTAATATCAGCGATTATTGCGTAAGGGTTCTTACGAAAACTTACAAGCATTGCTATTAAATCAGCTAACAGTACTTTTCCTTTATGCATGCAGTCATTTAGGGACAAGTTAGACTTTTTGGTTTTGGCCAATCCATCAAAAACTACTCTGAGCGGAGTGCTTTTTGTTGGATCGTAGATACCCTTGTGTGGTAAATAATGTACCACTTCTGCGGGTCTATCATTTTCGATAGGTTCGATCATTTCTAAATCGATTAGTGAGATAAAATACTGATCGTTTCTTACGAAAAATTCTGGATTTTTCTGCAATTTAGGTAATTGTCTTTTTAATCGTTTGAATGCTAATTGTCTATTGTTGACTAGGGGTGGGGGCTATACTTGTATAGCCACTTTATTTAGTATCTATTGTTCACTAATTTTATATTTTTATAAAATAAGTGCAATGCTTCAGTTTCAGCATCGTCCTCAACTAAGTTTTTTGTTTCGATACCTAATGTATCTAGTTTCCAGAAGTTTTCTATACATTCTGGGGATGTGAAGAATGATGGTTCGAATGCATCACATTCGGTTGGTTTTCCTAAGAATCCTCCTAACATGTTTCCAAAATCAGTTTTGATTTGGGTTACAGTTGGTGACAAATGTTTAATGTGCTTTATAAATGACCACATATAATTATTACCAATTAATAAATGTATCGTTGATTCTCGGTCCAGGCTTGAAAAATCGATATTTGAATTTCGTGGGTAACGATTTTTAAATTCATCAAAATCAAATTCGGAAAGGTTATTCGCGATTTGTGGTACCGTATTGGCTTCCATTTGAACCTTGGTTCCATCGCGTTTGAATAGTTCAAATTTTACAATTTGGGTGCGAATTTGTTTTGACATTTGTCCAGCTAGGTCACAAAATTTGATTGTTTCAGCGAAATCAGAAAAATTTTCTCTAAAGTGTTCATAGGCATATGTGTAAAACATATAGCTATGTTTGCTTCCACAATCAAAAAAGCCATTAATTCTCACTGGTTCTTGTGCATTTGGAGCGAGAATGTACGATGAAAACGTTAAGAAATGAGCGTCAATATCTTTAGTAGTAAAAAATGATTAAACACTCACTTAACACTGGAACTCCAGACGCAGAACTCAGGTTCTCATCCTCTCTGCGTTGCTGCGCAACAAGACTATTGATGTCTTCTTCTGAAGTTGCAGTTGTCTGTAATGTTACAGTTTGTTTAGGGTTGAGAACAGGTAATTTTTGTTGCTGTTTAACAAACAGGTTACCTGGCAGTAGGTACTGCTTGCAGTCCTTCAGCATTTCCACCCATGCTGCGACTTTGCCTTCTGTGATCGGATATTCGATCACGGGACACAAGTTGGAGTGGTGCTCGGTACTGCCACATTGGAACCAGCGGTAGTTCGCGGGTGGCAGCGCCTTACAGTACTGCGTACTGGTGTGCGATTGCGTACAACGTGTACACAATCGGTACCGTTTGTAGTACGCACGACGAGATTCCAACATACCCTTTTTCTGCATAGGTGAGCATGATGCTTACCTTTGCAGAAAATACACAGTGTATTTGGTTTTATCGTATGTGCGCACTGTCGATGCTGGGATGCGTTGTCCCGATGGTAGTTGAACCCATAGGATCCCAGCTTCATCTGTATTAGATAAATTTGCGTTAGTATCCCTATTGTTTGTGCAATTCGAACGTTGGGCTGGTTGTTTGCGAGGATTGGATTTATTCGGTCCTCTTTCATTCGGTTTCTTTTCTGTAGAAATAATCGCGAAATTTCTCCTGCCTTTAGGTTGAGAGGGATTTCTATTTTGTGGGGGTGGATTAGGTTTATCGACCTTTTTTGGTACGGAAGTACAAATAGGCTCCGATAACTCCCTAATTTTAATAAATGATCTAACTGCTTCGAACAAATGTTTAACATTGCGTTTGCTACTTTTTAGAGTGTTTTGGTAAGATCGAGGGGGGAATTTTTTAATTACTATTTTGAATAATTGCTCCTCATCGATTACTTTTGCAAGTAAACAATATCTATCTACCATAATGGTGAGGGTGTCTAACGTATCTAGGATTAATGTTGTGTCGTTAGTGGTTGTTGAGTAAGCAGTTATTTTTAGTCAAATTTCAGCTCGAATCTTGGATTTGTTCCCATACCTACTATCTAAGAATTTTAGACGTTGGATGTAGCCAACGTTGTCTGGGGAGAAATGGTTAATTTTCTCTACCAAGAATTTCGGTAGGGCCCCTTGCAGTAGGTTGATTTTTTGTGGGATGGCGAAATCATATTTTTTATTAATGTAGTTATTAAATCCGTTAATAAACCCAGGATAGCCTAGAATGTCACCATCCCACTTTTATAAATAAAATTTAGGAGGTTTGAGATTTGCAAACCCAGCATCAACTTGATCTTTTGGTTCATGTTCCCAGCATTTCGAAATATAATTTTCGGATGGTGGTTCTTCAATCGTGTTTGAGTCCATCGCTACTGCTATGTGTGTATCATTTTCTATCAGGTTTTGCGATAGTTCACGACACAACGTGTCCGATGTTCGGGAATGAATTTGAGATAAAGAGGGTTGGCGGGAACAGAGCCTTTTTGGGCTTGGTTCTCCCTCATTAATTTCGGGAAATGCTATATTTTCAGTTGAAATTGAATTTTCATTACCTGTAACCATTCCGGGCTGGCCTAGTTCACCCCTTGCCAGGGTCCGTTGTTCCGGAACCGATGGTGGTGGTGGCAAAGGTTCTTGTTCGGTGGCTTTCTTTGCGTTGGGGAGGTATTGATGAATAAATTCCGCCGCCTGCACGCCAAGGTCCTCATGAACTAAAGTGGAGAGGTTGCGGATTTTTTTATGCGAGGCGGTCAATGCTTTGCAAGCGTTGGCCTCCTTGCGCAGAGCATCCCCGAGCTCCCTAGCTAATTTGAGGGCCCTCGCATCCCAGCAGTCTTGTTCCTCCTGACAACGCTGCTCATCAGCGTTTTTGCGTACCTCCGGTACGGGTATTGGATTCTCTATTTGGTGCTGCTGCGCTTTTGTTTTAATTGTCGATTGCAGCACCAACAATTTTCATTTTACTTGACGAGCCTTGCGCAATTCTTGTCTTGCGAGACCTCTCGGCACATACTCGAGGTCCTTGAGTGTGGCCTCGATTGCCGGGTCTTCATTCATCAGCTCGTTTATTTTGTACACACGTACATTGGGCCCCTCTAACTTTCTCTCGAGGGATTGGCCGTATTCTTCAGCATCTTCCAATACTGTGAGGAATTGCTGTCACTCGTCCTCGCTGTCTGTTGTTTCAGAAGTTGCGTACGTTGACGCACGGCTCCTTGGCTGTACGTCCATTGGTATGGGTTGGGTTTTGTGTCCCAGCGACAGCTGCGGGTTTGGAAGTATGGCTGCTGCCCTTCTCAGCTCCTCTTCCTCGTCTACTTCTTGTGCCCAACGAGGTTGTGGGGCTGGAGTTACGTCTTGCTGGCGGGACGTCAATGCCTCGGTCAACTCCTCTTCCTCCATCAACAATTCTTCAGGGTTGAGGAGGACGTCGATGTCGTCGCCACGCGACGTGTTTGTAATATCTTGAGGGTTCATGTTCTAAGAACAGGATTAAAGGATAGGCGAAAAATTAAAAATATATTATTTTTCTTTTTTCGTTATAGGTATCATGCCTATTGATCGAAAAGGGGGATAAGATCGAATAAGAAACAATTTTTGCGTTCGTACTATTAACCTACATTCGAACAAAGGTCAATGACACAATTGTGTATTAGTATTACGGTGGTTCGTTTTTATAAACAAGCGCCGTATGTTTACATAGAGGAAGAACGTAACCGGTGTTACGAATTTTTACCATGTATCCTGCATTTTAGTTGTTTGGTATGGAAAGAAAAGATCGTAAGTTGTTTTTTACGTGATTTTATCGATTTTTGGAAATAGTTTTTTTAAAATGTTTTGAAGTCTTTTTGACAAATGAAAAATCGGGGGTGGGTGACCCGTAGGTGAAAGGGTATTTTCAATTTGTACAAAAATGGTAAAAGAAATTACTTTCAAGTCTTAACAAGACATGAAAGAATCAGGTATGACCCGTGGGCAAAAAGGTCCTTTTTCAATTTGGCAAAAATGGTTTTCGATAATAATTTTTCCAAGTCTTTATAGAGAAATAAAAAATCAGGCATGACCCGTGGGCGAAAATGTCATTTTTGATTTTGAAGAAAAGGGATAATGTTTTTCGAAATCAGTCTGGTTTTCAGGGTTTTACCCCAAAAAAAATTTTGGCGTGACCCTGGGGCGACAGACTGTTTTCGATTTGTAACTAAATTACGCACAAAAAATATCTTAGAATTTGCTCTAAGATCGATATGCGATCTTAGGCTATTAGAAAAATGACGGACTGACTATTGAATTTAAATTAAATTATAATAATGATGTGCAATAGTAATAAATTATTTTAAGTCCGAATAACTAGAATTTTGTCTCGTAACAATGTGTTACGAATGCATATTTCAAATATGGCGACGCTTTAGAAATTTTGCTAAAGATTACAATTTCGTAAGTGTACTTACGGTTTTCCTTGTATTGGATGGCTGCACCTTGCAGAAACTTCGCCACTACACTCCGGGGGGGAATGTTAAATAAAATGCGTAATTAATTACAAAATTTCTATAAATCACTGTTAAAATCAATTAATTGTGTTGCAAAATGCAATTAATGATGAAGCGCACAATGATCTTAAACGCAATCAGACAACAAGTGAAGATGATCGTCTATCTTTTCGTACATCATCGTCGGCTATCTAACAGCTTTGATTACGAAAGGCATTTCTAGGCTAATTGACAATTAGGAAATGTATTACTATACGGGGTATAGGGAATTATTATTGAGTTGAAGTCCAGTCTCGAATAAGTCAAATTGTTTAGGTCTGAGTATGATTGTCAGGCTATTTCTTATTGAGACTGTTAATTACTTACGGCGTACGGGTGAGAGTTGTTTATTAGTGGAAGCGTATTATTTCAGTTCAAGTCAACGTAAGTTAGGCCACAAAAAACTAATATTTTTGTTTTTCGTGTGTGGATTCAAAATTAATTTTTGATTTCCAAAATTAGATTTCGATGTTCGAAATGACATTTTGATTTTCCGAAATTAAATTTCAAGTTGCGAAATTAAATTTCAAATTGCGAAATCAAATTTCGATGAAAACAAATTACTAAATTCGAGGTCCAGTGA
This sequence comes from Ericerus pela, assembly GCA_011428145.1. Taxonomy (NCBI): domain Eukaryota; kingdom Metazoa; phylum Arthropoda; class Insecta; order Hemiptera; family Coccidae; genus Ericerus; species Ericerus pela. The sequence continues at coordinate 887,222 of WOFM01000008.1, forward strand.
AAAACACTGTGCTCCTGCTACCATGTAGTGGAGGAGTTTATAAATAAGTTTGTTTTACGTCACAAGGACAAATAAAATATGTTTGTTGTCACACACCTTAGCTCGCGCCTGGTTGTTAGACAACTGTTAGCGTCGCCTCAGCCCAGTATCTCCAGTCATGTCGAGTCCTCTGCGCATCGCTAGTGCGCACAGGACTCGTGGGCGTAGCCATGACATAGTACTGCTAGAAAAAGGAAAAAATATACTTGAAGCTACTTTCCTTATAATTTGTTAATTTTTCTTAGCTACTTGAATACAAACAAACAAAAAACCACAAAATAGTGGAAACCTTCCCCTTTTTGTGTTCTTTCAGCTATAATTTCCAAAATTTATTTCCTTTATGAGTTTTGTTTATTAGGAATGGCAGTTGTTTCTATACTTTTTTTTCTGCATTAGTTTTAAAAAGTATATGATGGGCGACAAGCGCTTGTGGGCTATTTTTTACCGAGTGTGAAAAATTGGTAAACCAGCCAAAGGCGAGTACTGCAAACTTGACGAGTTAAGATAAGGTATTGAAAAAAGGACTTTCATGCCCTAAAAATATCAAAATATGTTCTTAAAGTGTTCTTCTATGAGTGTTGAAATAAGTATGTGAAAAATAGTTTTAAAAGTATGACAATATGAGTAAGTACCTACCTATCAACTTTTTTTTGCTGTTTCATATAAAAACAATATCTATACACCTATAAAGCAACAGACAAGAAGTATAATATTTGGAGAAAAAAAAAATTGAACTTTATTGCAGTATCAAAAGCACATCTAAAAACATTCAACTAATAAAAAAAAAAAAGTTTATAACCCTGAAATAAGAAATATTCCCTTAAAAACTGAAAAATCACCCATATGTTCCCAAAATATATGTTACAAAAGCTTAAAATAAACAATAATACGCATTTATAGTTGTGGTGACGGGTGATTGTTAGCCAACATGTGTAGTACATACTCATTGATCACCTAGCGGGCCAGTGGACTTATAGTCCACAAACTACCTTTTTGAGCTCACAGTTTTACATTTTGTCTATACTGCCAAATTTCATACTGAGCTAGGCTCACACACTTACACATCTTTGAGAAGAACATGCTCTGCCTTCTGCTGTGTGTGGTGTCGTGTATGTCTACACACACTCCCACAATAGTTACAATATAAAAGAATATAAGCGAACAAGTTGGGCTCAGTTTACTCAGAATTTTATGAAAAATGTAAAGATATTCTAAATAATTATTCCATGTAAAAATGAGATTGAAAAATATACAAAAACATGAAAATATTTTTTCTGAATATGAGTATTTGGGAGACCAGTGGTGTTCGGATGATGAGTGAATAGAAAATGGTCGTGTATTTATGTAAAGTGAACGAACTAAACATAAAAGTTTGCATGAGGTGAGGTGCAGCCCATTGGTATATGTCCCAAAATGATGCACCATTGTGATTTTTAATTTTTGACCGTCACAAATGAGTAGAAATGAACCAAATTGCAGCCCCAAGTATGTAATGCGAACAAAAATTCACATTATACTGATTTACAACAAAGTGTATCCCTATGTGTTACTATTACTATATATGCCTTTGTTATTTTGTTGTAGTTTCAGTAATATTTAAAATTAATCCCCTTATTTTTTAAGTGAAACTTCATTAGGCACGCTAGGCATGGGTGAGAATGTGAAAGGAAGACATGTAACAAAAACGCCCTCCACAAAGTTGGTGACACTGGGTTTTGCGTCATCTCGCTGTCAACACGAATTTAAGTACTCTCGACTTGAGCTGTAAAATCTAAAAAACTTCATTTGACGCAATTTTAGACATAAATTGATAATTGAAAATTCAACTCAACAAAATTACTGACTACTTTAATGTAACTCCTTGTAACATATGCTATTACAAACTGATTTACATTGTAGTTTCATAAGATTGAGACTCCTAATGTTAGCTGGTTACAAAAGCTGTAATATTCCACTAAATTTGGATCATTGAAATCAATAATAAGTTTGCAAGCAGATTAGACAATTATGGAATTCGTATGGGGCGATATAATTACAATGGGATGATTTGTGAGTTATAGTTCCTACATAATATTGTAGAAAGATAAGTGTTAGTCATTATGAACTTATTTTAGCATGTTTGAGTATCGGTAGGTGTTTGTGTATTTATAGGCGCATGCTGAGGAATTTGTCAGATAAAGACAATGATAGTTTAGTTGATGTAACATTCCTGAGGTGTTGTCGGGTGTTTGTTCATAGTAATTTGATATTCATGATAGATGAGATTTATGTGGGGTGTAACAAATTATTGATGTGAACTATAGTGAACTTAAATATTTGTTACACGTCACAAACATATAAAAATAGTTGTCATCTGTGAATTTCCTCTTCTTGGCTTTCACCTGTTTGTGAATTGAAAACTCATAATATGTGTACCTACCTACATTTCTTGAAGCACTAAACTCCAAAATTTTCTGTCCATTTTTAGATTACCCATTCCTTGGATCCACATTGGCAGTGCCAGAAAGAGGGATTTAAAATTAACATTTCATCAAATATTAGGTCATAAGTTACATAGTTGGACTTGTTTTTGAGGCACTGTGTTGAAAATTCCCGTTCATTTATGAATAGAACTCCTTATTGGGCCCCGGAGATGTCACAAAAACGGTTGGCCAAATTTTTCTTATTTTATTGGATTTCTTATAAAATAAAAAAAAATAAAAAATCGCGTAGTTAAAATCTATGGGGATCCACCGCACCTGTCCATATATAAAAAATATATTGGCCAGTTACAGCTGGCAGTGGAATGGCTGTGTGGTCAAGTTCACCACTTTTATAGCTGGATGCTGGTTCGAATTCCCAAGCTGACATTCTTACAAAATCAAAACATCTGATTTACGTGCTAATTATTAAATAATCACCATTAATATTTGTGACGACAGGTGATCGAAGATGAAAGAGTGGACTACACACTCGTCAATCACCTAGCAAGCCAGTGGACTAACAGTCCACAAACTACCTTTTTGCACTCACAGCTTTAAATTTTGTCCGCATTGCCAAATTCAGTACTGAGCTAGGCTCACACACGTATACATACCTGTTATTGTGTGGTGTGTTGTATTTGTCTACGCACACACCCACAATATTAAACAATTATTTTTTTTTCATAATTAGCTATTCTGTCATGCTATCTAATCACGAAGGGAGGAGAGTTTGCTCAGATGGATATTAAAAAAATAGAAAAATAATAAGTTTCACTTTTGCTGCATGTACTATGGTACATTCAGTAAAATTGTGTTTTTTTTTTTTGCTTTTTTTTTGTAATTTCAATTTATGCCAACATTTTTGCGTTGGAACCACAACCATAATAATACGCCCGACACCGCACGTCGACGTCGACGACGACGACGAATCGAATCTAATCTCCATAAATTTTCTTACTTATGCTTACGTTTTTTGTTGATGGTGTTGTTTCAGGTGGAATGTAAAAAAGCACAGCCTAAAGAAGTCATGTTACCGGTCACCGTTGCCAAATCACGTTTACCCGGACGAGGGGCTTACGGTGAGTTAGCATCCACACCAAGATGCGAAGCTTCTACTTCTAACGATGCGAACGTATCCGTAACTGCTGCTTTAGGAAATCCTTCCGCTTACCGTTTCACCCCGTACCCCATACCAGCAAATAGTACTAACGTCGCGCCCACCATATTTCCAGCCGCCTACATACCGGTGCCCACACCAACCCCACTCTATGGGGCCATGCAGGCGGCCGTCTACAAACGTTTGCTAGGTTTACGAATGCCACAGGCGACGCCACCCCTCACCTATAGTATGTCCGATCTGCTGGGGGTGCAAGGTTTCGACATTCCCACTGCTGTGTTTCCTGCTGGCACCGTACCGGTGACCATTTCCCTTTGATCAGTACTCGCAAACTGAACGAAATTATTAAAATTTTTTATTCAAATCGACGAGTGTACGCTTCGCCTTGTTTTGTTTTTCTTCATTGAATTTTTTCCTTGTTTTTTTTTTTTTTTTTTTTTTTTGTGTCATTTATTTATACGGTTTATATTATTTACTTTTTAACTTCTGCGAGGGTGCCGGTGGAGATGGCAATAAAATATCGATGTATCAGTGTATCGATAAACTGATAAATTAAAATACAGCACCCATATCGACATAACATTGCAATGCCTATGGTCGTATTGACTCATGTCGGTACCATGATATCGATATTGAGTAGGTACTCATTTTTTTAAAAAGTATGAGAATGACCTTATTGAAATTTGAATCGGAAACAGATTGATGTGATGATGTTTGTATCGATCATAAAGAACCAATTCGTGGCATACATTCTAAATCGAGAAGAAAACTCCCAGACCTTAATGCCCATATTTGAGTGTTTTCATAAGACAATTGAAATAGCACCCAAGGGATAAGAGGAAAGATTCTGAAAACTATATATATATATTTTTTTTTCAATTTATTGACCATATTTTTAGAAAAAGACTCGATGATAAAAATTCCAAAACTTATTAACTTACAAAAAATGAAGAATATATTTAATAGTTTTATTTAAGGAAATCTGTTATTCTTGAATTCTGTAGAGAAAAATTCAAGGTTAACTTCCCTAAGATTATAGTACTCCTAATTTTTGTCATTTTAAATTACGTTTACTTTAATAAATTACCTCCTCCTCCGCTCAACATTTATTCTTCATCAAAGTACTGTTGAGAAACTGTGCCATATTTGAGGTACCTATGTTCCTAATTTGGGGTACTTACCTCAATATTTATATTAGTAATTAGAGAACTGTATCAGAAACTAAATGGAGGGGTCGATATTTACGAGCAATGAGACAACTATCCATTTCATGTGGGTGGTTTTTTGTAAAATGCATCCAAAAAACAACAATATGATATTTTAAAATAAAAGCATCGAAATTTTGACGAGTGATTTCTTAATTTTTTCATTGTGGTAATCAATAATTATAATACTAAAATTCCAAATGATTATGTACATTTAGATTTTAAAGATTTTTTTTTGGTCTCAGGCTTAAAAAAAAAGAAGGAGCTCAGGTTATTATGTGCAAACATCTTCATGTGCATGTGAAAGTACTGATGGGTAGGAGTAGGGTAAGCCCCTATTTTCACTAATCAAATTTGACATCTATTTTCACAAAATCTATTTTCACGAATCATTCTTATACTAAAACGACAAATTTTCCATTAATTTGTGTATTTTCTGTCGTTTGATAATTGAAAAATTTTACAAGCAGTAGGTATATTCCAGTGAATTTTCTTCTCTTTCCAGGATTACCAAATTCAGATCTCTAACTTATTAATAATGGCTGAGGAATCTTTGAGTAAAAGAGGAGAGGTTTCTACATTTCGAGAAGGGAAATCTTTTTTCGTTCGTTTTTTTCAAACTGCTAAAGATGATAAAAAAAATTATATGAATGATAAATTTTTGAAAATTTTCTTTTTCGTTCAGTGATACCGACCTCAGCTCACTAGCTTGAATATCAGCTGAGGAATCATTGAGTGAAAGAGAGAGGTTTCTGGATTACAAAAAATTGTCAATATTCCAATGTTGGCGTTTTTTTCTTTTGTTCATTTCCAAAATTAATAAAGTTGATTAGAAAATTATATAATGGAAATTTTGCAGGTTTCATTATTTTTCTAGCAATATCAACTCCAAATCTGTGGATTTATTAATAGAGTCCTAGTAATTATTGAATGAAATATAATATGATCGTTTCAACAACAGCTAAGATGTTTGTTTACATATAAAAAAAAAAAGTTAATTACTTTCTGTGATCAATATATTTTTTGAAAATAAATGTCATGAAAATAGAGGCTGTAAAATTTGATTTTCATAAAATCCTTAGGATGTGAAAATGGGTGGCCTGATTTTTAATTCGTAAAAATGAATGGTAATCATTAAATAGAATTAAAGATCGCTCTATAGTTACACGTGATGTACTAGTTACATGTTACGTGCAAGCGCAAATTTTCCTCCTCTTGTGATTGTTTACAGTAAACTTTACTGTTACGCCAGAGATTTGACATTTTTCTCTGTTTTACTTCCTGTATGGTACCATGTTTTGTCCTTGGTGTCGCCTGTAAAGATATTTTTATAATACATAATCAGAACGGCAATGTTTACTCTGATATTTTATGGGTGAAAAGTAGTTAGCATTTATCATTGATGAATCAGCTGAAAGTGTAATATCCATGTAGCTGCAAGTGTAACATCAGTGTAAAAAGATGCGTCACATTTTTACATGGAGGTATGAATTCAATGCCTCCATGCAAAAATGTAACGCATCTTTGTACACAGAGACATGTTCATTTTACATTGAGGTTCATCCTTGCAGTTAATTCATCAATTATAAGGTAATTTGCCAATTACCGTCATATTGAACATGAAATTTGTGTTTAAATCCTTATATTACAAAATTTTATTAGTTGAATTTGATGACAATTGGATCATAATTACTTTGAAGTATTGTGAGTATGTGGCATGAATTTTGTTCCTTCATGTTTCATACAAAAATTTTTATAAGAATTTGAAGAAAAAATTCTAATTTACCAATTATCACAATTTAAAATGAACTTGTTGCCAATAGCCAACCTCCACTTACTGTCACCCTAAATTATTGAATAAATATAAAAAAAATATTTTCTAAAAACATTAAAAAAGGAACATTGAAAAAGATAGCCTAATATAATTATGAACAATTAATGACTTGAAGTAGAGAAAGTTACATTTCATCAATTAAGTTAATACTTACTTGATTATCAATTTTGGATAACTGCGTTTGAAATTGGCAAATTATATAATTTATTTTCTAATAGCTGCCACACTTGGAATTCTCTAAATTAAAAGCAAATATAGTTGCTATTGTAATGAAATATTCCTGGATGTTCATATTACATATTCTACAATCCCATTGTATTGTGTTTTCATCCTAAGTCCAAAATTAAGGTCTGACACCTGTATTAGAAACTGGAAAATTGTATCATTTGTTTTCTAGTAGCCGCCACTCTTGGAATTATCTGAATTTAAAAGCAATATGGTTGCTATTGAAATGAATTATTCTTAGAAGTTTATATTACATATTCCACAACACAACTGTATTTTATTTTAAGCTCAAGTCTAAAATAAAGGAGTTACGTGAATTATGTACCTTAATTTTTTTGTTAATGTTTCATTTATTTTCACTGGATTTTTGAGAAAAAATGATTAAATTAATATCACCTCAAACACATTTGCAACAGAATACAATAACTGAAATGATTAAACATAGGAAGCATGGTAGGGGGTATACTCACTGCTGTCCAGTGTTACCAGAAGAAGTATTAACACATTAAAGTTGATGTGTTTGTTTTAGAATGGTGGAAATAAGCAGAGTGGCGGCTACTGGCAAATTACCTTAAGCACCAATATTAACAATTTTTCCGTACATTCTAAATGAGAAATATTTCATACCTTCTGATCATTAATTATAAAAAAAATCTTACACAATAATGTTTGAAAGTAAGTTTACATGACTCGGCATTGCTCGCTCCCTACTCTCATTTTTCAAACTTGCCCTTGCATGTCAATGTTAACTTTTTAACTTTGGTTTGTAATTTACCATTACAGCTAACCTATCATCTGTTTCCACGTTTACAGCAAAGAGAACTGTATGTATCCACCACTACCTGCCACCTTGGTCATTTTTTATACAATATACTTGTTCTTTTCTACTTCTATAAACTAAACCAGAGTGCGCACGCGAATATTGTTTTTCTTGATTGTTCCAAATTTGTGAGATGCAAATGATCACATGGCTAAATTTTTACACTCTGGTGAGCCTAAGGAAGTTTCATTTCTAAAGTACGACGAAGAAAAGATGAAGCGAGCCGTTAATGATATTTGGATTCCTTTTAAATTTTGATTTTGATGAAACTGCAAAACAAAGAGGCTCAAATAATATGATAAATATAAAATAATGTGTTTTAGGTTTCACTCTGTTATGGGCAATTAGTCAATCGGAGTTTGTCGTTCTACGACGTGTTCTAATGAAATTCAGGATTCAAACATCTCTGAGAAAAATTTTATGATATTTTTACAAAAAAGTACCCTATATTAGGTGCAGTTTCTCTAATATCGATTAATCGTACCTACTAATAATAGATTGCAATAAAAATCGATACCTATTTTGTTAATATTACACTGATAATAATACCAATACCTATACGTAAAGGTAGCTACTGTAAGAGATTGCCATCTCTATGCGTAATGCCGATTTCATCTTATGCAATATGCACGATGTCAAGGGTGTCATTGGCCTCTATACTTCATTTGGGTTTTGAGAATTTGTGGCATAACTAGGATAAAAGAACCAAATACTTCGTATTAAATCACAAATTCTGACTCCTCGCTCTTCAATGTGAATTTAAAAAAAAATTTATGATAAAAACGTTAAAAGTTAATATTGTTTTTTAATTCTTGTACACATTGCATTATTTCTGATAGATACTCGTACTACTTGAAAATTTTCTGTACAATTTGCTAACAGTCAGCTCAGTGTTGGTATGCGACACAAACTAATGTAATATCTCAGGTCCTCATTTCACATAAGTAGTACCCTCAAATTATGCGAAAACATTTTTTCACTAATTATAAGAAATTTATACGTCTCGTTTGAACGTGCAAAATTCTCATCAGGAAACATATAATATGAAGTGGGAATGTCGAATGAAATCTAATGATTTATTGAATAAAAAGGTTGATTTTTCTCGATTGTTTTCCGAAGGTTATTAATTTCGGCCTTTATTTGTTTTCTACCTAAGTATACCGATACATGTAAACGATAGAAAATTTCATGTGTGTTGCCAAAATGGCTTAAAAATAAGAGGAAAAGCAATGAAATTTTTACAGTACTTTTGTGCCCAGCGTATGAATTTTAAGAAAATTTTAGAAACACCTTCAGGAACATAACGGTGACGATTTTTATATTCCGAATAAACTCACATAGTGTCTATATTAGTGTAAAAATCACACCGTTTTTTAAAAGTCGTACCAGTTTAAGTTTTAGGGTTCGTTTTTTTGACGTCAGGTTTCATTATTTTCCATTTTTGTAATTCGAGTTAAGTTTCCATCGTGAGTGATTATACATTGTACGACATAATGTATAAAATTTTCGATTGTTAGTGAGTTTTTTGAATTGTTTCAGGAAAGAATAATGAAAAAAAAAAATTGACTTAACCCAGTGTTTCATTTCAGCGATATAATACCTGCCAAATGCATCAAACATCTGTCTTTTTTCAGTATTTTTCGAAGAGAGAAGCCTCATTGAGTTTTCTCAACCGGTTGAAACTGGTTCAAAAACGCTAAAAAGAACCGACAATATAAATCCGGCAATTTTTTCTGACTAGGTTCTGGATGTATGTTAATTAACTGTATGAATTTAATTCTTTGCAGATTTAGTAATTTTTGAAGCATTTTTGAAATTTTAAAAATTTAAATATTTAGCAATAAAATGCTTGAATTCTGTGGAAGACACCCGTCACATAGTCAAGAAAAAAGTGACTTGCCCTCCAAAAGTAGGGTGTTTTTATTGGTTTTGGTGATTTTGGGTTGAGGAGGTTAGAATGTGTGCCCCCAATTACGACGGAGGTGTTTACCCCGTTGTTTCTGCATTATAGGTAACGACAGTTAATCCGTTCAATATTCAAAATTTGAGACTAATGAGGAACTTTCGAAAACTAGTCTTGCATCCAGTTTAAAATGTTCGAGTCATTTCAAAATGGTGAAATATTAATTTATTTCTGATATTCGTTATGATGAAGACATTCATAAGTTGGAAATACCATATCCTCTATGAATACTTCGATGAATTTCTTTTTAAAATAGTTCAAAAAAAAAGTCTAATTTTAAGCCAAATCTTTTTGAAAACTACTCACACACACACTAACAAAAGGAGACCAAAAATACTACAAAATTTTTATTGGTAAATAGTTTTTGTCGTACAGTGTAATACCTTACAAAACGATTATCTACCATCTCTGATCTCTAATTTGTGAAACAAAATTCGGACACTCATTTTACTGATGGAAAAACTAAGGAGGAAATGCAATAAAATAAAAAAACAGTCTGATTTTGAAATTTTTTCAATTTACGAGGGTTCATTTTTCATAATTTTTTGTTGATATAAACGGAAAGTTTTTGTTATTTTTTGTTGATTAATACAAGTTATATGTTTTTTTTATTTCTTTCTTTTGTACAATATTTTCTCACTGTTTACATACCTATCTTTCTTATTTCTATCTGTCTGCTAGCTTTTCTATTTAATTATACGAATGTAAATTTTGTTATAATACCGTAACCACAATATGTTGGTACCTACCTATACCTATACATTGTGACATAATATTGTTGTAATTTTTTTTTTTTTCGAGTGTATGTATTGATATAATACAAGCAGACACACTTCAGAAAAAACAAACGAAAAACTACCAATAATGGTTATAATACGTTATAGGACTACTTATACCAAATGTGAAAATTAATTCTATAGATTTAGAAAAACTATTTATTTTAATTAATAACTCGTGTCGAGATAATACGAAATACTACAGTTTAGTTTAGTCATATTTTAACATTTTCGTCAAATGGTAGAGTATTAGTGCCTGGAGTATTCCATTGATCAATACTCTCACTAATATTGTTCTTTTTTTTTTTTGTAATTTAATACTAGTTAGGATTTTAGGTTCGTCCATATTTTAGATGATAGTGATTATATAATCGGTGGCACATTTTTTTTTTTTTTTTACTAACACATTGTCAGCACTGTTAGTCCAAAATTAATTATTCGAAGAATAATATAAGTAAACGCCCATAGCACTGGCTATACTTTGATGAGCAAAAATAAAGCTTCCTTATGTATTTATTTTTTATTTTCTTTATGTACAAAAGCCAATGACTACGCGAATGAAGTAATATTGCGATTTGAAATGACTAAAAGTTCTTATTTTGGTGTTAGTTATCTATCTGTTGTTTTGTTTAGCTATTATTTATCGAATATATAGGTGTCCACCGATCATCCACTCTGTATGCAAATTGTTTCCTGTTAATATTTTAGTTTTTTTTAGCACTGTTAATAAATTTAGCCAAACTATGTTGCGTGTTCATCATTCTGTTGAAAATCTTCTCTCCCTGTGAGTCCATCATCTTGTGCTAACCTGTACGATGGTAACCAAGATTATGTACAGGTTCCATCATTTACACTCACACATCTCCAGTTCACTTTTGGATATTCTTCGCACTAGTGATTAAGCACAAAAAAAATTGTTTATTAAAAAAAACTGTAAGTGTTTTTTTACTTAGGGTTTACAGTTTTTTTTTTGTTATTTTTCAATTAGTTTTGAATTTAGTTAGATGTTAATTTTTTTCTTTCATTGAAAAAAAAAACAAAAAAACAAAAAAACAACTAGTGATAGAAACTAATTTAGTCATTAGAGTAGTCATCTATTTTTTTTTGTCTTTCCTGGACTAGAAAAATTACTCGTTTAGATGATAACAATTAATGATAATGTGAATTTTTTTTATTAGATATTTAGTTATTATATAGTTGTATTAACACAATGCCATAATATGTGTCCAGTTTTACGTATTTGTGATATCGAGGAATTAATTTTTTTTTTGCGTTCATAAAACGAATATAATATTGAAGTACAAATTGTATCCCAGCAGTCCTGTCGTATTTCGTTATGTAAAATTTTTATTTTGGATTTTTTTAAATTTTTTTTTTTTTAGTTAGTAACTGGAAAGTTTTAATTTTCTCAAAATCAAAGAATATTTTATGTTTTTGACTTTGATTTTGACTGTACATCGTGCGTTTAGATGTTTAATGGTGTTTTATGTTTTTTTTGTTTTTTTTATGTTTTTTTTTTTAGATTGTGTATTCGTTTACTTTCATTTGGTTTCATTAACGACGTTTTTATTTTGTAGTTTTTTACGACTTTATTAGTGTATAACTTCTTCATTGAGATGAGCGATGGAGAATCTGCCCTCGTTTTTAAGATATTTTTTGAACATTTTCATATCCTTATCCAGAAAATTAGCACTTTTTCTTTGTATTTTGAAAATTATGTCTCTATTAGCCATTCTAATACTTTATACCATGACTTTTTAGGTTACCTAACCTTTTCTAAAACATTATCGAGACTGGAATCTTATTTTGATGGGTATAGGCAATCATTTTTTTTCCACTTGTATCACAATTAATGTTTTTTTGTTTAATTCCTACCCCTCTCCTCGTAAAATGAAATATATTGAACATCAATTGAGCCTCCAGTTGGAATATAAGACTACGATTTGAAACTAAACCCGTTAGTAGTTTATTGTATCTGTGGTAACCGTAAGATATGGCGTTAGATATGCCTGTATTAAGTTTTGCTGTATGAGATGAAGAATTCTTAATCTCTGATCACTTCCAACTCACCTTCTATTGCTATCATATGGAGGTAATATATTTAGACTGCAGTGTACGTCTGAACTTGGAACGTAATTTTGCATCAAAATTTACCATACCAGAGCATTTAATTGCGCTTTAACTAAACCTGTATGATATTTCGGCTATTCTGAGGGTCGGGAGAATACGTCAAGGGATAGTTGGTTAGATGCAGTAATTTCACGTTGTCCCTTATTTCCCCTTAGTTATTAGTACTTTAAAGTATAGGCAATTCTATTCCTTTCCCAGTTGAAGAGTATGCTAGACTTGCAGTGTAACGATGTTTAACCTTTTATCATGGAGTACTGTACCAGTAAGGCTCCATAAGTCCAATGTATTTTGTGTTGTCAAAACATGAATGCAAAAAGTAGGCAACCAACTTGCATATTTTACATCGAATCCTTACAGCACTTCACCATCGATTGTTGAATGAGTAACATTTTTGATTGCCCTTAATCTCAATAAGACGACAACACTGGCTATCAACTGTAAGGAACAAAAAATGCCGGAATAACTTGTCAGAAGAATACCATTCTTCTTTTTGTTTGAGACACCTTATAAAGCGGTAATTATTCATATAAGTGATAATATATTTTTCAAAATTTCATGCTTGGATTAAAAAGGATAGTTGGCAACATGTTTCACCGGAATTTATTAAGCTAGTCTTTTTTAAACGTTAAAACATCTCTTCAATGCCTATATCCTCCTGACAGCTACATTTTACTGTAAAGTCCTTAATTAATTTATTAGTTACCTACGTTTAATTCAATGAGACAACACCATTAAATTTGTTGAAATCGTAAAGTTTTCAAATGTAGGGGTAGTTACAAATTTTAAGTGTCAAGTTTTTGATAATTTTTTTATTTCTCTTAAAAATCACAATCTTATTTTCTGCTGAGGATATCGTCCCTTCAATCTTGAGTAGAAACTTACCATAGTTTAGAACTAGGCAATAACATTCTAACGATAAATTAAGAGAGGGAAATCATGCAAAAAGTGCCACAAATGTAGTCTATCCCTTTAACCCCATTGGACTCTGAAACTTTTTTTCTGTTATTAACAGAATGTTTTCCGGCTAGAAACTTCAAATTGTTACAGTATTTTCTCAGTTTTTCTCCACCATGCTCATCTCAAATGAAATTTAAAAATGTTAGCGCGTTAATGTTATCTACTGAATGAAACTGATCGAATAACTAACCAAGATTTTATTTAGAATGTGTATTGAGATTTTCTCTGCATAAAATTTGTAATGTTTTTATACATTCCTTGTAGAATTTGTTTTTTTTTTTTTTTTTTTTTGGTGAAATTTTTCTTGAGTAAATTAATAGGTCTCAAAAATATTCGAAAAATGTTCGATTCTATTTTTTTTTTTTTTTAACAACGCTGATGAATTTTAGCTTATAATCTCACTAGTCATAGTGTATTTTTAGATTAATTTTGTACTAAACTTTTTACAATAATTTTTCAAAGCAGTGTTACAACGAACGTGAACGTAAATGAGTAGTTGTGAACGTCTTCCTAAATTAAAAAAGTAAAATATAAATTTATTACTTCGTTGTATCACTGCCTTAACTCGTTTTATAGTCTGATTAGATGATTAGTTTTTAGATGCTAATAGACAGAATTATTAGACGAAAAATTTATTGGAAAAATTTATGTAAAACATGAGGTAAAAGGGGGTTAAAGGGAAAAGAAAATGGAAAAAATCACGAATGACTAAGTTATTTTTTTTTTTTCGCTCTCCTCTTTGCAATATTATCGTCAATCTGGGATGTATAAATTGAAATTTTACTCCACCGACGTAGATATTGAGTAGAAGAAAAAACAAACAACATTGAAATGGAGAAAAACAAAAATAAAAAAGTTACCCAGTTTTCATTGTAGTGTAGAAGATAACCAGAAGTTTTTCTTACCATTAGACGTAGATCCGTAGTTCAATGAATGAATATTTATAAAACAATGACGAATTTTGATTTATTCGTTTGTTGTCACAATTTTTTTTTCCTTGGTGTCCTTGTATTTGGGTCGAGATATGGTTGGCTGAGTGGAGTTATTATTTTCAAAAGCGATGTAATTTTTTTTTTTTTCTTTCTTTTTCTAGTATTTAGGATTCCTTGTGCTTTGAAGAGAAATTTATTCCTGAATTTCAAATACCTCGTTTCTCTTGTTTTCCCCCCGTATTTTTGTGGTATTAATGACATGTTTTTTTCCTATTTTTCAGATTTTATGTGGCCTCTCGCAACATTACCAGATGGTAAGAATTTTTTATTTTAACAATTATTTTATATTACTTTGAATGTGTTTCCTTTTTACGTTTCACGATTAGTTATAAGGGTTTGCTGTACCATATTATGACACTTTCGTGATTTTATAGTCTACCTCATGGTGAAAGGTGAAGAGAATGGAAAACATGATAAATTTTCTTTCAATTTATTTTTCTGTGATTTTTGGCTACATTGCCATGATTGTCATTGATTATCGTTTTTCCTTTCGTCTAATTTTCGTCTTTCTTTTCTCTTTTTACTGCAGAAAAATTTTGTATCGTTCGAAAATAAGGGATTAATTTTACCTATGAACTTGAGATAATTATGATGCTGAAAAATATTTGTAGAGATTATGACAAATTGTCTCCTCAGCGTGTTCAATAAATGACACTATAAATTTATTTTCCAAATACACTAAGTAATAAGAAATAAAGGATTAAACTATAGAGGTGAAGGGGGCTAAAACTTTTGTGGCTCTCTCATAACAATGATACAATCATATCATCAATTTATATTCTAATTTTGTCATTAATTCATGGAGTAAGAACGAAAAAAAAAAAACAAATAACCTAAATCGATTATAGCTGAGATACTACATGCGTTTCATACACGCTACTTTTATTGCCTATATGAAACGCCGTGAATACATCGTATTGTTCATTTTCGGTTCGTTCGTGGATATAAGTGCTGAAACGAATAGATACGTACTTCGAGATCGTTTTGCAGTATTACCATATTTTTTTCAAATTTTATTTTTGTTATTAAAAAAATAAAAAATAAAAAACTCGCCTCAAAATATGGCAATTTTGCCAAACGATCTCGAAGTGAGTACATATTTGTTTTAGCATGTTACAATATCAAAAAAATGAATTTCTCATCAATATTATCATTCCCATGATGGGCTCAGGAGAAAATCTGAAATGCAAGGTAATCGTGATGCGAATCGTTTGGTCAATCATACAGAATTGATTGACACAGAAAATCGATCAGTTCTATCGGATCAATCATTCATTTTTAGAGGTCGGTTCGGACATTGATGTTTTTATCTTGTTTCAATGTTCGACTGTAATTTTATCTTTTTTTGTTGAACTATGCTGAAAAATATAATAATAGTCAATGTAACAAAAACTAACAAAACAGAAATTACCAACTTAATTTTGCTTCCACCAGGTCTGTTGATAATTTTGTCACTATTAACGGTGAGAATATAATTTTTTGAAGACAAAAATTAGTTCTCGAGTTGATATAAATATAAACATAACTTGATGGATGATTGTTTTGAAATGAAGAAGTATAAACAGTCTCTAATCGAACAAAATACTTTACACCCATGTAACGACATTTTTTCGGTTACTTTTTCCGCTGAAAACTTTTTTACAAACATCGTTTCTGTAGATTGACTGCAATAATTGAATTTATTTTTTATTTTATTCTTGTCATATTTTATGGGTAGATATCTGTATATTATATATTATCACCGACATTGGGCTGTAGATAATGAAATATTTTTTTCAAAACATGACTCACAAAAATATGCAAAATTGTTTTCCAATCTAAAATGAAGAAAAAAGTATTTATAGTCATGATAAACGTGAATTGCAACGTATTATTTTTACTCAATGAAAATGCATACGAATATATTTTATTTAAATTTTCTTGCATTTAATATATTCGCCCTGCAATAATATTTCATTGACATACGACCTATCCCATTGACTATTTCCTGAATTCATAGAAATCAAAAAACTGATATTTCATTCTCTCTAACTTTCTGCTGACTCGGGCCTGCCAAATCAACCCATTCAATCCCTTATGTTTTCAAAGTAAAGTACAGTCCAATCTATATTTTGCATACCTTATCATCCTTAGAATGACTTTGATTGCAATCCTGTGGCTTTCTTCAGCCGCAATAGACTAACACAAGATGTTCTTAAATTTATTTTTTACAAGTCTCAGATTCTTGTGATAACTTACAAAGGCATGAAAACGAACAGAAATCTACATTTTGAGACCACTGTGGCAGACAATTTGTACTTAACCCTTCGATAAAAAATCATTAATGCTGTTTCTAACCAGAAACACATACCACAACGGCTTGGTAATGGTACCTTCAGTATCTTTTGAAAGCACATCAACAAACTGAGTGCTCTTTATCGCTTCCAAACGCATTTCCTCCACCATTTATGACCATTTACCGAGTCATAACAAGCCCTACCATAAACTTTGTCTCGCCAGCAAACCCTTTCGAATACAATCGCTACCACACCAATTAAGACCACATTCTAAAAAGCGTTAGGTACGTACCCTTAAACCCTTCTCCACCTCTGAACAAAAAATACACAAAAAAATAAAAAAATAAAAAACAATGCACATTATATGAAATTATCTCGCTAAACTTTTTCCCTTTTATTTTCATGTGCAAGACAATTTTCGTATCGATTTTCTCATCTTACCCAAAAACAGTTTTGAAATAACGACTGCAAAAATACGCGAACATTAGGAAAAAAAAGAAGAGAGAGAAAAAAAAGTCGCGAATAAATTAAGTTGCAATCTTGAAAAAGAATGAAGAAAAGAAAGGCAAGGAAGAGAAAAAGTCAGACAATGAGTATAAGAAAGAGAGAAAAACAATGTTTAAAATAAAAAAAATAGCAAAGAAGAAGAAACTCTCGAAAAAGTTGAACAGTTTGAATATAACAAACGAAGAGGAAAAAAAAGAAAATAAAAAAACAAAGTAGAAAAGAGTAACCAGCCTTCTTCACCCCATCTATTCTTTTGCAAACGTTAGTGTACGAGGCATTTCCGATTTGAAGCTTTAATTTACGTTTGTTTTATAGCTACGAAAACTTTAGCCGTAGAATGAAAAGAAAAAACTACGGTAAGTTTAATAAAATGGACGACTTGATTTTCCGTTTGAGACATTTAGTTCGCGTGTTAGCACTTAAAATATATACTTTATTTTATTAAAAGAATAATAATAATAAAAATGAACGAATGAATGGAAGTGAGAGAGTTACAAAAAAAAAACAAAAAACGAATGAGTGAGGGGGAGGGTGGTAAGGAAAACTTTCATACCATATTATACAATGTTCAAAACTTTGAATGTTGTATTTACAGGAAATTTTCTTTTGGTTCTTATAGCAAACGATATTGTGGGTTGATTATTGAATTTTCGATTAAATAATCGTTTTTACTTTTATTGCAGCAATTATTTGACTTCATATTTTGCACCAAAGATTAACGATATCAGTAATAAAAAAAAATAAATACATATATACATAATTATACGAATCGAATTGATATCCTCCTCCTTTTTTTGAAGTTGGTTAAAAATAAAAATTTTCAAGCTGACAAAAGAATACTTATTAATTTGATTTGGTGATGCCTTTTGGCATTTACTCGCCACTTGATAGATGCATTCTCCATACGAACATGTCTCAGTTGGCCTACAGCCTACCAAAAACCGGTCGATTCAACTATTTATCTAAATTTTTTCCAAACATAATCAATGATAAAAATATTAAGTAAATTAATATCAATCCTTGTTCAATTTACTCGCGTTTGTTAAAAAGTAAAATGTAACTGTATTTACGGCGAATCGGGTATGCAACATGCATCTTATGCAGACATAATTAACTTGTAGTAATTGTAGCGAACATAGTTTGACGCTAAAAATGTACATATTTTACACTACAATTAGGTATTTTTAATAAATTAATCAATGCGATGAAAATTAATTTATGATTACGTATGCGGATTGAACCATTACGAAATAGATGATTTGTGAGAATGAAGTTCTCTAAAATTCAGAATCAACATAAGTCCTTAACTTAAAAATAAAAAATTAAAAAAAAAGTCACTTAAATTTCTTGAAATTTCTTCAATTTTTTTTTGATACACTGAACTTGTGAAGTGAAAATTTAGGATATTTTATTTCTGTGTTCCGTCCCGTTTTTTCAGACGATTCAGTTCGTCTACAAAAATGTGTCGAACAAATTATAGACAACTATTATTCCTAATTCTCGGAATAATAGCTGTCTATACTTTACCTAGCTTCTCACGAACGGACACCACCAGATATGCTGACAATCAAGTGTCATCATATTTGGCGGATGTTCCGTATCACGCCACCTCTTTGGTTGGCCATCTTTTGATTGAAACAAAGAAAACGAAAGTTATGTTATGTCTTCATTTTGAAGACATGGTCATTCCTAAACCTGAAGTCGAGTAGAGACGTTAGGGTCCATACTAGTTGCTATGGACATTAGGTATCACTATATTAACAAATAGAAATAAGTATAATTTAAAGTGTTTATAATAACTAAAGTGAAATTTCAATAAAAGATAAATGTTCGTAACTTATCTTAATTGTTGAGGTAATGTAAAAGTATTGAATTACTCTCGCAACATTCTGTAGGACAGTTCAATAAAAGTTTCATGTCTGAAAAATTTCTGGTATCAAGTATGAGTACAATGCAACAGGATCATTTCAAAAAAATCTTATTTTTTTCTCTTGTTTTCCAATATTATACGAGGTAGTTTAGCAGGTATTTATGAAATTTGGGGTGTATTTTATATTTTTTGGAATAAGGGCGTACCTACCGACTAATGCGATTTTTTAGGAAAATAACATCAATTTAATGAAGAAAGTTTTAGGACAATATTATGAACATTTCATTGCATCTATATTTTTAATTATTAATATCTTCATAATAATGACGTGAAACTGAGAACAAGACAAATAAAACATTAAAAAGTTAAACTTACTGCAAAAATATAATATCAATAAAATCAATGAATACTGAATTTCATAGATATTTTGTTTTAAGTGTACCTAATGAGCTGAACAGAATTTTTATTAGACAATTTTCTGGAGAAAATAGAAGAATTTGATTGGATCATTTTTGTTAGGTTTTAGTTTGGCAAAATATTTGTGAATTCAGTAAATAGTAAATTATGTGGGTGTAGTATTCGAAAGGAAATAACGAAAATCTTCTCATTTATGCTAGAAAATAGTCTAATATAAACATAGAGGTTAAAAATATTTATGGGTAGGTATACTTTTAAAAAGTGATTTTTATAAATGAAGTTAAGAATTATTATGTGGTAACCTGTTTAAAACAGGTCCGTGTCCTTCTTACCCCATTAGAAATAAATTGGAATTTGGCTAATGCATTCGTTTGTGCTTCGTTTGTGTATGTTTTTTCTAAAATTTTCGTCGTGTGTGCCAACCCTCAACTCCCAAAAGGAATGAAAGTTTTATAGATGATGGATTTTCAGAATTATCCAATCCTTATGAAATTGATGTCAATCGTTAGTACATCGTTTTTGCTTCAAGAATAAACGACCCCCATAACATCACCATTCCAACC
The DNA here is from genome assembly GCA_011428145.1 of Ericerus pela. NCBI lineage: Eukaryota > Metazoa > Arthropoda > Insecta > Hemiptera > Coccidae > Ericerus > Ericerus pela. The sequence continues at coordinate 907,375 of WOFM01000008.1, forward strand.
TTTCTTTTCTGATATAAAAAAATTGTATAATAGGTGGGGTCAGGATTCAAAATGGCCCGATTTTTTGAAAATCGTATCGATTTTTCGTGCTTTATTTGTTCTTTGCAAAAAAAACATTATGCACATATTCCCTGACATTCAGGGGGTTTAATTTGAGGGAAAAAGAAAAGTAAGTTAGTGAGGTGCCAGAGACATATTTTATGTACCTACTTAGTATATCCCCAACCGACAAATTTCACTAGCTAATTGGTACCATTCACTTGTACTTTCTATTTTTGTTGTTCGTGTTCCAACCACTGGAGCCATGGGGAGTTTGAAGTTTTATGTACGAGCGATTTTCAAAATGGTTCGAAATTTGTGCCAATCTTTGGTGCTTTAATAATGTACCACTCCAACATTGCTACTTTCCCCTGTCCCCTCTACAAGCGTTCATTTATGGAAGGACGAAATTCATAATTGTCCGATTTAGCTGATAATGGTGAGTATCAATCGTTTGTGCTTCATTTGTGTTTCAAGATTATGTCAACATCATCACTCATCAATGCCATCCCAAAAACTGTACATTAAGGGGTAAATGAGGACACAAACCAGCACAAATCAGGTGCCATTAATTGACGCCAATTGTGAACGAATATCAAATCATTTTTGAAAATAGTCGCGAAAGAGTTTATTGTTCCTACTACAATATTATATTTTTACGAACTTTAATTCAATAGGAAAATTTCTCAATTCATTTTTTCAGTTTTGTACCATATAATTGTTCCTCACGACTTTTGAATTGCGATATAAAGCGTGTGGAAAAATTTGTGTTCGCCAAAAATCTGCCCAAGTTTCATTATACTACTTAGCTGAGAAATGGAAACCATATTTTAAAACCATTATTTGTTATTTCCAGATACTTGTTTTCTTAACGTAATTTCACATTAATTCTACTGAATAATTGTTTTATTCAAAATGTGTACACCTAAGTTTTACGCAACAAATTGGCGTTTAAACCAATGTTTTTCCTTTTTTTTTTTTGCAGGTTTTCCAGCTGCCGCCGCCTATGCAGCGTATGCAACGAATCGTGGAGCATACTCTGGCTACCCTAGCTTTGGACTGCCATATCATCCAGCAGGTAATAATATACCTTTGCTTCCTAATCCATTTACGCATCGAAATAATCCCAGTCATTTTATGATGACACGTGCATGCCATGCAGTTGTGAACACCAAACAAATTATTTGATGGGCTTTTTTTTTTTTCTTTTCTACTTACCTGCATTTTTTTTCCTGTTGATAAACTAAATTTATTAGCGATCGAATAAAGAATGATTTTCGAAAAAGCTCAAAACAAAAAAAAAAAAAAGTTACAGAAAATGTAAGTCAAATATTGTTAAATATCATTAAATTTTAATTTTGTTCCTCTTTCTTCGATGATTTTTGCGTTATTTTTATTACGTTTATCGTTTTTTATCTCACAATCGTCATACTTATATTATATATTATTCCAGGGGTTCGATATCAAAAACGTGACACGAATTTCATGTCTTTTAAGATCAGTTAGTTTGCTTACTATGATATTATTTGCTATAGGTATAATTTTGAAGTTCAATAATTACCTCTCAATTCCATTCAACGGAATTCATTCCAGCGAGATTGGTGTCGTTTTTATGTTTTTGTAAAATGAGTGCTTTTTTTTTTTTTTTTTTTTCCTAATATGTCTGTGAGTGGCTTATTTTGTTTTTCGCATTGTTGTCCGAGGTTTTGAATTTTTATTATATGAAAACGTTGATACTGGTCAGAGTGGTGTCAACTATGGACCATTCAATTACGTAATGAGTTGGAAAAAGCCAAAAAGACACCACAATGCAAAATTTCCTTGCTTTTTCATCATATTCATGAATATATCTGTGAAATCAAAACTATGATGCCAATAATACTGGGTAATACATCACTGTCCAATTGAAACGCAATATATTTGAAGACACCTCCAGTTTCTGTGATTTGGTCTGTCCTATTATTTATCTGTTGAATATATCATCAGAGTCAAATTTCAAATCGTTAGAAAAATAAATACGAACTTCATGGTTGCTCGAAAAAATTTAATAAATAGAAATTTTCTTATATCTGGGTATAGACATTACACATAAGCACCTACATTGCGTTATTAGCTATGTTTGATGATGTGAAAACCACTGCCGAACTCTTCACAACATGTTTTTAAAGAAGTTCTGAAGTAGTTCTCTGAAGCAGCTATAATTTACTTATTTGGGTCGTAGTCGTAGGTACTCGAAAAGAACTTTTGGTCTCGAAAAGTACAGAACTTTCGACATTAATAGAATTAAAACCTTAGGTTTGAACTGGAAACTCACTTTTTGAGGAGACATGAAGAGAACATAAAACTTATTTAAGTTTATAACCTTTTTTGTTCATCGTATATTTATGTACTTGGCTATTCTTCACTGAAATCGCGGTGTTAGGTACCTACTTAGTGAAATAGAAATTTTTTTCATAAAATAGAAATTGTTTTGAAAGAAAATATCAGGGTTCCGAAGACAAATCCGTCAAATAGGGAACCACCTTAAATAGCAGTTCCTTAAACAGAGGTTCCACGGTATCTAAATTAATGTGTCGTACACTAATAAAAATAACGATCGTTATGAATATAGATTTTCCTATTGGTAACGTATATAAACACAAAGTTTGGCTCGAGGATAATTGAGGTTACTTGATAGCCGTTTCTAGGTGGCCCCCTCTGACTACAGCCCTGATGATATTGCTTCTGAAAATCATGTGAAATGAAAAGTTTTATTAAACAATTGATTTTCAAGTATTTTTCTTCCACGTTTGTAATTTATAATTGTAATTACTCTCATAGCTCTCCCAATTTTATTTCTCAAGAGACTGTAGTAATGGATTTATGTTCATGCAAAATTCCTAAGGTTTTAACCCCCTCTCGCTGAGTTTTTTCTAATTCTAAATGAAATTTTTATACTTAACTGAAAACATGGGAAATTCTTACTGTGGTTTTTGGTGTAGGTAGCAATTCCCTACGGCTGGTTCTACAAATTGTTAACCGTTATAAAGTTTGCGTGTTGGGTGATCAATTGTTTCTTAGCAGCAGTAACCAGCTGGTTTAATGCCTGTCAACACACATAGCGTACTGGGACTACTAAATGAGACAGGTTGGCGCCTGTATACAGACTGCAACATCAGCGAGTGCGTAAATAAACATGTACTCGCCTTTCCCTAATTCGTTTGTATATCGGTGTAGCCGCTCATAGTCTGTATGAGTGCACACAGACATATTTTATTTAAAGTGCAATGCACTAATTATTTTGGCCACGGACTAAAGACAAGCCTTGAAAGAAAAGGAAATGAGGATAACGTGACCACACCTACCTTTCACAATTGTTTCTCATGCTTAAATTACACTTTTGAACAATTATTTTTATTTGTAGGATTTAGGTTGTATAAAATTCACAAAAAACAGTTCAACATTTGAAATTTACAGAATCTGTCGGATAACGCATGTGTTTTTACTCAAAATATGGGCTAAGTCAACATAATGATAAATGTTGATTGTGCTTATACTTTCATAAAATATCTCTCCATAGCATCTAACAAATACTGCATGTCTAAATAAATCAGATAAAGAATATTGTATTTTTCTGAATTCCTTTTCCCATTTAAAGTGCTTAGACTTGAATGAAACGCCAGCACTTAGCTAGTTTACTTCATGATTCGTGTTGTTTCTTCCACCCTACGTACATACCATTGACTGCAATGCATACTTACCACTGTGATCCCAGACTAACAAACCAAGGTTAAATTTTTTCCATCAAACTTGGATCTGAGAAATGGATCCCACCAACGAGTTTTGCTGCTCTTGTGGGAGCCGAGTTTTAAAAAGAACAAAACGGTACATGAACATCTATGTTTTCTTTTGTATGCGGTAAACAACCCTTTTTTCAAGTGTTTTAATTTCTATCGTTTGCGGAAGCCAACTCTTTGTGTGTAGGTTTCTTATGATACCTAATAAAAAATAGAAGAACCAGTGAAGAACAAATGTAGGAGAATATTCGTGGAAAAAGGGAAGATCCACAGTACTAACGCACCATTGTATTTTGAAAACGAATTAGATTTTTGGTGGAAAACTTCTTGATTGGCTTTGTCCGTCTTACATAATTATATTCTGTTAATGGTACCTACATACATACTGGTAGGTATAATTATGTACCTGTAGGTAGATAAATTATAGACTCGAAATTAATTTAATTTCATCATTGACAAAATAATTCAACTTATATTTGCAAATACTGCGTTCTGAATTGGAAGGTAAAGTCAACTGTTTCAAAAAAAAAAAAAAAAAAAAATGGAAGAACTCGTTATCAATAACAAAATGTAATTTTTTTTTTTTCGTTCTCAGCACGCTATTTTCGACTTGTCTTTCCATTCGAATCATATTTCCATCGTTTCCTATAGTACTTTTAACTCGATTTTTACGATCACGGGCTGTACTTTTGGCAGGAGAAATGGACGCACGACAGAGAGAAATAATAAATAAAATATATTAAATAAAGAGTAAAAAAAGGAGAGAAAAAAAGAGCCTATCGTAAGTTCAGTACGCATCCTGTACATATTCTAGTCTGTAGTTCCCCATACAATTTTGACATCAAAAAGGTCGCCTCATGCTGCGAAAATAAATCTGAACATTTTCAGAAAAAAGAAAAAAAAAAAATGGGCGTACCGAGAGAACCGTCGATTTTATTTAATTTCCTTTATCGACGACGTTATGATTTTTATTTTTCATTGTTGGAAAGGGAGGACAAGGAGAGCAAATGGTAGGTAGACGAGAAAAATAAAATGAAAGTAGTAGAGAGAATACTTTCAAATATACAGGGTGTTCAACTTTCTGATTCAAGTTATGTCGTATTTTGGTCAATAGGTATGATTATGTTTTAGGCTAATTTCGTTCGCTTTTTTGTCACAGTTTGTTTCTCAAATATCAAAATTGTCGTAACTGCTGCACCTAGTGAACCAATTTGGCAAGTTATGATTTAAAAAAGTTTGACGTACCTACTGTGATAAACTGCTACGCAGTTTTTCGTGTAAGCTTAACCAGCAGGGAATATTCAAATACATAGCACCGATATTTAATATGTTGGACTTTAGGGAACTTTCACGGATGGTAATGGTTTTAATTTCGATCCGGTGAATTTTTCAATATGTAGAACAAACTAGAATACAGAGGTTTTAGGCATAATTCTAAAACTGTAACACTGGACGCTATCTGAGCATTTTTATTTTTGATCTTAAAATTTATTCAAATTTGGACTTACGTCATCCATTGTATAACAAAATTACTGGGAAGTTAGCTTTTAATTTTTCATAAGGTCTTAAGAAAACCATTTCTCATGCAGATAAAACCAACTGTGCATGGCACTGTGGCACTATGGGCTAATTTCGTCCATTTTGAAAATCATAGCAATTACCTGTTATTATAAAAATTATCATTTGAAATAATATCAGGTATTGCATTTTATAATTATTGCATTTCTGGTTTAAAACTCATTTGTTGTTGATTAAGTACAAATATTGTATTGCCTTTTATCAAAATACTTATTCACGTCTAAGTTCGTATAAGTATTTGGTTATTTTTATTAGGTATTTTGTTACTAATCGAACTTGAAACACTGCCATATATATTATTTCTCCCATCAATAAATAATTTTATGTATTTGACTACCTATACCTACAGAGGAGATAATTACGAATTTTATTATTTTATTTTTTGGCTTCTGAACTCTTAATACCTACCAAATTTTGTGTTCTTTACGTTAACGCTAATAAACTTCAGGCTACTTAATGTACGTAGATAGTATAAGTTGTAAAAGAAAAAAAAAATTGCCTGGTATATGCAACTACTTATCTGGCTATTTCAATGCGAAGCCTAAACATAATTAATATGCTGTATTCTATAGAAATTTTGAAAACTACTTTTTTCACTTTCTATTTTTTTTTTCCTTTTTAAATCAAAAAGAGAAATAGAATTATAGGTAGGTACAGCTTGTCAAAATTGGTATCATTCGGCAATATTAAAAAATTACTCCAAATATTTTGAATTAATTTCCACTTTTTTTTTCTTTTTTTTGTTTTTGATTCACTTTTTTTCTTCTTCTATGTTTTTAATACATCCGTCGATATTTCAACGGTGGAATATTTTTATTAAAAAATTTCGTTCGCGTTTCCACCCTGATTTTTCTTCATTTTTTTTTTTTTTGTCTTTTTTTCCAATTTTAACCGTAGAGATATTATTCGCATCAAAAACACTGTGAACAATAGACAGAATTCATAAATCGCTTTTTCGTGTTGAAAGGAAAAAAAAATTAATTTTATTCTACTTTTTTCTCCTTTCCTTGAATACCATTTGTGTTCACAAGTGTATGGTAGTTTTTTTTTCTTTCTTTCTTTTTCATCAGTCCTATCGTATCCATTGTAATTTTTTTTCATTTAAAAATTCAAAAATTCAAAAAAAAAAAAAACTTAGACAATGCCAGTTGTTGTTATGGTGGTCAGAGACGTATGCTCCACAAGAAAACTCGACGATAATATTGTGATAATATACTTTTATTGGGTTCGTAGTTTTGTTCGTGACAACGGAGGCTTGGTAGGCCTGTATATACTGATAATTTGATATATTTTAAGCTTCCTTTTAAAATTTGTTTCACCATCCTTCCTACTCACTGTCAAATGTGAAAATTATTATTTATTCGTAACGAAATAAAATACATTGTCGATTGTTCGGTACAACATGCAGAAATGATGTTTCGTTTACCAAAATACGTTATATTTTCTGTTATTATTTTTTTCGTTGTGTTTCTGTTTCGTTGTATTTTTTATTCCTTTCTCTTCTGTTCGATTTAAGTATTATAATTTTATTCCAAAAAGGTAACCCGTACTTAATTGGCTTCTCAGCACTAATGAATTAAAAGGAGCCAGTTAGAAGGTCCATTTAATGCAACTAAGGGGGATTCTTTTTTAGTTGATAGAAAATTAATGAGAGCAACCTGAGTAATTTTGAATGGTGTTGAACAAATTATACTGAAAAGTGTATGGTATCGAAGAAGTGCCATTAAAATTATGTGATTGATTTGTTTTGTTTTTTACTTAATTTTCCAAGCTTTTTTAAGGTTCGTTTAAATTTTTAATCACTTCAAATCCAAGTAGGGTTATAAATTTATTAATCTTTGGTTATTTTATTTTATTTTATTTTTTTTCTTAAAAATCCCGCTAAACTGAAAACATAGATCACAAACACGATATTTCCATAGTAGGAGTAACTCCATGAATGAAAAACAGTTTTCTTCATTGACAATATTGTTAGCGCTTCTCAGTGACGTGGTTGTTGGCGAATCAAAAGTGTTAATTTTTATCAACCCAAGTGTTTTACTTATATTTAATCTTAAACTTGAGAATAAACTTTCGAGATTTTATTTAGTTTTTCTTACTCCTTTTGCTTTGGGGTTTGTCGTTACATTCTACAGCCTTTTTGAAAACCTGTTTTTCAAACGGATCGAGAATAATACGTAATTAATGATGTTTATTAATTATTCCTTGTATCAGTCTATCATTTCATTCTTTATAGGTAGTCTAGGTATAAATTTAGTGATCTGCTTGTCACGAGTTTAAATTGTAAATGCATAATTCGCAGCTTCTACTTATGTATGTTCGTAATATGAAACAGCAGTAAAAAATCTAATCACACTGAAATCTGCGGACCTATATTCATACCTACTAATTTGATTCTTAGGCTAGAGTCAGTGCCTGAATGCCTTTTAGGTACCTAGTTAGAAGATGTTTAAGACATCAATCACTCAGCCATACTGTAGTGCAACTTCAAAACGACTTTACATTTTATCATAATATTCATTCTCAAGGTTTGGTTTGAACTTTCTTTCACAATGATATCTTGTCTCAGTTTGGGTTACTCATGTTAATATATTGGATATCTACTTAATCAATCTAGATAACTCAATAGTATAAGTATAAAACATTTTTGCGATCTTAAATTCATTATTTTTGTTCATAATATTATTACCAGTTGTTCCGAAAATTTTATCCCTAGTCCAGTTGAGATGTACCTATTTTGAATTCTGCCTCAGTAGGCCTATAGTTATGTTTTTGTTTTCATTTTTCTCTCACATTTCCGCGGAGACAATGTTTTGACGTATTATCTGGCATTAAAAAGGTCAGATAAATCCTGTAGAAATCTCGTTTCGAATTGAAAATAACTAAGTAGTATGTTTGTAAAATAGTCTTAATTACAGATCAGTGGTCGTAGAGAAAGATTATAACAGAAATAAACGTTTCAAACCCAAAAACCTGCTCTAGTAAATGGGCGAAAAGTACCTAAGTACCTACCTACTGCAGATTTTTCATAAACTCTAGTGACTTTCTTGACTTATTAAACTTTAGCTGGTCCTGAGAGAAAATTGATAAAATTATGGGTAAAAATTTTTGAATTAGTCTACCCGACTTAGATCCAAAGATATTCGATATAGTTTCATTATTAATTTTGTTTTTCTCCAAAACTTCATAAAACATTTGTCAAAAATAAGAACAGGAACGTTAAAGAATTACAAAAATTTATACAATATTCATTTTTAATTTTTACAGCAGCATTAACTAATTCGCCTGCGTTGCCATTCTTTGACAGAATAGAATAATTAATTTATTAATCGCGTTGGTAGCTAATTTTACATTAAATTTGTACTTCGAACTCACTTACTATATGACAGCATTTAAAAGTTTTTAAATGTTCAATAAAATTTGTCTAGTAATATTTTTCTACACATTCGTTCAGATCTTTGTCAACTGAAAAATGCCATACTATATATTGTCATAGTCAAGTTGAAAATATACTCATTTGTCTTGGTTTGTTCGGGTGTAGAACTGCTTTTGCCGATGGAAAAAAATGTAGGAACCCACCTTGAAGACACGTTTCGATTTCTCGTACAATGAGACTTTTTGAAGCAGCAAATTTCAGTTATATGGTCAACAAAGCTATTCAATTGGGGCACCTTAATAAATTTATTTTCTATTCTTCAATTTCGTTTTCGTCCATCTGTCGTTGGTGTACTTAGTACTCTACCTAACCCCGTAGAGTACTCTTTTGATGATAATGAAATCTCGAATTTCTATTTTTTCAATTGGAAAATTTGCGTTTTTTGACTTTTTATTAAACGGTCCGCAGAATAAACTAATATGGCTGAATTTCGTACATTTGTGAAAACTCAGCAATAGGGTTAAATTTACTAAACTTCTATTTGTGAAAAAAAAGTAAGAACCCTATAAAAACCCACGTACTTTTCGGTTCTTGAGAGAATCCTAACTGCAATATTCGTTCAAAAATTTACCTATGAGAAAGACCAACGTCTGCGAATCATTTATGAACGTTGATGTTACAGATGCAAATTTCATTCCTTTCCCTTTTTTATTTCTTCTATCTTTCTTTTATTTTTTCTTTAACCTTTGACCTGGCACAAACATTATTGGTTATTGAAGGTGACATACATTATTAAAATTGTGACAAGGACACCAAACCTAAGCATTTTTAAATTGTGGGAAGAAAAAAACCCACATTTTATTATTTTCTCTCATTAGAGTTTCATTTGCTTATATTTTAATTTCATCCAGCCCCAAACTATTTTTCCATAGTAGGGGCAAGTGTTGTATTGTGTCACAGGAAAATGATTTTATCCATATTCTCCTGTGGTATGCCAAAGGGGGCCAATTCGGCAAACCCCTTACAATCCCGACAATATATTCAACCCTATGAAACACGCACCAAGGAACCAAGGTATTAACCACCTACACTGGATGATGCCCTCAGAATCAGTATCACCTAACCCTCATAGCTTGCCAGGAAATCATTGGACTCGAATTTATACCATTCTGATCGAGTTTAAAAAGAATGCAAACCTTGGCTACGTACCTAGGATTTTACTTACATTATGAAGTCATTAATTTCCCAGCCATATCTAGGTCAAACACCACCAGTGGCCATTGTTACTGAATAAAATTTAAACAGCCATTATCGAAAAATTACACAATGTATTATAGTATTGAGAACACATACTAACACGAACACATAAGAATAAGGTAACATAAAAGTGTTCCTGTCTGTACAAACAGAACCAAATTTAAGAGATGAGAAATGAAATGCAATCAGTATATAAAATGAGTTTAGAAGCTTGCTCATGTAATTAAAGAGAGAAAGGGACAGAAAAAACCTGTTTTTAATAAAGTGGGAAGGTGAATTTATTATCACACACGTACGAAGGAAAATACTAAGGCAGTGGTGTGAAGGGATAGCCGAAAAAACAGAAAAATAAATAGCATAGGTATTACAGGTTACATACCTTGACATATTTCATAACAGAGTCTTTAATTTTGAATTTAGATTTTAATTTACCTGGTAGCCAGATGGGTCACTCCAGAGGTATTATTCAAACAGTTCACTTTTTATACCCCTGGGTAGAGCTTTCGTGCTGATTGCCTAATGTGAACAGAAAATACTTCTTTTGCTGGCTTTACGTATGTGGTACTCAAATATTTAATTTATTACAAGATACCTATGTTTACTATATTACTTAGGTCATGGTTTTTTCGTGGCAAATGAGAGGAGTTACCATACTTTTCAGATAGACATCCCAATATAATTTCTTTATTCTTACAGAAATCCATTTGTTACCACTCAGGTACAATTGTACCTCGTCAGCATACACCTGTTTACTAGTTCCATGTAATTCTATAGCTGTACCTAACTCGAATTACCGAGGAATCTGTTCATTCAGTCAGTTCTAATGCATTATTTATTGGGTCGATATCACACATACCAATAGGTAAAAATACAGAATAAGTAGATATTGATGCAGTAGTTTAGTCCAAAAACGTGATATTTTTATCCGACAAAATTGGCACTAAAATTTTCACTTTATAAATGGATGGGAATACTTTAACCTTCAAAACTAATGTGGGTATCAACTGTGTTACCCTCTACTTCGACATTATTGTCACGGTGACAAAGTTAGAAAATGTGTGAAGTGTAACTTCAAAATTGAGTTTTTTGCACCTACCTTTGTCATTTGATCAAAAAATAATTCCGTAAAAAAATTTTTTATACTCAATTTAATGTAAAATAGGAAAACTGCTATAAAATTATCAATTTTCACATGCAATTCAACAAATGGCTGCAAAATATCGCTTTTTACACCGATTTCTCATAACTTATTGCCACGATGTAACTATGCTGAAAGAAAAAAGGGTAATTTTAATCAGAATTTTACTGATCCGAGATTTCTGCATTGTGTGAAAATTTACAATAAACTTTTTTGTTCAAAACTGATTGCTAAATATTTTCTTGCCGAGCTATTTTTGCGATAAAATCAATAACGACAAAGATATCCGAAGTCAACCGTATAATAAAGAGAAGAGGAATACAGTTGTCAAATTTTCGAAAGTAATAACAGTGTGGAAATTGTAAATTTTAGTATAGAGGTTCATATCCACCCTTTAATGAAGAAGAACATTTGGTAATTACTTACCTACGTGTTGATTTTGTTGAATAAACATTTATTTTTGGGTTAAAGTAACTCGATGTTTGAAAAAAAAAAGGAAAGAAATGGTGTAAATCCTAACTTTTTGGTATGGTTATACATAATCAGCCGTCAATTACAATGAGCAATTATTAATCTTATCACTGGTAGCATTCAAAATACGAACTAACTGGCTAGCTTCTACTGTGAAATTTAGATCTTCGGAGGGAGGAGCTTTGTGGCAGTCACCGATACGAGTTTAACAATGTCCCAAAACTATGGAAATTGGTCTATCCAACTAGATATGCGTCTTTCTTTAATGCTTATAAATTAGATCATTTTGAGAAATTTGGCGATATATACCCCAAATTCGGTGAAGGAGCATGAATCCCAACGACAGATTCGGTGGTCTATTACCAGGGGCCACTAATTAGTGCTGTGCGCGGTGGAACACATTTTTATGAGCCAACGAGAAACATGAACTTGTTCTCTGTGTAGCCAAAAAACGCACATATGCAAATCGTATGTACAAGATTACAATATTCGTGTATCATATTTAGCCTATGCGAAACAATTAGTAAGAACTGGTCTCCTCATTGCTCGTAGATATTTCACGTTCGTTGCAGAGTATATACCGACGGCCAGTAGGCCAGCGCCAAATAGCGAGCCCGCATTTCAGAACCAAATATTGTCAAAAATGGTCTATTCTCTGAATAATTCGTGATTCAAAAATACAGTTTTCAGAACCAAGAAATCTGTTGAAGCTCAAATGATTTAAAAAAAAAGAATCGTTTTACCATATTCTTGTAAGTATTTGAAAACTGATATGGTATATCACCCTGGGTATCAAAGTAACCCTACAAAATGAACGTAACCCAGGCAAAACAAAACACACAACATACCTATTCTGTTTTACACATCTGAAACAAACACTCGAGTGTGAATTGGTTCTCAGCGATCAACATATCAATCTGCATGGCAGACAAAGAATTGCCAAACCACTTTACCTCAGATAGTGCCCTCAGATGTCTGTTCTTCGCTCATTTTAAGCCATGCTTTACATTAATAACGACCAAACTCGGCTGTTAATATGGAAACGAGTCGCACGTATATATTCCAGTAAACATCACCAAGTCCACTTGCCAATATTAGCCCCATTTCCAGAATAAATCAACACATTTTCATCAAACACACGTCATAATAATTATATATTGACAAAATAATTATTTTAAAACATATCGTTTTGAAAAAAAAAACACAGTTGCAAAATAATGAAAAAGTTGCACAATAACTGTACAACCTTCATATCTAAGAAAAAAAACAAAAAAAAAAAAAACAAAAAACAGAACTAGGTATAAACTATAACTAAGGCAAATCTTACTAAGAGTAGGCGTCGAGCTGCGTAGAAACAGGAGAAATGTGGGGAAAATGCAGGCAAAACTAGAAAAAACAGGTTAATTGTGAGTTGAGGAGGTGTGTCTTGGCACACTCAGGTACGGATGCACCGCGGCATGGAGAAAATTGGAAAGAGTAAGAATTGTGGAAAACAAATGTGCAAAAAACATAATTCGGCGTTTTTACTGTGTAAAATGAACATAATCCAATTTGGCCAAATACGTAGTAAAGAATGTTTGTAGGTGGGGTTCTCTTCTTATTGACTGAATGCTCGTTAGCGGTATGTGCGTGAGATTAATGAATAAAAATTAATGTCGCTACCTGAGATTCCAGTTTGGTGGGAGTGAAAATTACTTCGCTAGGAAGCTACAAAATATTGTTTATAAATTTTATACACCCATTTGTTTGAATGCTGAGACCATAGATCTATGAAAATTGGCCCAGTGTCACAGAGTTTAACCTGTAATGATTCAATGTTTTGATTAATAACTCCATAAATTTCTTTTTAAATACGTAAATAGCTTCTATAAGTCAACCCTTAATTGTTAATCCCAGTAATCCAAAAATGGGAGTGTTTTTTTTTTCTTTTCATAGAGATTCGAGTTATCGAGTTTCAGCCTAACTGAAGAACCATCGTTCTGTTGAAAGCAGGTTATTGAAGACTAACAAAATTTCTAGTCAATTTCTTGCAGAAATACGCGAAATATTACAAATTTATAATATCTCCAAATTGGTTGTTTGAAGAGAAAAAAGCTTTTTTCTGACCAATCTCGTTGTTAGGCATCCAACCAACGAGCAGACGTTGTCTTTTGCATTTTCTGCCAGACCAAAACCAGACTCAACTATACCAGACCAAAGGTAAAGGTAGAACTTGAGAAAAAATAATAATACTCTGTAAAATATTTCCAATATTCGATAGGTTTATTATATTTACGCACTGCCAGATCGCAGAGTTGCAGGCTTTTAAGTTCTGTACAGTGTATAATTATTTACAGCTGATACGTTTAAATATGAATTAGTTGTTCGTTCGGTACAATGACAGCTGAGGGATCGAGTTGAAAAAAGACATTCGATTCTGAAAATCGGATTTTTGACCTGTCAAAAATTCTATTGTTAACGATATTTTTTGATTCTGAAATACGAGACACTCGCTCCAAATATGTGGCAGTACACACTTAATTTATTGTAAAAGGTTGGCTGCCTATTTCGTTTCGTACGTGTTAATGGACACGCACGCATTTGGGTGCATAAACTTTCACGCCAAAAACCGTCTGTGAAGATCTACCATTATCCTCAAACAAACAACGTAAATTTCACCAATTCTTCCCATTAGTTGAATTTACATCACAAAAATAAGGTTAAAAAAACTTTAGCCCAGCCGAACTTCGCTGGTAAATCCAGTCTGCCAATTCATCCACAATTCGAAATTTGAATTTCATCGCTGCAATAAAAAATGAGTCGCGAATTGCTCAAAATTATGAGAAAAGTTGTGGTTTACTACGAATCGTGGACGATCTCACTTCTCCAGCAGTTTTGTAATCTCAAACTTTCTCAGAAAGCACTGAACCAACGGACACCAAACTCTTACTAGGCTTCATCCTACATGTGAAGAACTTTTTCTGAACATTTCAGTCCCGTTTCTTTCGTAGTCTTCTTAAAAACGTGATCAAACATTTTCTTCAACAATTTTTTCTTTTCCACTTCTTTCGGCAACCATTAAACTGATAAATACGAATCTTTTATTAATCTGTAGATTATATGAGGACTATCCATCGTATTCTCAAGCGTCACTTTTCGCGAAAACACACTTCACAAACCCATGGCCCATTAACGTCCTGCGAATAAACTGAAGGAAAAATGCCCCTTCACAAAAAGTGAGGTTTGAAAATACACTGGTAACTCTCGTAAGAATTTCAGCCCAATTTCTTCTGTAGTTTCTCAGAATCGTGAAAAAATCTTTTTTCCCGAAATTTTTTAGTCTCCATTTTTCTCGGAAACTACCTACTAAACATATAGGCACCAATCTCCTATCAGATCTGATCCTATATGAGGACTATCTTCCATGAATATTTCAGCCTTATCCTTTTCGCAGTTTTCTTAAAACCGTGAATCCATCATTTTCTACAGCACATTTTTCTATTCCAGTTTTCTTGAAAACTATCAAACTAATAGGCGCCAAAATTCCTCAAAACTTACACCTAGATATATAAGGATAATATATCTTGCAAATTTTAACCTGATTCCTTTTATCATTTTCATAAAATTCTGGAAAAACTACTTTTCCAGAAAATTTTTGTTCATCCTGTTTTTTCTTAGACTACATGGAATCAATAGGCACTAAACTTCCATCAGACCTGTTCCTATAAGGATTACCTTTCATGAAAATTGTCGGCCTATCCCTTCAGTACTTTTCTCAAAACCATGAACGCAAAAAATGGGTGTTTTATAATTATACAGGGTTGGTCAGGTTTTAACGCAACATAGAAAAATTCCATTAGCTGCATGCAAATACGACTCGGCGTGCATATTTCTATACTTGGTCTGATTATGACGCTGCATCGTAAAGGAAAATGCTGATTGAGGTGGTGTAACAAATTGTGTTGCAGAAAAGTGGAGCAGAAGCATAGAAAAATTCCATTAGTTGCATGCAAATACAATTTGACGCGCATATTTCTATACTTGGTCAGATTTTGACGCAGCATTACAAAGGAAAATGCCGATAGAGGTGTTGTACCAAATTGTGTTGCAGCAAAGTGACTAAGTATAGAGATAAGCCTCGTGGGTCATATTTGCATGCAGCTAGTAGAATTTTTCTATGCTGCGCCAATACCCGACTAACCCTGCATATAATTATTATAATATACCTGGTACCTGTATAATTAGGTACCTATATATAATTATTATACAGGTACACGTAATCATATACCTAAATTGAAGAAAATTAAGTTGGTGAAAATGGGACAATGGTACCAATCGTTTTTGTTTCTCGTGAAACTGATCAGTTCCATCATCCTTATGCTTAACGTCAATTTTACTACACCGTTGGCAAGCAAACTGGATAAAAATGATATGGAATGTAATTTTGCACGATAAAGGTAGACCTACTTATTGCCACCATTACTAGGTACCTATATTGAGATAAATTTTTCTAAACGAATTGGTAGGTACCTAGTCTAGTTATAATACCATTCATGGATAGATGACTTGTAATAAATGAGGGGTGTTTTTTCTGAAATTTTGAAGAATTTTCATTTTAAATATTAATTTTGTCAACCTTCATTATGTAAAATAAAATTTTGGGTTATTTTCCCAACGGATGAAATTTACATTGCTCGAAATTCCGTAATGCAATGCCACGTGTTTCGTTCTTTCAGTGTGTCACAATGCCCATTTAATGCCATAAAATTGTAGATTAATTTTCACAACCACGTCACACTACCTATGCACACGAACATATTATTTTGTTTTCTCGAAATTGAAAGTACTTAGGTATAAATAGGTACAAGGAAAAGGGTCGTTGTAAAAGTGAAAATATTTAAGGCACTTTTTTCTTCCTTTTTGCACTCTTTGACTGCGACGGTATAATATTACCTAGACAATGTACATATGTAAAACTGTAATCGTAAACGTTATAAGCTGGTTAGAACACAAAAGTTATTCTCATTGCTAGCCTATGCGGAGGAAAAAAGCACCAGAAACCAACGAAGTAATTTTCTTTTTCTTTTGTTATACTTTATAAGAATCTACTTTATACGTGCAATATCGTAGCGCGCTTCTTTTCTTATAATATATTAAATTTTAAGCTGTTAGAGAAATCGATATTATGATAAGTGAATTTTATTGTTCTAGCACTTAATTAAATTGTTTAAAAAAAATTACAGAAGCCTCTAAAAAAAAGTAATGAAAACACCAATCTATCTTTTCAAAATAAATTGTTTTCATTTAAAATTCTTGCTTTTATTATTTTTAGTACAGTCATCCGTGGGTCGTTCGTAATTCTGAGACGATATTTTTGTAATCGTATTTTCGCAAGCTGTGAGCGAATGAAATGTATACATTATCACTGAGTAACATTATTTTTATAACATTTTGTATCGCCAGTAAATGAAACAGTCGGTTAATGAACAATATATTAGGCCGTAAAAAAACGTAGGAGAGAAAAATGTTCGCACTGGCATTGGCAGTGTAGGAATAACCACCAGATAGGTTCTACGTTCACCTTAGGCTTCTTGAAAATTAATTCAATCAAAGTGGTCCAACAATTTTAATAGTCATGGTTTTAGTGGAATTTTTTCGTTGCCGGACATATGCTGTAATTATAACATAAGGTAAGTAAGCTTACAGGTGCAACAGGGGAGTAGTAAATTTTACACGATCGTATTCACCATTAATAACCTCAACCCAAGTTGCAAAACCAACTTTATTTATCAATCCATGAAGTAGAATGAAAATCGGTTCCTCACCACAGTTGTTACTTCATGACGAAGGCGGAAGGCGGTTAGATTGTGATCCAGAAGTCAATAGTTTCCAATAGTTTCCCAACAAGAATTTTTTAAGTTCGCTTGTGGTGGGAGCACTATTTAAACCAAAAAAAACTGGACCTCTTATCGAATCTATACCTTTATAGCTGAAAAAGTATTTACATGAGACCTCTTTTGAGGCCTTCTGGAATTTTATTTCAGTTTTTTTTCACCTTCAAGCAAGTGACCTGTAACATTCATAATTATACCACCATTCGGAGTGATTGTCTTGACAAAAATCTAGTCATCTGATTCAACTAATACACCAGTCATTGAACACTGTTTTTTGATATACTGTGTATTAGTTTGAAAAATGATGGTTATGTGTATCTTTGTTAAGAAAAACTAATTAAACCCATTCTTTTTATATGCTTTCATTTAACTCAGTCTAGTTATTCGGCGAATGTTAAGTTTTACGTTAAGTGAAGACAGAATTCAGACTTTTTATGACAACTGGACAGCCACTCATACGAGAATAAATATGTAGAATGTCAAACAAACTGAGTGAGTGCACTGTGTTTCACACAACATTCTATTCTTACTCTTATAATAAAAGCATATTATCGTAAAATTTTCATTTTTCATTAATTATTTCATTAATAAAATAATCAGCAGGATCGCTTTAACTAAGGTGAAATTTTAAAATTTAAATCATATTATTTACTATTACTGTTAGATGAATATTTTCAGAATAATAATTCATTACTGCAGACTAGACAATGAAAACTTTGTGCAAGAGTCAATCAAATATAAATAAGACAAATTTCATATAACTATGTAGGTTTTGTTGGTTTGGCAATTGAACCTGGGACCTACATATTTACCAACCATAAGCGGTGAACTTAATCACACAATCATCTCATCACCGTATATAACTGGCAAATATATTTTATGTAGGACAAGGTATATTAATTTATATGAAGCTGTTGTCTGTTCGACCAAAAATAACATCATCACATGACCACAAAACAAAGACTACCGTTTTAAGCAACTATAACAATAACTCAACATGGCACCTTTTACGAAAAGTAGGCTCCTAGGCGCAGAAAATGAGGAGAAATTTGGGGGGAAATGAAGGTAGAAGTATTCATAAACAAGTTTATTGATAGTTGAGAAGGTGCGCCTCTACCAGAGTCATACAACCAAAGAGATGTTCAATTCCCTATAAACGTTTTGGTACAAAAATATGTTAAAGATGAAAAAAGAGCTACAGTAAAATACCAATTATCCGATTTAATTGGGATGGAGGGAAATAGGATACTGCAAAAAGACAGTTCATGGAAATTATGGTTTTAACAAGAAAAAAAAGCAAAATACATATTATGTAATATAAAATATTTTACGTTCATATCTGTAAAAAAAGTGAATAATATAACAATTAAAAGACAAAAAAAATTTTTTCAAAAAATAGAACCAACTTCAAAAAAATAATAAAAAATGCACAAAAAACTAAAATATTTCTTTTAAAATTTATCCAGCAAGATCTAAGTCTAGGGACAGGAATTATTGAAGTCAGCATTAATTAAAAATTTTATGGCAAAATTGGAAGGAACTGACGTAGGTATAAAGCCTACGTGGTAAAGGAAAAGAGCGCCGACTTTAATAATTCCAGTCCCTAGACCTGGATTTTTCTGGAGAAATTAATAAAAAATTATTTTTCATTTTTTAGTGCATTTTTTATTGTTTTTTCTAAGTAGGTTCTGTTTTTTGAAAAAAATTTTTTTCAAATAACTTTTTGTTTGTAGTGTTAGGAGCAGTAGGTATTACTTTAAGATGAAGAGTTTCTTTTATTTAAAGATAAAACCAAAACCGCCACATCGATTCTAAAGAAAATTGAATGGGACTACTGTGAGATTAACCTCTATCATTTAAAAAAAAAGGTTCATCAAAATTGGTGCCCAGTTTGAGAAATTATGCTGAAAAAACGTAAAAAAAAAACAAAAACCTATGCAATACGGATCCGAATTGATAACCACCTTTATTTTTTTTCTCGAATTCAGTTAAAAATTAAGTAAGTTTACAAGTTCAACTAACATGTAAAAAAATCAAAATTAAATTTTAGTAACTAATAATATACTTTTTTTCAAATAATTTGTTAATAAAGATATTTTTTGTTTATGTACAACATGTAATTGTTATTTAAAAAATAAACAAAAATCGGATAGTTGGAAAAAATCGGATAGATTTTTTTACTCGGATAATCGAGACATCGAATAGTCGGAATTCTACTGTATCAGAATTTTACCTTCTGCACATTCAAAGCTGCCCATATTTCATGAACTTTATCATATAATTTTTTGTGGATATTTATTTTGACGTTATAAAAGCTACACGACGCATGTGCAATAACAGATATCCTGATCGGAAACCGTTCATCTTTGACCTGTTTTCGATCAGCTCGTTGGAAATCTCTTTAGCCCCTATGTCTCTGGCCTCTACGTACTGAGCATCCACTCGTCAAGTAGGCGCAGATGGCCTGCCTCAGTGAAGGATGAAAAGGGAAAAAGGTGATAAACCACAGCCCAGTCTATGCAAAAATCATTACTCAAATTAACGAGAACACAACCAAATTCGTCGAAAAAACGCAATAAAATATCTCTATGTTGGCAGAGGGTTTTCTTACTTATCGGCGGAATGCGTCAATCGAATAAAGGTTCGCACAAACCGTTGTTTGAAACTATATGTAGATATAGGCTACCGACATTTCACCGTCGAGTAGTTGTGATTTTTCTTCATTTCCATTCTCTAAAAACCAGCAAAAAACAAAAAGCGCATAGGGAAACTCTCTTACGAACACGTGGAAAACTCGGATGTGTAAACAAAATGAGACCACGTCGCCGCGTGAACGTTAAAACAATTTATGTCGATGCGCATTTTCAATAACAAAACTTTTTCACAGCTGAAAATTATGGTAAGAGAGATAAAAAACAAAAATAGAGCAGAAAATAGGGAACAAAATGGTAGGCTACGCCAGCGTGTGTATAAATATTGTCTCTCCTTACTCCATAGTGGTGAACTTCAATACGACGTTCATATATATGTTGTATTTATCATAAGGTAGGTGTACATATAATACAGAGAAGGTCGCTTTTCCAGCATTACACTATTGTCTTTTAAAACAAAAGACATCTTATATTCCCCTATTACAAATGACACGACCAGAATATCGATTTTCGCGGCCCGATTTTATATACTATTTTATATAAAACTATAGCGTCCTTCGTCGAGTACAGTGTAATATAAAGGCCGATAATCGTAAATTTTATGAACGCTTTTTCTATTACTTGTTTCTTGTGGTAAGCCATGGTGGAGGTAGCAGAAACTGTGTTTTCACATACATATACGTGAACTTATGCAGGAGAGTGAAGGATGTTTTTGATGTGGCTATTTGTTTGTTTGTTTATTTTTTATTTTTTCGTTTTATTTGTGTTACGTTATTATTGGGCCTATTGCTTAGGGGAAAGTCGTAAAAGTGGAATGTTAATTTGGCATTTTTTAATCTCCAGTAGACGGTGGGAAGTCACGAATTCCCAATTATGTGGAGCGTTATTGAAAATTGGCTACAATCATTACATCAGAAGAAAGTTAGCTCCCTTTCCCCAGATGGCCAAATGCTAAAATTGGTGAACGTTCCGAATATGGGATATATAACTTTGAAATTGTACATAAATTTGAAAAATCACTCCAAATTAAAATTTATGAAGGAATCAGGATCACTTGTTCTTGATTTTATTGTTGATAACATTAAAAGTCTATTGTTAACAAACGTCACTTATAACATTCTGATTCTATTATTTGTTGTTTTAAACATAAATAATTTGTAGGCTGTCTACCCTGTATTAGGTTCATTCTCTCAATTTTGATGAGATGAAAATAAAAAATTCATAAAATTAAATGAATCAACTATGCATACAGGATTGACAATATTTGGAAATAAAAGCGAAGTGTTCAAATTTTCTGTTCATATTGATAATATTTCAAAATGTTAGTTAATATTTTATCCAAAAGTTATGAACAATTGAAAAAAATTCAAGAGAGCAGTGAGAAAAGTCAAAAATGAATAAAACTCATTTTAGGCGTGTTCTTTCGACTTTTTTTTTGGATTGGTACAATAGTAATCTTACTAACTATAACCTCAATTCTTTTCTAACAGACTGCATTAATAGTTAAGGAGAAATAATGGTAGACCATTCATACCACAAATCGGTACATGTACCCTGTTTACAATGCACAATAAATTGAAGAGCAAAAAAAAATTCTTTAAAGCCCCGTGTTACAAAGCTGGCTGGCCTAAAACTGACTCATTATCTAGAGTTCAGTGGAAAAATACAGTAAAAAATTTTTTCGCCTAACTTGGTAAAAATTCCACTGATTCATTTTTCCGCTAATTTTCCTGTCTTGACTCCGAGTTAAGATATATTTTTAACTAAAGAATTTACAAATTTGAATAAAATTATTTTTACTAATATTTCACCAATATAAAAAAAAGAGACTCATTGCAGCTGTGTTTATACGAACTTTCATCGATGAAAAAATTTATTTAATATTTGAATGAAAATAATTTTGATATCATTAAAGAAATTATGTAGATAATTATGTTGAGTCATGCACTTTAATGCTGCAATAATGCAGGATTAGTTACAATTTACCAAAATTCACCTTTGTACAATGCATGAACTCTTTTTGCTTCAAGTTCAGCTAACCTTAACTCAGCAACCTTAACTCAGCCACCTTAACCTAAAGTTTTGCCATCGGGTCATAAATTTTGCCTTTCAAAAACAAAATTTTAAATTCAATAGTACACTACGGAGACATACAATAATGAAAAAGAATAAGTATGTACCCAGTTTTCTTCTTTCTTAGTCATAGGTGGGTACAAGGGGGATGAAGGGGTAATCGCCCTTGTTTCTGAAAAAAAGAGGGAAAAAAGAGGAACGTTACTGAAAACTTTTTTTCCTTTTGGGGCCACCACATAACCCTAAAATTCGTATAATTCACCGTCCCTCTTCAGAGAGGTTGAATCTACTTATGTCCACGTCTCGAATAAGTAACTGATAAATGAAGATAATCAAAGATGAATTCAATTTTGACTTCCATACTCCGAAATTTTTCAATGATATTTGTCCCTTACGTTTAGTATGTGCCCATTTTATGTAGATGTCTTTTGAAATAAATAATTTATGTCTTACTTCTGAGGGTCCAACCAAAATTGTTCAGATCCAATATTGTCATTATGTTGGGGTTATGGCCTCATAATTATGAACGTAGAAATTTTAAGGACAAAGTGAGTTGTTTGAGGAGCGTCTTTGTGAAGGATAGTGATATGGGGTGTCCGAAGGAGTGATAATTTTATATTTTAGGAATTTAAAATTTTAATGACAGGGTGACAAGTTCTAATAACCCTATGATGGCGGGGAG
The DNA here is from genome assembly GCA_011428145.1 of Ericerus pela. Lineage (NCBI taxonomy): Eukaryota > Metazoa > Arthropoda > Insecta > Hemiptera > Coccidae > Ericerus > Ericerus pela. Next base: position 930,289 of record WOFM01000008.1, read on the forward strand.
GGGGATTGAAGAGGAGCTTGAAAGGTCACTTAGAAACTCTCAGTAATCGAGGTGCCCAGAAAGGGTGATGGCGTCATAATTGTGGAACTGAGAAATTCTGGGCCGAGTGAAGGGTTTGAGAGACATATTATTCACGAACCAGTGTTTTTCATTCAAAGCAAAACATGTATTATACAGGGTGCTCGAAAGTTAAACAGCGTAACTTCAAATTATTTTTAAAAACCTGATGAAAATTCAAATCTCAGTCTTTCTGATGGATAATCTGTTTTTTTCTTGCAGGATATCCCAGTTACGGATACTACCCGAATCCGGGAGCCGCAGCCGGAGCACCAGCACCCCCACCACCAGTCACCACAACGCCGAGCAACGTCGACCGAGGCACCACCACCTATTACGATTTCCAGCAAAATGCACCAGCACCCACCATCAGAAACGATTCGCCACTGCATCGCGGTGACTCAGCCCAGGTAAACAGTGCGGTTAGCTATCGATCCCAGCGGAAAGCGCCACCACCTCAACCCATTTTAATGCGTTCAGACATGTACTCGGGAGATGACCGTGTAAAAACATACGTCACAGGTAAGGCCAGCCAAACCGACAAATTACTTTCGCGTCATTAGTCAGTCAACCTCGAAACATTAAAACACAAAAAGACTGAAGAAAGCGAAGTGAACAAAAAAAATTATAAAGAAAGTAAAATACACATTTGTCGAAAAACACAAATGACTGAGTAGATGGTGGAATCAAAAGGTTGTTATGAGAAAGAAAAAAATATTTGATGACCAAGCTCAATTTTTCTTGAAATGTCTCTACTTCAACCCTCTTTATGAGAAGACTATACGTAGGAGGTAAATACAACCCAATTTATGGTCAGTAAATAATTTTTTTGAATACATGATCTGAAAGGCAATGTTTACACCAATATTTTGCAAGCCAAAAGTGGTGCTTTTCATTGATCGAAGTATAACCTTGATGTAAAGAATAAACCTCCCTTCATGTAAAAATTTTTACATGGAGTTTGCACGGTAATAAGGTTAATTTTATTTCTCACATAACTTTAATCTATGTAAGACTGCAATCGAAATGACGAAGTAATTGTATTCCTTTTTTATTTTTGTACATTAAAAAAAAAAATCACCTAATCTCTCACCCTATCAAAATTATCAATGGAAATAATATTTTTTTTTAAATTCCCCAAATGGGATTAGAATTTGCAACTTCCCACATGACAGACTTACTCTCTGCCTATGTTGTCACAGATACTGATGGTAGATAAGGTGTGTTCACCATATTCTATCATTTTGAAAGTACTTCACCCAGCATTCAGAATATTTGTGAGGCATTTAATTAACGTTTTGTTGCTTTCTAATCATTAATTATAAAAACTATCTTCCTCAACAAGGTTCTAAAGTGAGTTTATATGACTCGAGAATGGCACACTCGCTACGATTGTTTCGCAAACTTTCCGATACATGTAAACACTCACTTTTGAACCTTGGTGTGTAATGTACTATTTCCTATTCTCTAAAATGGTAACACTGTATCTGCTTTAAGGACACCAATTCTTGAGAATGAAGGGACAAATGGATGTTCACACCAGGCTATAGTTTTCCAGCTCATAGCTAGCTACTTCACTGATTTCTGTTTTTGTATTAAAACTAAATTAGCGAAGCATTTTCACAGAAAAACTAAATGTATTTGCAACCAAACAAATTAATTTACAAAAGTAACAAATTTGAAAGAGTGGACTGTAAAGAGATAACAACAACGAAGAATGATGATGACTGAAAAAAACAAAATGTGAATTTGTTGGCTTTGTGAAAGGTGTGAGAGTGAAAACGAAAAAACATGTCTGATCCGTTTAGCCAGGTGATAAACATAATATTACGTTAACAGCTGCTATAGTAAACTAGCCTCTTGTGAAGAGATACTAGCTTGATACCTACTATGATATACTCTGTACCAATTAAGGGATGACGTCGAGTAAGGAGAAAACAAAAATCTTATCGGTTCAATACTTTGGTTTAGACAAGTTTAGACTACATTCTGCTGGCAAAATTGTTCGTTGATTTACAATTTGGACATTTGCTGGTGATTGGTAAATTCTAATATTTTAATAAACCATCGACCTCATCCAAAACATTTGCGCCCGAGAAAATGGCCGATCTGTGTAATTATATAGACTTTGCGTGAGAAGAACGTTTCTGTAAGACAGCCTTTAGATGTCCAGAATGCGGCTATTGACACCTTGACTATCAGTTTGATCAATCAGTGAAACACTAAGGGCCAGACTAAGACACCTACTAGTAACGAGAGTTTATTGTAGCCTGAACAGCTAATTGTAAGCTAAAATAATAAATCCACTATCTCCGATGAGTGATTGAGACAAAACACAGCTAGTTTTCCAGCTACTAGCTAGTCACTTGGTGTATTATTCTACTAACAGATTGAGTTACTACCTTTTCCAACGTTTAAGTTTACTTTAACTTGGCAAATCGCCATGTGAGATTCTTGTGAAATTCTTGTGGGACAGTCCACCAAGCTAATGTGCACTTTAAACAGCCTAAAAGGTATAATGACTTAGGTACACTGTCAGTAAAATAGTGGTACCTCGCAAGTAGCTGATTCGTAGCTTAATACTTGATAGACGATGGGCTACTGGAGTTCAAGTTTTTGAATTTCTTCACTTACTAGCTCGTAAATCATATAAACTTTAATGAAAAAAATATAATTTATTTCTCTTCTTTATGATTTTCGACGATTTATTACTTACCTATGGTTTTCACGAGTCGAATAAGCTGGTTGTGTAAATTATTTTGCTGTAACATATAATGCATCGTACATGAAGAACAATATTTTGAAAAACTGATAATAAAATGACATAAATTGTTGACTGTAGGCCACTTTAAAAGCATAATTCGAACAATTTTATCACCAAGCAGTCGAAACCAGTGCTAATAATTCCACCCCAAAGGTTCCCAAAAAATAGCCTGGTGTGAACATCACTCTGTAAACACCACTCTCAGCGAACTTAATCCACCATCGATTTAATATTCGATACATTTTTAAAAATTGACTCGAAATTGCAACAACAAAAACAAGTCGTCGATTTTTAGTGAATTTGGAAAAACGACCGGAAAATGACGTCGAATAGACCTGAAAATCAGAAATCATAATAATTTGTACGTCGATATTCAGACCACAAGAGTCGGAACTTTTTGTGTTTCTTTTCTGCACAATCCTTAGCCTTTTAGACAGTCTTCTCTTCGAAGTCAGGTACGGAGTTTATCACTGGCGCATCTATTTGCCAATTGGGTCTTCTTGGAAATATGAATTAAATTTTCGAACAACCTACAATTTATGTAGGTACGTCTACCTACTTGAATATTTGATCAAAAAATTCTTGGTTAGCGATTTTTTTCTTTCTTGAATTAGACACCAAATACGTTTGTCCAGGGAGTGTACTTTTTCGCCTATTCGATGGTAACATTTTATTTACTAATGGCGCGAAAGGTTGATTAATTACTTTGTATACGCTTATAATATTTAAAAAAAAAAAAAAAAAAAAAAACAAAAAAAAAAAAAAATCTAATGAAAATAAAACTAATTTTGAAAAAGTTACGAAACCCATATCCAACAAACCGGAATAAGCTCATTCGGAGGTGCAAGTTCGGAGAGTTAATCCCCCAATTGATAATTTTACTGTGTATGTAGTAGAAAATCAAGGTTACTTTCGAAATAGTGGTCCAAAATAATAATTGGAATAATTGTGCTCAGGTTAAAAATTATGAAGAGCATAGTGAAGCTTCTCGGTGTCCGCAGTTCCGCAACAAGTGGTTAAACTCCGTTTATTCGAATTTAATTTGACTTTACGTGAACCATAAATAATATCCTTATTTTTCTTCTGTGTGAGTTGACATATCGCTGAATAGAATGAAATATCCTCGCGTATACTGTATTGTTACAGAAACTTTTAAAGAAAATTTAAACTCTACGAAGGTGAACCATATCTTTAGCATTCGTCTAGCCTACGTGTGCTCCTCTTCAGAGGTTTCCTTTCGCGATATTGTAGAGGCATTTTTCGATTAAGTACATACGCATATAACATAGATGGCTCAGCATATGCTTTCGATAATATTGAATTAAGCATTTGAGCAGGAACGATTCGATTCTCGGCGTCAGAATTCTCTTTCTGTGATTCACCGGGCTCGTATTTCACCCAGAAATATCCTCACAAAAAGATTCTTCACCGCATGTAGCTAAGAGTTTCCACGACAGTTTACTGACTGAGTCCTCTTCCCAGCCTTTCCAGCCTTTCCCGCCTTTCCAGCCAACTTTCTATTGATTATTGTTAACCGCGTGATATTCGTTAATTAGCGAACTTCTTTCAAAATTTCAGGCCTGCTTTTGAAAACGGTTCACTCATTCGTCGCTTTCCACTTTAAACGAGTTAATTTTTAGCACCATCCAGAATTTCCGTCATAAGTGAACTCAAATCGAGTAGTTAAACGCATATCTAGAATAATGTTCGATATTTGCATACCTATATCCATAAGAACAAATCAATTCTTCAGTGCGTGCAAATTGATTTAGGTACATTAGTCGTCGGATAACCTAAATAATTCGAACAATAATATTATAATAGTGTGAATTTTGGCATTACAATTTGTAACAATTCAAGAATCGAAATATGGCCACTTTTTAAATTTTATCAACGTCAATGTTAAGAGCAATCTGAGCTCCGTAAATTTCAGTTTTAGCCATTAAAATCGAAAAAAATGTATACTGAGACTTTTTTTTTTTCCTGGAGGAGACTATAGTTTGTTGCGCAGGTGAACTGATTTAACTTTGATTCGTTCAAGTTCGACTAGCAAAAATCCTAATCTTAGCTAGGTAGCCTACCGTGTTTGAACTAAATGAACGACAGCAGGTGTTTACGTATGAAAGCAGAAACCTGCGCAATTTCAACTGCATCATTTCGAGGATGCGCAATTCTTCTCAGATGCACACGTGTTAACTTGCATCAATCCCATAATAAGGTTACTTTGAACTGACTGAATTTTAGCCAACTTTATAACCTTCAGATTGTGTATTCGGATTATATCATATTCAGGTTGCGCAACTTGAAATGCGTTAATTCCTTTTGGCGCAGTCTTAATTTTACGTGTACGTACCACTGTAAAAAAAAGCTGTATAGCTGTATAATATTGAAACATTTGAAATATTGCTTTACTCTGTGCGTAATTCGAATAGTTAAAATTTTTTTCTGCTCCTTAGAGGTGTTTTGGTCTCATGTTTACTCACTTCGATAAAAGCGATAAATTCAAATTGCGCAGATAAATAATTTCGAATCCCGCATTATTTCTGATTGCGATGTATACGAGAGCCCAACTGTATGAATGTAAAGTTCAAATTTTATAATTTTCATTAAACATTTTGAGATTCAGAACTGATTTGGAAATGAATGTTATTTCATTACGGGGTGCACTGGTGACTTTGCATTCACTTGAATCGTTATCATCGCAAAATTGAGACTATGAGGGCTTACTTGCTACATTAGTTTCACTTAAATTCAACATAATTATGAGGTCACTCAATATGTGAGTGTAGATTTACTGAAGCCGTTTATAACGTTTCTTTCACGTAGTCAGAATTTTTGGAATTGGAGTATTCTTCGAACTGTCCAAAGAAGGATAATTTTATTAACAGAGTTGAGGTTATATCAGTTAGGTACCTACCTAAAGGTAGTTGATATGTTTTAGTGACCGCATAGGAATTGGTTGGGAAGAATAAAATTATTTTTCTATCCAGTAGAAATGTCTCAAATGGCTTTCAGCTGAAGTTGTGATCTGAGATTGTAGTAGGTAGGTGGTTGTTAGTAGAATTTCCATAAGTGATTGGCAGCAAACCCAAATTCCATCTCTATAAAATGATTTGTAGACCATACAGTTGGTAATTATAATTTAACCGATTAATTGGAGGGCCTTTTGCCAGGGGAATGTGTGCCACAATATACTTTTAACAACAACTACCTGAAAAATAGATGCTTTCATAAATATAATGTGTGCTTAGTGAGAGAAAATTTTCACCCAGTTTGGAAATGTAAGGATTTGCACATGCGCCTGCTAATTAATTAATTTGTTGCACTGCCGCCTCTGCTGTGAGTGCGCACTTTTGATTTTGCCTTCTTCACGCCCTACTTTGTTACACATCTCAACTCGTACAAAAAAGGAAATTTATTTTTGTTTCCCTCTGCATACCTTTTTTTAGGAGTGATATTATAAAATAGGTACATATTTCAAAAAGTAGATGTTTTTATCTTATAACTAAAATGTGCGTAAAGAGACGAATTTCAACATAGTGGAAAAAGTAAGAATTTGCGCATACGCAGCTTCAAGTTCATTCACTTCTTGGCCTACTGGCGAGGCTGAGCATGCGCTCTTTTGATTTTATCTACATGTCACACCACTTTTTACACATCTCTCACTCGTGCACATAAGTGGGAAATTTTTTTCTGTCTTCATACAACATTTATGAGTGAGTATCTATTATGGAACATAGTGTGTGATACACGTGCAGAATAAGTACCTGGAACACTGATTGCCACACTTTTATCACAATGAACTATTTTTTTACTGTCTATGGAGATGAAGTCGCAGGAACCTCAGTTTTTTCTATCTGAAAATAAATACATTGTTTTCAGAGAAAGAGTGTTGTTTGAGAAAATTATTTTTGTGTGATGTTATTTTTTGTACAAAGACTTTGTGGTAGGTGAGCTCTAAAGTGAGAAGAAATCGTTATTCATGCGCGTACCACATACATTAGTGTGATTTCATCGTATAATATTGTACCCGCGAGTATGAAGGTTTCCCAATAATATCCATCCCTCCATCCAACTACCCGTTTACCATATTTGAACATAGTCAGCTTTATAAACAAAACAAAAAAACAAACCATCTTCAACGTCCAAAAATTCGCTATAGCGAGTAGGCACTTATATTTAGTTACGTTCAATTTTTCATTTTGTTACATAAGGCAACATTCGACGCATTACTATAATTAAAATTTTCGTTTTTAAAGGAATTCGCATACGTATTTTAAAATTAATGATGTTAAAAACGTACTTAGGCGCACTTCATTAATTATAGAAAGTGTGCGAACAGAATGGGGCCTTTAATCGGCATATTCGATTGGAAAAATGGTTTTCATTCTTCCATTTTTTTTTTCTTCTCACTACCATTCTGTTTTTCCTGTACATCCAACCTAACTTTTTTGTTCTTTTTTTTTTTGGTATTTTATTTTGTTCATTGAAATGAGCAATGACAGGTTGATCGTGTTGGAGAAAGCTTTTTCCCTAATCGTCTTTTCAGAGTGAGGGTATTTTGGTGGAAAATTAAATGAATAAGGTGAAAAATTTTTCTCTTTTTCCACTGGGCAATTTTTTTTCTTTTTTTTTTTTTTTTTTAAATATATTTATAGTATAGGTGTGCGAAAAAAGTTTTTTTTTTTTTCGCAGCTAAAAAAATAAAATGGAAAAAAAGTATAAAAGTGGGATATTTTTTCATCTTTTATTTATTTTTTTTTTATATTTTTTTTCTCTACTCGAACTACTATATTTCCGTTAATGGTTTACGCTGCTTATATTATATTGGCACAGTTTAACTAGATATTTAGAGCTACTCCATAAACATTTTCTTTTTTACTTTTTTTTTCTTTTTTATTCTCTCTGTTTTTTGAATAGAAAATGTAGAAACTTCCATTCTATTATACCTATGGAACGTACTATAACCGCGTATAAATACTTGAAACATTGCAAAAAAAAAAAAAAAAAAAAAAAAAAACGAGAAAAAAAGCATACTATCCTTTTTTTTTTTTTTTATTTCCTTGCACCGGGTATATTCAGTAAATGTATTCTTTCGAGTAGTGAATATACATACCTATATAGTTTATATATTTAATATTTTCTTTTGTATACAATAACACCCGCTTTATATTTCATTATACTAACAACATTCTAATGTGAATCATGTGGATGTAATGCATTTTTCTCATCATCGCTTTATTTTTTCCAGGCCTTTTTTTTTTTTTACTTTTCTTTTCATTTATTTGTCTCCTTTTTAATTTCTTTTTTTTTGTTCTCATTTTTGGTTTCTTCCATCATATTATCTGTAACTATTTTTCGTGTTATTTGTTTATATTATTTTTCAGTTGATTTAACGAATGGTCAGATGACACCAAATAATAACAATCCAATGTTAACGCAAACACTTTCAGGTATTTCTTTTTGTTTCATTCGTTTGGTTTTTTTGTGTTTTGTTTCAGTTTTTTTTTTTTTTAATGTGTATAATATGTGTGTTTGTCGTAATTTAACCGATACTACTTACACCGTAGTGAGGAGTGTTTTTTGAGAAGGCTCGCGAAAATTTTCATTTTATGAAGCAACACCTACGTTAAATTATTTTAATTTTTTTGTACATTTTACATCATCCATTTTGGAATATTGTGTGGCAGAATTAAAAATAGGTTAATTTGATTCCTAGTTTCTTTGATAGTCCAACATGCACCATTTTCGAAAATTCGTCATTTGTTTTCTATTTTTGTTAAAATGAAACTTCTTCCATTAATCGTATGGAATCATAATACATTTTCGTCACTTAATCATGTGATGGTATGAACACTTTATGAAATTATTAGTACCTAATCCTTTCACTTATTCAGAAATGACATTCACTTAGCTTCTGATTATGGTTCCACAAGAAACTTTGAATTTAAGCTCTTATGACCGTAATTTATCAACGAAATATCAAAATATTCCTTTAGAAGCATCTTAATGGAGTACCTACTCTGTCTTTCACGATTCTAAAAATATTCACTTGAGAAATCATAGGCTCACAGATTTATTGTTGTGAAAAAATACATTTTAGTTTTAACTTACCCATTCAAAAGGTAGAAGTTTTCTGGTATCTAACGCTGGGTTCACACTTATGTAATATACCAGTAATATAAAGCAAACATGATTGATGTTCTAGTAAACATGCAGCCTGGTATCTAACGCTGGGTTCACACTTATGTAATATACCAAGTAATATGAAGCAAACATGATTGATGTTCTAGTAAACATGCAGCAAGTGTTGTTTGTTGACAGATTTAGTATTAATGCTCTTTTCTAGAAATATGTCAAACAGAAATAAGTTTAAGTTTAAAACGAGTATTTAGAATGTTTTTCTAATCCAAAAAAAAAAATATGTACACAAAAAAAACTCATCTCTGATGGGATTCGAACATGGGGTACCTACTTGGAATTAAGGAATAAGTTGCTTCCATAATGCCATATCAATAAACACAGAATTCTGATGAAACTTGAGATGAAAAAGCAAACACGTTGATAAGTGATAAACTGATAAAAAACTAAACACGATTTAAGCGTCCGTATATGTTAGTATCAGAGCTACGTCACATTTTTGTTGGTTTGTAACCGAAATAAAAGGGTATGAAAAAGTGAAAAGTTATTAAGTTAAAATCACAGGCTATTAAAACGTGCCTTCGAATTAGAACAACCAACATCACTATTTATCCATTTTGATTTAGCAGAATCAGAAAGTTGCTGAATGTGTCTTCTACATGATGTGAGAATAACCATTGTCTCTACTTCTCTAAAACACCACCTAATTCGAATCTTCAGATGCAACCAACGTCAAATATTGATGAAATATAGCGCAGACTAAAACAACCAATGCTTACATCGGTTGTTTGTTTGTCATAGTTTAGAAATTAAAAATCCCGTTTTCTATTATGCAGTACCAACCAATTATGTCTCAACCCATAAGAAACCTTAACCTTGAGATATAACAAATGTTCAAATGAATGAAATACATACAGTGACCAAAACAACCAATGTACACCACATTTTCGTTTTTGTTCTTCAGATGAGAAATATTTGGGTGAAATCTTTAAATGCGTTTTTCTCAAAACTTAAAATTATGATATTGGTTGTTCAAATTCTAAAGCACAGAATTTAGTGTGCATGTGAAACAAAAAGTGGCATCACTTTCATGATCAAAATAATTATCCTCACTTCTAAGATACCTATAATTTTTAATCTCATTTTCATCTTTGAAATTCGTCTTTGTTGTGATTTCTGAATTAATAATTATATTAATTTTATTCATTCATTTATGTAGGTAATTCAATAACTATTCGAATAAAAAATTTTTCGATTATTACCAATGCAAATTTAAATTTGGTACCCAAGGAGCAGGGACAATAATTTAAAAAATGGTGCCATTGCTTGTAACAGAATTTTGATGAATGTGGGTCCTCTATTATATTTGATACTCTGAGTTTAAAATTTAGTACCTACCCCAAATGTATAATAAATTGTGATGCATTCGAATTTTCAGCAAATTCCTTTGTATTTGTCCAAAAAACTTATAGCCATAGGATTGCTAAATTCATGTAAGCCTAATGCTGAAGTATGATAATTATTATCCAATTGAAGTAATATATTATATTTTACATTACACCTCATATTTTTGTACACAATATGAACTCAGCTTAAGAAGAAAATTAACAAATATGTTAATTCTGTACAAAAAGTTAGAAACTGCTCATGTGCTCTTACAAATTTGTCCACTTTTTGCCCCACCATACCTAAGCGTAATTTTAATTTCCCTTAATTTTTACCCAACTTTTTCTGCATGCCTCTCACTCGCACAAAATAGCCATTTTTACTACTTTTCATGAAATTTTTTTGTTGGTTAAGCATTGCTAGTTTGTGGTTATCAAATATGTCATCTGGTGATTGAGGGATTAAACCTGAATATTTATCGGAGACTAAAAATGAATCTCTTAAAGTTTGTGTCACAGGTAAAAATTTATCTTCTTCTGTTAATTCTGGTAATGACTGAATAATGTGGAGATCAGTTATAGGCCATGTGTCTGGACTATAATTAAGCCAATTTGGGCCCCACCACCACAATGTTTTGAATAATTCAGTTATTTCTATTCAACTATATCCAACATTTGCTGGATTTTCTAGTGAGGGAACATACCTAAATTCAATGTTGGGAGTGTTTTTTATATCTTCAATGCAATTTTGTACAAATTGTGTTAAGACTTTACGTTCCAACATCCATATAAGTACACATTTGCTGTCAGACCAAATATAGGTTGAATTGGCAGCAATGTCTAATGGTTTCCAAATATTTTGTATTCCTCTTGTCCCAATGAGTGCTGCTAATAGTTCCAGTTGTGGAATTGTCATTGGCTTCATTGGGGCAATTCTGGATTTTCCCATTATAAAACGAACATTAGCTGTGTCACTTTCTGGATTATGGAAACGTAAAAACGCTACCATGTAGTATACTGTTTTAGATGCATCGACAAACACATGTAATTGGCATTTGTTTTTATTGAATGTTCCTGAAAAAATTTGCCGGGGCAAACAATAATTTGTACAGAGGGATAAGTCTTTAACCAATTCATTTGCTATTGGTTGAAGAGCCTCTGGAATAATTATATAAGAGTGTGATGTGCATATGAAGTAGATGATTGCTACTTGTGTGACTATCAAGACTCGCCCCATGGATTCATGGTCATTTTACCGGATCAAAAATATCGAATGGCATATCTACCACATAACTGTTTCATTGATTTATAATCTCCGAAAAGCATTTTACCTAATGACTTTTCATCCAAACACACCATTACCAAATAATTGTAATTTTGATTGTAAGAATATTGTTTAAAAATAAGTCAGAGAAAAAAAAACAAACTATCTCACTTTACCACCCACTGTGAGATGAAGGTCTACAAAAATGTCTTTTTCATTTAAAAAAAGAAAACAACCAGAAAAATAACAACTTATCTCCCTCTCACAATTTACTATGAGATAAAGGGCCGCCTTAAAATTTCCCACTGCAGAATGGATTTGGAAAAATTAATTTAAAAATAATAGTTGGTCAGTAAAATGGTAATTTGTAAAAGGGATTTGAAAAAATGTCTGGGGAGCCATAGTGTGTTTCAATCGGTTCTATTGTAAACCTTTGTAATCGCTTATTTGTCGCACTTGAATCACAAATAGGCTAGCTATAAATTACCTATTTGATCTTCTTTCATAAAAGTTTCATTATTTTCTTCGTGTTAAATTCACGAAATACAACCGAGTGTGGAATTTATGTAAAATCTACAATTCGTTTCTTTCAGTACGCTAATTCATCTTCACGCTGAAATAATTAGTCATTTGAGAATGGTTTTTCACAAGTAATTTCAAATTTTTAAAGCATCACAATATTTGTTTAGAAATTTTCTTCTCTCTTCCATGAAAATTGAGGCAACTATGAAAATTTTCTATTTTGGTCTACTTTTTGTGACCCTTTGATCGGTTCGATATCTTTTAGTGACAAACTTTCCATTTATTTTCAAATATTTTTTCATGCTGAAACGATTCGACTTTTAACCTTATTTCATTTTTCCTGCATTAGGTATGAGAAATATCTATATTTTGGTCGGCGATTCTCTTCACTTTTCGAAAAAACGATTTTCTTTCATTAAACTACCTACTTACTTATCTTGTGGCCTTCCAATAACCAAGTTCCAACCCCTGAAAATTTCCTTACTGGCCAGTAATCAAATGCTAAAATGAATAACGTAATAAAATTCTGTAACGGAGCTAAATTACAAAGCATTTATCGTATCTTTATTTCGTTTTGATTTGGTTATTGCCTCACCCTAACTCATTATAATTCTTGTTTTCTTCATACCAATGTCCGAACTTACCTTCATGAGGCAAACAACAGAGAAAAACTGATTCATTCAAGTATGAGTGACCATCAGCTGTCTGCAGCATTTTTGAAATGAAAATTATCGTAACTTGTTTTCCACACGTAAATTAAACCCTACTCGTCTTTCCCAAGAATGAGTCTCATGAATAAAAATATGAATAGAAAATAAGTCGACTCCAGTGAAATAATCGTACTTGATGAAAACGCAGCTGGTATCAAACCAATAAGGTACAAGTTTCACCATGAAACTTCTCGTTGCATTTTCAAACGAAAATTTTATTAGAATTTTAAAGCTGTATATTCAAAATAACAACCAGTTCTTTTGAATTGGGTAACCATCCTTTTTTTTTTTTTTTTTGTTCGAATGGAGCAATGTAGTCTCAGGTCTTATCAAAATGGGGTAGACTGATCCAATCGTGGTTCAGCCTATCTTAATGAACCTTATTTCTGTGGTGGAATAAGTTTTATACAGAAACTCCTTTGCCCCATGCTCATCGTGAAGATACGGCCATGTACCAGATGTCGTACGATTTTCAGAAATTTTGTTGCAGTCGTACTTATACACATCTCGGTTTTTCATATTCATATATAGCTGCTCCTTACCACCTTCCCTCATCTCACCCGACTAGTTAAGTCGAATATCCGTGTTCACTTTTTTTTTTCCTATTTCTTACCCGATAAACCAACGTGAATGTTATACTGAAGTCGATAGTTGTAGGCCTCTTTACAATCAGATATACGCATGTAGGTGATAAGAGACAATCAGCGATTTTGTGTTAGTGTCGTTTAATGGGGACACTATCCTAATTGCTCCTCCTTTCAGGACTTGCTCCTGCGTCAACAGATGCGTCACGGACCCAGTCTAAGGCCCACGTATTTATAGTGCATTGCACTTGAAACTCATTATCATCATCCGTATGCGCTCATACAGGCAGTTTATGGTTATACCCCTCGTCAGTTTTGTAGTTTCTATCGAGCTAATTGAAGTAGGTACTGTTCTGTTAACAGTTAAAATCAGTTTGCTGTTTTTAGCCATTTAAGTTAACTTTAGCTTGGCGGATAGTTTTCTAAGAATCTCATTAGAATCTCACAAGACAATCCGCCAAGTTGATGTTGGCTTTATGACTAAGATGGCGTAATGACTTCAAGTGTTAACAGACAGAGCCCCAAGTGGATGGCTAGTAGCATGAAAACTAGCCAAGTGTGAATCAGACTATAGACTGAGTAGGTACTTACGTATTTGCTGATAAAGTGTGTGTTGTGTGTAAAATGCTGCCACTGAATTACGTTTAGTTGCCCACACGCTACGATGTTAGGTGGGCACCAAACCTGTGAACTGTTGGTACCAAAAAGAGATTCGGTTGCCAAGCACTCGGAGAAAAAAATTATTTAACCAGTAGAACAGGGCGTAGGTAGGGTTACTCACATCAAAAATTACTTTAGGTTCGCATTGTTTATTATTAGGTACTAAATATTAATTACTATACGCGGGTGTATATTCAGTACTCGCGTCATAACAAGATTAACATAAAATGGCGGTTCATCTTTTATCGTTCTCATGAGCATATCTGGTTGTAAAGAGCTTTAGCAACGATGGGTTGAAATAAAATCTGGATTAATAAAAATTTAAAAAAATAAACGGCGTGATCTTGAAACCATTTTGATAAAATGACTAGAAAATTACAAAATCGACATAACTTGATTTCAAAAATATTATATCGTCGAACTATTGTGCAAAATAGGCAATTTCTTGATGAAGGTAAAGTTTGAAGCGTGGGTTGTAGGAACTTCACCTTTCCTCTCTTGTTGGACTCGTATTTTTTGTTACAAGTGCGGGAATGCTGTATTTTATCAATTTAAAAACAAATCTTCTCCTTGGAAAAAAAATTTTGGGGTAATAACTTGTTTCCCAGAAAGGCTTTTTGATCGAGAAATGTGTGACAGTGAAACTTCAAAAAGACTAAGTATTCCATTTACCAAGTTGGAACCTTAAACAAAAATTGAAAACTCCAAATGCAACATTTTTTTGTCGCATGTAATAGGCAACTCAGAAAAAAGAAAAATCAATTTACACTCATTGTGAATATATAAACGTAAACCATCTCTCCTCTGTATTAATTGCGTACCTAAAAATGTTCCGAAAGTCTTAATTATTGTATTCGTAAATAAATTCAAACATAAAATATACATATTTACATATTATTAGCATAATTATTTCAGTAGAAAAAGGTTTTTCATATTTCTGAGAATGAGAGGGTATTATTCAGTTTGTAAGGCAGGAACTACACATTGTATTTGCCGAACACTGGTGAGACAAAATACCAATTGCGGGTAAATACTGAATACCCAGATCAATTATCTTTTGTTGTCTTGTTATTTGATCATGTTTGTCAAATGTTGCCTCATTGTTTCCAAAAAACTGCACACACACTAAACATGATTCAAAGGGACAAATAAATTTGGAAAAGGATGTTCGATAAATACAGGTGAATATCGTGTGTGTGGGATCAGTAGCTCTATTTGATAGGATAACACTAACTTACACCAACCTACACCAGTAGGGATATTTCACAGATATTCAAGTAAAACGTGGCGCAAAGTCATACAACATTCTTACATTTGTGGAATCGCCCTCCTGGTGTAGGTTGGTGTATGTTGGTGTAGTCCTATCAAACAGAGCTAGTGCCTTACAATTGTATCATCATACTTGCCAAATAAGCAAGACACAAGATTAATATTTGGTATTCAGCAATATTCGGCAAATAAAAATTTTCGGCCTAATTAACAAAATATATTATAACTTCATTTTATTTAATCTTACAGAAGATGAAAAAAACTATTTCTCAGCTTAAAATTTTTTTTTTTCGCCAATGTAGGTACCTATACCTATAGGTTTATAAAATCATTAATTTAAAAGAAAAATTTTGATAATCAATTTTTCGTAGAAAATTCTGAATCCGGGTAGAAAAATAATAATAAATTGATTTATGCACTTTTGCAAATATTAATAGTCTAACAATCAATATTTTGGACAAGAGTTGGGTACGCATTTTTCTGAAATTATTGTCTCGGATTTATGCGCGTTTCCTTTTTACAGCTTGGGAGATACCTGGAGATACGCATATTTCCCTCTTAAATGTAAGAGATTAGGACATTTCCAATTAATAACAACTAGATCAATGGTCTTCAACCTTTTTGAGTCCATAGGTCAAAATACATTTTTGGAGGAAGCGGACCACTGAATAATAATAAGATACGTACAAAATATTCATTATCGTTGGTGCCTTAAGCAGAATTCACCTCCGAGGGGTGAGTAACTGATCGAGAAAACAATTTTGCGAAGGGGAAGAGTAAAAAACATTTGTTGGTTATGTTCTGTGTTCAAAAGCATTTTTTTTTATTTTATTCTTGTAAGGAGGGATGACCTTTATCAGCGTTATAAAAATTAAAATTTAGTCACCAGATTTTAATTTTAAATTTAAATATCCAAACCTTAATGATGAAAACAATTTATCACTATACGTATTGTAAAACACGATAGTTTAATGTGAACCAATTTGTAAATTATTCTTTCATCGGCCATCACTGTGGCAGGTACGTGGTTGAAGACCACTGAACCAGATGGAGATTATGCACTTTACCAACCAATGTGTTACAAAAAAATCCGCCAAAAGTGTCAATAATCAGATTTTTATCATTTTTTGAGATACCTATTCCAACGGTGTATATTAGTTGGGGATGGTGGGGGTCTGAACCGCCTTAGCTCTGAAGAAAATCTTAATAAAAAAATAGTGTGTTTCTTGGTGAAAATGTATCGTTAAGAGGGGAGGAAATCGGAAGGAATGGATGTAAAAATGTGGACCCCCTTTTGATCAAGTTACATTATACTCCTTAGACATAATCTGATAATCAGGCCGACAAAATTTAGTACTTTTATCGATGTGTAAACATCTTAGCGCTTGGCATCTGCAGTAGGGACTAAAGGGAGAATTACGACAGTCAGATTCGCGTAACTGTAACTTTTACAGTACAATCGTAACTCTCATTTGTGTGTGTGTGTTATATGATGTGTAGATGGGTGGTTGTGTGCACGCGCCATGTGTTGCACATGCACACAACCACACTGTTTTACGTTTACACGTCAATCCTTCATGAGTACGCCTCAGCGGAACTTACGCCTTTTTTTTTTTTTTTTATTGTATTGCCAGGTCATTTTGGGTAATATTGGCAATCATTCGTAATGGCCGATCAACTACGTTCATAAAATATCGATTTTTTGTAGATTTGGTGTTCATCGGGTACCCAAATTTATCACTCATTCGTTGTCTTGTCACCGATGACGCTCCGAAAAAAACTATAAAGCCTTTATCTTTTTGTTTTTGTTTTTTATTTTTTTTTTATTTTTTTTTTTTTATTGCCAATATCGTAGCCCATAAATGTAGTATAAAAATTTTGTACGTACTTCGCAGTTATGAGCAATTATCAAGCAGTGGCGGCGCAGGGTTTTGCACCACCAACATCCCCGCATCAGGCGACTAACCGAGCAGGATATCCTGCCACCAATACCTCACCAGGTCCTTTGACCGAAATTTATAACTCATCAAATGCCGAGAACGTCGCCAATTATGTGCAAGCAGCGTCGCCTCAACCATCCGGATTTCCTCCGATTGGAGTATCGCGAGCACCAATCAGCTACAATCCAGTATGTTGTTGAAACAATAATTTCCATTTTTACACGTTTACTTCTTTTTTAAGAAAATGATTACCAATTTTATTTTCTCATTTTTATTGTTCGTTGTCGTCGTTACGGTTCGTTTAAATTATTTCACGATGTCGACGAAACAAAGAGAAAAAAAAAAATTATTTTTAATTAAGAATAGAAAAAAACTTGAAAACTACAAAAAAAGTATCCAAAAAATTTAAAAATTCGTGCATGTCGTTGTTCTCTGTGTCATTATTCTTGTTTTATTTTGTTTCTATCCTTTCGTAATGTTTATTTTTTTTTTTTTTTTTTTTTTTTTTTTTTACTTGCATCTATTGCGTAGTTTTCGTTCATTTAGATGACCAAGTAGTGTACGCTTGCAGCAGCATGTTTTTCTTTTTTAAATGTCAGTATTTTGCCTGCTGTATTCTCCCACATACCCTCGTTTAGTACCTTTGTTTTGTATTAGAATTCGAAAAAAAAAAAAGAAAAAAAGTTTATTAAACGCAAATTCCTATTTTGTTTCGTTTTTGTTGAAGTTTCCTCTTTCTTTTTTTCTTTTTTCGTTTATTTTTGTTCATATAACGCCAAACGCTGTGCTAAATTTCTTAACGCCAGTCACCAGTAAACTTGACAATAGATATCGAAATTTTTTTTTTTTTTCTTTTTTGTTACCAAGTTAAATCGAGTGAAGGAGACTCAAATATGAACGTTCGAGTAAGAGAGTGACTGGAGAATTTGCAGTACATTATTCTCGATTCTATAATTATTTTTATACATTTTCAAGAGATGTTCTGTTCACCGCTTCGTTAATATGGTGTGCGAGTGGCCTGTTAATATGAATATGATGGAAGGGTTTTTAGAATATTCATGTTTTGAATATTTCACTTAGTTAAATCATACCGGTTTCATTATTTCGTGCCTGATAATGTTTATTTTCTTATTTGTTCGTCGTGTTATGTAGACCTAAGCTGCTACCAGACCAAAGGTCCAAGGGAGTGTCGAGGCCATTTGGTTGGAAACTTGTGAGAGACAAAAAAACTGACGATGTTTGAAGAAACCAGTCTCTCGTGGCTGTAATATAGTTACGGTTATGATTATACTATCCTCACCTCAGATCAAATTATGGAGGTGGGATTGAACACAAAACATTCGTTTGGTATAAAGTGAGACACTTGACCTCAACGTCAATCAAACCACTTATTTGGTCGTGTTTCCATTAAAAATGTTCAAGTTTATCGCATAATAATAACAATTAATATAAATTGTTAAATAAATTTTCATGCGTTGCAGTAGATACATAGGTAGGAAAGTAGCCATATAATTGGTGACATTAAATTGATACCTGTCGTCCATGAAATATAACTTGTGGCACCATCCACGAAAATCCGTCGCCACCTAAATGTAGGGTAGAAGGTATAGCTACTATAGTCTATTCCAAATACCTAAGAAAGATTTGACGTCACAGAAATAATCACATTTGTCAAGCTAAAAATTAAGTTGTAAACAGAACCAGTTTTAATGCAGTTTTCTTTGAATAGGGCTAATCTTTACTTATTCCTTTCTTCCCTGGTCCATCAACTCGTATGACGTCACGTCTTTCTTTTTTGAAATAGACTGTACATCATATTAATTGCACAACTTGATACGGCATAAGCTAAACTAGAATTAAGCAAAACAGAAATCACGAGACTGAACCTTAACTCAACTACACCGAGATTTACTTAACTGAACTAGAACTAGAGCAGGACAGACATTTTGACAAACACTTGAATTTTGGGATGTTCCATGTATTAAAAAATTAATACGTTTCTCAGGTAGGTCTGACCAGATTTATTTTTGGAAATTCGGAACTTTTTGAGGAAAAACGTTTTATTGTTTCACCCTTGAAAATCGTAATCATAGCCTTTTTAGAGAATTTATTAGTTCCACACTGTTCCATTTTCAGTGTTAGGTTCTTATAGAGTAATAGTTTTACACTTTTAGCCATATTTTACAAGTCTTATTACAACATAATTTTTGTCCCCTTCGATTTTTCTAGTTAAACAGATATGTAACATTTTATAAAACAACAATTTTTAGTAATTTTCCCTTAAAACCTAAGATAGACTCTATAAAAAAATTTAAAATTTATGATACCTTACAACAGCCGATTGTAAAAATTCACAGTTATGTTATGAAGTGTCATAACGAATAAGGAATTACTCTTTAGTCTAATTTTATTTAAATATAAATGAATTCCATTTTTTCGAACTTTCCCAAATCAAAAAACAAATATGACACAGAAATGAAAGAAATTTTCTGGGCCCAAACTTTCAAAACTACAGTAAAACCCTGCTAATACGTTTTTCAACAGACCGCAGTGAAAAGATGTATTATGCGAGAAAACATGATACACAAAGGTACGAAAATAGAAAAACTCTAAATTAAATTTTAGAAATTTAAATACCATTTTTTTGATGTTTTACTAGAAAAATCGAAGCGGACAAAAATTATGTTGTAATAAGACGTACTGAATATGGCTAAAAGTGTAGAACTTTCAGTACTTTATAAAAACCCAATGTTGAAATAGGAACAATGTGGAACTAATAAATTCTCTAAAGAGACTATAGGCTAGTTACGATTTTCGAGGGCAGAACTCAGTAGAATGTTTTTCCTCAAAAAGTTCCAAATTTCCAAAAGTAAGCTTGGTCACGACCTGCCGGAGAAACGTATTGTAAGGGGAAATGTTATATAGAACAAAGTCTTATCCAGGAAATGTGGTAAATGAAGGGACCACAAAAAAACAGCATAATATGTAGGAAAACCTCTTCTACTTTAATTTCTTTTGGTATCCACGCCACATTGCTGGCGAACAGAAGGATAGATTTGTTCCCTCCGCCAGTTTTTCTCCAAAATTTTAATTTGTAATTATCTGTGCCTGATAACTTTACAACAACCCAATGTGAGACATTTTACAACACTCTCGCATTTGTCATTCAGACACACGTCAATCATCTAAGGGTGTAGACAGATCCATCATAAGGGGAGTCTGCATATTCTCGGCGGTCTCTTATGAATCCGCCTGAACAAAATAAAATCACCTAAACCAACAAAAACACAATATTTTTAGATATCCGATGGTATATCACACAACATGGTAGGGAATTTTGTAAACACGAGCTGAATGTGAGTACTGTAACAGCACATGTTGATAATTTCTCGCTCCGACCAAGTTGCTTATGATACTTTATAAACCAAGAGAATGAAAGTTTTTGAATTTAAAACCAGTGGCATTTTCATCATTGTTTTTTACAATGTTAATTGAGATCCAGTCGTGACTGTTACGAAAACTTGCTCTTATGACGATATAATTATACGCGATGAACAGTCAATACGATCCTTTTCCCCTTTGGGAGATAAAGTGACTGCTTTATTCCCGGCGATAAACTCATCAGTAAATCATCATTTTCCCACTCATTAACGAGCTGATGAACCGATATTTTTCGTTCTTATGATTAAAAAAAATTTGTATTTAGCTAAATTGGCCTGGCTCAGACCACCAAGACCCCCTCCTCGTGTGCGCTCTTGCAGTCATCCAAAAATAAACTACTTATTTCTTGAACTTACAATATCGTTAGATTCGCTTTTAAAGGCGCCTTCATTTAACGTAAGTACGAGTATTACGTTAGTTACTTTTCTTAAACGAAATTGAAGTTGCAAATAAGAGAAAGTGGAATTGAAAAATTTTAACTTTCGACCACTGAAAACACTTTTTTGTAATTATTGACGCGGAGAAGCGAGTAATATTGAATTGATCGAGTAGATCGATAAGATGATGCGTACTCGTATGGATCTACATATTCAGTCCGAATTTCTTGTACGGAGTTCAAAGTAGTTTCTACGATATCTTATGGTGGTCGGCCGTTGTGTTGTATCTCATCCTTAGCTCGATTCTTGTCTGATCATCTGCGTTCGTAAAATAGCACACGTTGCATCTCCCTTCCAATTTTGTCGACCACGTCATTTATCACGGCTTGGCATAAATGCATGGATCAAGCGTTTTCTCTACGATTACCGATGTTGGTGGTAATTTTCTAGGTACCTACCCATTCTAACAGTTTCGGTGGACAAAGCTTCCGGTGTAACTCGGTGTAGGTATTTTCTGTTGGATGCTAACAAAATCGCATCTCGTCGTAAATCTTCGTTTGCAGCTCCGCGTGTTGAACGCAAGTTTAATATATGTAAGCTCTTTAGAAAATAATGAAGAATCATGTAGACACATCTTTCATCTTTCCATACTTAAAATCCATCAATAGATGAATATAATACAAATCTAATATATATATGAGAGATCTCTGCAACTCACTATATCAGCGAGTGCGAAACACAGACAGAAACTGTGGTTATTTTAAGAATGTGAATACATATTCTTACATCCCCATTCTTCGAGGCGGAGCCGCACTAGGGAAAGAACTGAGCTGATCGTTTACTAATTAGCATTCCGTCTTCCTCAAGATCATCCCACTAGCTTGGCATGTATTGATGGATTTGTAAGCTCTTTAGAAAATAATGAAGAATCATGTAGACACATCTTTCATCTTTCCATACTTAAAATCCATCAATAGATGAATATAATACAAATCTAATATATATAAATGAGAGATCTCTGCAACTCACTATATCAGCAAGTGCGAAACACAGACAGAAACTGTGGTTATTTTAAGAATGTGAATACATATTCTTACATATAAAATAATATTATAATATTTGCTGGTTAATTCGTACTGCACCTCACCCAAGAAACGTCGGTAGGATGGTATCTATGCCCGTTTGTAAATTAAAAAGCGAGCTTACTTTGGTACCGGCAGTGCAGCGCGTATTAATCTAAAAATATTTAAAAAGTCGTAAGTTACTCTCTTCTCGCACCTTTCCCATTGCCGACGAATTAGGTTACGATTATACGTGACCTTGCTGCGTGTCACACCTTTTTGTTCTTTTCTTATTTTTTCGTATTACTTTTTTTACTTCTCATTACTTTCACTAAAGTTGTACAATTGGTCATAATTTCGCGAGTAATTACCGTATTTACTCGAATGCAAAGCGCACTTTTTTTTCTCACATTTTTGCACTATAAAAGCGGGGTGCGTCTTACATTCGTGTGCGTCTAAATTAGAAAAACAAATTAGAAAAACGATGCTTATCGTTGGTATTTCTTCGTTACAACACACACGACAATCAGTATTTCAAGAGCTTGTCGTGACAAATGTTATCTTCTTTCGTGTACGTATTGGTTTTAAAATGTCTGATCGGCGATTCTATGACATCACAGTTACAGCCCGTAGATGTATTGGGAAATAAGCCATTCGAAGACTTCTTACGAGCAGAATATAAGAAATGGATCCTATTGGACAACCTTTCACTCACCAAGACTGGTAAAATAAGGAAAGTTCCTGCATCCGCGATCGCTCAGTGGATTTCGACCGCTTGGAGTTAAGTGTTACCATCGATTGTACAGAAATCATTTAAAAAGTGCCTATGTAACAAATGGTCTTGATGGTATAGAAGATGATATGATATGGGAGGAAGCTGCAGATTATGTCCCATCCTCAAGCAGTGATGAGGATGGTATAGACTCGGAGAATGTAGATGACGAATCAGATACTGCGTCTTACAATTGAATAAAAAAAAGAATTCCAAAAACACATTTTGAAATTTGTGGTGCGTCTTAGATTCGCGTGCGACTTACATTCGAATAAATATGGTAAATCATTTGATACATTTGTTAAGAGCAGCGTCTGTGCGGTAAGGTAGAAGGGGGATGCGGCGCTGAGCCGATAGAAAATCTAGCATTCAGACGAGAATAGAAGTTCAAGAAATTTGCGTGTATTAATGTAACGGCGCGAAAATGGTCCTCGTTAGAAGTTACAGCAAATTATTAACGCTACCGAAACTGTGTGAAATTGGTTTAACATTATTTATCAGGGGGTCAGTAGGTACCTTGCCCGGCCGTACGGAGTTAATAAGAAATAGGTGAGGTTATGTGTTCAAAAAACAGGTACCTACCTACGTAATGCTGATTATGGGAGAAAATATTCTGCCAGCTAACAGTGGAAGTTTTACAAAGCACCGTACTGGCTGTCGAGCAGATCGTTGATTCTAAGATACACGATAAGTAGGTAGTGTGAGAAACGCCACCGTAGGTTTAATATTTTCCAGCAGAAAAATGAGAAATTTGAAAATAAGAAGCACAAAAAAACGGAAAACCTTATCTGCAGAGGGCTCGGGGAAAATAGTGTTGACGCCCGTGTAATACTGTGCCAACCCCCAACCTGACAAAACAAATTGTCATAATAATACGGCAGCCAACTGAAAGGAGGAAATGAAAATCACACAGGATTCACAAAAGTTGTTCGTAGGCTTGTGTCAAAAACGTGATTTTTGCGGATTTGCAAAATGAATGACCAGCATTTCCTCAGTGCGGGGAGAGAACCTTGGGAATTAATGTCCTGAAGACGGTGCAGTTTTTGAAACCTCCGATTCAGACAGAATGTATTCCACAAGGAATGTGCCTAAACGTTAAATACGATATTCTTCGACCTTTTTCGTTGTTACATGTAGGACACGAGGTCATTCAAAAGGTCCAATAAATTGAATACACACTCTCACTTTAGTGGCTAACTGAGCTCCAAAGAGATCCGAAGGCAAAACAAATCTGAAAACGCAGGTGACTGAAACGGGCTGAAGTTTCTTCTCATGCAGGCTAAAATCGTACTGTTGACTTCGTCAGGTTTCAGTCCCTGTTCGTACTGGATTATTACAAATTAGGCCTTCTTATTGATGAACATATTTTGGGGTACCTACCAGTTTAGCTATAATGTTTGAATGCGTATCGTGGGTTTCGTATGTTTTGCTTTCAGAAGAACAACATAATTATGAACGTAAGGCAATTGGTAAGTAATGGACCAATGATCAAGAAAAAATTTCATCTGAATCTCAACATAAAAAGGTGCAGTGGGGTAATTGTAACATAAAATTTGATTAGTTCAACTTTAGCTCTACCTGGTGGCGAATGATATGAATCAAATTTGATGAAACTTGAAACAAATATACTTTACAGGATTGGCTTATGATTCTATCTGTTGAATTTAGGTTCTATGCCCAGAGTAAAATTTTTTACTCGTTTTACAAAATCAAGTTGGTATGTTACATTTACCCCGTCTATCGGCGTAAATGTAATAATGTGTTCCAAATGAAAGTAGGTTTGTTCTGTGGATATTTAAACAACAGGACGTGGTAGATCATTGAATTTACTACATTACCAAAAAAAAAAAAAATCACAATGTCTCAATTTTTCGATAAGTTATAAACTTTTTTGTGCAAGAAGGTCTGACGGGTAATTTTTTAGACATTTTTACTGAAAAATAAATTGATGTAAAATTGTTTTAAAACATGTTTAATTGATATAAAAAGCATATCAGGCCATAATATTATAGAAAAATATTAAATTTCTTTCATTCAAGTATTTTTGAAATTTATTTTTAATCTCTTCTTTCTTCTTTTTAAACTCAATTTAATGAAAGGTATACAGTTCATTAAAAAAAAATTTCTATCAAGTAACTTTATTTAAGTAGGTATCAATTAAGTTGAGTTACAACAACAAAAAAAGAAATCAATTAGGGTATGGAATATTAAAATGTCTAGCAGCTGCATAAATTGTTTTGCTATTATTTTGGACAGGTGCTATAGCAGCTATCAAGTCCGCATCAGTATAACGAATTTCTCTGTGCTTTTTAATGTAGTTTCGAGGCATCTGAAATTGAAAAATTTAATTGGGGTAAATGTAATATAGTGTATGTTACATTTCCCCCAACATGCTTTTTTGTTGGGGTAAATGTAGCACCTCGAAAATCTTCTCAAATATTCGTTGTACCCAACCCATTCCATGAAAATATTAAAATTCATTAAAAAATAAGTTAGAATAAAAAAAAAAAATTGCCTTTACCTTGTTTTTTCGATGAATTATGTCCCATCAAAGTTTCACTCAATAACTCAACAAATGAGATGAAATCACTTTTTGACAAGTTGCATCATCTTTTTTTAATAATATTAATGACAAAGTAATCTAACTACTATAGTAGCCAAGTTGAATGGTTTAACCACTTGTACAATTAGAGAGCGCCACAATCCGATTATATTATGCTTGACAAATGGACATTATTACATTTACCCCATTATTAAAATTACCCCACTGCACTACAAAATTACTAATAATGAAAATTAGCAGCTGAAATAAAAGAAGATAAAAGGGATGAGTCGGAGGTTAACGGTATGATATTTTACGCAACTCAGGGTGTTTGTCATAAATTGAGAAACAATCTGAAAAGCAGTCTCGTTTCTTAAAAGTTAGTAGAAAGGCACCTTTTCACCAATTAGAAACCTAAAAAAGGATATTTGAGTCATATTCCATCCATTCAATGTAATTTAATTTGATTCTTTCTGTAAGAATTGAAGTGGCCTACCGAATGGAGATATGAAACGAATGAGGAGGAGTGCCGTATGGAATGTTGGCGATTTTGAACATATTAACCTGCATTAACTAGAAAGCAACTGGCCAGCAACGGTGGCCGCATGGTTAAGACTGCTGATTTTTCCTTCTTGATCCCATGTAGATGTTCCAGCTTCAAACCCTAGTGGCGGCAGCAACACCTACGTATACCGGTGAACTCTGAGAAAATAAAAATCGCATTTAAAATACGCCGGAGCCCATTGTTTATACCCTGCGAGTGGGCTAAGTCAAAAATTAAATAAAAATTGAATAGGTCTGTGTGCGTGAATTGTG
Source organism: Ericerus pela (assembly GCA_011428145.1). Lineage (NCBI taxonomy): Eukaryota > Metazoa > Arthropoda > Insecta > Hemiptera > Coccidae > Ericerus > Ericerus pela. The sequence goes on from WOFM01000008.1 coordinate 956,594, forward strand.
CGTCAATATAGTGTGCATGAATGGTGTGCACCAATAAGTGTGTGCTTGATCTACCTTAAATGTCTGTGTTGATTTACAAATGAAGTAAGGTAAATCCACGCCATCTATTGGCGCGGCAATGAAGCCAAAATAAAGGTAACTCATTGTCGCCCTTGGTTCATAATTAGTTGGCTGAAAGAGTGTGTTCAGTGTGTTCAGATGGGCTGATGCAATGTGGCAATGTTGTGGGTACTAATCATAATGACGAGCGTAAGGGCCCCCCCCCCCATTCATTTGCCTCGACACTATTCTCAACAACCGCAGTTGATGTATCATCCATTCAACTTGAACGAACGTATGGTGTGTTTACGATCGTAAACATATCAGTTTTGAATATCTCAAGAGCAAGTTAGTGAGCAGTAACAGTGACCACGTGGACAAGACTGATGATTTGACCTACTTGATCTGATATTGGCGTTGCCAGGTTGGTAGCAACGAACCATTAGTCCTACGCATTTCTTCGACGTAAATAATAAAATTAGAAATATGCTACGCTAAAAATGTCCAGCGCACTACCGGTGTTTCATAATTATTCCATTTAAATAATGCACAATTCATTTTGTGTACTCTTTCGTCTCGATTATGTTAATGAAATTGTTCGCCCTACATAATACACTCAAATCTATTTCAAGTTCGATATTTTAGTTCGTTGCTAGAGACTAATTATTTATTACTTACCTTATTAGCCTACCTATACGCTCTAAAGTATTCGTAGTAGCTACCTATAGAAGGTATACATCGAGGCGATAGACTAAATTGATCACATTTCCAAATAAAGAAGAGGAAAAAACAACTTCGTTCATTTTCCACACAAAATGTAATCTAAACTTGTTTCTGCGACCTATATGCGCTAAGGGTTGACGTTAACGCAAGGAAAACTTTCAATTTCCTTTTGTCATCGAACGAGTCGAGGAAAACTGATAACTTGGGCGAATGCAAATGGAGTTTAAAAGGGTGCGCACGTTATCTTCCCAAAAATTTATGTCGTCGGTACCTGCCATCCATAAAGTGAGAATATCGTCGTAACAAATTATCAATGAGAAAATATATCGATAATAAAGCAATATCGATGCATCATTCGCAACATTTTAGCCCTATTTAGTATTCTATTCGCGTCTCCTTTCTCTCCTCTATGCTATAGGCGAACTTTGCACTTGAAAGAATGATAAATGTACGAAAATTTTTGCGATTTTTCCTAACTTACATAAAATTATGACTTTCTTACGCCATCATTTACGTTTATCTACTTATTATATGGGTGATTTTTTTTTTTTTTTTTTTTTTTTTTTGTAAAAGTAATACGGTCCGAGTATTATTTTTTTTTAACGCTCCTCAATACTCCTGACTAGGGTGTAAAATTTTTTCTAATAATTATGCGAATTGCCAGGTATTGAGCTGAGTATAATATTAAGTTTAGGCAAGCAGATTTTAATAATTATGTGATTATTAGTAAATATTCGTCTCTATTTCGTATATCTTATCGAGTTTCTCGAGTAGATACCTATGCAGTCAGATTTTTCACGACGCATTGTGAGATTCATTTCTATAAATTTAACTTTTTTATGCCATTCTGTATGCTTATACCATTTAGCCGAAGTCATACCGAATAAATGCAAAAACTGGTTATTTCTTTCATTAAAAACCGAACGGAATATTCACTATTCGAACAGTCACTGAATAGGCTACGATCGTTTTTTATCCAAGAAAATGTGAATTTAAATTAATAGCTTATATAAGAGAAATTTGAAAGCGATACCTACCTACCTACCTACCCCAAATAAATAGGTCATCTACCAATCACGCGAGAAATTTGTACCGTTTTTGTGAAATTAAGCTCTACAAAATCTGTAAATTAGCTAATTTTATTCAAGTACGTTAGGTAGCTATGATTATTGATCCTCTGAGCTTTCCAACTCCCAGGTAGACTTGAATAAGTCACTAAATTGACTTTTTCACAGACAAATATTTACTTCCTTCAAAAATAAAAATATTTCTGAAAATATTCTCGACAAATTCCTGAAAATTTCGAAACAACATCGTTTTGAATTCGATATTAAAAAAATCAACGGAGTGTAAAACAATTCCTACTCAAATGAGACTATCATTGTCTTCACAACAGAAATAAATGATATTTTCATTTTCATTTTTTTTTTTTTTTTTTTTTCAGATTGTTAGGAAGTATAACATTATGTTCAATACCCTACGTGAGTTAAAGTAAATGTGTAGGTTAGGTACTGAAAATTTCCAATTCCCATCTGAAACAAAAATATCGTAGGTACTTACAGGAATAGCTATCATAGCCGAAGTACACTTTATTAGTATGCTAATGTTATTGTGAATGAAAACATTTCAAAAGTATTTTTTTATGTCGTTCTTTGAGCCTGACTGAAGTAATTAATTGAAAATCAGTTTTTCTGTTTTAATTTTATTGTCCTTGGAAATCAACTTTCCAATGTTTATCATTATCATACTTACATTTTATTAACGAAATTTACGAATTGTTGTAAATTTCGAAGGTTTTTCTACACCTTCGTTTCTATGTACATTGTTATAAGCATAAATACCAAACATATAAATATATTCATTTGGTTAGCAAACAGGTTATAAGTACTTTCGTGTTTTTATATCGCCCATAATCATTTATTGATATGTTTTATTTTGTTGTTGGCAGGGCATCTCCATTAACGATTGAAACGTGTGCAGATTAAATTTAATGTCGATGGTGTAGGTGGCGTAGTGTACTTATAGTGCTCGACCTTATATAGTCGCAAGGTTTTGCAGTTTGAGACCAACCGCCGTCACACTCCGAATTAAAAATAGGGGTGTGTTGGATTTGGTTTAATTGATGCTCCCGCATGTACTTGGAAAATTCATTCTGGGATACCAGATCCCGTCAATAACCACCCCTCACGTTGATTTCAATAACCTCCGGATATTGGGTAAAATGGCTGCATTCTCAGAACCCAATAACAATTGATAATTAAAAAACAAAAATTTTCGGTTGTAATAATCTATATTATTGATACTTACGTATCTGCAGTATTGCAAAATACTTGCGACTAATTTTTTCATGAGGCTTAAATTTGTTCGTTGCTGGATCATCATTCATTTAATTTTTTTCAAGTCCTTATCGATAAATAATTATATTTTACCGTAGATTCGTCACGATCTTATTGATATTAAATTGAGATGAATGGAAGTAGAAGTATCGATATGTTTTTTCTTCAATTTAAACGATAACTATACTACGTTTGTTGCTCTATGATGAAATGAAATTGTGTTGTTATTCCGTCTTCAATGAATACGGAGGAATCATACCTAATAATATTAAGTAATTATTTGTAAGTTTCTTGTATCGAACAAACAGCTTTCTGACTTTTCTGAAAAAAATTGTAAAAATATAACCGAATGAAGTTCAAAAAAAGTATTTATTATCAAAATAATTACTAACTGATGAAAAAATTAATATTTTTTGTTGTTTTTTGGATTGGTGCAAACAAAAAGATGTGAAGCCTGGTAAATTAGAAAAAACTCATCAGTTTTCAGAATTTTCAGGAAGTCCAGAATGACTGAAAACTAAATGTTAAGAAAATTAGAAATTCTGAGTCCTGAATTTTCCGAAAAACGTGCGAACAGTATTCAGTTTTTTCAGTTAAAACGTGAAAATGTACTGACAAATCTGACACCAGTTTTGTCAGAATCTTAAAAAACTGGAAGCGTGCAAACAAACCTTATATCTAAAATTCTATTCATAAAATGAAGTGTACCGGTTTTAATTAAATAAATAATAACCTCTTTTTGGTGGATTCGTTGAAAAAAATATTGTACTCGAATCGTTAGCCACTCATGATAATCACTCATTTTGCTAACTAGTTGAGTAAAATACTATTTCTACCCCAAAAGTTGATATTTTTTGTTTACTTGGATTTAAAAAAAATTATATGGTAAAATAATTTTTGTCAATAAAATTTGTGTAAATTCTGTTCATGAATAAAGAATAATTCCAGGTATAAAAAGAAGTAAATGGAGATACGCCCTTCTCCGTTAACTAATATTAACCAATATCAATTAATTGTTTGCACATACGCACTCTCCTTACATTATTTACTTGGATAATTATACGAATTTTTTATTTTTCAACTTGGGAGTATCTTTGGAAATAAGCACATTCCCTTCTTAAATTTGGGAGATACGCACATTTTTAAAAATAAACTGAACGAGGATAAGTATTTTTATATTTTTGGAATAACACAAAAAATATTAATTTTTCAGAGCAAAGCAAATTTCACTTCAAGCTATGAAGTGAAAATAGCTACGTTACAAAAATTGGTATCCGAGGAACTGATTTTTGAATTTTTTTTAAAAACGAGAATTTTAAGGTTAATTTTTAAATTCCTTATTCCCTAATATGTGATTCATCATAAATTTCCGATAGTTTTCATCACGTTTTCTTTAGTTATGATTGAATTATAGCGAAAATAGTGAAGCTGGTATACTGCGGGGAGGAACCAATTTTCATTCTGTTTCATGGCTTGATGGGTAAAGTTGGCCTTTCTCAGAGATGTGCCCAACACTAATCAACGAGTTTCAAGGAAATCCACTAGGATCACTAATAACCCAATTTTCACAGTTTTTGGAGATAATTATGCACTTTACTAACTAGGCCGATGATACCCGAATGAAAATTTGAAAATATCGAGTTATTATTTAGCAAATAATGTATAATTATTTTTAATAATACAAAATTCTCAATATTTTGATGGGATGGACAAAATATGCCTGAGAAATCAAAGACACAATTGAGCGTTCAATCTTTCCAAGTAGGTGCCATAAACTTGCTGCAAAATTTCCCATTCTATTCAGTAAATCAAAGAAAATAATTTTGTTTAAATTCTACCTAATTAAAGCATGAAACAGCCACAAACCAAACCTTCCACTCAGTTTCATCGAAGTGAAACTTTATGCAATACTTACTGTTGAATACTCCAACAGCTGTGTATCTTAAAATTTGCTGATTCTTCTTATCTCCTTTTTTCTTAGCACTACCATACATTTATTTAATGATTTTTATTTGTTCATGAATATCGTAAAATAAAATTTTGTGAACGATATGTTTTTATTCGGCATACTAATTATTTTTGTAATGCCTGTAATACATTAAATTTATTCATTTTTTTTCCAAACCAAAAAACGTATTATCACCCAGGTATATTTTCGTGAGAAAAATCCAATAAAATTCTTCTTCGACATCAAAATTGACGAAAAATGAAATTTTATTTATTTATTTACCCTACATATTTTTTTTTTTTTTTTACGATTTATGCGCTGGAACTTTCAATTACTATTCTTTGGACAATATCGCTCAATTGTTCCAGTCTGGATTACTCGTCTCAGGAATGTTTAGCAATCGGGGGCTGCGTGAGAGTGGATTTTTGGGGGGTGTCACCCCCTTGAGACAAGACAATTGTAAAAATTGATCGATTTTTGTAAAAATTGAAAGAAATGGTGACGTTTTTTTTTATTTTTTTTGTTCTTCCACTGACTAATTGGCGTTTTTTTTAAATTTTTTTGGTCAACTAAAAATTAAAATTTTTTTAGGTGTGTTGTAAAAATTGACCGATTATACCCCTTCTAAAAGCATCGCTTCGCGCGTCCCATATTGGCAGTGACTCGTCACAAACTACGAATGTTTTGAAAGTGAAGCCGTGAACACCTAACCGTTTCACTATCCAAACTTATAATTTTTTTATTTTTTTGTTTTATACAATAATATTTTTCTTTTTTTTTTTTTATGGTTAGTTTGTATTTTTTTTTAGATTTTTCTCTTAACTAGGAAGTCATCCTGTTCTATAGCATGTACTAAAAACGTTGTCAAAAATGCGAAAATGAAGGCTAATAACTTCTTGGAAAATTATGGACATCAATACGTTGCAAAAAATTTAACTATTTTTCGTAAATTGGGCAGCAGTGATATTTATTTTCAAATAATTTATATCATAATAGTATTACGTTTATTTGCATCTAATAAAGCAACACAATACGTAGCGTAGCAGCTCACCGTGCAGGTTGAAATGCCATATTTACGTTTCTGAAATAAACTAATTAAACTGGGTAAAAAAATTTTTTTTATTGTTAACAGTGGTTTGCTTTTGGTATTCGAGGTGTTGGCATTGGGTAATACCATTGTTAGTTTTGTATTGTCAGTTTCCAGCTGCTGGTTGTTTGTTGCAAGGTACTGGTTCCCTAAATGTAGATCAGGACCCAATGATGGGTACCGAAAACATTAAAGTCTTAGAAACCTTTGCAACATTCCACATGAAAAGTATTAATTTTAAATTGTGTAGGTACGTACCTAGGTCCTAAATGTTCGCAATTTTTTAAAATAGTTTAGTTTGCCCTTCAAATCAGATCCACAAACGAGGATCTTCTCATAAAATGTAATACAGAGAATACAACCTTTTCAAGTGTGACATACAATGAAGTGCTTACACAATAATTCCCAATCTGAACGTCGTGGTCATATTCTACAGCTTAAAACTCAATAAGGACTGAGTGTATTAATTTTGAAGAAAGACCGTGGCTAATAAATTTGATTATGAATGCAATTTTTGGCTGACATTACCCAAGGAGCGACTCACAAAACTCTCCCTATCCGCCATTATCTTTGCTGTTTATGGACTCACGCCATCCTTAATCTTCAAGAAGTAAGCCTCGGATGATTTTTTTTTTTTTATAAACAAGCACAAGGTTTTGTAGAACAATTTTTTCCTGGAAAACCTTTGGCTAAATCAACCACCTTGAGAAAAATTAGACTGTTTTCTTAACAATTTTTTGTTTAGTGGCAAAATTAAACTCATAACTGTCTCTAAAAAGTTACACTCCTATCTTCCACCACTCGCCCTATTATCTTAAACAAGATTTTAGCTCAGAAATTCTTGTTAACTCGTAATAAGGCTTCAACTTTATCAGCTGAGTTATGATGTTAAACTATCATTATTCTCTATACTCGGAGGCTAATAATTTTACTCGTATCAAAAGACCGATTAACTAACCAGAAATTTTATGCGTTTTGTTTTTTTGGAAGAACGAATTTTTTTTTTAGACTCCATAATCCTGTGAAAATGGTTACAAACATGTTTTAAAAATTAGTCATAAATGACTCAACGGATTCAGCTTCTCGCCTTTTTTCAAGGCAGACTCTAGTAAGCCAGTTCGGATATGAAGTCTGCAAGATTATTAGGAAGCGATCAAATCCACGGAGGTGGAAAACTTGGAGTGAAAGTCTACTGGTAAGGTGCCAGGCGGCAAGTCTAAGGAGTCAACGCCCCCCAGCTTCCAGAAAATATTTTAAACGTCTTTAATTTCGCAAAAAATGTTTGTAAGATACCGTAATTTGAGATATCTGAAGAAGAGAGCCCCTATGGTAACGAAAAAAGTCAGAAATCCGTGGCCTGTTGAGGAAACTTTGGCTTTGAGGGGTTGAAGCCCATCAACAAGGTCAGAAGTCCTCGATGATAAACTTGCGGTTTGGTGGGAAGCATCCATAATGATAGCTGGGTAGTCCTTATAAAGCCAAACACACAGTCAAAACCTCATTAAACAAGAACTAATAATTTATTGCGATAATTTACTAAATTTATCATTCCATCCATTGTTAATGACTAGAAAATTTCACTAGTTTGAGTATTTTCCAGTTGAACGTACTGTTTTTGTTTTTTTTTATTTTTCAGCTTTTCCGACAGTATAGTCACTTTGTGCAGGTTGTATCAAAAATTGTTGTTTCTTTTTCGTAATTTCTTAGCCATTTATCAATCGATTACAGCGAGTGAGGGCTCATTTGAAAGTTTCAACCTTTGTACACAGAATAAAATTATGCGGAATGTTTCCTTTTTCAACCCTCTCTTTATGTGCCCGAAAGGGAGGAATGGAAGCACTGTTTTAATACTACCTACAACAATGTTATTGAAAATTGTATCAGCTTCTCTGCAGTGACTCCATTCATTTTTTTTTTTCTTTTTCTCCAAATAACTGAATAAAATATAAAATTAATTTTGATATCAAACTGGAATATGATTCGTTGAAGGAAAAACATTTTTTCCCACTTTACTGGCTGAGTGTATCGCAACATAAGCTTTTTCTACTACCAACGCTGTATCCTTCATTCATAACTAAGGCTATTGTCTCATTAGTCGTTTCAGCCATGTTGGTATCACAGGCTGCTCATTAAACTCTATTACGAGGTTCAATCACATAATATGAGATGAAGTAAACTGGCGCGATTCATCCTGCAACAATGCGCATTGTGTACTTCTCTCAATCAAAACTGTATTTAATAAAATTTAATCCGTAAAGTGTGATACATAATTCACTTTTGTAGAGTAAGAGATTCAAAATTATACCACTTTTGCCTAAGTTGTATGAAAACGGCCCCTTCCAGGTACGAATGGAATAATGGTTAAGAAAAAACAATGAGGTCTTGAAAACATATTTAAAAAATTTTTAATAACAAAAGATCAACAATGCGGCCAAACGATAGAATCTATAGTTGGGCATCACACAACTTACCTGCACTTAAAATTTCATTCAGATTACTCTGCTAGATCGTCCAAAAATTGCAGTGATAGCACTTACAGATACAACCTTCACCAAGTGGCCCTACATTCATAAATAGATACCTACCTGATATAAAGAAGTAGTAAGATGAAAAAAATTGTGTTCAAAAACGAGGCAGAAAGGTCGGCTGGCTAAAAATGACCCGAAATTGGCGCTCAACACTTCCCTCTCTATTTATCGTCGATCAACAATTCATAGCCCTTTTCTCTTTTTCTTTAAACTAAAAAACAAAAAACATGGAAAAACTATCAGTGTGATAATAATAAATAAAATTGAATGAAACTCGTTCCATTAGCTGGACAGGTAGGTACCTGTCTATTTTCATGGTAAAACATCTAGTATTTTGGTTCCAATTTCAATACCCATTATCACCAATTCATAAAACAAACTACTATCGTGTACGTCGAAAAAACAACTACTTTTTCACCAATTTTAATGGTTTTTAACTGAATGAAGAAGTTTATTATTTTGTTATCTCAAATGTGAAATCTATGACAACCAGATAGAATTTACTTAAATCTCAAATTTACCTACCTACTTACAAGAGAAATAAATTTCGTATGACAGACTTTACTTTTTAATTATGTAAAAATGGCAGACTAGCATATGAAATGCAAAATCAGCTTTTCAGGTGGAATAGAGTCGACTAGCATCTCCAAAGAAAACCTAAATTAAACGGATCACTGAGAATGTGGATGAATAAATTAGAGTGCAGGAGTTAATGAGTATAAGTCAAAAAATCTAATTTTGCAGTAGCCCATGTTGAAGTTACTTTTTCCATTTTTTGTTATATTTTTGCAGTTATTATCTCTTGTGGAATACCTTATTTTGCATGTTCAACCACTTCATATGTAAACATACGGGTATGCCAAAACCTGGGTGAACACTGGCAATTTTAGAGCCAGTTCGGATGGTTTATATACGGGCTTATTTACACGCACACCAACACACATACGCAGTGATTATGTATGTTTGTGTGAACAGCCTGGTGGGTCATTTCTTATAGTGATAAGAAATGATAGGCTAGTTTGTGTACAGAATCGTGACATCATTGTATCGATGAGACTGGTCACGATTCAATACTCGTACATTACGTGCATGTATGTGCAAGTAATTACAATCGAATGTAATTTGTACATATGATTTAACATCATTGAGATGAATATTTACTAGCCTTATGGCAACAACTGTCATCGGGGGTCTGAGCCCCTTAACCCCATATGAGATAAGTCCCCACATCTCTTTCAATGAAATATTTTCATTATCAGAATGAAGTGGGTGTAAAGCGGAGAATGTACTTCAAAAATTATGGAAACTAATTTTTTTTTTCCTCAAAAATATGTGACATACTAAGAGTACCAAAAAATAAAAAGACTTATACTCTTAGGACAAAACTTTTTTATCTTCTTCACCATCATTTCTATATACTTATTCTATTGATAATTATGTTTTAGAAGACATAAAAATTTCAGTCTTCGGGGGGGGGGGAAAGAATATAATTTTCAAAGTACACGCGTTTATATCTTGGCAACAAATAAATTTGAAAAAAATTAATAAATTTGATAAGATATGATCGCGTGAGTATCAGTCATTCACTTTTTTTCATATCTACGAACATATTAGCGAACTTAACAGTATAAGTCTGACTTATATTCTTTTTCTAAAATGGAACAGTGTTAAGTCTGAACTTGTAGGTACTGTTGAGCGCCAATCGCTTCTATGACGTCACAGTTGATTTTTACCGACTTATTCTATTAGGAACCCATGCAGAATGAACCTGAGTATTACAGTCAACCAAAACCGTAAAGTCACATTTTATGACGTAGGTACTCTTAAGCCCGTGCACTCGAAAGATATATTAAATTCTAGTTTCAATGAAGCCTGATTTTTCAACAATTTCGTAATTACAAACGAATGATAATATCTCATTAGAATGCTCGTATTTGAGTGACATTAATTCGTAGTTATCGCAATTATGACTCTACTCCATGAAGTAATTTATAGCGAAGTATGAACTACATTTTTTCCAGTATATTCTGCTGATGATCAACGTGAATCGTCTCTTAACTTATTGAACAACTGGATATCATAAAGAAGATGTGGTAGCGAAAAAAGTTTATTCTAATTATATTTGCTCGTTTAAATTAATTTAATATTTCCCATAAAAATAATATATTTTATCTTTCCAGTTTTATAAGATAAGAAAGCTGCAAGCGTTGCAAATATTATTTCTATTCAACTTCTCCTTTAAGCACATACACTAAGTAATGGTTTACCTCTGTAGGTCCCAGTTTTTCATCATTGTTAACATTGATCAAATGAAAATCTTTTTGTTCGCTCAAACAGTTTAAAAAGTCGAGATGAAGAAAAATAAAATTTAAACAGGTACACATAGGTAGACGTAGTATTCTATAGTATTCTAATTTGTACAATTTAATTTTTCTCTCGACTAAAATAAAATATTAAAGAAAAACCTCCACCGGAACTTGACGTATTTCTCCATAATTCTTGTTCCATCTCAGTCTCTGTCCACCACTCTGTATCATTCTCCATTCGTGAAAAACTGTTCGAAAATCCACAAATAAAGAATTACATAATTACGTACATTCTCGTATATTTTCGTGCAATATTCTGTTGTTTAACCTTGAAAATAATTCTATTCTTTTTTTTTTTCTTTTTTGTATATTTTGTTGTAGGGCCAATTAATTCCAGCGGCTTTTACCAATGGCTACCATTGAACGTATGCATGTAATAATTAAAACGCGGTTTATCTATATAAAAATATAATTTTTTTAAAAAAAAAGCAATACTCTCTCCCTGCAGGTATGTGCGAATTAATACACTCCAAAAATAAAAAAAATAACACACATCCACAAACCACACACACATGTACGAATAAAACATTATTAATTTATCGATTGAATATTGGAAATAAAAAACAAAAGCACCAGAAAAAAAAAAAAAAAAAAAAAAAAAAAAAAAAAAAAAACATTCAACGGTGTAAATTTATTTATACATTATATGCCTGCTGTAATTATTGTATTAGTAATATTTTATCCTGCAAAATCATACGTTATTTTTCATTGTTGAGTTGGTGGCGGCTTGAATTTATTTAATGCTCATATATTTTCCATTATTATTATTATTTATTTTTGTTAGTGCAAGCTAAACTATGCTGGAATCTAAAAGGTTGCATGCTTGTTTTACATTCATTTTATACTAATCGCTTTTTTCTAACTTTTTTCTGTTTTACTGGATATACTTGATAGCTATCATTATTCTTTCTTTAGTTGTAGCAGTACGTTGAGTGCAAGTACAGGTGGAAGAATTTGCGAAGAGTTGGAATGGAGGGGATAAATTTTGATATGGAAACATTTTATGAATGTATTTTTAGTAAAATTTTCACGACTGATGAAAAATGTCGCAAATTCACATATTTTTTTGTCACTAACGTCGTAATTACGTGTCTACTTTTTATGGAAGGTAGGCTTACTTACTTATTTTTGATCTGAAATTTCGTTTGAGTAACAGCGCTGAACGTTTAAGAATCGCGTCAAATCGTACCTACGTTAAACCGATATAATTATTCTCTCCAAATATATTTATTCATTCGAATTTATACGGTCCTTACTCACGAAAAATCGTTCTCACTGTAATAATTGAGAACAGTCGTAACTGGAATCGATTATTTATATGATACAAAAAACTTTTATATTAAATTGCTGATATTTTTCGTTCAGTATTCAGTTCGATAAGCTACAAAATTTAGGTTGAGTATCAATTTTAAAGCCTAAAAATCTGAAATACCTACTCTCACGAATTACGCCAGCGTTTCCTCGAATTAGAAAAATCAACGATCAATGACTTCAACAATTCCTACTTCAGCCAGAAAGCTGTCAGAAGGACGAGCTGTTAGAACTTACCAACCGAACGAATAATTTGTGTGGGAAAAAGCTTTCTTATATTTATCCTAAGGAGCTGCTGAGCTTATTTATGTCATCCATACGTTTCTGTTTATGGTTGTCTCTATTCGACGAGGCCAAATTCCTAATTATTATTATTATTAGGCTATTAGGCACCGACATATCTGGTTGCTGTGTTTTATGAGGGCAACGATGACAGTTGGCTTTTATTCTCGAATGAGTATTCATTCGTTAAAATAATTATTTTAAGAAATGTTGTCTAAGGCCAAATGTTTCGTTCATTATCGAGATTCATGTTGTAGTAGAAACGAAAAACGTTTTTGTTTGCGTGATCCTTATGACCCACTTTAACAGATTGATGAAATTTTTTTATTATGTTAGTGACGACAGTACGAAGTTTCGTCTTTGCTGGGTCGTCCTTCAGGAGGAATAATGTCTGATCAACTAAAGAACCGAGATGAAAACTGGGAGTATCATAATTATCAAAAAATTAACAATACAAATGATAATTATAAGTCTATTAGATAAACCTAGTGTGATTCTGTTCGCATTTATCGTCCATATTCAGTAACTTTCATTTTCTCTATGATGAACGACCAATTTCTTTTCTCGTTTTTAATCCCCAGAGCTACCCCAACAAAATACTTGATTGTAACGATCAGTATTTATACAGACACAGTTGCAGTTAAATAGCCTCCTCTTCATCCTCCCACAACTGTGGTGTGAAAATCACCCTTTGGTGGGTGCATAATAAAAATTCGTACGTACTCATTGACGCCCCTTTCCCAACTTCAATAGAGATTTGTTGAAATTCACTCATTCGGTACGTTAATAAAGTAAAATGACGTTAAACAATTCCGAGCAGACCTTTTTTTTCTTGGTCCTTTTTTCAGCCATTTCGTTTTCTATTATCTCATTTGTCAGTAATAAAATTTCACTCTCTGTCCTTTTCCACCTAGCTTCGGTAATTGCACTTGATTTATATTTTAACTTTGGCTTAAAAACGTTTCTTTTGACTTCTCTCAGTTTCTCGTTAATTTTCTTTCTTTTCTTTTTAGTTTTCTCTACTTGTCGATCATTTAAATTCTTTATAAATTTTTTTGTGATTCCTCTTTCTATTCTCCGCTGGTCCTCTCTTTCATCAGGTTTTTCCATTTTACTGCATCCCATGCTCTGCGATTGTTTCTGTTATCTCATCTGCAAGTAGATGTAGTTTCACTCTGTTTCTCTTTTGTATCTCTTTCAATATCTCAACTTTCTGAGCTCCATTTCATTCGTTCCTCTTGCATCATTCTATACTATGTTGCTGAATAGCTGTATACCTATACTCTCTTTATTCTGCCTGCTGTAACGTATTTTTCTCCCACTCTCCCTCTCTTACATTTTTCCTTCTCTACATTGATTTTATGATTTCTTCTTCGTTTAAATCCACATTTGTCAACTATTGGTTTTCTAATGCCATTTTTCTATTTATGATTTTATCTTGACCTTCTTCTTCGAATTTACTTTTGGCTTGCTCTTCATCCATTCTTCTTATTTTCCTTCAACAGTCGTTCATATTTCATTCTCTTTTCTATGGTTTTTCCTATACCTCCTCATCTTCTCCTTTCAAATAATCGAATACCAAAATAATCAATTGCTAGGTTTTTAACTTACTTCATCGTTCATTGTTTATGTAATCAAATTGTTGCAAATCAAGAATGTTAGACCTCAGACAAAATAATTGTGAGAGAATAAGACAAAAAAATGAAGGGGAAGTAATAACAAAAAGTTTTAATTCATTGGACAACGAGTAGAGCTTAAAACAGTGAATGAAGGAATAAGCAAAAATATTTATATTCTAACTTTTTCAAAATTCTAAAATAACGTTCAAAAATTTATTTGTCGCCTTTGAAAAATGAGCAAAAAAAATATGTTCAAACTTTTTCTCTCCTCATTCTTTTGTTTTTGTTTTGTTTTTTTTTTTGTTTTTCTTTTTTGTTTTTGGTTTCTGCAAATGTTTGAAGTTAGTCGTTTATTAAACACGAAATTTTGCAATAATAATTTTTCACGTTGTACTTGACACAGATTTTCATTCACTCTAGCTGCAAATTTGGGGTAGGAGTAGAAGGATGGATTGAAATTGAGTTAAAACTCGTGGATAATCTTAGATTTTTTGTTTTTAGTTACGCTTCCTTATATCTGTTCTAAATTTATTTCATCACTGATTTGCTTGACACCTCGTAGCTCCTCAATTAGAATGTTTCATATCCAAGTATAGTAAGTAGTTTTAAAATATTTTGTTGACAAGGTTATAAGTCATTTTGTTTCTTCCGTTCAGTTCAATATTCTTTGCGTAGGTAGTCTTTAGAAGTTATTTTTTAGTTCATTAACCCTTCCACTTATGGGAAGATGCCAAATTAACATTTCGCAAGTGTAATTTCTCCGTCAGCCCCCATAAAATGATTACCGAGTACACAAAAGGGATGGTTTTCACATTTACTCTTTCGGGATGCTCCTTTTAACTACTCCTCAAGTAATTTTCCTTTATCTCTCCCCTTCGTAAGCTTCATCATGTGTGCGTGTATGTGTATGTGTGTGTCTTTTTTATTTCATAGCCTATTATTATTTTTATTTCTACGCTTTAGTTATGCAATTGTTGCGTCAAATTTGCTCTGCCCCTCTTTTTAGTTGCCATGTATTTTAGATAGAATGGTTATGTTGAGAGAACATCGAAAAAAAAAAATAAATTCTTTAAAAGTCGACAAACGAAATTTGAACGTATTTTTTAAAATTGTTTTTATTTTTTTTTTTAATTTTCATTTATTAAGTTACTTTTTTTCTTCTTTTTTTTCGTATAATTTAAGTACATTTTTATGAGTGACCTAGTTCACAATTTTAATCTTATTTTGTCGTCTGTTTCAGGTACAGTGTGAAACGTTGTGCTGGCAGGTGTATTAACTGAAGCAATCTTTTAAAAGCAATATATATTCCCTTTGCAAGTACCCCACCCTTTTTACCCTATTTCCCTCCTTTTTTCCCCTCTTTTTGAATTTATTTTTAACCTATAGTTAATCTTTCTTATTTTTAAAGCACATTTAGTTATCTCTAAGAGAACGCTGCATCAGTGTTAATTATTTTATTCTCGAGCAATAAGTATCGATTGTTATGTATTTTGTTTTTTCTTTTTCGTTTTATTTTTATGATTTGTTTTTTCTTTCGTTTTTACCCTCAATGTTAGGAAAATTCATATTTTACGATTACCCAAAGCCCTTTCCTGTTGTCTTCATTATATTGTTTTTGTTTTTTTGTGTTACCTTTTCGAAATATTTGAAATGGAGTTAAACGATCAGACCTCTGAATTTTATCGATTGAGAGAAAAATATCGAATATTATACTTACTTTATATATATATCTTCTTTTTGTTTTCATACTGGATTCACTACAGTTTTGTTCTTCGACAACATACGACATTTGGGCTGAAAATAATAAATTATTTTTGTCCTGTAATTTATCAAATTTCTAATAATATTTTTTCTTTTTGTTTTATAAAATAAATCAATATGTATACTTGATCGATTTGATTTGGCAATGCTCTCATTTTGTGTAATTAATTAAATTTGCAACTATAATTCAACGAGTTACATAATAATAATAATAATTGTAATATTGTCTATTAAATTACTAGTCAAATCACAATTGCTTGTCGTAATCTATTGATCAAAAATTAAGTCACTTTTTATCATAATTATTGTTATTAATATTATTATTATTGTTTTTTTTTCCAATTTATTTTGAACTTTCGAACTGAGGGGATCCCAAGTTTACCAGAATTTTAAAATTCTCCTCAATCGTTCTAGTCGTGGTCAATATTACGTTAGGTATCTGCAATCGATTAACTAATTTTTATCACACATTGCTTGAAAATATTTTCAGATGAAGTACACTGTTTCCTGCTTTGTTGACAAGTTTTGCATTCACATTCCCGCGTTAGTGGGGGTAGCGGAAGAATTTAAGCTCTTTTTTCTTGATGAATTGTTATCTAACGAGATAACTCATCATTTCATCAACGAACATTTATTTTTTATGAAGTGTTTGATACATATTCAAACTATATGGGCTTAATACGTCCACCATTTCTTGAAAAACTATTAATACATACTCAGAAAAAGGAATGCTAAATTTCAAAAAAATATTCTTGTTATTATCTAACGTTGCAAGTACCTATTTTGAAAACCTCACGTGAAATATCAATAGAATAATACCAGATATTCATAAATTCTACAAATTTCAGTAGTTTTATGCCAGAATATTCGACGGAAGGAGAAAATGTTTTCCCATTTATCGAATGCACTTCATGTCAATACGTAGCAAAATACACAGCTACTTTCGTACACATAGGTACCAGGTTACCAATCCTACCATTCACAAAATAATTCCACAGACCTAGAAATACTTTGAAGAACAAAACTGAATGTGAATCCCATAGATAGATTTTTTTTTCTTTTTATAACCTTGGGAATTGATCTCATAGTAAAATTATATGTTTAGAAAATTTTTTTCCAAACGTTGAGTCACATTACACAATCGGAAACCACTTTTCAAAATGTTCTCTCCATTTTTAAATTTAATTAATTTTTTTCTTTGTTTTGTTATTAGATACAGAGGCGTAGCGTAGGTCAGATCAGTATGTCTCTTCATTTCGCTAATAACAATTTTTGTATACTTTAACAACAGCAAGAACAACAACAAAAATATTTAATATATTGAAAGAATAAAAAAAAAGAAAGTAAAAGAAAGTAAAAAGCCAGAAATTTGATAAGGGAAAAAAATTTCAGTCTTCCTAACGCTACGCCACTGCCATTAACTGTTATAAGAGAGAGAAAAAAATAATAATCAATCTTGTCGATATGACACATTGGCTTTTTTCTTTTTTTTTGTTCTTTTTATTTTTTTCAATCGAGAGATAAAATGCATCTCTTTCTTTTTTCCCATTTTTTTTCCTATTAAACGTTGATTATTATTAAGGTTGAAGATTTTATTTGTTAAGAATTTGAACTTGTTTGTTTTTTTTTCCTCAATATTGTCTTTTGCTGAGATACGTATTTTTTAAGAAAGCAATGACAAAAATTGGAATATGCCTAATGTTTCTTACATTTTCCCCTTATCCCTTCTTATTTTACAGTAATTATGTTTGCCAGTGTACGTATTTAAAACATGTCAACGCTGGGATGATGTATTTGAAACAATATTATTTTATTGTGTTGGCATAAACTTATATTTGTTGCGTTTTTTTTTCTTGTGTGATACTACTGTACATCATAATACCAGTTACCGATTTCTAATCGACCATATTTGGGATGCTGGATTTAAAAAAAATTTTTTTTTGAACATCTGGATCTGAATATCTTTTAAGAAAACAATTTTTTAATTTTGTTTTTTTGGTTTGATTTAATTCAGAAATGAATAAGTGGTGATCATTTTAGTGTGTAAACGTGGACCAATAAAATACCATGATGGTGTACACACAATCTTTGAACATCTTCATTGTTTATTGGGTCATTGTCATCCTTTCTTTCAGTAAGTGTGATCAACTTGAAAACGATTTTTCTGAAAAAAATTTATTTCGGTCTAGTTTTTGCTCCATATTAATTTTTCACATGCTAAAATCAAACTTAGAAGTGAAATATTAGGTAAAATTCACTACCTACATATAAAAAAAATTTTCAAACTACCCACCAAAAATTATTGAATTTTTCATCGATTCGAGGAGACTATGTTCACCACAAGAAATTTTATTTTATATGATTCTTTTTGTTATTTGATGAGAAATATTATATTAAAAAAAGAAAACAAATACCAAATATTACAATTAATAATGTGTTCTTTGTTTTTTATTCTTTTAAGCTACTTTTTTTGTGTTACAGTTGTACATTTTTTTAAAATTTTATTTTCTCTTTCTAACATTACCTTAACGGAAATTAATTTAATATTACCTATATCGTTTTTTTGTTGTCTTTTTTTTCGAATTTTTGCTTCATTCTATGCAATATTTCATAATAATTTTAAATTGGCATTTGTTGGCACTCAACTAGAAAATAAGCTTCAAAATATTTCTCGAAATGATTAAAAATAAATATACTATAATACGTATTATAATATAGCCTATACCTTGGTATATATATTTTTTTTCATACATTTCTAATAAGGAACGGGCTCAAATGATTTATGTTTATTGTACCATATTATAATAATTCAGTTTAAGAAAAATTTTTGATTTAAAAGAAAAAAATTAATAAATCAATACAAGACTGAAAAAGTTTCCATAGAAAAATTAAAAACAACGTCATTCACCCGTTCCTATTTATATCTGATTCGATGAAAAAAAATTTTCAATGTATTATAATATAATATGTTTTTATAAATTATTTATTTCTTTAAACATCATGTTAAATGATTTCTGGTGCTCATTTAATATCTAAATTGTCCTTACATAATATAGGTAATATTAATAATACCTAATAATAATAAGGATAATAATTAATAATATTAATAATAATAATAATAATAATAATAATAATAATAATAATAATGAAATAATAATAGCAATAATGATATAATGATACTAATATAATGAAATAATATTAACGCCCTCTCTCGGTTCTTTTTTTTCTTTTTTTTTTTAAACTGATTTGTGAATTTAGATGCTGATTTCCAAATATCTATGAAGAAGTTATTAATAATTATTTCATTGTATAAACCTTAAACAATTGTTACCTGTTAATTCTTTATTATTTGTTTCATTATTAATTTACCTTCTGTCCCTTTTTAATATCACCATTTTGTTTTTCTGAAGACTAATAAATTGTATTCTCAGAGCCTAAATCATCTTATCGATTTTTACATCAAAATTAATTTTTCCTGTAAATAAAAAAAAATTACTTACTACATTTTTTTTAAGTTACCATTTTTATTTAAAATGTTCTAAAAAACAAATGAAGTTGAATTGTGATTTGGTTTAAAAATGCAAGTATACGAAGATATTAAGTATAATAATATACGAGCATATCGTGTTTTGAAAAACGTATTTTGTGCTCCAATAATTACACAAAATATATGATTTAAATTAAAAAAAAAAAAACCTTACACTTTTCCTTTTTTTTCTCTCTTTTCACCTATAATAATAACGTCTAACGAACGCTTTTTTTTTCTCTTATTATTATTACTACTATTATTATTATCTATTATTATTGTTATTATTATCTATTATTATTGTTATTATTATTATTATTATTATTATTATTATTATATTATTATTATTATTATTTTTACTATTACTATATTATTATATTGTTATTAATATAATCCATCACTTTTTCTTCATGAAACGAGGATCTCGTGTGCATGTAAAATTATGTTAAAAAGGAGAAAAAAAAAACATGATAATAAATATAAAGAACATTATTTTGTACAATCTGATCAGGTTGTACAACACAATCGAATACTCCGTGTTTACTTTTTTTTGTTTTGAATTTTTTTTTTTTTTTGTTTTTTGTACTTTGATATAATTTAATGCATAAATTACATTTTAAATGAATTTTATACATTAATTCGGCAATGTAATGTTATAAGCAATAGTAAAAATTAAGGCATCATTGTATCTATAAAGTCGTATTTTCTAAGTCTCCCTTATATTATATTTTAAATAGTAAATTATTTAAGTTCTAATTTTTATGTACATACAAGTTTCCTGTTGATTAAAAAATGAAAATAAAAATGAAATTAAAAAAAAACCTTTATAAAGATTATTATATAATTATTAAAATAAAAAAAGACCCTGCTGTTTGAAATTTGTTTGGTGTTGACGGTATAAATTTGCGGAGTTCAATCTTTTGCGGTTCAACGACCATTCATTATTCTGACGAACACGTGGACTGCAACATAGAATTTGTAACCTAATTTATTCACACAAATTCTTCTTTACACTTGTCAGAGATCTGAAACGGAAATAATATTACCTACTTGGCATGAAGAACATCCACATACGAAAATTTATCTACCTACAAGTTCATGAGATAACAAAAATAATTGGGTATTTTCTATGGAAAAAAAACTTTTGAGTCATTTTTAGAGCTTTTTATGGCACTTAGAAAATAATGTCAAGAAACATTGGTTGATGAAAATTTTATATACTATATTTTTTGTTTGAATAATTTTTTTGTGTCGCTTATTAGAAAATGAGTGAAATATTAAAAACCTATTGAGGGCATAAAAAGTGGGTTTTCAGGGGTTAAACCTCGATAAGATCTTGAGGTGTTTTTAAACATTTGAAAGTGCTTTTGAGACCACCAGGTTCCAAAGAAAAATCTTTTCCCTGATTTTACTGAGTGAAAGACCGTTTTTTAATTAAATTTGACTCACCTATTGGTGAGCCACATACGAGCTGAGGGTCCATCTTCTACCTACCTCCATCTTTTTTCTATTATAAATTAAAATTGATTTTTTTTTATCGCAGCATAATGCTCCTTTCATTAGATAGAGGGGAGGGAAAAGAAACTTAAATTCTAAATATTCAGTTATTTAACTAAAAATACTGCGAACATTTTAGTCTTTTTTTGCTGAGTTCCGTTTGATCAGTCTTGCGCAATCAGTGTCTGGGTTTTGGTCTTGCTCGTGGCTGTGGATTAGCAGATCATCAATCTTGATAGCTTTAGGATTACTATTAATTATTGTTCGTTAAAAACGGTACAACACCCTGCATTCTTTTTAACCCAGTTTGTATGTAGTTGTAGTATTAAAATTGACCTCATAAAAGGGTTAGAGGTGATGGTGATTATGAAAATTATCCGTTTCATGAGAAATGAAGATGGTTGGTACCATTTTCCCATTTTGACTTAAATAGGTAAAGTGTCTGACCTTTTATTGTCTTTATTCATTCAGCTATATCAGAATGGGATTATATCTGCTCCTATTTTTCCTAAAGTAGATATTATTTCAGTCAGAGAAGCTTACTTTTTCACTTCTGGGTTGCCGTATTATGTATTGCTATTGCATTCAAAAAAAATTTTTTTCCAAAACTTTGGGTGCTTATTCTTAAACGATTTCTACCAAGTTACATGGCAATAGCTCTATTCTATGAGTTGTAGACAATAAAGTTATAAACTTTTAGTTCTAGACCTATTTTTTTTTTCAAGTTAGTTCTCAATTCTACTTAATGGTTTTAATAAATTCAAAGTCAGTTCTGAAAAAGTGAAAACTCAAATAATTGAATGTTGTAATTAAGTTAGAAAGTTTTCCCTAAAAATTTTCATCCTGGACCAGTTATGTATCAACTTTCTATCTCACACCTGCCCAAAATGAGGGTGATGCTGCTTGTACTTATTATATTTTGAATATCGATATCTACTTGAATTTTTTGAGTGTAATTTATGAACCAAAAATTGGGTACATTTATTGAATGAGATGATTAATTTTTGGATTATCACAATCATTTTCATTCTTCTTCAAATAGAGCATGATCTAAAATTGGCCTACACCAAGATACTTTTAATATTTTGATTTGTAGCTTATACCTACATTAGGTAAAAATAAAAGAAAGTTGAAAATTGCTTAATAAATTTATTTCTGAATGTATTAAATTAAAATAAATATCTTTGGCAAACAAAAACATTTCATTATGATTAGTTTGTTTAACATGTTACAATTCAGTTGAAAAAGGGAGAAAGTAATAAAAATGGCTGGATCAGGGATTCTCAAACTTGTTTTTTTATTAGCGTGTCAGCTCATCTTCTTCAAAAAACTTTTTGTAGCTACCACTAACAATATTAGAGGCTATTTTTTTGGGGGGAGGGTGATATTTGTAAGAATATTATGATTTTCCAAATATAATTGAACATTAAAAAATGTTAGATCAAAATTTCTGCGCCACAATGTTCAAAATAGGCAATATTATATGTGAAAAATGGACTGTAGCATTCGCGGTGAGATAACTATGTGGACAAACAAATGAGATAAAAGCATAATTGGTTTTTCATTGGACATACCAAATTGAATAGGAGACTGTAAGAAATAAAATGAGAACAAGAACAATAATTTTGAACCCTCAGTCAGAAGCGATATAGTAAAAAAAAGAAGAACTGTCTCAGTTTTACAGTTTTTGAGCCCTCTTGTTTGTTGACTGCATTGTTTCTTCACATATAGTTGAACTCTCTTTTCAAGGCACCACTGTGCTGTGACATTAAAAGAAAAATTCCACATTTCATCTGGCTGCATACCATCTGGCTATCACTGATTGTAGGTACATGTGCCACAATATTTATGAGTTTCAAAGGAGACTCATGAAGGATTGATGTGCAAACATAATAGTGTGGTCATGATTTCGACCACACTAGATAGACATGCCCTGTACAATCTTGTACAATGCTTCCCATTGAAGCACTAATACATATGGAGTGTGACATCACATTGGGGCAAGAAGTTATTTTACCCAGGTTATACTGTTGTTATTTCCAGGTTTTTTAAGTTGATTTTAGCCAAGTTGGAGTTTTTTTTTTTTTTGAATAATTGTACATAATAATTTCTTTTTTTTATATTAAAAAATTAATTTTAGAAGAAAAAATAAACTTTTTTCGATTTTTTTTTCTCCAAAACGTCTTATAGGATTTAACATGCATTTGCCGTATTGTGACGTCATTTATGTGTGCTTCAATTTTCCATTGACATGGCATGTCTATCTAGTATATGGTCAAAGGGTTGTGAACATGCGTGTTGTGCACATACAACCACATGCCAATAGTTACAGTTTGTAAGATATACTTACGTGTTATGATCGTAATTCTCATTTTAGTACCTACTAGTGTTAGACTGAGCAGTTAGATATTTAAAAATCAGTAATGGAAATTGTCTCTTAGGTATCTCCTACCTGTACCTGTTTATGTGATCGTCTGATCCTTCGAGGTCGTATCTCTTTGTAGATACTTTTGATATTTAGATGTAAAATATTATTTTCAACATTTTTGCAATGATCTGAATAAAAATCGGTATTTGAATATGTGAAGTAGGTAAGCTGTTACTTATTGTACAAATTTGGCAATTTTACAGAAAATTTTGTAATTAGCATCATATAATGGTGACTCAAACAGTAACAAGTTAAGTCTTCTTTAGCTGAAGTTGTCCGTAATCATAACATTAAGTCTACTTATATAATATATCTAGGCAGAGGCTACTACCATCAACAAATCGCATTTGATAAGTAACCAGCTGAATCCATGTTCAGTGCATTCCGAGAATCATACTTTCAAAAATTTATTTTTTAATTAGAATTTTTTTAACATCACTGATCAAATTTAATGTATTTTTTAGGCTGGCGTAATTATTTTTTGGATCCATTTTTTCAATGAAAACTGGCTTTCTGAACGTTGGAATTAGTTGAAATAATTCTTTATAAAGTAATGATACCTAGGTACCAGAAATAATCAGTTTTCCAAACGTGTAGTTACAATAATGGGTATTTCATAAAATTCTTCTTTTCAAATGCCTCTTATTATGTTTCTGAATGTATAGCCTATCATTGAATCCAAAGACAAATTCGAACATATGTATTTTAATACAAAATCAGCAGAGTGAGTAAGTATTATTGAACATCAAATCCAATAAGAATTGTCATAGTTCATCAATAACACTTTTCTCAACTCATACACCATAAAGAGGTTATTATTAAATTGGTTACCTGTGGTTAGCAAAGCAAGAGATTTCCACAATAATTTCGAACCATGGATAATGATTTTCATCGAATTACTTCTCTAATATAACAACGGAGTTTTTACTTCCTTATTTTTTTTTTATTTCTTCACAGTGCCATTTACAGGTACGCAAGCTGCAAAAAATGTCATTAAAAAACTGGCTATTTCATATAGTGATCTTCGATCATTTAGTATTGAATACCCAGTAACCCTATCCTACCAATGTTAACGAAGCGTGCCATCGTTAAAAAGCCCTAAAATGGACGTAGGTTTTCTGAGCATGCGCAGTATGTCTTTTTTCGTCTTTTTTCAGTATCTTAGTTCTATGAATATTTAAAACTGTCTAAATACGTTGCTGTGAATCCAGTTAAATCAAGTGAAACTCATATCTGAACTGATAACATGCAAGGCCCACTGAATCATACAAATTTTATAACCATTCTATTTTAATTTTAATTGTTTAATTCATTAAAGAGATCGGAAACGAACGACTGTGACGTTTTATAAATGCCTAGGAGGACAGAATCCAGATTTCAAAGCTAGCGTAGCATGAAGAAGAAATTAAATTCAAGACTTCTTTTCAAAAATTCTTTTTAAAAAGGTACAATTCTTGTATTCAGACAAAATTTTTATGCATTTTTCTTAATAATAATTGTTACGTAAATTAGTTTATTATTATTTCTTTTAGACAAAAATGTCCTTAATTTATGTTGAATTTTTTGAGGAATAAAAACAATTCCGAGGATTATCACACAGTTTTTTGAACTTAAGTATCTATATTAGAAATTAATTTTTTTTTGTCACCGCATCAAGCCTCTCCCACTTTAAAAATTTTCACAAAATTTTAACTTCATATAGGTGCTTATTTTTAAATGGATCTGGTAGAAAGCTTTATTCTAAGAATTGTAATTAATTTCAAATGTTTATATTTGGAACCTGTTCTTTTCAGGGGATTTGATGAACTTTTTTTTTCTTTTGATTATATAATATTCGAAAAATGAGAAATTTAGAATCTATGGAATCCACTACATCGCATATTTATTAAAATAAATTTTTCCAAATTTGAAAAGTGATAAAAAAAAGCAGAATAAGGGGGCAATCACTTTCTTTGCCCCCTTGGGTATGCAAGTTCTTCTCAAATTTAGTAATCAATTTTAACCGATTCTTTTTTAGTCTTTTTTTTTTTGCCCATCAATAAGTATGTCTTTGCGCGCGCTCATTAATTGTTGATGTCAGAAAGTGTATAAACTGTTTTAGAAGGTTCCCCAATACCATGAAGTGAAATATTTTCTATGTTTAATGTTGAAACATGTTGTACCTACCTATTTATATACGATTTTGGGTAAGTCAAAATAAATATTTTCCTCGATTCACGAACTACTATTTTGGTGAATATAAGTAGACTAACTTATTCTACATCGCTATACTGCATACCTAATAAACGATTTTCAATACCATCGTTTATTCACGAAATCAGCAAGAGAAGACGAAAAAAGGAACAAAAAACTGAAAACAAAATTCAAACAATATATTATAATTACCTCATATTATTTTCTATCATTCAACGATTGTACTAAATAATGCTACACTCTCTTTACAAAGCTCTAAAGATATTATTTCGTAACAATAATTCAGTCAGTTTTTAAAACTTCACTGATGAAATCAACGTAGCAAAGGCAACGAGAGAATGTGAAAGTTTAAATTCAAATGTAACAAAAGGGGTAGGTACAATATAATTGTATGAAATGCAGTTTACTTTTTTCACCTCTGGTTTTCAAAATAAAACCGAAAGTTTCATTAAGAAAGAGAAAAAAAAAAAGTAGTAAAAAGTAAATGAAAAGCAAAGAGAAGATAATTATTGAAATAATGAATTGTTATAAATGGAAATATAAACGATGTAAAAATTATTTGAAGCCATATTTCACTAAACAATCCTAAAGAATTTGACAAAGTTGTACAAATTTCTCACTGAAAAAAAATGTTACTTAATTATTAATTAGGTAATATAAAAATTAATTGGTACCTAGGTATGTACAGCGCCCTTAAAAGCAATTAATACGTCATAATTCTTAGTAGGAACTGAGAAAATGTAAAAAATAAAATATTTTATAATTTATTGTATAAGTAGTTAAATTTTTTAAATTAGAAAAACTGGTGGAGAGAATAAAATCAGCTTAATTTTATAATCTTTCATTAATTTTGTGAGTGAAAAAACCACAGATGGAGCTCAGATTTAACATACTTACTTGAATTACAAATTACTCACTTTTTCTCTTTGAAAAAATCATTATTTTATTCTACTACTCATCAATTGTCTGCTAATTATTTTCAATTTAGGTACGTAGGTGCAATACTCTTCTATTGAATGGTATAATTCAGCCCATTTACTAACTCATTGAACACTGCTATATATTATAGTTTAAAGTTAGTAGTTTGCGACACTGCATATGTTTGCGACAATTTTCATCTGATTATGTAAAAATTAATTTTACTGCTGTAGTAATGTAGGATGTTCAGCATTTTTTAAGACGTTCTCTATCTTCTTATTTTGAAAAAATCACATATTCATCTAAATTATTCATCATCTAGGTATTAAAAAAAAATTAAATATTCACTTTTTTGGGGAGTCAGAAATCATCAGTGTTTGTAACAGCATACCTTAGTTGATCATTTCTCAAAAATTGATAAATCATGGTCCAAAAATTGATTTGAATGACTACGAATTACTGTTATGGAAAGGGCTACCCTGAGAGATGAATAAAAGCACACATTTTATATGAAATAATAAATTTTCATTTATTATTTTCACTTAAACCTAACCAATGTATGAAATTTGTCATTTCATTAGTTTACAACACTGTTGTTTCAAACTATATAGTGAAGGAACAAAAATTCAATGAATTAGATTGTGACATCAGATTTTTTAGCGATTCATAGGCTTGTAGATATGAACTGTAATGTCTGTTACATTTTAGATAAAACAAACCTTTTGTACTCCCCATTAAAGTTTTTAATTTTATAAAGTGATATTGGTATATGTTTTTTCAACAAAAGTGTCGCAAACTAGTGCAATAACTGTTACTATCCAAATAATTAGTGTCACTAATTGTTTCAGAATTAAAAATTATGAAAATAATGAAATTTAGTTCAATACTATACTTAAAAGTGGATAGTAATAAATAAATTTCCCATTCCAAGTAGCTGTTAAATAATTATTTGGTAAATTTGATGTAGGTTATTTTGAAGGGAGTGTCACAAAATAAGGACTTTCATGTTTTTTTTTTAGTTTCATTGTTATCCTTTATGAAAATAATGTAATTTAATTCACTACTATGTTTAAAATTAATATTGGATAGATTTCTGGTTCCAAGGAGCCATGAAACATTGCTGTAACTTTAAAACTGATTTTACAGTTGAGCTGCAAATTTGAAATTTCTCTCAAAGTGTCGCCAACTACTGCCTTTACCCTAAGCTACTGATTCGCCAAAATTAATTTAATTTATATTAGGTTGAGTATATGAACTGAAATTCATAACAATATATCTGCAGTTGTTGTTTATGACAAATTGATATTCACAAATTTTTTTTCTCAGAATTTAATATAGACTTTTAGAAAATAAAAAACTCTAACGTACCATACAAAAATATGGTGCATTCGATATCTTACTATTATTCACAAGTACTGTATAACCAACTACTTACCTAATTATATACGATCAACAAACTTATTTATTATAATCATAAAATGGGTAAAGTGAATGTAATCACCTACATTCGATACCCTATAATACATTATTAGGTACCTTTTAAAACTAAAACATGGAAGATCATTTCTCAAAACATTAACAGAAAGAAAGAATAAAATAAGTACTACCCTCAAAAATGTAGAAAAAAAAAAAACAAAGAATCAAATCCGAATTAGTTTAAAATAATGGCATCAAAATTTCCGTTTTCGAACGACGACATTAAATTAATTTCTAATTCGAAATGAAAAAAATCACAGATTCTTAAACTATCGACTGACATTCGTATAATTATGTACAAAAAAAAAAATAAAATATTCATAAATTTTATGTTAGGTACTTACAGTAAATTTTTTGAATAAGAAGAACTCGTGTTTGACCGACTCCAAGAAGTCTATGAACTTTTTTACGTTCAGTAAGTTTTCATTGAAAAATCTCTAGCTATTAATAAATGACCTCGCACTTTTCTCATGGAAAAGTGGTCTCAGTCAAATTGGCTGAAACTTTAGAAAAATATGGATTGAAATGTTATCATCAAAAGTCTCTGTAGACAAAAGGTGCTAAAATGAACGGTTTTCGAGATATACGAGGTCCTAAAGGTGAAAAACAAACATAAAATAAATGATTTGGTAACGAATGTATATACCAGGCAAATAAAATCACAATATCTGTAGAAATGAACTTTAAATCAGAACTTATAGGCCTACGGTCACTTTATTAGGTTCGGCACTTTTTAGGAATGAAAGTTTTTTATTAATTTCAAGATTGAAAAATCAAACAGCCTCTATGGAGAACTAGTTTTGAACTTTTCTACATTTAATAACCGAGAATTCAAAAAATATTTCAATTCTCAGAAAGTAAAGATTTTTCTGAACCAACTCGATAATTTCTGATGAGAAGTTCTTCTCTGAAGATATGATCTTATTTAATTCAAATGCAGTCGCTACCAAATCAGCTTTAACTTTGCTCCTCATCTTTAGGTCCCTGCATCTCGATAATCATTCTTTTCTGGACCTTGTGCTAATGAAAAGTTTCGATTAGGTCATTCTAAATTATATTATTCCTAAGTTTCAGCAAATTTGAACCAGGACCACTTTTCCATTAGAAGTATGTGTGGTCTTTCCAATGTTTTTTTTTCTCCGTTTAACTAGCTGAAAATTATTAAATTATAAAAATTGAGATTTAATGGCCAAATTAAACTGACTTTATCAGACGTAGGTAATATGATTTTGTTGTTCTTTCTCACTAAATTCAAAATTAGTTCACAGTTTAGGTAGGAACTCATTTTAAATGTATGATCTGATTTGTGGGAAAATTTTAAACACTGTAGGAATTTATCATAAAATTATCAGAAAGTCACAAATTCTTCAATAACTTAAGTACCTATAATAAATGGGTAACCTATAATTGGAAGGGACTACTTTTCTAATAATTGTTAGATCCTTTTTGAATTGAAGAATGAATGAAATTAAAAAATGAAAGTTTATAAATTTTTCACATGAAACACTCATTGCTGGTAGCCGGTATGTGGAAAGCAAACACTTATCCACGCGTAATAAGGTAAAGTACCAATATTATGGATCATACCTCATTCATGAATCAGGTGAATGATGTGCCTTCGGGTAACGCTATATTTACAAAACTAATATCACTTTTTGTTGCTACCATAAGTTTCACAATCACCTAGTTTTTATACTTGCTGATTGCTTTTTGTGGTGACTAAAGAAGATTCTCTGATTTTTCATGAATTTTACAGACGACTTATCGAAAATAATCTGTAAAATGTCCATTTTTTCACATTTGAGAGGGTCCTTGGAATTTTTTACATTTAGTAACGGCTCGTTTTCATGGCTACAATAAATGTCGTGACACTAAAGTCGCGAACACTGACAGGACTGGTTTTACTCCCAAGTCTACACGGATTTAAGCCTAGGGTGGCAACATTTGTGAGACAGAAAAATTTGCGGCAAAAAAAAAAAAGAAAAAAAAAAAAAGAAGAAACGATAGTTACTACTTGTGACGAGAGTGGTGAAAAAGAAAGCTGGCAGAATTATTACAGCCTGAGGTGGCAAAATACTTGAAACCGGCTCTGAGCACTGAATCTCTACATTCAGGTATTAACCAGTCACTAGTGTCAATACCAGTTTTCACCAGTGTCGCAACATTCCCTGCACTGACATCAATTACATCAATTGTCATCAGGTTCATGTCGCCGAAATCAAAATCAGCTGACCCGGTGACATATTGACGTTGCAACATCTGCCGCGGTGACAGTAGATGTTAATTTCACCATAACACTTCAATGTTACTCTAATTTCGCACTTAGCGTCACTTCGAAAACGAACCTTGAGGTCTAAAGGAGATTTTCTACCAATTGCCATGTTTGTAATATCTTTGGTTTGAAAATACTACGGTAGGTACTAAAAATGTTTAAAGTAGGACATTTTAAAAGTGAAATTTTCGTGTAAAATTTATTTTAATCGGTTGGATTAGTGATTAATTTCACAGGGTGCACGTATCCGTAGAATTCTTTGCTAAAATTTTAAAATTTTCCCTTTTTTCTGACCACTTTTCGTTTGATCCACAAAAGGACCGCTTTTTTGTTTTTTATTTTTGGTGATCCAGATAAAAATGTCAATACAGCCAGAAATTAATCTGAAAAACTTTGCAACACAAACAAGTCAAGACACAAGGTACTATTTAAAAAAATTTTTTCAGTCTTATTAGAAATTTTTTTGCTTTGAAGAACTTGTCTAAATTTGCCCATTCGTGGATCGGTCGACAAATGGTACTTTAAAAACGATTTTTTATAACGTTGTTTTTGAGAACTGAGAGGTGCATATCAGTGTGCTGTAGGTGTGTAAACTATACGAAAGTTTCGACGTGTTTGGTAACCGATCTACATTTAGGCTATCGTACCTTAATGCCGATCAAATTTAAATTTTTCAGTTCACGCACCAGCCATTTAATAAAAGTTTGAAAAAAACCAAACCCATAAGTGTGTTCCTTAAATTCACATTTCTACCCTACATACGATATTTTCACTTTGTGAATCTACCCGTTCTGGAAAAGTGAACCTGAAAAATATGATCCATCGATGGTACTTTACTCTTAGTTGATTTTTTGGACTACGATGAATCGAAATAATTTCACAGCTTTTTCTAGCTTCAACGAAGTGATTAAGTTAATCTGAACCCTGAGAATATAAAATTCACAAAATGAACTCGGAAGTTACACCCCTTTTTGGAATGTTTCTGATCTTAACACGATGTAATTTGACGAACCAAACGGACGTTATTAAAAATAATAATGAGTAATATTAGTAACTTTTACATAGTAAATGTATCCAAATAGTTAGAAAATAGGCTTATGTGTGTCAAATACACGAAATGAAGGCTCAGACTGAGTAAAAGCCAGAGATAGCCAATGTAGCCAATGTATCAGTCTTTTGAATTTTATTTATTTTTATGAAGGAATTGATTTAATAAAATTAATGTGTTGCATCCACAACACATTCTCAAGGTACTGACCAAATAAAAACTGATGTAAAAATTATACGTTTGCAGCCACGTAAGGCTTACTAGTATATTAAAATAAGAAAAATAATGACTAATTATGCGAATCTCACGAGGGCATTTTTTTAAAAGAACTAAAAATAGAGAGAAAAAAAAAAAGCATTCTAAAAATGTTGAAAAAGTTCAAAGTTATTCCATCTTATGGAAGTTGTTTTGTTTGATTTACATGAAAGCAGTCTGAGCAAAAAAATAAAACAATAAAATAAAGTGAAACGTAGCAAAGGCTTCTTCTTGTCGACAATGGTAGCATCTGGACACCTTAATGAGGAAGTGAATAGTAAGAAAATATAATGAATTAATAATTTTTCACCAAAGGGTCCGAAAAAATGCGTCCGAATGTTTACAAATAGTTTTATTGAATTTTTTGTAGACATATTGGCTAAGTAAACGTATTATTATTCCAGCATTCGAAAATTATTTGAGAGGAATATATGGCGGGAGAAGATTTGCAGGATACGAGGGCTACGGTGCACTCGCTGCGTGTAAATTTTCTTGGAATACCAAACGGACCACGTTGGCTTCAGAATTTTTGTACAGAATACTAGAATATCGTCTCGGTGCCGTTAAAGCCGCAACGTCTAACCACCACCACCACCACCACCACCACACACGCGCAGAATCCCTGCAGTGTTGATTATCAATCGGTATCACAGAGTGAAAAATAAAAAATAAATAACAATTTACTATAAGTTATACATACTAGTAATATTATAAACGTTACGAATAAAATTTACTACGGGTATAAGTACAGAACAAATAATAAATATAATGGGAGGTAACTTGGAAAAGAGAGAGAGACAGAGAGAGAGAAATAGAGAGAAAAAAAAAAAAAAAAGAATAAAAAAACACGTATTTAGAATATTAACGAAAAGGGTAAAAAGTGGAAAAGTTTCATAAGGAGGTGAAATTTTCCTTTCGTATTCACTCTTCGACAGTGTAAATTTTTTATCGTTTATAGGATATGTTCGTTCGTGTGTAGCCGCAGTTTACTGGACTATCGGGGAAACAAACAACAACAACAACAACAACACCGAAAGTAATGCGGTATCATTTGTCGAAGAACACAGCGGACAAAAACGTAAGCAACCACCACCAAAAAAAAAAAAAAAAAAAAAAAAAGTAGTCTGCAAAACGTGTTGGACGTAGCGCAGACGTAGATATAAATTTTCAAAACGACATTTCATTTGTCAGACGGTGGTAACCCGATCAACCTCGACGTACCTTGCGGTACAGTCGGCGTTTTGTCAGCAAATCACTTCACCAGGTGCAAAAATGGCTTCCGTATCGTTTGGCAGTGACTGGAGTGCGAACTGGTGTTTGTAGTAGCGGTAGCAGACGACCGTCGTGCCGCAGGAGATCAACGTGAGGCCGCTTAAGACGATGATGACGTAAAGGGCGGGCATTTGGAATAGGAAAAAGCAGTGGAGTATCGACTCGTCGTATCCGGACGGGCAGTGTTCGACGCCGTCGCACCACAGCGAGCCGTTTATGCAACCATTGAGCTCGGGGCAACGGTGAAAGCATTCCTCTTGGACGAAACTTAGGCCGACTGGCGGCAGAACCAGACGTCTGCGAAGCAATGCAACGCAAAGACAAAAAGATTTAGCGCAAAATCAACGCTCCAATCGGTTTTTATGCGCCAGTAATTAATGACGAAACGTTTCTGAAGTGTTGGGTACGGCCTTCCGTTCCAAAAAATAATACCGAAAACCGCTTATTAGGGACGAATATGGAAAGTACCGCAACAAATGACGTAAAACTGTAGGAAATCAGACCGCTTATCGGGGACGATGCGTCGGA
Organism: Ericerus pela; assembly: GCA_011428145.1. Classification (NCBI taxonomy): domain Eukaryota; kingdom Metazoa; phylum Arthropoda; class Insecta; order Hemiptera; family Coccidae; genus Ericerus; species Ericerus pela. The sequence goes on from WOFM01000008.1 coordinate 990,007, forward strand.
AACGTGTGGACAATACAAAATTGTCGTCGAATTGTTGTTGAAAATGACGACAATCTTGTTTCAGCTCATTAGCGATGGTATAATTATGTTAGTCTTTGTAATTTCTTTTCTAATCTGCCATAATAGGGTACCAGACACGACTCTCAGAATTACTTGAAATTAATGGGAGAGATAGTCTAAAGCCTGTGAATGAAGGTTCGGAAATATTTTTTGTAAAATATTAAATAGAAAGGAAGATATAAGATGTCAAAGTTGCGCTGCACCAAAAACGGTACCTCGATGCGCACCCTGTTGTTTTGATGTCATAGAATTGACATTTTTGTATTTTACATTATCAGAGGTTGCTGGTCTCAATAAATCTCATTATTACTTCATTTTTAAGTAGGTTTTTGGTGAAAATTTAGTGAACAAAATTGACTTTAAAAAACGACTTTGAAGAAAGGGTGGGCGCACATTTCATTTCAGACCAAAGAAAATTTTTGGCAAAGAAAGCTCGAAGTCTAAATTATCACTTAAGTAAATAGAATTCAATAAGTTTGGGTTTCTATCTGTATTTATTTTTTGTACTTCCCACTGAGGTAGAAGGTTGAAAATTGGTATGAGGGTGCCTGAGTATTAAATCTATTTTTTTTTTTTTTTTGAAATCCTAAAAATAAGAAAGGGGCAGCAGATATGGGCCAAAAATTCATTTTCTTGGAACTTTCAACTTATTATATACATTGAAATTATCCAACTGAACACAAAGGTGGTATATAATATTGTTTGCTTATGCTTTAAAAAAATATTTTTTGAGGTACTGAGTTCAAATTTGACCTTAAGTTTTTTAATTTGATCAATATTTTGACCCAAAGGGACTCAAAAAAGGGCACAATTTTGTTTTTTTACATTTTAGTATGTAATACATCATTTGTAATGTTTCTTGAGATGCTGAGTTCAAATTTGTCTATAATTTTTTAATTTGATCAATTTTTTGACTCCAAGGGACTCATGAAAGGGCCCAATTCTGTTTTTTTTTTTCATATTTTTATGTAATACATCATTTGTAACATTTCTTGAGGCACCAAGTTCAAATTTGACATTATTTTATTCATTTGACTCATTTTTGACCCCAAGGCTCAAAATGAGGGGAAATTTTGAATTTTCATATTTTTTAGTGTAATACATCATTGGTAATAGTTTCTTTGCTGCTGATTTTGAATTTGACGTAATTTCTTAATTTTACCCATTATATGATCCCACAGGGGCTCTGAAAGGGGCTAATTTTGTATTTCCCTATTATATTGTGTGATACATTATTGGCAATTTTTTTAAACTTGAAGTTTAATTTTGCAATGTATTTCTTCATTCAACTCCTTATAATGTGATACAAAGTAGTTCAGATATAACTAGCTAATTTTGACTTTTCACATTTTATTGTGTCATATATTGTTTATAATGTTTTACAAGTTTCTGAGTACAAATACAAAAATCTTATTTTTCTTACAAGTAAGCTGGGCAAAAGGTTTTACTGAATTTTGTTGTTTTTTGTTGGTCTTAAAAAACATGGGAATCCAATAACTAATAAATCACTCAATAATAAGTGAAAATATAATTGCAATCCCTTTTTTGGGGCCACAGGAAGAAAAAAGTGGTTCAATCTAAACCCATAAGAGTGAGGAATGAATGAATGAGAAACCTATGAAAGAGGTGAAAAGTTTGCTGATGTGTCAATTCTATGACATCACACCCACTGCTCAAAAAATATCACAATGTTTTTTGACAACTCAACTTTAACATTCATTTTCTCCCATTCTATCCAACCAATTTTAATGCGGTTTTCACTGATATTTTTTATTTTTTTTAAAGAATTTGAAAATATGTTTACTGAAAATCATGTCTGGTACCCTATTTCATGCTGTCGTGAGACTATTAGTTTCAATTTAAGTTGTGAAAAAGTACCTCCTTCCATACAGGCAATTATTATTTTTTTTTTTTTTATCATAAGTATATTATGTAGGTGTAGGTATATCATTACCTATGGTAGAAGATTATAAATTACGTGTTTTCTGTGTATTGTATTGTGGTGGAGGAAGCCAGCCTCTTCTCATGCATACTCACAACATCAGGCATTGGGTAACTAGAGAATATGTGTTGAGGAGTATTATGCCTAGCTCAACACGTACAGTATCAAAGAGCACCTAAGTACATAGGTACTCGTGTTTGTTATATCTGTTAGGAGTAAAAACTAAATTTGCTCGATGATTAAAAAAAGTGTTCAGAATGCGTTCTGTCATTTAAAAATTGCCAGAACACAAAAATTTGTTTTATGGCTGAATTTAAATGCTTAGAACTCATTCTATGCTACAGGCTAACACTAAAACACAAATTTTGTGCTTTGGTATAGGCTTAAGAGCACAGAATGTGTTGTGGAAGTTTCACAATTCCACATTGTGATCTGTGCATAACTTTTAAAGCTACAACACAAATTTGAATTGTGACATTTGATCAAAAGGAACAGAACATATTGTGGAAGTTTCTCAAAACAAAAATGCATTCTCTGTGTACTTTTATCGTCACAATGTGAATTTGCATTGTGGCAATAAAAGTAAAGCTCTGTTCACAATAAAAACAATAATGCTTAAAATATAGAGGCACTTTCACAGCGCTAAATTTTGGCATTCTCTGACAAAAATGTGATGCTATTCCACAAGAAAACAGGGTGTAATGACTCGAATGATGTAAGTGTTAATGGAATACCATTTTATTTTTATCAGCAGATCACCGAAACATCTGTCGTCAAAACACCTTTCTACGTTCTAATCATTATTTTCTATATTATGAACAGGGCTTAACATACAGAATGCATTATAGAAATTAAAAATTTCCAAAACGCATTCTGCTCCTTCTGATCAAAAGCTACAATGCAAATTTGTGTTGTGGCATTAAAAGTCATGCACAGAATGTGTTGTGAAATTGGGAAACTTCCACAATACTTTCAGTGCATTTAGACTAATACAACACAAAATTCGTGTTATGGTATTAGCATACAGCTTAGAATGCGTTCTGAGCTTTTAAAAGCAGCCAGAACACAAATTTTTACATTTTGGTAGTTTTATAAATGGCAGAATGCATACTGAGAGTTTTTTTTTTTTTTTTTGCTCATTAAGAGAATTTGGTTTCCGCTCTTAATATATCTACTGAATAGAGAATGAATTTGTTCTGCATTTAGTAGATTGACTAAACTCATCGGCTAAACAGAGAACAACTTCTTTTGTTTTTTTGTTGTTTTTTTTTCCTGATCATTTTGTCTAAATATTTTTTGTTTAATATTCAGTGCACAATAAAACAGGTTTGGCGATAGGCTAAACCCACATCTGTTGGTGTACAATATAATGTTTTTAATGTGACTGTACCAGAAGTCCAATACTGAAATTCACCATTAACTTTTTTTTCTCATTTGAAATCTCAACATTGTTTAATTGAGACAACGCATATTAAGGACAAAAAGGGTACTGCCCAATATACCCCTATTAAGATGTTTCCATTGTAGTTCCTAAAATTAAATAGGAAAGAGAAATAAATTATCTTGAAATAATAATCAATTGCTATGTGCGGCCGATTTTATACCAGCCACCTAGCCTAGATTTTCTACCAGAAACAAATTTTCTCCCTCCATTTTAAACTTTTATTTTTTTCTTTTTTATAAAATATTTGTTTTCCCCCTACACCACAATCTCGCGCTTTGTTTTGCACCGGGTATGCGTTAATGCTATAGAATTAAAACCTGCTTTGACGTCTATAATATAATTGTAGTGTCTATAATACTATAGAGATCGGGCCACTTCCTATTATTCACATAATTCTATTTTATAGACGATAAATTTTTGTTGTTGTTATCATTCAGTCAGTATTCAATATACGATCTGTTCAATTTCATCACAGTAAATTATTATTTCATGCAAATATGCTACAACTTCCTTCCTTTTATATTTTTTTCGATGGAACAACATTTTCAGATCAATTACCAAACATTTTTTGCTTGCTCCATCGTCTTAACTTTTTTGCTTCACAATAGATGTGGTCGAATATTTCATAAGTGAGCACCTGCTTGGAACATACAGATAATTTGGTTCGTTTTTAGTATAATTTCATAGGATAAAGTGAGAAAAACCAACTACCTGGCTAGCTATGCAGGTTGGAACACAGAGTATTAAATGTAAGTAATAGAGAACGAATGTTCATCCGAACGCTGAAACAAAAAATGGCACCACTTTCGAAGCTATTTGTCCCCACTCCTTTGGTGCCAAATTCAGATTTTCTTGCCCCTCATTAGAGTCTATGGGCAATAATCAGATTTTTTTTTTTTTTTTTTTCAAATAATTTAATTAAATGAATAAATAATAATAGAATTATAAATTTATAAATTACAATCAACACGAATTTCATAGATAAAAATGAGATTAAAAATTGTCGGTACCTATGCAATGGCGGTTATTTTGATTATGAAAGTGATGTCGTTTTTGTCTCGCATACGTCTTCTTTTATAATTATTTAATACTCCGTGGTTTTGACTCGATTATCACATTTTCATCAGATTCTGCCGATTATTTTAGTTGAGTTCTTTTTAAAGAAATTTCTTATCTCTGCTATTTATTGGTTAGATTATTTTACTCGGGGTTGTATGCCATAAAAGGGTGGAACATGAAAATGTGGTATAATTTTTTCAAATTTGGTGTAGCACATGACTAGCCTAGGACTTGTAAACAAAACATTTTTGGGGTTATTGGTTACCGGAAACCATTAAAAATCTATATTTATTACTGGTTACTGATTATTGGTTAAAACTGTAATTATTTGGTTACTGCTTATAGTTCTGGTTAACGAAAACAAATTTTCTGCTTATTGGTTGTGGTTACTAGTTACTGATTGAGACAAAATTCGGGCTAAAATAGGCAAAAAAAAATTTATCAAAGTCTAATTATCTATAATCAATACTTTTCTAGGAAATAATTAGTAATTGTTGAAAAAAATATTCAATAATATTGAAATTCCATGAAAACGAATGAAAACCGTTTCTTTCTGGTTATCATTCTGGTTAATGGTTTCAGTATTTTGTGGGAATCAGTTATTGGTTATTAGTTAGGTGAAATTTTTTTGTTTTGGTTATCAGTTCCCAAATCAATGTTGTCAATTTGTTTTGGTTTTTATGGTTATTGTTCTGGTTATGGTTGTGGTTACAAGCCCTAGACTAGCCTAAGCGCATAGTCAAGAAAATAAGAAAATAGATGCAGCATGAAAACCTGATGTATTCCCAATGTAAATAGTAAAATTTGGTAAGTAGCCTACAGGTTGCCTAAGCAAATAGCCAGGACAACTGAAATTTCAATTTCTGATTAATAATTACTTATTGTTTATCACCTCCTGCGAATAGAGCATGGAACAATTTGACAAATTAATGTAGCATGGAAGCCTAATATAGTTTACTTAGCATGTTACTTTAGATGGCACAACGTATCTACCAATCGACTGAACCCAAGCTATCATAAAAACAATAAGTGATTAAGATTCAGGACACTGACCAATAATTGGCTCATTACTTTTGATGTGTTCGAAAAAGGCTTGTAAATAGCTCAGGGCATATGACAAAAACAAAAAAAAGTAAAAATATCAGAAAAGTTTTAAAGATATCTGCTTTTATCTTTACATCTCACTAAGTTATTGCTAAAATTATTGGGTTTTGAAATTTTTCGGCATAAAATTCTGGCACAATACTTCATTGAAACGCCGAGATACCTATGTAAAAAAAAAAAAAATGGATTACCTTTTAGCGATTTCTAACCACGATAGCCTGTATGATCCAGACTCAAATGGCAAGAATTCGATAACAATATTTTTTGACTGATTCTCGGATAAATAATGAATCCATTGGTTGGTACCTTGTGGTGCGTTCGTTCCAATAATCCAACCTTCAGAAAATACCTGGAAGTTTAAGGAGAAATATTATTAACGAGTACCAATAAATGAATAAACGTGGTGAATTTCTGAGTAAAATACAGGTTAGATGAAAGAGGAATGATATCTACAGCGAAGTTTGTATTTAATGATCTGGAATTTTTCAAATTTTCATCCGTACAAAACAAAGTTTAACAATAAAATATTTTATAAAAAAAATAATAATTATACTGTAATGGGATTTGGGAAACAGCCTAGCTACCGACCCCCCCTTTGTTTTTCTTTTTTTGTTTTTTAATCAATAAATGAATTAGTACATATTTATTTAACTTAGCATTTACATCGAAACGGTGGAAAAAGTGAATAGGTTATCCAAGTTATTAAATAATAATTTCTCATTTGTAGGATATTTACTGTTCATTGTTTGATTCGACATTTTGGACATCAAGTATGTCTCTCTCTCTGTCTCGATCACCCTCTCTCTGTGTGTGTCTCTCCGTATTCATTCATTTTTCAGTTCATGTCCAATCGCCCATCCTTAAAATAAACTCAAGCAAATAAGAATATAACCCCGATATTATAATATATTATGTAGGTATCTTCATCAAAGGAAGTATAAGTACTTATAACTAGAATAGTTATTTGTGATTTAAGTGTATAAAGTAGGTGATTTTTATACGAGTCTGATTTTTGCAGCATTACACGAGTATCAACCACCTATTACGTACACTACTTTTTGCAACAGCCCCCTCTCCAAAAAAATGGAAAATTTTATTATAATTATGAAAGAAATGTAAAATGTGTAAAGTAACATATGCGCACAAGACGGTGCATAAAGTAAAAAACGATACATAAGGAATCTACATTATGCATAGTTTTAAAATCGTCCACTTTATACATCGTTATAATGGTCTATTTTATCGACACAGCTGTTGCAAAAAACAATTATTCCATGGAAACATAAGTAAGGGTAAAATCAATAAAATTTTTATTTTCGGAAAAAAGAACCTTAGACCCACACTGGATATTTTCAAAATATATACGAAAACTTTAAAAATTTTAAATTATATTGTCCAGAAAATAAAAAACTCCAGCTTGCTAATACACGGCTAGAAAACCCAGTTTGCCAATACTTACAACTACAATTATTTCAACAAACAATTTTGAATTCCAAATGTGTGAAAAAAATTCAAATAATTATCGACAGTTTTCGATATCTTACAAACATATCGATTTCGAAAATTCGTTCAGTTCTTAGTAAAATAAATAAATAACTTCTTTCGCCGTAAATACGGAAAAGATACTTTAAGCTAAACAAGTGATTTGCTTTTCTTCAGCAATTTTGTTTTGTTTTACGACCAGAACATAAATATAATATTTTTTAATCCTATAGGAAATGGAAATCCTATTATATTTCTACATTTATTTTGGTTTTTTAGTCATCCAGAAGTATATATTTTAATTTTATCCGGATTTGGAAAATCTCAATCCTATCCATTTCCTAGTTCCCTCAAAAATCTACCACTTCTCCATGAATTTTTTTGTCCCCAGTTTTTTCTGATACTACTAAACGAATAGGCATTACACTCCTAGCGGACCTGATCCTGTGTAGGATTACCTCTTATGAAAATTTTAACCTTCTCTCATTGGCAGCTTTTCCAAATCATAAATACAAAATTTTCTCTAGTAACTTTTTCTTTTCTTGTTTTCTCTAAAAGTACAGAACAAATAGCCACTTAATTTTTATGAAACTTGTATATACACAATAACAATGAGTTGTGAGAATTCCAACCCGGTTCTTCTAGTAGTTTCCTGAAAATTTCGAAGAAACCACTTTTTCGAAAATGTTTTGTTCTCCAGTTTTTTCGGAAACTATATACCTGTTGAATCAATAAACAACAAAATCCTATCAGACTCGGTCCAACTATAAGGACTATTTTTCAGAAAAATGTCAGGTCTATCTCTGTTGCAGTTTTCTCAAAACCGTAAACCCAAATTTTGGGTGATACCTACTTATTATACATTAAAAACTGGTTAGGTAAAAATGGGAAAATGGTACCAATCGTTTGCTTTACTCATGAAACGGATAATTTTCATCGTCACCACACCTAACACTTCGGCGAGGTCAGTTTTAATACCCATTTTGCGAACAACTGGGTAAAAATGAAACAGGTTATGGTAAAATCACAAAAGAGTTGCCTACCTCAACTATATGGTGTCGTTGAGATGGAATTGGCAGTGGACACACTAAAGCATAGGTTGATTTTCCAGAGTAGACAACCACTCGATTGGTGGTCGAACATGGCACTTCTGATGATTCGTTCGCAACTTTTTGTTCACTTCCGGGTATAATGACTCCGTGCATTTTCACGTATAAAAAGTGCTCGCCTCGGGGTTTGATAAGCCAAGCATGATTTTCACAATTTACCTGCAAATGAATACTTAAATTACAACTTTAGACTAAATACCAGGATTTGGCTGTAATCTATCGTATAGGTGTAGGTACGAGTAGTTAGTTACTGAAAATATGAATGGAAAATGTAAATTTATGTCTCCTTAAGACTAAATGAGACGGGATGAAAACTAAAAAAAAGAAAAGAATGTTACTGAGACTGTCCAACGAAAAAGTTGGTAAAACTTATAATCAGTTATTATCCAAGTGATCAATCTTTTTTTTTCCATGAGAGCTAATACATATTTGACAATTTTCAAAAATTAGAAAAAAATTGAATTATCGGAATTTTTAGATGTAATTGGAGTTCAAGGAAAGATTAAATTCTCTTCTTCAAGTGGATGTAAGAAGAAAAATTTTGCATAATTATATATGTTAGGAGCAAAAACCGAATTCGCTCAAATGAGTGAAAAAAATGCTCAGAATGTATCCTGTCATTTGAAAATTGCCAGAATGCAAAAATTCGTATTTTAGCTTTTTTTAAGTGTTCAGAATGCGTTCTGAGCTATAGGCTAATACCACAACACGTAATTTGTGTTGTGATATTAACGTAAATGCACAGAACGCATTGTGGAAGTTTCTCACTTCCACGTGACTCTGAATGCCAAAACACAAATTGGCATTGTGACATTCGATCAAAAAAGAGAGAATGCGTTGCGGAAGTTCCTCAATTCCACCGTACATTCTTTGTATTAAGCCCTGTTCACAATACAAAACACAATGCTTAAAACGTAGAAAGGTGCTGTTTTTGTGATCTACTGATAAAAATGAAATGTTATTCCATTAGCACTCACATCAGTCAAGTCATTACGGTCTGTTTTCTTGAGGAATAGCATCACATGTTTATCAGCAGATCTCAAAATCTTGCATCGTGAATGTATCTCTCTACCATTTAGGCATTATTTTTTTTTATTGCGAATAGAGCTTTACTTTTATCGTGGCGATAAGAGCAATGCACAGAATGTGCTAAGAATGAGTTGTGGAATTAAGAAACTTCCACAATGTGTACTGTGCATTTAGACGATAGTTCGGAATGTGTTTTGAGCATTTAAAATCAGCCAGAACATCAATTTTTGTATTCTGGAAATTTGTAAATGACACAACGCGTTACGAACATTTTTTCGGTTGTTGACCGAATTCAGTTTTTGCTCCCAACACATACACCTATATAGATATGGAAAAAAGTAGTCTTTTCTTAGGTAATTTAACACCCTAATTTTATAAAAAATTAACTATTACCCGTAACTTCACTTGCGTGGGGTCTAATAATTTTTTTAACCCTTCTTTCTGAAGACCCTAATAAAACGGATAAAAAAAAAATGAAACAGAATGAGACAGAGAAAATCATATTCACCTCACTAACAAACAGTAGTCAGATCACAAACAGAGGGGTAGAAATTGTTTTTCAATTTTCATTTCTTTTCCCTTTTTGTTACGTTCAAGAAATATGTCGATTTTCTAAAAATTGTCAACTTTTCCCCTAGGGCGCTACAGACTGCCTCGATCGCAATGAACCTTCTATGGAATAACAAAATTTTTCTGGAAAATCTCATGCAAATTGGTCTAGTAGTTCTTGAATAATAGAGTTTCCAGCAGTTTTTGCCCTTAGCACCTATTTTATAATATGTACAAATAAAACGTCTTCACCCAAGTCTATATAGGTTTCTTTAACTCGGTACAATTTTTTTTCATTCAGTTATTGAAAAAGGAGTGTTTTCCCTTTCATTTAGCTCTAATTGCGCATAAACATACGGAAAACTGAATTTTTTGTGAATTTTTGAAAATAATCAAAAATACTTGAACTCTTATGGGGAAAAAATGATTGAACACCGATTCGTTTCTGATCAGCCCAGTCGATGGTGGCGCACTCTGAGCTTGGACAGTCCCAATTAGTGACTTCCTTCGCAGAATTCGAGTGGGGTTGCGTAATTATGTGCCCGATATTTTTGAAGGTTTGCGAACAGTCCACCAAAAAATATTAAAATCGTTGCCTTCGCTACAAATGATTTACAGGTATTTGTGGTTAATTTTGAAACAACAATAAACACGAGGTAATTGAGTTTAATTTGGTTATCCTCGTCAATAATAGCGAAATATAAGATCATAATTATAAGACATGCGATTACGCAAACCCGAGACAACCGTGGTTTCGGTCCTAGTCTCGCTTCTGCTCATCACTGCCTAGTGCTAAGACAAGTAAGACCTCTCCCTCGACCGATAATTATAGTTCATCGCTTCGGCCAGCACTTGGCGGCATAGGGTAATCGTAACCCGAAACTACTAAACGGTTTCAAGACAAACGCATATTTTTGTCTCTACCATATTGTACACCTACGGGTGGACGTTCATCAACCTACCTCCTCGGGTGTCCTATTTGGCGCCTTAAACGCTAATTCACCACTTGAGCCGCTGACTATTCGTTTTTCGGCGCAGATCGCAGCTCTGAAAAATTGGTACGTGCCCTGCACGTAGAAGTGTCGATAGTCCTCTGTGAAATTCATTCGTTTCACCACAAATTCGAGGTGGACGACGTGCGCTGACGACGTGTACGTAAAAGGCAGAAACGACTCCATTTCGGAGCAAAGGCAGTCTTTGGCTAGAGGGTAGGCGTCCTTGAAGGGTACTTCAAAAAAGGCTAACGAAGCGCTCACGTTTCCCACGCACTGCGCGTATCTGGAGTCTGGATGGCGACGAGTTCGACAATCCGTTCGATTCGCGAAAAACAATCGATTTATGGTGATATTCACTTTTTCACCAATTTGGCCTTCGAAACGGTACGTGCAGCTGGTCAAAAACGAAAATTTCAACATTTCACCATACCGTACGTCAGTAGCTGGAGTTTGTTTTCGGTCAAAAATTAGCATTTTATGGGTGGATCCTGGATTTCGTGATTGGAGAAGGAGTAAATTTCAGTGTTCAAGTGAAACCTTTCGCCATAAATATACGGCTACGAGTCGCTCCGCCGAGGTTGAATCTGCGATAATTATATACTTAGAATTGCGAATATAGACAGACAGACGAACACTCACTTTACTGCCTCTAAAGTCTTTTTCACCCTCGGCTAGTTTTCTAGCTACTATTCAGCTGTTTACGGTACTATTTGGTCAACAGTTAAAGTCATTACCTACGTCATTTTAGCCATTTAATGTTAACTTTAACTCGGCGGATAGTACTATACGATTATCAGAAGAATCTCAAACGATGATTGACCAGTAATGTAAATTTAGCTTGAAACGGTAAAAAAAGGATGTAGTGACTGTAACTGTGAACAGATTAGTACTTCATGTAGGTGGTTTGTAGCGTGAAAACTAGTCGAGTGTGAATAAAGCTTATAAGGGATTTTTCAGGAATAACCTTCAGGATATAACGACATCATATAATAATGTTTTTTTATTTTAATTTTATAAATACCACCTACTTATCGACTCATAATATCGACTTTTCCCACCTTTCTGGTCATTTCATCAACAGCTTCTAAGAAAATAATTTTCGAATAATTTTTTATCAAAATCTATGGCAGGTAGACAAATGTGGGATATTAACATTGTTCGAGTAAATTGAAAGGAATTTAAATTTGGTAATGAAAATGGTGATGGGTGTAGCAGTTCCTCATAAATATGAAAATAAAATTTTATTTAATTCAGAAATAAAAATCTACCCGTAGTAATAATTTACCAAATGTTGCTGCATTTCAAAATATATGAGAATGAGGGGAGCCAAACTAGTTTCAATTCTACAGTGCTAAGGGGCACTCAGAAAAAAGAGGAAGCGATAACCATCAATGAAGAGAGCTATACCTACATAGTTAATGGTGGTGGAAAGGGAAATTAAATTTATTAAAAAGAAAAAATACAAACCTTAATGATTGGAGAAGAAACTTTTTCTGAATAGTCTCTGTGTAAATTTTTTTGTTGCTTGTCAACGAGTGTTTGCTCACTGAATGAGTAACATCAATTTTTTTTTGTCCCTTCATTTAATGTTTTTCAATAGCCTATAAGATATTATTTTTTTTTTATCGCATGGTCCAATTTATATCACGGCCATTGCGCCCATACTCAGACAAATAACATGATAATTCTTGTTGTTTGTTTTTAGAAGAGCACCTCCTTAGTTTAAACACATTGCTAATTTTGTTTCTTCTTCATAAATTTAATGCATGGTATGAAGTGTGTGTGGGGCCGCCACACGGATGGCATCATCCCTTTTCAATCTGTAGATTGTCAGTTCAATTCTCCTTGCTGGCAGTGTACATAACGATAATCTGGTTAGCTGTGCAGGTTCGGACTAAGCTACCATGTTTTCACCTGCCTTTGCTTGTGTACAACGTCATTAGATTACTTAATTAAGTGTTTGGGAAATTATGTTGGTTATTTTTTGGTTAGATTGTCCCGCCCAGGAGTGTATACCACAATAGTACTTCAACTAGAGAATTTTAGTGTAATCTTTAGAAAATAAAAATGAAGTAGGAAAATTTACGAGAATTTTGACGCTTAAAAATTTCTCATGAATCTGAATATTGATCGATTCCCACCAAAGTTTTTGTGTAGTAACACTCAGTCCATTTATCAAATTGAACATATGGTATGCGACCCTGGGTGGTAGAATCCAACAAAAACATACCGATATTAATTCCTAAAAAACTCTACTATCACGAAAATGAGGGCATTCACCTTCAATGAAATGAATGAAAAAATATCTGGTTTGAACTTGCTCAGCTATAGTCAACCTCTGTTTTATCACTTTAAACCACGCATTCGATTAAGAGAAAACCAAATTTAGCCGAGTGAGAGAACCAAGTGGGAAATCATTAATGAAGAACTGACCCAAAAAAGGTTATCAAGTAGGGAATCTGAGTTGGGCATAATACCCAAAAGATGAAAAAATCAAGCCATTTGGAAATAAATCGTATATAATAAACAAAATTTATAAGCAGAAAAATAAATGTATTTAATCGTACAATGGTCAAACGCTGGTTGACGTAGCAGTGAAAAGTTTATGGAGTATTAAATGTGTTCTTCTGCTCTGTCAAAAAGAAAAAAACAGAGGAAAGCTAATAATTGGTTTCTAATATTTTGTACCAAGGTACCGGTGATACAGACACTCTGTACCAGCCACCGAGGGAACTAGAAACATCCTGTACTCTTTTCTTGCACAAGTCTGTCTTCAAATATTTAAAGGTATGAACTTTTTCAGACATTCCAACTTCGATACCTATCATGATGACGCTGTCTGGTCTATGTGACTTCTTCATCATCAATACCTATTTATTGCGAATGTTTGTCTCGAAGTCTTACCTTTAACCCCGAAAATCGTATGACTACTGACTGTCATTCTCTTTTTGTTTCAGAATTCTTCACTATTCAGGGCAATGAAAGGAATGAGGAGAAAGTTTAACACATTTTAATTTATGATAAAAAATGCGACAGAAACCAATTTTCATCCCTAAAATAAAAATGAGTTAGTCTTTAATTTTGTTTTTAACCAATACACTGCATAGTGTGGTCAATCCAGGACAGTATCAATTTTACAGCTGTTAGTTTTTTATTGGACTTCTGTTTTAAATTCACCCATAAGTAGGTATAAAAGGAACTGTATCATTTGTGGTTTAGGCTAATTGTTTCATTAAATATGCTTTTATACTGATAGAATGTGCCAGCCTTCATCGGCATCGTGGCATAGATCATGCTGTAACAAATAATCAGGTAGATACCTCAAATTATTAGAACCACCTCGTCCGTACATGAATACATTTTTCGGCGATGCAAATGAATACGCATTACTGGAGCTGGCCGATGTTTTGCTGGGGAATCGTCGATTACACAGTCCTCCATTCCACGGCTCGCCATCTTGGTACAAATCAACAAATTCGTAAAGGGCGCGAAATGAGATCGGTCTGAAGAGAAAGTAAGAATATTTGGTAACTAAATTAAATAAGTAGATAGGTACCTGAGACGTCCAGCCATTTAATGTAGCCTACAAACGAATAAATTAAACGTCACAGAATTACCTTAAAGCAGTGGATTCAAAACCTCTCATTTCGAGAGTTAGAGCATTTTTTGACGATAGGAAGCTCTCGGATAATGAACACGGACGACTGGATGATCGCTCTAGAAGGGAGTGTTCGCAACTCCTTGGTATTAGATTTTTACAATATCTGGCCAGTAGGCGTTCGTTATTGTGCGAACTGTTTTGATAGTCATTTCGGCTATAAAAAAAAAGTAAAAAAAAAAAAACGAAAAAAACAGGCGGTTGAAAAATAATAATTATAATTCGAGATCTTTGCGAAATTTCAACATGAAATAATGGTTACCAGTAACCGTTGCAGAGTGAGGTGTCTCTGATGTTTGCATCCCAGATTTGTAACTGAGTGCGGCAGTCTTTTTCCTCTTTTGTTGGAGCAGGAATTTCCATTAAATTGGTGCCATAAAATTTCAGAACCGAAAGCCAAATTTGAAATCTAGAATGCGTTTTTCGTCGCGAATAATCTTGGTACTTTGCTGGCGGTGTGGATCCTGGTTCTAGACCTGAACAATATGTGCATAACGAATTAATTAGGCTACAAATATTTGAATTATTACTTGACAAGTTACACAAAGTTATTTCTCATGAATTTCACTTTTTGTTTCTCATATTTACTCCCACACATCATTTCCTCTGCAACAATTATTAGAGCGTAGGCTCCTATTTTACCCTCCTGATAATAGGTAATTTGATTCTATGTTTCATAGTTGTAGCACATTCGACAGAGTTCGGTATTCATCAACCAGAACCAACCAAAACCAACCAAAACCAGTCAAAACCATTTTTAACTTATTACCGGTATAACGTTGGTTTTGCAATCGAACAAACATGAAGGGGCTTGATTCCTTCACATATTTGAGTTAATTATGTTTTCCGAGACATTTTTATTCTTCAATTTTTTCTCCTTACAATTACACTGTTCCTCAAATTACTTTTCCACGTTTTCCAAGAGCATAGCCTACCAATGCTGATGTATTCATTCAAATTGGGCTTCTTAAGAAATCTTGCTAATGTAAAGCATGTTGTCTACTTTTTCCTGATTTTTTTATTTCTCAAAATAATTTTCCCCGAGGAATATTTTTTAAATTCGCAAGTGATATATTTTTACAACCTCTCATCGAGAAAAATGATATCAGTTCCAGTCTTTTTTTCTTTTCTTTTTTAATGTTAGGTTCTTCACACCTACTCTAGAAACCTTTTCGAATGAAACCCGTCTCAAAAAGAGTCAAAGTAAACTAAAACAGAATATTTTTCTCTTTGTGGGAAAAACACTGGCTCATGTAGGTATATGTCTCAAAATCCTCACCCCGCCACCAAAATTTCCAAGTCCATATAATTATGACGTCATTATCACCAATGGATGGCGATTATTCCTCCCCATAACCAGAAGAACCACCGTGCCTATCAGCTACCCCCTGTCTATCACCAGGAAGTACCTTTAGCTCAGTGGTAGATCCAAAGCGTTATTTTAAGGGAGGAACTGATGAAAATTTAATTTTTGGTTGTTTTTATATGGATTATGTGATCTTATTTTCATTTTTTCCCTTAAACTTTTGCCCTTTTTATTGTTTTTTTTGTCACTGGGGGGATAGATTTCCGTATTTTCCCTCTGAAACTGCCACTGCTCTAACTCCTCAATTTGTCCTTAAAATTTCTAAATTCACAATTATGACATTATCTACACCCTCTTGTGGTATTCTAAGGGGACCTAATACGTACACCACTACCTGTCAGTCCCGATATTATTTTTTATAAAATTACCATGTGTCACGGTTAAAAGAACTTTGAATTAAAACTACTTGTATAGGAAGGTAACTTAAAATTGTCACCCCCAACCTGCTCAATCTACCAAGGTTTGTGGATCCGATGTCAGTATGGTAAATGATTGAATTATAACACCAAATATACCTCGAAGATCTCTATGAATTACTTACATTTCTGCTATTGAACTTGAATTAGAACCAGGAACCACACCGCTAAATATTACCCATTGCCCTTTTAAAGAATTAACTCATTTCAGAAAATATCATTGTATTCAAAAGAAAAAATTCTCACATTTAAACACATAATAAAAAGACATATTGCTCTAACCAGAACCGAAGCAGAACTGTGTCAACTAACACTACTAAACCTCCGAGATTTCAGAGAAAGGTGGAAAAATTAAAAAAAAAAAAGAGTTGAAATACATAGAAAAAAATAGAACATTTGACGGACGAAATTATGAATAAAAAGAGTACGTACCGTGGTAAAGATAAGAAGAATGGATAAAGTGAGACGACGATCCGTGGAGTGTGCGAGATGAAACTTGAAAAATGATACGAAATATGAACAGAAAAAGATGGACGTGAGGAAGGTGAGGTGACCGACCTCGGCTACGAGAATAAGAAGGTAAACTATGGGAAGAAAGACGATGAAAGAGTGAGGGTCGCTGGTGGTGAAAAGAACGGGAGAGAGAGAGAGAGAGAGAGAGAGAGAGATGGTATGAATGAACAGACACAGATACAGAGTTATTCACGATACGTATTTGTAATTAAAGAAAGGGTTTGAAAATTCAAAAAAAAAAAAAAAATTAATTTATTATTAAGTCCGTTTTTCTTTTACACTTAATGGGTGATAGCCTAATGCGTCACCCTCCGTGAGGAAAATCGAATGAAAAAAATTTGGATAGACGTATAGGCACAAGACATAATATCAATGTCAAATTGAAATACGTCTTACCAAATACCGAAAACTTTAATGGTAGTTTTATTAGAAGGCCACGATAATAAACTGAACCATTCTGCTAATTTTATTCCATTCTATTGGACACGCACGTTTTTCAAATAAATAATGTAGGTCGGTATCATATTGTAGCTAATTATATTATTGTCAACTATGATGTAATCTTACAAGCAAAATGGTAAATTATTGGTACCCATTAATCAAAACAAAATTATTCAATTTATAAAGAAACTGCCAATTTTTTGCGAAAAATATTCGCATTATCTCTGCGATTTTGTTGATAATATTGACGAACACCGCACACCCCAACGATGATTTGAATTCAGAGAGAAAATTCGAAATTTATTGACTTAAAATTATCGTAAATAGGTCCAGCTACCTATAGCTGACTGGAGGTAATTTGGTTTGAAAATATTTTCCGTCGACATTACTCACCCTGTAAGTGATACAAACATGTCGTGTTCGGCGGTAACGTGTGTTTAGGACTTTCTAACACTCCGTTGCCAGAACCTTGTATCCAGAACTCACAACGTTTATTCGGCGTATATAACGAAGAATTTCGATCAACGAAATGTACCTGAGACACCAGCAAAAGTAATATTAGGTCAGCATAAAAATATTTTAATATTTTCGTAACTGAACGATTCCCCGGAATTCATAATGTTCAGCACTCAGTCGGTCGCCATCGCACTTACTCGAACTTCGAGCTGAAATCCGTGTAACGGCAGCAAATGCGTGGGATTCAACATGGTTCCAAATGGTGACGTCGAAAACTCTACAAGTATCTCTGGACCACTGGAGACAATTTCGGGCAATGCGTTTCCACCTCCACAGAATTTCAGCAGTATCGGATCGCGAGTCGTATAACCATCGTAAACTGTAACGTAGTCTTGCACGGTGTTACACTCTTGCCAGAACTGCATGTGGCAAAGAACAAATCAAATGTTCGAAATATTAATAATACAGACCCTAAGTTCTGTTGGTTAAAATAGGCACTGAAACTTTGTGCGCTAAAAATCTTAATTTTTACTTTCTAAAAAAATATTAAAAAATGATGAAACCGCTTAACCAAATGCGGCTGAACCCTGCAGTATTTAATATTTTTGATTAACACACTGTGTGATATTATATGGTAGAGTTTCACAGCTAAAATATTATTAAACGGAATTTTTCATCTTGAACACCACTCTTTTCCTTGTTCGTCCTGCGCGGTAAAATTAACTCCTTGCGAAACCATAATTTAAGTTGAATTAGAATCCAGTTACCCGTCGGTATGATTCAATTCAAGAATATCGTTATTCTTTTTGCTCCTTGATGCAGACAACGACTTCATAACAGTTAATAAAAGTTTCTTTTTCGACCTATGTGACGTCATGAAAATTTGATAAGACCAGAAAATCTGTCCTTCTTAGTTTTTACATTTGCTGCTAAGAATAGTTGTAATATTATTAATAATGTTAACTTTCTGCGTTTGATAGGGCACAAAAATGTTACTATTAAAGTTCTAATTCTGCACAAGTTGGGAAAAAATTAGTTCTCGATTCTACCTAACATTTTGAGTTGTGTCATTCGTACTAGTTAGAAAAACTCAAAAAATTGATGACTCAAATAAAACAATTTTGAGAAGGGATTTTGATACCAATTTGCTAGTAACTGTGTTTGTAGAAGTGAATTTTTTACCAAAATTCAATCACCCTGTTGTGTCCAGAAATTTGAAAACTTTTGGGAAAAAAAAATGTTTCAGGCTGTATAGGTACATGGGTCATTCTAAGAAAACTACGAAAATTACCGAACCACCAAATATTTCTCCATAACTACCCAAGATTGACATTAGGTCTGTTCTATCAACCACAAAAATGAACACTTTCAACACTAGTATTATCTTCAGTAACCTTGACATTCATTTTGTACCACAACACTGAAGGTTATCCATTTGACCTTTTTGTACATGAGGGTAACACCTAGGGTGACACAGGACAGTGAATCTTATCCTTGCTTGGAGCAAGTAGGTGTAAAAAATCAGGGCAAGGGTAGAGTGTTTTGTTTAGACTAATGCAAGGTAAGAGATCACTGTTATCAGCGATTAGGTAGTTTGGTGTTAACATAATTATATTTTGGCTTTTTTTTTTTAATCAAAATTTTCAAAATACCATCATCTTGTTTAAGGTAACAGCTGATATTAACCTATGGCACTGATCCAGTGTTTGATGTTACACCTGCCCTAACACGAACATTTGGCAAATAGAACAAACCTATTGATGTAGAGGGAAGAAGGAATTAAGGACCCATGACCAATGGTCTCTCCGTATGAATTTTCTAATCAGGTGTGAGAGCACTAATTAGTACACCGCCATTTTGGATTATGAATCTGACAATGGCAGCAGCTGGTCTCAAATGCGCAATCTTTTGACTAAAAGGCCAAGTGCCAGACTACAACATCACACAGACCATAATTGGAGTATGAGAAAAATTAGCAAAATATACCACATTTAACGTGATGAAGCTCGAAAAAGGAAAAAAAACTATCGCAGCAATGCTTTGCTAGAAAACCCAATTTTCTCAATATTTACATGAATAGTGATCGATATTTATATCCATAGTTATCAATACATCGACATTTTATTGCTAGTTTCAAGTTAAGAAAATGCAAATACTATCGACAGTCATCCATATCTTGTTGGGTACACCAATCCTCCTCTCTTCGTTCCTTGCCAAACTTCACAGTATGTAACCATATATTATATTATGTAAACTGGTTCTCATCAATCTTTATATGATGTCACTTCATGTTTAACTTGATACTTGTTCCATATTGATTTTTAAAACTTTTATTACTATATTCTCGCGAGTAGATTGAACACTGTTGTCTGTTTCTTTAATCAGAATACACTCTCAGACCTCTATACATTTAAAAAAATATATCGATCTATCGATGTTTTATCGCTAAAAACCACTTCTCGTAAGATTTTTTGTTTCCAGTTTTCTCGAGAACTACCAAACCAATGAGCACCAAACTTCTTTCAAATTTACTCATATACAATAGCTATCTTTTGTGAAAATTTCAGCCTGCACTGTTTGGTAGTTTTCTCAGAAAAGTGAACACAAAATTTTAGGCTATACATATATATATACGTAGGTTCGTTTCAAGGTATTTCAATTGATCTAATTTACACATGAAAGTAAATAACTTTGTGCATTCACCTTTTGAAAGCGGAGTTTATTTACACAATTGAAAATGGTAGTGAAATTAGAAAATTTAAGATAATTATACACAATAGAAACGAACAAAAATAACTCTGTTTATCTGTCTTTCTAAAATGACGATGAGCGAACAAATGAATGAATGAATGAGTTCGATAATTGAGATCGACGTTCGTTACAAAGGAAAGTGAAACACGTTAAGTATGGTCAAAAATGATGTCATTTAACTATAAGATGATCAATATGAAAATACACGAAATGACGTAACTTAAAGATAAGAGGGATGAATACAGTAAATATTTCGGTAGTCGAAATACGTCACAATTTATTGGTCTGGGTTAGACAAAAATAAACATTGCAGGTTCACAAAATGATGAGAGTGAATAGGAAACTGTAGCTATTTGAAAAAGAAAGAATGTTTTTTTTACATATATATATATTTATAACCAAAATTAGGTCAAAATTAAAAATGTTACGAATTCTTTCCAATCGTTTTTTTTTTCTCATGAAACGGACAATTTTCACCATCCTCACCCCTAACCCCTTCATGAGGTCAATTTTAATACCCCTTTTTCAAGAAAACTGAATAAAAAGGGTTGAAATTCCTTCCCTAACGAACTGTACGTAGTTTTAAATTACGTGTAGAAGCCTACCTTTAGTTTCGTTTCGTGCTTATTTTCGGCGTACAGAATCGACTGTATGGACAACAACTGGCCGTTTCTCTGTTTTATGCTAATGAGCGCGTGTTTATTGGGCGGCACCGGATGCTGCCGAACTGCGTAATAGCAGGTCAAGTTACGCGGATAGAGTCCAGGAAAATTTGGCGACTGGAGTCGACACTCGTTTCGATCGCAGTCGCTGAATATTCGCGAGCAATATGTGCCCGATATTAAGTCGCCGAGAAAAAATCGTTGCGATGGAAACTGATGCTTGCTGACAGCCATACCGACGCTATTGTTCCAATTTTGTTGTCTGTCTGGAAATCAGTGAGCAAAAATGACCACAATTAGCGAAACAATAATAATGTTTTCCATTAAGTACGCGGAGTACGTACGTATTAAGCACGAATGAATCGAAGAAGGCACAGCATAGGCAACCAACATTGCAGCATTCGAGGAATTTTGTTTTTCATATTTTGGACATAAAACCTAATATTTCCTACTCTTCCCAGCAGGCCATCAGTGATTAACATATCACCGGTCGTTATGAAACTCGTATGACATTGTAATAAGGGAAGGAATTCACATTTTCGTTAGTGCGTTGTCTCGAGGTATGCATCCATAATAATTTGAGAAATGACAAATATTCGAATCGAAAGTCAGCTTTTTAATAATCAATATTGATTGGGTTTTAAAGTTCTCGAATGTAGTGTACCTAGGTATCATAAAAACTCTACAGCAAATGGGAGGCCATAAAAATAATTTTTTTTGTACTTGTTACTGGGTAATGGCCGGGTTTGGTTTAAGATATACCTCGGTATGTAAGGTATTCACTTTATAATTGCCTCACAGGAGAAAACTTATGAATTTTTATGTTTTCATTTTTTGTTCCTTAAAAAGTTCCCCATATTTTTGGAAAGCAGTGAGAGAAACTTGGCTTTTTCGTGTGAAAATTTACCAATAAAATGAAATTGAGAAAGATTCAAATTCGTATCATCAGTATTGAAGGAAATATGAGTTCGCAATTTACAATTGATATCTCGACTTTTTGAAGCGAACTCAAGAAAGGTTTTTTCGCCTATTAAACTTTCGTATTTGTCCCCCTAAACTATAGAAATAAAATGAACAAGAGAAAAAAGTATGGTAGACTCACTTTTTTGTGAAGAATTCGGTACAATAATTAATGATTCTAACCACCTTGGATCATATACCCAGTATTTTACGTCTCACCGGAAGAATCTTCAACAACCCTTGCCCCAAGTGTCAACAACTCTGTGTTACTCACATTGATGGGAACATGAAAGAGCTTTATTTTCCTGAACTTACCTCTTTGCATTTTTCTGGGGACTCTGTCTCTGCTCTTTCCTCGCTAATACTATACTTGGTAATGATTTAATACCCAGGAGATTGCTTCGTTTTCCATTACACTTTGCATAATACGTTTTTGTGACAAATTTTTGTTATAATTTTCTCTGCTTAGCCAGTCAAAAAACATTTTCAGTGTTAAACTAGTGTTATTGATCAAATAACTTCTGTATTCAAAATGTCCTTCACCCTTTAACATCCACAATCTACACGTACATAAACACATGGCTCCATCTCAAGTAGGTATATTTGAATAATACGTGCATCTAATTCACTCTTCTTCACAAAAGTCGTCTTCATAGTTCTTGCGAAAATAGGCCAAAATACTAATACCTAATCACTCACAATACATATCATCGGTTCACTTAATACGTTCTGAAATTACATTACTGAGTTCATTTTATTAAAACACAATTTCGCAGAATTAGAGTATTCACAACCATATAGAAAAGACAGACGCGAATAATATCATAAACTATTCTCTAGATAATTATGCTTAATGGTTTTATGTATTATCATCTTATAATTCATATCGGTTGTAATAATAATATTATTCCTCGAAGGTTATTTCAGTTTTACAAAAAATTTTGGTCGATGGCATGGAGACCTTATTATTGAATACCACCCACGAATGATGTAGGCTTTCATTAATATTGGTAATTTTACTGGATGCTATTTTCTTCTTGATCCACAGTAATGATAAAGTTATACTGTGGTATAGAGGTGTGGGACTTGCAACAAATTTCCAAAATTCAACCACATTGTTTTCCTCTTGAGTTCCTAGATATCTACATTGATATCTGGTTGTGGTATACCTTGTCATGAAGCGGATTCTCAACAAGAAGTTAGCCAACAGCTATTTGCGTGTTCTGCCACTTTGTACTTACATACGGGAAGCCAAAACCTGGGTGAACACTGGCAATTTTGTAACCAGTTTTGTGAGTTTACGTAGGGGATTGTGGCACACGCACACAGACACGCATACATATATGTATGTTTGATATTGCATCATCTAATTGTGTCGTTTCTTATTAGTTACTGATAAAAAATGAAGTAAGATATTTGCCACCATTCCGTGACATCGCCAAGATTTTTATCTATCGATTAATCATGGTACAAACGTCATATCTTACTATGTACACACAGGTATAAACATACAAATGTACAAGTGTGTACTTAATTTATTTAACACCACAGAGAAAAATAATAAGCCAGTATTCAGACAGCAACTGTTTTTTAGGGATGCAAGCCCCTATACCTCATACGAGTTTGTAATCCCCACACTGGTATTAAAAACCAAACTCATATTTGGGCTATACCCTGCAAGTCGTAATATCCACAATTTTGCCTTCATTCATTGAAAACTGTTTGTACTTTGAAAATTTTCCTTCATTTTCCCAAAAAATTGATAATCATAAGGTCGTTGTGTAAAGTAATACCTAGTTTCTCAGGGCACTTACCAAAATACCAGCCACCATACCGAATGACTGAGTCCTTTTGTGGTAGCATTCGATACGTGATTTTAATGTCGTAATTGTAGTCGTCGTTATCATCCGGTAATTTGTATAACTTAATGGTAACTTTAACGGAAGACGATTCGCTAAAATAATGCGTTGGTTTAATGGCACTGCCGCACCAGCCACCACCGGTTACTGGACGTTCTGATTCTGAAATTTGCATTTCACCATCCTGACAGCCCATCGTACCGGTGAACGAATGAAAACGTCCCAAAGTGAATCGACTAAATGTAATCTAAAAAAGAGAAAGAGAATTCACTGTAAGAAAGATGGTAGGGGCAACTACTATTGTAAAGTGTCCCATCTTGTAAAGGTGTCATACCTACAAAAATTGTGACTAAATAATTATTATGTATCGATATGTATTATACTTATTGATCTATACTTTAAATCAACACTACTCACTTCCATACATCTGTAATTACAAACGAGCATTTGTAGTAGCCAAAAGTTAAAATTTTTCAATGCTGTTCTCTCTTATTTGCAACTTCAGTTTCATTTACCAAAAGTAATATAATATTTACATCAATGGAAAGCCCTTTTAAAGACGAATCTAATGATATTAAAATTTTTATAAATAGTTTATTTTTGGATGATTTATGTGCATCTGAACAGCAAATAAGGGAATGTTCTGAGATGTTTCCCACTAGGTCTGTGAAAAATCTCAATGTAATGATACCTACAAAATAAAATTTTTGAAAAAAATTGGGGAAACAATTTTACATCTCTGTTAGTAGGCAGTGTGACATAGAACCCAAAAAAATTAGTTTTAAAAGTTTGGATTCAGATAATTCTCACATTGCTGTTTTATTCCTTGATTTGGACAAGTGTATGTTTTGTCCGTTTGGGGAATTGAACCTGGGACCTACACATTTGCCAGCTAAAAGCGGTGAACTTAACCACACGGCCATCTCACCCCAATTATAACTAGTGAATGTATTTTATATGAGGCAAGGTATGGCGGTTCCCGCAACGAGTTTGAAAAAATGCATTAAATTTAAGTAAGGTAAAGTAGGGTAATACCGATTTGGAGTAATACCGATACTTGACTCTAATACCTGTAAAAATTTTCAAATGCCAACACTGAGTGTGAAGGCTGCTAGTTCCAACTGTGAGCCATAACCATTAATCATTGAAATTTCATTTTAAACTCCTATATTTTATCTGTGACGTGACAAATATTAGAGCATGCAAAATCCTTGCTGCAAAATTTCTGTGTTTCTTTTGATAACGTGTTATTCGATACAGAATGAAGTTACAAATGAGGAATTGGAACATATACTAAGTATATACTCTCAAAAGTAAGTAAACCATTGGAATTAAGTCTTAAAAATTTTTTCCATACTCCACACTTCAGTTCTTATGGATTTAAAATACGTAGGTAGTGGGGCAATGCCGGTAAGTGGTCTGGGGCATTCCCGATAACATACCGGAGTTACCCCATGTCGAAAACATTTAGTTTCTACCATTATAAATTTTCTACAGATATGGTTCGGAATTACCAAAGGATGACCAGTCGTGGAAAACACGATGAGAAAACAATTGCAGAAGCTGTTAGACGAGTTCAAGCTCGTGAAATGACAGTTGGTAGAGCTTCAAAACAGTATAATATACCATATACAACTCTCCATGATCGTGTAAATGGTAAATATGATGGATTTAAATGCGGTCGAAAAACATCCATACTCCCTGCTGAAGAAAAAAAACTTGCTGATTGTTTGTGGTAAGTAAGGAATTTAATTCCTTTGAATTTCAGTTCTTGTGTACTTTCACTCATGTTGTCTACTTGCGACATTTTCAAAAAGAAGTTTTAGAGAAGGTTGCAGAATTTGTCAAGTTAAACAATCTTACAACTCAGTTTACTGATGGTATACCAGGTGAAGATTGGTTTTTGAATTTTTCAAAACGTCATCAATTGTCAATCAAGAGACCTCAAGCAGTAGAAAATGCACGATTCAAAAGCCTTGATCTATTCAGTGTTCATCATTATTTTCAACTGCTACACGCGATCTTAGATGAGAATAATATATTCAATCGGCCTAATTTGGTTTTCAATCTTGATGAAACAAGTTTAAGTAAAGACCCCAGTAAAACAAAAGTAGTTGGTGCAAAGGGGAAACCATGTATTTGACGCACTGCTAGCCCAGGAAGAACCAACTTCACAGTGCTTTTTTGTGCCAGTGCTAGTGGAGCTAAACTTCCTCCTCAGGTTATTTTCAAGGGGAAAAATGTTTGGGATCAGTGGATACCACAAGATCCAACCAAAATATTTCCTGGTACAAGTTTTGCAGCCACTGATAATGGCTGGATGGAGCGCTCAATTTTTGAGCAATACTTTTAGCGTATTTTTGTACCAAATATTCCAAATGATCGCCCCTGTTTGCTTATTTATGATGGCCATTCCTCACATATTTCAATGGACTTGATTAATTTTGCCATTGAGAATGGAGTAATAATTCTAAAACTGCCCCCTCACACTAGTAACATGTTGCAACCCCTGGACCTGTCTACATTCAAATCATTCAAGGACAACTACGATCAGTTGCTGGTAAAGTGGCAGAGAAAAAACATAGGGAAACATTTACCAAATAGCACTTTTGTGGAACTGTTGTCACAAGTGTGGAAAGAAATTTCTCCTGCCACTATTAGTGAAGGGTTTTCCAAAGGAGGAATTTATCCTTTTAATCGAAATGTAATTCCTAAAAGTAGTTATGAGCCAGGGACAGTTCAAAGGTTCGATTACTGGATGCAACAAAGAAAAACGGCTCCTCCTGTAGCATCAGAGCTTGAGCCACCAGTTGTCAACAAAATTATCCCTCCTGTTTTGCCTGTTGTTCCAGAAGAGCAGTTGCAGATTAATGCAAGTGAAGAGAATAATTCCATCCCACCAAATGGGGAGCAGTGCCTGCCTCAAATTAATGATGTAAATGAGACTTCCACCTCAAGTAATAATTCATTTTTTGATGAAAAAAGCTCCAATTTTGAAACTTCTTTTGAGAAAATTCTCCTGCAGTGCTGCAAGCAGAATTTACAGAGTGTGAAGATGCGAAAAACGCGTATTGCCTCTTCAGCTGAAGTTATTACCAGTGAGGAATTTGTAGCAAAGATAAGTAGTGTTTCCAAGACAAAAACACCAGAAAAAAAGGCCAAAAAAAGAAAAAATGCAGATTGTGATGAGCCAGTTCCTGAAACTTCCACAACTGAGCCAGTTCCACATAATATTTGTGAGGAGACATCAGAAATTTTTGACCCAGATCCTGCTCCACGTAATCAGCGTAAGAAAACAAAACCTAAGACTTCCGCACCTAATCCAGCTACAAGTAATATTTATGAGGAGACAACACCTGAAATTTCCACACTTGGTCCAGCTCCATGTAATCAGTACAAGGGAAAAAAACGTGTAACTTCTACATCTGGTCCAGCTCCACATACAAAGCATACCAAAAAAATTCATGATGAAATCTCAAGCTCAAGCTCTGATTGCTCAGAAAGTTTCCACAGTGACCCTAGTGACATTGATTTGTCTTCCAGCAATGATGAAGATAATGAATTTAGAAATGAGCAAGGTGAAACTTCATTTGTTTGTTTTAAATTTATCCTACATGCCAACTTAAGTTACTTATTGAAAATTTTAATTCATGATTTTTTACAGATGTTCCAATGGTTGAAGGTGAAATACCTTTAAATTGCTTCGTTTTGGTTCGTCTTTTGTACACAAGTAAAAAAAACAAACAGGAAACAAAATACTTTGTTGGTCAAATAATTAATGTGAATGGTGAATCTTTTACTGTCAAATTTATGCGTGGACAAGGGAATAAGCTGACATTTCATTTCCCCAATATTGATGACGTGATGGTGGTGAACAAACAAAGTATTGTTCACATCATTTCATCTTATACATTTTGTCGAGGGTATTTGAATATTTCAAATTCCTCTTTTCCTGTAACCTTACTATTATTAAAATAAATTTTCAGTATTTCTGAAATTTGTTCAATTTAAAAGAAACACATTATTTCTAGTCGTTTCAAGTGGGTCAGATAGATGTGAGGGGAATTTGTGTGGCAGGCAAAAAATTTAGCATCAATTTTTATCTAAAATTTTTAGCCATTTTGCACTCTCCTGAATTGAATTTTTTTTTTTTTAGCTTGACAGGGGGACAAGTACACCTTCCTCAACCCAACCCCTCACATACATTCACAAAATTTATGCAAAAATACAAATGCAGACGTTTATTTTCATTTTCAAGACTATACAATGATTGGAATTTTGTCAATAATGAACTAGAGTGAAAAAACTAAACAATTTTTTAGAATTATTACAATTCATCAACACAGTTAATTTCAATTTCTCATATCTCTGTCAATTTTCAGTCAATTCTCATGAACCAAAAAGCATTTTGTAGCCAACTGTATGCACATTAACGGTATTGCCCCAGAAAGATTGTATTGGTTTTATATGAGACAAGAAAGACGATTACAGTATTACCCCAGATCCGGGGCAATACCAATACTCAGAGGTTGACTTACATTTTTCCTTATAACTCAAAACCTAATTGTCATATTTTTATGTTTCACCCATCAAATTGTAGAGGATGAATGCGTAATTCAGACGAGCTATCATACGTCTGAATACGATAACATGGGGGCAACTGAGAGTGAAAAAACCAATAATCTTGCATTTCAGTATCAGTATTAACCCACTTTACCTTATATTGAAATAAAATCAGGCTGAAAGAGTAATTCTTCATATGTTGTGACCTTTTCTTTTTTTGTATGATGTGACGGTTTTTCATATTTGGGATAGTTGTTTATCTATTGTAACACTTCACAACATGGCTGTGACTTTTTACAATCCTCTGTTGTAATGTTTCACAATGTTTTTTTAGTGACTTTATCTCAGGTTGTAAGGAGCTTTCAGTTTTAAATTTACTCAAATTTTTTAATCTTTTGAATGGTCTGTCCAGTGATATAAAAAGTGAAACACTGAGATAAAAACTTCAAAAAATATGGCAAAAACAATTTTCGTGTAACATAATACTACGCTTGCCCCTACTCAGCTATGTAATTTCAAAGTAATCTGTTCTGAAAAAGTAAACGGAAAACATAATAAAAGAACACAAAAACAAAATATAATTCTGCTCCAATATAATGGTTTAATTAAGAAAATCTCAAAAGGTAGGCTACCTATTCCGGTTATGATGAATATTAATTTATTTTCAACTACTAATCAGTCGAGGTTTTTAACCAATCCGAAAAAAGGCAATGCAGGCCTATGTAGAATAAATTCAGTCGTATATTATGAATCGTTTTGTAGGCATTTGTATTTAGAATGGCGAAATTTCCTTACGTGAAAAACAATATAATTTAGATTTCTAATTATATAAATAGATAGGGCGATTTTTATTTGTAATATTGATAACTCCTACGAAATGTTTTAAACAATACGGACGTTAGAGCAACATTAATTAGTCAACTTTGTACAAAGTCAAATAACATACACGATAAAAATGTGACATTTTTTATTGGAGGATTATAATCCTGAAAATAAATCTCTTCTTTTCGAAGAAATAACTGCATTTTAATGAAAGAATAAATGGTTCGATAAAAAACAAATGTATTCGAAATTCATTATTGAGCCGCAAGATGAGAAAAAACAACTTGGCTGCATAAGACCAAGACACCGCAAGATCAAAAGCGACATGATAAGAACGAAGCTGAGAACAATATCCGATTATGCAAAACCAAGATCACGACTAAGCGTAGCCGAGTACTAAAGTAAAAAATCTCGTGAAGAAAAAAAAAAATTTTGCACACGTAGTAAGTATGTAGACACCTGCCGAGATCAGCACTCGTTAACCTACTCTGCCTCTTCAGTGAACATCTTTTATTAGGACTACGAAGAAAGGTATAAAAATCGATGCCCATTTGACATTTCAGTCAAATTTAGGTACATTTATGTGACCTAACAAAATACGAATTCAATGCAATTGCAGAACAAAGTGATAGGTACTTCTTTATCTATACGTAAGATATTTGAAAAGAAAATACTACGAATTCAAGACACCAGTCGTTTGTACGTATATTCTACTCTTTTATATTCAAATTATGACAAAATATACATTATACCTAATTTTCATGATACCAAAAACTGAGTAGTCCTAAACAAATACAGGCTAAATGACACACAAACAAAAATGTTATTTCTAAGAAATTCTAAATTACTTCCTCACATTCTGGACTGAATACAGAAACGTAATATCGTCGGTGGCCTGGTTAATACGGGAGAAAGTAAACTGCACACACTAATGGAAAAATTGAAAAAATGTAATTAGCACACAAGATAAAGTGCACACAGTCAGATAAAGGAAGATAAGAAGTGGTAAAAGTGTGTGCAGTTTACATTTTGATTGAAAAACAAGAATAAACGTGTAACTGAAATGTATGCATGCAGGCTATGATAAAGTTTTTATTCAACTGGAGAATCATTTTAACTGTATCAGTTGAACTATACAGTGTTTGAAATTTTCTATCATGAATTCTTTACAATTTATTCCCAGTATTTGTGAAAATGCATTATTACTGTTTGAAAATTTTACTTATTATAAATTTAGGACATCAATAAAATTTGTAATCTGGCGGTGTTCAACGCGGTAGTTGTAGACTTCGAATCAGCCATACATTCAGCAGTTTCAAAAGTCTGGCCAGGTACACAAATTGTGGGTTGCCGATGCCATTTAACACAATTATGGTACTGGAAAGTTCAAGGCTTAGGCTTGCAGAAAGACTACAATGAGATGACAGACAAAGGTAAATGGATTCGTTATGTTTTCGGATTAACTTTCCAGCAGCCAAATGAAATTAGTGATGCCTTCATGACAGACCTTCGTACAATACAGCCACCATGTCCGAAGCTTGATAAGTTTTGTGAGTATCTTATGGACTAGTATGTGGAAAATAATGCTACTTTTCCACCAAGTATATGGGC
Source organism: Ericerus pela (assembly GCA_011428145.1). Classification (NCBI taxonomy): domain Eukaryota; kingdom Metazoa; phylum Arthropoda; class Insecta; order Hemiptera; family Coccidae; genus Ericerus; species Ericerus pela. Next base: position 1,020,858 of record WOFM01000008.1, read on the forward strand.
TTCTCACACTGCCTCATTACAGCTAACTACAAATGCATGCGAATCATTTCACATCCGGTTCAATTCATGTTTTTATAAGACTCACCCCGATATTTTTGGATTTATTGAACGTCTTTCCGAATTCCAGATCAATACTTATACACAAATTCAGGGTTTGCATATTCCAAAACAAGTAAGAAGTGACTATGCGCGATGCCAAGCTCATGTTGAGGGATTGATTCAGCAGTACAGCCAGTGTGAAATTACACTCCTACACTTCCTGAAAAGGTGTGGCTATTACTTGTGTCCAAAAAAAAAGACAGCAACAGCCCCTCTCCAAATTTATAAAATTGTAAGTCATGTATTCAACCTAATTTACCAAAATTGACTATATAAAAATATGTTTAATTTTTAATTTAACTACTTTTTGGAAAAATTGATAATTTGTGTGCAAAATACAAATAAAAATTAACTTTTTGGTCTGTGTGCAAATTACATTGCAACTGTGTGCAAATTATAATGTGTGCAGTTTACATTCTTAAAATGAAAAGTGTGTGCAGTTTGTATACGCCCGTTAGGTAATACCTCCTATGTGCTAAAAGCTAAATTTTACAGGAGACATAAAAAAATGTTTCAATTTGTAAAATGATGCTTGAAAAATACGAAAAAATATTTAATAGAATTATTAAAACCTCCCTAATTCATTAGTAATGTCAGTTTGGGAAATATTTTAAGATTTAGGCAGATATTGATATTTTTTTCCACATAGGAGGTATTGGTGGAATTCATAATTATACATAAGAGTTTTTAACATCATCCATTATAGCACTCATTCTTTTTACAGTAGACTTATAGCTGAATTAAAGACAATAATTGTACATGATTTTATTTTATTATTATCAAGACGTAATGAAGTTGAGGCAGAAAATATAATTTCAATTTTATCATTCTACTGGAATTATTTTTGTAATTCTTATCAAACTTGAACCAGCTGACGTGAACCACATAGGAGGTTTTGACAACCACATAAGAGGTTTTGACAACCAAATTTTTAGACTGAACACCTAGGAGGTATTAAAATGCGCCCCCGGCTGCAATAAAGTGAACTAATCACATAGGAGATTGTGTCAGTCGATGCACCTTGTTAAAACAAATCCAATAACACCAAACAGTGATTTTCACAAAAATTGCCAAATAAGAGGTATTAAACAGGCCACCGACGATATTGTAAATGAAACGATGATGAGTTGATGAGTTTGAAGAAAAAAAAAACAAAAAAAAAAAAAACAAAAAAAAAACAAAAACTGTCCTATATAATGATAAGAAATTGAGATGGTACCGAAGGAAAACAAAAGAACGAAGTTTACTGTTTGCGTTTGGACTGGGCAGACTTAAAATTGCGATAGCTTAGGCTTGTTAATAATAATTTTATTCCGTCCCCATAGAGAAAGGAAATGGGAAAAAAAGAAAAAAAAGAGAGTAAAATAAAATAAACAGAAGATTATTAGCGTGAAAACATTTTCTGTACATAACGAGAAAAGCGTACTACAGCCAGAAAAAGAAAACGAAATGGGCTAAAAAATTACCGACAGTAAGAAGAAATAAAAAAGAAAAAAAGAAAAAGTAAATAAAAGTAATAATTTTTTTCACCGTATAATCAGTGGCGGATTACTCGAATTTATTCGAGTAAAAAATTGTTTTTTTTTTTTTTTCTCGACTTCTGTTTTTGTTTTTTTCACCCTTTTCACTTCGCCTACGCTGCTGATGTGTTTACGTACCAAAGAAAATGAGTATTTGTTGGGTAAAAGTATGGAAGGAGAGGAAAATAGGTTTTCTCTTTCTCAGAATACAATAGGTTTAGATTACTGTGTAGTTTTTTAAACTTTTAACGTACCCGGTATAGAATACAAAATTTTTTTTCTGCAAAATTTTTCGTTTTGCGGAAGGAGGGGGGGAGCTTCTTTCGTCGATATGTATACCATTCAAAAAAGTATGTATACCGATTCTCTAATAAAGTATAGTCGTAAATTTTTCAACGCAGAACATTCGACGCCACCTTCCATGTCTTTTTTTCCTAATATTACTTTTTTCTCACTTCGCCGTACGACGTAAGCAAAGGAGTCTGTCGCCGTATGAGAAATGGAACGGTTCGAGGAAAAGAGAGAAAGTAAAAGGTGAAATTTTTTTTTTTCTTTTTATCGAAAATCCCAAATTTAAAAGTTCTACCGTATGCGCCGCAAATTTGTCTCAGAAGTTGGATTCGCGAATTTACGAGTGCCGAATGCTGGCCGCGGTATAATCGTGCGAGAAACTGATGCGAAAGTACCCTTCGTAGCGGAGGGGTACGAGCGGATGGGTAGGAGGAAGGGGTGGGGGGGAGGTAGGTAATTCGATTATAGTATACTGGAGACGATCGTAAAGATCCTGCAGCTATTTAAACAGCGAAATGAACGTAATTCCGTTTTTATTCGGTATTTGCGGTAATTCGGAAGCAATATTTTCGCTGACAACGAACACGAAATTTTGACTTCTTTTTTTTTTTTTTGGAGCGAATTTTTATTTTTCCAAAGGTCGCGAAAGAGATGGTCGTCGCTTTGTTGAATTTGGCTCAAACTGATAACCGCCGAGGAATGCAAAAATTTTGCGTTAATCAAAAGTGTAGGTATCCGACGTGTTGTATCAAATTCAAAAGGAAAGATTTTTATTTTATGTTGAAAATCAGGTATACACGTTATTCGGAATTTTATTTTCTTATTGTAGGTATCTTCGAGTATATATTATAATTATGATACTGGATTAGTAAAGAACGATGATTTCTGGCTATAAACATTCCGGTACTAAATAGGCTACCATTGTGTACCTTTCGACGTCCTATGCTTCACGTGTATGTACGCTATCCTCGAGAATTTTAGAGATGTCTTTATCAAATGTATTCTAAATTGGTGAACTCCTGAAAAATGTCGAAAGTACACTCTGGTTGCCTACATTTATGCCGGCATGTCTCAACATCAAAAAGTATATTGATCTTATACAGCTTTACTGATGCAGTACTATATTATAGTCGAAGGTAGGTAGGGGAAGTTGATGTAAGAGTGCGCAGTGCTAATTTCTGCAGAAGTGCGTATACGGTAACACTACAAATGACATCAGGGTGTGTGATTCGTGTATATGCAACAGTTAAAAGCAAAAAAATTTATGTTAATGACATTTTTGCATGATTTTTCTCAATATTTATGTTTCTGGTTCCTAAACTATAACTTTTCATACTTGCGTGGTAAGGAATTGTAAATACACACACAAAGTGAGAAGGTACGTTTTATGTTTATTGAATACTATATAAAATAAGCTTTTGATTGACATATTGCATTAAATTTTTACTCAATTTTTTAACCTATATCGGAGCAGATTTACATATGACGCAACTAAAATGTAAGAGTGCGTAGTTAGCATCATACACATTGAACTGATAATTTATTATAAATATATTTATTATTGTTCAATTTGAGGATGATAATATTGATGCAAGAAATTTGTGCGATAACAGTTCTAGTCGTGAGGAGGAAGCAAAAGAAATCTGTGCTCTACGTGGTGAATTTGGAAAGTCAGAAATTTGGTACAGATATACAAAATGTGGAGAGTGACTTCACAAAGCCTGCAGTGGGGCAAAGTCCCCAAAAAATTACATCTGTGACGACTGTTATTAATTTGTAATATATTTCATTTCATTTTTGCCAAATTTACATATTTAATTTAACATTTGCACTCTTACATTCACAAATGCGCACTTTTACATCATGTTGAATGTAAGAGTGCGTGTTTGACTTTTTTGTTAAATGCCAATATACCTCTTTTATTTCCAGGCCTTTGAGTAATTTAACACTGATAAGTTGTAGCCAAGGGATGTAAGTCTATAGTCTGAAATTTTCAGCTGTCTGGTACTTGTACTTTCTGAGAAATAAGCTCTCTAAAGTTAAGTGCTCACTCTTACATCAATTTCTCCTATACATTTATCTTAAAAGTGAATGTTCTTATACCTGAAGGAGAAAATTTTCTGTTGGTTTTGAAAACAAAACTTATGGAAACAGAATTTGAATTGTAAGCAATAGTATATTCAGTTGAACCATTTTAACATTTAGCCCTAAATCATTTAAGTTTGGCTCATTTTTACATATTTCTATCGCATACATTTTTCATAGAAGATTAGAAAATAATGAGCAAAAGTATGACCAGGACCAAGACATGGAACTGAATCAGGAAATCAGGGATCATCAAGTGGTTGGTCATTGTTGCCAAGATAAATGCAATAAACATTCCAAATATTCTGTGATGTCAATTTGGTTAAATTATTGCAGAGACTGAAGAAAAAATTTGAAAATATCTTGTGTGGCTTGTGATGTAGATAACCCTACCTGCCTCTGGTTGTAAAAATCATTCTAAAGGTTTGTGTGTTTGGCGATCAAATCATTTCTTAGTTTTGGTAGCCAGATGATTTAAGCCTATCTTATGATGCAGCATGCTGGTGTAACTAAATAAGACCAGGTAGGGGCATTATACACACTGCAAAAGAACTTGAGTATGTAAGTACATACCTACTCACCTTTTCTGAAGGCGGGTACACACTTGTGTCATTCTACTGAGATATATCATCGATGCGTATCATGATAAGATATGCACCAATGATAGCTCTACTTAGGGGGGTTTGTAAATAAGAAGAGGAGCGCTGTTACAAATTTGTATCATGTTGGGTCACCATTTTGTAGATCTTTTTGGACTGGGACAACCTACAAGTTTAAAAGCAGTTTGAATATCGGATGGTTTCAAAATTTGAAACATATATTCGGATCCATCTAAGGAAGAACCCTATTGTTTTTGGTCTGGATCAGGTCCATCTAGTAGGTCAGTTTATATGCATTTTTTATTGAACAACGTACAGGTCGACATTTTTAATCGGTATATGTATGTGTTTGAAGTCAAGGAGAATACCCACCAATTTTGGTGCTGGTAGGTAGTACAGTACGTCCGATAGGGTCGATTTTGTTGCAATTTTAGCAGATTAATGACTCTAAAAGAAGTAATTTTCAACTGATTTTTACATCAAACTGTCAATATGTTCGTCTTTTTGTGAGTAGATACACACTCACTTAAAAATGAATTTATTTTTCATTTTGGATTCAAATTCATGAAGCTAGTCTTCAGGATGTGGTTAAAGCTGCGATTACTATTTCAACGAATTTAAGTCGGCACCTCCCTCTAAATTCCGGTAAAATGTACATCGTTTATTTTTTCCTTTCTAAATTCTAAAATGTTCTCTTATTTATTCTTTGTTTTCCCACCTAAGTATGTTCTGCGCACTAAAGTTGTTCATGTTGAATCTCGATTATACGGATAAATATTAGAATGTTCTAAATTTTTTAAAACCTTATCAAAGTGGAGTGTGTGTGGAGTATGTTATGAGAGCCCGGTTCCCTTTTTTCGGCAATTCCATTTTACAGTGAAATACAGCTTGTGTCACAAAAATTTGTATTTCCTGATCTGTTACTTGGAACAGTGCTTCCACTGTGTGTGCGCTTTTATTTAGACTTTCGCACACCACACCTACCAATATTGGTTTTGATTGGTCTGTTTGTTCCCAACTTATTAGCTATTCGGTGTGATTTTCCCTCTTTTACCCTTCTGATAATGGTCCTGAAAAATTTATTTTCCAGTCTTCATCGAGAAAACCACTCGTTTAACTTAAGAACAACCCGATCTCAGAAAAAAGTCAATTTTCACCCACTCCCTAACCGCTGCTGTACAATAAATTAAATTTGAACGCGGACACTCAAATCTCCGCTAATATTTTTGTAACCAGAACGTAGACAACTGCCACTATAACTTCGCTTTGCAATGTGAGATATATTTTTCTCATATAAGTTTTTTTTTTTTTTTACATACTATAATCCACAATTCTCGTCAGCAGTGCAGGAAAGAAAGCTATCGAATTATTTCCTAAATTTGTACTCCTTAGAACTTGGAATAATTTTTCACCTCACAAAAAAATAATGATTTTTGACCCGTTCATAAAATATTTTGAAAACACGATACTGAATCTATATATTTTATCGCATGCATCGTATTTGTTGGATATTAGTAATTTAATTTTTTTTTTTTTTTTTTGTTTTACTTTTAATTACGAAATTTAACGACGATGAAATTAATACGAGCATCAAAGGCCAGCCACCATATACCACCTATATTTTCGCCTCGCTCCTAAATCGTCGATGCTTTTTGCATCGACATTTTCACACAAACGTAAACTCGCGGCCACACCGCGCTGACGACGCCGCATCGTCAAATTCACCCTCGAGGTGCACAAAACCCGTCGCATCCCTTATCGCGGAGGCTCGCCTCATCGCCTACATTAATTAATGTTGTATTTCTAAGAATCGGTTTAATTTCTTCGCAAAACAATGAACGAGATGATGATAGGCTACGAATCGATGATAATGAGTTAATTTTCGTCGTCGCTTTCGTTCGCCATCGGCATCGTCATTTTCGTCCGGCCTCTTCTAACGACGTACCCATAAAAAGGCTTTTAAGTTTAATTAATGACGAAAATGGAGAGTTAACGAGAGAATAAAAAAAGTTAGAACGACGAAAGTTTAGGTATAAAAAGAGAAGAGTTGGGTGAAAATGTTTCTTTCACTTTGCACTGTAGTCCTAATTAAAAAACTTCGAGATGAGAAGCTCACCGGGAGGCTTCCTCCCTCTATATTCGATTTCTGGTAGGCTTCATCCCCTCAGCACTCGACACGTTCCCAGAAGGCTCCACCTATGGACACTCGGTCTCAATAAGACGACTTTGCTCATTTCACAGGAGATTTGTGTTCCCTAAACATGAAAGTTTTGATCCTCGACCAGGAAAGCTTTAACCCCTGAATCGTCCTGATTACCGCTATTCGCAAATATGTTGGGTGAAGCTAAAATCGTGGAAATCGTTTTCAGATTTATTCATTAGTAATACGTAGAAATGATTGGTAGGTTTACTGGGGCACAAATAGCCAAGTCTAGAATCTAGAGAAGCAGGAGGGTTGCAACAGAATTCCAAGGTTAAGCCTGAGATTCGGAATTCGGGAGAAAATTTTATGACGAATGTTTTTTGATAATTTTCGCGAGATTTTTTATGAAAATTTTCAGCAGATTATAATTTCTAAAACGTATTTTATGTTTGAAAGAAAAAAAAACAGAAAAACAGAAAAACAGAAAAACAGAAAACAAAAAAATATGAATTGTCTTACCTGGACGATATCTCCGTAGGAGTTACCATCAGCGTTGAATGTTAGGGAACAGACGAAGGGTAGTTGATCGATTTTTGGCCTGTGAATTTCCATTTCATATGTGATACCCACATCTCCGTAGTATGTTCGGTTGCACGCTGCCAGGAAGGAAAATTTCGAACGAATTAAAAGAAGCTGCGGCAAAAAGGAATAAAAATGATTCTCAAAAATCATGAGAATTTTTTCATTAAAAATTCAGTGTCTTTATTATTCTCATCCTTTGTAAAATGAAAATGTTTGTGGGGAAAATTTTGAATATTTCAAATGTTAAAAAAAAAAAAAGTATTCAAAAACTGAAATACTGAAATTTTGAAGCATTTTAGCTCCTTCATTTACAGGATTAGATTACAAATACAGAGAACTTTTTTTTTTCTTATTTCGTCAAATTCTATCAGAATATATCGTTGAAAAAAATTGAAAGAATTAATTTTTAAAATTTAGTTCCATGTCAGTACTACCCAAAAACCAAACCAAAAATAATCGTAGCTCCTTCAATTTTGAAAATAAAGATTTTGAAAATATAACATTTTTTGTTTGCCTTAAAAAGTTCTACTTGAGGTTACGCTTTGGACATTAATTGCTGAAATACATTGTACATTATGTAACTGAATTTACTTTCTTCGAACGAACAACAAGAAAACCTAGATATAAAATTAAAAAAAAAAATGAAAGATTTTATAGAGGTTGTGGAATATTTTGTCACGAAGAGGATTCTCAACAAAAAAGTAGCCAACAGTTACTTGTGTGTTCTGCCACTTCATACATAAATGTATGGGGGAGCCAAAACCTCGACAAATACTGGCGATTTTGTAGCCAGTTTTGTGTGCTTTTATATCCGACTCCACACACACACACACACACACATATGTACATATACGTATATTTGTCATAGATAATTCTTCGTTTCTTATTAGTAACTGATAAAAAATGACGTACGAGTTGTTCGTATACTGGTCCGTGACATCACCGAGATATTTATCTATCGATAGTCATGGTCCGAACATTGTCAATCACCTGCCTGAATTTACAGGTAATTACAAATGAATGAATGTATGTGTTTAAAGTACTAGACACTAATAATTTCTGAAATTTCGGTGGCGACTTTCGTTGAGGTGGCCGAGCCCTAATCTTACACACAGTCGATGATCCCCACAGAGGTGAAAATGATTTTTATCGATAAAATCTGCACGGAGGGTTGAGGATTACAAGGTTAAAAACTAAATTTTCATTATACAGGTCGCCATTTCAAAGGAGCCGACCGCTCATAAATTGGTCAACAAAACAAATTTTATGGCTTTTAGCATAAATTAGGCGGATGAACATCGGGTGTTGAAGTGTGTCAGTTTTAAAACATTAACTGACCACTGATTAACAAGACCAATTAATAGGATGAGTAATAATTTAATAACTCATTCAGCCACTTGGACATCTAAATGGGCGGGATGAGAACAATAAGGAGAGAGGAGGACAGTAAATTCAGAAACAACGATTCCAAAATATTAACTCAATGTAGGTATCTACCTGTTAAACAACACCAAAGAGACTAAGATCAAATGTTTCAACGTAATTACCCGGTTATGGCTGAAAATTTTCCTAAGCGATTCAATAAAACAGTCATAAACGTAGCGATTTCCTTTGATCTTAAAATCAGTATCATTTGAAACGCAAAACATCCTCATTACCTGTAATATCCTATTTAAAATTATTTATAAACTGATATGAAATTTAATATCGTGAAAAAAAAATTAGTTTTTGAATTAAAAATTTAATTAATAGCATAATTATTATGAAATCCTTCGTCAGATGATATTATTGCTCACTTTAAATTCACAAATGCATTCCAAGTGGAGAGGATACTATCTCATCATGGCGGTAACCGAGTTAAGCATTGAAATTCGTTGGAATTTTCAAAATTATTTTTGCAGGCATCCCTTACCTATAGCCTATATTGTCAGCTAATTAACTTTCGACAAAACGAAAAATTATCCTCGCCAATACATTTTTATTGCAAAAAAAATTATTTTCAAAGACTATCTCTACGCCAATTTTCCCAAATAATAGGAAGAATATGCCATATACTGTATGTGTAGTATCGTGATTCAGCCGGCCACGCATAGTCAAATTTTCCAAAAAGTGACTCACGGTGGAGACAACAAAATCGAACAGAAAACTTGCGAAAATTATTGCTACGGCGGAAAATTTGTTGCTCGAATAAGTTGCGTGTTCCGAAAGTTTTGATGGGAAAATTTAAAACTTTTGTTCGCCGAAGTACCTATTAACGATTCGATTTCTTATACTTACCTTGAAGAATGTGCCGAACAATGAATGTTTTGCGATAAAAATAAATAAAAAACAACAACAACAAACTTTTTATTCCGAAGTTAAGTATTTTCCTCGCACCTGCTCGACTACCTCATTGTTTTCACCTTTTTTCCTTCTCATCTTTCCACCCCTTTATTCAAGTTTAACTTACCTCTTTTGCGAGAAGAGAAACTTCGGCAACGTACCGAATTTACGTTTGCCATAAAACTTTTCACAAATCCGCAGATTATCGGCCAAATTATGCTGCTTTTTTGGTAGATTGGTGGGTGGGTAACACATAATAGCAATTAAAAAGCTTTTAATCGAGTTTTGAATTGGATGAAAAAAACAAAAACAAAACAGAAAGTATAACCTATAGAATGCCAACTATTGAAATGGCTGAAAGAATGGTCATCATATGGGGCGGAATGCGAATGAAAAGTTAGGAAGAAGGTAAATAGTTTCGATGGAAATACGATGTGGTCGAAAGGTCATTTAACCTATGTTTTCTGCGCAAATAATGATTTTCATAACGGTAGGTACATTGTTTTTCAGCTATATCAATAAAACAAGGATGTAAATAAGGGAGTGATGGGGTACAATGCCCCACAAAATTGTTTTGAAGTTGTAAAAATTGACAAGTTGTATTTGTAGTTGGAAAAACGTGCCTGTTGATAACAGCGTACTTTTTCAGTGGTGGCCATTTCAAAAATTTCACTTGGCTATTTTCATTTTTCTTCTTCCTAGTTAAAAAAAATATTCTTACTATATAAGAGTGAATGAAAAATACAACTTTACGAACGAGATTGATGGTGAAAAAACAAGGTTTTACCGACAAGACTTCACAACAGACAAAAAAATAACCAAATAGGAAAAAAAATACACAAACAGGAAGAAAAATTATTTTTTTCCTTCTTTAAGGATGACTGTAGGTTTTGTCGGCTCGGGGAATTGAACCTGGGACCTACATATTTGCCAGCTAAAAGCCGTGAACTTAACCGCACGGCCATCTCACCGCCGACTATAACTGGCAAATGTATTTTATATTAGACAAGGTATGGTGGTTCCCACACACTCCCCCCCTAGAGAGACTCAACACGAGTTGAACGACATTAAATGCTGTGGGAGGTTGGGCTGAATCAGAAACGCCTCTTATACCTATACACACAGGCTTATACTACCTATACGGGTTCTATTTCCACTATATAGGGCGCCATCTATCGGCGACTCAAGTTAGGAAGGAGAGTTGTGAGTTCCACCATGCACCACCAGGGTGCGTGCGTGTCCAGCACACGTCAAGGGTCACCAGATGTAGGTTTTGTCGGCTCGGGGAATCGAACCTGGGACCTACATATTCGCCAGCTAAAAGCGGTGAACTTAACCGCACGGCCATCTCACCGCCGACTATAACTGGCGAATGTATTTTATATTAGACAGGGTATGGTGGTTCCCACAATGACTATTTTCACATAGTTCAAATAACAGCGACGAGCCAATGAGGAAATTTGAAAACTGGTACGTACTGATAAAATGTTATCACTTTCTTTTCATTTTTTATAATCGATACGATACATCGGTACCAAACACGTTTCTGGCATGGCTATTTTATAATTTATAAAACTAAAATAACTAGAATTATTCAAAAATTAATGATACAAAATATTTTTTCATTCACCTATGTAATAAAATACCTTTACTGTACGGAGTCGAAAAGTAAATGATTGCCACTCGTATGCGATTGCAGCACTCGCCTTCGGCTTGTGCTGCAACTTTGCAACTCGTCGCAATCGCTTACTTTCCTCCCTTGTATAGAAATGTACTATTACTGAATCATATTGTATATTCTTGTCACGTTTCGTCAAACTTTACCGCCATAATAAGTATGATTTTCCCCGTTTTTTCGCATGCATCGCTTGACAACAAAATCTCTATTTTGACGGAAAAATAAACATTTTTGGAAACTATTAAATTCTGATCAAACGACCTTGGTGGAACAATCAAAAAATTTACCAACTGAGAATACAAAGTAGGTAGATACCGTAGAAGCTCTCGTAAATTGTGCCTCCAAATAAAAAAGTGTAACCAAGTTATTTACAGAATTTCATACAAAAATTTCGTATGTTGGATAAAAAACCTTTGGCGTCGCATTGTTTACAGAAACGGCTAAACCCTGCGGTCAGAAGTATGCATCAACTTGGCTGGTGTCGAAAACTGGAAATTCGTAATCCAAAAACGAAAATATTATTCACCCCATTTTCCTGCAGAATGTTGTGTAATTTTCAGCAAGCATTCTCTCAACCCAAATATTTCTGCCGACCAACGAAAGAACATTGAATTTTCCTTAGACAGTCTATTGGGCAATGAAAAACTTTTGCACATCCGCGGTTTGAAATGCTGAAAGTTTATGAGCTAAATTTACAAAGTATGATCAAGCGATTCGGTAAATCCTCATTGATAAATTATTGCGAAACTAAGCCTCTATATGATATTGAATTCGTGAAAAAAGAAACTGATGTTTATCTTGTACCCGTAAGTCTATTAAGTTGCTTTATGGTCATGAATGATAAAAAATTATTGGTTTTTTGTGGAGGAAAAGCAAAAAAATTTCAAACTTATAGGCTATAACGCTGAGTTGAGAAGAAAAAATCCAATTTCAACGAATACAGAGTCAATTGACGCTACCTATAAGAAATGGATAGATTAGACCGCATGAAGGGTTCCCATTTTTTCAAATTATGATTTAGTAAAAAAAAAAAAGGATATAAAAAAAGAAAAAAAAAGTAAAGAACGAGGTTTATTTTATAACTAGGCTACTATTGATCTGGGTAATAGAATATAGAGAAGGTAAAAAAAAAAAAAATAATGGATTGAACAAATTAATTTTTTCTTTCTCACGATACTCATCGTTAAAACTTGTTGCATGAAATTTTTATGTTTTTGGAGGGAATGTGTGGACGAATAGAACGAAAAATGTATAGGCAACACGGACCTAATGCTGCACTAAAAATTTCGATGTTTCAAGCTATAATATCCATGAAAGGTTATTTTATCGTAACAATGTTGTTGTGGTTTTATTTTTTAGGCGTCTCCAACGTTTTTTGGACATTTGCAAACAACAATATCTTGATTTTTTTTTTCTTGCGGCTACACAGTGCAAACCATAAAAATAGCATCATGATGCGCTGCTACCATATCGGAAAATTCGAGCAGTTTTTCATTAACGACAAGAAATGGGAGAGAATAAACGAAAGAAAAATACGAAAGCTTGATAGGATACGAAAAATTCAATCTATAGAAAACTATATTATTTCGCTAAATCAACAATAGAAAGCTAATGGTTTTTGAACAAATTTATAAATTATTATTGATAACAATAACACTTTTTTTTATTTACATTTTGTCTTGAAATTCCACAAAAATCGCATCAAAATGGTACACCCTTTTCAATAGTTTGGAGGACTACTCCGATAATGGTGTGAAGAGAGTGAGAGAGAGTAAGTGAGTTAGTGAGTGAGTGAGTGATTGAGTGAGTGAGTGAGAGAGAAAGAGAGACAGAGACAGAGACAGAGACAGAGAGAAAGAGAGAGTGAGAGAGAGAGAGACCCAGAAAGACAGACTGACAGACACAACGCAGAAGAAATCATTATGAATGATTAAATACCATCGCAGACATTAGAGAGAGAATTAGAGAAACACTCAGTGTACCTGTTGTGGTGTTCCATAGGTAGATAAGTGTTTATTTTAGCACTGCCTGAAAGTTTTATTCAGTTCACCGATAATTTTATTGAGGGTGCGACGATGTTCAGTTTACTCAAACTATTGATACTGAATTCTCTTAAAGACTCGCTAAAATTAAACACATGATATTGTATCGACTCGATACAAGTAACTCATTCTGAGGAAACAAATTTGTTATTGCACAACTAAGAATTTTAATCGTAATTAGATCCTGTGTGGGTTCACTCGGAATGAGGATTAGGATTTGGTCTTCTCGATGACAGTCGCACAGCCAAAAGGTTGGATAAATGTTTTTCTTGCACGTTAAAACATACATTTTTGTAATTACATTTTGTGCTTAGCATGTAATTTGATTCTAATTGAACTGTAACATACGTCATTCGGTAACCAGTGTACTTGTTGTACCTTATCAGATACCATAGTTACAAATAAGTTATGAAAAATAATTAACATCCAATCAAAATCTCCACGTAGGTATTTATTTACATACGTGTGATTGTGTGCGTGTAATAAGCTGAGTATAAAAAGCCTCAATGCACAGTAGCCTTTTTTCAGTGTTTACTGAGATTGGTTCATCTGTACTTTTGGTACATGATAGTGGACACCCAAATTAGTCTGCTAACTACCTTTTGACGTGCGCATACTTTTATATTGTCACGACCAAAGGTGTCCCACAGGTCCTACAATTTATAGAGTTTGTCATTCATTCATTCATAAATGGTGTAACACTTGGTAAAAAAAGTGTCTTATCGTAATATCATTGATTAACTCTATCATTGAATGAACATAGTATCGTACACACACTTATTCTACACTCCTAATCAGTCTTTTTTGCTTTTTTAGTGCAATCACACAGTCATTTGTATGGAGATTGGTCATCCTCATACAATAGGATCCTAGTAAGATTCATCTTTACTGAAAAGAGAGCTTAAAAATTACATTGTAATTCAATACAGTAGGATTTTATAGTTTCTTTATTATCGTGACTTTCCATGGAACCAATTTGTTTTATGTTACGAGTCGACAGATAGAATTTGAATTAAGAAACATACATTTTTCCCACTTTTTTAATTTTTAATTTTTTTCCAAAATTTAGACAGGTATTTAGGCACTCTATCCTCGATTCTAATTTTTCAAAATATCATTAAAGAAAACAATTTTTTTTTTTTAATTTTTAAAAAATTCAAAAGATGTTAAAAAACCCATTGTAACAAATTGAGTACATATACTTATTTTACAGAAACATTCCTTCTTGAGTAACAATCTCGATAAATGGTGATTCAGTCATTTCCTAAAATCCATAAGTACGAATTAGTGTTTTATATAGATTATCCATAGAAGATATATTTTAATGTAATTCTGAGGGACAGATCCATTACCAGAAGCTTCAATTGTAAAAAAGACAAAGATGCGTAATAAGATTTACCCTGGATTACCTTCTTAATGATGTTTCGGAACGGTACTCCATATATTCTATACGTCTATATAAAAATATTAATATGAATAAGATGATGTGAGCTTTCGGATAGGCAGATATTTCCTGATAAGGCAAATAATGTGTGAAGTATATTATTAATTCACAACTAATAAATAATAAAAATTCATCATATTATCAAAATCAAACAGATGAGTTCCGTTCAAACTAATTGGATTCAACTCTTTAATTTATTCCCATGCTCTCCTACAGTCGATCATCTGTGTAAAGTAGGATTACAGTTTATAAGATATAACAAATATAAAAACGGAAATTAATGATGAATATAATGTAACGCTAGAAAATAGGTGGTTGTTCGATAATTGTTTCCTATTTTTGACGTTGACACTTTACTAAATATTTATTTATGGAAAACCACAAATAAATATTTACTATCAATAAAAACAAACTTTATAATTAAAATTGAGTTTCCTAGGTATCCACACACTATGGTGGACCTTGACTTTGTTTGAATGAATTAGACTTCAATTAAATTTCAACAGGATACTTTTCATAAAAATATAATATTTTTCATTTACAACACATGAAATAATTAAATTGTACTGAACTTAGAGTTGAACATTAGAAATTATTAAGATTGAAAAAATAAATGAATTGAACATTTTGTTCTTCAGAGTTAGAGTTTTTATAATTTAGTTTTTACATAGTAAAAAAGAAGAAATGGTAAGAAATAGTGGGATTAGTTTATTATTATTGGTTGTTACCAAAAAGAAGGAGAGTTGACGTTTTTCTAGTATTAGGCAGATATTTCAATTAAGGTACACGTGTGTGACATTAACTGAGGTCAACTACAATTGTTTTTTGTATGGAAGACAATTTTCCATCGAATTCTGACAATACCATTTCCTGTTAGCTTTATATCAAGAAGAAGAAGAGTCATAGAAGTGTGGAGAATTAGAAAATAAAACGAATTATTTCGTTTGTGTAAAACTATAGGCGGACATTTAGAAAATGTTCGTCTATATTCGTTACATATATCAAATAATAGAATGATGTGGAATAAACCAGATTATTAAGATAATAATCTGGTGGTCTGATGGGAAATTCTCACACCATATAACTTACTCCGTTTCTAACTGGGCAACTAATCGGTACATTTTTCAATCACATCACCAATAATATAAAATGATACTCAAATAATTAAAAGTTCTTCAAGTTTGGAAATTTGCTTTTTTTCTTCCTATGTTTTGTATTATTGTTCACTACAATCGCAATATCAAACCAGAGGATTAAGTGGTAAAAACATATTTCTAATTAACATCAAATCATCATGGTTACTAAGATCAACTCATCAACAGATTTGCAACATCAAGAGTGTAAAACCTTCAAATATCTCGTCGTAACATTGGTAATTATAATTATCAACTTTATTTATTATTCAAACAGTAAAGGAAGATTGTTTTCTCCCAAACTAAAGGCTTTTGAACAACGATTATGGGGAGCTGTGTGAGATACCATGAGGCAAGACCTCATGGTTCTATGTAGTATGTAGGCAAGCTCGTTTCACATCATTATCCCCTTCTGATCTAAGACATTGGTATTTCTTGCGATCAATGATCATGGGCTGTCCTTCAAAGTTTGATCTTTTGACTATTTATATTTTCTGATTAACTTTTCTAAATAATCATGTGACAATCATTTTTGAATGTCACAAATTAAGGTAAATTGATACAATTTGGTTAATTATAATTGCTTACTTGTCCTTTCTCAATTATGGACCCTTACTAAACATGAGTAAATGCACAAATCCATGGTAGATAGCCAATCTTTAAGTGCCACAAAAAAGTAAAAAGTTGTTCTTAATGGTGTAGTGATTAGGTGCTCCATAATTATGCTTGGCCTCACAATTCTTAGGTTTAAATATGAGACCAGATACCACTAAGTTCCTCCCTCCAAATTAATGATGCTCTCAGTTTAGTCCATCTAGGATCCACACATTTAATTGCCAAACTAACCTATACGAGTAAGTATGAATATCTACTTGTTTTTCAAGTTTTCAAATATATTTTCGAATGTAGGTTCTTAAGTTGACAAAGTTTTGATTTATCGGTAGGATGGCTGACTTTGAATAACAAGAACTTTTCTTACCTACTATACAATACTCCAACTTTGATCCTAAATTTTCAAATAAATTCATCTGAAGATACTCGTAGATACTTTCATGTGTACCTGTATCATCAATAGCCTACTTTTCAGTGTTTCTATCCCAAATGTGGGTTACATAGCTTCAACTATTGTACCAGTATTATTCATAATCATCAATTCGTTAGGTTCAAACACACCAGAAGGGGACAAAGGGGGCGACTGCCTCAGGACCAGTTTTTTTTCAATTGACCAAAATTACGAAAACCTTAAAAGAAAAATTTTAATAGATAATCCCATAAAACTACTAATACGATTACGAAAATGTGAAGCTGAAGTTATTAGGACGCAATTTAACCAATAGATATTTTGCAGTGATTTTTTTTTCATCGTTTATAGGTATAAAAAATTACCCTCTATTTGCTTCGAATCTTTGTCCCTCTCTTGAAAAAATCCAAACTACTCCCCTGAACACTCTGAAACTCATCCGAATCTCGGATAAAAACGGTATCTCCTGAAGAAGAAAAAATTACTTACGTGTACAAAATCTGGGTTCGTCTGAATTATCTCCGCAGTCGTTGATCGAATTGCAAAAACGATTCGTGGATACGCATTTACCATTCTGACAGTGATATTCTGATTGTTTGCAAACGTTATCGGACGTCAGTGTCACTCGAAATGTTGAAAAATACAGCAATACACTAACGAAGTACTTGGTCGTTGCCTTTAACTTACATTCTGCGAACACAAAATGAGTAATATTCGCGTTAGTATTTTCATAATACCAGATTACTAATAGTTTTTACCCTAAATCGCTGGCTGAATATAAAACTGACGCACGTAATGCATGGAAAAGTTTCGCGCCAAAAATATAGTTTGTTTTTAAAACACAATTATACCTATATTAGTAACACAGATATTTTATTTGTCCACAAATATTTCTCCAAATTGTTCTTCAAATAGTCCTTTTGTTTTTTTAGGTACCATAAAAAACCTATACACTAAGAATTCGCTGCTGCAGATATAGAAATAAATATTCTTTAAAAATTGTTGTTTACTGCTCACAAAAGAAAACGTGAATGGTTATGTTATACCTCTCTGTTCTTTTTCAAACTTGGATCCCACAATACGAGCAAAACCTGTTAGTGGGATTCATTTCTCGGATCCAAGTTCGGTGAAAAAAATCTAACATTTGTTTGTCAGTCTGGTCAATGCTCTAAATGATGAGATATTACTGTTAGGTAGGTAAAGGCAGTATAGATGAATCAGTATTTTGGAAGATCGAATTGGAAAACATTTGGATCGATTAGCCAGTATCCAGAAGACTTAATTAAGTGTTAGCTTAGAATAATTTCTTTTACACAAATACTTATTCTACGCTTTCACAATGTTAGGTAAGTTATTAAAAAATTTATTCTTCATCAGTTTCCTTCGAACATGCAATTTCATCAAATCATTTCTTAGATTTGATGGTGTAAAAATAATAGATGAAAATATTCAGTTATTCTTTGAGAAAACGTGCACATTCATATGAGAACAATAAAACTATGAATTTTATACGAATTATTTTGATTATTTTTTTTTTTACACAAAACTGTAGATTAAAAATGGCAAAAATCTACACTGCTGTGTTAACAAAAAAAGTTCATCAACAGTATGAGTAATTTTTCAGGAGAGCCATAAAACTTTGACCAAATGGTAGCACTACAGTTCTGATCGGATCTATTTTGAATAAAGTTTTTTTAGGGTTTCAGTATCGTAGAATTTTTATAAGTAGGTTGGTCAAAATGTATTTAATTTATTTGATAAGTTTTTATTGGAAATTTTTCGTAAGTTTTTTTGCTTCACAATTGAGTAAAATATTTCCCTTGAAGATGTTTTAACCTAAAAGATGAGTTGTCCTTTATTAACGTTTAGCTCTTTTTTTTTTCTTTTTTTTTTTTTGATTAAGGCAAAATTATTATTACAGCAGAAACAATGAGGCAATTTTGCTTAACAAAACAATTTTGCCATATCATATGAGATTATTTTTCCCAAATGATGTGTTTTTTCTCTACAAAGTGCAGGATAAGATTATTTGGAAAATTTTTGATCTATAAAATTTTGAATTTTTTATTCAAAGTGAAGCATTTTTGCTTCATATTCAAGTATAGAATTGCTTCCTCTTTCATTTTAATGAACGAATAACAATTTTTTAGGTTTCCTGCTTTTTACAAACCTATTTGTAACTTCATAGAACTAAGTATAATATTTCCAGGATGCTATCAGTCAACCTGTGGTTTTCTTAGTCACATTGACGTAGTACTTTAAAAGTTTCGCTTCAGTGAATTATGTTTTTCTATAGGTAAGTTTTTCCTATTTGAAGTTTATTCGAAGTCGTAGGATGCTGATAATCTATTATTATTTTGACTGAGTGTTTTAATTTTTGTAATATGTAGGTTAGTGATTCTTGAAAGGGCAGGTATAATTTTTTCTATAAATTTGAACGGCCAAAAGATGTCGTTTAGTACTAGAAACTGACCTCTTTTGGTATGTTTACACTTCCTTCGATATATTATAATATTAACTGAAATATTATAATATTCCAGAACTATTTTAAATTAATAAAGTTTATTTTTCACAACTATTATGGACCTTAACTGAAGTAGAGGCTTTAGTAGAATTAAAAACACATAATAATTTTATCACTGTAATGAGAATATTTTAAAACACAATATTTGAAATACAATTATTCTTTCACAGTATAAGACTGGAAGAATGTTAAAGGTACAGTACTAGACTGACTAAATATTTACAATACAATACGAAACAATACGAATATTTTAATGGAGACAAGAGTTTATATACCTGTCAAGGTATATGATTTTCCATAGTGTTGTGTGTAAAGTATGGATTTGCTGATTAAGTATTTAATTGTTTTGAGAATATACGGGGACCGGAATGTTCAGGTACTCTAATATTCCGTTAGAAAACGTATTACAGTTGCTGACAGGAAGTAACGGTACTTTCGCCAGTTAACTGTACATATTAAGGAAAAGAATTTGCTTAGTAAGAAAAACGTATTTTTCTGTGAATGAATATGTACGTCTATATTAAAATTATGACAAACATATCCGTTACACCTATTTAAAATTAACTCCTTAAGACTTCCGATTCCCTCAACTGAACAATAATTTGTTTCAATACACGACTCTGTAATCCAACCAAAAGCTGCGTTGAGGCGTGTCAGTGCCTACCACACTGTCTCCACAAGGTGGTTCGAATATCACCACACGTATGCTATTTATCGACATCCTGGAAGCCATTGAAGTTACCATCGAGGAGAAAAGAAGCACTATTGTTCAAGTGGGATATTTGAAAATCTACACTCCGCATATGGGAAGAGTAACGCGTTTGTACTTCCAAAAGGGAGGGTACCCATGAGCTAATATGTGTCTTCAATTGGGCAGATTTCATGGCCATATTTAATTTCTATCTGACTTAGGTGTTCGGTGGCCCTGTGGTTATTCAACAAGTACCTGTATCACATGGGAATTTCAGAAAGCAAAGAGTGCTCCAGCTATCCCACACAAAGGCAAGACAATGATACCTAGTGCATACTGTTCGAGTGCCCAACATAATTACACCAATAAGGAGAGTCCTCAAACTCTCGGTGAAGATGGATGAGTGTCCAACTTCAGAAAGCCTCATAGTAACCATATATTCAGGAGTTCAGGAGGATGGTCCTTATATCTTCCTTGGTCACCACAATACTGCTCACAAATATGGAAGCTGAATTGGTGTAGAAAGGGTAGAGAGCTGATCAGCGTCCACTGCTAACACTCACCATACTCTCTATGCTTGCTGAGGCATTGGCCATAATGGATGAGGAGGACGTGTGGTGGTCAACCAACAACAATAGCAGCCCATAACATCTATTTTCATGTCAGTTAAGTAATAACAGAATTTCCTCGAAGAGAAAGGAGAAAATGGGAAAGAAGGATTTCCGGTCTCAAAATAATCCTTTTTGTCCTGAGCAAGCCTAACATGGTGATTCTGTGATAATTCTGTGATAAAAGATACGATACCCGAGAGGGGGGACAATTTGGCGTGCCACATCGCCATAATTAATGCCGGTCATCATCTGTCGTATAATGACAAAATAAAAAAAAAAACAAAACCTGCGATATTAAAAACTGCGAACAGTTTAACTTTCGGAGGAGCAAAATGTGCAAAAAGTGTATACTTTGGAAAATATAAAATGTAAGAAAGCGACACTGGTCAATAACCAATGCAAATTCTAGCAAGGATACATCTCACGTTAGCCAAGAAGAACTAAAAATATCATCAGCAAAACATTAGATAGGAAACTAACATATTTTTTCATTACTTAACGTAATGGGAGACATAAAATGTTATCAGCTTAATAAATTTCATTAAAAAAAAATAAAGCAATTTTCAACAGATTGAAGAAGACCGTTCATATAATATTTAGAGAAAATGTTTTAAAAAATATACCTTTATTCGACGAAAATCAATTTAAAATTTAATTTTCAAGAAAATTTTGTAATCTCTGATGAACTTGTTCTTAACCAATTCTTCCAATAATTGCTTTACAGGATTTAGACATTCTAACAGTTTTTTTTTTTTTTTTTTTTTTCCTGGCTGTTAATTATGACTGAATAGCAGCAGCTGACGACAGCAGCCAGCCTATGTTTCGCTTCATTTTAAAACGTAATTATAATGAAAGTGTTCAACGTTGGTACATATGAAAGCATGGATTACGTTGGTTAAAATCCGTATAGAAAGGTATCGGTAGCAAAATGAAAAGAGAGTGTCACCGGTTTTTCAACCCATTCACCATCCACAGCCGCCTACTCATGGAGAAATTAATTCGTCGACGCCGTTATAAGATAATTATATCGTGCAGAAAAGATAGATAGTAAATAAAAAGAAACCAAAAAGGAGAACCCGACTACCAGTACAGATCGAATTAAATTTTCTTCATCGCATTGTTCACGCGTAGGTAATATTTTTCAATTATTAACGTCGACTTTGCACATGGGGATTTACTCTCGACTCGAGAGATTCGTCCACACCAGCAGTCCAGCAGCCATTGAGGTACGAAAAATGATTCATTTTGTTACGTTTACGCTCCTCTCTCTTTGTGCCAATTCTAAAACTTATCAGTTATCTACGTGATTGAAATTAACGTTTTTCCGGCATATAAAGACTAGCTAAAAGAAAGAAGAGAAGGAGGAAATACTATTTTTGAAAAAATAAAATGACCAATTCAACTTTCAAACCTTAGCCAAGAAAATTTGGTTCGATAACAAATTTTGACACAATTTGAGGGAGAAAAAAAAAAAGTAATTTTCCACGAATAAAATCTTCTATCATTCGTTTACTGAATGACCCTCTGAAAAAGAGGATTTGAAAATTTGAAAGGTAATCTCTTTGACTGCTAAAATACTTTGGTAATGCACTACTAGTGGTTCAATTTATGAGATTATAGATATTTGTTACCAAAATTTACTCTTTGTTCGTTGGAGAAATAATGAGTAAAATATTCGAAAACATTCGAAGTTAGCAAAGTAACTAAATCCAGTAAAGGTGTAACTGAAAAATTATGAATGCAATAAAATTAATTTTCATCCGACGTGACAAATAAATGATATTGCTATTGCTGAAAAAGGATACCTGCAACGGTAGGTAGTAAACTACTATTGCAAACAGAAATTATACACTTTGACACATGCCCTCCTTAATTCGGAATATTTAAAAAAGGTTTGAAAAATGATCGAAATAATAATATAATATTAATTTGTAGAGAAAATTATTTTAATAGCTTTTTTGCAACATCTGTCGATAAGAAAGATAATTTTGTGCATCTTGATGGCCTATAAAATGGACGATTTTGGAATAATGAGCAATTTAAATTCTTTATTAACTATGCAAATAAAAACAGTATTTTAATTTTCTCTTGGTTCAACTTCTTCTTTTTTTTTATTATTATTAAGGGGGTTTTACAAAAAATAGTGTGTGACACCCTTTTATATAGTATCTGATTGATAATCGTGTGATTTGCATCACTTGCATTCGGCTGACGCTGAAACTCACATAAGCATAATTTAAATCTAGGGTAGAGGAAGCCAGAAATTAGGTACAAACAATTGCAATAATTGTCCTGCCAATGGAGAGGACAATCACCCCTCAATGTCCCCTGTATACTTCCATAAGTGGAACATTTTTTCTATTTTGTACTTCAAAAGCAAATGAACAAATGTTCAAATTATACAATGATGTAGGTAGGTACTTACGCATTCCTCTATTATAAAAATGTGTGCCCCACACCCAGTTATTTAGGTGAGGATACGCCCTGTAAGATTAATTTTCTGCCCGAAAGACAAGGGCGCAAAAAACTGGATAGTAAGGGGGTCTATATCCTCTCGACCATTCCTTATAATTGCCATTCGCAACAACCACCCACTATTTCAATCTTCTTTTTGGAGTTAGGAAAGATCCATACCCCCAGGGATACATTCAGAAACATTTCCAGGAAGAGAAATGTGTTACCCAATGCATTCAGAAATGTAATTTTGTACCCTGGAGCGTAATTTTTTTCTTAATTAAACTATTCAAAAATGTGTATTATATAATACATGATCAGAAAGACAATGTTTACGCTTGTATTTTGAGAGTGAAAAGTAGCTCTTATCATTGATGAATGTAATCTCGATGAAAGTTAACTCGCCTTCATGTAAAAACGTGAAGCATTTTTTTACATAGAAGTACTTTCACTTTTCATTGTGGTAGAGGTTACAATTTCTGAATGAAATGTTAAATCGACCACAATATGGAAGTTGATATTTTGTTCCATTTTTTATAATTTTTGTAAAAGACTCATTATTATGATAAATTTTAACTTTTCGTTGCTTTGTGATTATTAATTATATAAAATATCATCCTCAACATAAGATTCAAAAGTGAGTTTACATGACTCGATAATTGCTCACTCCATGCGCTCTTTTTGCCAACTTCCCCTACATGTAAATGCTCGCTATTGAACTTTGGAGAGTAATACACTATTTTTTACTGAGTGGAGTAATGTTTATCCATGCACATACAAAATTCTTGGTCTATTGTAACCAGAGCCGCATGTTTTTTGCATTGAACTGGAGCAGAGCAGTCAATGTGTGAGGAGGAGTGGGGCTACAGTCAGGAGATTCAGTGACGGGGTCATGGTAGATGTCAATCACCATTGGAGAATGGGCAATAGGTTGAGCAGGGAATAGTCTTCACTATGCTGGAGTGACTATCTGCACACGCCTCTCCAAGAGGCATGGAGGTCACCAAGGTGGTGGAGGAGTAGACAGCTGCTGATGACGATGTGATTGTCACAGTAATCAGGAGAGGGTGTGATGGAAAATTCTTCCCCGGAAAATGAATTAAATTATGGACTTCTGTGTTACCAAATTCATGATTACAAAATTACGGGTTTGTATTTCAATCTTGAAATTTTTTACAAAAATTTTCAAGTATTTTCTTCTTTTATGTCTCAACTATGGAAATTAGGAAAATAATTCCTCAACATAACGGATAAAATTCGAAATGATTCATAAATATTAATCAAATTTTTGATCCAAATTGTGGGGACTCATCGGTATGAGGTAAAGGGGCTCAGACCCCTCAACAACAGTTGCCGCCCCAAAGCGCAGGCAAATAATCGTCCTTGTGACGTTAAACACACTAAATACGTTCGATCGTAATTACCTGCAAGTACATACAGGTAATGTACGAGTACCGAATTGTGACACATTGAAACGATGTCACGATCCGTACACGAACCAGTCAGCCATCTCTTATCGCGGTAGGGGATGATGCAACCTGGCCGCCCTCACAGACGTACGTATATTCTTACGTACGTGTCTTAGTGTGCGTATAAATAAGCCGTATATAAACCACCCGAATCGTCTCTAAAATCGCCAGTGTTTGGTCTGGTTCTGGCTTACCCGTACTTGTGTACAAAGTGGCTGAACACGCTTAAATTCTGTAGAATTTCTTTCTGGTGAGAATATCTCTCACGACAAGTTATTCCACACAAATAATTTTATAAACAATATTTTAGGGTAATTTCCATTTTTTTGGTAATTTTGAATCATCTTTCACTAAATTTCACAAATTTTTTCATGATTCTTCCCAATCCTTGTGGTTGATCTTAGCTCTATTATACGTACAGTTTTGGTATTTAGATGAAATCTCCTATAGCCTGTTTAACTGGTGTTTTCCAAGTAGGATGAATGTGAGGTCACATGGTGTCAAACTTTTACCTTCCCAGGTAATGTTTCTGAAAGTGCTCCAGGACCTTCATATATTACACACTAGGCAAGGGATTTTATTCATGGCATGTTCTTTCGGCATAGTATTAAATATAATAGAGGACACATGCTCATATAAACACTCCTACTAAAAATGACACCACTTTTCAAGAGCTGTCCCATTCTTTCGATACTAAATTCAAATTTTTTTGATCGTATTCAGTCCATTAACAATGACAAGAATTTTTTTTCTTCAAATAATGGAATTAAATGAACGAAGAAATATAACCGACAATTCAGAGACCACATAATACAGAATTTCGTAGATTAAAGTAAGACGAAAATTGTACCTGCTGATCCTTAGGGGTGGGGATATTTTATCTCAAAAGCGGCGTCATTTTTCGTCTCATATGCGTCCTCTTTTATATTTAAGTACCTGGTTCATCCAGCTTTGTTCCAATGTGAAAAAAGAGAAAATTTTGTTAATTTTAATCAAGCTGGAGAATTTGAGCAATATAATTATTTATTAGGGATATCCTTCGGGTATTATCGTATTCGTGTATCTTGAGAATTAAGATCGCAATATTTTAACTCATACTTCATTAGTAATAAATCATAATAATCATACGCAGTTTAGGCCTAGAAAAATTCGCTAACATAATCTTTCTTATTCGTTACTTTTTAAGATAATCAATTTTTCATCGTTCGTTGTTATCACGTGCCGACGACGGATAGATTGAGAACCTTAAGTATCGGTTAAACGAATTTTCTCAAACTCGAGACCTACGTAAATTGCTTGTTCCTATGCGAATACCTCTGTACGATAATTTTCAGCAACATTGTCGGTGTAGTTCTTCATAACGCGTTTACACACATACGTACAATATACCCACATACAATTATTACTCGTATCGTAAGGATACTCTGCGGTTCGTCCCCCAGCCCTTGGCATATATCACACGTCTTATCAAATTAAAAAGAAAAAACCACCGTCGACGAGACACCCCAGAAACCTTCCTGGCAGGCCACCGATGACGTTGCTGCGTGTCGTTTGCACCCCAATTTGAAAGCAGCTGAAAATCCGTCATTCGTAAACCTTGTATCCGCCTTCTTCTTTTTTTTTTTTCTCTCTTTTTTTTTTTTACCCCTCGCTTCGGTCGCTCCGTTTGCATCCTCGTCGTTCTTCACCTACGATTTGTAAAGTTTTACGTCGGCGAACAGACTTGCGAATATTTGACGAATTCTTTTACGCGCGCCGTCCGCCGTATACACCACCGTAATATCTGCGGGTAAATCCTGGTATTGCGTAATTAAATTTCCTCCTTCGCAACCGATGAAAATTAATTATGTCGAAATTTTAGCGTCGCTGTACAGCGAGTAGATGTCGTGTAAGTATATCATCCGGCGAAACGTTTGCTTCGAAACGAACATTCTCCAAGACAAGGTTATTTGCGTATAATTATTATACATGGTGTGTATTTTCTTCTAAAGTAGGTATAGACGAGATATATGGCGGCGAAGACGAATTGGATGAGACTGGGCGAGGAAAAACGACGACTAAAATTATGATTCGATGGAATTTCAGATTTGCTCGATTATCTATGGGGTGAATATTTCGCGATTGAAATATTCTGTTCTGCGCGACATTGTGCGAACGCAGCTGAGGCTCGCTTTTGTAGTTATACGTAGTCACGATGGAAGTTCACCTGGAAAAGGAAGTCAAAAAGAGACGACGTGTTGAGGAATAGGTATTTCATCGAAAAATACGTAATGCTTACGTCTCAAATTTTGCGACGCTACGACGTCGATATGATTTGTTAGTGGAAGCATTGGGGCTAACCTTTTCTGAAATCTAATGAAACCTCCGCAACCGGAATGAATCTGAAAGCATGTAAGGTACCTACCCCCAAAAGGAGTCATCGTAGCTTCACCTCGTGTGAGTGGTCTCCGTAATACGCAGTCGCGGTAAATTGCTACAAATCGGCTGATATCTTATCGCTAATGTATAATTAAAGGCTGCTACCTACTACGTTTTTTTTTAGGTCATTGCTACAAAAACTGAATAATGTTGGAGGATATTAGGGCTGCTGAAAAGTGACGATTGACAAAAACTTGGCTAGTAATCTGACGTTATAGCGCCACAACTGGTACAAAACTATAATCATTATCCTGCCACTGCCTAAGGTTCGTTCTGGAGAAAATAATTTCCACGTACCAATAATACTCGAAATAAGGTTTCGCGCTGCGATATTTCGCCAAAGGCTGAAAACTCGGGTTTAGTTAAGCCAAATTTCAATCTTTGAAATTGTCGTCCTCATAATGAGGAGTATTCCCTGTTGGAAAAATGTAAAATGTAACTTCGCAACCGATTAACACGCGTGTGTCGAACCTTCGGCAATTACTACGACAGATTAACAAAGCTGTTACTTAGTCGATTAGAAAGGTACCTTTATCTACAGCTATTACCTTGAAATAACTAGCTGCGGTGACGAACTACTTTAGCACACACTTGTACCTGTCCACAAAGTTTTAGCTCGTTAATGAGTTTATTAAACGGATGTCGACTTTTGTGTTGGTTAAATGAAAGGCCTGGCGAATGGTGTAGGGCTGGCGAGTCGACGTCGACGAAAGAATGGTGTAACAATTAACGACATTTTCCAAAGGCCAAACGGTCAAGTACACCGTAGGTATATCCAATTCGTCGAAGCTGCAAATGACGAATTTGATAAAATCGATACGTTTAAAATACGTTCGTCGAATTAATGAACGACTAAAAATGAAAGGCCTGATTGGAGGTGTAGAGGAAGATGGAAAAAAAATGGAGAAGAAAATGAGCAAAAAAAAACCTATAAATATATGCTAAACGAGTTAGTGACTGTCACGAGGCTGTTGGTAATATAACTTGCATTAAAATTGAAATGCTCGTACAACAGAATGTAAAAAAAAAAAAAATTAAGCTGCGAAAGGTCGGTTCGGGGAGAATGAAAAAAAGTGTTTGTAACTTAGCTGCGACGTCGTCGTCGTTGCCACTTTTAGCAGCATTTTTTTTCTTCTCGGTGTAAAATATAAAAATATCTTAAAAAGTTCCGAATTTTTTTCGAGTTCTGGGAATGGTATGAATTTTGTGAATAATTATAATTTTTGA
Source organism: Ericerus pela (assembly GCA_011428145.1). Lineage (NCBI taxonomy): Eukaryota > Metazoa > Arthropoda > Insecta > Hemiptera > Coccidae > Ericerus > Ericerus pela. Next base: position 1,049,211 of record WOFM01000008.1, read on the forward strand.
TGGGCTCGGAATACAAGTGAGTGTAACTTATGTTTTTTCATGAACCAAAAAAACAATTTTTATTTTTTTTAACGTACCTACGTCAAAATAACATTTGGAAAATATTTTAATACCAATTAATACTTATATAACAGTAGCTGTCGTTTCAAAAAAAAAAAAAAAAAATTAAATTAGAATGTAGTGAAGATCTATTAGGTACATCAGAATTCTGCATAGCTAAAATGAAGATATCATATATGAAAATTTGAAAACTTTGCCACACTGATAGGAAAACAGATAGAAATCTAATAAATCTTCGTTTTGACTATGAATTTCAGGATTTGAAAAATTATGTCCAGCTTCAGTTTTAGATGTTGACTGTGAAATCTGACTAGCAGAAAATTTTTTTTTTATGGTAAATAAGATATTTTTAGCAATGGCAATCTGAATGGACGTGAGTGTATTTTATTATTGGATAACGAATCCTTCTGCTAATATTTCTGGTGTTTGACCAACTTAAAACCATAAGAATCAAACTATCATTAATCATTACATACGTAATATTTTATTAAATTTATGTTCTTTGAAAGCTTTAAAAGCTAAATATGTATCTAGAGTCTTCTGCATGTCTTTTATTCATTAATGGTAGCTACGTATCAAGGCTTAGTTTTTAATTTTCCGTTTTCAACGTTATTCTGCCATTTAAATTTGATGCTGATTTTCTATTAGAAATTAAAATTTTTTGCCTTCATGCTATTGCATATATGATCGTGTTTTTGTATTTTGTAAGATTTGAAAGAAAGAATGCTCAAAAATACAACAATAAAATTAGGCAAAACGACTGATCAATTTGTTTTAACCAGCTCTCTGTGGTAAGCAGTTTCTAATTTCCTATATTTTTTAAAATTCCTCTATACCTCATACAACTTTATCTGAAATAGCCTACAGTGTTTCAAATTTTCCAGTTAACAAATATGAAAATATTAAAAAACATTCTCAGCGATCCATTTGAAAAATTAATTAGCACTCAAAAGATGAACGTTTCTTTTCATGTAAATCAATAAAATAACTCACCAGTGCGTGTAATAGTCAGAAACATGCAGCTAAAGAGATGTCCAATGCTCTATCAAAAACATAACAAAGGTAGAGTGTTATAAAATATTTCGAAGTCATATTTATTTCTGCGCATGTGTTTTAGCTTGATAGTGTGTGTGTATCGGTACAGAGATATGTCTGTTTTCACAACAAAATATGCGCAGCTTTGACTGCGCGAAACGTTGAACGAAGTTGACTTTTTGTTGATGATGATGATGGTGGAAGATCATTGTCACATTTTTATACCACAGCGCACACAGAGAGTTGGACAACGTTTTAGCTATATGTCACCGGTAATAACACATTTTAAGTTTATAAACAAGTGATTTAATTACTGGTATTAGTCGTTAGAAGGAAGCTATTACCAAATTTATACTTATAAGTAAGTATAAGATTAGTTTTGAGCTGAGTTGAATGACGTGGTCTCCATTGTCCAATGTTTTTAAAGGACTTGTTCTATCACTCCAACAATTCATCCAATTTCATATCCTCAGGACTTCATTTATATGATAAAAATTCATTTGAAGATGTCGGCTTAAGTACATCGGCATACAAATAAATACGGAACCTTACAATAAATTGGAAAGGAAATCATAGCTAAAAGATCTTTGAAAAATTCCCGTAAGAGGAATATATTATTTTACTATCGCAAAAAACAAATATTGACCAATTTTCATAAGCTGGAAAGAAGCTGAGAAAATTAGCATTTTAATTATTGAAAAATTTTCATGAAGCCACAAGAAGAAAGAAGCAAAATAAAAATCAGCATCGTTGAGCTCAAAATATCGAATTAATAAGGATGGTACGCCGTAAATACGATTCAGGATACTAACCGCACTACACACATTGAACAATAATACTGTTTTACAGTTTCAAATGTTACTACAGTTCAAACCAATCTCACCTATGGTATGAATAAAAAGTTAAACAGACTGCAGTTGAACAATTTACTTTTAACATTGGAAATGTTTGCCTGAGGTACGTAGCAAAACGATGATGTCAATTGTAACGAAAATTGAAAAATGTAAACAAAATGGAAAATCATGATTGTTTTGTTAGTGTGCATGTGTGTTTGATTGTATTCATGATTCAACACCCGCACAGTAACACAAAACCGAATTTGTTGTTTCAGTATGAAGAATGAAATGCGTACGTTTATTTAAAAAAATTAAAATTAAACACAAAAAACTCTAAGGCAGCAGCAGTTCCATTAAAAAAAGTAAGATTTCGGAAATTATAAAATTAGGTAGTTGTTAAAATGTTATTAATAAATCATAATAAATATTTGTTCTGAATTACGTTCTTATTGGTCCAAAATTATACTTTTTATAGCCAAAATAAAAACAAAAATTGTATTATCGTATGTACTGTACGACCAATCCGTACCAAAAATTGTAGCAAATTATAATAGATTATAATTAATATTTGTTTCAAATTTCATGTCTATCGGATGAAAATTGTGACCTGTTCCGTAGTAACAAGAATTTGGCTTATGTATATATGAATTTGAGTTATTAGTTCCAAAATTTTGCTTGAGTTTTGAAACGAAAACCACTAGTAAGAGTGGGCAGGATTCGTGAAAAAAACGGGATTCAAATTCTGTTAAGAGGCTGAAAATGATCTATGATTCGTGATTTGAATCACTTTTGAAAAAGGAATGTGATTCGTGATTCAAATCACATTAAAAAACTGAGGATTCGTGATTCGAATCATTTATTTACACACATCGGAACAACGAATTACGAATCCTATTCCTTTAGTCAGGAAATTCCCGAGAAATTCCCATAAATTTGGTAATTGTTGGAAAAAAAATTCATAAATTTCATTCTTGTAAAATTAAACAATTTTTTCAGAAAACTTTTAGTTTTCATTTTTCTAAATAAAATAGTTTTCTATCAAAAAGTACTGGAATGTTCGGAACTTTTTTTTCATACCAAGGTCAAACTGAATTATTTAACTTTTGAGACAAAGGATTGGTGATTCGTAGAAAAATGATTCGCGATTCTCTTTCAGTCTCTTGACTGAAAGTATTCGTGATTCGAATTATTTTTTTGAGGAATCTGCCCACTCTTGCCCCCAGATTTTTCCACGACACTAAGATTAATAAATTGATTTTAAATATAAAACCTGCTTAAAAATCATTTCCAAAGTATCCTCGATTATTCAATAAATGCAAATCGTGCAAATTTTTTAATTAGAACCAATCAGTGTGTTTCATACCAGCGAAGTGATTAGTTTTACGAAATCAAGCATGGCCTAACCTAAATAGATTACAAAAAATACTGTAAATTTGAAAAATGAAGAAACAGATAATCGTTACAAATTTTTATATTTTCTACAAAAGAGCAATCGATGCTCATAGCCGCATGGCTACAATGTACGAAAAAAACAAAATAACTGTGCGGTGGTGTAATGCGAATAGTATCCATTTCATATTTAAGGCATTTTGTTTCAGAAACTGATATTTTTCTTCATTTTTAGGAGCATCCAGCAAATAAAAATATCACAAACGTTGCGTAGACTTTAGATATCTCAATCTTCTGGATATTTATTGACGAATAAATTCATCAACTTTCTTTTGTGGATGTTTGGAGCTATTTGATTGAAATTTTTCTTAGAAAATTGTTTTATGTAAATTCTGAACGTACGATACTACAAACGTTCGTTTAGTTTCATCATTATGGGTGTATAATTTTACATTTTAAGCTGTGTTTAATGTGAAAACTGGCCAGTAAAATTTTCTCCATTTATAATACAGGCAAGTATAATGTCTAAATAAGACAATTTGTGTGTATTTACATAAGGTAGGTATTCATAATATTATGCATAATATTATACTCGCGTATGTTGGTTACATATTATCATTTCAGAACCGCTGAACATATTGATCAGAAATTTTCAGGGCGTGTTTTGTGTTTGGAAAACTGTAGCCCCCCTCAAGGCTGGTTGTGGATTTTGATCACCCTCATCCCCTAAAAAATGTTAGAATTTTTTATCCTCAAAACGTATCGTGCTTTATGTTATTAGTAACTCTCCAAAATTTTATACTTCTGTGTCATCCATTTCCTCAAATGTGGGACTCAAAAATATTATAAAATTTTAAATTAGTAACATAATTATTGCATTGTGAACATACATAGCACAATCAAATAAAGGTCTGATCTCTGGAATATGCTGTACTTTTTATGCATGATCTCCTGAATAATTTATTAAAATTATTTTGTCTCTCTACCAAGTGCTTCCACTAAGAGGGTCTCAAACATCTGAATAAATTTAGTTTTTTGAATTTTCCTTTGTATAGAATTATAAATGATGCTGACCACAATGAAAGAAACTCATTGTTTGGTAAAAATTAGCGTACTTACTGTGCACGTCTGGCAAAAAATATATCCAATTTTCGATATTTCTTTAAAAATATTATAAATTAACACTTTTTCAAGAAAGTTACCTAAACTGAAATCGGTAGGTGTAGTTGAGTGAAAAATCAACTAAATAACTTACTTAAAATGACTTCTTTCATTCAGATTTCGAATTCAAATCTATGATTTTTTTTTCAAATAGAAATTGGCTGCTGTAATTCCAGAAGATTCTAACAATTGTACCAAATTTAGTCAACATTCCAATTATGTTTTTTGGAGAGAGGAGTATAGGATCAGAGAATCCACCGTGAGGTGGGTCAAGGAGAAGTGGTAAGTGAGAGGGAATAATAGGGTAAACGAGACAGGTACATGGTTGAAGGGGTAGTGCGAGGAATTAGAAGTAAAGAAAAAGTGAAAAAGGTGAAAGAAAAGGAAGCGGAGGAGTTGAGTGAGACGGGTAGAGAGATGTATTTTAAAAGAAATTCTACGTAGAGAGGCTGGCCACGATTCGCATATGGACCAAGCAAAGCTGGCATTGCAGTGACTATCCAGTTACGCTGTGCAGTTTTTTCGTTGTCAAACTTACGTGCCTGCATAATGTGTAAGATTTTTATAGGGCGTAAAATTTCACTATATTGTCCAAAATTACGCTACCAGCGATGTATAATTGCTGTGATTACCAGTAATGGACCTGAGCCATCGTAAAAACTTTTGTGCTGATGTGCACCCGCAACTATAATATTATGTATCCGTTTAAAGACGTGTTTAGCGAGCGGTAGCCTACATAAAACCGTCTAAGCGTCGAACATCGTACATTTTACAAGCCATTAAATATCCTATTACTTCGCTGGCATTTGTCGGCCTCAGGCGCAGCACCAGAAAACCGAACGGCCAAATTACGAAATTTCAAGTCCACTAACCAAACCGTTAAACGACCAGAGTAGTCGTTTTGTTCACGAAGCAGCCGAATGCTGATATTACAAGTCGAGCACAGATTCGTAACCCATTACACACGTTCGCCCTTTTTTTTTGTCACGGATGGACGAGACGAAGAAAGATAAATTTTCGTAATTAATTTTTATACTTCGCGCCTGGAGTGAAGTTGGGTACATTTTATGAAAAAAGAGAAAAAGAAAAAGAAAACAAAAAACTGTTAACCAAAATTAAGGACAATGGTAACGTGGAAAAGGCGTGTTTTGATTTCGTGAAAATACGATAACGATGGATACCTCGTGGACTTGGGGGAATGGGGTGGTGGAGGGCTGTGCACTGAAAAGGTATGCGACGATGAAACGTATAGGTTGTCTGTAGACAGAAAAAACTCGTTATTTTGTACGAGACTACTTAAACCGACGCGATAAAATGGCAATAATGAGATAGTGCAAGTTATATGTATGCAGCGTCGACAGAAAAGGATGTCGAGAAAGTTTTGTTTTGTCGTTTTATTTGATTTTCAAATAAACGCATCATGGTGCAGAAAAACGTTTAACATACGATAGGGGTTGGTACAGTTTGTAAGAAAACAAAAAGTCTGGTGAGGAATATAAATCACACATGTATCAATCACCTAATTTGAACTACCGTCATACCTTATTTTCTATAATAACTCGGCCCCCTAAAAAAAAAACCAAATTTCACAAAGAAAATTTGTTTTGTAAAATTTAGGTATCTAAGATATAACGATAGTGGAAAATTTTTCATTAATTTTCATTTTTTCGTTCGATTATTTTCAATTAGCTAAGGATCATGAATAAAATATATGATAAAATACAGATTTACCCAAGTACATGTTTTCTTCTTTCCAGCAGTGTCAACACTAAGTTTCTAGCTTAAATATGGACTGAGAAATTATTAACTGAAAGAGAAGAGATCTTTTAGTTTTAGTGGGTTTGTTTTGGGACTTTCCGAATTTGTCCTAAGTGGGGGGTTGTCCCCTCAGTCCGTTGTCTCTAATAATGGGTTTTTACAGCGTTATATTATTTTTTTTAAATGAAAAATACTGATATTTGATATCTATCCATCAAGTAACGTCAGGTGCATTGTGGAATATCTTACGTTATGGAAGAAATTCCACTTCAGAAGATGCTTAACAGGTTTACGGGAGAGTCAATCACAGTAAAGACTGGCTGAAGTTCAGTGTGTACTGGCTCTTTTTGTATGCAGCTCTTGGCATGCACACTGACACTCATATGTACAAACACATACGTCTGTGTGTAATTAAATGCGCTGTAATTTACGTTTGCTATAACTGTAAATTATGGCACATGCACTGATAGCTGATCTGATGACATTATCGCGAGAGTGAACTCTCGATTACTTATAGATTGGTGATTGCAACATACTTGTATGTATATGCAAGTAATTACAAACAAACATATTTTGTTTAACGTGCAGTGCACAAATATATTGCCAACCTTTCAGCAGCAACTGTCATCAAGGGGTCAAACCTCTAAATCCTCATACGGATGAAGTCCCAACATCAATAATTTATGTATTTCTCTATAAAAACATCAAATTAAATATAAAAATTAAGTACCTGTTGTTGGTCATACCAGTTAGAAGTCAAAATGTTTATTCATATCTGAGATGGAAATTTGGTGAAATACATTTAGTTACACTTTGTGGAATACCTTGTTGTGAGAGATATTCACACGAAGAAAGTCTTCAACAGATATTGCATGTTCTGCCACTTCATACTGTAAAGTATGAGAGAGCCAAATCCTCCTCAAACTTTGCCGATTTTGTAGCCAGTTTTGAGTTTATATACCAAATTTGGCACATGTACACAGACACACATATGTGTGGTATTATGTCATCCATTACATCGTTTCCTGCTTCCGTTGAGGTGATAAGAAACGACACAACGCATTTGGTATTGGGCTGTGACATCACCGAGATCGTTATCAAGTAATTGATCATTGCCCATGCAATGTATCTTACCTGTACGTACGTACAGGTATGAATATACAAACACATAAGTGTGTATGGTTTTACGTCATTGAAACGATTAATTGCCAGCCTTTGGGTGGCAACCATCATCGAGGGGTGCGAGCCCCTAAAACTTCATAGGAGTAATGTCCCCACCCACTTTTAAACATCCTTTTTGATCAAACGCAGGAGAAATTAACTATTATATGAAGTTTATAAGACATTTTTTCCTACTTGAATTCACACTACCACATGAGTGTCAGTGGGAGAAGAAATTAAAAATCAACTGAAATGTTGTTTATGGGTTCCTATTTATTGTTATAGTCCCCAAAATACCATAGCTAATTTACCTACTTACCTCAAATTATGCACATTTGAAAATTTTCGAACAATTTAATTTTCCTTAATAAAAATAGCATTATTTCTGAGTATCACACTTCGCACACTTGTAGTATCGACCTGATAATAGTTTAGAGAAGTAAAAAACATGGTTAAAAACGTGGAGAAAACCCACTACTTTGGTGTTCATATGGTAGGAAGCCTATCGAAATTTTTTTACAACTACTGCGAACCACCTTGAAAATTTCGACCCAAGCCTGGAAATGATCCAAAACTGGTAGCATACTGCTGACTCGGGAAATAAACGGAGAAAACAGGATTACACTTAAAATAAAATAAATACAGAATGGGTAAAAATTATGTGGTTGATGAGTTTCTAAATCGATAGGTGGGTAGTCGAATGCGTCAGTTTGTTGCTTGACCTTACAACTTCAACGTTGCCATATTTCTGAACCAAAATTGAAATGAATTTACCAGGTTCTATTGTATAATCCTACATAATATTGTGGACCAGACCAGTCCTGCGTTTGGAGACTATTGGAAACAGGATTAAAATAAACCAAATCTCTCACCTCTCCTGCGTAAACATCATTAGCAACACTGACAAAAACCCATTAAACGTACAACACGAAATTAGGACCAGCGGAATCAGTTTTATCAGAATACATTAGTCATAGCTTTACAAAAAAGTTGATAAATACTGTGGCAGATTAAAAGATGAATAGTGTGATTTTTTTTTTTGGTTTTCTTTTTCTGCCAAACGGAAAAATGTGCAGATGTTCGATTCGAAGAAAGCGTGAAAAATTAATTGGAAAAAATTCATTTGGAAAAAAGAGGCTAGGTACTGAATATTGTCAACAGCTGACGCAGTTGACGTGAAGTTTCGCACGTGTTTTTTTCGTTTGCGGTAAATATTTTATACAACACGTATTAGAAAAGTGGAAAAAGTTTATCGTTAAAAAAGTTAACACCAAAATGGAATAAAATTTTGTAAGAAATACCAAAACCAAGTCCAAGAATTTATACTGCAAGGCCAAAACCGAAACAAAGAATGGTACAATGGTTGTGCACTTGCTCTTATTCGTCGAGTCATCACCATCACCAAGTGATGTACGTAGTGAGTTCTACTGTTGATAAGCCTATGAACCTAAACGACACTTTCATCAAATAAGTATTCATATGGCAGTCTAATATAAGACGTAATTGATTCTAACGCAGTTTATGCAAATCATTTCATTAATCTCGTATTCATTCATATTTTACGGTTTCCAGTCGGATATAAAATGTGATGGAAAAAAAAAAAAAAAAAAAATTCAAATTTAGCCAAATTACTAGAACGATTTCTCGACTTGGATATAACTTTTGCAAAGTTTACAGGTAGATAAATTTCTAGCAGCGATCTCCCTGCCGACGACTCCAATGTGTTCGTAAATGTTTAATCAGAAAACTTCTTCGTATCCCATTTCGCCGGTTCGGCGGCGAGTTTTGAATTTAATTTGAGGCGAAATTCTTTTTAATCGCCTAAAACCGCCGAATAAATCTGTGTAGGACCGTAATTTATGGACGACGTGTTATATTGATTGGGTGACGGAGAAGGGCGGTGGTTGATGGTTCCATACCAAAAATAAAGGGTGTCGAGAGAAATTTGCACCACTGGAATTTACGGCAGTTACTCCGGAATATTATTTTCACCATTGCTCACAGTAGGATGTGATTTAGTTTGATGATGTAATTAACATTCGAAACGTTTTAGAGACTGTATATACGTTTAGACAGGTAGCTACTGTATGTACACATAACGTGAGTATCGTATATTCATTTGATGATTCTTTCCAGGTTGAGAGTAAAAGGTTTAAATTATGAATTTTTTTTTTTACTTTTTTTTTTTTTTAATGAAATTAAAAGTAATTATCAAAGTTTGAATTAAGCGACGACTTGATTTAATAAGCGACGACTGTAAAATGGAGCTAATGTTTCAGCTGAGAGAAGAAACGTTGCCATTTACTAAAGGTGTATTCGTCAAAAACATGGTCAACGAAGGCCTAAAATTTTGGTGACGTGTCAGAAAAGTGATGTTATATGGTAATGGTAAGCAGGCCCGAATTTAGGGGGAGCACAGGGCGTGGGGTCCTGTGAGAAGAAAAATGTACACCTTGTATTTTCGTCTATTTTTAAATATGAAGAACATATTCGTCCACACTCTTTCAAATACCAGAAATGCAGGTATTCATCAATAAAGAAATCATCCTATAGCTCTTTGTAAACAACCACAGAATTACCCGTATTTGATTTTATGAATATAGATATAATGTCTGTATATTCATGACCTCATTTTGCCTCTCCCTCGATTATATCGCGAGTCAGCACAACCCTATAATAATAAGCCCCTACCCCACTTGGTCTATCCAGCACGTGCACTTACGTACCCCAAACTAGTATATAAACCCTCAATTTGAAGGAATAAACACACAGTACCTAGAGCTTCTCTTACAGAGCTACTAGTTAATAGATAGTCTTGTCTAAGGGTTGTAATCCATAATGTTAAACCTAGTTTATATTGTTTAAAATATTATTTAATGTACTTGTGTTGTACAAATTATTATTTTATTAAAAGTGTGGAATACCTTGTCGTGAGAGATATTCTCACCAGAAGGAAATTCAACAGAATTTAAGCATGCTCAGCTACTTCGTACACAAGTACGGGTAAGCCAAAACCAAGGCGAACACTGGCGATTTTAGAGCCGGTTTGGGTGGTTTATATACGGCTTATTTGCACGCACACAAACACACATACGTAAGGTAATGTACGTCGGTGAGAGCGGCCAGGTTGCATCATCCCCTATCATGATAAGAGATGGCTGGCCAGTTCGTGTACGGATTGTGACATTGTTTGGTGATGTCACGATTTGGTACTCGTACATTACCTGCATGTACTTGCAGGTAATTACGATCAAACGTATTTTGTGTGTAGTTTAACGTCACGAGGACGATTATTAGCCTGCCCTTTGGGGCGGCAACTGTCATTGAGGGGTCCGAGCCCCTTTTCCTCATAGGTTTGAGTCCCCACAAAAAGTGTTAACTCAACCTTGTGTTTTTAAATATTATTGAGTCTCTCAAATATGTTAAGGTCCACGATAGTTGTGGATGATAAATTAATTATTTAAATTATTATAGAGGTATTAATGCTTGTTAATTATCTCGTGTATGGTGTAACACTGAAAGTGGTTCTAATAAGGTATATTACCACCTCTTTTGGCCATTACACACCACTGTATTTTATATAGAATTTGGGTGAGAATATTTAAAAAAAAAATATATGAACCCCGGGCCCCATTATCTAAAAATCCAACCCTGCAAACAGAGGTAGTTTTTCAAAATATTCCTGTCAGACGGTAGGTATTTAAAATTATTTGCAAAACCATTTATATATTTGCTAGCAACCTTAATTAGGAAAATTTTAATAGGTATAAAAAAAAATTTCTTAACTTTGTTGATCTTTAGGTCATTTAAAACCAGAAATTCTAGCTATTTTGAAATTAGTCAGCAAAAATATAAAATTTGATTGATTTTTGTACTAAAGTTTTAGATTTGTCACCGTAAAAAGTCTTATTAATAAATTATGTATTCTACTAATGCCTGAACTGTGCGTTTATGCAACCAGCAATACTTCTACTTGATTTTTCATTTCTTCATTTGGTGAAATTTCTTGAAACCTTCGGAACATAGGGGCCAACATGGTTTTTTTTGGAGGCCATCCACTCCAATTTTCTACATTCGAGTAGAATATTATAATGTACCTGCCAATATACATAAGATATTTATTATACGTTTTTTTGTGTTAAATGTATATTTCAAAATTCCATCTCTAGATTGAATAGGAACCAAAAAATTTTCACATTTTACCTTCTGCCTTCCCCCCTCCATAATTAAATCAAGTTGACGTTACTGCCTCTGATGAAATTGAATTCACAAATTGAATTAAAATTTTTTACTTTCTCAAGTTAAGTAATTTCTCATATTATTATTTACTTGGAAATTAGGCTTCTTGAAAATATGCAACTCAGTACGGTCGTATGACTAAAAAAAGCTTTTCAAAATGGATTTTTAAAAGATAGGCTTTTATTTATTTATTTACTTTTTTTGACTTTAGCTTCGTGCGAAATAAATATTATTTCGTTGCGGAAGGTTGGCTACAATATTGGTATATTTTAAAATCGCAATAATGAGTATAATAAAAGCTTATAATAAATAAAAATTTAACTAGCATATTTTGTTGTTTGCGGTCGACCTACATTTTTAAATAAAATATTAAGATCAATTCATTACTTAACAATAAGTAAGTTGGAACCCGACATAAAATAAAAATGTCATAAAGTACTACTTACTTATATTAAATTTATTAATAAAAATTTTTCGATATTATACAACTAAAAATAAAATTTTTACAAATAGTCCAGCTCTACGCATGACTTATATTTTTTTGAGATAGGTTAAAACAAAGTTTTAAATTTAGTATAGTCTACTAATCAGAAAATTAATTATAAGCTACTGTGGGAACCTTTATCTCATTCCCCCTCCTTTCAGGGCATGGCCCTGTGTCGACAGATGGGTCACGGACCTCCAGTGTATTCCATTTTAAACAAAATACATCCTCCGTATGCACTCATACATAGTTGCCCTAGGCCCCTAGTACGCCATAACAACAGAGTATTAAATATAATAGATGACGCATGTGAGATGGAAAATGGCACTGCTTTTGAGACAAGTATCCCCACTCCTAAGGATCGGTACAACTTTCATTTCATTTCAATCAACAAAATTAGGTTTGATGTAGTTTTTGAATTATGAGTTATATTATTTTATTGGTTCATTTAATTCAATTATTTGAAGAAAAAAAATTCTTATCATTGTTGATGGGCCCAAATACGAGCGAAAACATTTGAATTTGGTACCGAAGGGATGGGGAAAGCTCTTCAAAAGTGGTGCCATTTGTCGTAGCAGCATTTAGGTGGGCATGCGTCTTCTATTATATTTAATACTCTGTGTCCATAACATGAGACGGGCATTAAATCAATTGGCTGACTGGCTGCTGGTACCAAGAAACAATTTGGTCGCCGAACACACAATCCTTTAAAAATATCGTGGAATCATATGTACTATTGCTACCTACACAAAAAGCCACAAATACTTTTTAAATAAGTTTTTTAATTATAACTACTCTCCAAGCTACCAATTTATTATACGTTTTATTCACAAAAATAATTTATTTCATTCTCCATTATACTTAAAGTTGCAGATTATTGTTGTGCGTGCGTGCGTGCGTGCGTGCGTGTGTGTGTGTGTGTGTGTGTGTGTGTGTGTGTTGTTTATCCTCAAGCTATCCAAAATGTATGTTTTTTTTTTTTTCAAAATGATTCTCAAATAAAACGAGAAAATACGAATAAAATATACTTAGTAAGAGGAAGAAAATAATGGGGCATAAAAAAGAGAAAAAACAAGCCACCCCTTAAGGAAAAATGAAAATTATCGACTATTTTGTAGAATTGAAATTCTCGTACGTGAAGATGTATACTTGCGTTATTTTCGCATAACTTAGTACTCTTTTGTGTAAGTGTGGATAAGGGTACGATTTCTAAAAACGATTAGTAGATTATTCGTGAACTTTGGGTGCACAGCATTTCATTTCTCCCAGTCCGCTCCGCCCTTATTACTGCTTCTTTTTTCTTTTACACCCACTCTCTTTCCGTAGCCCATATATTTTCTTCTATTTTCCGAATACATGCATCGATAGTACACGAAAAGTACTTGGACGATTTCCAGATGTTGGCCGCCACATTTTCATTTGCAGGAGAAGAGAGACAAAAAGAGGTGGAAAGGAAAAATAAAGAACAAGAAAAGAAAAAAAAAGAAAAGAAAAAAGAATAAAAAATAAAAGGAAAAGCATTCTTTTCAACATTTTTTCCAATTTCCATTTACGTTTTTCGATCCGTTTTTCCGGTCTAACTCTCGTGTGCAGCTCCCCCCCCCTCAGTTTGCCCGTATTCTTTTTCCACTATTTCTCTAGCAGCGATTATTACAAAGAAAAAGCCTTTTTTTTTTTCTATTTTTTACGTTTTTTCCACTCGCTAACTCGTATTGTTTTAAGCAAGTTTTTATTTTTTTAGTTCATACATTTTTACGACACTATTTTCTTTTTTTTTTGGCGAGGGAGTTTTTTAGTTGCTTAAATGAAAAATTTCTATTTTTTTTTTTTTGTCGAAACGATAATTTATTTACTTGTCGAATTAATATTTCATGTACGCAGGTACACGACACAAATTAATTCGACGACTTTATTTGCGAGCCTTGTAATTTATTCGACCGAAATAGATAATCTTATTCGCAAAATTATCTTTTTTTTTTTTGGCCATTTTTGTTTTTATGTTGCGGGAAATGCAAGGAAAATATATTACCCACGCTATTAGCTGTTTGTCTTCATTTATCCAGTCATTGTGCACAAGATTTCCGGCTTTTAACCGTTTATTTGGTAAGGTACTGTGTGTATACTGTTATATTTGGGGCTATAAAATGTCTTCGTCAACTAAGAAACTGTATTATGTAGTTATGTACACATTCAAAACTTTTCCGAACCAAATTTCCATTGATAGAGGAATGGTGGCTAATTATTTTTGAATTATACAACAGGTACATGTCAGTATGGAGCTGAATAACAAAATCACAAATTACCGAACATCCCACCATTTTTTTGGAGAGAAACACAAGAAACATTTAAACTGATTTTGCAAGCAACACGAAGACAAAAAAAAAGAGCAAATATGTTAGTACTCTTAGTAGTTACAAGACAAGTGTCTCCCTCCAGCTTGCTCATTTTATCATTATAAGGTTATTATTAATTGTAATGTTTTTTTTTCATCAGTATAGCTTTGTAATTAGCAATCTTTCATCGAGCAGTCGCGACGCTATGGCAGAGGCATGGCTTTACACTCGAGTAGTGCTGTGATCGTATCCCAGTAGGGAAACAGTTTCAGAATTTATTGTTTTTAATTTTTATTATTATAATGGTTTCTTAGGCTCGTTGAATTTAAAAAATATATTTTTTTAAATAATTATTTCTAGATTAGACATGTTTTTAGTTACAATGAGTTCAGCTATTAAAATATTCACTCATTGCATTCGTGGTGGGATCTTTTCGGTAGATGTGGGGGACTGGTCCATGGTATGCTACTTTGGGGGGGCAACAACAGGGGAGAGGGACGAATTCCGTAGAAAGAAGCTCCACCTGTTGGAGTTCACCATGCCATTGCCAACATACAAAGTGGCATGCCTTGGTCAAGACCTCTACATTGTTCGAAAGATCCTTTTCCTGGTACTGTGCTAGTCTCTACTATGCTCACTAACACACGTGAGAAACAGAAAAGAGTTTTTCTACAAATTTTGTTTTGCCTCTTTGTTATTTACGTTGGGCGGGGGGTTGCACTTTTAAAGGTGATGTACGTTTGACCGCCAAGTTCAAAAACGTGGAAAATAGCTCTCCTCTGATTCACGTACCACACCTCGTTTTAGTCTTAAAAACTAGGCTTAAGTTGATTATTTATTAATGAAAATAGATAACAATAAAAATTATCAAAATTATTTAAAAAATTAATAATGGACCATCGTGACATTAGTTTTTATCATTGAAAAATATGCTGGTGAAAATCGGTCCAGTAGTTCTCCAGAAATCGGTAAACAAATATACATGGGTAGCTACATAAATTAATGTACACGCACGTATACACGTACATACATACGGGTCGAATTGATAACAACGGTTTTTTATTGATGTCGGTTAAAAACAATGCATTGATTGAACGACTTGTAGGTATTATGATAAAAAGTTTTTCCATTTTTGGTATCTCGGCTTTTAAAAGAAGGGAATTTCTAACACCTCTTCACATAGAAATATATTTTGGAATTCCACGCTCGCTCTCTTCTCCATACAGTGAATACTTCTACGGTCAAATTTAATAAATAATATCATTCGAAAATTAAATCGGATTCTTCGAGTAAAAAAATATTATATTACTGTTATTATCTGGATTGTAGACCACTGCTGGATATAGCCGAAGTGTAACGCTGGAATACATGAACGTAAAAGGGCACCATATGGACGAGATTATGGTAAAGTTTCGCTTTCGCACTTTTGGGCTTAAAGTGGAACGATAAGCGCGCAGAAATTAGAAAGAATCGAAGATTATTGTATTCGGTGGCTGAACAGAATACTAAGATTTCAGATCGAGTAACGCCACTTTTTTCCAGTCGCCCACCATTCGTACCGTCTACTCTCCGCGCACTCTCTCACCTTTTGCAACTCATTCCGTCTTCTTTTTTCCGAACGTAAAGAATCTGCACTATTATTTTAGAGATTAGTGGTAATCGAACTAGGCCAGTTTACGAGGGTAGGTGGATAATACTTACGCGGAGTACAAAGGACGGAACATACGGATAAGCTTAAAGAAAATTTAGTTACGCCGCCGCTGCCGCTCCCATCATCCACGTGTGCCAAATGATAAAATTCAATTTACTCGTACCAGCGAATTCACATTTTTCTTTCGAAAGAAGTGTAGGGAAAAGGAGATATACTAGAAAAAGAGACGTCATATATATATATATATATATATATATATATATATTCACAGGGAGAAGGAATGAAATTGAAAGGTAGGAAGAAGTTTCGACTGGAAGAGGTAAAAAATTGAGTCTGTTCTTTGACAAAAAGCACTCGTTACGAATGCCGGAACGTGTTAATAAATTGAACTTCCCAAAAAACTTTGGAAATTTTTATTGAAAGAAAGAAAACGAATAAGAATGTAGCGAGATATGTGAGAAAAAGTGTGAACGAGTGAGAGAAAGAGAAAAAAAGAAAACTGGGTAGGTACGCGATAAACCTCGACGCCCCAAGCAGATTCGATGAATTTTCGGTGCAATTTGGTGCGTCTTTTTCATTTTTCTCACAACGTTCACTAACCTACATTCACCCTCGAATCTTCTCAAAAAAAAAAAGAAGAAACAATCAAAATTTTGTGCCTCGTAGCAACTGCTGTATGTAATTTTAGGTTGAGAAAAAATGAAGCTGAAAATTTAACAAGTAGATACCTTAGAAAAAGGAGATTGTCGTAAAATTATGGTCCTGCGAATTATGTAGCAATTCCAATGCATAATTTTATTGTTTTGTTTTTGAATCTGTTTCGAAGCAGATTGATACAATTTTGGAATCAGTTTAAACTTCGCACTTTAAGGCAATATAATAATATTATTTGCGCACATCTTAGCCTATGTATAGCAAATACCACGAATGTCGTACACAATGATATAGCTTGAAAAATTTGGTTGGCAAGACAATTTAACTTTTTTCATGTATTTTACAGCCTGCAGCAAACAAACAAATTTATCCCACCTATAGTGCCACTTACTGCTGTAACGTGAAATGAGGTTAAATTTCAAATTAATGTTAAAGAGGGAAGGAAAAAGGTGAAAGCATGAAGGACAGGTTTTTGCATCATTGCTGATGCAACGGTGTGACGGGGTAGTGGTTACAAAATGATACACGACACAAATGATGTTTTTAGATGTATATTATATTTTAGTAATTTAAAAGCACCTACTTATCTTACTGTTTGTACAAAAGAAATAAAAAGAATGAATTATGCTTAGAACTAGGGATAAGGCTCTTTACTTGCAGGTATGAGCATGAGGGTGATAAGAGATGAGCAGCCATCTTGTGTTATTCGTTTTTTTTTTTTAAGAAACTGATAGTTTTTCATGAATTTTACATTTTTATTACATATATATACATATATATAATAATTGATAATACAAAGTGGCGGTTCATCTCTTATCACCCTCATGCGTATACCTGCTAGTAAAAAGCCTTACTAAGGATACTTACAAGTTTGAATGATTTTTACAAGGGTGGGGTAGGAAATATACATTACTATTGTCATTAAATAATACATACCTAATTAAGAATGAGCCAATAAAATAGCATACTCGATTCACACTGAGAAGTGCATGATGTCAGAATCACCTGTTGATGTGGCAGTTGGTTGGAGAGAGAGGAAAAGGAAACAATGCACATGGTTATACAATGATAAGCCTCGTAAACAAACATTGTGTTTTGAGTAGACAAGTGAGGATAAGGTTGATGATGTTACGCACTTCTTAGCCTGAACAGAATATAGGTAATATGTATAATATAAAATGGGTGATAGTTATAGATTGAGAACTGGGAATTCTTGGTACAGAATTATGTAAAAGACTCATGGAATAAATGATATTATGTATGAGTGTATAAAAACAAAGTGGTTTAGAGAAAAAGTGATGTCATATGACAAATCTTAATTTGCACTGACAACATAATTATTTCATGAGATTGATAATTATATGGAATAGGTATGTTCGAAATGCTCTAAGCAAAGTAAGAAATATATTGTACAAGAATAATTTGGAAATTATATGAAATTTGAAATGAAATTCGAAATTATCATCGCAGATGATCAACTTTGTCTGTGAAAGAGATAATTGTTTTTTTTTCTCCACCACTTGTTCACAAGTCCTTGTAGACTAGGAGGAAACAATTTCAAATTTGTTTATGCTGGCCTCTACAAATTGAAATTTATTCAAAAAAACGCGCAATCTGTTTTTTCAGGCAAGAACCAGATTTTGTTTGTGTTTGTTTGAAAAATGTCTACCTTGATTTCACAATTTGTAGGTGTCAGTACTAGTTCGCCATTTAGTGTGGGAGCCAATATTAAAAGGGTATTAGCATGGACAATAGCTTCTCTGTTTCTGTTTTATAACTTTCATTTCTCTGGTTGTTTCTATTTAATTTTTATTATTTTCTTTCCAATTTAGAATTTATTAGAGTAACCACTATTTACCACGTCTTCCCTGAGCTAAACACAAGCATCTTCCAGCAGGTTACTCAAAAAATTTTTATTTGTATTACTATATGTTCTTACACTTATATGCTAATGGGTGTTGAAAACAGAAAATTTAGGAAGTTACTCCTTGGTTTAATGGGTTGTCATGGTTCAGGGACTAAAAGTGCCATATTCAAGATTCTGCTCCCACTCCTACTCCTTCTACATTTTTCATGTGATTTTTTAGGTGGATAATTGTTACTTTTTGGTGTTTTTACATGTACCTTTAATGGTAGATGTGCCACATTCAATATTACATTAAAAAAATCTTGTCTGATCATAGACGATATTAATAACATGACAAATGACACGAAGACATTTCGAGTAAGCTGGCGCTAGATGCTTGTAGCTAAACGTGCATATTAGATACCATTTAATCAGTTACATAGTTTAAGGATGGTTTATAATCATTGATTCATTCTTTTTGACATAATACCTAAACAGTTGGCTGAATAGAAACACTGCATTATGGTTTATTAGTTTTCTCCTTCCACTACAATATAGTACTGGACCAGTAAAGAACGATTATTTGTGGTTAGTTATGCTGACGCTAAATAGGCAACCATTCTGTACCACATGACGTAAGGTAAAAGCAATAGTTTGCGACACTTTAAGAGAAATTTCAACTTTGAGGTTCAACCGTAAAATCAGTTTTAAAGTTACGGGATTGTTTCATGGTTCCTTGGAACCCGAAATCTATTTACTATTAATTTTAAATATAGCATTGAATTAAATTTTATTATTATCATAACTGATAGCAATGAAACTAAAAAATATCAAAATCCTTAGTTTGTGACACTAATGGTTTAGATAACAACAGTTACTGCATTAGTTTGCAACACTCCAGTAAAAATAACCTAAACCAACTTTACCAAATAATTATTTAATAGCTCCTTGGAATTCGAAATCTATCTATTACTACCCATTTTAAATATAGTATTGAACTATATTTCATTATTTTCATAATTTATAATACTAAAACAATATAGCACCAAAATCCTTAGTTTGTGACACTAATTACTTAGATAGTAACAGTTATTGCACTAGTTTGTGACACTTTTGTTAAAAAAAATACACCAATTTCACTTTACAAAATAAAAAGCTTCAATAAGGAATACTGAAGTTTTGCTTCATCTAAAATGTAACAGACATTACAGTTCATAGTTCATATCTAGCTACAATACATAAGCCTAAGAACTGATACAAAATCAGGTATTATAATCTAATTCATTGACTTCTTGTTCTTACACTAGTTTGTAATAATTTCATTGAAAACTAATGAAATGACAAATATAGGGCATTAGTTAGATTTGAGTCAAAATAATAAATGGAAATTTATTATTTCTTATAAAATACATCGTTTTATCCATCTCTCAGCGTTGCTCTTTGTGTAGCACTATCAGTCATTAAAATCAATCGCTGGATTATGAATTATCACTTTTTGAGAAATCGTCAACAGTGGTAGGCAGTTAGAAACAGAGATAACTTTTGACTCTATGAAAAAATGAATATTTAATGTTTTTTTATACCTACATGAGGAATACTATTTTTAAATGTCTATGTAATGATTTCAAAATAAGAAGATAGAAGGCCTCTTAACAAAACCTGAGTATCCTACATTACTAAGGCAGTAACCTTAATTTTTACATATTTAGGTGAAAAGTGTCGCAAACCTGTGCAGTGTCGCTAACTAGGTACTGCTTTTACCTTATTTTAAACTACCTTTACATGGGTTATCCCTCTAAATTTAAGGGATGACCCTTAATCAAATGTATTGTAAATTTTTGAACTCAAGCAGAGCATCGAAAGTACGCACTAAGTACACTCGGGCTGCCTACTTTTATGCCACCATGTTTTGACATTATAAAGTACATTGGGCTTATGGAGCTTTACTGGTCCACTACTATATAGTCAAGGAGGTTTTCTTGAATTATTCTCTGAAAGTTTGGATAAAAGAATAGAAAAAGTGAGTTTAAATCCTGTTTTACACGATTTTTAATGTCATTTATAATACTTTACTTGCTGAATATCATACTGGTATAGGTTGTGCGACAAATTGAAAAAAGTAGGTATAAGTAAATGTTCGTGATCTATAACCATTTTCCTTGAATTTAGGACGAGTAAAGATCAGAGTTCAACTCATTTGAGAATACAGCACAAGTCACAGTGCTGAATAAAGCAAAGTGGTAGCTTTCACATCAGTTTTTAAGCACAAACACAATATTTCGGTGCTTTACAAGACCTGCCGATAGCAATGACACCATTTTCTGTCATAAACACAGTGAGTATTCAGTGGCTGTAAATATTGTCAGGTAATTTCGTATAACTAAGAACACTTTGAGTTAATAAAATGATCAGCATAGTTAAGCGGAGGGAGTCAGCAGAATCTTTGATATGTTTTCTTATTTCTCCGTCAAATCTGTTCTTGACTGTACAAACCATACTTACCAACAAATAGGCACCAATTTGTTAGGTTTCTTGTTGATTTAGTCAAGAATGGTGTTGAAAGACGGTTATTTTATGCTTTTCTGCTTTTATACAACGTATATAGGTACCAACTTAATTGATTATTATTGATTTTATGATAGTAAAGGCTCTCCGAAGTTAATTCATTAAAAAATAAAAATAAAAACTTATAAACTTTATTTTTTGACTTTCTCTCTTTAAATGCCATGTCTATCTAATTACCTCAAACTGGTAGAGAGGTTCGTTAACAGTTTTTTTGTTTTTTTTTTTTGTTTTTCTTCAACAATAAGGCTAAACACAAAAGTATCAACCAACGAATGTCCTTCTTTGTAAAATAGAATATTTTAACAAGGTTTGGTAGGTACCTTAAAGTCTTTAATGCGAAAAAAAAAAAAAAAAAAAAAAAAAAAAAAGAACAATAAAGCAAACCAACGTATTTATCGCAATTAGACAGTTCATCAATCACGGAGGTAGGAGAGAATCGGGAGTGAGAGCAGGAACTGTTCAGGATATAGTACGGCGAATTAACGATTAGCGTGAGGAGGAAAAACTTTGAAACTGATATAAAATTCAGAGCAAACTTGTGTCAAGAAAAAGGAGGAGAGAGTAAAGTGAGACAAAAATGAAACAAACACAAAAAAAAAAAAAACAGACAGCTTTAACCAAAAAATTCGGTTAAGACAGTTATAAATGGTTTTTTTCTTTTATACCCGTATACATCTCCTCTATTTTTACGTGGGATGTAGGCTAAGCCGATACTTTTCAAAGAGCCTTTCAGTATAATGCATGCTTGAAATGTTCGTAGCGATTTCTTTGCTGCTTAGGCTGATTACATTTTTGAGTGCTATCTTTTCATGTGAAGATGCATTTTAGAAACTTCAGTTGTAAACGTGTTGCATGTTGATAAATTTTTTCTCTCATCAGTGACGTAGCAAAAGCCGTTTTCGAAAGGGGAGTTGGAAAAACGAAAATTGTCAACTGAAATTTTTGAAATTTCCAATTGCTAAAAATGGTGAAGTCGTCTCGGAAACAAAAATAAATAAGTTCATCAACTGCAACGATTTTCCAACTAGTATAATAATATTTACAAACAATTGTTAATTTTGCCAACTGTTGAAAAATTTCCAATGGTCCAAAAATAAAATAAAATAAAAAGATCGTCAACTTTCATCATTTTTCACTTGTCCCACTGATGAGCGGAAAAATCAAACTTGGAAACATTTCAGGGGGACAAGCTGCCCAATTGCTCCCCCTAGCTCCGTCTTTGTGGCTTATACATACCTCTGACTGATCGAGTAACCAATTTTATTAGGTTTTAGATCAACATTACGACCAATTACTACACAGAAAAAAAGGCTTACATGGTGTGAGAAGAAAAGGTTACTCACTACAAGGCTACTTGATGCGTTTCCCTGTTTTCAAAAAATAGGCAACGTGTTGGATAAGTTATATCCACAATATTATTTTGATACACTCTTTAGTTGTAAATCCAATCATCACGATTAAACTTTGTTTATAGAAATTGAACTTATTCTTTAAATGAGTAAATTCTATTATTTGTCTGATGTAAAGCTAAACAAGAAATGCAAATCGAAGTGTTCGTAATTCATCACCTTCCACATAAAATAATGCAAGATAATTGATTCTGAAACTTCAACAACAATAATTAAGTTGCACTTGAGCGTCGCCAGAATTTTTTTAGGTGTGGGTAATCTTTTTTTAAGACCAAATTAAAAATTTTTTTCACCATACGTAATGTATGCGAAAAAAAACCATAAAATTTTTGCCAGAATATTTAGAAGGAGGAGCGAATTCCCTCTCCCTCTTTCACAAAAGTATTTTTCCAAGGAGATAGTTCTAAAATTAGGTATACCTCATAACAATATTTCTGTCGGAAAAAATAACTCGCATCTACTCCATTGTTATGTAGAAGTCTTAAAATGTAAAGTCCTAATGGCATTTGGTGAATGTAGTCGAAGTGTCGTCTAAAAGCCAAAATATTTTCACTGTCTACAGCATAATTAGGTACACAAATTACATAGTTGTATCAGGCAAAAATTTGTACAAGTATCATTAACCCAACGTGCGTTTTGGTTAATTTTTATCGACTTTTAAGAAACTTTAAATTATTAAACTCACTGAAATGCTTCAGAAAATAATTAAGAGTAAGTGCAAACTCTACAAAATTATTCTAACAAACTTCTCACTTCGTGTACGCTGTACTTAGGCCTAAAAGCATTTCCTTGTGGTATATTTTCGTATGGAAACAGTACAGTCGAGTACTATCTACTCGAGGATAACTCAGGTTGTCGGTTAAGTTAGACATTCATCTCGAATCTTCATTCATCGCTGCAAACTACACTCAAAACTGATCTTCTATCTCACGTATGTGGTACATCGTGGCGTTATTTCTCCGCCTACATAGTGAACAAGAACCAATGAACAACAAAATATATGGCCAAATAACTAAAAAATTAGTATCAACCTTATTCACTCATTCTGAGGGTGTAAAACAAATATGATAGATGACACAATTAACGGGACATTCTATATGGAGGTGTTTTCAAATATTCGAAACTCTTTCACGTGCATTAAAAAGGCTAACTCGAATGAATGACCGATAAAGAATCTCATCAACACAAACAGATCACGAATTCTTTTTGAAAAATTAGTTATTTTCGACAATCTATCTTCATTTGTCTTGCAAACGCTATCAGTCATAAAGTTTTGTTATCAATAAAATAGTTTAATGCAGGACGTAATATATTAGGATATATTCGCCCAACTTTTGTTTACCATTTTTTCAAGTGACTCTCGTTTCGTAATCGATGGTTGGCACATAAATTAAACTATCATACCATTATTTTAAACTGTACGTTGAGTGGGAGAGAGAAAATGAGAGTGAGAGAGAGAGCGAGACAGAGTATAAAAGAGCGAGAGTCGGAGAGAGGCGGTGAAAAAATGAATTAAAAACAGAACGTGCTTATAAAATGTAGAATTTAGCAAACGTCATTACAGAAGGTTAGACAAATTCTTGTATTCCATCAGTAGAAGCTACGAATTAGTTTAAAATTTGTGAGAACCTAAAAAACTTTACAATTTTTCTACAACTACAAATTATTTGCAATTATTTTTGGTTATACTTTAAAACAAACAATTAACCGCGTATTTCGTGAGTAACAAAAAATAATAATAATAAAACAAACAAATAGGCTACACCTGTGCACCAGAAAGAGAAAATTTGTTTATGGTTAAAATGTCTAAAGCAATACAATAAGTGAGCCGAAGTAATTATGCAGAAATTTTTTAAACGGACTTCACATTTTCTGTTTTACTTTTTTCCCACTTTATTTTTTTTTCTACTTTTTCATTGGGCTCTTCTTATTTAAAACGTTGACTACAGCGAATTCTAATTGTCTGGAAAAAATGAAATGGAAAGGGAAAAAAAAAAGAAAAACGTAAGCAATTTGAAGTTTTTTTTACTTTCTTTCAGTGAGCCCCTAAATGGGGTGCAAAAAGGAAACATTTTTCTTCGCACTCTTCTCGTTTTAAATTAATTAGTCCATTTGTATTTTAGGTACTTTTCGACCCTTCTTCGTCTGTATCTCAAATTCTTTTCGTTTTTACTTTTTTTCTTTTATATTATTTTTTCACTTCCTTTTCGCTTTTGTAATGCAAAACTAATTACGTTTTGTGTGGTACTTTTGTCATTTTTAGGCGGCCTTTTTTAAAAGGGGTTTTCTCTCAGGCTTTTTACATTTTTCACTTGTCTCTATAAGTAGGTTTTTTTTTTTCTTCATTTTCATTTTCGTTTAGTGCACTTCATGCGGACGTTATTTATGCTAATTTTGTGTAAAACAGAAAGTTAATTACCATATAGGTATCTATCGACCAAAATTACAGGATAGCTACTGTGCAGCAGGGTGAAGATTTTTTGCTGACTGCATAGGAACTTAGCGTGACGTCATATGTGGATGAAGCAGTATAATACTTCGTAGGATTACGTCCTGTCCACAGATCTATTAAAGTTCTGTTCGTTTTTGACTTTTGTTCGGTGGCAAAAAGATTGTCATAAAAACGGTACACACCATAATATAATATTTTGTTACAATCCAAAAAGTGACCCAGGAATTTAAAATTTAAAATCCATTAATTATAACATTTTTAAGCTCCAGACAGGCACAAAATGCGAAGTAAATGTAGATGAGTGCATTTCACATACAGTGGAAGTCGTCTTTAACGAGATCTGTTATAGCGAAATACTATTTATTACAAAAAAAATGAAAGTCCTGGCCAAACTCCCATTTAAACTGCGTAAATTGAAACCGGATACAGAAAACTCGTATAAAACGAGAAACTTGATGCAGCGAGGGCATTTTAAGAATAAAAGTAAATAAAAATTGGTTTGAACGAGTAAAAGGGCATAATAGATCGATAGATAAACCATTAGTTTCTACATCATTTAGTGGAAATGAGTACTCGGACATCGATGATAAAATCATCACAGCGGAAACATTGTCTGACGAAGAAATTGTTACTGATGTGTAAAAAAAAAAGGTGAAATCAATGAAAATGCAGAAGACGAAGCAGATGATGAAGATGCATTTGGTTCTCCTCCCAGTGTTGCAGAGGCCCGTTCAGCCCTTACAACCCTGCTCCAGTACTGCATAATCAATGAAAAGACCTCAACTTATGAATATTTAAGAACTTTAAAATTTAAGATGGATGAAAAGTTTATTCAGAATAAAACACAATCGACTTTAGATCAATTTTTCAGATTGTAATTTTGTGCCTATATATGTACGTATATGTAATTATAATGTTCATTTTACATATACATGTACCTACCAATGACTCAGTATGCCTACCCACGTAATGTTTATCTACCTGTTTTTGTTTTTAATTTTACTTTAATCAAAAATTTTGTTTATCTCATTATAACTGGTTATAAATAGATGTTCGTTTTAAGTGAATATCTGATACTACAAGCCACTGGATAAAACGAGGAAACGTGCTGGTCCCTTGAATCTCGTTGTAAACGATTTCCACTGTACTTAAATAAATTAATACAAAGATCAAATTTTCAGCCTTTAAAATCTGGTCTATATGATGAAATGGAACCGGAAATATAAGAATGTTTAGAATAAGATGCAATGAAAAACATGCAATTTCGTAATAAATTAAAGGAGTTGCTTTTCGAAAATTATATTTATCTCACTGATGTGTAACATTTTGGTACCTATATTATGGAACAAATGAAGCATTACCTTACACCACTTAAAAAACTGGAGAAAATCCGAAAAAAGCTGAAAATACCTTGAAAATTGATTTTTTCTTTTACGAAATCCTTCTGGTATAAATTACAATGTACCTCAATCAGATAATAATCGATTGTTGGATTGTTATTCATTTTAAAGCGATAAAAACCCGAAGTTTCATTTCTGTATCACAGCCAAGTGGAACACGTCAATGTTCAAGACGTTTGTTCGTCAACTTGTACCGTCTTAAAAAATTTGAAATTATCCTAAAATTTCAGACAGTTTATGGAAATTTTCAGTCTCAAACAACGAAACATCTACTTGAAAACAATGTAGGTCGATGAAAACAAAAATCAAAATTGATGAAAAATTGAGTCACTTTCCTAATTAATTTTTAGAAATATTTTTGACGTCATTATTTTTGCGTTAATTTTAACCAACGAGTCTGAAAACTCGTAGCAAACAAATCTACCCCTCACTGGTGTAGGTCAATAATTTTGCCACCGTTGTAAGCAAACACTGAAAAGTTTCGATTCTGGAACACGTTTTTGGTCTTTACGTAGATAGCCAATTAAATTCATTTCAATATAAATAAATTTCCATCATTATTTCATCTACTCTCCTTTCATCTTTCGCAATGAAAATGTTCGAACTACTCTCCTCTCACCGCTCTTTCATTAATGGAGTCGAAATAATAACCCATAGCTATAAACGACTACTCGGTAACGAGTTAAGTAGTGTGCACCACCACCTTGGTCATAGTCCACATAAAAGTCACTCCTGTAAGTTGTTCCAAAATGTCTTTCTGAGAACCAGAGCGAGTTTAAGTCTAGAAAACAAAAACAATGTAAAACAGCAAAGACTATAATATCCTTCCAAAAATAAATATTGAATATAGGCTTAGCTATGTATATTTCGAACCGTCTAATCCGATTATGTACGGTTGCAACGAATTTTGCTTAAATTAAATTAAACTTTCTGGCGGAAAAAGTTTGAAATTCGCAGGAAAAAATTAATGTCGTTATTATTATTATTTTTATTATTATTACAGCCATACAGCAAATGAGAAAATTCATTTTCACTCATCCACGGATTGGCGAAAATACGAAACCTGAAACCAGTTTTTTTTTTGCTCCTTTTTCTGTTCCATAATGGTCGGTCTTTTTCATTTTTCTTAAAGCATTTTAAACTTGAAACGAAAAAATAAAACTGAAAATGGAGAAATTGAGCAAAAAAATCCCAACTAGAAAAGTAAGGAAAATATGGAAAACGTATAATACGATAAAAATTGCGGA
Organism: Ericerus pela; assembly: GCA_011428145.1. NCBI lineage: Eukaryota > Metazoa > Arthropoda > Insecta > Hemiptera > Coccidae > Ericerus > Ericerus pela. Next base: position 1,076,891 of record WOFM01000008.1, read on the forward strand.
AACGCAAAACGTTAACTATATATATACTTATATCCACAACGTAAACGTTTTCCGGTAATTTAACGTAATAATAAAATAATAAAATAATAAAATAATAAAATAAAACGAAAAATAAGACAAAATATGAATATTCTTTTTATTGATATACCTACTGTACACTGAACATGAAAAGTACGAAAGTCCTATTTAGATAGATCAAAAGAAACCTTTTTTATCCAAAAAAAAACAAAGTAACTCTTCTTTACAGTTTTTTATATTTTAGCTTTGGATACGTTTTCAGTTTACCAACTTTTTGATTCGTTGCGAAAGTTTTTCCTTTCAAAGAAGACTGTAAAGAATAAAAATTATTCACCGATATTATCTTCCTCTTTTCTTTTATAAAGGCCTATAGTTACATGCTTTTTCTTTTCAAAAAATTTTTGAGTGTAAAAGTACTTTTCTCTAGGACTGAACCATGCATATCTTAAGTAGATAGGCACCCATATTTTCTCGAATTATAAGTAGTTAAGTGTGGCTGTTGTGTGTAGGTATTCTCTACTTATACAAGGTTCATGGAACCAAATTAAAGTTTGCGTGTAGGGTGACCAAATCATATCTCAGTATAGGTAGCCAGCCAGTTTAATGCCTAAATGCACACAAAATGTACTGAGTGCTGAGGGCAATTGTCCACAGGCATTGCAGTACCATATATGGACCACGATATGTAGGCCCATATTCACAAACGTCACTTTAAACTACCATCACTTCAATTTCACTTTAAAAAATTTTTTGCACAATTTCATACTTAAAAACGTGGAAACACTGTATCTCTTATGAGAGTTTCAATGTAAATATTGTAAGATATATTTTTGTAAAAAAAAAAAAAAAAAAAAAAAATTAATAGACGAACTCACATAACAAAACCCATCAAGATCCGGTAAATAAGAAACGTACTCCATTCCTTTATAAATACCATGTTCTCTAAATAGACGACTGTAATAAAAGGAATGAGATAGATAATTACAGGTTATTATACTCACGGATCTTGATGGAAGATGAAAGATGAAAAGTGAAGACTTCCCCGGTTAATTCTATCAATAAAGAATGACAAGAATTAACATTGTAGAAAGTGGGGAAGTCAGTCTGTTATTAAATGGTAATCGATAAAGGACGTTCTTTCGATCGCATCTAAAGTAAAGTTGTAAAAGAAATAAAAATTAAAATAAAAGTTCTGACGATTCGAAATTATGTTCCAATAGTGGTTCGTCTTTTTATTAAAGATACACTTTCTATAAAAATAAGATAACATGAATAACATCAAATTGAACAGGAAGGTGCTCTGAAGTTATCATCTCCACGTGGTGCGGCTTATTGACATTAAACAACGGATATTCAACACCAAAAAGTAAGATCGATACCAACATATACTGGCCTAACCATGTGTTCCTTTAAATCGTTTTATTCAAGATCACCCATTTGGATTGTTAGGGCTTTTTACAATCTCAGGAGGAGTTGTGTAGGATAAGAAACAACGTAGCCTCATGTTTACAGTTGTTTGTGGGGAACTAGGTTTTCATATCTTCCCCTTCTTAAATTCGAGGCACCAAGGACTCTAAAGATCGTTGATCTTGGACTGTTTATTTCACAATAGGCAATTCAAATAATTTCGATCTTTTTTATTTTTCCCTAACAATATGATGACTACCTTTGGGGCGTCACAATATAAAATATTACCACTTTCTAAAATACAAAATTATGTCAAAAATCATTTTCATGAAGTTTAAGTGAAGGGAGGTTAAAGTGACATTTGTGAATATGGGCGGTAGTGTATCAGCAAGTACGTACTAATTACGTACTTGCCTTTTTTGTTTACCAATTTCAGGTAAACATATGCACTCATACAGACGATGTATTTGTTTAAAGTGCAATACACTAATAATTTGAGTCGTGGACTTTAAACAAAAAAAAATATTAATTTCTAACTAAAAAAAAGTAAATTCTGGGACATAAATACATATGAAAACAGAGAAAAATTAAAATATGCATTTTCCATAGGTATTCTAAAAAAATTACGGAATGCACACCAGGAGGATAGTTGTTTTCTTTCTTTTTTAAGTGTGAGGCAACAGAGAGGAGTGCAGTTCCAGATAAGTATGTATGCTTACTTATTGAATATTTTTCATCAGAATAAGTTACCTATAACATGTATAAAAATGGAGAGCTAGTGGTTTGATTTACGGATAGTCAAATTACTTTAGCTTTAAAAATATCTTAATTAATTGAGAAACAAATTGCAAAAAACAGAAATTTGGTATACACGTCCACTTCATCATTTTAACTAACATACTAAAAGTTCGAACGTGCCGGTGCAAGCATCGTCCACTCAGGGGTTAAAATGTGGCGCATAGCAGCTTTTCACATGTATCTCACTCAAGTTTCATATCTAAATGAAACATTGTTCCAAAAAAATTAAAAAAAGACAAGAAATTCATAAAAAAAGTACTGAATTGTTGTTTTTTTTTTTGGCAGGCTCAGATCTTTTGCAAAAATTACAGTTGAAAATACGTATATGCCTACCTATTTTTTGGTTACTGTAATACTTATTTAATACAGTACCCAATCACATGCAGCATAATGCATCTATGCTAATACAGTGCAGGAGCTAAGTTTTTCAATAAGTTTATTTCATTCACACATCTGGAGTGAAATTCTTTCCCTTTTGGAATTTCAGCACTTCATCCTTAACTGAAATAGACTTAGAGTACATACTACTGTACTATTTCATAAAAATTGACGCCTCTGGCCTAAATTAAAATTATCAAAATCATTTAAAATCTAAAATTCAGAGTCTTCGCCCTAAATATGTCTAGGTATGCAATTTGCATAACCTAGGCTAATTACTTTTTATTTTTTATTTTTGATCAACCCCTCATCCCACTTATTTGGTTTCACCCGAGGTTTGTGGTTGGTATCTAAATTCATAATCCCATTTTCTCATAACAAGTTTTTTCTGTCCCCCTCTCTATTTTTTCTGACAAACAGATTATTAATCTCTCTTTTCATATGTTCACTTTTTCAACTGTTCAACACGCAGCATTTTCTGTTTGTTCAAGTAGGAACACCTATGTATTATTCTGTTTTATGTCATACGATATGTGTTTTTACATTCAATACATTGTGTAATTTTATAATCATGGTTTATTGAATTTCTTTAGTAGCGAAGGCTACTGGTAGTGTTTTTCCTAGGTACAGCTACAAACTAATAATCTCAAAATGTAAGTGGATATACCAAAGTACATAGCCAAGGTTCTTGATCATTTTCAAATTCGATTAGCGTGGTCTAAATTTGAGTCCAACGAATTCCTGACAGGCTATGTGGGTTGGATGACGCTGATTCTGTGGGCATCATCCAGTGTAGATAGGTAGTATCTTGATTTCTTAGGCCATGTTCATTAGGTTGAAAATACTATTGGGAGTGTAAGAAGATTGTCAAATTGGCCCCCCTTGGAATACCACAAAATGAAATAAAATATCAGTTTGAGAGATGGTGCAGACATGATATAAGGAAGAGAATATCACTAGGTGTCTACCTGTACACTTTGAATACAATTATTGAAGAATTGAACTGATAAACTGTATTAGTATAGATGCGTTATGTTGCATGTAATTACTATGTATTAAATATAAATATTAACAGAAAAACAGGTGTGATTCATGTCAAAACTACGAACCTAACAAAAAAACAATTAGAAAACTTTTTTATGGATTTTTCAGTTTTCTTTAAATTTTGTTCAATAAATTTTTTGCTCAAATGAAAATTAGGCGAGATAAACGTAAAAATCTGTTTTGCGCCACCATTTTAAACCCATAGAGGATGAGACTCCCTCACCGGACGCGTCTGGACTTCTTAGTATGTATTTTAGAACGATGAAGTGGACGCCAAATTTCAGCTGGTTGCAATTTTTTTCAAATTATTTCCTAATTTTACTGGACTAGGAGTTGATTTGTGTGACTGCATAATAATTCGAAATTTTGTGAGTTAGATTGACTATAGTTCTAACTTCTAATTTTAATTTGGAGATGTCTGATTGTAGAAGAAGTAGGTCGGGTGGTAGGGTTTTATATGAGACTTAGATGTTGAACACCTATATGTTATGGTTATTGCAAAAAAAGCGAATTTTGGTGAGACTGAATGATCCAACTATGAAGTGGTTGTAGACACCAATGTGCATAATAAAATTCAATACTAAAACGGATTCTTGATTGTCCAAAGTAGTTTCGATAAATATTTTTCATAAATTTGCACATACAGAATGGAATTTATCGTACATCGAAAATGATTATGGAATTTTTAGGATTGTTGTATGAGTATGACTTCTAGTATAGCAGTCTGTAATTCAAAGTTTTGAGAAATCTGATAATTTTATAATTGGTATGAAGAAGAGATTAAAAATTTTATTCAAGACTCTAGTTCCAAAATTTTCTTTAAATACAATTTTTGTATTTTGACAAAATTGTTTTAGATTTTTCGTGATAATTGTTTGCCAAACTTTTACCAAATCGAATAGCCAATTTTAAAAAATAAAAAATAAAAAAAGAACAATTCTGAATATTACTGCTTTCTATTAGGAATCAAACAATTCCGTACACTATCACCCAGTTTTCTACGTATCTTCTATCCCACGCGACATATTTTCATAAACGTTTAACCTCATGTAAGTACCTTATTCTTAGATGGTTTCTACAAAGTTTTGTTTTGAAAGTTCTACTCTGAAAACTGTAATTAAGTTCGAAAGTTTCAGTTCGAAACCTGTTCTTTTCAATGTTAGTTATCAATTCTACTCGATGGTTTTTGTGTCATTTTTGTATAGCTACCTATAATTAACGTTAATTATTTTGTCTTTCTGTTATTCCACATTGTTTTTTCTTGAGTCTTTTATTAGTTTTAATTTCTAAAAATATGTCTTTGCGCTCGCACACTGTCGATTGTTGATGCTGGAAAATTTTTCCACGGTTTTGCGACGTGCCCCAATACCGTGAAGTTAAACATTTTCAATGTTAATTCAATGTTAAAAGTGTAACTATGAAAGAATAATAACAGATCACATTAATGTGTAGGTATACCTATTTACCTATATGGAAAAATATTGACAGATATAATAACTATATTTATTACGCTAAAGTCACAAAGTGTGCAAAATTTAATACACCAGCGTTGATCCAAACTAGCATAAATTTCACCGCAATTACAACAATTTATACCTAATATTCATCGCTGGATATTTAACGTAATATAATTTCATCCAACATGAGTCATCTTTACAGTCATAAATAACGCTCTTAACCTGTAAGTTCATAAATATTATTTTCGCATCCAAATCTATACCGAACTTTGGTCACACAACGGTGATTTTATTGCTTTTAGGCCCCGTAGCTTCTCTAAACCTTTACACCATAGGTACACATTTCAAGTTCTGGGACGATTTCCATAACATTTTGAAAATCATATAAAAAACCTTCTTATTTGTCCTGGAAAGCACATTCCCAGCCACCAAGAGCTCGTTGATTCATGACGACGATGACGTGTACAATTTTGCTCACGCGCGCGCGCGCGCACACACACACACACACACACACACACACACACACAATCCCTTAGGACTGAAAAAAATTTGTTCCGCCTCTGTTGTCGTCATAAACGACGAGTGCTGCAGACGCTGTCATCTTTCAGCGATAACGATTCCTCATTACACCTCAATTCGTGCGACACCATTTTGGGTTGAAATATGTTGAAAATTTCGAGAAACGAGGGACGAAATATTTTGTAAATTAGATAAATGAGCCGTGTATTTGCGTAACCGACGATGATCCTTCAGTATAAATACTTGCGAAAATAACGCTACATATTCAGACGTGTAGGGTAAAGGCAGCAGTTTGCGACACTTCAAATTTCAACTATGGAACTCAACTGTAAAATTAGTTTTAAAGTTACAGCATTGTTTCACGGCTCTTTCGAACCAAAAATCTACCTAATATTAATTTTAAACGTAGTATTGAATTAAATATCATTATTTTCACAACTGATAACAGTGAAACTAAAAAACACCAAAATCCTTAGTTTGTGACACTAATGGTTTAGATAGTAACAGTTACTGCATTAGTTTGTGGCACTTCCGTCAAAATAACCTAAACCAACTTTACTTTACCAAATAATTATTTAATAGTTTCTCAGAATGGGAAATCTATCTATTACTATCTATTTTATTTAAGAATAGTATTGAACTAAATTTCATTATTTTCATAATTTTCAATAATGAAACAATAGGTATAGCATAAAAATCCTTAGTTTGTGACATTAATTGTTTAGATGGTAACAGTTATGGCACTAGTTTGCGACACTTTTGTTTAAAAAAAATATACACCAACTTCACTTTATAAAAAAAAAAAAGGTTTAGTGATGAATACTGAAGGTTTGTTTCATCTAAAATGTAACCGACATTATAGTTATTCATGAGTCATGCGATGAGAAATAAAACAAATTTTATAAATTATATTTATCAACGAATAAAACAAGAGGATGTACCCATGGCAAGGTATGAGATCAATCCAGTGGAATTTCAAAGTAATCATGTTGCTTACTTATGTACTTATATTATAACGGTTATTACTTAAGAATATTGTGATACCTCGAAGTAGAGAGGAATTTATAGTGGTAAGGAGAGTCTATGTTTTTAGAGGGATGCTAAAATAGAAAACTACTATAGAAAATCTATAATAGTTGTGACCATTCATTCAGCGTTCTGCATCAGTGTGGGTAGTAATCAACGGGATAAGTAATTAGTAATTATAATACCTACTGGAGTTACTAATTAAGAATATTTTGAAAAAAATGTTAAAATTTCCCGAGTATTTGAACTCAGGGGTGGGAGTGGGTACGTTTTTTGTTTAATGATCTTCTGAACATTTTCGCTCTATTTTTGAAAATTCATTTTCTTATAAGCTGTTATTCTACTCACTACTTAGATTTTAAAATATACTGTGGAATACCTTGTTGTGAGAGATATTCACACGTAGAAGGTTTTCTACAGGTTTTGCTTGTTCTGCCACTTCATACTGTAAACAATAGGAGAGCCAAATCCTCGGCAAACACTGGCAATTTTGTACCCAGTTTTGAGAGTTTATATAACAAATTTGGCATACGCACACAGACACACATACGTACATATACGTATTATATTATGTCATCAGTTGCATCGTTTCTTGTCTCCGCCAAGGTAATAAGAAAGGCCGCAACGCGTTTAGTATCAGTCCGTGACATCACTGAGATTGTTATCGGGTAATTGATCATGGCCTGTGCAATGTATCTTACCTGTATGTATGTACAGGTATGAACATACAAACGCACAAGTGTGTATTTCTTTAACATCTTAGAGACAAATAATTGCCAGCCTTTGGGCGGAGATTGTTGTCAAGGGGTGCAAGCCCCTAAAACCTCATATGATTTTTGTCCCCACATATACCAATACTACAGCCAACCTTCCGCAATCAAATAATATTTATTTCACATAAAGCTAAATCCAAAAATATATAAATAAAATCTTGTCTTTTAAAAACTTGTTTTTAACGTAAACTTGTTTTAGTATGTACCCTCTTTTGCAAAGAGTCCTATTTCACGCGTAACTTTGATTGGATGGTTTCAAAATTTGAAACATATTCGGATCCATCTAAGGAAGAACCCTATTGTTTTTGGTCTGGATCGGGAGAATAATCCGTCCGATAGATCAGTTTATATGCATTTTTTATTGAACAGCGTACAGGTCAAAATTTTCAATCAATAGACCTGAAATTCAGTATACTTAAGTGTTTTAAGTCAGGAACAGTATCTACCGATTTTGATGCTGATATGCTTTACGGTATGTCTAGTAGGAGCGATTTTGTTGCATTTTTAGCAGATTAATAGCTCTAAAAGGAGTAATTTTCAAGATATAGTCACAAAATTTATTACACGTATTGATTTTAAGTATATCTAACATGTTTTCAAATTTGGTTTTTATTGGTATTATGGTTCATTCCCTGGGGCTGTTGGAGTTACTAATTTTTCAATTTATCTCAATAAAAGTTGCAATTCACTTTCAAGAGTCACGAAATTTGAAACAAACAGTATCTCTTGAATAAGGAACAGAATACCAATTTTGATTTTGATTGGTCAATTTATTCTCAACTTATTACTTTTAATTTCAAAACCAGCGGTACGGTACCTACTAACTTGATAGCGACAGTGGCGGATCTAAGCGGGGAAATGTGGAAATCTCAACCCCAAAAATGCCAAAAAAAAAGAGAAAAAGACAAAAGTTCAACGGAAAATATGAAAGTGAGACAACAGAATCGATATAAAAACCATATAAAATTTGATGATCAGACAAAAAAAAAAAAGAAACTGAACTCTACTGAAATTTTCGTCATTTGCCGGCACCTCCTCCAGAAAATGATCCTCTGAATCGGCCACTGGGTAGCAATATTGACTTTCGATAAAAGAAAATTTAGTTTCAAGGGAACTGAAATTGTAAATTTATTTTTTCACGTAAAAACGTGGTGTTACTTCTATCTGATGTCATTGACATCCTCTTCAAGAATTTTCGAGAAGTCATTTCAATTTCCATGAAGCAACTGTACAAAGTTTACTATCGATTGGTCATCCATCAGGTTACTGTCGCTACTCGGCCGTTCGCATCAGAACATTCACATGAAAATTTATCGATCAATAACTCGCGGTACGAAGATAAAGACGCTGAGAATAAATTTCGTTCCGTTTCTCTTCCAACTGTGTCATAGTTTTCAATGTTTCCACTCGCACTGGAATAACATTATCAAGACTGCCATAGTGTTTTGTCTCTGGAGTACGTGAAAGTATCACAAAAAGTTGATGCAAGTACGTACCTAACTGTGTAACCAGCCAATAATTGAAAACTAATTTAAACTTCTTTTCGCAGATGCTAAGAAATTTCGATCTCACGTTGGTGCAGACGTCATTCATGTATGAATGTTACCTGCCGATAGCGGGAAAACTTCAAATTCCGGTTATAGAAAACTCGTCTCTTCTTTCTGAAATAAACGTCGACTTTGGCGTTGGAAATCCACGTTTTCCGTCTGTTCTTCCCAACGAATGCAGTTTTTCCAGGAACACGAAAATGACATTTTTTGAGCGAGTATTCAACATTGCAAGGGAAATAGAGATAAGATTAGAATATTTGTGAGCGAAACGAAAATTGAATAAATTTATCACACAAAACTTTCGCGATCGAGATCCCCACCCAGTTGGGCTCTCTGTGGTATTCGTTCGTCACCATCACACATTAATGCCTCGGACAGTGGTGCCCAGTTCGGTCAGTATTGGAGGAATCCGTGTGAAATCGATCTCACTGGAGCCAGTCGAGGAGGTAAGAATTTACAGGAATAATGTGTGCTAATTGAAAATTAGATTGAATCATTGATACCAAGATGAAATAATCATAATATTAGATTTATGAACGTTCTAATTAAAAATGGCTCGGGTCGAGTTTTTATTAATATAGGTAGATATTATATCATCAGTACAATTTTATCAGTATTTTAGAACATCTTAATGTAATACCTAAGTATGTATAAGCGCATAATGGTATACCTAACCTAATTATTACACTAAAATGAGTAGGTATTCACAGGGATTAAACAACAATAACGACAATATTTAATATAAGTACTCAGGGCTACGATTTACTTTGTACCTAATTATAATAGCCTAGGAAAATTAGGTTGCAAAACATAAGTGAAAAAGAAAAAATTCATAACAAAGGTTTTTTTGTTGGAATGAGAGTATCTCCTCAAAATATGTGATTGTAACGATATTTTTGTATTGTACATAATACTTTCCTAAATTCGTATATTTATTATCATCATCATCATTACCCTCAATCTATTTTCCTCTCTTATTCCATTCATAAATACTCACTTCATTCAAACAAGTCTTGACTTACCTGATGACATCATATTTCTACATAAACAGTTACTTTGTTTACACAGTCCTATGAACTAATTTCTTGTTAATTATATTTTTACAATCTAGCTTATATCTTAATTTCTACTAAATTATTTGTGAACACCCACTTTATCTCATACTCTCATAAGATCATCGGTTATACGTCATATATATACATTTCTGTTGACTAATAAGATTGAAACCTTTCTCCAACACATTGTAAAATCGCTCGAACATTCTTTTTAGACTAAAAATCTAACTACTATATAGTTTCATTTTTTGTACTTCTAGAATTATTCTTAATTAATTCTTTTAATTCTTAAATCTCTTGATGTTTTGTTGCTGCTTATTACTTTTATATTCTTCCTTGCTTTATAAACTTACTGTTTAATACACTCTTTTATCAACTAATATGTTCTAAATATTCTGTTATGATATATAACCATCACGATGGTTGAAAATCATCGCCGCTATCCCAATGCGCGACTTTGAATTTTTTTTCATTTTCTCTCATACATGAGATGAGCTGTAGGAAGAAGATAGTTCAATATAAAAATCTTATCCATCAAATTGTCAAGAAAAAATATATTCACTTCCACACAATTAAATTTCATAGGTAACGCACCACCGGCAGGCTTTCAAAAGTTTACTTTCTGCTGTCAGACTATGTATAATCTTATAGTTGTGGCAGTTTTTCCGATTTTTCTTGACAATGGAAGCCGTAACAAGGTAAATACGTCAGTACTAAAATGTTTTCCAAAAAATTTTCTGCAGAAAAGGTGACATTCACACTGCCATAAAGTGCCATAAGTAAGATGGTACAGTCATCAAAACTATTGGTCAGTAATTGTACATGTATTCATTTAGTACTTTAGCATTTATGTTTGTAAGGAGTAATTCTAGTTAAATACTGTTTCCTCGCTTAATCAATATAATTATTTTGAGAAATTTGGAGAAAAATTATTATTTTTTGTTTATCAGGCTACCTGGAAGATGTGACAAAAGGAGATTGCGATAAACTTTTAGTAAATTAATAAGAGTATTATTTCTAAAAAATTAGTGCAAAAATATCTGTACTTGAAATTATATTCAACTTCGCTTCTTTTCATACTTTCATTTTCCGAGGTAATAGTAACAGCCTAAAATTTATGCAATGTACTTATACAGAAAGGCTGCCTCCTCTGATTTCACTCCAGGCAGATACACTCTTTATAAAGTAAGTTTTGAAAGTAAAACTTGATGTTATGATTGTTGTTTTTTTTTACATATTAATCGATGGTTTAAATCTTTATTAATGAATAATCCTGTTTACTTGTCATTGGTATATCATAAGTTATGATGTAAAAATTTATATTTAACTTATTTTAATTAACATTTAGGCAAGCTATTGGTGATAGGTTAAACCACTTTATAGTTCAAAACCGTAGCTTAAAGTTATGTAACATCTTAGAGAAATATTTGGCCTCGACATTGATTCTCTGTTTCAGTTCATTATTTAACATAATATTCGTTCTACCCGATCCTTATTTTTTTATTCTAAATGTAAACTCTAAAGTGAAAATTCACTTGTTAGTGGTTACCCATATGTATGATCATCATACACAATAAGCAATGATAGTAAGTAGGTACTGTAATGGGCAAAAAAGGTTGTTAATTGCTGGAAATGAACCTCTTTTGGTGTGGTTACACTTCCTTCAAGTAAAACAATATTTCCAAGAAATATTATTATTACTCGAGAATTAATTAAAAATTATTAAGTTTATTATCCATAGCTATTGTGGACCTTACCTTTCAAAGAGACTTTAAATAAAATTTAAGTACACAATAAAATTAACACTCTATTAAAATAATAATTTGTACACACAAAAATACAATGTTTAAGACAACTTGATTAAATGCAGTACTAAGACTGAGAGAGTATTAATTTACAGTAGGTATTTAGATTGAATAAAATAATATAAAATTATAGTAGGTACAATTGTTTTAGTGCAAACAAGAGTTTATATACCCTGTCAGGGTATACATTTTTACATGGTATTAGGTATGAAATAAGGATTTTATGATTAGAGGGATTTATTTACTTTAGAATATTTGAGGGACCAGTACGTTGAGGTCATCAAATATCCCATTAAAAAACGTGTTGTGAGGACTGGCAGGAAGTAATGGTACTTTTTCCAGTCAACTGTATAATTTAAAAGGGACAAATGTACAGAATAAAATGTGTTTTTTTGTGTAGACAAATATTATGTACATCAATATAATAATATGACGAACATATCCATTACAGGTACTATTATGATTTTAATTATGGTGAATTTGTAAAATAGGGTTAGGTTAATCGTACATTTATAGCAATATCAACTCTTTGATATTTTTGTAAGTGGATTCTAACATGAGGAATGCTCTCTGAAATACATTTGCTAAGATACCACAAAGGGTCATATGGAATTTTCATGGCCAAATGGAAAGAATTTCTGATAATGTGTTGCTTAGAAAATGACTGTTTTACAAAGATAAACTCTTCTTAGAGAACATACTTCAAAATATTGTCCACCACTATTCGAGTGATGCTTATAATAACAACTTGGTGAAGATGAAGAATCATATAGTGTTTTTGCTCTAGGCCATTCCAATTCATCCAAATCAATAATTGACACCTTTGTTAATTTTTCAATAAATTTTTTTCTTTCCAATCCTTTTACATAGGTACAGCTCATCAGCATATTCAACAATGCTAGTCAACATTCTTACAGCTTTCTTGAAAGAAACGTATCCATCTTCCCATTTAATTCCATGATGATCATCTATCAAATATCGCACTGAATTTTGAGATTTACTTAATAACATGTCAAATTTGAAAGAAAGAAGAATCAAGCAATGCATTAATGTTGTTCAATTGACTGAAACCACAGCCAACTCTTTTAAAATATGCTTATTTTTGTCATCTTTATAAAAATCAATAACATAATGATCCATTTTAAATATTTTGAAAGAAAAACTGTATACAACAATCACACCAGAAAAGGTAACTAGAAACAAATGTCTTATAAACTGGACTGTCAAGATGATTTTGTAAAAAGCAATATCATCAAACTTCATACTAAATTTTTCATTCTACTTACTCAAATCTTGATCAAATATTCCTCTATCTCCTTATCCTACCAAAAGCCAGATTTTTAAATATATTTTAACAACAATAACTACAACAAACAACAACACCTTAAAATTTGTACCTAAAACCTCATACATGAAGATCATTTTAAATATCCCCCTAACCAGTTTGACAAAAAAGTTGCTAGCCCTGAAAAATATACGTCACGACGAAGTTTAAAATTCGCACCAACAAAGTTTGGTTACACCCACCTCACCAAACTACCCAATGAGAAACCAGTAACCTAAATTTGCAGTACATCTACTGATGCGACAAACAAGATCATCGATGATACGAAGCAAGTAGTCAATTAAATTCGTTTTTAACTTCGTGAATATAAGCTTTTCTTTTTTACATTGTTGAGTGGGTCATCAAATTCCGAAATCGAGAGAATATGGAAACTTTATCATTTTCACTGTACTTTTCGGAAAAACTGGAAAAGAAAAAATTACTGGGAAATTAGTTTTTCCACTTCGGTAGTTTCCGAGAAAAGTGTAAAACAGAAAAAAAAAAACATTTCTGCAGAAAAGCAGGTCGCCAGTGTTGCTTGAGGTATTATTTGAAACTGCAACCACGAAATTTCGATAGATCCGTACATATGTTTGCTCAATATCGAAACCTAACTAGCGACAGTTTTTTGCGACTTTTTCACGCATTTGAAATTTATTATAGATGTAAATTAGCAAACTGGATTATCGAGTGTAGTATTGCTGCTCTAGTCTTTTTTTATTCGATTCTTTCCATTTCACTTTCGTTTTGCTTCCTAATTTTACCGGACTTATTTAATACGAAACAAAATAATGGCGTACCACCAATGAAACATTATGGTAATGGAAAAGGAATATCGTAAATGTAGTCTTGAAATTCTGCACACCATAAACATTGCACGTGTCTTACAATTTGTGCACACATTAAACATGGCGAACTTGACCTAGAAGATAACATTGTTAACGTTTTACAAGTTAAATTTTCTATCACTACTCGAGTCATTTATTTGTGTTGATTTTTTCATGTTCTGCACAGATTTTACGTTTTTAAGATTTTCAAATATAACATCTTAGGCGGCTTCTCATTCTTCAGGCGCTAATGACTTGGGTGCAGGCCATTTTCTCTCTAAATCAATATTGAAAGCAACATTTTTTTTTTTAAACTTATCAGTACAAACAAACAATAGTCTAACTGGATAACTGCTGTTTTCCCATCGAACAAACGATATTTACCTGTTGTTACTAGCATAACAGTTTTTAAATGGGTATTATTGAAGTGCGTACCTGCAGGTATAGGTATTTGTAGTATGAAAAGTTAACGTATATTATCGTATTCCGTTCATTTTTTTCGTTTTACATTCGAAAGGATAATATTTTGCATTTTACAAAATGTTGCTGTCCAAATTTTACGTAAGTATAATTTTTGGTACAAAGTAATTTTGAATTTTATTGTACGTAGCTGACGGGTGTGGCCGACAATGAATAATAATAATAATAAAATATTTTCAAACCCGCGCCCGAGGACGCACTTAAAAAATAAAATAAAAATAAAATAAGTTCAAAATTAATTCCCTAAATAATGAATTTTCTGTGAGCCTCTAAGTTAGGCTAATCACCTAGCCTAGTTTCGTTCACGTCGAACATTTTTTCTCCTTCCATTTAGCCTACCTTTCGATTCATTCTTTCTTTTCCCTTATACCACTGGTTGTTTATCTCCTCGGCGGTGGTTGTGATTCCCATACCCATGTACCTAAATACCATCTCTTATTATTGTTTTATCTCCCTCTTTATTTTTTTTTTTCACGGAGCAGCCAATTTTATCACATTCTGTGTAACTTTTTTCTGCTGCTCCGATCAACCGGAAATTTGCTACTCGTAGAAGCGACATAATTTATTTTTCGTCTTCATTTGTTACCATTTTAATATTTTTTCGAATTATATAACATGATATTTTTTTTTATCACGTGTTAAATTTTTCACTGGCAATGGGTCGCCTCGGATCAAGCCAAGATAAAGCAAGATGATTTCTTTTTATTGAGAATCACCTCGGATGTATGGTCTTTTTGGTTAATATTTATTTAATGCTTAGTATAAAGTGAATAAAACAAAAACCTGGCCGAATATGCGGGTTTAAGCTAAAATAATTTGCAGCCATCAGATGAAGTTGATGGTTTGCAGCCTTGGTGCCCAATTATATTGTGTTGTTGGTTGAATTGTGGTTATGTATTGAGTTGGTACTTACCTACCCGGGGTCGCATACCACATAGCCAAAATTTTGTTAGAAATCGAGCTGATAGGATTAAGTTGAAAATCTTTGAAAGAAAAGAAAAGAACTGATGATGTCATTTTACATTCTCAAATTTTGAGTGATCGGTATCATAAATTTTTCATTTTTGCAAAAATGTTACAAATTTAGGAAATTAATTAAAATTTTTACTTCTAGATTTGAAAAAAAAAAAAAACAAAAACAAAAACAATTCAAAGTAACTTGAATAAGTTAATAATTAGGCTCTTTTATGGAAAATGGTTTGTGTTAAAAAATTCAAATTTTTCAAGTTAGCGAAAAAAATTGATAAATTTTGCAGAAATCGATGTGAACTTACAAGTATATTTGATGGCTTAAAACGTTTTTATACATAGGTGTATGATGCTATAAAAAAAATTATTAGCCCAATTGAGAAATAGCTTGTCTCATAGCCGAAATTCACTGCCTGTAAAATTTATCAAAATTTCAAAATTCCCTTTCGAAATAAAATTAAGGCATTTTTCAAACACAAATTATTGATTTTTTTGAAAATCCAACAGCAAAAACAAAAGGTTAGTAAAAAAATTGGAGTTTACATTTTAATGCTAATCCAGTGTAACCATGCAGATTATTGTGTCGATGTCGACTTGAAACTGACTCGAGATTGTATTCTGTCACAATTTTCTTCTTATTATTATTCGACAAGATGGATATTTAATTGAATTTATTCTGTTGTTGAACAAAATACTGCTTTCAAACAATAAAAATTGTCAAAAAAAGTTGAATGTCCATAAGAGCAATGGAACATATACTGATCTCAACAAAATGAAAACATGTCACTCAGTAAGATGTTACCTTGTGGGTGATTTTAGAACTGTCTAAAATAATCCTAAATTTGTTTCAAATAATCATATCAGCATGTGGGCGACATCGAGTCCAATCAGTATGGCCAAAAAAATGATTTTGAAAAATTTATAACATATACCTACACCAATCTTTATGGAAAAAACTAAATTATATTTATGAATTTTCATTTAGTAACCTCATCATAATTTTCTTTGTAACCCATAATTAATGAGATAAAGTCTATTTTAGAACTTTTTGAATATAAATTCCCTTACCTCAACACAAAAAGATTATGAAAATGAAAAATAGTTTGGTACTTTTTGCTGTTGGAAGTTCTTTATCATTAAAAATGCTTATAGGATTGAAACGTTTTGAAAAACGTACGATCGTTGTAAAAAAAGGGTAGTGTGGGTAATGTGCGATGTATAAGATGGGCGGAAGAAAGTGAATGCACTTGGTGGGGGAAATTAGCGACGTATAAGATGTGTGGAAGGGATATTAAATGTGTATTATCAGTTTTTTATCAGTTTTAATTTTGATGATTTGATTGACCTCTGGGTCCTTATTAAATTGAATATTAAATTATGCATTCCTCAGAACACCAAAAATTACGATGTCGACAATATTGAGAGTTAAAGAAGAAGAAAAATGATTATAAAATACAGCCTATTCGAGAGGCTGATCGTGTTCGAAAATGGCAAATAAAACAGAAACTTTTGAACAAAACATTTGATAATATTCTACAGGTTTTTCAAAGTGAAAATGACAATACTGATTAAGTATCCAATGTTGATGATAATAATTATATAATTAATTTCATGCAGTTACATTTTATAACGATGCATTGAATGATTATTGTTATGTTTGTGATTATATGTGGTAGACTAGTCAATTACGACTGATATCAGCGTTTGTCAGACTCTATTATCACTTTACTGAAATAAGATGATTACAAGGTTGAAAATAATTTTAAGATATGATCGTCGTGCCGAAATTCATTTAATAATGAAAGAATACCAAATATTACGCAACATGTCTGTGATTAAGATATTTAGATCCACCCGACAGTCTTCCAGAATTATTTCCTACCGAAAAACGTTTAATTTCACCTTATTTACCATTTATGCAACTTTGACATATACGTTATTTCAAAGTTTCTATACATCTGGACGAGGAAGTTATTAATATATCAGTTAATATTGACAATATGGTGTCTGTGTTACCCAGATCTTTGGACGATGAAATGACTTTTAACATATTACGTTTGAAATCACACCTGTTGATGAAAAGTATAACTACATGACAGGTTGTATCAGTAAATGTAGTATAAAAATTTGGTTGCAATATTTGACACAAATTCTGTTGTATGAGCGACATAACATTATAATCAGTGAAAACTCTAAAAAAAAAAATGTAGAATGCGATGACGAAGGTGTTTCTCATGAATCTTAGTACGAGATATTCGATATATAGAATAAACGTTTCACACATGTACCAAAACAGAAAGAAATTAATAGTTCTGGTGAAGAATTATTATCGTTGCAACAAGAGACTTTGTTGTGGGCTGAATGTTATATTTTGCATATGGCACCAGGAATGAATGAAATACATTATTCGTTTGCATTTGATAAATATGCTGAAGAATTTTCGTATCCTACAATTCACTATGGTTATCCAAGCCGGTTCAAAACTAGAATAACACCTTTCATGAAAACAAGTAACGAAATACATATTCGAGATCAGGGAGACGTGCTAAACCAAAACATATCTTATATATGGCTGCTGGAAATTTGCAATTATGAATAATTAAAACTTATAACATAATGTTTCAACCTAATACTGCACTCAAAAATCAAATTACGGTCGAACAAGTGCACAAGACAGATTTTATGTATCCATATTCATTTAATAAAACTGTGACAACTCAATGTAAAAAGTTTCAATGTTCTGATTCATTTTCAATGCCTCGAACTCTTGCTCCTGCAAAGTATTGTACATTTTTTTTTTATATGTAGTTTGTAACATCAACCCAACCCTCCTATTGTTGGACTGTTTAAAAACCGATATTTCGTTCCGATATCTTTTTTTTTCTCGCCATGGAACCGAGTGCTTTCGAATATGTTTTTTTCTGGAGTTTTTACCATTGTTTCTGTCTTTGGAGTATGTACTTTGGAATACTTAGTGGTTCTCTCACATTTCGGCATTCTATGGACAAATTTCTTCGCTTTTTGCAATATTTTTAACTCGTGTATTTTATTGTTGAAAATAATTCCGAGTGTTAATTAATCAGAGCAGTGAGCAGCGCCATAGCTAGGAGGCAAATTAGAGAATTACCCCTCTTATTCATTGAATTTTCAACAAAAAAAAAACAAAATGTATATATATTAAAAAATTGAGAACTTTGCGAGCGAAGCGATCAAAAAATTTTTCAGTTAAATATCTGCATTTAGGCTTGCCGTCCGAAACATCTGTTTAACTCTCCTGAAATAATGACCTGGCTACGGGCTTGGCAAATACAGGGAGGCTGTTATATTCTGCGGTATTTCGATTCTAATCCAAATTTTTGATAACGTACTCAGACTGGAAACTAATTAATGAAAAATAAATATGTTATCATTTGATTCCATTGAAAACCTAGATAGGCTATGCAGGTATCCATCTTGCTGTTGCGCCGTGGCTTACGGATATTATATTTATACGGTTGTTTCCTCCAGATAAATGATTGTTTGAAACAAAACAAATATGAATGGTAATGTTTTGGGGTTGGACTATGCCAACCTCTTCTGTATACCACAACTTCTGAATCAATGCTTGAGGAAATTAACATTTTTCATAAGCTATATATAACGCATAAGCATAATAAGTTATATTTTTGGTTGACTTATGGAATTAAGGTGTTTTATTTTTATTTTTTTTTTAAATCTGGATTCAGGAATTTTCCGTTTTTCAGTTTCACAAAAGTGAAAATTTAAATTTATAACTTAACAAACTGTGAAGTGTGAACAATTGAAAACCAAAAAATTTGAAGCGAATCAAGAGTCATAAGCATAAGCCAATCACCTCATAAGCTATAAATTGCAAGTACCTATAAACTGTGTTTTCAAGGTCATAACCAAAACCCTAAGCTTAAGCTTTATTTAATAACTTATCATACCTGACACAGCAGTCTTCAAATGTTTCTTCGTCAGTCTCTTTTATGAATTGGCCAGTGATTATTCAAATTGAAAATTCCACCTTATTGGGACAAAACAAGTCAAAAAAGGTAAATAAGACCGGTTTTTTCTAATTTCATCCATATGAAAGAGGAGGGCTTGCGTTGACTTAACTGGGCTTACGAAGTGGTAAATTTCAATAATGGCTATTCAGTTAGATTTTTGTTCGGTATATCAAATTGAATAGAAGACTCTAAAAAATACAATGAGGCCAAGAACGATACACCTGAAACCTCAATAGCCGAAATAATAGAAGAAAAAGAAATTGTTTCAAATTCCCCATTTTTTAACCTTTTTACTGGTTGATTACATTGTTTGTCTACATAGTTCACTCATTGTCCGCAGTGCCACAGAGCATAGTGACATCAAAGTGAAAAAATCCAGGAACTTGTATTCCAGCCTCTTTCGCCAAAAATTATATTGTTTTAATATTCTAAGTAAATACTCACCATTCTTTGGTCATTCAGCCCAGTTAAAAAAAAACAGATTTGCATTATACCTCATCGTTTTTGTTTTTCATTAAAAGTATTTGTTTCCTCACAAATTAACGTATGAATTTTTCTTTCAGGCCAAAATATGGTGCTATTTATTTTTAATAACGTCGGCATACTCAGCAAGAATTTTGGGCATCTTTACCATGAATGGTTGGAGTCACTTCAACTTTCATGAAACAATTGTGCAAAATTTACTATCAGCTGGCCATCAAGTAACTGTGGTTGCTCCTTTCACGTCACGACATTCCCATGAAAATTACACAATTATTCATTCAAGAGTTGAAAAGGAGAATGGTCTGAAACCATTAGGTTCTGTAGCTCATCCAAGTGTGCCGTGGTTCATAATGAACCTACACTTACTGGATTTACTCCAACAAGATTGCCATAATGTCGTATCACTGGAGCATATTAAGGTAGGTTACAAAATGAGAATGTGGTAGAAAAATGTTTAAAACTTAATCAACATTATTTTTCAGGCTCTAACAAATGTCGATCTTATGTTCGTGGAGACGATGCCCATGTATCAATGTTACTTGCCATTAGCGAAAAAATTTAATGTTCCAGTTATAGGCACCATTTCTGGTCGTTCACTTATACAGAGTGACGATAGCATCGGAAATCCACGTTTTCCATCTGTTTACCCTACTGAATTATTTTTCTCGACCATCAAAATGACATTTTTGCAGCGAGTGCTCAACTTCGTGAGGGACGTAGAGATTAGAGTGGCATATTTCTTGGAGAAACTAAAAGTAAATAAATTTTGCAAGGAACAGTTTCCAAATCAAGAACTAAACACTGTTAGACTGTCTTTGTTATTCGTGAATGACCATTCTAGTCTTATGTCTCGAACAATGGTACCAAATTCGATCAACATTGGAGGCATTCACATAAAGTCGTATTTGCTAAAGCCAATTCCTGAGGTAAGAATATAATTATTATGATTGCTTTTAGAAAATTGAGCAGGACACTGGGTATCAAATCGTTATTATGAAGGGTAAATTTAGCGACTATGGGGTATGTATCACACATGAAGTACCTACCATTGTTGCTCTTAAACTATTAACGCAGTCTACTGAAAACAATTGAGGATAGTTAGTAAGACTTTTCTACTGTACTAATTCACAAAAACAGTCGAAAGAATTCGCATAAAATGAGTTTTCTTCTCTTTTTAATTTTTCTCATTGTTCTCTAAAATTTTTTGAAATTTCTCATAACTTTTGGACAAAACACTAATTGATATTTTGAAATATGATTAATATCAATATAAAATTTTAACATTTGGCATCTAATTTCAAGTATTTCTAATCGTGTAATTTAATTCATTCAGTTTTTGGGATTATTTCATTTTCATCACTTCAAAATTAACCTAATATGGGTACCAATTATTTTTGTTTAAAACCACAAAATAATAATGTAATTAGAATGTTGTTAGTTGCATTGATAACCTTTGTAAGAAAGTATAATTAATTTTTTATAGCTTTAGTTTTGATGTTTTTCATAAATTTTCAGGTACCTACCCCATATTAGGAAAAAGTATTTCCCCATATTTTAGAATTTATATACTTCTTATTAGGAAGAAGGGTACCAAATTTCGGGAACACCTTTTCTGAAGTCATTATTTCAAATCATGTGAATGTCAAATTCTTGTATAATCAAATGTTAGTTCTACAGACGTTTTGATGTTATGAAAAATTACATTAAGAACTTGATACTGATTCCTCCAAAAATTTTAATTTAGATTGATTTTTTTAATTTATATAAAATTTTAAGTTATTTACCCTATATTCATTCGGTACAATGGTCACCATCCGTATTCTGAAAAGCAAAACAAAAAATGGGAAAAATATGGAGACCTTTGTTTTCTCTTTGGTTCCCCATTGAAGGACCTACAAACTGACTACTAAGTTTGTTTTTAAATGAAAAATATAACTTCTCAAACTGAAAAAAAAAGAGAAAAAACCTGGACATTACTTTCTTTTTGTTACCAATCAAAACTAATAACTTATTTTCTTTGCACTAAAATTAAAACCAGTTTATTATGATCGAATTCTAAATTGGCCATTCAATTAATCTATGCAGAGAATTATCAACTGTGGTATCCAAACCAGGATACCAATAAATAAAATAAATTACCTCGTTATCGAATCATATTTTTACACTTACCCTAATATGCTTGGAAAATACTAAAATTAAATTTTTGTAACAATCAAAACAAAAATAAATTTTGAGTTCAGATAAGCCATGAAATTCTTTACTCTGTTTCAAGTACCACTTACAATATGCCTACCAGCAATATTCTTCAAACTATTCATTTTTAATAGAAATTCAACCTCACCCTACACACATCTTCCTTTAACCACCCTTACCACACAGCACGAATCAACACATAATTTGTGGAATTAACATCTCAAATAAATTATTACTCATTACACACAAAACAATTATATTTAATAGCAAGCAGTAAACCCAGATAAAATTTTAAATCTTACCTCCAACCAGCAGTAATAAAATACAAAAGAGTACAAACTTCTAATTCTTAATTCATAAAAGATTATCTTCCAAGAAGTTAGTCGACTTAAAGATCCTCAGATGAAATCATTGGCCAGCATTCAGATGTAGTGGAGTCACTCGAACTTTTGAACATTTTGAATGCCAACTTTTCCAAAATTTAAAGAGAACCAAATCAAACTATGAAAATATTTTGTAAACTCCAAGAAGAAAATCCTTAAAGGATCTATATTGATGTGAAATTTTTAAAATTTTTGAGAAAATAAAATTCAACTTTTCACTCGATAAATTATTGTAAAAAGTTTAGCTGATTTTTTGAACAAACAGCTTCTCCACAAAAATTATTTTCTTCAGAAAATACAACTTAAAATTTACTTGGAGTAACTGGAACTTGGCCAGTTTTAATAAAATATTACTCGAAAGAGACTACAATTGATCACTAGAAACACCAAAAAAGCAAAACTTTTTTAAATTGAAAAATATCACAATGAAATTAAAAATAGGGCTACTTTAATTCATCCCGGCTCAAGTATCATTAACGAACTTTAAAAAAAAAAAGTTCCTTTGTTGACTTTTTATTCTTGCTTTGCAATGAGATTTATACACTCAAAATTTACTTCAAATAATGTAAACTTTCAGCATCTATTCCTACACAGGAAAATGCGGAAAAAAAAACAAGTGAAAATAATAGGGGGAAAATGAGTTTATATAGACAATTAATCAAAGGTGACCAAAGATATAAAATACAATCAGGTTCCACCTTTTGCACCACATCTCATATTCCTAAAGATGGGAATTTATAAGACAGAAGTCAGAAAAAGAGGTACAGAGGGGTGAATCTTTTCTCAACAACTATTTAAATAGAGATGGAGGAGAAAAATGTTGTAGGTGTGAAAAGTATGAAAGAAGTAACTTCCTATAAAGTCAAGAAATAGGGGGACTTAAAAAAACAGAAGTGTGAAAAAGGTGACAGAAAGAGATACGTAGGTAATTAAACAAATGAGAGGAAGCGAGAAAAAGAGTTCTTCTCATGGATGCATGTGCTATCTAATTTGTTAAAATATGAAGGTCAGCGCACCTGCTTCGATAAGATTCTTACAGTTTAAACATCTCTTTACATCTGAAAAATTACTTAGCGCCAGGCCAACGTGCTCACTAGGAATGTGTGTAATTTTTTTATACATAGGTTCTTATGAGGTAATAGTGTGAGATTTTTACAGAATCTTGGTCGATCACATGCCTACACGATGCTAATGACCTTTCCAAAAAGTGGGTGTTTGATAATCTGCTGAAAAAGGATAAAATAAACAAGTAAAGTGACCAAGAAATGGATGGTGCAACGTGTTAAAATCTTAAAGAACCGAATTCTACCAATTTTCTATTATCGATGTTGCATTAAGCAAGCACAAAATGCAAATACTTATGTGGTCAATCAGGAAGGCAATAAGCGAGATTTACCGCTGAGTTGAGTTACCTTGCGAAATTAGCTCACAAGTAAGAGGACTCGAGTTCCAAGATTGCAAACAGTTGTACCATATAAGTATTACGTTGAACAAAGATAATCAAAACAGATAAGTACTCAAGTTTACCTCGATTAGTGTTTTGTCTGATTCCCCCCGTATTCTCTTGAAAAGAATAAAAACTATTCTCGGTATTAAACTCCTATAATATGTATTAGTTCAGCAACATCGAGAGAATTGAGAATAGACAAAGAAGATGTGTATATTGTTGATCACTTGAACGAGTCTAGAATCTTGAAGTGATACCAAAAAAAAAATGTTTATCTCAAAAAGTTTAATTACCACATAGGTACTCAATACTATTTAGTATGCTCTTGCGAAATTACAAAATTGGCCATTGTTGTACGTAATCACAGATCCATTAATAATGTCGTATCACATTAACCAATTAGCATATTCAGTTAGTACGTATTTCTATTTTAGACTTTGTTTTCAGGAGCTGAAGAAATTCATTGAAGAGGCGGAGCATGGAGTGATTCTATTTTCGCTCGGATCAATCGTTACTGAGAATTCAATAGGTCCCAAAGTGAAGACTGCTCTCATAAATACATTCGCTTCGATTCCGCAACGAGTGATTTGGAAGTTTAATGACCGAATCGAAGGACTCACTGACAACGTATTGCTCAGAAAATGGGTGCCTCAAAAAGAAATACTCGGTAAACGGTCCGACGAATGCTTTTGAAATTTCCCATTTTCAGAATAATACTTATGTATAATTATACTACATACTATAAGTAACATAAAACTTATATCTCTTCTCGATAGCACATAAAAATGTTGTGGCCTTTATGAGTCATTGTGGTCTTAGTAGCACGTACGAAGCAATTTATTTTGCCACACCCATGATCCTGATGCCAGTGTTCGCAGATCAACCAGGCAATGCTGGTGTTTTAAGCAGTTTAGACGTTGGTGTATTTACGGACTTTTTGGAATTGAGTGAAACGAAATTATTGGATGCCATAAACAAGGTCGTAAATGATACGAAGTATGTTTTTCAATTCATTCTGAACTCTATGAAGTACCTTAGATGCGTTATTTTATTATTGTCCTGGGGTCATCGATTACAGATATCGAAAGAATATGGCCAATTTATCATTGAAGTTTAAAGATGAACCCATATCTCCCGGACAATTAGTGATATTTTGGACTGAGTATGTACTAAGGCATAAAGGAGCGTATCATCTGAGAGCTGTGGAAGCAGATATGCCTTTGTATCAATTCTTGTCGATAGACGTTATTATTTTCCTAATTTTCACGCTTACGTTTAGTGGATTTTTACTTTTATTTTTCACGAAATATGTTCTCGTGATATTTCCTAAGCTGTACACAAAGTACAATCGATCATTTTTTCGACAACGCATGTTTCCAAAGACCCACGTTCCTCTTGAAAAGAAAAAAGATTAGTTGCTTTATTTTGATTTGAGAAATTAAATATGGTTTCGATCAGATAAACTTCATGCTAAAACTCTCGTTTATGTTTATTCTTATTGTCCTCATTGCTTGTTTTATGTACGTTTTCCATAAACAATAAATAAAGTTGTAATTTTTTGTTTTTAATTTTATTTGTTTCACAGCCGTAATAAATTATAATTAACTGCAGCGGTGAATCTACAAGAGGGTGACTGAGCGAGCGCGCCCCCTTTGCTTTTCTCAAAAATTAATCCAAATACAATATTCTCTCCTGTAACTGAGTCAGAAAAAAAGTAACTTTTTAAGGTGACAAGAGATTTCCCATATCAGCGCGTTCAGTCTGTTGATACCTACCATCAGACAATATTAAATTTGATAATGTTTCTCTCAATGAATAATTCAATCAGTTTTTTCTCTAGATTTATACTTAGTTCAGTTTCTTTTACTCCTCTAGCCATTTTGCGAGAATTTCCAAAATTTCAGCGATGAGGAAATCTCTCACCACCTTGATTAGGTTACCTCACTCATGAGCTAGTTGGACATTGTATATGCCACCGATTTGTTGGTGACATTCTCTTTATAATCTCAGAATATTTGAACATCGACAACTTTTTGCACACCTTGAACTGTCAATACCAGTCCAATTACTTCATCTCTGAAACAGAAAAAAATTTCCAATTGCCTTTCCTGGACATCTTGGTAAAAAAGGAACACTCCATACACTCAGTTACATTGCTGATGAATAATGACTTCTACCAAACAGCCTGTCAAAAAGTATCCCCATTCCATTCTGAACTATTTGATTCATAAAGCCTTCCAATTCCCACTCATGTAAAAATCATGGAATAATGAAATTCAGATGATATAGTCAAAATTACCAAAATTAGTGAATACAATACAGTTAATCATCTTCAAAAAATAATAAAAGGACATTAGAAGAGCTGAATTGACATTTTATCCATCACTGACGAACAAACTAAGATAAATTCCATAAAAACTTAACATAGCTTCAACTTACAGCTGGCAAAAGAAACTGAAAAATATAAGAGACAATTGAAAGGACAAAGAAGCTCCTGAAAATTATTGCGTAGTTATTCTGGAATTCACAAAATAACGCTAAAATTGCCATGAATGCTACTTACTCAAAACTAACCAAAAAAAATATCAACACTTTTATTCAGGTAGTGAGAAAATAGAAGAGAAATAATATCGTGCTGAGTAGCTGACAATATTATCATAATATATAAAATATTTTAAATTACGAGAAAATATGAGAAATACTTGAAAGTGAATTGGGAATTTTTGAATCCATATTCACACATAAAATCAAAACAAACATATGCTAAACCTAGGCCTCTCTCCCCTTAAAATTCTCTGCTTTCCTCCATTCTCATTAACCATTCTTCACAACCCTCCTCCAAAAACCAATAAGAATACCCTGAGTTGACTGCTCTCTCATTGCTCATTATAAATATATACTATTACAACAAACATTTAGAAGTACCTTACACATACCTTTGAAAATCTATTGTTCATGCTAATATAGGTATGCCTGATGTAAAAATCTCATGGAAAACGGAAGTGTTTTGAATTGACTTCAAATATTTTGCTGAAGAGTCCAATATTAAAATTCACTGTGGAATACCTTGTTGTGAGAGATATTCACACATTGAAGGTCTTCAACAGGTTTTTTGTGTTCTACCACTTTATACTGTAAAGTGTGGAAGAGCCAAACCCTCGGCAAACACTGGCGATTTTGTAGCCAGTTTTGAGAGTTTATATACCAAATTTAGCACATGTACACAGGCACACATTAGTACATATACATATGGTATTATGTCATCAGTTGCGTTGTTTCTTGTCTCCGTCGAGATGATAAGAAACGCCGCAACACATTTGGTATTGGTCCATGACATCACTGAGATTGTTATCGGGAAATTGATCACAGCCTGGGCAATGTATCTTACCTGAATGTACGTACAGGTACAAACATACAAACGTACAAGTGTGTATTTGTTTAACGTCATAGAGACGAATAATTGCCAGCCTTTGGGTGGTGACTGTCATTGAGGGATGTGAGCCCCTAATACCTCATACGAGTATTGTCCCCACATTCACTGTTTCAATAATTTTCACAAAAATTATGTTTAATGTTTTTTAATTCATCTACGCCAATAATAAAATTTTAGGCGTCTTATATTTCTTCAATTCAAGAACAGAAATTATAATTCACCAAAAATTGAATTCTTATTAATTTGTATTCTACTATCCGGCAAGAAAGATAGTCAGGGTCAGTTCTAATACAAATTAATTTTGAAAATTTGAGACCATTTTGTCAGGATAAGACCTAGACGCATTGTGGTTTTGGATTGTAAATATGTTTTTTTCATTATAATATTGTGGAAGTTATTTCAATGAAATTATTGTTTGGAAAAAAAAAAATTATGGCAAGTTATAATACTATATCATACTTGATATTTGTTTCAAATTTCATAGCTATTGGTTAATAAAAATTGAAAATTTAATAACCAAAACAAAAACAATAAATTTAGATTAAGAAACTAGTTTTTAAAAAATACGCTTTTATAATTTCAAATAAAAAAAAATTCCCATCCCTGATAGGATTAGGACATAAGATATTTTGAATGAAAGTACAACTTGCTACCATGACACCAAGGTCATGGATTTAGCAAACGATGAAACTTACATTGAAAAAGCAAGCAATTGACAAGACATGATAACTGATAATAATTTTTTACTTTCCCAAAAAACACTGCACTCACACAACGACGCAAATTAAAATGAACGTTTACATTCCTGTGGTAAATCCGTAATTTATAGATAGGCTACCCCTTATACTTATTTTAAAATAATCTACTGAAAAGTTGTTTTCACCAATTGGTAAACATTTCAACGTCAAAATTAAATCACGCAACATTCATTCGACTGATAATAAAACGATGAATGAAAATGTATAAAGAAGGCGAAGAGGGAAATGAATCAAATAGAGTTGAACGGGCCTAATTTTTGTGAGGAGGGTCAGCGGTAACGTTTTTCCGTGTCACAGGCTTCGTTACATGACTGTTTTTAGGAAGTTTCACTTCAAAAGTAAACAAATTTGTTAACGTTTGAAATTAGAGAAATACAACAAACCCCCACCCACTACCCAAAGAAAAAATTCATTTTAACTTTGGATATAAAATGATACCATTAGGTATTAGGTACTGTTTGCATTCTTGAAACAAAAAAAATTTCCTCATCAACTAAATCCTAGATACGCCACTGAGTAGCTTGTAATGCTGTAATGTAGGCTCGTTTTCAGGCTCCTAGCAACATTAAAAACTGTCAAATTCGCACATTTTGCGAACCAAATAACTGAGAATGGACATATTTGTTGATAAGGTGAACAATTTTGGTCAGTTAATGATGGTGTCCGAACAAAAAACCTACTGTCTCATTCTAAAACGTTTTGGAATGAATATTCGTGAATGTACGTTCATATAATTATTACGTACGTAGGCTACTTCTGAGACTATTGTCTGCCATCGGTTAGTTCAAATTTAATGGAAATTCATTTTAACTTATACGAACAAAAACCGAATTTACCCATCTCCTATTTACACAATAATAGTTACCATAAAATTCTTACAATAGTAGACACATTTCAATGCATTCTCCTGGAGCACAACGTTCTCCTATTGGTTATTCATAGTGTGATCGTTCGTTCTGTGAAAAATGAGACAAAAATCATCGCAACGATAGCCGTTTGAAAATTGTTCGAGAATTTTTTATTTCTATAAAATTTCCAAAGCCACTCGATACCTTAAATACGGAAAATTACCGCATTTAAATTTCAAGGGTACAATATCCATGGAAGTTTACTTGGATACACCAACGTGGAGATGGTAGGGACGAGATGTGCGAGATTTTATGACATTCTGAAAGAATATTCGCATGCCCACACCTATGCATATTCATTTTTCACGTTTCTCTACAATTTTATGACATCATGTAATTACAGCGTAGATGCTGGAAAAGTGGCTCTTCTTCGTTAAAAACTGTATCGAACTGAACGTGAAAAATATGCACAAAAGTAAGAGCAAAAAAAGTATCGTACACGAGTTCGCATAGACACAATGATGGACAAGATATAGTAGTGGGAGGGTAAAAAAAAAAAAAAAAAAAAAAAGTGCACAGGTACCGAACGATCGTAAAATATTTTCACAACTGTGATTTTACGATATCAGCAATATGGATATCGGTTTTTTTTCCCCATTTATTCCTCTCCTCTGCTGGTTTTCCACCGATTCCGACTCCTTCCTTTTTTTTTTTGCTCTCGACAGGATTAACGTTGCCATTTTTCGCCACTTTAAAATGACTTCCCATTTTCACAATATTTGAAAATAAACGAACAAGAGAAAAATTTTTTCATGTGCAGCCGATTTTTCCTCTCTACCATTTTTCGATAGAATTTTCTCTCTTTTCTATCCTTTTTTTCTTTTTTTTTACATTTTTTTCGAATTATTTGCCAAAAATACACTCACACACACACACCCACACACACACACACACACACGAAAAAAGCACGCATACACACACCGTGCTTGAGCTGAGTAAGTATAAACATCGTCTGTTGAGGAATGGTATTTTTTTTTTTTTTTATGTTTCATTCAATTCCCAACCCCCTTTTTGTATCTACGTACACCTACTTATTATTTTTCTTCCTTACGGTTACGACCAGAATTATTTTGTAATTTTTTTTTACCCGAAACGATATAAAAACTCACGTGGCCGACTTCAATTTTCATTTTAGCTTCACTACCTTCCACATGACTAGTCATCGAAAATCGCATTGGCTGTTTCAAAGAAGTAGAATTAATCCACTGGGACACCGAATTCGATATAGTGGGCTAATGCCAAAAAAAAAAAAAAAAAAAAAAAAAAAAAAAAAAAAGATAGCCAGTAAAAGAAGATAGGAGGACGGTAGCATACGAATCGTGTACGATTGCTAAATTACTAACATTTTATGTAACGGATTTTGTTTTGTATCGTGCGAGATTCGCAAAGGTGAAACTCAATTAATAATGTGTCCCGTAAGTGTACTTTTCCACGTGAATCATTCACTCGAATTACGTATCTATATTGAGGACATCGATTTGTAACCAAAGAGGTTTAGAGGACTTTTTTTTTTTTTTTTTTTTCCTTCTTAATTAAAACATGCAAGTGTGCGAAAAATAAAGTAGTGTAACTTTTTGCTTATATTGAAAGGCTTGGCCGTTCCAGACGTACAAATCCTTTTACGTCACGGTCAACCATAAATCGTTCCTGCGGAAATTGAAAACCAATTAATGCGCAACCGAAGCCTGCAGACACACGAAAATCATTTTCAGAGAATCTGAGAGTTAAAATCGTAAATATGGAAGAACGTACTGAGGGTCTGGACCGGCTTATGAAATGAAAACACGAAGCTTGATACATGAAAATAGTGTGTCTTTGTCAATGGTGATTTTTATCACACCGATGATGCGACAAAGGGGAAAGAAAGGGCAAGAAAAAGTGGACCCCTCTTACGATGGTCAAGCTGGGAAAATGGTAGGGGAGACTGGGGTACCATAGAACACTTTTTTCCTTTTTGTCTCTTGTGTGAGCTAGAATTGAGTTAGAAATTTTGGACCAATAAATTTGAAAAGAACGAACCTTCATCTACAAAACAAAACCAAAAGAAATAATATCATGTAATAGTTTTTTTTAAATCCATCCTGAAGGGGGTTACCTTTTTTGTTCCATGGTACACCACCCCAGTATACCACAGAACTAAGGGTGGTGTACCGTGGTACATATTAAATTTTATAGGAAAAAAATATTTTTAAACCAAAAAATTAAATTTATTTTATATAATACAACATAAAATACACTGCATCTAAAAGTAATTATTATATTTAGATAACAGATGATATCTGCTATTTGAATTGTAATAATATAATTATTATTAGGAAAATTGATTATTTTTCAATTGGGACATTTCCTCATGAATTTGCCAATTTTAGACATATTTCACTGTATACAAAACTTTCTAAAGATCCTATGTTTCATGTTTTTAAGCAGTTTTAAATGGGAAAATTATTTGAATAAAATTGAAAGGTGTTTGTATGTTCCATGGTACACCAGAAAATTCACACCATAATACACTAGGTTGGGATCATTGACTCTGTATGAGATTAGTATTTCAGCCCCTTTGATGACAGTCACCGCCAAAAGATTGGAAATAATTAGTACCTTGCACTTTAAACACACTTTCATCATTTGTAATTACAAATAAATCCAGGCTGGTAATTGACAATGTTTGGATTGTGATTAATCGATAGATAAAGATCTCGGTGATGTCATGGACCAGTAGACAAATTCGTATGTGGTATGTCCTTTCTTATCAGTTACTAATAAGAAACAACGCACTTTCTAGGACACACATGTATATGTACATATGTGTATCTGGGTGCGTGTATGAAGTTGACTATAAAAGCCCACAAAACTAGCAAAGAAATTGCCAGTGTTTGTCGAGGTTTTGGCTCCCATCATACATTTATGTATGAAGTGGCAGAACATGCAAATAGCTGTTGACTACCTTCTTCTTAACAATCATTTTCATGACAAGGTTCACCTTCTTACTAAAAATTAACGTTATATTTTAGCTGAATATTTTTGAGTATTAGTAACTTTGAATAATTAATTACTGACAATTAAACTTCTTTGAAACACATCCAAAAATTTGAATACTTCTCTTCCATTTGTCACACTTTTTGTGTGTTACTAAAAACTTATTTTAATATTTTTTGAACAACAAATTGGATAGCAATAGTAAACAAATGCAGTATTTACCAGTTGTATAATGCATAATGCTATGAGACCAGTTTGTTCAAAAATTGAAGAGAAGTCTGTTTTGTCCATAGTATCCCAAATTCCACTACCAGTCATTTTCCTATCTCATGAAACGGATAATTTTCATAATTCTCAGACCTAACCTATTTATGAAATCAATTTTAATATCCCGTTTGCAAGAAAACTGGCTAAAAATTAAGTGAAAATGGTAAAATGATTCGTTTTTCCACCCCACATTGTTTTGCGAGATAAACTTTAATACCCCGTTTGCAAACAAACTGGATAAAAGTTCGAATTGTCCATTTCTACAAAACAAACACGAATTCGAGGCACGGGGTAAGATTACAATAAATCTTACAAATTTTAAATGTGATATTCGTTACGAATATCTAACGAAAACTATTGAAATTCCAAAAGAACCTATAAATTCATTTCGTAATGGTAAAACCATTTGCAATGGAATGGATTTTTGAGAAAAGTTGGAACAAAAGACGATAGCAGACCTCACTGGTAGTTTTCCCTGCTCTCATTCATTTTACAAGAATTTTTTCAAGTTAAAATGCAGGGTTCGCAGGATATTCCATTCTTGGGATGGAGAAAAAATACAAAAGTAGGCCTATGTATACCTTCCTCTTCACATAGTATACCGATGCCGTCATGCAGAATACTTTTAAATCCTATAAAGCAGAATAGGAAATGCAGTAAAATAAATTAAAAATAAGTTGCGGAACAAAGTGTAATAGGTACCAATACGAGTAGATATGTCACCATGCCCACATTAATAGTTTCTAGGTGGAAGAAAAAACAAAATTATTCCACATACCTACTGGCAAATAATTCTACAAAAAAAAAAAAAAAAAATTATTTAGCTTTTCTGAATTATAACTGGGGTAAACACTGCAGTTTGAAAGATAAAATAAAATTTTTCAAGAATATCTGGAGTGAAAGGGTGTAACCGCTCTTTAGCAATTATCTCATTAAATCGCCAAATCAACGTGAAAGGATCCATATGAAATTTTGATATCCGATTAGCCAAGAGAACAAATTTGAAGTATAATTAGTGTAGAAATTACTCACAATAATAATGAAATGCGATTCAAATCCAAACTGAAGTTTGACTGATCACTTACCTAAAAAAAAAAAAAAAAGGAGAAAATTAAAAAGTATATTTGACAAAAATGTATACACTAGAACAAAGAAACTGTAAATTCTGTACATCAATTGATTCTTTGCTGGCATACAGGTGTTTTTTGCATTTTTATGAATTACAAGCCCTGAAGCACCGCTCTGCGGCGCTTTGGCTTGTACTAGCCTGGCAACACTGATCAGTTTGTTATTAGGATGGAAACAACGAAACATTTGTAGTTGGCGCATGCGTCTCAAAAAATCGGGTTTTAAATTTATTATAATGATGTTAAAAATGTATATTTTTTGGAACTTCTAAGTTCTTTCAAATTACGTGATAGAAATTTTATTACAACGTAAGTTAGTTGTAAAATATTCGGCTTCAAAAACAAATTTAATGCCACACATAGATGCTTTGTACCTTAATTATATTGTGGTGCGGATGAATACGCCCTTACTAATGACCGAACAAACTTAACCAATAATAGGCCACTCATTTTGGAATCATCTGTTATTTTTCCACCTATTTCTCTCTCTGTCTAATAAATTTCATAATTATATTATTAATGTATTTTTCAATTAATTTAATCGGAAGTCACTGTCAGCAGGATTGTATTCTGCCAGTTTCCATCCCTGAGACTTGACTACTCGAGTGAAAATGAATCTACCCGCGTTATCTTTCAGAAGATATACTTTTTGATTCTGTTTACACGAAAATGAATAAAAAATTCACAAAATATCAATGCTTTCAGATTCTCTTGAACATAAGATAAATGATGATTAATACCTAGCTGCGTCAAACTGAGGGTTAGAAGTTAAACTGAACGTACGAGTATTAGTGGTTTGTTGTTGCTTACATGCAAAATAGTCAAGTAGCGATGTGTTTTGCATGTGGTACAGACGAAGTACATTATATTATGCAACTTGGGAGGAAAGTTAGCAACTTCTCAACAAGCGCAAGGTTTTGCAAGCACAAGTCGTAGGTAAGTGAGGTAATTGCACTAGTTGATAAACTGCTTACTCCAACAGTAAGTTGTATACAATAGTTTTCCCAACGAGTGTATAGAATGCTGTATTTGAGCAAGGGGCAATGAAACCTACGGGTTCATGGGTCAAATCCCTGTTATGAAAAGAGAATTTTTGTATAAATAAATAAAATAAATTTGAACGAGAGAAAATATGAAACATAAAAATTTGTGTTAGTAACTCAGGAACCAATTAGGCGTGAGAAGAAAAATGAATGAGTGAGATAAAGAAATTAAGGTGTGAGAAAAGTATAAGAGTTCTGAAATTGGCCTCTTTCATCACGTTATACATGCCTCGAAAATATAGTATTTCATACACATGCTGCAAAAACTAAATTTTCATTATCATCGAACTGAATTAATAAAATTTTTAGCAAGACATGAGCATACAAGCGTCTATGATAAGACAAAGAGGATATTAGAAAAAGTATACAAGACAAGAGTAATAAGACTTCCACATTTTTAGCACTTTTTTTTTTTTTTAATGTAATACCTATTGAATTTGACTCGTCTACTTACAAAGATATAATGTGAAAATAAAACAATACCAAAAAAAAAATTACCAAAAAAGTTTCTTTTTCAACAGACTTGAACACGAGCCACAAGACTGGTAACACGACGGAACTTCTAAAATCACTGTTTTAAACGATGTTATACACGTAGAACACGACCATAAAATACCTATCTATGATAACCTATGAAAACACAAACAAAAATATGCTCTTTGTCCGAACGTGCACCCTTCTCACGAACAACCTCCTGTTTATGATCGTATTTCGTAGAATAAATTCAACTTTTTCTCAGAACCTAAGTAGGTATTCACCCAGTAGTAACAGGATAATCCGCACTTTCAAAAAAAAGTTTTGTTTTTCAGTTTTAACTCAAATAGCAACAACAAAGTTTTAGTGCCGCACCTTTCCATGTCAGACAGCAAATTTTCAGGATAAAGTTACAAGTGCCCCACTTTTTGCAATGTCAAACAACATAGCAATTAAAAAAAAAGAGAAAAAAACTTTCAGTACTATACGAGCTAGAAGAGATAAAATTCGTTAACTGATAACCAACGAAGGTAAAACAGAACAAAAAGTAATTAATACTATCGCAAACTCAATTTCGTCAAATAGGATTAACTTTTGATAGAAAAAAAAAAAAACAATCTAAAAGAAGGAAAAAATGCACTCTGTATTCTATTTACCAATATTTCTCCATTTATTCTTCGATTTTTTTTTTTTTTTTCAGTCTTCAGTTTATTGCCATCGTTTAGGTAGGTACGATTTTTAATCAATCGTCAAAGGCATTCAACTTTTCCATACACAAAAAAAAAAAAAAATATGAAAGAAAGAAAAGAAAAAGAAAAAAAACAATATTGTGGTTATAAAATATGCCATTTCACAAACGCAAAAGTCACAAAGGCAAAAAAAAAGAAAAAAATAGCTAGGCATCCAAGAACCAAGAATCGTCGTAGTTTTCATTTTTTTTTCTTTTCCAGCTTACCCTCCTCACTCCTTCCCAAATATTGGGTTGAATTTTCTTACCTCGAATATTTCCCTCAACTCCCGTAACGATAATTTGCGTTTAAAGTTTAGCGAGAATAATACTTGAAATGTGTTTTTTCTTTTTTTTTTTTTTTTGCGCTTTGCAGAAGTTTACTTAAATTGTCTTTACAACGAAAAAGAGAGCACGAGAGGGAGCCGAAAAAGACGTACTTTATTCGTCTCGTTTTACTTTTTCGTGCAGACTTTTTCCTCAGTTTTTTTCCCCCGACGTTAATTTAAAATTCGTTTTGATTTCTAAAGACTCAGCAGAAGGGAACAAATGAAGGGGGGAACGAAAAAAAAAAGAAATCCGAATTTCCAGTTTTAATAAGAAGTTAGTTCGTACAAATCTTGTTGTGTTTTATCTTCTTCTTCTTTTTTTTTTATTCTTTTCTATGTAAATGAGTAAATGATTAGGTATGGTCAAGTACACTCGCAGTTTTTTGCGCAAAGTCTCCGATCATATTACATAGGCGAGGTTTGTGAGGGGCGTGGATACCTACTTTAGCCCCCTAAAAATTTAATAATCACCCAGTGACGAAGTTTACGCATGAATTTATTTAAATTACTCGTAAATATTACGCAAATAAAAGATTTCTTACGATGCTTTAGTAATTTGTATTAGGCGTGTGTCACTAGGAGGGTTTACTGACTATAAGTAACTTTCTCAGACTACTTTCCATGACGTGTAATAGAATAAGCAAGCCTGTAGATGGCAAAGTCGAAATCTGTTCAACTTTTTTGTTTACGTTCCATCAATTTGTACGAATGTTGGTGCGTTTCTGCAATAAAATTAAATATATATTGGTAGGCTAAATGTATTAAATTTCGACAAACCTATTTG
Source organism: Ericerus pela (assembly GCA_011428145.1). Taxonomy (NCBI): domain Eukaryota; kingdom Metazoa; phylum Arthropoda; class Insecta; order Hemiptera; family Coccidae; genus Ericerus; species Ericerus pela. The sequence continues at coordinate 1,113,663 of WOFM01000008.1, forward strand.
TGTTTTTATAATAATTTTTGAATTTTTTATACCTATTTGCGGTTCATTGAAAATCAATTAAACATAATTTTTATTGACTCAAAAATTTATGACGTAACATAATATAAAAATTCAGTACATAGTACCTCCAGTTCCAATAAAACAAAATGGAAGTCTGCAACAATAAATAAATTTAAGACACGCAATAAATTTAATACCTTAATTTTCTAAATATCTACAAGTTAGAATATCAAAATTTTATCCTTTTTTTACTGATATTTCGCCGATAATTATTTTGGAAATAAATTGGAAAATGGGTATCCGAATGTGACCGGCAAAGTAACAAACAACCAATAAAATTGAAATTACTTTCTTGTTCTACTTTTAGCCAGTAAATTTTTCTAGTGTAACGCATGCCTTAGATGAAATACTACAAAGCTGAGCTAAGAACATTTAGTTCGTTGACGTTAGATGATGATAACAACATAAATGATCTAGGCTTTAATTTTAAAGGCTAAAAGTAAAAGTGAAATAACGTGGAAATAATGAAAACCAATGGATTAATACATGATAAGTGATGGCCAGCGAAATGGTGTCTGATAAATGAGACGATAGGTGATGTGTGGATGTGTGGGTGAGAGGAAAGAGGGAAGATAATTATGTAACTAGTCCTATGTGTATTAATGAAAGCACTTATTTTCCAGAATGATGGGAGAGTCACCAAGAACACATCTCTTCTCTTTGAGCATTTCATCGAAATGAAGATACTTACCACAGAATTCAAAAGGAAGAGATAAGCATGAGATGTTAGGTGTGTAGATTGCCAGCATGGGGAATAAAACCGGCAACCTACAGATTAACAAGCGATAACAAAATCTGTATGGCTACGCTACCGCTGACATATTATCAATAGAGTGTACGCATATTGGTTCACATGCCGACAACCGTTCCCCCCCGGGATGCAGCTACAATGCAGCCAGACATCAATACAGAGGGCGGAGCTAGACACGAACCTGCAACACAAACTTACGCAATGATGGCTGGATGCCACTCTACGGAGGGTGTGCGTGAACTGGTGGAGGTGTGGTGTTCACTCGCATCAAGGTCACCACTTCTGTACATTGCTAGAGTGGGAAATTGAACTGGTAAGCCTCAAATTGAAAAGTGATGACAAAATGTGTAGGGTTACGCCACTGCTGACAGATTATCAATAGAGTGTGTGCATATCGGTTCACGTCGCCACAAGGTGTATATCGTTAAAATGGATAATTTTGTTAGCAGTTTCAGGTTAATTATACTTCGAGGTGCCTATTTTATACAGAGTGTAATGATGAAATATGTATATTGGTACATCTCTCCTCCCACCAAGATGTGAAACAAAAAGTTTTCCAAATCTTGCAATAAATTGTTCGAAACTAGAATTGTGGGGATTAGTCATTACTCGTATGAGGCTATAGGCTCGGCCTATCGACAAGGGTTGTCATTTTTTGGTGACAAATACTTGTGCATTGCACGTTAAACAAAAAATGTATGTTTGTTTGTTTGTACTTGTCTATCTTTGTAAATGGACAAGTTACAAATCTTGGTCCTTGATGAATCGAGAGATAATAATCTCCGCAATGTCACGAACAGATACAGAGATGCATTCTCTGTACTTTACCATTGTCATAGCAACTGTAAAGTATGATGAATTATCTACACATTAGCCTGTGTAATTAATACATAGGTGTGTATGTGTGCGTGTAGGGAGCCAAGTATATAAGACTAGAAAATCTTAGGCTAAATCGCCAGTGTTTGCCGAAGTCTTGGCTCCCTCATACCTTTTTGGTATTTTGGTTATAAACACGCAAATTGTTCTGTTGAACACCTTCTGTTGTTGGTTTACTTTCCACGATTTAAGGTATTCCACAAGAATGTTTTAAAATTCGATAAATTAGTCAGCCTGTGCGCCACCAAGACGTAGACATTACTAAGGTTTTCCCTCGAACAACGATTGAAAATGTAGATTATTCTAATTAACCCCAACCCCTAAAATTCAGCTGGCTGAACTATATGCAAAATTTTTTCAACTTATGAGCAAAAAACAATTTAAAACAAGTTTGTAATTCCTCCTTCCATCAGTAAGGTATACTCAGAAAACAAGCGATAAGTAAATAGGTACTTCTATTCGCGTTCCTGTATTTCAGTATTTTTCTTATGAAAATCTAACATGAAACGGTAGATAGGCAGTTGTACAGACGAGTAGTGAAATTTTATTTACCTATATTCGCCCTCGAATCGGTACCGGAAATGATGTTAACTTTTTCGCCGATACGATTTGCCTGAATTTAGAAAACAGAAAATTGAAATAATTACGGGTACGTGAGTATGATCTGTGCACATTGAAGGGGTTAGAGTATTACAGTGCAAATATTATTCCCTACTCCGGGTACGAAAATATTTGCCTATCCAATTCACCCCGGATGTACGAACTTGGCGTTATTTTATGGAATTTTCTATCCGTTGTGTGGAGGGGATTACGGAGTCCGAATTCACAAAGTCTACCTAAAAGCTCGAATTCTCCGTTTACGAGCGAAAATATGGTAAATTCTCAACATTTTGTTGGTTACGAATGCGTTTAGGTTCGAAGGTTTTTTTTTTTTTTTTTTTCATTCTTTTAGTTAACCATGAGCTGAGACGCTGCTGCAATAATCTAAAAATTCTTCTAAGGTACTATGTAGCATCAAAGACGAAAGGAAATAGTTGAACTTGTCTGAAGAAGATTGGCTAACGTCGTATTTGTACGTAATGAAAGAATGAAAATATCACGAAAAGATACCAGTGCAAAAGTCAATCATCTTACCTCAGTAAGACTGATGTCAATCATCCCGTCGTCGGTCTAATTAACATAGCGGATGGCTCCATTTTGCCTAAACTTATAACAGAATGAAAAAACTCTTTTTCTTTGCAGAAATTCATTACATTTTCGTTATTGCGAATTTGCATAGTCATTATGTGGAAAATTAATATTTTCCTGTGCAATTTTTGTAATTCTGTTCACTAATAAATAATAAAATTAAATAATTATAGTGCACTTTTCTCAGCATAACTATCAATCAATAGTTTGGACTTATTCATTTTGTTCAAATAAATGTGTTACTCATAGTGCTGCGGTGTGGAAAAGTCCCACAAAGAGCGAACCAACCGTCAAAGGAGAAAAAATTCAAAAAGTAGGATCGAAGATGAAGATTTGTGGACACATGCTGTATTTCTAAGTCTGAACAACCAAATTGAGGAGACCGAGCACATACGCATACATCACATATACTTAAACTTTGAAACAACTCATGAAGAAATTTAGTACATTGTGTTGATTGAGGTAATTATATTTGAGACAAACAAGCTAAGGTGAAAAGAGCGCCTCTCGAACAAATTAATCTAAATCATAATATGACGAATAACTTGAAAATTCAAAGATCACAAATCATGTTGAAGAAACGAAGGAGCCAACATACTTTAATAATGTAGAATAAGCGAACTTGGACCACGATAGAAAAGGATAACTTTCAAGAGAAAAATATGATTATTAAAATTGACTTCATCATTTAGAAAATAGACTTGAATCATAATTTAGAAGAAAGAAAAAAGTAGCCTTGTTGAAAAGATGGCATACGAAAAAGAAGTAAAGGGAAACCAGAACAAAAACGAAGAGTTTGAGAAGAAAAAATAGATATGGTGATCCAAGTTCTAGCAGCCAGCAGTAGGTGCCTTTGTTTCTTAACAAGTGCTCGATGAAAAAATGAAAAATTAATCATGAAAGATAAGAAAATAAAGAAAAATATGAAAAGAGGTCAAAATAAGGCCCACACGCTACAGTGTCTACGTAATTACGTGATTGGTAAGATTAAGAAAACAAAAGAGTAAGTATAATGTCTAAAATGTTAAATGAAGCAGTGCAAGGACGATGACAGCCCCATTATAATGAGGGTCCACACCTTCTCACCCTTCTCTTCTGAATTCTCCATGGCGCAGCACCGCCATCATTACCACCACCACCGATAAAAACATACAGTTTTTTGGTGTCAAGTTTTGTTGGTTTTGGCTGATATGGCCAGACCTCCAGAAGCTCCTCCTTCGTATATGTGCGTCCTTGGAGCAGTGTCTGCGACGATACGAGAAATCAAAGAGAAACTAGCCACAAGTTTTTGTTAGTTTTCAAAAAAATGATAATCCTCTACTAGCAGAGCTGATTGCACTAGAATTTTGAAACATTGACCCTATGGATTGAGAAATTACGACTTCGGTAGAATCTGCTGCGCATTGATTTTGAGACGTTCTTGTGATCTTTTATTTTTTTTTTTTTTTTGCAGTCCTACTCCCATCGCAGAGCATGCTGCACGACAATTTGTTATCTCGGGTTCTCACCAATTGTGCTACTCGGCGGTATTTTACTATTCGAAAAATGTATTTAATAAGAAAAATTAATAAAAATATTTCCCTCGAAGGAGGGTCATTGCCCACGTAATCCTCCACTAGGTATACGTTACTACGCGCACCGTTTATGCATAATATTGAAAGGCCGAAGGGTTGCCGTAGTCTGTCGGCACTCATAACGAATTCATACGCGGATACTCGTGCAGCCAAAGCATTCCCTATAAGCGGCTTTAATCGAAACGTATTTCAGTCTCGGCTAAACAAACAGAATATAAATGAATGAAAATTATACGCTCGCATATAATACGCACCCACACAAACGCACCAACAGCCCCAATTTATTTTGAATACCACGGACACACTCGAACACCGCCCTTCCTCCTACGATATCTGATATTCACAGTTCGTGTTCTCAACCCAAGACCATTTTCTGCTAATGGCGGTTGGATCTCTGCGTCGTATGCTCGTGAAAATTTAAGAATCTATGCTTGGGTATGTAAAAATAAAAACAATTTTTTTTTTTTTTCTTACAAGTGTTAGGCTATTATATTTTGTTCACTCGATTTGCGCCAAATTATCTAAAAATTGAGTTTAAATGAGGGTGAGGAAATTATTATATTATCTCGATTAACCTTAAAAATTTTCAAATATTCAAAATACTTACTGAGAATACGGAAAATAAATCAGGCCGATGATTTGGTTCGAATCGTCGATGTGAGATTTCATGAAAATTTTATTCGTGGAGCTGTTACTTCACTCATTATGTTGCCAGCTGTTTCGACCCCAGATACCTACATCTTTTTCTGCTAGGAACTGTTAAGAGAACTTTCGTCACGTCTATATGGCTACACTGCCATATCATGCTTTTTTTTTTTTTTCATTTCACTTCTCTTAACTTAGTTGTTGTTAAGTTGTAGAGTTACTCTCGTTTAATATTTTGGTTTTCTCGTACTTTGCCAATAAAGTGAAATGTTTCAATATTATAGTCCACTTATAATTTTAGTTTAATGTTGATAAATGTTCGAACACTTTGGGTCACTCGATAGCCAAAATAAGCGATTATGATGAAAGATATTAATAAATCTATGTTCAGGATTTACGAATAAAGATGGCAGAATATGAACAAGATTTTCCATCATTCTCATTAATTAATAATGAATTTCAAGGAACACTGCGATTGTTTCCATATTGAGTTTATCTCGGTTTAAAGATTAATTAGAGATAATGTTCCACAATACAAATTCTCTTTACATGAAAACTCGAGCTTACGAATGGCTTATAAAATGGAACAATATTCGTTAAGTTAAACGATCATAAATTCAATCATATAGGTTGCAATGTGAGAAGAGGACTGGTCACATGTGAACAAAGAGTAACTTCCTTTTGCCTGTAGGTATTCATTTACCTACAGTAAATGTAAAAGTCAAATTATCCAAATAATACTAATAAAACTAATTAACTTACTCAAGTGCAGTCAGGTCATCTAAATAATTATTTCTGAGAATATAATCTTTTTTTATACTTCATACGTGATTCGAAAGACAATAATATTTACACTTATATTTCACAAGCCAAAATTACCGTTTTTCATTTATCAAAGCATAACCTCGATGTAAAGAGTAATGCCAAATTCACGTAAAAATTTTTACTTGGAGGTTACAAGGTGACAAGGTAAACTTTCTTTCTAATGCAATGTTAATCTGTACTTATGACTGCTATCAAAATGACAATATCCAACTTACTGGTATTAGGTACTGGGTACCCTCCACTTTTATCCCATCCATACGGACAAGATGCACGTTCTTCGTACACAAATAGGAACCTCTGCAGTTATCGAAAACACCCTTTTATCATACCTGCCATTTTGTTGCTTACCTTGATCTGCCCTATTTATTTTTTCTGGTAAGGTAATAAAACGTATATTTTATGACGTATCAATATTGAGGTGTACAAGATTTTGACTATTTTAAGGGGGCTAGAACACCTACCATTTTTTTTTGTTTCCCTATATAATGAATATACTCCAATATGGGCCAACACTGAAAAACGATGTATAAAAAATACGTATACTAAATTGATAGGCCTGAATATCGAGTGCTGTTCTCAAAATGCTTTGTAATGCAAAGACATAAAATATTAAATAACAATACTAATGGAGACATTGGAGATCTAGGCGCCAGATAGTACTCAACATTCACCATATTCACCCTTGTAGGTGACATTAAAATTTGAGGAAAATCTTGCATTAAATTAAGGGTTTTACAGTCTCATTTACTTTCCTATGGGAAGATATAGCACTTTGCCTGGTCAAACCTCTGTATTGGAATCGATCTGGTAAATTTATTTTTTCATCAGAATCACTTTTAGATTGATCTTCTTAGAGAGCACATCTCTCTATTAAAAACTTCTTACTTTTCTTTTACCTAAGTTCCTAGTACTGAATTTAGAATAATTTTGTATATTTTTCTTGCTTTAATACTTGAGTTTAACATTGAAATATTATTATTATTTGTTTTTGGACTAAGTTAAAGTCCGTTTAAGAGATTTACGTAAAATTTAAAGTCCTTTTGTAAATTTTATTTCTTTTTCAAAAATAAAATTCTACGTTTTGAGATACATTCGATCTTTTAATTTATCATCAAAACAAATTCTTTTGGCTGAGATCAATCTCGGATCTATCTCGATCGAACCGTACCCAAGGCAAGAAACCTATTGCTTGTGGCCCATAACAATGGTAAGGTTTTTATTTTTATTTTAATAATATTTAAAAAAGTCACCAAACATCCCACCCTATCGAAATTATTAATAGAAAAATATTAAATAAATAAAATAATAAAAATGAAAAAACATACCCTTAGTGGGATTTAAACCTACCGCTGCCTACATAGGAGTCTAACTCTCTACTAAAAGCGTTACAATTGCTGATGCCAGAAAAGGTGTGTTCACCATATTTTATCATTTTTAAAGTATTTCACCCATCATTAAGATAATATTTTATGGGGCATTTAATTCTTTCGCTTTTTGATCAATTATTATAAAAAATATCTTTCTAATCAAGGTTCGAAAGTGAGTTTACATGAGTCGGTAATTCCTCATTCTTCACTTTTTTCACATACTTTCTCTCGCATTTAGACACTCACTTTTGAACCTTGGTTTGTAATATACTATTTTTTTGAAATTTATTTTTACTTAGGTAGGTTTTTTTTTTTTTTTAATTGGTCTTCAGCTACATTGCCATTTTACCCGAAGTCTGGAGGATGTATGAAATGATGTCGAAGTGAAGAGGGAAATCCAAGTCAATAACTTATGAACTCATTAAAGATTTGACAACTAGGCTCCGCCTAACCAAAATTGGCATCGTAATTAATTCCACACGCGCTGAAATACTATTCAGTATCCCCATCTCTTATATTTGTAGCCTTAAGAGGTGTGAACGTCATAATAAACCGAAAATCGGAAAAAAAAAGAAAAAAGAAATATGTATCTTAAAAATCCTGCAGTTATTGAAGAAATTCTATGTAGGCGGATATTTTGGAAGCAGGGTATTATAAACAGTTGTTTTGGCGGATATATTACAGCAATTTGAATAGTATTCCTTAAAACAAGACAAATAGTTCTTTCCTACCGTTGATATTTTTGATATTTGAAGGATAATCTACACGAGACATTTTACATGACCGTTACAAGAATATTGCCAACTGTCAAAAAATATGACAGTCGTTAAAAATGAATAATAAATTTGTTCTTTCGACTCTTCCACACGAAAATCAGAGAGAGAAAGGTAAAATATGGGCGATGGGGAAGAAAATGTACCTACCCGCCAAAAAACGTAGTTACGATTTGTGCTTATCTTTTTTACGGATGACTCTCATGTGTAAACATTCGATAGGTACGTCGTGTACGTACACCAGCCTTAATATTATAATCCAAGTGAGAGGAATACAGGCTAAAGGAGCAAACATCGTATTGCCATAGGATATGAAATCACTCTATAAAATTCTACCCTACTGGATTCGTTTCGTTAAAACGTTAATCTGACGACATTTTATCTCATTTTTCTTCTTTTTTTTTTCTTTTTTTTTTTGCATTGCATTGCATTGCATTGCATTCTACGGTTGTCTTACGGGTACGGTACTTTTTTTATTTCACGATAAATTCAGCACAAAGACTGAGAATGAACAGATATCGACGACGATGAGAGTAGAAAATCGTTATGTGTGATTGGTTAACAAGAACCAGAGAATGAGACGACGATCGAAACAAAAGTAATTTAGTGAAAAAAAGTCATGGAAAGATGGAAAAAAAAAAAAAAAAGAAAAAAGAGAAAAAAGAACGAAAAGGACGAAAAGGACGACGACAATACGAAATTAATTTCAAGTGTTCTACTTCCTCGGATAACGCTCATTTTTTTCATTATTTTACTTCTTCGCACTCCTGGTATTTCATTTTATTTTATTTCTTTTTTTTTCTTTTTATTTCTTTCCTCTTTTTTCTACTTTTCATAATATGAATTTTGTGTTCGATAGTTGATTTTTGGTCAAGTTTCGAAACGCTGATTTTTATGTATTCACATCAATACAAAACGAAAGTATATTGAGAAACAAATTAGAAAAAAAGACAATAGTGGTTGAGAAAATGGCGTTTTTGATTGGTTACTGCCAGCTAAGACGGTTAACCGAGTCATTGTTCGAAGATAATTCGTACTGTCTATTTGAAAAGATGATTTTTCTTTCTTCCTGGCATTGAACAGATGAAAGGGGATGACGATTCGACGGCTATTAAACTGACACGAAAGGAGAAAAATGCGAAAATTTATGTTAAGTAATTGCGTTTAATTTGAATCTTGACGATAGAAGGCCGTCAAACACAACTGATAATTTTTTCTTTCTTTCTAACCTCTATTTGTTACCAATTCAAATTATAAAACCGTGAGATCCACCCATTTTTAGGAATCTCATTACTTTCCTTTTCGTTATTCTTCTTTTAATGTGCCATCAACATCATCCTTTCTTCTCTGATTAATTCTTCTCATTGTTGCTATACCTGATAGTTATTCCAGTTTGATCAGACAATTTTTTTTTTTTATTCTTTCATTTTACCTTTTGCACAGAACTAACTATGTAGGTTTATGATACCAGATTATATGACTGTATATAATAATTGTGTAATCTTACGAATATTGAAACTCAATTTACAAATAACTTTACCATCCATTTTTACTTTCATCATAAATCTTTGGCTAATTTAATTAAATTTGTCTATAAATAAATAAATTTTCACATAACTTAAACAATAACAATATTCGTTCTTTAATTTATATTATTTCTCAAAAAAAATATGAAGAAAATAAGCCAGACTGCTCCTTTCAAAACAAAAAAAGTTAAAACATTATGTGGAATACCTTGTTGTGAGAAAGTATTCTCACCAGAAGGTAAATTCAACAGAATTTAAGCGTGTTCAGCCACTTCGTATTTAACATACGGGTAAGCCAAAACCAAGGCGAACACTGACGATTTTAGAACCGGTTTGGACGGTTTTTATACTGGCTTATTTACACGCACACAAACACACGTATGTAAGAAATACGTACATTAGTGAGAACAGCCAGGTTACATAATCCCCTATTGTGATAAGAGATGGTTGGCCGGTTCGTGTATGCATTGTGATATCGTTCTATTGTCACGACTCGGTACTCGTACATTACCTGCATGTACTTGCAGGTAATTACGATCGAATGTAATTCGTGTGAGTTTTACGTAACGAGGACGAATATTTGCCAGCCTTTTGAGGCGGCGACTGTCGTCGAGGGGTCCGAGCCCGTATATCTCATACAGGTGAGTCCCAACACATTATATTATGTAAATGAATTCTCCACTTGGTTCACTAAACTAAGAATATTTCGCAATATTCTTTGCACAAAACAGTCAAATATTTCATTCAGATAGCAAGGTAAGTTGCGAGTTGCTAACCTATGTTATGATTTCTAATTTTATCCCTCTTTTGGGCACAAAAGGCTGAATGAGAATTTTATGTATTATACCCCAAACGAAAGATTAATACTCGATTAATACTCGTAGATATGGAAAAATGGGTCCATTTCTTACTATGAGACTTTATTTGAATCTAACTGAGAAATTTTGAGATTTCATATAGCATGGTTCGATCTTATCTGTAATGGTTCTATACTTGTGTGCTTTGTGAATCATTGAAGCTCGTGACACTTCAACGAATTTCATTTACTTGTTTATTTTATTTTATTTTTGTGGTGTAGCTCAAGAACAATCAACCATACTTAGCGTAACATGTTGTTGCGATTATTATGGCAGCAACATTATAATCTTGTCAAGTATAGACGTATTGCGGAAGAACTGCAAGAAGCGAAAAAAATTCTTATAAATGGTTACTACGAATAAAAATTTATCTAAATCAACTTGAGAATCATCGAAATTTAAAATCTCTACATCTAGGGATAAATTCCTGTGGTTAACTTCTTTGTAGGTTATATGTATCTCTGTCAGTTCTTTCCTCCTCTTACCACCAACTACAACACGAAACGATTCCTCTCATTTACAGGAAAATTTCAAGGTGAAATAAAGACCTACATGTGAAACTGACAGCTCACTGTTTTTCAAAAACATTTAAAGATTTGAGTACGAAAAAGTTGGAACCTATTTCCAATTGAATTTCTTTACTTATAACGACAATAATAGTTACCTTTCAAAATTTACTCTTTGTTGAATAAAACATTTGAATTAGCTGTACGTCTATAAGAAGCTACTGAGAAGTTCTTTTTTTTTTAGATATGAATATGCTTTTAGCCTGCTGAGTTAACGAAATATTGAATAAAAGTGCAAGGTTAAAATTTCCGAAGGTAGGTAGGTGTACACGTTAATACGTACATTAAATAATACATTTTAAATCTCTAAACATTCTGAATTCATCATTTAAAATTTGTTTACCTCAAATTGGTAGCATTGTCCGCAGGACTGGGCAAGTACAAGTCACAATTTTATCATTCGTTCACTTTGACTATACAGTACAGGACCAGTAAAGCTCCATAAGACCAATATACTTTTTAATGTCAAGACATGCCGGCGAAAAAGTAAGCAACCCGAGGGTACCTTCAGCGTAATTTCGACGTTTTGCTTGAATTCACCAATTTAGAATACATCTGATAAAAGCATCACTTAAATTCACAAGGATAGCGTACATAAACAACAAAGTAAAGTATGTCAAAAGGTACGCTCTGGTTGCCTATTTAGCGCTGGCATATCTAACCAGAGATCATCTTTCTTTACTGATCCGGAGTGCCATTTACAAATTATCTATACGGACCGTAAAGAAGTGTTTACGAGTTGTCTATACGAATGAAACCAAAATGCATGCGCAAAAGTGAACCGTTTGTTGATAAGAAGTAATTTTTTCATTATAAATATAAAAATCCACAGTAAAAATCACAAATACCAAAATTCCCAACTCTTTATGGTTCTTATTGACTTATATAGACACTTCCGGACATGGCCATACAGATTGAAAAAGTAGTGATAAGCAAGAATTATATAACCCTTATAGATGCTTTATAAACATAGCTTTAAAGCTTATAGACAGTTTGTAAATGACCTCCCGTATTATATACAGCCAAAGTTCATTCATGAAACACAAATCACCACTAGGAAAACGATTCGAGTCAAACATCATGAATAATAAAACAAAAATTATTTGATCGACAAATGGAGAATAATTATTTTACCATTTTACCTCTTAGTGTTTCAAACATGAACAACGTCCACAAATTATTGGGAAAATTGGTATACCTATTGATTCAAATCAAAGATCAGAATGCCAAATTATAATACGTAATATTTTATAATTCTATCAATAATGAACTAATAATTTTACTATACCCAGGAATGTTATCTGTTTGAAACATTGAATGGACTTATAATTAGCGATAGGAGTTAACTTTTGTTGTCAAATTATTAATGATTCGTAAATATTCTCCAGTGGTCAGAATATTTTGAATCTAATCACGAATAACTTTCAAACCATTCAAAATGATTCGATAAAAAATGAACGAATCATGTCCAAACCAGGTTGTTCTCAATACACAATTACATACTCAAATAAATTCACAATGACAAAATTTATAATAATATCAATGGCATTATTTCGCAAAATGAAACATTCATGAAGAAGTTTATCTATGATAAAAAATTGACCAATAGCATTTATATCTTTTTGAAATTCGGCAAAATCTGAATAGAATGTTAATAGCTTCGGCAATTAACACAGGTTGTCCAAAAGTATTTACACTTCAGTCAAGTGTAGCATACTAGTACTACAATTGGCAATGAATCCAGCTCGTCTTGTTTGTATTCCAAAAATTTCAAGCTAGTGATGGCCGATTAATCGATAAGTATCGATATTATCGATAACTCTGAGTATCGAAAAGTATCGATATCTGATTCTATTATCCATAAGATATCGAATATTAAATATAGTGATTCTGACTCACATTTGAGAGGCGGAGTTTATGGTGGAGAACTTGGTAGGGAACCCTAACATTCCTTTTGCTCCTTATTATCTTCCATTACAACAAGATTGACAACAACGAATTAATTTATTAAAAATTAAATTGAAACAATCAAAGTTAAAAAAACTGAACTCACTAAAAGTATCGATAATTATTGATATTATCAATAATTAACATCAGATAATCGATTTTGGGGACTTAAAGGGGCTCGCACCAAAATGCTGGCTTATTATTCATCTCTACAATGTTAAACAAATAAACACAGTGCGTTTGTATGTTCTTACCTATACATACATACAGGTAAGATACAATGTTCGGGCAGTGATAAATTTCCTAATAACGATCTGGATGATGTCACAGCCCGATACCAAATGTGCTGCGTCATTTCTTATCGCTATACAAAATAGGAAACGACATAATTAAATGACATAATTTCATGTGTATATGTACCTACATACGTATGTCCGTGTGCATGTGCCAGTTTCCCTGTATAAATTCATGAAACTGGCTATAAAATTTCCAGTGTTTGTCTAGGATTTGGCTCTCCAATGTTCAATAATCAGACGTATTTAATAGATACAAAGAGGAGAGGGTGGAGGAGGAGTACAGCTAGAATTTGTTTTTATAGCGTCATGGAGTATTTTTTTGGTTTGAAACGAAAATTTATCTGCGTTACATCACAAACTGCCATTAGCTTAATTTTAATAGTACCTAAATTTTTAGTTTTTTTTTTTTTTTTTTTTTTTTTAACCCTGCTAAAAAAGCATACTATCCCGAGAACAGTTCCTAAAATTGACATAGTAAGCACAGAAAAATTACGAAAATAACTGAGAGGAGGGCAACCAAGCTACAATAAACAAGCTTCCGCTAATGAGGGATAGTGGTTAAAAACAGAAAAAATTTTTTACACGTGTCGTGCCAAAATGAAGAAAATATCATCTTAAAAAAAGAAAAAAGTGTTTTATATATTTGGAAAAGATTGCTGCAGGAAAGGTTTGTTGAAAACTATACGTGCTTTCCATTAAAACATTATGTCGTCCATTTTGAAAATGAAGAACTGTGGAAACACCAGATGAAATTTTTTTAAAAATTTCTTTCTCCATCAAATATGGTACTACATGGTAGATAATGTACAATAACTTACGAGCATTTGCCCAAACCATAAATTCGTTTTCGAATGTCAACGCTGCAGAAAGATCCACTCTTTTTCCTATTGCGCCTCCGGATATACGTTTACAACTTTATTAAACTGGAACTTTCCGTAACGCGTAAAATGTAATGAAAATCTGAAGAAAGTTTGCTCATTTCCTTTACAGAAAATCGTCCTTTTTTTTCTCTCTCTCCATACTTTCATTTACTCCGCACTGTTCTCCCTTTCACGCTCTTTCACACTCCCTCACACACACTTACATACACTTGCTTTATCGCTACGTCTCTTATCGTCACTGAATTCCTTTAAATTAAATTGGCTTAGTTGTACAATTGAACAGATGGGCAATTTCGAGGGTATAAAAGTACGTATAGGTATTCTATTCATTTTTCAGCGATTTCAGACCATCGTTTAACTCCGAAGAGGCTGAAATTCGCTTCAGTAATTCTGTGGTAGGTTCTCATTACAACAAAAAATATTCTTATTAATTTTAATCTCATGAAACGTCCAATTTTTCAAGGGTTGGGATGCAGTACTTTTTTCAATTCATAACCGAAGGAGGCCTTTATTTCGCACCAAGAACTCAAATTCATATGAATAAAGGGTAATTCACGAGTGGTTCCAAATATGCGGATACCACCGAGTATAAATTAGAAAAAACTTCCTCGAAAACATATATTATTGCCTGTCTTTAAAATTGAAGAAGTCAGAAAGGCGAATTTCTTGTTAGCGCCTTCACATTATGTGTAGGCAACTTTTCATTCCTCAGTGTCTTGGGATTATTTCATGTAAACTTTTTCGCTGTACAATGTGATGCGTTCAACAATTACTCGCATTCCTTCCCGACCAAATTTTGTAGGTATATGGAGTGTAAAAAAATTCAAATTCGAAAATAAATTTCGAATATATAGTATAATATTTTAATGTCGAAAGAAAAAATTTTTTTTTTAGTCGTGCTCGGGTGTAACCATAAGTATTTGAGTTATTTCAGATTTAGAAAACCGCACTAATGATTCTATAATAGGTATTAGATACCTAATGTACCGACACAATGATTTTGATGTTGATAGTCTATCACTAGGCCTTCCGGACCATCCTTCAACTGCATCTCTAATGGTCTCAGAATAAATTCTAAAACTTGGTATTTAAACTTCATTCAAGCAATGACAGAAATATTTCTGAACCGGAGTCAACGAATGCCATTTTACATAATTCATAATTTATTGTCCCTTTTTTTTTGTCTTTTTTTCACATTAAAGGACCCAAGGAACCAAAGTAATTTCATACTCATATGAACGTAGATTGAATAACTAAATGCACTGATGCAACAATTATGATTGTTCATAATATGGTTCATTAGGTTTTTTTAACTGAAAAAATCAAAAACATTCTCAAAAAATGCCTGAAATGTTGAAAAACACACCAACTTCGAAAGACCAAAAATTATATTCGTGTAATTATAAATAAAAGTTGTACGTATACACGTTGATGTAAACTGTGCATGATCAAAACTCCACAGCAACTAAAAGTTTAGGATTAAAAAAAAAAAAAAAAAAAAAAAAAAGATTATCACATAGAAGTACACGAAAAATACCCCTAATTTACTCATCTCCTTTTGTTTTTTTGGTTACACCATATTTTTCAGTTCGGATTAAAAGGTATCGAATCGTACCTATTATTTTCTGAAAAGCAAAGTTAGCAGGAAACTCTAAACTGTGAAAATAGTATTTACTCAATTTGGGTAGATACCAACGAAACTTGAAAATGAAAGCCTTTTCGATGAAAGTTCACATTTTTTAGAACATTTATAAATCGGCAAACAACATGCAATACAAATTTATGGGCAAGTAGCGTTATTGGTACAACTCGGTGACTGGAAAATATTATTACTTACCATCCCAATTACTTATTTATTTTTCTAAACAACTCTTTTAGTGATTACCGAGTAACATGATATAATATCGATGAGTCGACTAGACGTTTGGCAGTTTGATCGGAAATATTTTTGGTTGGGAGACCAGCTTAAGAGTAACAAAAAGTAAGATCAACTTGACTATGCAAGACCGAGACCAAGACCATAGTAGTTTCGGTCTTGTTTTTGCATAGTTAAGTCTCGGTCTTGATACTAGACTTTCTCTCATGATTTTTAACTGACTTTTAAAGGAATAATGAGGTTCTATATTCGTCTAGTATTATATTTTTACCCAGTTTGCTTGCAAACGCTGTATTAAAATTGACCTCCTGGAGGAGTGGGGGTGATGAATTCGGTTTCATGAAAAAAGAAAACTAATGAAATAATTTTCCCATTTTGAACTAATTTTTATCATGTATGTATAATTAATAAATATATATATATATAGAAGATAACAGGTAAGTAGCGAACTTTTTTCTATTGTCTATACTCATTCACCTATTTCAAAAATATACATTCTGTTGTTCCCTTTTTTTCTAACGTTAATATTTTTTCATTAAGAGCAGTTTACTTTTTCACTTTTAGGTCTCTATCTTACTTGTTGACTTGAAAGAAAAAATTTTTTCGAACAATTGTGGAAAACTATTACTTATACCGAGTTTATGTATTTATTAGTGGACATTATGGAATATAAATGTTTCTGCCCTTCATATTGATTTTACTCCTTTTATAGTTTCCTAAAAACAAAACACTTTAGAATAAACAGTTTGACAGCTTCCAATTCCATAACTGTTGCCCCTAAGAAAAATGTGTAAATTTCCTTATTTGTAGAAAATTTTATGCGAAAACTTTTTACTAACAATGAAAATTTCTGTAGGAAGGCAAAACCAGTGGCGAAGCGTACTGTGAGACACTGAGACAGCGTCTACCCATACTACCCGTATTGAAAAAAAAGAAAAAAAAAGTTAATTGTGCAAATACCTATATAATATGTAATATACCTACTAACACCATAATATGATGGACGTCATCAACCAATGCCATATTGCCTACATGTTTTCCTTTCTTCCTTCTTTGTTCCCAGTGAAAATTGGCAGAGAGACATTAAAACATTTTCATTGAAAAAATTAATTTTATCTGGCCCCTGATTGTAGCTGTTTTAAGGTGGCAGTGAGACATGTCTCTATATTTAATAGGGCTACAGGAACAAGACTGATTTTTTTATCTCTTTCTTTTTATCTTCTTTGTTTTATTGTGGGGTGGTGCGTGTATGACTTTTTTTTATGCATTGTTCACTTGTTCCAGTGTCTTTTACTCTTATCAGTATTTTGCCATCTGGACAGGAGACGCTGTTCGCTGGTAACTTTATGGCTCCTTGTTGGTTGTGCGCATGCGCTTGAACCTGTCTTCTTTCCATATAGTTTGTTATAAAACGTCCACGAATTAAGGGTGTTAAATGTACACAAATTAATTCCATTAAACGCATATAAATTCCCTTTTTATTCATTTGTTTAAGAACATTAATTCGCCGATAAATCGAAGGGAATTCATCAACAAATCAGTCATTGAATTACACACTAATCAAAAGGAATCAAATCTGACGAATTAAGGCTGTTAAATACACCCAAATCCCCTTTAATCTGTGTGTGTTTATGGATATTAATTCGTTGACAAATTGAATAGAATTTGTCGTTGAATTCTATTCGATTCCTTTCGATTTGTGTGTAATTCAATGACTGATTTGTCGATGAATTCCCTTCAATTTATCGGCAAATTAATGTTCTTAAACAAATGTATCAAAGGGAATTTATATGCATTTAATGGCATTAATTCGTGTGCATTTAACCCCCTTAATTCGTCAATGTTTTATAACAAACTATATGGAAAGAAAACAAGTTCAGGCACATGCGCAAAACCAATGAGGAGCCATAAAGTTACCTGCGAACAACGTCTCCTATCTGGACTTTATGATAAAAAAATAAAAAAATAAATAAAATTCTGGCGTAGCAAATCACCCTAGAATAAGTAGGTTTCTTAAAAAAAAAAATCAAACATAAATAAATCTATATCAAATTTGCAGGCACAGTATAGGCAAAGCTACAGGTGATATTTAGTAAATGAACACAATGAAATTATGAAAAGTATTTGCCAGAATGCTGAGTAAAAATTATGTTTAATGAGGTTTCAAAGAAATTCATAATGAATTGTATTACCTAACTAAGAAATAATAATTTCATTTAATGTTCCATATTTTGTTTTTTTGTTTTGGCATCTACTTAATTGAAATGATTCAATAAAAAAAAATTGTGATTATGAATTGTCTACCCAACTACATTTATCACACTGCGCCACTGGCAAAACATTATCTTCATTTATTCCTGAGAAAAATCAGGGTGATAATATGACGAACCAAAAACTCCGAAACATTACCTATAAATACACTAATATATTATAAATGTATCGCTTAAATTTTTGCATCACAGTTTTGGGAAAACTATGAAAAAAGAGACAAGAAATAATATTCATGATGGATTTTCCTTATCTCAATGCAAGTCTGATAGTTGTTTGGTTTTCATTTGTTCAGTACTTTCCGAAAAAACTGAACAAGAAAAAATAGTTGAGAATATTTTTGGTTCGTGGTTTTGAGAAAACTACCAAAAGGATGTGTCAGAAATTTTCGCAACACGTAGTCTCCATACATGGTACCAGGTCTAAATGCAGTTCGGTGCCTATTGGTTCAGAGTTTTCTAGAGAGACAGCAAAAAATTCCTTGAAAAGTGGTCTTTCCAAAATTTTGAAGAAACTGGGCCAAAGGGATCGTGTCGAAATTTTCACAGTAGATTCCCTTTATGTTAGTGAAAGTCTGATAGAAGTTTGATGTTTATTTGTTTGATAGTTTCTGAGAAAACTAGAAAAGTGGTGTGGGGATGTGAATCTATACGCTTACGCCTTCATAGACTATCGGCAGCATCATAGCCATGTGGTAGGGTTGTCGCTTTTAAACCTGTAGGTTGTTGGTTCGATTCCTCATGCAGGCAACCTACAGAAATGGTGACCCCAACATGATTGAAGCACACCGCTCTATTGGTTCACACCCAGCCCCATCCAAACAAATGGCGTTAAGCCATAGTGGCATAAGCCTGTATTGCGGGTTTGTTGGTTTCCACATAAAGCAACAGCCTAGCTCTGCCCTCTGAGGACTCTCGTGCTGAAACCACAGCCGCAGTACTGGAGGGAGCGGTTGGGAGTTGTGAACCTATACATTCGCACCTTCACAGGCTATTGGTAGCCTCGTAGCTGTGTGGTAACGTCATTGCTTTTAAACCTGTATATTGTCGGTTTGATTCCCCACACTGGCAACCTACAGATGGTTTACAGAAGGTATCGGGTTAAAATTTTTACAACAGATTTTCATTAAATTATGCAAGTCTTATAGAAATTTTGTGTCCATTCATTGGGTATAGTTTCTTAGAAAACTGGAAAATAAATTTTGTTTACAGTTTTGAAAAAACTACTGACAAGATAGAGCTGAAATTTACGAAAAGTGGTTGTTATATGAAACCAAGTCTAAGAGGAGTTTGGTGCTTATTGTTTCCATAGTTTCACAGAAAACTAGAACATAAAAAATTGGAGGAAAATTTATTTTTCCTGAATTTTGATGAAACTATCGGACTGAAACCTTCACAACAGATAGTCTTTATGTTAGTGTATGTTTGTTAGAAGTTTTGTGTCTATTAATCGAGTAGTTTTCGAGAAAAATGTAAAAAAAAAAAAAAATTGTTGGAAAAACCAAGTCGGCTGTGTTGCTTGAAGTATGTCTTTCTTATTTACGACACAATGAGTTACGAGCGTCTTTTCTGAATTGCATTAATTTAGGTTTTATTTTATTTTATTTATTTTTTGTTGTTTTTTTGATACGTAGTAAATGAAAATTGGCAGACAAGTTTTTCTAGCGAAATATTACAGGGCTAG
The DNA here is from genome assembly GCA_011428145.1 of Ericerus pela. NCBI lineage: Eukaryota > Metazoa > Arthropoda > Insecta > Hemiptera > Coccidae > Ericerus > Ericerus pela. The sequence continues at coordinate 1,133,622 of WOFM01000008.1, forward strand.
AGTTGTTTTTAATGTATATTATGTACTCATTTATCTAATATCGATGTCTAAATAATTACGAATGAAAAAAATAATTAAATATTAAACCTCAAAAATTATTCAAAAAAAGTGAAAACGTAAAAAATTTTTTGTTTGTTAACATTTTTTTAAATTCTCTTTTAGCCATTGTACATTGTCAGTCTGAATACTGATCTGGTTCTTGCATCGATTATTATTGTCTTACACCCATATTCAGGAAGGTCACTTTCACGCTACTTTACTTAAATCTTACATTAAAAAACTTTTTGCACAATTTTGTAGGTATACCAGAACATGATAATGACGTATTCACTTATGGAATATCTTACGTAAAAATATGACATCATCACATTCTTCAATATGAAATTGTATTGCTAGTCTTTTTGAAGTGGTATTTAAGTAAAGGGAGGTTAAAGTGACGTTCGTAAATATGAATGCTGATCTTGCCTCTATAAGTTAAGTTTTGGTCTAGTACAAAACAATCCACAATTAACCCTAAATTTTACTCATCACTGTACCAGCTGGCTGTAAGTTTTTCTAAATCCGAATACATACTAAAATTTATAGATGGCCCAGAGTAAACAGCCAAAAAGAAAGTTTCAACATTTTCTAGTATAGTGACGAAATAAATCCGTGTAGTTACAATATAGCTGGTAAATGCTCCCGCCCCATCGTTATATCAATGCTAATTCTGAAACACTTTTACACCAAGCCTGTGTACAGTTTTCGTTCGAGAATTGCGGAAATGACGTCACAAGAATGTAAGTTCGTGAGAAATTGCGCCAGCGGCGAATAACTTTAGCAAACCCTGCATCAGCAACAACGAAACGAATATAAAGCCAACAAAAATTTTACAAATTAATTTCTACAACGTTTTGTAGAATAATATTTCGGCCGAATGCAACACCTGCTACAAATTTTTCACCTCTCGCTCCGCGTAGACTCCTTACTCGCTTCTCCGCGTCACAAGCTGACGTTGGGATTAAAATTGGGTAGCGTGGAAGAGCTTTATTATATTGTGGCCATATAATATTTGTGGAAACGAGAATTTTGCTAAATTAAATTATTCCGTCACTCCCGTAAGTTTCGATAGAAAATAAGGTAGGTACCTCTACCTACCTACTTACCTTTCTACCTATGCGTTTCTTTTTACAAGCTTTTATTCTGCTCGCTGCTGCGATTTTAAAATTTATATACCAATACTGCAGCCAGTCTTCCGCAACGAAATAATGTGTTTGCAACACCCGTCCCAAAAAGTACGTTTTTTTACGCATCTTAATGTAACATAATGTAGCAAATTTCAATGCCAGGTCGAAAAATTATCTTTTGCGCACGCGCACTTGCAACTTGAATTTCTCGCACATCTCCATGAATTTCTCGCATGGGTTGGCGACTTTCTCAGTTTTTATTATTTCTCGTTAGGAACTAATAAATACCGTATTTTTCAAAAACGTTTTGGTTTAAAGAAACTAAAATTATTAATTATTATTCGGATCTGTAGAAAAAAAAAAATTAATCCCCATTTTTGCGGGACATTGAAGGGATGTTGAAAAAATAGTGTGATTCGCAGCACCTCTTTCAGCTCGTGCTACAAAATTCACCCTCGTATCAAAATCAGTTACTTTATGCACCTGTATCACACAACTAACTATTATTTTGCATGAAGCCAAAGACTAATTAAATAAATAAATAAATAACTTCAATACTTCTGCATTTTGCCAACCTTCTGCAACGAAATAATGTTTATTTCGCATGAAGCTGAAGTCAAAAAAATTAAATAAAAGCTTAAATTTTAAAAACTCATTTTTAATCTAAACTTATTTTTATTCCTATACCGTTTTGTTCCACAAAAAACTTCAATAGATCAGATTTTTCATGCAATAAACCACCTCAGTGACAGTGGCGGTCTGATGGACTTGACAAGTTCTACTGGCTCAGAAAACTTGACCTATAGATCTGTATGTGGAATACCTTGTCGTGAGAAAGTATTCTCACCAGAAGGTAAATTCAACAGAATTTAAGCGTGTTCAGCCACTTCATACATAATGTATGGGTAAGCCAAAACCAAGGCGCACACTGGCGATTTTAGAGCCGGTTCGGACGGTTTATATAATGGCTTATTTACACGCACACAAACACACGTATGTAAGAAATACGTATGTTAGTGAGAATGGCCTGGTTACATCATCCCCTATTGTGATAAGAGATGGTTGGCTGGTTCGTGTACGGATTGTGACATTATTCTATTGTCACAATTTGGTACTCGTACATTACCTACATTTATTTGCAGGTAATTACGATCAAACGTAATTTGTGTGTTTTACATCACGAGGACGAATATTTGCCTGCCCTTTGGAGTGGCAACTGTCGTTGAGGGGTCCAAGCCCCTATCCCTCATACGGGTGAGTCCCCACATTGTAAATTTTCAGATATTGCAAATATCAATTTGTGTTTATCAAAAATTTTTTTCAGGTTTGAGAAACTTCAAAAATAAGTGTTAACTATTTTAATATCATAGAAATAATAATTATTATGCAAATACCTACTGTATAGAGCGATAATTATAATTAGGTAATATTTACAGGATATAGTATTTGTAACTCACTCATTATTGTATTAAGGTAAAGGTAGTAGTTCACAAAACTGCATATGTTTGCTACACTTTTCATCTAAATATGTAAAAATTAAGGCTACTGTTATAGTAATGTAGGATGTTCAGCATTTGTTAAGACGCCCTCTATCTTTTTATTTTGAAAACATCACATACACATAAAATATTCATCACCTAGGTATTAAAAAACGTTAAAGATTCACTTTTTTGATGAATCAAAAATTATCAATGTTTCTAACATTTCCCCAAAAGTGATAAATCATGGTCCAGAAATTGATTTGAATGACTGATAAATTACTGTTACAGAAAGAGCAACCCTGAGGGATGGGTAAAAGCATTATTTTAAATTTTCATTTATTATTTTGACTTAAACCTAAGTAATGCCTAAAATTTGTCACTTCATTAGTTTACAACACTGTGCAAGAAGAAAAAGTCAATAAATTAGATTGTGACACTTGATTTTTTAGCAATTCTTAAGCTTATGTAATGTTGCTTGATATAAACTGTAATGTCTGTTAAATTTTAAATGAAACAAACCATCAGTATTCCCCATTAAAGCTTTTTATTTTATGAAGTAAAGTTGGTGTATCTTTTTTTAACAAACGTGTCGTAAACTGGTGAAATAACTGTTACTATCCAAACAATTAGTGTCACAAGCCAAGAATTTTGATGCTATATTGTTTCATTATTAAAAATTATGAAAATAATGAAATTTAGTTCAATACTATAATTAAAATGGATAGTAATAGATAAATTATTCCCATTCCAAAGAGATATTAAATCACTATTTCATTGTTATCATTTATGAAAATAATGAAATTTAATTCAATATGATGTTTAAAATTAATAATAAATAGATTGCAGGTTCCAGAGAGCCATGAAGCAATGCTGTAACTTTAAAACATTTTACAATTGAGCTCTGAAATTGAAATTTGTCTTAAAGTGTTGCAAACTACTGCCTTTATTCTATGTCTATGACAGTCTGGCATAATATGCGAAATAAATTAACATTTTAAGAAGAAAGGTAAATAAGCCAATAACAACATAATAACATATTTTTATCTCCCTTCATAAGAATTCAATCTGAATATGTTTGGGCTAGTTAGAATATTATAATTATGTCAGGATCCTAAGTGACCTAAAAATCTAGTTTCGATATTTTTAGTAGGTACCGTCCATGATTCAAGAGTTACGATATTTTCTCATATACCAGTATTATTCCCATTTTCACCTTTTTTTGTGAAACTCAAACCTATTCAACGCACATTATCAAAAATAAGGCTGAAAGATTTTTTTTTTCCTGAATGAAAACCATTAGTTATAGGTATTTAGGTGGTAGGTATGTCAGAAAATTATAATCAACGATTCTACATGAAACAACAAAAGCATTAACGTGAATGCTTGACGAAAATGTTTAGCATTTCAGTGAAGCTTTTTATCAAGCTCCGATGTACAAAAGCTTTTCTATTGTTTCCAGTCTTTTTTTTTTCCATTTTCAAGGAGTTCATGTAAAAATAAAAAGTTTTAACTTTTCCATTTCACGATATCATTACGGTATTTACCAAATGTTTTCTCAAAAAGAAAAGTTTGCTGTTCCATTTGTTATCTCATGCATAGGCATGCACACATATACACAAGAAAAGGAGGAGGAAGTACAAGTTTTTAATTTATTTTCTCATTGGTATAGCTTGTAGAGTTTCTCTTTGTTTTTATTTACCTCTTTTAAATATTACTGCAGTAACTCTAAACCACAGTGATACAAAAAAAAAAAAAAAAAAAAAAAAACTATTGTAGACATAATTTTGGGGCTTGCGGAAACTCCGGCTAACAATAATATATTTATATTAACTGATTGGATGTGCTTTTTTTCATTCGAAAAAACTTTGCATAAAAGTTTCTCGTCTTATTTTTCTTCTCAGACTACTTAAAGATATTCATATTAGACTTATAAAGAAGAGTTGAGAAAAAATGATGAAAATCGACGTATAAAAAAGAAGAAAAAAATAAAGAAGAAAAAAAAAGAAGAAAAAAAAAGAAGAAAAAAAAAGCATCGAGTCAAAGATAATGGCTGGAATTATCGAGCTGGCTAAAATCATTTTTTACTGACAATTAAGAACACGCCTCAAAAATTTGCTTCTCATAATGGATTAGACTGTTGTTTAGACTCAGGAAAATGGAAAATAAACGCGGTTGAAGCAGGTGTATGTGAAATAATTTTAATGACAGTTTTTTTTTTGTGGTGGGGGCACGTTAAAGACGTGATAAAAGATTTGCCTAGTTTTTTTTGAGGCGGCTATATATTATTCTATTGTTGGTGGCATTTTATTTGAAAATGTTTCTTGAAAATTTCATTATTCTTCTGTCATTTGCATCCTCTTAAAGTTTCTGCTAGATACAGGTAGATCTCTTTCGTAGTAGTAAGCATACTACACTTGTTTGTTAAACAAAAAAAAATCATTAATTTTGGAAAGAATTTTCAGCGAAGAAGTGTGACACAAAATCGCTGTCCCAATCACTATTTTTAAGCAACGAGATGGAAACTTATAAAACCAAGTTTCAGCTCCATGTCCCTAGATCCTCACCTAACAAAAATTGAAAATTCAATAATTGTATTCGTTTGTGCTACGTTTGTGCTATTTTCCTAAAAGAGTTATTCAAGAAAAAACGTTTTCAAGGTCAGTGAGGAGCTAGAGACATGTTTCCCCACATCAAGAAGCAATCAAAAATTTCAAAATGGCATTTGTTTGTGCTGGTTTGTGCGGCTATTTTTTTTTTTGTGCTACAATGTAGTAAGACCCAACGGGTGACAATCCATATAAGAAATGGAGAGCTTTATGGACCAGTAGGTTGGCAATTGGATTATCACGTGCATTACTAAAATCACTCGAATAGATGCAAAATTTAGATAATTTATACTGAATAGATAGAATTTACAATTAAAACAAACTGGATAAAAGTTCCCCTTTGGGATCACAATCCTTTGAGCTACAGCCCATTGAGCCGTAAATACGAAGAGATTCTTCAAGCAGTTTAACAGAAGCAGAATTGTTTGAATCCCTTGTACCGTGAATTCAAAAAATCTATCTTGTTACAATTTTTTGTCCCTCTAAGACAAATGAAAATTTTATATATGGTGGAATTTCAAAATAGCTGAAATGAATCGAAAGTCGGGTGAATCATTTGTGCTACGTTTGTGCTGACAGAATATACCAATCTCAACCCTCTGTCCTCTACCTGAGAGTAATTATTTTGAAAAAAACGTTTATGGTGGGCAAAAAAAATTGTTTCAGGGGGGAACTAAAGTGGTGCCATTTGTTTGTTCTGACAGAATATACCTGAATTTCATGATTTTATCACCAAAAAACTTTTTTTGGCTATACTATAGTGACCAAAGTACCTACTATAATGAACCAAAATATCCGTGTGAATTCTGACACGGTACACCTTTATTGTGAACAGCCCTTTTTCTTTCGATGAAGTCTTTGCCTGCCTACCTCTAAACATTTTTACAACATCTGCATTATTCAAAAGGCAAATTATTTTAATTTCTCTCGGCACTTGATTAGAGGAAAAAGGTGTAAACTTGCGTGACCGTATAATCTATTCTAAAAGGAGTGCAATAATTCGTTCTCGTTTCGGTCGCCATTTCTAGTTTTCATATTTTTGATCTTTCTTATTACATTTCAGCCTTTACGGATCTGTTTCCGAAAATGAGTCACACCATTCGACCTGCGAACTCCATTAATTTCGACACTTAGCACTGAGAATAGGACAGAAAATAAATCTTTGAAAATCGAAATTTTCGTTGCAAAGGTATTGTAAAAAGACCCCTTCTACCAGTCTTGAGTAAGTCTAGCGTTAAAAAAAAAGTAAATAATCTATGCTGATTTGATTCCATTCCCAGAGGTTTCAACGTTGTCCTCGCAAGTAGGTATGTATCTCAAACGATACAAGAAAATAAATACAGCATAATTTCAATCATAAAGCAAATATTTGCATATCAGAATATCGATTATAGTACCCTATACTTACTACAAAAGTCACAAATATTATCCATTTTATACCATAAAACATCAGCCTAACCGCTGCCTAATTGAGAGGTGTAACTGTTCGGTGATCTCTAATACGATCTCCTTCCCTAGTATTAATTTAATGATATCATAGATCCGAGTACAATATCGGTCTCATGTACCCCTTGGAAGTAGAAATATTGGTACGTAACATTATAATTTTTTAGGGTTGGTCATAGTATTATGAACTCGGCATAAAAAATAGAGGGTTATTTCTAATACGAACCCCCTGCCCTTTTCTCATTTAAAAATACAGGGAGAAAGTAAAAGGCTTTTTTTAAGGGGGAGGAGAAAAACGAAAATTGCCAATTTATATTTTTAAAATTTCCAAAAGTTGAAGAATAAAAAAATAAAAGTCATCAACTGGCATAATTTTCAAACTAGAATAATATACAACTGCCAATTTTTCCAACTCAACAAATTGGTTCCACAATTTTCTAACTATACATACAACTAGTCATTTCAATAATAACTACTGACCCACACAACTTCCAACGATGGTATTAAACCATAGCCAATGTCCACAGGCTCTGATCACTATTGCTCACCACAGCCACATACATGACCTCTCAGTACAGTCACTGATTATGGTTATCGAAATTATAGCTGCCAAACTCAATAGCAGATTGCTGCAATCAATCATGGCCACCCATCATGGTAATTATTGGCCATCAGTGGTGGATCTAATGAAAATGGCCTTAGCGGAAAGTTCTACAACAGCCCATAACCTTTAGGTTCATTTCCTTGGCCCCCCCCCCAAATATTTCGATTTTTGAGACATTGGATATACTTAATTGTTCCTCAGTTGTACCGAAATGTTTCGCCAATAAAAGTTTTGTTCATCTTTTCTTCTTGAGATATTTGAAAAAATTTGCTAGGGGACTGGGAAAACGGCAGCCTTCAGTGGATCCGATTTAAAAAAAATTAAGCTGAATGAACGCTTCTTGATTTGTAACAAAATATTCCGCTAATAAAACGTTTTGTACCACCTCCCCTCTGCAGATATTGAGGTAAACCTACATAACCTTTCAGCTGACACCGATAATTTTTTTAATCTGTAGTCCAACTATCTATTTTCTCTTTTTTTTTATGGTAGCCCAGCTGGAAACTGCCCATTTTGTTACCCATTAAATTCGCCAATGTTCGCCATTGTCACTGATGACAATCATTGACTACAGCCATTGGCTATAACCAATGACAACAGCTGCTGACTGCGACCACTGACTCCTGACTGTAGCCACTGACCATGGCCATCAAACATAGCTATCGTCTATGAAACCAGGCTATAATCACTATCAGCAGTCACCAATAAGACAACTGAACACAGTCACTGACCACAACCAACGACAATAGCCGCTGACTTCAGCTACTAACCACAGCCACCAGTACTGTCGCCACAAACCATGGACACCAACCACAACTGAAAATTACAGCCACCACTTCTGACCGTTATCACCAAATATGATCGGTGAACCAGAATCATTTATCATGGTGATTGGCCGCATGGTCGCCGGCCACGACCAATGACCGCAGCAAATAAAAAGAACCAGCCACTGTGACCAATGACTTCGCCACTTGCAATGCAACCACCAAACATAGCCACAAAGTTATGTCACCAGGAAACAAAAGGTGGGGTTGGAGAATTTTTTATTACTTTTTCAAGTTTATTACAGGCATAAAACATTTTGCATCTGTTAATTCCATTTAAAGCCCATCTATAATCCTACTTCAGTGGGCTTACCTATTCTGTAAATGTGGTAAATGTGGAGAAACGGTTTCGAATCATTCGCATTGCAAAATGAACGATATTTCTGACGGTAGTGGTTCGATGACTGACTATCGCCGGTTGAAACGAGAATTTAGAATACTATTTGATTTTAAGAAATTTTAAAATTTTGAATCCTCCAACGGCAATCTAACCATCGTCGTAGATTATTCGCATTTTTCCTTTAACCGAGGGTTTTTTTTTTTTTTTTTTTTTTTTTTTTTTGGAGGTGGGTGCAAATCGTGTGAGAACGAATACCGCAATTATTCCAATCTAAGCTCAGGCAATTTAGTTAACTACGTTCGCAGCCTACAATATTCGGCGATTTTTCATCATCAAAGTATAGAACATCACGTCGTTCGAACGAATGCTTACCATAAAGTATGCCACGCAGGCATAGAAAGTTTTCGACGTGAAATTATCCCACCCAGAAATTGCGCTCACGTATAGGTGCCTACGAAAAGAAAATGGATCCGAGTCGGAATTTGACTACCACACAGCTACGTGCAACCGTCTTCGACGGGCTCTCCAAAAACCGAATATCCTTCAAAAAATCGATGGCTTCGCGATCGTATAGGTCGTATATATTTGTAAGCCTCTACAGAGCACTTCCATCTTGCGACGGGGCGAGGCCGCGTGGGATGGGGTCAAAAAACTAATTTCTTCAGAAAGCCTACGTTACGAAATGTTTTCAAAATATTTTACCCCCGTCGGGACGACAATAAAACGTTTATGGTATATTCGAGTTCATTTCTCAAAAAATAAAAAAAAAAAAAAAAAATAAAAAAAAATAAACGAAAAAACGAAAAAAAAATCTTCTGTCATGATGTTTAAACACGAACAACAAATTTTGGAAACATTTCGCGTACGTAACAAATAATATAGTACACAATTTACAACGGGAAACATACTCTTTTATATACTTACTTACAGTGATTCTTGTTTTGTTAAACTTATTTTTTTTTTTTTTTTTCCACATTATCATCACGAACGTAGCTATCTTTCTGAACTTCACATTCGCATTTCATTCGGTATTCGGTGAGACGTTGCAGTTTTTTTTTTTTTTTTTTTGTTTTTTTAGACTATATTTCTTTTTTTTCGCTGAACCCCTCCCCTTCGTTATCGTCATATGTGTACTTTTTATTTTCTTACTTTCTTCGTCTCGTCGCACGTCTATCTACGTTTCATTCCACCCTCGTCATTCTCCATATTGCGACAAAATTTTAAAATCTACACATTTCCATTCGCGGCTTGATGACGTATTCGGAAATTTCATTATGGAAGTGTTACGTGTAAACGTGAAATGAAAATATGAACTCTGTCATGGAACGACATCTTATTCATTCACAAAGGTAGCACACAAAAAAAAACAAAAAAAAAAAAAACAAAAAATGCGAAGTAACTTCTCTTTGTTGTTATCTCATTCGCGATTTTTTAAGGAATAGGTCTACCTACCTATAGATAATTCATTGGGCCGTTGAAAATAAGTTAGCAATAATCAATAAAACCGTATCGTCGTCAATCAATCACTAGGTATAATGTAAAGGCGACCGAAATTATTAACGCGAAATTATTTCCTAAATTTTATGCGCATGCGCCAACTATAAAATGTTTCGTTATTTCCATCGTATTAAAGAAGGGTCGACGTTTAGACGAAGAGTATATTTTTAATTCGAGTAATAATAGGTTATTATAGGTGTTTATATGGTGGTGTTCTATGTACCTGGTGATTTTTGAAGAGGCAGTTTTGCCAGTTTCTCCGTAGTCCCTTGTCATGAGGCATGGACTACCACTCCAGTGACCAGTGTTGAAATATTTAACGAAATTAATTTTTTTTTTTAATAATTTTGTTTTTTCGTTATTATTTTTTTGTTTTATTATCGCACTGTATCTTTGACAGTGGATGAGCCAAATTGTATATTACATTACAAAAAAAAAAGTTCCAAATAAGAGGGAAGTTTTGTGGCTCTGGGATCGTGAAGCGTCTTGTATACTTTTTCCTGAAATTATCTTTGTCTGATCACAGATGCTTGTTCGAATTAACGAATTGATCATTGTAATAATGCTGGCACTTTAGGCATGGATGTAGTTAAGGTTTTTGATGTGTAAACATCTTAGCGCTTGGTCTACACTCTAGTAAGGACTAAAATGAGAATTACAATCGTAACTTGTTCGTCGTTTAAGTTACAATATTGTAACTGTTATAATGTAGGTGGAAGTGGGTTTTAATGTAAAACATGATAAAACAATAAAAACAACTAAAATGATCAAAACAGTAGGTATGTGATTGTGTGCGTGTGCAACGTTCGAGCTCACAACCACACTATTACATGAGTCCCACTGGGACTTACGCCTCTCTTTTCATTGACCCAAAGAAATTTCATAGCCTCTCATCAACTTTTGAAAATGTTTGGATTTTATATCGTTATTATATGTTTAAAAAAAATCTAAGGCATCAGCTGCTCAGTTAGAAAAAGTAGGTTTTCAAAAATTAAAAAATTAAGTGCTAACAAAAAAGTATCAGATCATATTAAGTGACAATTGTATGAAATTTTATAACCGTTGACCCAAAATTACACAGTTTACAACCGTTACCTCTTTCAAAATCGAAACAAAAATGAACTTTGTGGAAGTACCATTCAGTTGATCCGTACCAAAATTGGCAGCATGTTGCAATACATTATAGTCAATATTTGTTCTGAATTTCGTGACTATCGGCTCGAAATTAAGCATTTTAGGAATAGCTGTACCGGAAGTACCGTACAGCCGATTCACACCAAAATTAGTAGCGCGTTACAATGAATTATGAAATTAGCAGCATGTTACAATGAATTATAATTTTTTTTTTTTTTGTGAGTTAGGTAACTGGTGGTCTACAATAAATTATTTTGTAGCCAAAATAAATACAAAAATAGCGATACTGGAAGTACCATCGGGAAAATCCGCACAAAAATCCATAGCTCGGATCCATCGCTTTATGAATATTAGTTTTTGAAGCCAAAGTGTTTCTTAAGTTATGAAACAAAAAACGTACTTACCCACATCCCCTATTGGTTCACGTGATTAAAATTAATAAGTATATTTTCATTAAAGAGCTAGGTACATAAAAATAATAACATCACATATCTTAATGAGAAAATAATTTATCGTCATGTCGTCCACAACACGTGATTTTATTTTTATTTGATTGCCACCAATTTGCCTCTTTTCATCCGTTTTTCCCAACTTTTTTAGTGGTGAAAAGGCCCCAGCGGTAATCAATGAGTTCACCAGAAAGTATGGACATCAGGTAAAATTATACCGAGTAATATTACAAATTATAGTCATATTTTTATAATGTGAATTGTTCTGTCCCTTCAGAGGATGTTTATGTTACGGAACTCTGACTGTGTGCCACCTCATATAAAACTGAAATTCTGCCATTTTTCCCTTTTGTTTCTCATGAATAAGCTTTCATGACTATTTACTTATTATTACGTATGCATGTATTTTGTTATGTTAATGTCACACGCCGACTTGAGGCTAACATCATGAATTTATTTTTTTTCCATTAGGTCGAAGATTGATTATTAGCCGGTTATCCCTTTGAAATCGGACTATCAGAAGATTGAAAATTTATCACCTAATTTTCTTGATTTTATTTTAATAATTCTATTTATTATTATTAATTTTCATATTTTTGTGCAATGTAAATAGCAATACTCATTCCGTAATATTTAATGTTTCCACCACTTCAACTCCAGTAGCAGAGGAATTTTTTGACTCTCCGATTGTCGTCGCTCTTCAATAAATTAGTTAATCAACTCCTCTCAAACATTTTTCTGATCTCTCCATAATCAGGGGTGCTGTGAGGCTACTTTGTTGAGAATAATTCCTCAAGGAAATGAGCTTTTTTTTCTTTTAATCCAATGAAAAAATATCAACCCACACCTCAAACTAAACGCTCTGTATACTTAAACGAATTTTCTAAAAAATATAATAGGTTCACGAAAAAATTTTTTGCTGATCTCGCTGGCGAAATTATTTTGGTTTGGTGATGGGTCGACTTTCTTAGACTAGGGAGACGCTTCCTCACTGGTCCAGATGGATTACAGCAGCCCTTTCTCTAATCACACTTTTCACTTGGTGATAACCAGAAATAATACAAAAACCACCGTGGTCTTGGTCTTGGTCTTGGCCTTGATTTTGGGTTTTGGTCGTATGCTGTAAGGTCCGAATCTCACATAACTAAGTTTTGATTATGGTCTTGTTCTCGTATAGTCAATTCGTTCTTCTGGTTTTGATTTTACTGTCAAATCTTAGTCCTGGCTTTTGTTTTGCACGTTGATTAAAGTCTTCCTCTTGGTCTTACACAGTTAAATCTTAGTTTGGGTCTCAGTCTCTGTCCTGCGTGTTCTGGGTCGTAGTCGTGGTTTTGGTCCTAATACGTTTCTTGGTCTTGATTTTGAACATTCAAGTGTTCGTTTTGGTGTTGGTCATACCTACTGCACGATCCATTCGTGGTCCTGTTGGTCTTGCACAGTTAATTTCCAATCTTGATTTTTGTTTTATAGAGTCTAACCTTGGTCTTGATCTTAGTCTTTCTGGCATGGTATTCCTTACAAGACTTTTCACTAATATGTGATAGCAACGACTAATTTAAATTTAAATTCCCACTCATGTTCGCACTATATTAGGTGCCAAAAATTAGCCAAATAATAAATAAGTGTAACTTTTATCTCGATACTTTGCCAGCGTACCTAAGTCTAAAATTTCTCGCTTAATTAATATGGTAGGTGCACGTCTTATGACGTATTATTGTATATTGTTATACAAATTACAGGATTGTATTGTACTAGAGTTGCAGTTAATTTAATTTTGTAATCCAGCTATCTACGTGAGTATACCTAATCCATTAATAAATCGTTTTGAAATTAATTTGATAAGATGTTTGCTTTAAAAGCGCTAAAAAAAATGTGCAAAACGTTGAAAAATCTTTAGATAAAAGGAGATAAATTAATATAAACGCAATACCTTTTTTTTTTTTTTTTCGTTTCTTTTCGACTGCAGAGGCTGCAGCTATTACTTGAAAATTTAAAAAATACCGCTCCAATTTCGAGAAAAAGTTACCCGCGAAAAGCATTAAAATGTGGATTTTAAATTAAATTCCATTTCATGATGTTGCGAATGTAATTCATTAATTTGAAATTACTTCGACAAATAAGATAATTTCTTATTATATTATCTTTTATTAATATTTCACGTTAATTATTACAACACTTCGAAATTATACTTAATACTATTTCTTAAGACTAATGAAACCTAATGTTCACAACAACTAGTGTGAACCCTAACTTGTCTACTTGACTGTAGGTTTAGGAATGATCATGTCTTCCAAATGAGGACACGACATCACCTTCGTTTTCATTGTTTTATCAAATATGGCCGACCAAAAAGGTGGCGTGATACAGAACATCCGCCAAATATGATGACATGAAATAGTCAGCATATCTGGTGGTGTCTGATCGTGAGAAGCAATTCGGTATATAGACAGCTATTATTCTAAGAATTAAGAATAATAGTTGTCTATATTTTGTTCGACACGTTTCTGTAGACAAACTGATTTGTCTGCAGAAACGGGACGGAACACATGAGGTATTTTATCCTCCCTAAGAATATCTCGTTTCATTTTAATCACAAATCGGGAAAAGAGACAGGGATACAACTTTTTGTTTTTGTTTATTTTCGTCGTTTTTATTATGAACCGAACCAATTTTCAAAATTATAAACTTTGAGTTTGGATTCTGACGCGGAAGGAAAATAAACTTTTATCGACTTCCCTCCTGTTTCTCTGAATAAAAAGGGTGCCTTTATCTAATTAAAGAAAAAAACAAACATAAATGGAACAAATTATCGAATTTTTGGTATAATTTGAAATACAAATTTGGAAAATAAGCTCACAGCTCATTATCGAACGAAAACATTACGTAAAGCGGTGATTATCCGCATTATTTGTAGGAAAAAAATTGAGTGATCATCTGGAAAATACGAAGGGATAATCAACATTAGTGTGTGCAAATTCAACAAAAAAGAGAATAAGTAGATACATATAATTTACTTACTACAACTAGAAATATCACTGCTCACCTAGGAATATTTTCGGTCTAATTATTTTTCAACAGCATTTCCAGACTCTATATTGTTATTTTTCCAATACTGAACATAGGATGGAGGTTCCATCGTGGAACATTAGTAGGAAAAAAATACCTCTAGAAAGGGCCATTACTTTGTGACTTAGGTTCCTATTTCACATGATACTTTCAACTTCCATTGATGACAAATCTAAATAGGGCTGAAATTTCAATGCAGTTACAATAGCCAATACAGTTTAAAGTGTAGGTTACCCACACAGACCATTGTTTCTGATCACAGCCACCGATTACACCTATACCAACCCCAACCTACATGGAACACAGATGTCAACTACAACCAATATAATTTATACAGAAACCCATCGTCACTACCAACCAAAGGTGTTGGAAAAAAAATTATTGAGGGACGACAATGCTTGTTGGAAACATACCCAAGTAATACATAACCATTATTATTTTCTACGGAGGAAACTTTGAAAAATGACTGAGAACAAAATGAAAATAAAGCTTATCTAAAGATCGAAGAGATGGTAGTGCACGCAGGGATCAGAGTTCAACTCCCCCTAAAAATATAAAATCTTCACCCAAATCTCATTCTCAAAACTGGGATGAAAAGAACTGCTTTTTCCATAATAGATCTGGCAAAGTAGTCACCAAGTGCAATAATAGATGCCAATGGTGGGGCTGGATTTACAAATCCGAAGCGTCAGACTAAAACATTGGCCTATCCATGCGGTTGAAGACCCCTCAGAAAATTACTCATGCCACCTGTTCTTGAAGGACAGGACAAGCAGGAAACAGTATCTAATAGACTCAGGTTCTGACGTAAGTGTACTGCCAGTAAATAAAAAACATAAGATACATCCTCCTAAATACTACCTCTGTACTGTGAATGGTCAAAACCTTCCAGCTTACAGACTAGACACAATCAAAGTCAACATCAGATTACAAAGAGACATGATTTGGTCCTTCACAATTGCAGATGTCCCAAATCCAATCCTGAGTTCTGAGTTCCTAGCACACTGTGGCTCAATCATAGATGTCAAAAATGGTAATGAATCAAAATTTTGTGTGTATGACAAAACACTAGTGTCTCAACTGGATACAGCTATTTTCTGTAGTAGTAAAGTCGACGAACAATTCTTATGGATTCTGTCAGACTATTCTGAAGGCACCTAACTATCAATTTGCAGGCATCTAACCTATAAACATGACACTGTTCATTATATAGAGACTAAAGGACTGCTATGCCACGCTAGAGCAAGAAGGATCTTGCCAGACAAGCTCAAAGCAGCCAAGGAATACTATGATAGAATAATTAAATAAGGTATTTGCAGACCTTCAAATAGTTCATGGAGTTCCCCTACCCATGACTAAAAAAGCAAGTGGAGATTGGCAAATTATTGGAGACTACAGAGCCTTAAATGCCAAAACAGTTCCTGATCACTAACAAGTTCCAAATATTATCGACTTCAGTGCTAATATGAAGGGTAAAATGATGTTCTCCAAAATAGACATCAACTGGGCATTCCACCAAATTCCTATGTCTGAACAGGATATCCCAAAGGCTGCGCTCATAGTGCCTTTTGAACTATTCAAATACTTTCAAATGCCTTTTGGACTCCGTAATTCTGCCCAAAACCTTCCAAAGATTTATCAATGGAATGTTTAGGGATCTGCTGTTTGCATATGCATACTTAGATGATATTTGCATATGCTCAGAAGGCGGTGAGCAAGAGCACCAAAAGAATGTAAAAGCCATAATACAACGTATACACACTGCCGGCCTTACTATCAATATAGGTAAAAGCTTATATGCACAAACTGAAATTGACTTTCTCGGCTACAGTCTCGACCGAAGGCATATCCCCACTAAAGACCAAAGTTGACCCAATTTTGAATTTCCCAAAACCCTCAAATGCCGCTGAACTCCGGCGTTTCTTGGGGATGGCGAATTTCTATAGGCGCTTCATGAAAAATGCTGCAGCTGAAAAAAGCAAGCTGTTTGCATAAGTAAAAACATCAAAGAAAAGGGATAAAACTTCTGTTGAACACCTTTCGTTGTTGGTTTACTTTCCACGACATAAGGTATTCCACAATAGTATTAATTATTATTTTATTTATTATAATGTTATGTTCGTTAATTTCAGTGATAAATGCCCTCAAATACGTCACAAGGATTAATTGAATTTTGATAATAACTTTCTACCAGCGAGATTTTGTTTACAATAAAGTCACGTGACCGACATTGTTCAAATCGTAGTTATAACACCAATTTTTCAACCTTATGGCCTTGTGGTTAGCCTGTGTGACATAGCCTACCAATTTTTTTAAACTCGTATTAGCATCACATATTACTACCATATTCTCTAAACTCATTTAAACATTATACTATAAAATGATCATAAGGAGTACATTAATTTTTCAATAAGGCAAACTTCCAGATACTATATGTAGAGGTACCCTACAAAGGTTTTATTTACGTCAAATTACGTACCTACATTACGCAACCTATAATCTATTTTCTGGATGTTTCGATTCACATATTAGGCAAATTGTCGAATAGTTCCTTCTTAATATTTTGATGACTTTTCCTCTGTTTATTATTTCATAGAAAAGATGCTATAGTTGAATACCTAATTCCCAGTTTCATTTCCCAACAATATAAAACGTTTTCCAAGTTATAAAACATTCTCCACACTCACAATATGCTCCTAAACAAACGGAATAGAAGCGTTAAAAATCCAGGTAAAAATAGCGACGTGAATAAAATCTCCAAAGAATAAAATCGGATACGTTTTTTGCGTATTTTATTCTTCAGTCTCGATGTGAGAGAACTTAAATTTTCATTGCGAACCGAGCGTAGTATGCTGTAAATGATTATATTCGCATATCCCTAGCCCTGTCCTGCGGGCAATAAATAACAGATTAAAGTCGATTAGAATACATGAGTCATGGAATGGCCGCAATAAAAATCTTGTCAACGTTTTTGCATGGTTTTTCAAAGTATAGAATAATGTGCGCGGCGTACTATAAACATTGTGTATTATTCTTTCATTCTTATTTTTTATGCTCTTTTTTACGTGGATTATTTTCCAAAAATTTAATGTCATACGTACACTTTCTTTTTTTCTTTTTTTTTTCTTTTTTTTTTTTTTTTGTGCGTATGTAAGTTATACAATAAGCTCGAAACGCTTTCCTCGTTTATATTACTTTTCGAAAAATCCACAGAAAGGAAATTGCGAGAAAAATCACGTTAGTGCCTTTATGTTTTCTCATAAATTTTTTTTTCTTATTTATTCTGTTTTCGTTGGTTAAATTTTACTCGAGTTAAATAAGTATTGTGTGTTTGAAGGATAGCAAATAAATAAATAGCTTTTAGTTCTAAGGTTAAGACGCATTCTCGATCCGAGGTTAACTGAACATGGAGGAATACTTTTTTTGTTTTTCAATTGTTTTCTCATTTTTTTCTAGGTATTTGCAAAATGTACGTCTATCATTCGATCACTCGTGTAAAGGCTAGAGCAAAGTTGGCATTCAAAAATTACCCAAAATTATCATACAACTATTTTCATATTTGTTGCACGCAGCCAGATAAAATAATTTTTTTTTGTATCTAATCTCTCTTGAGCTCATACGCAAAATATCTGTCACTCTTGCTCACCTGCTCACCTATGACAGTATCTATATCTATCACTTATTACCTACGTAATAGTTATTTGTGATACAAGTGTAAAAAGTAGGTGATTTTGATACGAGTGCAGCAAATCACACGCGAGTATCAATCAACTACTTTGCATGCTTGTCACACACTATTTTCTGCAACAACCCCCCACCCACAAGAGGAAACAACGAATAAAATAGAAATAGACTACAGAAAAGCCAATACACTGTACGCAGACAAAATTATATTTTTTTACGATTGAATTGAAAATTTTTGTAGTCGGCTGTAAATTTTTGTAATTTACCCTCCCTAAAAATTTTAGCTCAGTATAGCACCGACTGTATTGATGAAATTGTGGGGTTTAGATTTGATTCTTAAATAAACTTTTTGCAACACATGCACAAAAGAACGAGTTTGACATGCATGTACAGCGAATGAAAACAAACAAATTTTTGGCCTGTGAAGCAGACGATAATTTTACAATCTCTGGCGCATCCAAATCTTGCGCAAGAGTGTGTAAAATATTTGAACAAATAATTATTTTGATATTAGTTTTTGTTATTTCGTGAAAAACTATTTGTCAAGTTGCCAATCCAATTAAACACGATATTTCAATTTTCAAAAAAGGTCTCAAAAGATTCCTCAGCCTCTAATCATGTTAGAGAGCTGGGATTAGTAATGATCGAAAGTGGATAAAATTTAAAAATTTTCCATGCGATTTTTTAATTATCTTTAGCTATTTGACAACAAATAAATGAAAAACAAACGCAAATTAATAGGAGATCTGCCATATTTTGGAATCTACAAACTTCTCCTCTTCCCTCAATAATTCCTCAGTCCTTGTTTAATCTAAAATCATGGATTAGTATTGCCAGAAAGTGGGAAAAATTCACTTGAAACTTCTTTCCATATAATTTGTTAATTGTTCTTAGGTGTTTGAAATTGAACAAACAAAAAAACGCAAATTAATGGAAAACTAACAGTTTTTGTGTTTTTTCAGCTATAATTTCCAAAATTTATTTCCTTTATGAGTTTTGTTTACTAGGAATGGCAGTTGTTGCTATACTCTTTTTTTTGCATTAGTTTTAAAAAGTATATGGTGGGTGACAAGTGGTTGTGGGCTATTTTAACTGGAGTCAAGTTTGCAAAAACCACCTTTGGCCCATCTGCAAATTCTTCACACTTGGTAAAAAATAGCCTACACTATGCACTTGTCACACAATATACTATTATATACATATACAAATATTTGACAACAATGTCGATTCAGTTCTATCCATTGCATAGTTTTTTCAATACTGTGAACACAAAATATTGAGCGATATAAGTGTATATATATATATATATATACAATGTAACCATATATTTCTTCTCATTAACACTCGTATTCATATATTCTCACATCAGTCAATTGTCATTCATCCTTATGACTATGTGATGATAAAACATAATAAACAGAATGCAGATGCCACATTGGAATGTTATTGCATCAGCCAATATAGCTCACTCACTTGAACATTCATGTTGGTATTTGTTGTAACTTTCAATTGTCCCCCAAATTCGTTGACACATTAAAATAAGAAGAGAGGAAGTTATTATCACCTAAAAATGTACCTAGGCTCTTTTAAAATCTTCTTGAATCTTCTAGAAAAACTATCCTAATCAATCCGCATAATTAGTAGGAGGATAATCAATCATCTCATTGGTCAGTTGTGACATCATCCATCTTTCACCACTACTTTTCATTCATCCACTCTCAAATTTGTTGTTGATCTAATAACTTTAAGTGAAATGTAAAATCACTTCGTGAAGAACCTTTGAATGGTCATCTTCTTTACTAACCATCTCTGGTAACTATTTTAGTTACACAGTCTCTTGTAACCAATAATTGTTAAGCGGCTCAATAGGCGAGTCCATAACTGTTAGTATAATTTTTACTTTGTTAAATCAGAATTGGTTATTGAAATCATTGAATGTTGATTGGAACTTAGTCTAATTGTTTTGAGTTTATCAATCGATCATAGGCAAAGTTGTTAACATATATATAATTATCATATATACAAAATAAATTTTAAAAAAGTCAATAGGGAAAGTGTATGTGGGGACATTACTCGTATGAGGTTTTAGGGGCTCGCACCCCTCGACGACAGTCGCCGCCCAAAGGCTGGCAATATTCGTCTCTATGACGTTAAACTAATATACACGAACGCGTTTGTATGTTCGTACCTGTACGTACGTACAGGTAAGATACATCATTCGAGTCGAGATCAATTACCTGATAACGATCTCGGTAATGTCACGACTCGGTACCAAACGCACTGCGTCGTTTCTTATCATCTCAGCAAAGACAGGAAACGACGCAACGTATGACATAATTACGTATTCATACATACGTATGTGTGTCCGTGTGCATGTGCCAAATTCGGTATATAAACTCTCAGAACCGGCTCAAAAATCACCAGTGTTCGCCGAGGATTTGGCTCTCCCATACTTATGTGTATGAAGTGGCAGAACACGCAAATACTGTTGAAGACCTTCTAGTGTGAATATCTCTCACGACAAGGTATTCCACAGTGGTGACCCCGACGTGATTTTTTGGCTACGTCGTGGGTGTCTAGAGGCGCGTTGCGCTATAACTAAAAAGAGGCGCGGTGCGCTGGCGAGTAACTCGCTTGTAATACAAATAATTTTTACAAGATCTAGACACCTTTGGCTGTCGAAGCAGAGGTCTTGACTTTGAAAGTGGGAAATTACACCCCCCTTCCAAATATATTTGCCGGAAGGGAACCAAGACGAGTAGACCTGGAGGAACAAAGTTGCCCTCATCCGCCAACTCCTCCAGCTTCGACCAGAGACTCTGAAGTCTTTGAGACTCCGGAGAAACAAAAAAGGATCCGGAGGCCAGAAGCCTTGCGTTTGGGAGCTGTTGCTAACCCAAACAAAACAACAGCTCGAACCCTAAGAAGCGGTCGTCTATTGAGCCAAGACTCCGACCCTTCAACCCCAGACCGACAAACCACAGAGTCTGGAAGACTCTTCGTAGAAAAAACAAGTAAAGAAGTCCAGCACACGATGCCCAACGGAAACACGAACCCGAACCCATCATCAAACCAACCAGCAGCGGGCAGAAGTGGTCAGCCACAGCTGACCCCCGAAGTATTAGCACAGCTCTTACAGCTGTTGCAACTGCAAACATTGCAGAACCCTGCTATCCAAAGACGGAGGATAGAGATTCCGGAGTTCCTACCCAATGAAGTTGAACTATGGTTAACTCTCCTCGAGGGTCGTTTTAAGACAGAGAATCTGCAAAACGACCAAAAATACTCACACATTTGCAGCGGCATGCCCGCAGAAATCATACGCCGCATTCCGGATATCATGGAATGCCCTCCGGCGGAAGCAGACAAGTACAGTTGGTTCTGCAGAAAAATAAGAAATGTGTTTGGTAAGACTCAGAACCAAATTATTGATGATGTAATGGGCGGAATGAAGATCGGAGACGACAAACCCTCCACCTTCATGGCCAAACTCAGACAAAAGGCCGATAATATAGTGTCACCGTCAGTTATTGGAAACCAGTTCTGCAAGCAACTTCCCCAACATGTTGTGCAGTGTCTGGCAGCCATAGGTACCACGGTAATCAACAATTCCGAGGACCTAGACTTCCTAGCGAAGAGTGCAGATAGTGCACTGGAACATTCGAGATCAACATCCTCAATCAGTGCAGTATCCGCCGAGACCGGAGAACTAGCTCAGCTTAGAGCCCAGATAGCTCAGCTGACTAGTGAGATTAAGAAGAAAAGTAACAACAATAGTCCAAGACAGGGTAGAAACAACAACCGCTCGAAAAGCAGGAGCAACAATAGAAGTAACGATAGAAAATCTAGGTCCAGAGACCGCAAGAGCAATTCTACCAGGGGTCAGAGTCCAACTCCCCCAAGAAGAACATCGTCCCCAAAACCCCAGTCTCAAAACTGGGACGATAAATCCTGCTTCTTTCATAACCGGTTTGGCGCAGAGGCCACCAAGTGCAACAATCGATGCCAATGGTGGGGTAAATCTTACAATAAGTCGTCAAACTAGAAAGAGGGGTCGTCTATGCGGCTGAAGATCCCTCGAAAAAGTACTCACGCCGCCTGTTCATCAAGGACAGGACAAATAGGAGACGTTACCTAATTGACTCAGGTGCTGACTTGAGCATTTTGCCAGTAGATAAAAACCAGAAGGCATTTCCTCCGAAATACTACCTCCGAACTGTGAATGGTCAAAACCTTCCAGCTTACGGAATAGAATCCAGCAAAGTAAGCATCGGTTTGCGAAGAGACATGACGTGGTCCTTCACAATTGCGGACGTTCCAACTCCGATCCTGGGTGCGGATTTCCTCGCGCACTACGGCCTGGTCATCGACCTCAAAAATGGAAAAATCATAGACAACAATACTGGTCTATGGGTGGAAGGCAAAACGCTAGCGTACCAACTGGACACCAATATATCCAGTTGCACGAAAGTCGACGAACAATTCCTACGGATTCTGTCAGACTATCCTGGAGTCACTCAACCATCAATTCGCAGGCATCCGACCTATAAACATGATACCATTCATTTTATAGAAACTAAAGGACAGCCTTGCCATGCTAGAGCCCGCAGGTTACTGCCTGATAAACTCAAAGCAGCACGGGAATACTATGATCGCATAATAGGTGAAGGCATATGCCGCCCATCAAAAAGTTCATGGAGTTCCCCGATCCACATGACCAAAAAAGCCAGTGGAGAGTGGCGAATCGTTGGAGACTACAGGGCCTTAAATGCCAAAACAGTTCCCGATCGCTATCCAGTCCCAAATATAATGGACTTCAACGCGAATATGAAGGGTAAAACGATGTTCACAAAAATCGACATCAACTGGGCATTCCACCAAATTCCAATGGCCGAACAGGACATCCCAAAGACAGCGGTCATAACCCCCTTTGGGTTATTCGAATACCTTCGAATGCCGTTTGGACTCCGTAATTCTGCACAAACTTTCCAAAGATTCATCAATGGACTGTTTATGGATTTGCCGTTTGCTTATGCATATTTGGATGACATATGCATTTGCTCAGAAGGCGGTGAGCAACAGCACGAGAAGAATGTAAGAACCATCGTACAACGTATACACGCTGCTGGACTTACTATCAATGTTGGAAAAAGTTTATACAAACAATCCAGGATTGACTTTCTCGGCTATCAAGTCTCGACCGAAGGCATTTCCCCTCTGAAGACCAAGGTAGAGCCCATATTGAAATTCCCGAAACCCTCCAACGTAGCAGAACTTAGACGCTTCTTGGGATGGTGAATTTCTACAGACGTTGCATTAAAAATGCTGCAGCCGAACAAAGTAAGCTGTTTGCATTAATAAAAACAAACAAAAAGAAAGATAAAACTCCACTCGATTGGACTGAAGAAGCTGAAAAAGCCTTCGAAAACATAAAAGAAACACTGGCAAATGCAACTCTACTAGCTCACCCAGACGAAAGTCTGCCGTTATGTGTCGCGACTGATGCGTCCGACTTTGCTATTGGTGCAACACTGTACCAAAAGGACAATGACAAAAAGTTACCGCTCGCTTTCTTCTCCAGAAAGCTATCAAAAACCGAAAAGAACTACAGCACATACGACAGGGAGTTACTGGGAATATTCGCTGCGCTGAAGCATTTCAGGCACCAATTAGAGGGTAGATGTTTCACTGTGTATACAGATCATAAACCCCTAACACATGCCTTCACGCAAAAGACAGAACCAGCTTCCCCGAGAAGAGCTCGACAATTGGACTACATAGGACAATTGACTACGGACATCCAGTATATAAGTGGAGAACTCAACACTCCAGCTGATGCTCTTAGTAGGATCGAAGCTATCTCGGCACCGTCTCAATTACCTTACGCTGAAATAGCTAAAGAACAGTTAAGGGATGCAGAACTGCAAGAACTGTTGTCGAACGATGACACAGCTCGCAAATTGAGACAGAGGAAAATCCCTGGTACTAATGTTTTACTAACATGCGACATTAGTACAGGCAAGAATAGGCCATTCCTGCCGACAAAGTATCGCAAATTGGCATTCAGTAGTGTGCATAACCTATCGCACCCTGGACCAAGATGCACTGCTGGATTAGTATCATCAAGATTTGTTTGGCCTCGGATGAAGTCCGACTGCAACAAATGGGCTCGCAGTTGCCTGAATTGCCAAGAGTCCAAAGTAGGAAGACATACTCGGTCGCCTCTCAAATCTTTTAAACAAACGGAGCGGTTCAAAACAATACACATAGATTTGGTGGGTCCATTACCCCCATCCCAAGGACACAGATACCTGTTAACGATGATCGTTAGAGCAACTCGATGGCCAGAGGCAGTTCCTCTCCATGAGATGACAGCTCCCACGGTAGCTGCCAGGTTATACGACACCTGGATTGCCCGCTATGGCGTACCTGAAGTCATCATCACGGACCAGGGTCGTCAATTCGAAAGCTCGCTCTTTCAAGAGCTGTCTAAGAAGCTTGGTGTACAACACAATCACACCACAGCTTACCATCCTCAAGCAAACGGAAAGTTGAGCGATGGCACAGAGCTTTGAAAGCCTCCATTATGGCTTGCGACACCAAGAGATGGGTTGACATACTACCAACCATCCTCTTGGGCCTCCGATCTGCTCTTCAAACGGACACGGGTCACTCTGCAGCGCAGTTAGCGCTTGGCGAAGAGCTACGCCTACCAGGGGACTTTTTCACACATTCGAAAGAAATTAGCCCCAAAACGCTCGTCCAAGACATACGGACTGACGCCAACAACTTTCTGAACCAGGCAGCTCGTCATGGCCAACCAAAGGTTTATGTCTCCAAACACTTGGCCACAACATCTCATGTGTTTGTCAGAGACGAAAAAATAAGATCTTCGTTGGAGAAACCATACGCCGGTCCTTATAAGGTAGTATCACGAGATGACAAGAATTTCGTGATACTAATCGCAGGTGAACAGAAAACGATTTCAATTGACAGATTGAAACCTGCGTACCTTATAAACGACGACAAGAAAATGCTCCAAAGAGCAAAAAGGAAGATGACACACAGGGAAATAATAAAGGAAGAACAGACTGAACAGTCCGAAACAACACAACCACAGAAAGTTGAGGACAATCCAGTCGAAAAAGGTGATAAATCACAAAAATCACCAGAAAAAAAATAAAAATAAAGAAAACGGTGAAGTTCAATGACGAGATCATCAAAATACAATACGATCCGTCGGCCCCCTTGTGCCCACGAAAAAGAGGCAGGCCCCTTGGCAGCAGAAAGCAGAAAAACCAAATTCCAACTCGAAAATCCGAGAGATTGGCACGGAGAAACTAAAAATATTCACGAAAGTTAATATCCGCAGCGGAAAATACAAACCCGCACAAAAAGACGTACGAGAATCTGAGAATATTCGTAACAATAAAAATTCTTCAGATAAGCAGAGAAAAAGTGCGTACAATAAAAATACGACACGAATAAACAAATCCACGTGCAATACGGAAGAAAAACATTGCAACGTGTTTCTATTGACAAACAATACCGATAATAAAATAGTCAATAGATCGTGACGTCACAAACAAAGAGTGCATTCCTTTGTGAAATACAAAATTCGAAGTACGAAAATTCAAACACGCTTAACTCTGCTCATACTTAACCAAATTTAACCGGAAAACTTTTAAGCTAAAGAATATTGAATGCACTATCCCCTCCGAACAAATCTGAAAAAAGATAACGACTTGGAATAAAGCTGCGATCGAAAATATTCTCGCAAAGTTTTTCATACGCCTTTCGACTGTCGACTAGAGCACGCCGAAAAGTCTTCATAATTTTTTCTCTTTTTTCTTTCTCTTTATTGTACCTTGTTTCCTTCCTTATGTCGTCCTCAACTAATACCCCGTTTTCAAACCAGCCATTCCAATTCGTAGTCCCGCCTGCACCTCAGCCTATAAAGACAAAGGAGCAGTTGGAACGCGAAAAGGAAGCTTGGAAAACGAATTACTGATGGACACGTCGGCGGCGGACATAGTTAAAATAATGTCCGCCCCCCTTCCTCCGTTGATTTCGCCGCCAAAATCGCCAGAAAGAGCACCGGAAGTGGCAATCCCACCCCCGGAACCCTTAGCACTAGCGAGGTTGGAGACGAAACAACCTCAGGTGGAAGAGGTGCGAACTCTACGCCCTCCCCTCACCAAAAGCCTGGCCTACAGACCATCTGGGAGTTCTAACTCCCCGATGTACAGAAGACCAAGGCCCTTGACTTTGACCGATCCCCGCCTGTCTCACCGCTCCCATCCCTATCACCCGGCTCCAACTCAACGACCGCCGAGAAGAAGGGGGCAAAACAGCAGGGACGCCTACCAGGCCCGGTTAGACGCTAGGAAACAGTCCTACGAATGCGTCGGGGCCGCGGTAGGGTCAGCCCTCGCAAAGTGGGAGAAGGATCAACGACAGTAGACTCGATAAGTCCCCCCAGGCACGCGACTTATCATTTTCGCGGCGCAAAAACTGGGGGGGAGTAGCTGTGGGGACATTACTCGTATGAGGTTTTAGGGGCTCGCACCCCTCGACGACAGTCGCCGCCCAAAGGCTGGCAATATTCGTCTCTATGACGTTAAACTAATATACACGAACGCGTTTGTATGTTCGTACCTGTACGTACGTACAGGTAAGATACATCATTCGAGTCGAGATCAATTACCTGATAACGATCTCGGTAATGTCACGACTCGGTACCAAACGCACTGCGTCGTTTCTTATCATCTCAGCAAAGACAGGAAACGACGCAACGTATGACATAATTACGTATTCATACATACGTATGTGTGTCCGTGTGCGTGTGCCAAATTCGGTATATAAACTCTCAGAACCGGCTCAAAAATCGCCAGTGTTCGCCGAGGATTTGGCTCTCCCATACTTATGTGTATGAAGTGGCAGAACACGCAAATACTGTTGAAGACCTTCTAGTGTGAATATCTCTCACGACAAGGTATTCCACAGTGTAACCAATCGTTTTTTGTTCTCATAAAACGGGTAAGTTTCATCCTCCCACTCCTAACCGTTTTGTAAGGCCAATTCTAATGACCTCTTTGCAAGCAAACTGAGTAAAAAGTAAGTAGTTAAATATGCACGAATATAGGAGACATTATACCATACCTCTCTGGACACATTGCAAATACCAACTTTTTTTGGTTCATAAATCGTAAGCATAAGCACTTGTAAAATTCAATCTACTGTAGAATGATTAAAATTTACACGCTGGCACACAGATGTTTGATAAAGTTAGCCATTCAACTAGCAATTTAGCTGACTGGAAATAAGTTACTTTTTTTTTTATAATACGGTTTGTTCTTTTGTTTTTTTTGGTTCCACTCTTTCCAATTTCTTCCACCGATGTCGACGTTTTAGCTGTGAAAAATACTGTAGTATAAACAGCTTGCGGATGGCGTTCGTTATTTTCCTATTGTAATACGCTGCACACATGTGTGGACCTCGTCGTCGAAAGAGTACAGAAAATTATTTCCATTTCAAAACGATCCTCCCGGTGGTAAATACCGAAGGGGTGCAGGGAGCGATTGGAGGGGAAGTGTGAAGTGATGAAAATGAGTGAAAAAGCGAGCGAAGAAAAAAGGCGCGAAAAAACCGAAGTCGAATGTACAAGAAGAAGGTTTTCACAGCCGTCGACGACGGTGATGCCGGTGCCTTTTTAAATACGGTCAAAGTTGCACATATTTTAGCCCCCAAGGGGTGGCAAATAGGGGATGAGGGATGTGAACAAAAATACAGTAGGCTTTTCGGCATTTGAAAGCGTTTTCATTCGGTGGCAGCAAGCGGTGGTGATTCGGTCCCTCACATGACGCCTTTTTCTTTTTCCTTTTGTTTTTTTTTGTTTTTTTTTTTAGTTTGTTTCCTCTTTCTTTTTCCTTTTTTTTTTTGTCGCTACATCTCATAATTTTTTGCTCTTATTTTGGACCAATTTATTTCAGCACATCGCGTTAGAGATAAAAGTCAGTGAACACGAACATATTTATTCATTTCACGCTCGTCCGCATTCGCTAATGGTCATTTTAATCTGCTATTTAAAACAAAATGGCGACGTCCGGCGGCTTATAGGTCTACTCGATGGTACAGTTGCCAGGCATCGCATCGTATTTTAACATAATGTGGACGGAGGGGGACGAATGGAGAAGCAGATTAAACCGCCAAAATCATAATTAATTATGAAAATCACAATACCATAGAATTTTGGTAGAATTTATATTCTCATTTTAAAAACTCGAATTTATGTGATCGGGTGCGTGGAAAATACGATAAAAAATTTTTAATTTCACTTGCCACTTTTTAAATAAAGCGCAACCGAAGACATTCTTTTCCTATGGGAACGTTTTGGTTCCAATCCTCACTTTGTTGGGCCGAAATGAAAAGTAAGTTGTACGACTTACATTATGAAGTCATTTTACTCATTGCAGATATATCATCCTTGGTTTGGTGGTATGAAATGAAATAACTCCATATTGTACTTTCATGGTTTAAGCTCTTAAGTCCATATTTTTGCTCGCATAGGATAAATTAGAAAATTCAAAATCTAACATAGGTACTAGGGACGAGTTAATTTATTCGATAGTCTTCAACAATTACGTCATTAGTGTTATTTCACTATGTTTTGACGTCTAAGGTAAATGTGCAGATTATGGGGTGTGTACCATATATGGGGTCAATTGTTTCTCTTCAACTATTAATGCTGTTTGCTGGAAAAAAATTGAGGGTAATTAAGTATATTGTACCAATCCACAAAAAAAAATCGAAAGAACACACCTAAATTGAGTTTTTCTCTTTTTGATTTTTATCACTGTCCTCTTAAATTTTTTGCAATTTATACAAAACACTAATTGATATTTTGAAATATAATCAATATCGACAGTTGAAAAATTGGCAGCTGTTGCCAGGAACTGTCAATTCTGTACATTGATTCATTCAATTCTAGGAACTCTTTATTTTTATAACACATCAATTGAGAGGATGATTTTAATATGGGCTACCAATAATTTATGTTTAAAATAATAGATAATATAATCAGAATGTTGTAAGTGGTATTTATAACCTTTACAAAACAGAATAATTAACTTCTATAACTCTAATTTTGATGTTTTGCATAAATGTTTAGGTACACCAAATTAGGTATATGGATTAAATTATTTTAGAATATATGTACTCCATATTATTAGGAAAAAGGGGTATTGTAACGTATATTTTCGTCTATTTTTAGAAATGACGAACATATTCTTTCACACATTTTCAAATACCAAAAACGTAGATATTTATCAACAATAATCATTCTATAACTCTTTATAAACAGCCACTAATTTACCCGTATTTGATTTTATGAATATAGATATACTCTCTGTATATTCATGACCTAATTGTACCTGTCCCTCGAGTACTCGACGAGTCAGCACAACCCTATAATAACAACACCCTACTTCACGTTACCTATCTGGCACGTACGTTTTCATGCCCTGAACAGGTATATAACCCCTCGATTCAGTGGAATAAGACAGTACAGTTCGACAGTTCCTCGACAGCTACTTCTAAGTACCTGGAACCTCTCTTGTAGAAGTCTCTAGTGAACAGATAGTCTTGCTTGTTGAATTGTGATTGTATATGTATAAATATTAACGTATATGTATGTACTGTGATGTACAAATTATTATTTTATTAAATGTGTAAACTCACTCATGTGTTTAAAATATTATTGAGTCTCTTATTAATGTTAAGGTCCACGATAGTCTGTGGATGATAAACTTGAAATTATTTTAGAAGTATTACTGCTTTTACAGTACGTGATATTTCGTGTATGGTGTAATACCGAAAGTGGTTCTAATTACGTACATTACCACCTCTTTTGGCCGTTACAGGTATTCCATTTAGGAAATATCTTATGTGGAGTCATTATTTTGGGTCGTAAGACAAAAAAATTCACGTAAGCTCTAAGATTAATTCAATAGACATTTTAATGTTACAAACAATAACATCAAAAACTATTGATTCGGATTCCTCCATAAATTTTAAATTATTAATTTTTCAAATTTATGTACAATTTCAAAGTTATGTACTCCATATTCAGCACATTTACCTTATTAACAATTCCTGCCACCTACTATGCTCATAATAACCATCCAGAAGCACATATAAATCTGTAAATGTCATACTTCCTAATATGCGTTATTTGATCATGTTCTAGAAAAACTACTTTATACAAATTTGTTTCCATCCCATTGTCTTTAACCAACTCCACTTGTCAAAAATGATATCATTCTAATATGTCGTAATCACACCAAATTAAAATCAGCTCCCATATTCATCCACTACGGAATTAATTATTGTTAACTTCATTAACCCAAATTTACTGTATCTTCACTTCTATTGTACCCAGCAAACATTAAAGGACTCAATCTTCCGAGTCTGCAGTGTAAACTAGAATTAGTATGGGTATTATTGTATTTCACAAATGGCATTTTGAAGTCATTAAAGTGTACCGTAATTTTGTCAAAGTATTTTGAATTTATCAATCATTTTAAGTCTAAAACTCCCTTTTACATAAACATCTTAAGTTGAAGACAAACTTCTGGTTCGACTTGAAGGTTAGTAAATCGGATGAACGTGTGAATGGTTTTGCGTAAGGACCTTGTTTTTTTTTGTTTTGTTTTTTTTCAAATTTCAGATGACATTTATGAGGATACAAAATGCATGAAGCTACTATGTAGTCAGTACTGGTGAATGATACTTTCAGATAGATAAGTAATCAAAAATCGTGATTAAAATGGTGAAATTTTCTGAAAATTTCCCAACTTAAACGTCATAAAAGGAAGATAATTTAATATAAATTTGATTAAATATTGACCAAAAATTTCAATGAAGATTATGGATTACCACAAATATAGTCGATACTAAAGAAGGAAATTGTCATCTAAGTTATTGTCACGGATTGACCGCAGGCCTACAGTTTTTCGAATAAATTTCATGAATTTCTAATTACATTTGGAAAGCACTCAATTGTAGAACTCGTATTAAAGGTGCTTCGTTGATGATATGATTCACAAAATAACTATAGAGATAAGTAAGAAAATATAAACAAAAATGCAAAATTAAACTGCTCGTCCACATCGAGAGTTGATTGGTTACAAAATTTGTGAAAAAAAAAAAAAATCACTTGAATTCAAATCTCAAAGCAAAAATAAGTTGATACCTCGGAGGAAAAAAAAAAAACAAAAAAAAAGGCTTGTAAAGGTGGTATGAAAAAATAAATATTTTATAGGTCGGTACGATGTTTCGACTAATGAAAATTCTTTTCGTACCGAATTACCTTTCACTTAGCCTAGAAAACGGTAACTATACCGCAGATTAAGTTGGCGTTTTCGAGTGAAAGCGAGCCGATAAATTAGTTTTTCTCAAATCCAAAGAGTAACTATATTTGCGAGGGGAATGAAAATGAATGATTCCAAACTGTGGACGTATTTTTCTATAGACCGCTATAGTATAGACAACTTTTTCGATTTGTTTTCTGACGAAACCGAGAAAAAGTGAAAAGTAAAAAAAAAAAAAAAATGTGGAAAAAATTAGAGGGAAAACTAGCGAGAAAATATTTCTCGTGTTTTGAGAACATTTTTTAATTAACAGTTTTGTGATGATAACTGCTGCACAGAAAGTGTTAGCCAACTACTGCGGAGAAAACACAATTTCGAATATTCATTATAAAAGCGAGCTATGCAAAAGGAAAAACGGTTAGAAACGATGGTATGAGAGCGCATAAAATCAACGTTTCGTCGAAGTAAACGAAGTTTTGGCCAAGTGTTTGGTACAATTATCTCGATGGTTTTTATTTTTATTTCACATCCGACGAGCTAATTTTCAATGGTTAGCCTATAAGTTAAATATTTTTGTGGCTTCGACGCTTCCGAAACCTACACGAACTTTCAAAACAATAATCAGATTAGGATAATTGGTGAACTTCTGTAATATACTTATACCGAATGAATTGGTCATTGTGCCATTGCTCTACTTTCGAATTGTAGGCCTGTATGGTAATGCAGCAAACATTCTTACAACAGTATTTTGGACCGAGTCAATAAAGGGGAAATGGTTATGGTCGGACAGAGAGTGATAAATTCATTTTTTTTCCTCCATGACGTACCTTTTATCGAAGTATTGGTGGCACCAGAAGTTGGAAAATTTTGTGCCAGAAAATTATCTTTTATAAAAACTTTGGTTTTGTCCAAGAAACGTAGGATATTACGTAGAAACAATTTTAACGCAGCAGCAGCTCCTATAGAAAAAGTGAGTTTTCAGAAAGTGATTGTATTAAATTTTGTAGCCATTGACCTAAAATTACACAGTATAAAACATATAATCCCTTTCAAAATGAAAAAATAAATAAAAAAATATGCGGCGTAAACACCGTCCAGCCAAATCGCTGCAAAATTGATAACCTATTACAATAGACTATTGTAAATAATTACGTACTTATTTCAAATTTCGTAGTTATTGATCCAAAATTTAGTATTTTATAGACAAAACAAAAATACAAATAGCGATACTGGAATCGATCCACCCTAAAATCAATAGGTCTAGCCCTTGGCTTAGTACTAATTGATTTTGTAGCCAGTTTTGAGAGTTTATATAGGGGATTTGGCGCGCACGCGCACATACACACACACACACACACACACATATATATATATATACACGTATGTTGTTGCATCATCTAATTACGCCATTTCTTATTAGTAAGTGATAAGAAAAGATGCCAGATGTTCGCTACCATTCCGTGACATTGCCGAAATCTTTATCTATTGATTAGTCAAGGTCTAAATGTCATATCTTACCTGTATGTACGCACAGATAAGAACATACAAATGTACAAGTGTGTACAGTATTTTGTTTAATGTCTGTGTATACAAATAATAAGCCAGCCTTTTGGCGGTGTCTGTTGTCTGAGGTACGAAGCCCTAAACCTCATACGAGTTGATGATCCCCATATTAGTAAAAAAAAAAAAAAAAAAAAGATAAGAAAATAGTAAGTACATGGAATATTGGAAAATAATCTCCCTGAAGAAATTATACAGATAGATACAGGAAGATATAGATTATTTTTTATTCATTCATTGTGCAAACGATTCACACAACAGAAGGCAGTCTACAGACTATTTGCGTGTTCACTAGCATGTACACAAGTACATGAGAGCCAGAGACATACAGCCGAAAACGCTCTATATACCTACACTGTGATTTAAAAATAGATGAAAGATAGGTAAGAAGCGAGTTCAGTTATACAGTCTGCGCATCCGAAGCTGCGCATATTTTCTAGTAAAAACAAACATCTCCATACCAATACACACACACTATCAAGCTACGAAACGTGTTGAGGAATAAATATCGGAATTCTAAATGTTCTATCTTTGACATGCTTTTGATCCTGCATCAGATATTTCTATCTGTATGTTCTCATGAGAGCTAACTTCAGGAAACACTGGCTAACAACTACTGTGCACAAATGCTTTTCATACCTGTCTCCATACACGCCCACAAAAACACATATAGTAATAAATATGTACGTACCTACGTTGATTGGCCATTAAGTGATGTGTAGAACTTTATTTGTTATCTAATAACTGATTAGGTACATATGACAAGTGTATTAGCTATCAATATGATGTCATCAAGATATCTCAATTAGTCATGGACTGGTAATTTGCAACACGTAATTTGCAATGTTCGTTTGTTTAACGTGCAAGGCACTAAATTAGCCAAATTTTGGCAGAAACTGTCATTGAGGTGTCGTATCCCCTAATCCTCACATGGCAGCCAGGTACATTACCATGCAGTAAATAGAATATTTCGTCACAAGTGAAAAAAGTGAGCAATTCTTGACAAGTTGCGATTTGCAACATTCAGCTGTAGCTCACATTGTAATCGCACGCTTGATTTACAAATGCTATTTTTTGCAACTCACGTGCATATGCGATAAGGAAACGCATCTGATTGGTTGGATGCATTTTACAAGTAAATACTTGTTTTGCTCCCGCTATTTACTTCTGCTTTCTCTAAAAAATGTTCGTTTTTTGGTTGAAAATTCCACATTTTGGGCATTGAAAAGAAATACTTTATCATGCATTTTGCGATATGGGTTGTAAAAAATATGTTATACTGTAATGATACAAATATATAACGATCTTAGTAGCGGATCGAGAGTGGCAATATTTTTGGTGGAGGGGGTATTCTTCAGTGGCAATGCCAGTTAGTGCAAATGAAGCGATCAAAAACTGAATTATAGGTCAATTTTTCTGTATTTTTCGGAATTTCAACCATTTTATTATTTGCCCCACCAAGTTTCATCTCTGATCCAACTTAAATGATCGTATAAACACCTCAATCTGTCTGTTTTCTGGTACATACTTCCCAATTTTCAAGGTCTACATGACGTGTCATTGAATATCATTTAATGACTTTATGAGCTATGGACATACCAGAGTAGGCCTGGCTCACCCTGATTCACTTTTAGTTGCACTAATGAATTTTGCAACTCCGACAAGGTAACTGTGAGAGTTTGGTTGGTTTTGATGTTGTCACTCTGGATCGCACACCATACAATGACAGGATATAATAGACTCAGCTGATGAAATCTTGGCATCGGATTTCAACAATTTTTTTCTGGTAAAAATAATATTTTCAAAATTTTGTGAATAAACAAATGTCTAAGTACGTGTCCATCAATGTAGAAAAAAATTATAAAAAACATTGTTATTTGGTTGTACACCAAATTGCAGTCAAGGAAATATTGTAATATTATCACTAGGTACTGAGAAAGACAATTTTAAATGACAGATGAAATGTTGATAGGTATTTAACACGATACGTTTAGAACAACAGTACAACTATCTTTAGGCTTTGATTTTCTGCAATTTCAGATAAAAGATAGCATTCGTTATTATGATTTTTCTCACAGATCAGATTTTAACGCCAGAAATACTGAACCTGAATCAATTAATACCAATACACAAACTTCGAATTGTATTTTTTTACTATAAAACCTCGTTACTCATCTTAAAAACTTTTTACAACATAATATGTACCACTTCATCCAGAAGAAGGCCTATATTCCGGAAAACCATCCAAAAATATTCGTAAGACTCGTTAGATTTGGCATCGAAGGCGATAAGATAATGGCTTCCTCCAACATTTTTAATGGAGTTGTATAAGAGTCGTATATTATGAAATTTCAGCATTTCCTGCATCACAATCTTTTTTCTCTCTCTCTCCACTGTCTGTACGCAAAGATAAAATATATTTTACAGGTCAGTTGCTACGATTTCCTTTACTCGGTTCTCCATACATTCTGAATAAGCTATATTTATATAGATATATACAAGCATCAACATATATTTTTTCTCCATTTTTTTCTTTACACGTACAGTACTACTTGCTACGGTCCAATTTCCAGCAAAGTCCTTGTTATACCGTTAGGCTGAATTGGAAGCGAAAATTTTCGGCCGAATATCCGCTTTTTGAAACGATTTATTTTCATATCTACGTCGTCGTTAAAATAAATTATAACTCACGATTTCGTGATCACCGAATCCAATGGGAACAACCTCACTAAGCCGAATAAAATAGGGGGGAAAAAAAAGGGCGGAAGAAAGTAAAGTGTAAGGCGATTGTATTGAAATACAAATTATTAGACAACTTTACGAACATATTTGCCACTGTTTTCACGAAATCGAATTTATGTGATTTAGGTACCTACCTAAGTATACGAACAATTTTATACTATTTGTTGGTAGGCCTACTGCTGGAAAGAAGACTGATTGTATTACATTTTGCAATTTATTTTCAAACTGTAACGTTCAAATATCGAATTTCCGAAGCGAAATACCTTTCTTAAATCCAAATTTTCCGAGAGCCAATGTAGGAAAGGGGCAGAGTAGTATAATTCGCGTCATTAAATAATTCAACCCTTTAAACCTACTCAATTTTTAGTCTTGCCTAGTAGAAAGCTCTGCCAAAGGATAAGGAGAGGCTCTTATGTAGACCTAAACCCACTTACACAAAAATAATAGGCTAGATTCTAATAAAAAGTGTGTCTATATCAGTCGGAGGTGGTGTTGTGGCGGTGAAGGGAAAATCAGAAGTGGCAGCAAAGACGATGTGGACTTTCTTCCTAAAGATGGAGCTATCTACACTCTTGAAGTTCTAATAAAATAAAAAATAAATAAATAAATAAAATTTTTTGGAAAACGCTTGAGAAGTCCGAGATCTGGGCCTTAAAATAAATATTATTTTTGACAAAATAAAACAAAATAATGACGTCACAATTTCAGACAATTTTTCAAGAGACAAAATTTGAATTCAGACATTATATTATTCGAATTCGAACTCGTATTCAGATGAAGACGTGAAGACAGAAATAAAATCTGATTCTCTTTCAGGCGATTATAATATATTTTATTTCAGTAACGACTCTTCCAAATTCAGACAATTTCAGACAATAATTTGGTTCGATCCGACAGACTGGCGCCATGAGATATATATAAGATGAAAACAAATTGAATAGAAGTAAAAACCCATCGACGGACATGAATGCAGCCAACCTTTTTGCTTTATCTCTGGTCTTTCCACGCTTTGCTTGCGGTTTGCAGTCATTTAATATATTTTATTATATTTTATTTTATCAGTCATCCACGTGCACTTTTGCCTATTATATGTCGACATATATATATTTCTGCTATCTGTAACTTCATTGGCTGTAAATATTTGGTAATTCCTCTCACTTTTTGTTATCGACATCGCATGTTTGAAGGCAATTAAGCAGACAATAAGTAGGGAAATTTCCTTGACAAGAAGAACTGATTTGCAAACACAAATTCTAATTTTTAACTCACTCTCTTCTTTGCACTGGCAACACTCGGTACTAGGTTTGTCTTTGCAAATGAGTCCTTCTTGTGTAGGCGGATAGTAGCAGGTCCAAGTCACAAGTCGTACGTTTAAGTCCTCACGTTAGGCAATTTAATAAGTATACCATCCACGAGATGTAGAATATACTTCAATCTGATCTACCTTGATAACAACTAGGATGGTAGTTGGAATTCCAGACAGGTTCAGTTGAAGACAAAAGGCATATTAGGGATGTTCTTTTGTCATGAAGGATCAGTAGTGACGACACACAAGTCATTTCTAATTTCACCAGTTTCCATATCGCACTTCAAGGCAATCTTTTGAAAACACCTGCGAGGTGAAGATATTAGTCATCAATACGATCAGATGGAGTTCCTGGCATCTGTTAGGAGGGAAATTTGGAGTGTTGAAGGCAACTTTAAGACAAGCTTGGTTTGAGATGACTGCCTTGCTCTGTCATTTAAAGGCCGTGTTGAGCCTTCTTTTTGCGCATAGTGGATTTGACTCCATCTATGTTAGTTATTTTCTTACCTCACCATCACTTTTTCCAAAAGCTCCGAGACCTAAAGTTTCATATTAGGAGTCTTTTAAACAACAAAACCATCACTCATGAAGACACACAATTAGGTGAAGACACAACAGTTTTCTGATGGTTTCCCCTACTTGTTGTCTGCAATAGCTTTTTTTTAACTTTTTATTTTTCCACTACACACTTTGCTTTGTTCCCCTTTGTTAACACTATAGTTCTTTTGTAATTATAGTCTTTAACAAAATAATTCTGCTGTTTGTTTTTGTAAGTTTCAAACCTTGTATGGACCGAAACTTTGTTAGGCTCTTCTGTCCGCACAACTTAACTTATTGCTGATTTGTCATATTTTTTTGCTGAGGTATGAAGACAAATGTAAGCTGCGTTCTGCCGTGTCCGAAGAAGTTTAATTCAAGTCAAGAAGAATTCAGCCGTAGGACATAGTCAAAGTCAAAAAAATAAAATGTCTTGAAAACACAATTCAAGACCCTTTGATTCAGTGTTTCGGCTGCATGATGCCCTAATTTTAGGACATTGTGGCGTCATTAGCATTTAAACACCACTATACATTAAAGGTTGACTTTATGAGAACTTGATTTGAAATTGCCTTTTAAATCAAGGCAATCGATTTCAGACGCCTCATACTTTTATTTAATTAATGTGGTAAAAGGGAAATAACTCCCTAAAAATAAAATAATTTTTTTTATTTCGTGTGGAGACATTACTAGTATGAGGTAAAGGGGCTCAAATGCCTCAACAACAGTTCTGCCAATAGGCTGACAAATATTTGTCTCTATGACGTTAAACCAATGCACTGATTACATTTGAACATAATTACTTGTAAGTACTTGCAAATTAATATACAAGATCAGAACCATGACTAATCAAACAATTACAGTGATGTTACAATTCAGCACACAAACTCATCCACCATTTCTTATCTCTACAAGAAATGACAAACTACCCTTATACATGAACATATGTATTTACTACATATGTGTATATGTGTGTGTGTGTAATGTAAACCGTCTAAACTGGCTCTAAAATTGCCAGTGTTTGCCCAGGTTTTGGCTTACCCGTATGTGTGTACATATAAAGCGGCAGAACATGTAATTAATCTGTTGATTACCTTCTTGTGTGAATATTCTTTCATTTTGTTTGAATCATTAAGAAATGGCATTAAATAAAATTTGAGGCGGACAAGCATGCAAGAATTGAATGTATCCAAATTTATCCTTGCCATTCCATGTCAACTCAATTCAGCCTGGGAATAGGAGGTAACTACAATTCTCTACTATTTATTCAAAATATCTGCCCCACACTTTTATTTGATACCATTTTTGGATGAAACAAACAAAATAAAAAAAATTATTTGTTTTCTCATTTTTAGGGCATTATTTCTTTTTTACCTCATTAATTGAATAAAAGCATTTACTTAAAAAAAAAAATTTATTTATTTTACTTTGTACTTTAGTATGTGATTTTATTCAGTTGAACCATCATATTATTGTGGATATAGAAACCATTAAGTTCAGTGATATAAACATGGCAATAAACAAAATTACTATGTCATAGAACATGAGGCAGAAGTGAAACTTCTATTATCGAGCCCTTCGTATTGAAAACGTATTTTCAAAATTTGAAAAAGGTAAAATAAAAATTCTGGAACCTCCTCTGACTTCATCTCTCATTGTGAACGGTGGGGAAACTCTCCAGACCCCTCAATTCCTGACAATCAATATGAAATTAGTGAACCTCAGAAAACACATGTTGTAGTTTATACCATACAGTGCAATACTTTGATGGTAATCTGTTTTGCTAATCAAGGAGCTTACATCAGTTATCTTATTGAGCTTGTCAGAGCATTAGTGTTTCTTGTTCAGAAAAAACGTTGCTAGTTATAGAAATATAATATCAGGCCAACCAGAAGCAGAAGCAACAATTTTGTGTTTCTTTTTTTTAAATTACTGCAGTGCATTAAGGTTGGAATAATCAAAACGACAGTACTGAAAGCTCAAAAAAAGTGATCTTGTTATGAAAATTCGTCAGAAAGTCTGAAACTGGTATTGCAAAATCATCTGTTACATAAAAAACAACCTGTGATGTCTATGTGTACAGGAGTCTGCGTAACTTGGTGGTGCTCCGATGCTTGGCTTTTCAAACGAAAGATTGCGAATTTGAAACCAGTCACCATTAAGTTCCGGACCCAAAATGGGGTCGCGTTAAGTTTGATTCTATTGGTGCTTCAATATGTGACTAAAAAATTCAAGTTGAATACATTGGCCACCGGATCCCAAATATGACTCTCCGCAGAACCTTAACATTAAATGTATTTTACAGACACTGCTGCGTTAGATAAAATGACTGCGTAGCCAAAACTTAGTAGAATAAAAATGTTTTGATAAAATTGAAGTAATTGGTAAATCATAAGACTTCTTTGTAAACCTTGGAAAAAGAATTCTTTTAGCCATTAATTCAACAATGCTAAAACCTGATCTTGAATGAAAATTTTTCTTTTTCACAAAAATTTGAACTTTTTATTTTCCCTCAGAACAAAGCTTATATTTACGTATGGTGAAATTATTTCAATTTTTCCACTTTTTTCGATGAAATTCAACTTATTTATCCAATTACGTAAAATAACATCTGAAATTAAATTAAATTTTTTGGTTTTACTTGAATTTTAACATTTTTGTACTCAATCCGTATGCTGTGTCTAC
Organism: Ericerus pela; assembly: GCA_011428145.1. Taxonomy (NCBI): domain Eukaryota; kingdom Metazoa; phylum Arthropoda; class Insecta; order Hemiptera; family Coccidae; genus Ericerus; species Ericerus pela. The sequence continues at coordinate 1,174,119 of WOFM01000008.1, forward strand.
TATTTCCTCATAGTTTAAACCATTGATTGTTAGTTTTTGTCGTTTTCAATATTATTATAATCACAATGAACACTGTGGGGGAAAATGTAGGAATGCAGGCCTATAAAAAATAAAATATACTAATTGCAAAAAAAAAAAAAAAAAAAAAAGCATCAAAAGCGTCATTCGATTTTCTGATGAAGATAAATCTCCATTCATTTTCGCATGTTCCAAATTGTTTCAAAAACATAGCCGCATCAAGCTTGTTCCTTAGATTCCTCCAAATGAAAAGGAAAAAACAGAGGGAAAAATAAGAATCTTCCCCATACACAAAATTACACGCCGTATCATTTTTATTTTATGGGCACGCGTGAATAAAAAGTAATGTTTGCAGTGAACAAAAGGCTTCACTTTTATTACACCCTCCCAGCGATTTTGACTTTAAAAATATCGTGTGTTTTTGTTCGTTTTTTTCAACTTTACTATCAACCCTTATAGCCTATTGTTACCTCTTCCAAAATTTTACTTTCTCATTTGATACAGCTCAGCACATCATCCATAGTAAGTATTTATTGTTTCACAGATTTATGCAATGTTGAAAGTATTTCACTCTTTTTTGTGTTTTCATGTTAGTCATAAATTGAAAAATATAGTTGGTCTATAGAAATATTTTTCTATTCCTCACCTTCTGTCTATTACCTACAAACAATGGTATCACTTGAAGTTTTATGAAATTTGTAGGGTATAGAAAAAAAATAAGAGAAAGTACAAAAGTACAAAACACATCCAAACACACTTAAACGGACATTCTATGTAATGTCGTTGCTACTGGGGTTTGAGTATGGCACACCTATATGAGACCAGTTAGGAAAAATCAGCAGTCTTGTCCATCTGGCCGCTGTTACTGCCTACCTGCTTTCTAGTTAATTCGGGTTAATACATTTGCAATGATACATATTTCTTACAGCAGTGCCCCCTAGTTTGTTTATGTTGAACGAACTCTATTGTTGGAATTCCAGAACAATACTTAAGTTACTTAAGAATTACTTATCTCAATAAAGATATATCTGTATAGGTATGTTTATGTTTAGATATAGTTGATAATGTAAAAAATATAAGAATTACTTCAGTATCACTCTTGCATTTAGCCCTGCATAAACTCTGGTTGTTAGGAATGATGTAGAGGGAGCAAATTGAAGTGATATGCCAAGAATAGGAGAGCTTTGAGCGTATTTGTTATAGCTATACCTACAATAATGCCAAGTTGCATCAATCCATCTTCAATGGTTTGTACATACAAGTGAAGCCAACTGTTATCAACCAACTGCAACAGTGAATACAAGTGTCTTGGGCCAGCTTGATCAAATTGTTATTTATGAATTTCTTTTTACTGTTTCTCAAGTGTGTTAGTGAGCATAGCATATGCCAGCTCAGTACAGGAGGAGGGATATTTTGGATGATGTTGGGAGCCTTGGCAAAGTCATTCCACTTTGTATGTCAGCAATGGCAGAGTGAACTCCAGGAAATGAGGCTTTGCCCCACCCAGTTCATCCGCTACCATTGCCACCTCCAAAGTGGCATACCATGGACCAGCCCCTTACCTATGTCTGAAAGATCCCACCACCTATGCAATGAATGAATTTGGTATCTTAACTCATTGTAACTAAAAACATGTTTAATCTTGAAATAACTATTTTTAAAAACATTAAAAAAAATTGACAATCATAACAAACCATCATACAAATAAAAAAAAATAAAAAAAATTGTTTCAGAATTGTCATTCCATGGTATCCTGACTTGGTACCATTCGAGTGTTATGCTAAGCATCTACCATAATTCTGTGACAGTTGAACAAAATAAAACTAATTACAAATCTGCACTGACAAAAAACGTTATAATAAGTAATAAACTTATAATGCCAAAATGAGCGAGCTGGTGTAAAACACTTGTCAATGAATTACCCTTTTTGATTTAGGTGCTGAGGAGAGGGTGAGGAACAATATACTTTCTGTTTCATTACAATTCCGATCGATGGTGTGGATTTACCCAAATCCGTTTCTGAATTACCTAACACAGACATTTTGATCACCTCATGCACATTATTCATGGCACACCGACTTACCTATTTAACTTTTATTTAATTTTTGGTTAGCCCCCTTGTGAGGTATGTGGGCTCTAATGTATTTTAAATGTAATTTTTATTTTCTCAGAAGAATATATGTCCTTAAAAATCAGAGGTCACCAGTATGCAGATGCGTTGCAGGCTGCAGCCACGGAGGTTTCAACCTAACACACCTTCATGAGATCAAATTGGAATCCATGTGGCCACAGTTGTTGGCTACTTACTTTCTAATTAATTCAGGTTGATACTTGTGGATGTGAGTATTGGTAAATACACAACACCACACAAATGCCAAGAAGGCTGCTGCGTGTTCACGGTATGTGAGTGTGCGGGCCGAGCCCAGTAAACAATTTAGCTATGCAGACAAAATACATAGCCATGAGTGCAAAAGGTAGTTTATGGATATAATCCACTGGCCCACTAGGTGGTCGACGAGTGTGTAGTACACACTCGTTCGTCAACGACCACCTGTTGCCACAATACCCATGTTTGCAATGATACACATTCTTTACATCTATTAAAAAAAACAATTAAAAAAATAGTTCTCCTATTACCATGCAGGTAATTGACTCTGTAAAGAAGAGCGCAGCATCCAGATCCACCTTCATTTATTAAAATGATTCCAAAACATCTCATACTTACTTCCTTCTGAAACTAGACTCATATCATGAGCCAATTTATCGAAACTTTCTGCCTCTTCCTTGCATTATGTATTTTCTACATATCAAAGTACTCACAATAAATTCTCTAATGAAGTACAACCGTCTACATCCATATTTATTCTTTTCGATGACTTTTCACTATTAGATGTCGGCCTCTTCAATTTTCTATTTGAAATCAAATTATAGAATGAAATTTAGTTAGTTCAATATTCTTACAATGAAGTTAAAAAGTAACAGAAAACATTTTATATTTGCTCATTTAAATGCTCAATTGTTCACTCCTAACCACACTTTAGTGAAAATATATTATTTTTACGAAAAAAAATCATTAGGTGAGCTATTTAAATGTATATTCTCCACCATAAATGATTCGATTTCAAAAAGTATGAAAATGGTGAAATACTAAGACAGTATAATAAATACGTGCAGTATTTAATTTTCAGAAGAACCAAGAAAAAAATAATAACAATTTCTGTACCATTCGTAATTTCTGCAATCTATTATTAAGATTTTATTTATTAATTTATCTCGTACTCGGGAGAGAAATGTTTTCTTTTTTAGTTCTCTTCTATTTCTACTTTATTCCTTTTTTTATTTTTTTCTTATTGCTAGTCTATTATTGTTTAAAAAAAATACCTGAGTTATACATTTTCAACGAAATTACGGTCTAATAAATAGGGAATACCGTCACTGTGATTTATGGAACAGAAAAATATTTTTAAAAATTTTCTGGTTCACCAAATTTTATGTTTTATTAATTTTCTTTTTCTCCAACGTAGGTAAGGATGGTCTGTGAAAACGAAAACGTTGGTGACTTTTGTCGCCCAAAAAGAATTAATTTAATAAGAAATCGAAAATAATAGTACCACGGCAACCTGGTGCTGTGAGAAAAAATGCAGGAGAAAATGTGGTTCAATTTGGTGAGAAACTCAAGAATTTTTCTTTAACAAACACACCTATCCTACGTTGTTACAAACGTAAGAACATGGAATCCAGTAAATAATACCAAATCCTTTGTAAAAAGGACGTAGATAACTTCGTACCTTCTCGTAAGGTGCAGGTTCACATTTTCTTAACCATCTCATCGGACCACCTCCCCCTTCAGAATATCACCACCATCGTAAAAATATACATTATTTTTTCGTGTCATGCTTTTTTAGTTTCGGAGCTGAAGAGGACAAGATCCCCAGGACCTCAACCCTTATGTGCAGCTCGATAAGTCATAAAATAATTTTAGTTTATTTGATTTCTGAGACATTTTGATTTTGTATCATTTCTCCTATTTCACGTTAAACCTTTGATAAATTAGGCTACAAAGAGTGACCCACAAAAAAATAAAATTTTCTTCTCAAAGATGCGTCGAAGCCTCCTATAAAGAAAATTTGTGATGAGGTAAAATTCAAATTCAGTAAGTTGGTTATTATTAATTAGGATTTAAGACGAAACTAAATGGTGCTGCGAATGGATGATCGTGGAGTGAGCCACATTTCCTATTGTTTGAAAGGTAATAATAAGTACTTACTTTAATTTGATCTTTGATTAAATTATGAATTAATACAGACGATAATTTAATTTTTGTTCCATAAATTTGAAAACATTTAATACGTCTATATAAATTTGAAAAAATTATGGACCTCATTGCAGTGCACATAGGTGGGTACCTTAATTTGCATTGAATCAAATGCATTTTCGTTTATGACCACCCATTTGTGGATCAACAAATTTCCGCTACATATCAGCCACCTTGATCTTAAATCCTAACGGATCAGAATTATGCCAATTTTTCTAGAAGTGATCATTCCTCGATGAAGAGCAATTAATACCTAAATTATAGAATGTTTGAATGAGAATCCAATCTTTTTCAGCCTCTTCTGTTTTCTTCACTTTGCCTTTGGAGATAAACTTATTGCTTGAATTTAATTCGCATGTGGTATTGTGCTACCATAAACTTCGAACAGAAGTCAGTGATAAAAAACTTAATGTTTCCTTATAATATTACCTAAATATAAAAATAAATAAATTATGTAGGAATTGGTAAGTCTGAAGAACAATTATATAAAGGAAGGATGTCTCGAGGGAATAAAATACAAGCAATTTTACCAATATAAATAATATCTGTTTCATCGTAAGATCTTTTTTGTTTTGCTTATACAATATATTTTTAAGTATAAATTGTTTTTGATTTTACAAAAGCCATTATCAATTCACTTCACCCTTTTAACAATAACTTTTTGAAATTTTCTGTTAGTCTGGTCAACATTTTAAAATTCTACATGACACTACATAAGCCAACATCTTTCTGTAATACTACCAATTTATGTAGCATCGTCATTAACCAAAAAATGGCCCTACCGATGAGCAAAAGCAAGATCTGAGAATTGTATGTGCAACACCAAGACCAAACGTAAATCTTGAGAAGAAGAATTGAACTTTTGAACTTGCGACTTAAGGTAACGCATTTGTGCAGCACTCGTATATTTTTCGTTGACACCTCTCCCTATAGAAATAATATTTACTGATAGTTTTTTACCATTTCTCAACCCAATAACTTTATCTCCATCACGCCTCCGCACCATTTGCTGGGGCAATCTGTTTATCCTTTCCCCTTCAAATCAGCTTCGCTCCCACACTACTTGATCGAGTCACCACTCTACATCTTCTCAGCAGGACAAGGAACACTGTACTGTTGATCCAAAACTGGCTTTTTCTGCTAACTTCCCCCATTTTTCCTCCAATTTTCTCACACCAAGCAACCTATTTAGTGGCGGGTCTTCTTGTTATTTTCTGTAAATACTTTTCTTATTTTTTTTTTTGGTTTGTTGTTGCCAAAGGGGCAACACTCAGTTTCGTGCTTTTACTTTTTCATCATGATGGGGTTTGTAATGTCCAAGTTCTTTCAATTCAACATTGTGTGTTTTTTAGCTAATATATGTGAGTTTCTTTCCAATGTTACCCGCCTGGTAACATGGTTCTAATGAGGAGTCTTTAAAATCGTACAAGTTGATCAATTCCCAGCTGCAAATTAGTTTTGTGTTGTGTGACTTCGTCGGTTCTAATTCTGAGAACTGGAATTTGCCAATCACGGTGTAATGTTAGACACGTCAACCAAAATATACAACGTTGCATCCTGCTTGAAGATTTGAATCAATAGAAATTAGTGCTCCCAGTAAAGGTAATGGGAAACATTTTTATTGGGCCATTATCTCCATTAAACTCTGAATTCAAAGGAAAAATTGGCAGTCCTTTCAGTAGGACAGGTATCAAGCTATTCAGTGTTGAAGAGGTAGGACTAGTAGGATGCGGGGTCCTGCTGGTAGTACATTGTACGTTCTATCATTGAGATTCCAAAAATTTGTCTAAATATACAGGCTAATTTAAATTGGTGGATACATCAACTAACAGAGAATGAGACACAGACAATTTAATTAACGATGTTAGAGAACTAATTACAGCATAGGTTCAGCATACACCACTTTGAATCAAAATTTTTCAAATCACCTTTGTTTTTGTTCCACTGATGATGCGCATGTTCAACTAAATTGTGCTTGGAAAAATTAAAATGAAATATGGAGTATGTCTTGACTCGGGTCTGATCAAGAGCCGTATCGACGTAATTTGTTTTACGAGTTGTATTTTGTTAATATCTAACTTGGCTGACCTACAGAGATGTTAAAGACTTTGGATTCTACCAAGGTTGATAATCTATTGGTTTATGTGAGTGTTCTTTCCTTCCTGATGGTCTGATTGGGTAAATATCAAATTAAAGCATGGTATAAACACAGTAGAATACAAATTAAGGTTTAGCTTCTGGAATGTCAAGCTTAACATACCTATTTGCGGTGTATTGATTGTGAAATCAGCGGAGAGATGATTCACTATGTTGATTAAAATGTGTTTTGTAATCTGGTACAACATTATAGAGAGGTAATTCTATATCCTGGTTAGCATACTACAATGGTAAATAAAAATTCTTGTTTATTTTGGTAAGATGTGAAATTGTGATTTTAATTTAGTCGTCATTAATGGAAAAAAATCTCATAAGGAAAAACAAGGCTAAGTATAAGATTTGACTCTGTAAAACAAGGACCTTGCTTAAGACTCTATGGTTAATTCTCATGCAAAAAAAATATCCATTGACACAGCCAAGAACCTCTAGGATAAATCACCTACATTGGTTGGTGGCCACAGAATTACCACCACCCAACCTTAAAATATAGCCTGCCAGGTATCTGTTGACTCGAATTTCAACCATACCTCAGAAAAAATTTATACTTCCTTAAACTTTGGCTATTTCCAAAAACTGAGGAGAAATTCACCAAAATGCCATTAAACTAGATGCCACAAACAATAGAAACCAAAAACTATCCCATTGCCCATTAGAAAAGAATCAACACATCGTAGTTATAAAAACATGTATAATATAAATATAAAAAACAGTAGACGTATTCAAAAAAGTAAAAAGATTGACATATAAAAATTTAGTCCGTGAATGACAGAGGCGTACAGTAATAATTATGGTATGTATATACACAGAGCATAAAAATGAGTGAAAAGAAGTAAAAGAACAGTTTTTAATAATCATATAAAAGTAAAATGATCTATGGAAAAAGCTAGGGAAAAATAATTAGCCTGGGAATATAGAAAAATTAGCTATTGGTTGAATTTCTAGGTCCGTGGCAGCAGCCGAGGCAGTAACGAAGTTAAAAGGCAGATGAAACATAGATGAACTGTAAGTACAACCATAGCAGCATCTACATGAGGTGAAGAGAAGGAAAAAAGAAGTGCAGAAAATGCAACAAAGGAGTGAGAGATAAGAAAGACAAAAAGTACAGTAAGAGGTAAATAATAAGAAAAAAAGTGAAAAAAGATGAAATTATCGAACATGAAATATATGAGAAGAATGAAGATGCAAGTCCGCGGAGATGTGTATAGAGATGGAAATAATAATTTAACAGACAGGAAAAAAATGTATAATAGTACCCACACATAGCCTAGAAGTTTTAGGCTAGGAAAGGATTTTTTATTAACTGTTCAATCTAAAACCACCAAGAAAATAATTTTAAATGGGGATTTTCAAAAATGTTATTTATTATTATTTTTTAATTTTGATAAGTGATAGGCCGAATTTGTCACTTTATTTTTTAAGAAACTAAAACTTTGTATCGTACTTCAGTTAAAAATCAATTTGGATTAACTTTAAATCTATCAAATGAAAATATTGATCCAGTTGGTACATGAGAATAATCTAATAGGTACTCAGTAATTCAGTATTAGTATCAATGTAGGTATACAGCAGGTATCTAGATACATTGTTAGGAAGATTTCATTCGTTTGAAAGGATGAGCTATGTCGTGAACTTTTTCATTTCATTCTGATCAGTTGCTTGTTTTATCTTATGAACAGTCAATGCCAGAACTCGTTCGAATACAAAACACATTCAGCTATAGAAAAACGATTTGATTTTTCCTTCTACAACGAAAAATATGATTTCACATCAACCGAAAGCCAAAGAATTTTCTAACTTTCTTTTTTTTGGAAAAAGAAAATTCAGCAATTATAGGTATATACTTACTAACAAGAGAAGATAGCCTATTGCTGCAGTCCATATCCTATTTCTTTTCCCAGAATATAAAAATGGGAGGGGAAAATATAGGATTATATGGGAGAAAATAATTTACTCGAAATGATAGTTTTTATTAATAAAAACCTACGCAATCAAAAAAAAAAAAAAAAGAAGTATTTATCATCGTACGTAGACGGACGTTAAAACGCCATCAAATAATTTATTAGGCCTGTACGAAGGATTATTTGCGACAGTGAAAAATAATAGTTCGTTTTTCATTTCACTCTTTTCTGCCACAGTGTCAGAGAACGTTTTTTGGTAACTTTTCCTCAAACACCACAAGGCTCGAATCATCGTTTGAACGACGTGGGTGGAGGGTGAGCAGGATATAGATTTATAATTCCATCGACTAAATGCGAATGAACATCGTACACCAGCCTATGAATTCTGTACGATTTTCTCGTCCTCGGATTAATAGATCACAAGGTAGGTACCTAACGTAGACGATGATAGAGCGAGTTTTCCACGCGACGAAGTGATAAGCGATCATTTTCACTGGAATTCGTTTCAATTTGTGTACTGCTAAATTAATAGCCACTGCTTTGGTGTCATTCGAAAGGATCGAAAAGTCGTAGTGAAAATAGAGTATTGCTCAATGAAAAAAGATAAGTCCTTTTTAAATGTACCTACCCGTTTACACAACGCAACACCATTCCGACTCATTGCCCTAATGTTTGATAATGAATTGACTAGATGGCATGATTGAAAGATTAAAACACTAATTGTCTAAATGCAGTCAGAATTCTGAAAATTTAGTAAGGATGCTATAGGCGTTTCTGATTTCAGACCATTAAGAAAAACCGTAGGTACTTAACGAGTATTGGAATTTAAGATCAGATTCAAAGCTGAAATTGAAGTATTTGCAGTACAATGACGTTAATAATTTTTTTTTCAGATTTATGTAGACGTCATTTGTCTTTAAATTTATGAGAAAAAAATTAAATTATCTTCAACGTATTTAGTTATTAAAAACTAAATCAAATTATGGTACCTGTTATCACCTTTTCAACTAACAGGCTGTCTGGCTTTCATCTCCATGATCACCCATTCACAGCACATTTGTAGTACCATCTGGTTTCATCAAAAATTCCAATACCAGATAATAATCCACTTAAAACTAAACAATGGAGGCCTTATCTATTGGTTAACAACCGCAACAAAACTTTCTATGAAAATTAGGTTATTAGCAATCCTGGTGGATTTGTTTGAAATTCATTGGTCAGTGTTGGGCATATCCATGATAAATTAATATTTTTTGTGTTATTCCAAAAATAGAAAAACGCCCATCTCCTATTTTTAAAGGAAATGTGTGCACCTCAAAAATACAAGAATGAGATGTGGGTATGGCTCAGGAAGCACAGCCCAAGCTGAAAAAATAAAAATGTGTATTACTAAGTCAATGATCCAATAAAAATGTGTGTGTCCGAACAATTGATAGGTATGGTTGATATTGGTTTGTGGAAAAGCGCGTATCTCTATACATTTATTATTCTACCCAAATTCATTATTTATTTATGGGCAAAATCACAAACATTCTATCGATAAAAATTATTTTTCCACATAATAATATTTTATAAACATAAATTAACGAAAAAATATTAATTTTTGGCACTGAATGTAGGTTTTATCAGATCGGGGAATCAAACATGGGACCTACATATTTTCCAGCTAAAAGCAGTGAACTTAACCATACGGCTATCTCACTGCCATCTATAACTGGCGAATGTATTTTGTATTAAGCAAGGTATGGCAGTTCCCACACACTTTCCCCTAAAGAGACTCAACACGAGTTGAATGATATTAAATGGTATAGGAGGTTGGGTGGAGCCAGAAACGCCTCTTATACCTATAAACACAGGCTTATATTACCCATATGAGTTCTATTTCCACCATATAGGGAGGCATCTATCGGAAACTGAAGTTAGGAAGTAAATTTGTGAGTTCCACCATGCACCAAAAGGGTGCGTACATGTCCAGCACAAGTCAAGGGTCACCAGATATAGGTTTTGTCAGTTCAGGGAATCAAACCTGGGACCTACATACTTACCAGCTAAAAGTGATGAATGTAATCGCATGGCCATCTCACCGCCGACTGTGGTATGGCAGTTCCCACACTGAGAAATATTTTTTTCCTTCTCCCATAAAATTAGGTAAAATGAAGAAACGCACTTTACTAATTAGGCCTACAAATTATAGCTGGAGCATTTATAATAAGCTCATCCCTTAACCTTCAATCTTGTTGTAATAAACCATTCTCACTAGGTATTAAACAAGCAACTACAACGCAAAAATAAAATCACTCAACAAACACACTCATTTACTCCCTTGTGGACAAACAATGTAGATAACTGTTTAAAACTAATTTATTACGTCATGCAAACTTCGACTTGGCACTATTGCAAATCCTCGCCGAATCAAGAAGATGAGAAATATGAACTAAAACAAAAATAAATAAATTACTGAATCACGAAATCCAAACGGGATAAATGTACAAAATACCAAAACGAAAAAATTGAAAAAGACTTGTAGGTATCTGCCCCTGGAAAACATACAGAAAAGGAAACCAAATGCAAGAAACAACACCCAACCAGCTCTTACCTTGGTCATACAGCTGAGCACATGCCAATTTACTGATAAAAAAAGAACTCCTTGACCTTGACTACGTAATACGTATTACGAAAAGATAAGTTACAAAATTGCGAGCATTATGAACTACACTGGGAAAATACTAAACTAGGTATCCAAATAAATCAATAATTTTGAGTGACAACCTTAATTATTGTGGCCTCAAAGTATTTAAATTTTGTACCGAGCTCAAAATTAATTATTTAGGTATTTGTTTATTATAATTAATGTTTAAGCAAACAAATAAAGTTAACTTATAAAAAAAAAAATTGTGAATTTCTGAATGTTTTATAGCAGAGCGGTTTACTCACAGTAAAGAGAATTTTATTTATTTTTCTTATTTACCAAAAAAACTTTTATTTATTGTTCTCTCCATCCGATTCGCCTTACTTTCTTCCAACATTCACAGATGAACTACAGATAAATACATTTTTCAAAAATTAATAATTTTTCTTCCTAAAAAATATAATTTTCATAAGTATCATAAATTCGAAAGAATAAAAGAAAATTGTTGGTCGGATTATTGTCTACCAGAAATCATTTTTATAACATCCTTATTCGCGATGAAGTCAGGCTGCAGTTTAATAGGTATTGTTTTACCGCGATAAAAAAACTGGTAGACCAAGTTTATTTCTTAAATATTACCTAACTACAACATATTTCATTTGAGAGGCAAAAAAATTTCAAATTAAAGAAAATTTCCTTCCCTGAATTATGAGCGTTTATGCGAAATTTTCAACTTTGATAATTCAAAAACCATGTAACTTCATCTGAGAAAAACAGTCATATCTCAAACATTCTCATTCTTCATATCACTGTTGGCTATCAAATGAATGATACCCATAAATTATTTTGAAGTTTAATTTGTTGAAGGTCAGACTAATCTAAGGAAAGAAAAAAAAATTTTTCAGAGAACTTAAAGTTTTGTGAAGAAGACAGTAGCATATGAAGTCAAAATACCTAACATTAGCATCTGAGTGGTATTTACCTAATTTCTCGACTGCTGCATATACAAACTAACCGGCCAATTACCTAACTTAGAGTGTTAAATTAAGTAAACGTGACATAGCCAATTGTTGTTACTCGTTGTGCCACTATGTAATGAATTGATACATTCAATACACTTCTCCAAAACCTGGGTTATTCCATGAAAATGAGGAAAATTATCAAACCGGCAAATATCTCCGTAATTAAGAATGCTAGGAACTTGATTTTTTTTGTTTGATAGATAATAATCTCCCCTACCATAATCAGTAAGAAGCTCCTTTCAACAAATATCTCTAAATTAAAAATGTTGATATATCATATGGAATATTCCATCCTCGTTGATGTAACCAGTAGTGTTTTTCGTGTTATTTTTGATTTTATAAACACTGTTTAGGTACTGAATAACATCTTTCACAGAAAATGTAAAAAGTATAGGTAGAAGGATAAGTTGATAATAATAAAAAAGTTTTTAAGGACCAATAACAGATTGTAGGCTTCTCATAAAATGCGACACAGATTTTTATTCCTTAAATATAACTATTTTTCAACCAATATGAAAAGTTCTTATTTCCATACATTTTGATAGGGCAAATGGTCAAATTGATTTCTTTTCATGCTCGCAACACCATCCAGTCTGAAAATTTTTAACCAATTTCATGAAAAATAATGGTTCCTACTTTTTTTTCTTTCCTTCTTAATGGATATAGCCATAGGAGGACATATATTATTAAAAAAATTTCAATGATAATGTAATATGCAGCAGTAAAAACTGCTATGAGTTTCTGTTAAATGCCGCCTGTTTGATGGTTGGCAGGTTCAATTTTATATGAATTTTTCTTTCGTCGTTGACTTCCTTTTTTTTCCATAGTCGTGTCAAAGGTCATTTTTAGAGACATGAGATAAAGGGACTTGTATATGACAAAAGAATAAATGGTGAGTGAGGGTGTGATTTATTACATTTAAGGAAAGTAATATATCGACAACACCGAATTTACATTACAATAATTTCATTACTGCACAACCAACTATAATTATTACTTATACAATTTGGAACAAATTTAATTTTTATCCCCCTCCCCAGGGGACTTTGATGTGCACATAATATTTTATTTGAATTTTGTTCAATGTCTGCGAACAATTCCTTCCATAACATTGTTGAAAAATAATATTTGAAATTTCAGAAATAAAAATTGTTAATTTTTGAAATTTTCATGGGATGACCCATTTGTAGTCAACTGTACTTTGAATCGACAAAAACATCAGCTAAAACCAGATAAACCTGCTACAAATGGTACATATCTAGCAACAAAACAGTCATCTTAGAAAATCAACCAAAAATTGACGTAAAATTGATTTTGAATCAATCAGTTATTTTATATGCTTCTTTTATTATTCGAAATCAATACTTAAATGTAGAAAATTTGTAGGTAGGTACCTACTTGGATTTAAAATCAGTAAGGATCCCTAATTTCATGAAAAAAAAAAAAATCTAGGTTTACCTACCTAAAATTTCGAATCAAATCAAAAATGGTTCACAAGTGGACTAATATAACGATATCGATTATCTGAGTAAGTGGTATGTTGAGATTTTATGGTGTTCAGTTGTTCTTTTATCCTGCTAATGTTTCTAAAAATATCGATTAAAAATTATCAATAAAATTGGTTAGAATGTGGGAAATTGTTAAGAACATCAATCATGAACTCGGTTTACGTGAAATTTGAAAAAAAAAAAAAACAAAACTGCATTTTGAATAATGTCATAAGCATTAATTTATAGGTTGGTAATGATTTCATGTTCATAATCTTTCTGAAATAAAACACCGATCAATTGTTTAGTTAATTTATCTGGTTGAAATGACCAGCTAATGAGTTGAATGAAAACATGAAAATACGATGCCTTAAAAGAAATAATTCATACATGTTACACGAATTCGTGTAATTTTTAAATATTATTCAACCATTTTTTCAGCCACTTTGCTCAGAATTTCAAGTAAAATGTTAACTACGAAAAAACGTAATTTTAGAACAGTCCAGGTGAAAAACTGATACTAAGTATATAAGTACTAATTTTCTACTTTTATCGTTTGGATAATGTTTGAATTTTCAGACAATTTTTAGCGGAAAAATAAAAAAATAAAATTTTTATATAACACGTACGAAAAGTCCATTCTTTCAATATAAACACTTCACAAAGAATTCCGTTGAAGATTTACATTAGAAATGCGTGAAAATAGGTTCATCTTTATATGAACTAAGATAAAATTTCATCTTTCCTGAAGTCACTTTACATAATATTATGCTTTCCAGTAACTAAAGATAATTCTACGTCAAAATAAGAATTCTCTCTTCATTCAGCGAAGCAAATGTCTCACACGTGAGAATATGAGACACAACACCAGTGAAACTCCCCATAAATAGGTGAATCGGGTTTCGTTCCAACCCTATAAATATAAAATATAATGAAATGTTCGAAATTATGTCACTGCCTTTCCCAATGTACTACAACTTTATACGGACATTGCATTACATCGAGTGCCGTAAATAAGCAATACTCTCCCTCCTTTCGAACGTTACAAAGATGAAGTAAAAACAAAAAAGGAAAAAACGACTTACCCATGTCAATAAAAAAAAAAATGTAAGAATAAAAACGTCGGCTTTTCACAAATTCTCATTAAAACGAACGAAAAGATGGTAAAATTATGAATTTTATCACGTCACCAACGAAGACACGAGAAAAAATACGAAAAAGGAAACCAATAACAAGAACAAAACCACTGTAAGGCAAGATAAAATAAAATAAAAATATAATAATGATATAGGTACCGAAAAATAATTTTTATCGTGAAGTAACGACCACAATTTTCGAGTAGGTAACGAAATTTTAAACAATTTTTCACGGTAAAAATTCGCAAAAAAAAAAAACAAAAAAAAAACAAAAAAAAATAATAATAATCTGAAATAAAAATAAAAAGGATGCAGGGAAAAAAAAAAAAAGGGGTAGTTCTTAAAGAGATCCAACCGTTTCCTTAAACACCGCCGAACAGAACAGTCGTATCCACAAAATTTTTCTCTTCGCGCCTTTAATTCTCGTGGTTTTGGTATCCAGTGTTAACTTAGTTACCGCACAGAAATTCCACCCCTAAATTCTTACCCCCATTTTCTGCGCCATGGCAACACTGAGCTACGAGATCAATAACTCGACGCACACGACTTATCGCTTGGAGGCTGCTTTTATAGCTTTTTTTTCTTTCTCTTTCTGTGTCTTTCTCTTCCTCTTGGCCCAAATGAAAATCATTTTTGGTTAGAAAAAACGTTTTTATGGTAGTTTAGGTAACTTTACTAGCCTTTAATTGGTTTTTTTTCTCTTCGAATTTTATTTACTTATTTGACAGCTAAGGTCGTGTGCATTAGAATGATTTTTTTTTTTTTTTTTATTTTATTTCGTTGGACCAGACCTGGTACATATAATCGACAGTGAGTCTAATATAATGTACCACGTACAGCAAACGTTGTCAGCATTGTTTTTTAAACTCATTTACAGTGACACGATTTACCCTCCACCATTATAGAAGGTTGTATTTGGACTCCCGAGAAGGGGGGCGAGGTGAACGAAGTAATTTTAAAAGTATCGATGATGTCGTTTGATGGAAAATTGTTGTTATAAGCGCTAGAATAACACTCAAACCCGCATTTTATTTCCTATTGGTTTTCGTAAGAGACCTCTGTCAACATAGTGTAACCCGAAAACGAAAAACAACGAGTAACAATATAGAGCAACCATCAGGCACAAGTCAAAATTGATATTATTTTATCGCAGCAAAATCTAATTATTTACTAGAGAAGGTAAGAACACCTAGGTATAGGTACTATCTGTAACCGTGGCGGATGAAAATGTAAATCTTGTTGAAAATCTGAATAGATTAGTGTGGGTGTGTGTGTATGAGTGTACACGACACCACACAAATACCAATAATGGTCGGTTGCGTGTACTGCGAGGAGTGAGTGTGGGCTGAGCCCAGTAAACAAGTTTAGCTGCACAGACAAAATGTACAGCCGTGAGCACAAAAAGATAGTTCGTGGGTTTTACCCCACTGGCCCACTAGGTGGTCGATGAGTGTGTAATACACACTCGTTCGTCATCGACCACCCGTCGCCACAATTAGGTTACACACAAGCTGCGCCAAAAGCACTGTTTCACCAATTAAGGCGAGAACGACTTTTAAAATATTAAAAAAATTTACTTTCCCCAGCCCAACCCAGAACCAGTTTTATCAGTCCTCCAAATGGAAAGATACAGACAACTGCCAATTGTTTTCTAAATACAAATAACTGTGTAAGGTTAATGAGATATGGGACAGTATATCTACACGAAAAATTAGACAATTTTTCATTCAGAATTTTAAAAAAAATTTAAAATATCCTCATCATAAGATTAGCTGCATATTTACTCATATTTGAGAGACCAAACTCCAGACTGGATGAAGTGCTAAACCAGAAACTTATAGCTAAAGAGATGTCCAACTCTCTATATGCGCTGTGGTACAAAAATGTGACAAAAATCTTCGACCATCATCATCATCATAAAGAAAAAGTCAACTTTGTTCAACATTTTGTGCAGCCAAAAATTTGTATATTTTGTAGTGAAAACGTACATCTCTATACCAATATACACACACACTATCAAGCTACGACACATGCGCAATAAAAAATATCGGACTTCGTAATGTTTTATGACACTTTATCTTTGTGGTGTTTTTGATCGGGCATTAGACATCTCTTTAGCTGTATGTCTTTGTGCTAAACCCGTACCTGAATGCAAGCCAAACATGACAACATACATGGAAAATCTGTTATTGCTGTGCTTTAGGTACCTCAAAATCTGTACCGGTGAAGGAAGCACACGTCATGGTGTTGCTGAGTATTTAGCATGTACCAGACTAAACTGCACAATTGCTTAGGTTAGTAATTTTGTGATTACATCATAGATACTTAAAAAGAATGTAATATAATTTATTTTTATTATTCAGTAGCACATGTGACTGTATTAACGACGAGCTTCTGTTTTATTTAGGTCTCTTTTGTTTTTTAGGGCTTGTTATGTTTTTGCTTTTTTCCAGATGGTCCTATTTCTTGCTCTATTAAATTCATAATACTGGTCTGCTTTTTTTTTTTTTGTACTGACAGCGGGGTCTAAATATTGACATGCTGGTATAATACCAGCTAGTTGGCAAACCTGTTGCAGACGTCCTTCTGAATACATTGTACTAACAATAAGTTTCCCTCCATCAGGAGCATACCATTAGACTTCATTCTATTTTGTCACCCAAGTTGTTATCCTGAGAGTCAATTATCTTAACGCATATCATATGAAATTGGCACACACAAATTCACTGAATGCAGTGAACTTTATACAGGGTTTTGGTTATTCAGTTTCACTCGCACCATATGAAATTCCCATTTAGTGCATGGAAATATAACTAAGTCAAAAATCCCACACTCGTGCACTTTAAATTTAACCATTTCTCAAATCCATGTCACTTGAGAAAATGTCTATCTTTCATTCTTTCAATTTTTTATTGTTTTTTTCATTCATCCATTTCCCATTAGAAACCATTTTTGCTATGGTGCAAGTTAATGTGTTCAAGTATAGGACTTCTACTCTCTTAGTCGCATTCACACGCACCAAATGAGAATTTTCTATGTTGAGAGTGACACTAAATAATCCAGTACACTCCATAATTATGAAACCTACTGAAGGGTCACAACTAGCATAATATTATATAATGTACCCTGGTACATTGGATTTGATCTCTCTAAATGCCACAAGTGTTTTCTTTGATTCTTATCAATTCATTTTATCAGCCCTTTTTCTGAAATCCTCTATGTCTGATCTCCGATGCTTTTGTCATATACAGAGTTGCTAACTAGCCAGTATTAAACCGGTAAGTTAGTATTTAGACAATGCTGCCAATACAAAAAAAAAAAGAAGTACCAGTACTGGCATTTTATTGGTGTTGACTGTATTACCAGTATAGAGGTTGGAATGAGAGAGAAACACTACTGGGGACCTTTTAGAATGCCAGTAAAGCGAACAAAACTTTAGAAGTGGTAAATTTTGGCAAATGGACTGAGAGCAATGAAAAAAAAGTTTATTTGCTGGTATATTCATCTGCCAAAGTTGGTCACCCTGATTGTGTACTTACCCAGGACCAGTCAATACATGCTAATACTCGACTCTAAGTACTCCAAGATAACAAGTAATTAGCTATATATTAGGGACCAGGCTTATAAATGTGGTAAAATAGGTATTTTCTATTCACATTACTTACCAATTAAGAGGTGCTGGTATGCAAAACAAAACACTTGTAAATGTATGAGGATCACCAAAATATGCTGATATATGGCTTGGTGTTTAAACACAAGGTTTGATGGGTAAGCTGTTAGCTGCACATTAGGTATCATACATAAAATTATATGCGTAGCTAATGCCTGCTGTGGCTTTTAGGTTACAGGTAACAGACCATAGCCCTTATAAAAACCTGCTGATGTAATCCAGGACAATTATATGTTGAACGTATATTGAAACATACTACAACTTTTCTCTTCATTTACTTAGTTTAGTGAAACTAGTATGAAAAAAACTGACTTAAAAAGGAGAGATCACATTTTTAAAGTCAATTTTACATTATTAAATATTGATCAGTCAGTATGTAGATTGAATAAGTGCCTCAAATCATTATTTCTTTTATCGACCTTTCCAGTGAAATGAATCGTGAGTGAACCAGAATAGAAGTTGAGTTGTACAATAGTATTGGTAAGAACTCGGTTTTAGTCTAAAAAATCAAGATTTTAAAATGAGTGATTTCATTCGTTTTTGTTGTTGTTTTTCTGCTTGTATGGTTGTTTGAGGACACAAAAACTGATTTTGATATGAAAAAACGTTCTTCTTGTGATCCTTCTAACTTTCAATTGATAAATTTTTTGCCAAATCAACTGATTCTTTAGAATAAAAAAGTCGAGGTTGTAAGAAATTTCTTTCTATGTTTAAAAATATTAGAAGTTGGAAAGAGTGAGTATTTTTCGAAAAAATAATTTTGGTCGTTCAAGTAGCTCCAAATTATATTGAAAAAAAATTTATACGATTTTCAAATATTTATCCAATACATATCTGATTCATTTTACCCCTTTCTCCTCTAGTTATCCAATTTTAATTTTTTAATTTCACTAAGATCTTTCTTTACTTGAAATTCATTACTAATAATCACCTGCAATCTCTGCTTCTAATTTATGTTGGTGACTTAAAGAACCACTGACTGCGTTGTTTTAGGGTTGTAGAGCTGTAAACTAAGGATAATAGCGATTTTTACTTAATTATGACTGCAATCATTTTACGTCCTTTATTTCGTTCAGAGTAATTTTTTTATTTTTGATGAGCCCTACAGTTACACACACGTTCGATGGGTGTTGCTCCTTTGCTGCATTTAATAGCGTCGGCGAGTAAACATAAAATATAGGTAGAAAAGAATGGAAATAGGCGATAACCCTCATCTCTACCAAAATCTGTAATTCAAGATGCATTGTTATCAAATTTTTGATAAAATTTAATTTCATCTCGTCGATAACCCATTAAAAACAGACGAAAATCTCCCTCTCACTCTATCTCTTTCTCTGTCTCTGTTTCTCTCTCGCTCTCACTCACCCACGAAACGTATTCAACTCCTTTCGGTGCTTTACTAAATTTAGGCTAGAATTGGGTCAAAATTTCCTTTCAGCCACCACCGACAACACGTATAGTTACTAAACACTTTTAGTTCAGTTCCTCTTTTTATTTTTTTCCCCTAAGTTTTTTTTTTTTTTTTTGGTGTGTGTGTGTTTTTCCATATACTTTCACGAATCACCGACAACGACGTTCGTTAGCGAATTGTTTCAAATGTCTCTTGTCTGTCGAACAATTTTCCTGGAAAAACTATACAAAACGTGCTCCATTTAGCCTCCCTATAGATACAAAAATTGATCATTTTTTTTCAGTTTTTTTTTTTTTTTAATATTTTTTTACACACCGACGAAACTTTAAATTTAGGTCATTGCCTGTCAATGTATAACCTGGTGTTTTGTGTGTATGTGTGTGTGTGTGTGTGCGTGTGTGTGTGTGTGTGTATGTCTGTTGAAGGTATTATAATACTTTTCATGTGGACTACATTTTACAATCCATCCACACAAGTAATATAAATAAATAATAACACGCCTGAGCACTCATTCGGAGAAGGTGTGCCAACTTCAGAACTGATGGCGAATATTTAAACTATATTTTATAATATTCGTTAAAAAGGGTGGGTTTTTTGGGGGCAGTTAAGCGGGATAGGAAGAACGTGATTTAATTAATAACGATTAATAACGACGCCTTTATATGGGACGCTTATTTCATTTCCCCAGTGGTCATTTTAACCCCAACTTCGCGTTCAAATCCAAATAGGATACCTATATAGAGCAGTGTTTCTATGGCCGCGTTCTTCTCGAACACTTTATGAAACCTAAAAATAATAATATAACCTACGATATATAGGTATAACTTATACGTAACAATATCGTACGGTAGGCATATAGTATAACCGCCATTTGGGTATGGGTTAAACTTTCTAAACGCAGCAGTCTCGAAAATGGTAGGTAGGCCTATTATAGGCCTTTGCCAGCTAGTGTTGTATTCACATCATGCTGGTCTTCCTTATTTTCGTGTAATCAAAATAAATTTACTCGGCGACAAGAATATATACGCTCTCGCGCATATTACTATGCATATAGGCACACCCACTATACAATGACTAGCCTATACCTATATACTGTGTATTTTTTGCGTGAACGTAAAAATAGGCAGAAAAAACAACAAAAATTGTGCCCACAAACCGTATCCGACCTACTTTAACGTTAATATGACCCTCGCTACCGTTTTTAGAGCATTGCAGCTTTTAGTTTTTTTGCTTTTATTCATTTTTATTTTTTTTTTTTTTTTATTTCCAATAAAAGCTTTCGTTTCTTTTGAAAATAATACACGTCACGTTTGCTCGAAGCACTTGCAAAGGATGCACACTTTTAGGTGAAATTCAATGCGTTCGAGATCACCGTATGATGGCATTTAGGAATGATCAGTAGCATAGTGAAGGGGTGGATTTGCATGTTTAAATTGCCCCTCCCCCGAGTAAAAAATAAACTCGCAACCCCTTCCCTCAGTGATGGCTAACGAACGAGTATTCGCAAATAATATGACGCTGAAGACTCTCTCTGGAATCTTGATTTCACTACGGCACAGGGACTGTTTTACATGATAGCTGATAACAGAATATTATCGGATTTTTGGTCGGAAAAATTATTCCTTACGTCACTTTTGGTGGAAAATATTTTTCGATATGTCTGGCGAATGAGACAGGAGACAAATTCTCGAATTTACTGTTGGAATATCGGTTCTGGTGTTGAGAGTAGGAGCACTTAGTTTCCATTTTAAAACGTTTAATCAAACAAATCCTGTGTAGGTGCATGTGTGATAAACAGATTTTACGCCCATTTTTCTGCGTGCATGACAAAACAAAATGGAGGATAATCTTTCATACCTTTGTCATTTTGCTGAACCAAATCAAAACCGAATCTTTATTGAGGAAGGGTTGTATAAAGCAGAAGCATAAACCAAAACACCAATACTGAATTTAAAACCCAAATTAAAACTGAATTAAGATCATTTTTGAAAAAATGAAAGAACCATATAAGAATTGTGTCAGTATTTTTGAAAAAACTGAGGCACTAAACAAGAACTGAATAGGTAGGTAGGCTACCAATAAATAAAAAAAAAAAAAGAACTCTTAAGCTCTCTACCCTCGATGAGGCGTAAGGTACTGAGGTCAGTAGATCATTTTGTGACGAATTTTATCAGTAGCTGTTCTACAAGTTATCCAGAGCCTGGCCCACCCAAAAAAATCATTGGCCCACCTCAAAGAAATTATCAAAAACACGACTCGAAAATACTGTTGAACGATGCAATTTTGATTCATAAAATGACGAAAAAAAAATTACGTAGAATCAAAAGCTACCTTTAATTGTTGTTTTTACACAGTTTGCTTGCTAACGGGATAATAAAATTGATTTCACAAAAGGGTGAACAGTGAGGATGATGAAAATTTTCGGTTTCACAACAAAAGTACGTACGTAGTATGTAATATATGAATATACTTATCGCCTAAATGCTTGCTTCACGGTTTTCAAAAGAGATAGGGCTTAAACTTTCACGAAACTTAGTTTTTATAAATATAGAACAATATCTGACAGGAATTTGGTGCTTATTGGGTCAGTAGTTTCCAAGAAAATTGGAGAACAAAATGTTCCTGGAAAAGTGATTTTTTCAAGATTTTGAGAAAACTACGGAAAGGATCAGGCTAAAATTTTCACAATAGATTTTTCTTAAGTTTGGTGCAAATTCGTTTAATAGTTTTTGAGAAAATTGGAGAAGAGAAAATCGGTAAAGAAAATTTTAGGTCATTGTTTTGAGAAGGCTACGGGAAGGGTAGGGCTGAAATTTTTACAAAGAGTAGTCCTTTTATGTACCATAGAAGTAAGTATGATAAAAGTTTGTTACCTATTGATTCAGTACTTTTCAAGAAAAATGTAAAACAAAAATAAAAAATTTCCAGAAAAAAGCAAGTCGCCTTTGTATCTTTAAGTAGGTATCGTTTTCGAATCTTTTCTGGATTGCATTAGTTTAAGTTTTATTTTAAACGAAAATTAGCAAACTGGGTTTTCGAATTTTCTTTTTCAATTTTCAGTTGTGATCTAGTTTGACCCACCTCTCTAAAAAAGCAAGAACTACCCCTGAATTTTAGCGGAATTTTTTGTAAAACTTGTTGCCACCATTTTCACGAGATTATGAAGCCTGACACGTATTCTGCCATGAAAAAATAATAATAATTTATCTTTTCAGAGCCCTGGATTTGAATAATAAAATAAAAGATCCGACAGGTGATTCGAATTTAGATTGGCATTACGTCTGCTTTCAGAATGCAGTAAATGCTAAACTGCATCTCGAAATTGAGAGATCATAACTGGAATGATCTGTATGACTGTCAGCAGACGACACTCTTTTAGTGGGATCATGACGTGGTATGCAAATGAATCAAACGCAACATGCTCGAATTTCAAATCAAATTTGATCTGTAAAGCCATTAAGACACTTGACTGGCCCAGAAAACAAAGCATAATAATATAATGTTTCAGTTTCTGAACATTTTCAGTTAACTAAAATACACTTAATTTAAATGTAAAACCATCTTGTTTTTTTTTCTGCCAAATTTTGGCTGCTAAAAGAGATGTTAATAAATTTTTTTCTACAAAATATAAGTAGTATGAAAGACAAAAAGTCTAACGCAGCAGCAGCTCCGTTAGAAAAAGTAGGTATTAGAAAAAAGTAAAATTCGATAGTCACTAAAAAGTTAATTAACAAATCGTAATAAATATTTGTTTCCAATTATGTTCCTATTGATCGAAAATTGATAATTTTATGGCCAAAACAAAAACGAAAATAGCCATACCGGAAGTACCGTAAGGCCCATCCGCACAAATATTTATAGAAAAATTATAATTTGTCGTACAAAATATTTGTTTAAAATTTCGTAGCTATTGGTCGAAAATTAGAAATTTTACATCCGAAATAAAAACAAAAATCGCTATACCGAAAGTGACGTACGGTCAATCCGCACCAAAATTTATAACAAGTTATAATTTATAACTGTAAATATTTTTTTGAAGTTTTGTAACCAATGGTCGAAAATTAAAAATTTTATACCCAAAACAGAAATTAAAATAGCCATATCAGAAATACCGTACGGCCGATCCGTAACAAAATCAATAGGTCAGGTTTTTGGCATAGTACTAATATTCGTTCCAAATTTCGTGTCAATCGAATCAAAATTGCGACCTGTACCGTGGTAACAATAAACTCGCTTATATATTATACATATATATGAATTTAAGTTTGTGCCAAAATTTTCTATGAGTTATGAAACGAAAAACGTATATACTCCGACCACCCTTCCCCCGATCATTCCACGATACCAAGATTAATAAGTAGATTTTCAATAGAAAACCAACTTTAATAAGTCATCAAATGTGATGAAATACGAGAAATATCTCTACTTTACTATACCTACACGCACACGCCAGTAGATCTGAAATTCAGTTCCGATTCCTATCGTTAAAATTACGATCCTGTAAACTGATTTTCCTTTGCGTATTTTTTTCATTCCCTTGAGGTGAATTTTTCTCGTCCCAACCATAAAACAGACGTAGTTTATGAGTTAGGTACCATCGTAAAAATGTTTTCTTTTTTTTTTCTGCCCACTGCCGTCAGGAAGATAAGGATTTTGAATTCTGACGATTTTGATTGATTTTTCGATGTCCTGTTTTTACGTACTCTGTCATAAATATATTGAAATTGATTTTCACAAGAAACGCGGTTTTTATTATTTTATTTTACTTTTTTTTTCGATTCAATGTTCAACGCGATCTCATTAATAATGTAATGAACTTTCTTATGAATTTCCTGGCATGTCGTTTCTTAGGCACGATTTCTGGAGAGAGCAAAATACAAGAAACGAATCACTTGAAGGAATATACAAGTTACTATATAATCACTTCGAAAAAAAAAAAAGACATGCGGACGAATTTCAACCTGTTTAATCTCATGAATAAAATTATTAAATTGGTGGCCAAGTTTTGATGGCAACATGTTTACGTTGTGTAGTCAAAACCTTTGACTATATAGCTTAATGGACTGCTAGAACTAATAAAATCTTAAAGCCAAATAATACAGGCGTTACTTTTCGAAAAAGGTACTTTGTGTGAAAACTGAATTTGTATTCAGTTATATTTTCGTGACTCCTAACAATATAAGCAGTGAGAGAACGATATTATTTTAAGTTTCACTAGTGTTTGTACTTTCACTTATCACCAAAGGTCGTTTTTCGTAAAAAGAACGCCTGTTAACCGTGGCTTCAGCGATGTTCCATTTAACCCTATGTATTTCTTATCAGTTCTAGCAGTCCATTAAGCTATATAGTCAAAGGTCAAAACCCGCAGGAGACACTATATTAATGCGTTTTGTTATGAACATTTCACAAAAGGTTAGGTGCTCACCTTTGCGATTGAAAGGTTGTGGATTCACGGTTTTCCTCACATTTCCGACTCAAAATGGCGATGTTCTCGGTTCTGCACTATTGGTGTTGTAGTATGCATTTGAAAAATTCATGCTAGTACACCATTGGCTACCGGATACTGACTCCACCCTCTCTTCGACGACAACAGGTATATCATCCAGACACTTGGTAAAATGACCACCAGGTAACATGGCCACTTAGTCAACGCCCAGTAATTGAAAGAAAAAAAAAATTTATGAATCCTATTGGTGTGATCAGTGATAAACATTTTTTGTCAAAAAACATAAATGCTCACCTCATTACTATTTATTACAACCCCTGAGGCACCGATTTGCGGCACTTTAGCTTGTGCCAGCCCTGGATTTTTGCTACAATGTAGGTAACACTGTAGAATTCGTTATTTTGGCAGATGTAACGAACATTTTTTTCATGTGTCTGTATGTAGCTGTGTGAGTAGTGGCGCATGCGCATCGAATATGAGAGAATAATTGGCGAGAAATAATATCGGGAAATATAATTTTGTGAAATGATTTTAACAAATGAATTAATGGATTGTATGTTTATTATAGTGATTATGTAAAATGACTGCATTGAGAAATTTCAGTAGTAGCCTTTTTTTTTATTGACTGTAATCGAACAATCAATAAAAAATTAAAATAAATATGCAGCTGTAGGTCAGACAAAAAAGATTCAACTCTATTTAATCAAACATTCATACTTACCTACATACTGAGCAATGATTCATGATTTAAGCTTATTACGACTAAAATGTCAGTCATATTTTTAATCATCGCTGTATCAGTATACTACCAAATAGAATTTCAAAAGTAAATAACATTGTAAAGTTTGAATGGTTTGACTTAAAAATAAACTAGAGTTGATTTAGCTCAATTTTGGCCATTTCAACAGTTTTAAAGACATTATTTTTTTTAGATAGTGGGTATATAAAGCTAGGATACGAGAAATAAAGTTGGTTGCCAAAATAAGAGCAATTAAGTTTCTTATTTAGGTACTTCTTGTGCCTAGGTATATTCAATAAATAGGTACTTTTTTCCTAAAAAATCTCATTGGAAGATCCTAAAATATTGAACCAAACCCAACTAAAATGAAGAAAACTTTATTTTTTTCTTTTATATTTGAACTAAAATACTGTACCTAGGTACTAAAATAAATACTTCAAACATAATTATTTTAATGGTAGTTAGATAAGATTAACATTGGTATGTAAAAACTATCCTGAATCGTGATACAGTTAGTCCAAAATATAATCAGAATTATGGGAAAAAACAATTAAAAGACCCCCGAATTGTTAGAAAATTTATAATTAACCTAAGCTTCTCTAAACTTATAAAACTAAATTGTCTTAAGTAGGTATACCTAGATATATAAAAAATTATAGAATATTAATTAATTTATTAATTTATTCATTTATTTAATAGGACTATAAAGGTCTTTAATTTTATCCTCAAGTTACCAAAGTTTACATCAAAAGGGTTTCGAAAAATAAAAAAAATTTGCTGCACTGTACCTTTCCACCATACACCAGAAGAAGGCCTTATCAATCCTATTTCTTTGAATTTTTGAAATCGATTATAAAAGTAGACCTAATTTATTTTAATGGAGGAGAAGATGAGGCGTTGCCTTAACAAACTACAATTACTTATCTTTTTAAGAAAGGGGCCAGGTGTGAAGCAATTAGTTAACATTAGCCACAATTTAAAAAAGAAAATATGCTTTTCCACAGAATTAGACATTAGGTAAAAATCTGGTTAAAAGTCTTGTGACATCAAATAATTACTGCAAAGTCATCTGTGAGGATGTTATCTCCATTCCTCCTCCTTTCAGAGCTCGGTCCTCCATTGACAGATGGGTCCTGCACTTAGTCTGTGGCCCAACTAATTAGTGAATATCGTCTAAGTATACTCATATAGATGATTCACAGCTACATCAATATGTAGACCTGTTAGGGAAAGCAAGTACACGTGTGTACTTACGGACTCACTGATAAAGTGCATATATTGTTAAATGTATAACACCTCTGCCCAATCCTCTATAGTTGTCTTAATAGTATACTGTAAAGTAGAGTAGGTAGTAAAACCAGCTGGTTTCTGGTACTGAGGAATAATTTGGTCGACAGAAACATGAACCTTTAAATGATTCGTAGAACATAATGGGGAGCTATCTTCATATAGATTATAATTCAGTTTATGAATAATTTATGAGTATAAATTCAACTGGTGGAAAATGGATGTAAAATAAAAAGCAAAAATCTCAATTTTATTGTAGATTAAAAATGACCTTAACAATTTTTCCATTTTAAGTCCATTCGACGCCATTCTTAGAAGTATTTTACAGTTGCCTGTACAGTTTGCTTTCACTTTTTAAATTGGTTTTCTATTAAACTCGACTTATGAATCTTGGTATCAAGAAATGACCTGCGGGTGAGGGTAGGCATGTTTTTCATTTCACAATTCGAGGAAAATTTTAATACCAAAAACTCAGATTTACGTACTTATTATATTATATATATCCCTGCCTATAGATACAATATAATTATACAAAATTATATATGTGGAATACCTTGTCATAAAAAGATATTCTCACCAGAAGGTAATCTAAAAATTTTCCGTGTTCAACCACTTCATATATAAAAACATGGGTAAGCCAAAATCTGGGCAAATACTGGCAATTTTGTAGCCAGTTTAGTGAGTTTATATAAGGAAATTGGCACACACACACACGTATGTGCATATACATATGTATACGTGTGTAGAAATTACCTCATTTCTTATTCATTGCTATGGCAACTGATAAGGAATGACATAATACGTTCATGTACCAGTCTGCAACATCACCAAGATCTTTATCTATCATTTTGTCATTGCTCGAACATTGTATCTTACTTGCCTGTGTGTGGAGATAAAAACATAGGTACAAACAAACAGTGTATATATAAAGTTGAATATAATATACTTGATAAGGAATGACGTACGTATGAGATGTATAGTCCGCACAATATGCCATGATATAATATTTATTTATCTATAATATATGCCAATTTCTTTTTCCAGAAGAAAATAGTATAAGTGCCACCCTGATCGATTTTGCGTTTTTCAGTAAATCAGTACCTACTATATACAAGTCCCAATGCAATAATAAAAGAATAATTGTCTTGCGAATATTTTTTATACTTCAAATGTGGTAAGAAAAATGGCGTTTCTAAGGATTTTATTGAAAATCATCGCTTTTTATAATAAATAAAGTATTTTTCAATACTTTTATGTTGATTATCAGGTCGTATACAATGTTATTTTCATGTTTTTGGGTGAATTCTACATTAAAAGATTTTCTACAACCAATCATCACCATGTTATTCACAAAATAATGAAAATTTGTTCTTAATTTTCAATCATTTCTAGTAAAATGACAATTTTTTGTTTGAAAAATCAAGATATAATATATCCTCTTTACAACCCATCAACTCAAAAGTTATTCAGAAAAACCTCTCCCCTGAAAAATTTTAAAAATGGCACTCGTACTATTTTCGTGAGAATAACTTCAGTTAGGTAATGGAGTATGCGCATACTTGTCTCAGAGGCTCTCTACTTACGTTACAGTTTTATCTGATATTTTTGCCACAAAATTTCGTTCACTTTTGAACAAATAACTACGAAATTTTCAAAAAAATATTCAATATAATTAATTGTAATATGCTACCAATTCTGGTACCGGTCGGCCAAAAGGTGTCTATTCAAAAAATCTATTTTGGTCTCGATTTTGAAAGAGATGATAGTTTTAAACTGTATAATTTTAGATCATCGATTAGAAAATTTAATACAATCATCAATTATGATCCACTGCGAACTTATTTTTTAGCGACTAAGTAATTTTATAATTTTTATAAACCTACTTTTTCCAATCGAACAGCAGCTGCGTTAGAGCGTTTGCAATTTTAAATCGATTTTTCAGTCAATCTAATATCGACTTCAAATCAATGGTTAGGAAAATTCGTACATAGTTATCAGTCTCAAAATTTTTTTACCACATAAAACATTTTCGCAAGTTTTATCGGGTTCGCCATTACCAACATTTCCTTTATCTGCTGCACTAATACGTATTACCTACTGTTTGAGAATGCCTCACTGTTTACCCTTTTAACATTTTCGCAGATTCACCCTCAAATCTCTCAATTTCGATGAAATAATATACGAACTTTCGACCTCATACAAAAAAATGTGGACAAACATTTTAGTCTACGCAAATCTGGGTTTACCGGAACCTAGAAATGTTTGACCACTTTGCGAATTATAAAAAATATATTCTTTCATTCGGTAGAACCGAGTCAGGCGAACGAACTTTTGAAAAACTTCCTTTCGCCAGCATAGTAACAAAGGGAGACGACGAACAAAAAGTACGACTAATACGCAATCAATTTCCAATGCCGAATGTTAAATGGATATCACTATGCGGAAACGTCATGAAATATATATATTTTTCAGGGCGAAGTTTTTCCAGACTAAAACGAAAAAGGATTTCTCGGCAGTACAACATTATGGAGCGAAAAAAAAAAAAAAAAAGAAAAACTTATCTTTTCGATACCGAATTATCAATTCTTGAACGACGGTTGAATGCAAAAAGAAAGAAAAAAAATTGGAACAATTATCAACTATACCAGCGACGAAACATCGTTTTTCTCATGGTTAGAAATAGGTCGTAAAATATATGAACCATTTTTCATATTATACCAAAAAATGGTTTATTTTAAGAAGGTAGACAGGCCTATTGGAAAAATTTTAGAGAAAATATGTAGAACATAATATAATAATGTAGAAAAAGGAGTGTGGAATACCTTGTTGTGAAAAGATATTCTCACCAGAAGGTAATTTACAGATTTTGCATATTCAACCACTTCATATGTAAACATATGGGTAAGCCAAAACCTGGGCAAACACTGACAATTTTAGTGCCGGTTCGGACAGTTTATGTACAGGCTTAATTACGCGTATACCAACACACATGTGTAGGGAAGACTCGGGCATAAGGACTCATCCGGGTAAAAAGAATCTCCTTAATATTTTTTTATCAAAATGTTGCAGAAAATTGGCAACACAGCCATTCCATAGAGGTTCATATTCTGCATAATTGGCAACATTAAGATCCCCAATCTGACTATTTTTATTCTTGTAATAAGCAAAAATGTGAAAAAATGCTGTCAGATTCGTTGATTCAAAAAAATGAAAATTGAAATGATTTAAAAATTTGTGTAGTTATTGAACTTCTTGAAGGTTTTGAGTTATGGCAAATTTTGTGTAGTTTTCACCAGTGTTCATTATATTAATGGTATTATTGAGTAAGTAAACTTTATTTTTCATTTTTTCAAACAACCTACTTCCAGGCAAAATGAACCAGGTAAAATGAATCACTGATTCCTTTTGCCCATACTGTTCTTCAATATAAAATTTGCAGTAACTTGGAATCTTTTACAGCTGAAAATGGTATACAATTATAAAAGGAAAAATCAAATAAGAGAGAATAAAAAGCCAATAAAATCAAGACCCTTGAAAAAGAGTGTTTCTAAAAAAAAAAAAAAAAAAAAAAAAAAAAAAAAAAAGGAAGAAAAAACCTGTAAATTGACGTTTAATAATGGACAAAAATGAAAAAAAAAACAAACAATATTAGTACAGACAATTCAGATTATCCATTTCTTATCTGCAACTCCTCCATTTCGTAGCATGGAGAGGAGTGGCTCCAGTGCAACATTTGTTCCAAATGGGCCCACGAAGAATGTACAGACTATGATTCTATTGGATTTTATGTTTGTGATTTCTGCATTGATTCAGGCAGAAAGTCTTTAAATTTGAAAAAATAATTAATTTTCTTCTTTTTGTATTCATCAGTTGAAAATAAAACTCTAATCCTAATTTTTCATCTTTTTATGCATAAAAATGACGTTTTTAGGTTATGATTCCTTTTGCCCTGGATGGAGATTTCTTTTTCCCAGGTGATTTTAAGTGTATCCAAATAATAGACCTTTTCTAAATTCAAAATTTTAACCCTTTAAAATGTTTTTAAAATTTTGAAAAAAATATATGTTAAAGCCAAATATTTACCCTTCCTGATGATATATTTTTGAGAGATTTGAGCCAGTAGTTTTTTTTTTAATGATGTACTAAACTAAAGTGAGTCCTTTCTCCCCTAGTAATTACGTATGTTTGTGTGAGCAGCCAGGTTGCGTCATTTCTTATAATGATAAGAAATGATGGGCTGGTTTCTGTATGGAATTGTGACATCATCATATTGTTGAGACTGGTCACGATTCAGTACTCATACATTACTTGTATGTATGTGCAAGTAATTACAATCAAAAGTAATCAGTGCAATTTGTTTAGTGTCATAAAGACAAATATTGGCCTGCCTTGTGACGACAACTGTTTTCAGGGGTCTGAGCCCCTGAACCTCATACAAGTGAGTCCCCACAATGAGGAAGGAGCATAAATGAAGATCTCATATTTTCAGGTCATCCTTACTAGAAATTCAGACACTGTAGCCTTCTGGTTCTGGGCTGAATATTTTCATACAAGGATCGAAGATTGATAGACTTTTTAGCATTGAAAATGCTTCTTGAGTCAATTTGTGAAAAAATGTCCACCACTCAGTTTTTACCAATGTTGTATGCATGAAGAGTTAGAGAAGGGGTAAATAACGATGGTAAAAAAAAGTGGAAGTGGAAAATGGTAATGAAAAATAAAGTGAAAGGGGTACCTAATGTTGTTTCCTTGTTTATGGAGTAAATACAAAATTGAAAGAAAATAAAAAATTAACAACACTTTTTTTTATTCATTTTTAATGCCCTCCTCTCGTTTTTACCAAATATTATTGCTGTGATTTTTTCAGTGCCACTAAAAAGTTATATTATGAGGTAAAAACTGTACAGTTTTTGAGGGATTTAATATCAACTTGCTTAAAAAGTTGTACTTATTTGCAAAAAAACATG
Source organism: Ericerus pela (assembly GCA_011428145.1). Taxonomy (NCBI): domain Eukaryota; kingdom Metazoa; phylum Arthropoda; class Insecta; order Hemiptera; family Coccidae; genus Ericerus; species Ericerus pela. The sequence continues at coordinate 1,206,301 of WOFM01000008.1, forward strand.
TTGTGGGTGATAGTTATATAGTTACAAGTGAAGAGAAGATCCCTATTCAGTTGTGAAAGCCATAATTTACTATTCGGTTTTTGGTCAAAGAAGGTGTGAAATCTTCCAAAATTTACACCCGCATACGTCAGAAATTTTGTGGTAAATGCCTTTCTCAGTCCCGAATGTCTCCAAGTTTAAAGATGGCCGAAAATTTCGTTACAAATGTACCATATGAAAATTGTCCTTTACCATGGTCACAATAGAGCATATCCGATAACTTACAAAAACGATTTTTGCAAGGGAGTGAAAACAATGTATATTTTAATTTCTATAATTAAATAGATATCAGAGTAGATATTGTTGGTACAATAATCCATAATCACCTCAGTTAAAGTATAATTAGTGCCAAGTGGATGCTAAAATTTTTGATCTTCAATAAGAAATTTACACATTGGCAAGTTCGTTTTTACTGGAGTTAGGTAGGAAGTTATCAAATATTAACAACCTGGGTGCATTATTGGACCCCCAGAGAAACTGTGTATCGAAATAGTTTTTGAAAAAAAGAAAGAGGATGTACCTGTCAAGGTTAAAGTGACACAACTTGTTGCAAGGTCGTGTGTAACGTGAGATTTGTGCATAAGGTAATATAAAAAGCCCAAAGTAAGTTTAGAAAGAGAGGATAGAAAAGCACCCAAAATACTGTAAAAAATGTATAAAGCTGAAGAGAGAATATTCTGAGAAGATAATATGATAATGACTTTTTTTTTAGGAATTGAATTCATCCTTGAGAAAGTTTCATTCATATTTCAACAAGCCTTGTAATAATGACTAAACCTGTATAACATACTAGCTTAATAAAAACTAAAATTCTAACTCTTCAGTTTTCTTCCCCAGACCTGAAAAGTAAAAAATAATTTTCTTAATGTAAAAATTACCACACCACGTATTCACAGGGATCAGTTCTTACGTGATTAAGACACCACCCTAAGTTAATGAAGGAGTGCAAGAGTGACACGCACTAAAAGGCCCAATACTGGATAACATATAATTGAAGTCCATTGTTTGTTCTAAATGACATTCTATGTGGCAATACTATTTCTCATTTAGCTTAGTAGGCCTGGCCAAAAGTGGATCAATTTGTAGGGGTGAAAAATTTTATGAGACACACATTTGGAAGCAGACCAATTTCAGTGTATCAAACTTTATTTGGGTATACTCGGATATGTCTGTGGAAAGTGAAAATAGATGTCTGAATGCACAGAACTTCCATCACTTTAACCATGATTTGTTTTTGATTACAAGTCCCCACTTTTAGAGGTTCACTTACCCTCATCACTGGCATGAAATTTGAGAAAAAAATTTAATTTCAAACATCATCAATGTGATTGGAACCTTCCACCTTGGAAATGAAAAGCATAGTCGATGCGTGAGGGCTGTAGCAGCTCACCCCAAATGTCGGTTTATTTACACATTATATATGCACAGTCAATATCTAACCATACTTATACTAAAAAACAATCTTTGATGCACTGTACTTAGTCTGCTTCCAAGTACAATTTTTTTAGGCTTTATTCAAAATTATTTTCCTTCTTAATATGTAGTAAATTTCGCTTGAAATTGGTCGGTAAAATTTTTTAGGTATATCTAGATGGCAACGAACTAAATCTAACGCTGATTCACAGATCAAGTTTAGCCCACGCTTATGATTAGAAAGATACTGTAGTAATACTATAGCAAGTAAGTTTCCAGTAGGCATATTTATAAGTGGGTGATAGTTTCAATGGAATTGTTACAAGATGACATGACTTGGACCTATGTCCAGCACCCATAAATTATGTAATGTTGTGGAAGAATTTAGTTTGGTCCTAATTACCTATGGCATGCCATCGAAAATTTGCAATTGCACGAAGAAACATTAATTAATCATCTTTCAACAGTTAGTCTCACATTAACTACATCTTACCACAGTGATGCCAAGCCCTAACTAACTAGGCTCTGTTCCAAAAAAAAAAAAAAAACCTTGGTATCCATTTTCGAATAATTTGATTTTGCTGTTGCTGTCTCTGGTGGCTGTTTTCCTCAAATGTAATGGCTACCTTCAGTCACTGATTGTAGCTTCTGGTGTGGTTTTCATACTAAAATCACTGGTACCAGCTTGTACTTGAGCAGTTCATTGGGTGTATGTCAGTTGATATTTTCATCAAAACCTAAAAATTAAGTTGGCAAGGAAACATTAATTTTTGCTGCAATAGTTGAAGGGCCACCTGTAAGACAATTTGTGCTGAAATTATTGAAGCAATTTGTTATGTTGTGCTTTACAAACTTAATTGATATTATCAAGTACTAATATTACGTAGAATGGAAAGTTCAAATACCGCATATCCTAATATTAGACTTGAAGAAGCGTTATCACCAACTTATTTCGCACATAATCAAACAAGAGTTGTGATCATTGATGATCTAATGCGTACATTAAATGACAAAATTGTAGACTTGTTTACACATAGATGTGGATGCTATCAGAAAAATAAGAAGTGAATTTTTATGACACAGTAGTGATCTCATCATGGAAAGGGTCATAGAAATGTCTTTAAATGCCCATCACATCACTTCTACCAAAGGTTATTTACTAATTGATTATAAAAATAAACATGTCAAAAGAATATCAATTCAGAACCAACATTTTCCTACAAGATATACCAAAATTTATGTTTATGTTAAAAAAAAAAAAAAAAAGTAAAAAAAAAGTTAACATTAATTAGTAGTTATTCTTCAACATTGTCTCAAAACATTATTAAAAACTCGGAACTCTTGCCAGCACCTACAAAGATGAATACAAAGTAATGTGTAAGTCTGCCTGGACTGGAGATCGAATCAGTGACCTACAATTTTGAAAGCTGTGATGATATCCGCACAGACACGCCACCACCAATAGATACTTGTATGTGTGTGTGTGTGTGTGTGTGTATGTGTGTGTGTGTGCGCGCGCGTGCGTGCGTGCATGTATATATATTCACATCCCCACAACCACTCTCTCAGTACTGTAGCTACGATGCAGCATGACAACACAGTAGAGGGAGGAGCTAGACTGCTGATCATGTGGGAAACCAGCCAAACCACACAGGCTAACACCATCATGGCTCCTACGCCTCCCTTTGAAGGGGGTTTGTGAACAAGAAGAGGCGGACTGTTGCAAATTTGTATCACATCGAGGTCACCATTTTGTAGGTCTGCCTCAACTGGGTATGAAACCACAGACCTACAAGTTTAAAAACAGTGACGATATTTGCACGGCCATGCCACCACTGATAGATACTTGTGTGTGTGTGGGTATATGTGTTCACATCCCCACATAATGGTTTGAATTTTTCAAGCATACAGAAAACTCATGAATTTTAGCTATTTGCAAATGTGCCTTAAATGTTTTGAAAATAAATATCAAACTATTCACTTCTCGTAAATACTTATTAAAATTAGTATTATTCTGGAGGATTTTTAACCAATTCTAATGCTAGATAAATTTGATTCAAAAAAATCATATTATGTTCATCTAACTGAAAAAGACTGGCCTGCGTTACAAAATTTTGATGAAACCATCTCGAAATATCTGAATCAGGCTGTCAAGTATCAGTGAAAATTCCTCAGCTCAATATTGTTTTTAGTAAGAGAGGATGTTTAACGTTTTTTATTGGTCTAATCTTAATTCTAGAGCAATTTTTCAGTTTGTATTAAGTGAGGGACACACTGAAGTAGAAATTTCTCAAAATTATTTCCATAAATATGGCCTGCAGTGGCATAAATAATTCAAGATTCTGAGGTAGGTTTTCCAAAATAGCCAAAAAACCCTAAATAATATAATATGTATTTATGTAATTTATTAATTACTGGCATAAATATAATTGTGTTTGTGCTGTGTTATGACTACCTATGACAATACTGTCAATATCAATTATGTTTTGACATGATTAGCTCTGTCAGTACTGTTGAAGGCAGCAGTAAAGTACTGGTAACCTCAGTTCACCATTACCATATTCTCTAATAGCTCCATTATAATATAGGAAAATTCAACTGAACAGTTGCGTAGAAGTTGTTTGAGTTGTTTACTCAGTGTGTAATGCTTGTTTATGGTAATTAGATCCAAGGTTCAAAAATCTGCCCCTACAAAGAAACAAACAAAAAAAAAAAAAAAAAGTATTACAGAAACGTAGTTAGTAAATTAATAAAACATCGAATATGGAGAGAATAAAAGTTTACAATTCGGTTGAACACATTTTTCAATTTATAGGTAATTGTTGAACAGAAAGAATTTTGCCTGTTTAACAGTGTTCGTCAAAATTAATTTCCTCTCTTATGGATCTTTTGGTGAGTTTTATGTTCGAGTATTTGAAGGTGAGGCTGTAAAATTAAAACTTTGGAAACTTTTTCTGAGATGGTAACGGTTCAACCCCAGATTTTGAGTTTTTTTTAAAGTAAATACCTGAAACTCCAAATTTTGGTTAGACGTTTAATAGCAAAAAACAAAATCTGGCAACCCGAATTTGAATACAAAAACACACATTTATTAAAACTTCGAAACTTTTTAGGACATATAGTGTACACCTATTGAAACCACCAATAATTTAACTAGTTTCCTATTACAAGCAAAACATTTTGGTAGAAATCACCTTTATCATAATATGATAATATTATACAAGATTTCCTATTTATTAGAACCAACACTTCAATTAATCGTTCCCCACAGAAATTTTAAAGAAGATTTAAATTTCAGTGAATTTATCGACTATAGTACAGGTATTGTTGGCTCGTAGTCGTTGAACTCAGTTTTAAGGTTTGATTACGGTCGTGACCCCTCTAACTGTGATCTGTGGAGTTGTGGTTGCTGAACATGCTTGGAAGCCACAGGCTACAGTCGATACCTATTCATGATTACCAAATTGAACTGGTGTAAGTTTAAAGCATTCACTGCCTCATATATAGAACCTGATATTTAACGAGAATGCGTAATTATTTTCCTGCCAAAGTCATTTGAAACGGAATTATAATTTTTTCCACACTTTTGGGTCAATGGAATACATGAGTGCTATCAGTAGGAATTGATGAGCTTAACTTCTTCCAGTGAAATTTTCAGCGAACATTTGAATACATTCATTCGGAATGTTTGTATTAACTTAATTTCACCGTCGACATGTTTAGGCAGGTCAGCCACCAAACCGTCCTCAAAAACCGCCGATTACTGTACGGTTATTTCTTTTTGAAATCTTCTTTCAACAAACCTTTATAATATCCATTAGACAAGTTGAGGAGGTAAACAAAGCCGAATCTTTTGTAAAGTAGTGACGTAGGTAGTCAAAAAAAAAAAAAAAAAAATTAGTCAAAAATTCGTCTAGGCAGCTGCTGATTTTTTCGAAAGCGAATAAAATACCTACGAGGTAAAACCAAAACGAAAAAAAAAAAAAAAAAAAAAAAAAAAAAAAAAAGGAACAGAGTTGACGGTTTTAACGGTGCTCACGAATGAGGAAAAGTGGTAGAATTTTTACAACTTATCCTCCTGCTCTCGCCTTTCAACGATGTGACGTCGAAATACAACAATTTTTCATTTGCCATTATCGCCTCCACAGCACAGTGTTTGATAAATTATAGCGGCCAAAATTATTCCAAAAAGAAATTGTACCGAGTAGCGTAAACCGTAGGCACCTCCCATCGCTATAGTGAAGGCCTATAGGCTATATATTATACTTCGGTGCGAAATTATTTCTCGTCACAATCGTATAGTGGGTACGACGACGATTCGAGGAATTTCTGTAATTTCGTGCAGAAGTAAGAAGCCTCGTTCAAACAATGTAAACGCGTTACCTTAATGGTGTTTCCAGACGAAGGAAAAAGGTGTAAAAATGCGAAGTTATCAGAAGACGCTGCCTGCGTTACGTTTAGGTAAACGTGCCACGAAATTGGTTGAAAAAAAAAAAAAAAAAAAAAAAAATCGAATCGGAATAACGAGCTAAAAATGTGTAAATTATTAGTTTTTCAACTTTGGATTCGTTTAAAAATGGCTCATTCACGTCGTTGAATTTTTAAACTACGGTATCCAAAATTTTAAAAATTCTACATCGGCAAATTACTTTGCTGGAAGACGAAGGTTTTCAAAAATCAGCTAATTACAACCAAAATTAACTCCGACTTAATGTACCCTATGTACGGAGACATACAGCTGAAAAGATTTCCAATAAGTCGACCAATAACATGTCGAAGATGAAATATATTCCGATCAGAATATTTTGTTACAGCGCATGCGTCGCGTGGCTCTAATAACGTGAAAATAGACGTACCCTAAAAATCCACTGATAAATTCTGTGAAATGTGCGCAACTTTAGATGCGCAGAACGTAAAACTCTGATAGCTCTGTTTTCATTTTTGATGTATTTTTGAACACCAGCAAGTTTAGGGCATTGGACATCTCTTTAGCTATAGGTCTGTAATCATCTCCGTAGCAACTTGGAATCGAGTATACGTTGTTAATTATATGGTCTATTCCAAATAAGAAAAACCTGATGTCACAGAGACAGTCACATTTCACAGCCACATCGAGCTAAAAATATACTATTTCTTTTCCCTTCTGATCCAACAACTCATATGACATCATGTTTTTCTTATTTGGAATAGACCACACTCTTCAACCCAAATAAAAAGAAGGTACCAAATCCTGTATCATAAATTTCACGTGAATTCGAATAATTCACCAATGTTTAGATGTTTTTAAATGGGTTAATTTTTAGGAAATTTCATGCAGGTAAATATGTCGATAATCTATATTTTTTGTAAATTTTAAAGAACGTTGCTAAGTTGATATATTTTCTCAGCGATTCATCCTATTCACCAAGGGCTGCATCCAAAACTGTTTAGTTTACACCTACGGCCATAGCCAAGGAAGGGCAAAGGGGGCCATCGCCCCATGACCTAATTTTTATTTATTTTTTGCTTGTAACTTTTAAAATTTGGATAAAATGTTAGTAATAAATATACGACTGCTAGAGTTCCATTGGCGATAAATTTCTGAAATTTTTTAATTTTAAAAGTGACCAGCAAAAAAAAAAAAAACAAAGGTCATCAAATATTTTTTTCCCCTTTGCAGAAATCCTACCAATATTTTTAGCTTTATCTAGTTGTGAAAGGTAATTGTCTCTGTGACGTCAGGTCGTTCTTATTTAGGATGGTATATAGTTAACATTGTTACCAGCATTCCCTAAATACCTATGGAATTATGGCAGCGTTTACTTTAGCTTTAACAATCATACCTAGGCTTCTTCAATTCTCCCACAAACCGGTTTGATTTTAATTTAATTATTTGGAAGGTTAGTCAACGTGTTAAGGTGCTATAAATGACTAATTTAAAAATAATAATATAGTTGTCATATTTTGCCAACATTTCAAGGGTTAAGAATCGGTCTGGCGTTCGGCGCTTTGAATGTCGCATCCTTTTGCATACTGAACACAGGCTCGCGGCTTATATTAATACGAAGAACTTACCCAGCAATAAATTATTATAATATAAATACCAGTTATCGTTACCATTCGGTGTATTGCCTACCTTACTGGCAGAACTGCTGCGAGTAATGTGTACGTGACATCAAAAACTTCTTGAGAATTCCCCATCGATCGATGAACAAAAACACCAAAGTATATACGTATAGGCGTAGACGAGATTAAAATAATATTATAATCTTCGCGCGAACTTTATCGACGAATTACGCAGATAGAGGCTAATACAAATAACATTAATAAGGATTCTATAAAATAACGGCATGGACTAAAGTACCTATACTAAGTATAACACATTTCAGATTTTAGCATTCAGTCGTTACTCGAATCGAATCTGTACTAACCTACTAACAATAATGAGCTACATCGACGAACAATGTTGCAATAGGGTTTTTGCTTTACATAGTATGTGCGATTATTCGAAAACTGTTTGATTAATCGATTATTTAAAGCAATTGATTTACCATTTCTTACACCAACTTGCAAACTTAATTTTATTTTGCGGTAGAAAAGAAAACGTTTTTTCTCCAATAGCCATTACAATTTTTGTCTATTGGAAAGTGGAGGCAAAAGATGCGCACTCTGGTGGCGAAAAATAGTAATCCGTCGAAAATAGGATAATGGATGAAAATAGGTGTAAATGTATTGATCTTGTAATGCAAAAATTTGTTTTAAAAATTAATAAGTTTTTATCTTTACAATTGTGTAAGATTTGAACGTTATCCTCTAACGATTAATGATCATCCATATTAAAGTCTTTCCCATTCTTGGAAAATAAATTTAAACTCCTGTCTCTTCTTATGGAAAAATACATCGTCATGTTTTCAGACTGCGATAATATGAGACAAATTTAGCGCTCCTTGTGGAGCCTCCACTTTCCATTTTGTGATTCTTTCCAAAGCCTGAATGATACTGATTAATCGATTAATTTTGCAAAAATAAATTGAGTAACAAAAAATTGATTAGTTGATAAATTGAGAAAATCGATTAGTCCAACCAGCAGATTAGTGCATTACTAGCTACAGAAATGAAAAACAAAAAAGATAGAACTAACTGAAGGAAAAGGGGAAGAGGAAAAAAGAAACAACAAGAAGGAAAATAATGGTGATTTTAATAGGGTGTGGAATACCTTGTCGTGAGGAAGTATTCTCACCAGAAGGTAAATTCTACAGAATTAATTGCGTGTTCTGCCACTTCATACGTAAGTATGGGAGGGCCAAATCCTCGTCAAACACTGGCAATTTTAGAGCCAGTTCTGAGAGTTTATATACAGGATTTGGCACACGCACACAGAGACACATGTGTACATATATATATGTTTGTGTGTTGGAGAAATCAGGTCATTTCTTATTCATTGCTAAAGCAACTGATAAGAAATGACATAATGCGTTTGTGTACTGGTCCGAGACATTATCAAGATCCTTATCTATCATTTTGTCATTGGCCAAACATTGCATCTTACTTGCCTGTGTGTGCAAGTAAGAGCATACAAACAAACAGTGTATATTATATACTGTTATGATGTGTGTACGAGATGTATAGTCCCTACAAGGGTTTGATCACTTTGTGGAAAAACCCTAAAATACATGTGTCCGTAGTGAAATCGAAGAATCATGGTAAAAGTGTTTATGATGAAAATGCATATTCATGGTGAAAACAAATCTTCTCCCTGAAAAATAATGTTTGATTACAGTGAATACACATTTTCACCATGGGTAGGGTTAGGTTGCCAAAACTGTACCAATTTTCGCTTTAGCCACCCATAATTACAAAAATAATATTTTTATAATTATCAACGATATATTTTCCAATTTTCATATCATTACTTCTATTATATTTTCATTCACACTAGACTCACTTATATATTGTCAAAATCACAACTCTGATTTTATCAACAAATTCCAAATGGTATAATTTAGGTAACTAATTTCCTGAATTGTACCAGGCAGTTTCCTAAATGGTACTGGTGATAAATTTTTCATTTTTATAGCTTATTTTAGTTTTATTTTATTTTTATTTTTTACCATATTTTTAGGGATCTTTTTAATAAATAAATTGCGATAAGGTTGTGAAAATGTTTCGAAGAACATAACAACAAAAAGTGGTATGATTTAGGAAACGCATCACCCTTATCAGTGGTACGATTTAGGAAACAGTATTCACTTCCATTATAAAACTATGTATGATTTAGGTAACAGTACCTATTCACTTCAAATAAAACTTAAATTTTCCATCTTCAAACTATAATTTTAATTAAAATTTTCCAAAAATATGATAAAGAAGATTTTAAATTCAACTAACTTAACAATTTTGAAAGCTGCAACATTTTTTTCAAGCATAAGCTCATTAAAGTAACATGATCAAATTATTTGTCCTTAGATATGCTTTTTCTCTTAAGCTTGTAAAGAAGGGGAATATGAGTATATATAAAAAATTTTTGGTTCCCTAATGGTTATTTGTATTTAGTTTCATTATTCATCACATGGATCGGTAACTGACTCTCCCATTTTTTAAATGTCAGCAGTGGTACGATTCAGGAAACAGTACAGTTTTGGCAACCTTACCCTACATGTTTCCAGGGTGAATACGAATTTTCAATGTAAACACACATTTTCACTGTGAACACGCGATTTCTCCATAAACACACGCTTTCACCAGGATCATTCGTTTTTCACAGTGAATGTGATTTTTCACCTATAAGACAATGTTTCACTCGCAAGACAAGTTTTCACCGTGAACACAAATTTTCACCATAAACAAACATTTTCACTATGAACACACGTTTCTCTGTAAACACGCATTTTCATTATGAACATTTATATTTCCACCAAGAACACTCGTTTTCATTATGAACATGAATTTTCCCTGTGAATACGCGTTTTCAATGAGTACACACATTCATCGTTAATTTTAATACGTAGATTTTGTTTGAAAACCTACATAAAATGAATAAAAAATGGCCTCCATTAGCACTGTTTGTTTTGTGATACTTTAGCCTACATTTAGTAAATTTTTTACATCATGTCTGCAATCGCTTCTGAACGATTCTTCACCGCCTCAAAGTTTTAAGCTAGGCAACGATTCGTACGCACGTAATACTTTGGTTGCTATTTCGTCCAAATGAATCATTATTTCGCTTCGTAGTCCGGCCAATTTTGAATAATTATTTCACCATCGACATTTCACCCGTCAGCACGCAGGTAACTCAAAAACTCGAATTCTTTTACTGATGTTTGATGCAAAATTTTTAATTGGTCGAAAACTTTTTTCCATCTTCCTTGAGAGAAGCACACGATGTTGAAATTGGTAGGCAGTATGTCAGCGAATGACGAAACTAAGTCTTTTGGCAGTTCGTTACCCGTTCGCAGTAACCTGTGTAACTTTTCTCATTCTCATTACCCACTTTTGAATCGCGATCAAAAACAGACCCTGTCGATTGCCTTATTTTCACTTTGTTTGCCGAAGTAGAAAGAGAAAAAAAAATTGAGAATTTTTTACTGTGCAGAGGCCTATTTTCAGAAACGTCGAAATCGAATTGTGTAAAATTACGTTTTTAGGCTTTACAAAGCATCATACTACCAGATACGAACGCGGATAAGTGGAATTATATAAAAATGGAGAATGGAGAAGTTTGTTTATTATATACTTGAGAGAATGCTTTTTACTCGAAGTAACTGACGTTTTCTCTTTGCAGAATGTACTTTTTTCCCCGTTTTTCTCACTCTTATGGTATCTAGTACCAGCCTATTTGGAAAAGAACGACGGAATAGAATTTAGAAGAATGAAAGAGAAGAAAAAGTAAATAAATAAAAAAATAAAAAATAAGAGAAAATAAAGGGAAAAAATTTCCTAAAAAAAAAGTTTGCAATAAAAAAAGCCCATACACACTTCGATCTTTTCTCGTAGATTGCTGAAATCAACGTCTCACTTAATAACTTGAACTGTAAATTTTATTCTGACTTTTTTTGTTTCCTCCCATTCGTCAATTTTCATTCGGCTTTCAAATTGAGAAAATTAATTTTTTTTCCAACAGGCTAAGCAAAACGGTCAGGATAAAGAAAAATTCAATGAAAATGCTATAAAAATTCGAAAATGGTGGTATATAAGTAGCAGTTGAAAAAAATTGAATTTCACCAAGTCCCAGTGCACTGTGTAGTCGGGTACATAACCTTTGCCCCAGTTAGACTAAAATACTATGAATGAAAAATTCGTAACAGTTCTTACGGTTTTTGATGACAGAGTGATAGTTATTTTCACAGTTGTAGTAATAGCTGCTGTGGAATACCTTGTCGTGAGAGATATTCACACTAGAAGGTCTTCAACAGTAATTGCGTGTTCTGCCACTTCATACAGTTAAGTATGGGAGAGCCAAATCCTCGGCAAACACTGGCGATTTTTGAGCCGGTTCTGAGAGTTTATATACAGGATTTGGTACACGCACACAGACACACATGCATACGTACATGTACGTAATTATGTCATGCGTTACGTCGTTTCTTGCCTCTGTCAAGGTGATAAGAAACAACGCAGCGCGTTTGGTACCGGGTGTGACATTACCGAGATCGTTATCAGGTAATTGATCTTGGCCTGTGCAATGTATCTTACCTGTACGTACGTACAGGTACGAACATACAAACGCACCGGTGTAAGTTTGTTTAACATCATGAAGATGATTATTGCCAGCTTTTGGGCGGCAACTGTCGTCGAGGGGTGCAAGCTCCTATTACCTCATACGAGTATTGTCCCCACAGCTGCTAATCACTATAGTTTAAAGCAGGAGTCCTCAACCTTTTAAGATCCAAGGGCTAAAATTCACCAATCCGATAGAACCACGAAATACAACACAACATTTTTAGACTGATTTATTCGCACAAATCTTTAACCTTGTAATCAAATTGAAACAGGGAAAAAGAAAGAATCGTATTACTTAACCCAAATTCAGAAAAACATATTTGTGACAATTTTTATCTACCTCCTCATTGTTTGTGAGATAAAAAAAACAGTTTGGTATTTTGTGTAGAGAAAAAATTCCGGTTTCTCCATTAAAAACCCATTTTTATCAAAATAAATCGGTAGGTACACCTATCAAGTAGGCCTAATCAATATTTTCACGAACTCGGGTTTTCAATAAAAATTACTGTATCAATTTGAATCTCATTAAATGACCTGTGGTTGGGTTTGGGTACTTTTTCATTTCATAACCCATTCAGTTATATTAATGCTTCAGAATGTGATTGAAAAATTCATACTTGGTAGACTTTTGGAGAATGGATCCGTTCAACTTCGACATTGAAATAAATTTTCCACCAAGTGGGTAAAATGATAACATAACCAAAGCCCATTAAAAAAAAGTACACTTCAATGGCTATAAGCAAGTGAACAGAATCATATGTGGGGACCATCGTGTTCCTCTTTTCCTTTGGCGCTCAGCCCCAATCAACAGACTGTGGACTTGGTCCATCACCAAGTTCACACACTTAAGTCTACAGATGTTAAAACATAAATGCGTGTATGTAGCACATGGGCTAATAGACAAACTACAAAATTTGTTCTCTGTTTAGCCTAAATGCTACAAACATATCCTAGCGTGAACACATGTACGTAAATATATGTACGGTGGTTAAACACTATGCAAAGTAACAAACACGCGCTTATCTTTACAGATACTTGCGGATAACGTGCATGTGTAACCTAACCTATATCACAGCAATGCCCACTGTTAGTCGCTGGTTTCGAGTGTTGTAAAAGATTGATTGCCTTACCAAAATGGTAACAAATAGGAACACGCAAATCCATATTAAATGTCTGTAGGTATCGAAGTTTACCCACATCATATAATGTGATAGACATTTCTATTTTTACTGACTGGTAACACCCTGTAATTCATTGTTTCAATGGAAATAACGAACTTAATTTTTTTTGTTAGTGTGCGTGTGATAAATACAATCAGATATAATATACGCACACCAACAAATATTTTTTACTTCTTTCTGTCTTTCTATTCTTGTGCTAAATTTTTCACCAAAACTCGCACTGTCATTGGTGCTGGTTGCCTCTACATCTCAGTTTTTACCCCTGTAGTGATATTAGAAATGTGTACCATACAAAAATTATTGGTCATAGATTAATAATATTGCCAAACTGGTAATCTTTAAAGACAAATGAGTAGGTATTAAAGAAATAAAATCTATATGTTTTGATACCGAATTAAGATTTTTTTATCCTAAATACTCATTCTGGTTCAGTAAAATTAGAAAATAATTCCAAAACAAATTACAACAAGCTGAAATTTGGTAAGTACACGTGTCCACTTCATAGTCCTGAACAATATATTAAAAGTCTGGACACATCTGGTGTGAGTGTCATCCCCTAGGTAGTTAAAATGGGGACACACAGCAGCTTTACACATTTATCTCACTTAAATTTCATTTAAACTCAAAACTAATCAAACAAAATTTAAAAAATAAAAATATATAAAAAAATGTTCTAATTTTTTTATATTTTTTATCAGGTACATAGTTTTAACATAAATCACTTTTATTTAATACGTTGTTATCACATGCAGCATAATGCATTTATACCAATTCAGTATAATTATCAGTTCAGTTCTTCAGTAATTTTATTCTGAGTATACGAGTAGACACTTAAATAAAATTCTGTCTCTTACATAATTTCTACACAACCTCTTCAACTGGTTTTTCATTACATTTTCAGAACATACTATGTACAGAAACATGTATTCCTAGTCTATATCAGTTGGGAGGTGGTGCTAAAATTTTACAATGGAAATAATTTTACTCTAGATGTCTATAATTATGTACATTGTAAATGAAATTAGCCCATTGAAGAATTGAACTCATGTGTTTACTATATTAGTATCTAGATGCATTATGCTTCATGTGATTACTGTATTAAATAAAAGTATTAACATAAACATAAGTTCGTATTTTTGATGGTGATTTCTGCGAAAGATATGCGCCTGACAAAATAATAATTTCAGGTATATTTCTTTTATAAATTTTTTAATCTTCTTTAAATTTTGTTTAAACAAATTTTCACTCAGATGAAACTTAGATGAGATAAATGTGAAAATCTGCTGCGTTTCACCATTTTAAGCCCTAGGGGATGATGCTTACCCCTGAGGTGTCCAAACTTTCAGTATGTTGTTCGGGACAACGAAGTAAACATGTGTTTCAAATTTCAGTTTGCTGAAATTTTTTTTCTAATGAAGCTATTTTTAGAGCTAATGTAGCATGTGGACCTTATTTCTACCAATTTTCTTATTTCCTTTTTTTTTTTTTTTTATTTCTGCCTATGCTAGAACTGGAAATGGAATTACCCATTGTTGGCTAGTAAACCCAAATCTCGACCATCATCTCTTCTATTTTTCAACTATTGATTTTTGTTAGTAACTTTCGGCACTCTTGATTTTTACATCAAGTATTCAACATAGCTTCCTCATTCATTCATGAACATTTTCTTTTTTCAATTTTTAAAGTGAATTTAATATTTCTTATGGTTCAAATTCCTCAAATTTGTCTTCGGAAATGTGATCAGACCTGCGGTTCCAGCGCTCTTCCAGCTGAAGTTGGCACCTCCGTCTCAAATTTGGTAAAGTGCGCGATATTTGTTTTGCTTGATTTCGATCATCATTCTTTTCCTCTTTATTCATTTATATTTTCCTAACTTAATATGTTCCGCGCACTAAAATTGTCCATATTGAGTTTTCCATTATTGTGATAATCTCTAAAATGTGTTAAACTAATCGAAGTAAAGTGTGTGTGAGGTAAGTTATGAACGTTTGATTCCCCATCATTTTCATCTACCCCATTCTGAAATGAAGCTTTTGTCCAAAACAGCGACATCTTTCAATTTTCCTTCTGGAGACATTGCTTTCGACTGTGACTGCGCTTTCATGTAGATTTTCGCACACCACACTAAAGTGACTGGATTATTTTAACAATGCCATTTTCAATTTTTATAACTGGTGAACTCGTGGTTGGTAGTGGAGACAAAAAATTAGAAATTACTTTTTTGACTCGTAGCCCTAAACAAGCACTGAGGCAGCTTATTTATGTTCTAGTCCTACTTAAATATGAATTAGGTAATTAGAAAATAACAAATAATTATTCCGATTAAATCAAATTTAGGTAGGGAATTTTTAGGAAAAAGTTATTCACTCGACCAATACGTTAACATCCTTTCAATTTGATGAAATCTTTTCAAAATTATGTTGAATTGTATGTAAATTATTTGTCTATGATGTCTTATTATCAGTGTCATGGAGATGAAATGTGTGTTGGACTACTTTAGGACAAACTGCTCCAAAGATAAAATTATGTTGAAAAAATATGTGACGGAGGTAGATGAGCTTTCAGAGTTTTTCGTTAAAGAGAAATAGCGCCTGTCTTACAGCTTCTCATTTCAAGATGCTTCATATTCCTCTTTACAATAATTGCATGTAAAAGTAAATGTAGATACGACTACAGAAATGATCACTCGAGTTAAAATCTATTATTACAATGGATATTGCAAATATATTACAGATTTAGATTACCTATCATTTTCGTAAACTTGATTGTAGGAAAGTTGTCAAGTATGAATAAGTATTTTTTTCAATTTGAGTAGGTAGGAGAATTAATCCTAATTTTGAATTCTGTGTCGCAGTAAATTCGAAATAAAAATTATTCGGATAAATATTCAGCAAAAAATGAAAGTAATATTTTGTTCTTCATCATGTCACCAGAACACAGTACTTTAACCAGAAAATTTTGTCAGTGAGGGAATTTCAAGCCCCAACTATAGTTACTGATACCATTGATTAGAAAAAAAGTAAAAAAAAAAAGGGTAACAGGTGAACTGATGGCTAGAGGGGGTTGATTTCCCATTGACTCCTCTTGACTGTGGGCTTCAACCAGAAACAATACAAACTTATAATACAGGCGGGTATTTAAATTTTTTATGCTTCTTTACCTTTTTTTTTACTTTTTCTAATTATTCTTTGCACTTAACTTATAAAAATCCAAATTTTGATAGGTAGGTAGGTAAGTACTTTTTTTTTTTAAAAACGAATCAATCTTTTTTAAAGGCTCGCTAATCATCGTCTTGGGTACTTCCGTATTCTGTTAAATGACATAACTCTTCCTACATTTCGTCGGCTGTGAATACGTTTACACACCCTCAAAAATATAAAAGAAAAATGAAAAGTATAAACGGTACCAAAGGACATTCGTCAAAGAATAAGTCATACGAATTATAGGGATTTTACCAGAATGTTGCACGTGTTCTCGACGCGTATCATCCATAACAATTTTAATGCCTACGACTTTTTTTTTCTTTCTCTGCCTCTTTCTCTTTTTCTGTCTCTCTTTTGTCACACATTTTACAAAACAAAAAATAAAATGAGAATACGTGATATGCTTCGGACTGAATGGTTAAAAGTAACGTCACACATAATCTGCTCCTATAGTCTACAACACTTGTAGATGATCAAATCTGATATTACATCATTCACGTGCCAAAAACAGAAAGTGTGAGAGGATATTAATGCATGAAACCATCAGGGTTAGTTGTAAATGGTGGATTTTGATTTTGACCCTTATCCCTGTCGCAAAAAAAAAGGAAAGAAGTTTTCGAGCTACGATTGAACCTACGTTGTAATGAAATTTGGGATGTAATATTGGTGGGGTGGGGGAAATACCTGTATGAGAAACGACTGGAAGGAATGTTAAAAAAAAAAATTTTTGGATGTGAATTATAAGTTAGGGTAAGGTTTTCCATGTTGAAACACTGCCACGATGACACACCGATCAATATTTCATAAACTATTGGCACCCTCATAAAAAGTAGATTAGAATATGTACTAATAGGTGCTAATATGCACCATCTAGGAGTCGGCAAAATCACAGTTGTTTTTATCAAGATATTTCATAATTTATGTTTTTGATGTGATATTTTAAAGAAAATATTAAAATTCCTAAATTAATTTTTTTTTTTCACATTTTTTCTAATTACAGAAGGTAAGTAAATTATATACCAATGAATTTGTTATTCTTTTTTCTATATTTTGGATGCATAATTTTAGAAATAAGTCCACAGGAATGGATTATTGGAAGAATTTTTTAAATTTTAAACAAATTGTCACAATACACATACTTTTCATTTGCCATGATGACACACTTCTAAAATTATGCAACATCATTAATTAATTGTGACTATTGTTTAGCATAAAGTAAACAAAAAATATGTCAACTAGTCAAAACAGGAATTGTAGAAAGACAACAGTTGGAAGTTTCACCAGTGAAATCATAACGAAAGCTGTAATGGAAGTAACAGAAGAAGGTAAAAGTATTTGTCAAGCAGCTAAAGATAATCATCTTACTTTCAAAACAGTATCACAGTAAATATAAAGGGGTTTAAATGTATTATTTGTCAATTTTGTACTGAATAATTACATTAATATGTTTTTCCATTTTTTTTTCATATTTTTTTTTTTTTTTCTATCTTTAACCATATTTTGTACTTATATGGTTATATTTTGTTCTTTATTCATTAAATATTTTAAATTTTTTTCAAAATAAGGTTGTTTCATTAAAAAAATATACAAATTTATGTGTAATAGGTGTGTCATAAAGGCAATCCAGATTTCAAAGAGTGTGTCATTGTGGCATCAAAATATGCCACATTGACACATGTGAGTAGTTTCCGTTTTTCAAGTTTTTGTTTTTTGTAATTGACAGATCCTTTCTAAAATTGTGCGGTAAGTAGTCAAAGAATGTAACAACAATTTAAAAAAAAAATCACAATTGACCTACTCCTTTGAAAATATAGTAAAAATAGTAAAAAATGTTTTATCGTGGCAAACCTTACCCTACTTCTCCTCACTTGAGCTTAGATTACAAAAAATAATAGTTGGCATTGCAAAAATTTAAAATTTTACAAGTCCTTATCAGATCTTATTTCTATATAGATTTTATAGGATTCAATGGGATAATGAGATTCAATGAGTAAAAAAAAAATTCTTGAAAACTGAATAGTTTTATTAAAGTATATTTTCAGATATTGTTTACTTCTCTCATTTTTTTTTTTCCACAGTCAACCAAAAAAAATTAAATACAAGCTATAGAGCCAAGGGTTGTAAGTTGACACAAAAAACACACTTTTCCTCATAAAATGATCAATTATTTTTTTTCAGATTTTTTTCATAGTTTAAAAGACTGAACGTTGGTGCATAATTTAGCAAGAAAACCATTTCCCTAGGGGGTTTCTATCAAACATTATGGTTGTTTATTTGAAGACATATTTTTGTGTCAACTTACAACCTTGGTATTGTAAGTTGACACAGATGGTATCGTAAGTTGACACAAAAGGAGTGTAAGTTGACACATGAGATGAGGGTGTGAGTTGACATAGAAATAATATAAAAGTAATCAGTAAAAATATTTTTTCTATTCAAAACCACTTAGCCTAAACAGCATGTCTAAGATCAAAAAAATAAAAAATTCAGAATTCAAAAAAAAAAAATCAAAAATAACAGATAAGTAGGTATGTAAACAAATCAATATAAATTTTGAATTTCTCTTTTAAAATTGAAAGAGAAAATTTGATTCTGACGTGCTGTTGTTCCACTTCTTTTCATAGGTTGTACACAGCAAAGTAGGTCACTTTCTGGTCTAGACACAAAACAAATACGTAAATAAATTTCAAATTACAATAGCCCACAGAACTAAAGCCGAATCAGATTTAGAATATTGAACTTAAAGGTAATAAATCATCCAAAACAATAAAAATATTCACCTTCCACAGTCTTATGATTCAAAACATGAATTCGTGCTGCTGATCTGATGCTGTGTCCATTCTTCAACACTAAATCTACCACTGTATTCATTTTTTCAGCTGAGTACAACCCATTTTGGGTTTTCCAAACACAGCCATGTCATTTCTTCATCTGAAATTATAAATGTTCATTGAAATTTTTTTGTGTAAACTTACAACACCAATTTTGTGTCATTATACAACATGATGTTTTTTTTCTATAATGAACAATACTGGCAAAAATTCCTTTGATCTTCACCTGTATTATATGTAATTGTGTTTGTCATGAATAGCACTTCGAATTAATACCAATTTCACTTACCTTTCATTCAAAAAGTTATACAAATTTTCAATTTTTCTTCTTCTCAGAAAAAAAAACTTTGACTTTCCAGAAACACTTTTTCAGGATTACTGATAAGAGAAATATGCATAGAGAGTTTTATTATATCGACAATGTACTATCATGTAAAGACATATTAACTACCCAAATGGAGGATAGATAGTGCAACTGTATTCCTAAATAGCTGGGCTGTGTCAACTTACAACCTGTGTCAACTAACAACAATTTTCCCTAAATGAAGAATTTCAAAAACCAAACATTGGACACTATCATCATCTTAATAGGGGAATTAAGAGGATTTCTAATGAACCGTATTTAAAAAGGATTAACAATTTGATCTATGTGATAGCTGTGATAGGTATTGTGGCAACTGCCGCCACACTACGTAGGCTAATTGCCATTTCTCCTTCAAACACCGTCACCTGGCACCGTGGCAGAGTGTATACGGTGCTGACTTTTGGTGGCGGTGAACGAGGGAGGTTTTAGGTGTTTGGCCAGTACGGGGTCAAATCCCCATGCTGCCTGAACACCTAAAGTGGTGACTCCAATGTGATTGCGAGGGATGATCATGCATGCCATCTCTCGGACACATACAAAACCAGTAGCCGTGGTAGTACGTCACACCACCGATGCCGGTATGTGACGGCGCTGTATAGTGTGCGCCATGGTGCAGTGATGAGGGTGGGAATCACCACGCGCCAGCATACATCCCTACCTGCAAGGCACCTCTGTACTGGGTGTCGTATTACACTCCGTTATACTGAGGGGGAGTGGTGTGGCGACAACCGCCACACTATGTAGGCTAATTGCCGTTTCTCCTTCGAACACCATCACCCAGCACCGTGGCCGAGTGTATACGGTGCTGACTTTTGTTGGCAGTGAACGAGGGAGGTTTTAGGTGTTTGGCCAGTATGGGTTCGAATCCCCGTCCTGCCTGAACACCTAAAGGTATTATTACTTTATTAGTTAATATTTTAATCACGACATAATATGAAACACATCTTACAAAATTCATGTTTTGTAAGTTCCTTCTGTGTCTGTTTCTGATGTTTTGAATTCTTTGTTATTAGCAAATTGATATTTTTTGCTTCAATCAAATTTTCATCAGACCATAATCAATAAAATGAAAATATTATATATTGATATGACTCGAGATTTGTTGAGAAGGGAATAGGGTACTGGACATGACTCTCAGAATTACTTGAAATTAATGGGAGAGATAATCTAAAGCCTGTGAATGAAGGTTCTGAAATTTTTTTTGAAAAATATTAAATAGAAAGGAAGATATAAGATGTCAAAGTTGCACTGCACCAAAAACAGTACCTCGATGAGCACCCTGTTGTTGTGATGTCATAGAATTGACATCTTTGTATTTTGCATTATCAGAGGTTGCTGGTTTCAATACATCTCATTAATACTTTATTTTTAAGTAGGTTTTTGGTGAAAATTTACTGAACAAAATTGACTTTAAAAAATGACTTTGAAGCAAGGGTGGGCGCACATTTCATTTCAGGACCCAAGAAAACTTTTGGCACAGAAAGCTCAAAGTCTAAATTATCACCTAAGTAAATAAGATTCAATAAGTTTGGATTTCTATCTATATTTATTTTTTGTACTTCCCATTGAGGTAGAAGGTTGAAAATTGGTATGAGGGTGCTTGAGTATCACATCTAATTTTTTTTTTTAAATCCCAAAAATAAGAAAGGGGCAGCAGATATGGGCCAAAAATTCATTTTCTTGGAACTTTCAACATATATACACTGAAATTATCCAACTCAACACAAAGGTGGTACAATATTGTTTGTTTATGCTTTAAATAAATATTTTTTGAGGTACTGAGTTCAAACTGGACCTAAGTTTTTTAATTTGATCAATATTTTGACCCAAAGGGACTCAAAAAAGGGCCCAATTTTGTTTTTTTACATTTTAGTATGTAATACATCATTTGTAATGTTTCTTGAGATACTGAGTTCAAATTTGTCAATAATTTTTCAATTTGATCAATTTTTTGACCCAAGGGATCATAAAAGTGCCCAATTTTGTTTTTTTATATATTATTATGTAATACATCATGTAATGTTTCTTGAGGCAACAAGTTCAAATTTGACATTATTTTATTCATTTGATTTATTTTTGACGTCCAAGGGGAAATTTTGACTTTTCATATTTTGTAGTGTAATACATCATTCGTAATAGTTTTTTAGCTGCTGATTTTGAATTTGACGTAATTTCTTAATTTTACCCATTATGTGATCCCACAGGAGCTCTGAAAGGGGCTAATTTTGAATTTCTCTATTATATTGTGTTATACATTATTGGTAATTTTTTTAGACTTGAAGTTTTATTTTGACATGTATTTCTTCATTCAACTCCTTTTAATGTGATCCAAAGTGGTTCAGATATAAGAAGCTAATTTTGACTTGTCACATTTTATTGTGTGATATATTGTTTATAATGTTTTACAAGTTTCTGAGTACAAATACAAAAATCTTATTTTTCTTACAAGTAAGCTGGACAAGTGGTTTTACTGAATTTTTTTGTTTTTGTTGGTCTCAAAAAACATGGGCATCCAATACCTAATAAATCACTCAATAATAAGTGAAGATATAATTGCAATCCCTTTTTTGGGGCCACAGGAAGAAAAAAAGTGGTTCAATATAAAAATGGATTGTAAATATAATCTCAGTGCCTCAAAAAACATTATTTATTGTGTATCACTCAATAATATCTAAGAATTTTATTTGAACACCCTGCTTAGGGTCACAGGGGGCTCAATAATGGATTTGATCAAAAAATGGATTGCAAATCTAAACTCAGCACCTCAAAAAATATTATTAATGATATATCACTCAATAATATCTAAGCATAGTATCTCAACCCCCTGTTTGGGGTCACTGGGGGCTCAATAAGGGGTTTGATAAAAAATGGATTGAAAATCTAAACTCAGCGCCTCAAAAAACAATATTAATGATATATCACTCAATAATATCAAAGAATATTATCTTAACCCCCTGTTTGGGGTCACAGGGGGCCAAGGAGGAGTTCAATCTAAAAATGGATTATAAATGTAAACTCAGAGCCTCAAAAAACAATATTATCAATGTATCATTCAATAATATTCAAGAATATTATCTTAATTTCATTTCTTGGGCTACAAAGGGCTAAATGAAGGGTTAAATCTAAAAATGGGTTGCAAATATGAACTCAGCCCTTAAAGTAAATAACTCCTCAGGCACCACCAAAAATTTTTTCCAAGGCTGTGCTCTAATATAAAAACAAATAAGGAATAATTGGTTCTTGATTTTCTTAGTTTTTATTGTTTTTCAATGTTTTGAATTTGTCTATAAATAAGGGAGTGGGGGGTGCAAGTGCACATCCTTTTATCCCCTCCCTCGCAGTCACCATGAACTTTCTAAATTGATGAGCTTAACTAAACCAATGTACAAACACAGGAGAGTGAGGAATGAATGAATGAGGAACCTGTGAAAGAGGTGAAAAGTTTGCTGATGTGTCAATTCTATGACATCACACCCACTGCTCAAAAAATATCACAACGTTTTTTGACAACTCAAATTTACCATTCATTTTCTCCCATTCTATCCAACCAATTTTAATGTGGTTTTCACTGATATTTTTTATTTTTTTTAAAGAATTTGAAAATATGTTTACTGAAAATCATGTCCGGTACCCCATTGAAAAATAGATCTGATAAGTGATAAGAAGTTGCAAAATTTTCAATTTTTGTGGCCCCAACTATTATTTTCTGCAATCTAAGCTGGAGTCTTACATCTAAATCCTCTCC
The DNA here is from genome assembly GCA_011428145.1 of Ericerus pela. Taxonomy (NCBI): domain Eukaryota; kingdom Metazoa; phylum Arthropoda; class Insecta; order Hemiptera; family Coccidae; genus Ericerus; species Ericerus pela. Next base: position 1,229,775 of record WOFM01000008.1, read on the forward strand.
TTTTGGTACTACAGTCACCAACCCTGGAAATTATGGACTAAAAAATAATTAAAAACCTACCTATGTTATAAAATAAGTGCAACCCAACTAAATTCATTTTGATTAAATATTAAGATTCAGTGCATAAATGCCAATTATCATGCTCGTAAAGTAAGTTTAAGTTAAAAACGAATTTTTAAAAGATAAGATTTTTTTTGGCTTCAGCTTCATGCGAAATAAACATTATTTCGTTGCGGAAGGTTAACTGCAGTGTTGGCATATTTTAAAATCGCAGTAGTAAGTAGAATAAAAGCTTATAATAAGCATTTTTAAGTCAAATAAATTAAGAGAAAATATTCATAATCAAAATTTTGTAATCCTTTTTTGTTGAAGGAGTACCTCATAAGTATCATCTAAATTTGAGTTTTCTATCACACAGACAATGAGACTATAGGTGCAGCCTTAGAGGAAAGAACTAACACTGTAGGTACTTAGGTAAAATTTAAAAATCAATATCGAGATTCAACATTATTATTTCCCGTCTACGGTGTTGACGTTAGCTTTGTTGATAAAAGTCAATCCACAAACGATGGAAAAGGGAACTAACGTGCTTTAGCTGAACTCTAGCTCATGTTCAGAGCTATGAACAAAAATATGCACTCCATTTGGCATGCTGTAACCCTACATCATCGAATAATTGATTGAAAAAATGTCCATTACTAAATGAAAAATATCATTAGGTATCTAAAGGTAAGTTATGACTTCGTGTGAAAGTTGCTGATAGTTTCTGAAAATTCTACGAAAGAATATAATTTTTGCATATCCTTGGCATTTGAGAAATAGAGGCTTGTGATAATAAAAAATTACCTAACTAGCATAACTTAACAAACTTTTATTTATAAAACGTTTGACTGGTATTGTTAAATTAATTTCCCAGTGACTTAAATATAGGCCTAGCTACCTACTTACCACATTGTAATTGAGCCTGTGAAAAATTTCCGAAAAAACGAAGAGATTGTAGGAGCTAGTAAATTAAAATATTTATTAATAATTGCAACTAATTTTTAGATGGAACAGTCCCTAACTAACCGCACGACTGCTAAGAAAATGAGTGGATTTTTTTTTTTTTTATAAAACCAGAAGTTTTCTCATTAGGTCACTGAAGATTCTTATTACCATTTCACCTCTCGAGAAAATTAAGAAAGCTCGAAAAAAAAAAGAAAGTGAAATACCCTATCTAGCCGAAAAAAGTAGTCTATGGATTTGAAAAAATATTAATATTCGTCCAACAAAGTGCCATTTCGTATTTTCATCATAAATAGTTGCCTCAATAATGAAATACGGAGGAAGGGAAAAATACACACTCAGAACCTTCGTATTTTGCTCTTAACAATTTCTCGTCTAATGCAGCAGCAACATACCTACCCCCATCCATCCTTTACATTATTCAACGGTGAAGACTGCATATCTAAAATGAAAAATGATCAGCTCTTCTCGTTTTTACATATAGCTGATAGCTGCTATACTCGATCATTTATCTTCTATTCACGTTTAATAAACATCCGTCGAATAGAGTTCGTCTAAAACGCTCAGCAGTTGTCTAGAGAAAATGGTTGAATTCTTTTTTTTTCCGCCCCTCTTTTTTATTTATTTATTATTAGCATTTAATATCGAAACTACAAAAAATATTTTGTTTCTCCTTATTGAATCATTTCCTGGTGGAAAAAATTGAAAAAATTCATTATGATTAATTGCACAAACTTTGAGAAATTTGAATATTTCCTTCTGAATTAATGCGCTACTTACTATATTTACATACCTACGAATCGGTTTTAGTACCTCATGAAATCATTGAGAAAAAAATCCTAAAAATGATCCCAGAGGATACGTATGCAAAACCATAAAGGATAGGCTTGTACAAACTTTCGATTTTTCAAAATCTTATTTAGTTAAATGCAAAAAGTTATGTCTTATGGGCCAATTGTAACCCCTTCATTTTCCATACATTTCAAAATTCTAACCAATTAATTGCTACATATAACCCTCCAATCAGTTCTTAACAATTTAACATCAAATGAAAATTACAGGGAATTGTTATAGGCGATACTGATTCAAAATTTTAACTAGCCCTAGGTACCTATTAATTAAGGCCCATCTCAGGGACAAAAAAAAACAACAATTCGCAGAATATGTATTATTCTTGAAAGGTACTTACGACTCTTCTACAATGCAGGCGACGAGCAACAACACGTGACCAAGTCAACCAACGGGAGATTTTTGTCACTTCACTAAAAGCTATTCGGCTTACAAAATAATAATTATTAATATATTTCAGTTTTTTTCAACATCGTGATAACAAATGCGAAAATGTTTCAGCTTTATCGCTAGTGTTGTAGATAGTGTTTTTGATTTTATTACATTTGTTGCAGAATCCTTAAAATCGAAATTCAAAACCTTCAACACCTATATACAACAAAACAACCCTATATATAGGTAGGTACTGGCTAAACAAATTTTTCTTAAACATACACCATAAAAATCAGGATAATAAACAACAAGTAAATATGTACATTCCAAAATGACAGAAATCATAATCTGACATGAATTATTACTTTTTCAAAAAATTAAATTCCTTTGAACAATCGATATCTTCAACTTACATTTCCTACTCCTTGATAACTAAAAATTACAAGGAGCTAGAGGAAATACAAAATTAATAAAGCTACTACTTTTCTACTTTTGTAAGACTACTATGTCAAAAAAACTCTTATCAACAAATTCTTTTGTTCTCTGTATAACTTTATAAAATCCATAAATCTGTCAAATTCATCTGGAAGCTGTTTAAGCCTACCCTTATAACATTCCACAAATTGTAAAAAGTCATCAAACTCATCGAAGGAGTGACTAACCTCTATTTTCCTCCATTTTTCATTAGACTCACAGTACTCCAAAAACCAATCAAAAATCTTTTTGGAGGTGTTACCATCCCACTCTGGAAATCTTTGGGGAAAAAATCTTCTTGGAATTTTGCCTATATAACCACATGTAAATCATTTTTTCTTCATTAATTGTATGATTTTTATACAATTTTTCGACATTAATTGTATAATTTTCAACACTAATTGGATGATTTTCATACAATTTGTGTGATCTTCATGCAATTTCTCACCTAAAATAATTCTCCGCTGTTTCATGGAATTAATTTATTCATTTATGATCAATCGTCATTTATGAAAAATTTTAAACTGATTGCGATTGAAATTGAAAATGTTATAACTTTTTGTTGTACTTAATATAAATAAAACATCAAAATTCTGGTTTGTCATTATAAAAGAAGGAAATTGTTTATGCTTCTTCATAACCAAATTCTGATCATGTATTCCTGTTCCTGGCCTCCAATCAATTTTGATGAAAAAGTCAAGTACACAATATACAAATCATATTGTCACTGCATTCCAAATGGTCCTCCATTTTGGATTCTGACATCATATCATACTGATGGTTTGCTAAATTCTTCCAGTTCCCTGTATATCAAGTCTACTCCAAAAATAAATATCAATATTCAACTCCATATGCAGAAGTTCAGGGTCAATCTTCAAAAATCTGATTAATATTGACTATTTATGGATCCTGTCTACATTATTTCAGAAGTTTGTAGCTGCTCAATCCGGTATGTTTTTTAAAATAAATTTTCTTCTTTTTCAATTGTTTATTCTGTTTGAAATCATATATTAGAATTTTTATCTGTAAACAATGGTGAAGTAATCAAGTAAACAATACCTGATGTTCCTCTATATAGTCCCTTTCTCAAACTAATTTATAGTCCATAAAATATGTCTCTCTTTTTTAAACTCTAAATACACGATTCTGAAGGTCCTATAAATCTCACAAACTTTGGCTTATATGGACTTTTGTCTTTCTCCATTTTGAATTTAGAAAATACAAAAATTTATATACCCTTATTTTTATTGTTTACAAAAATACATAACCACCCTCCCCCCCAATCGGATACGACATTGTTTCACAGCACGTTGTTGCGAGTGGTCTTGTTATACATATGTCGCATGCATTGTAGAAAAGACATTTAGTTTCACAATGACATTGAATTAAGAGGATTCTTATAGGGAAAACAGTTGTATTTTTTATCAAGTTGTAAAGAGTCACACCAACAATAATTCAGGAACCACATGAGCTCCATACAAGAAATTTGGATCGAATATACCAGGTATATCAATGTCTACACATATATCATACTTATTTATCCACTTTAAATCAATATTACCTATCCACCTCTTCTGGTCAGCAATTATTACAAAAAATGTTTTGAAGGGTCGAAAGTTAAAATTCTTCATTTCTGATTTTTCTTATTTGCATCTTCAATTTCATTCAAGAAAAATAATAATTATTTATTATAATTAATATGTCGAAAGAAAGCCATTTTAAAGGCCAATCTAATGATAATTATTATATGTTTTAATAATAATATTTATTGTGGATTTCCAAGGTGGGAAATCTAACTAGCAACTTACCAATTAAAAAGCGATGAAGCTATCCTTATGGCTACGCCACTGCCAATGGACAGATGAGAATATGTGTGTATATATATGCCATTTCATGTTCTCACAACCATTCCTCCCGGTGCTGCCGCCATGGTTGCAGCACAACAGAACAACAGAGAGCGAAGCTATTGGCTGCTGGTATGGGGTAACCCGCAATTCAGGCTTACACCATCATGAGTTATTGCCACTCTGTGGAGGAGATGCGTGAACTGGTGGAGCACTGCAAGTGTATTAGGTCTAGGTCACCACTTCTGTAGGTTGCCGGCAGAGGGAATCAAACTGCTATGTAATTTCATTTTTAATCTTAAGAATATACATAAACTTTGAAATTCAAGCTCCAAATTAGAGGTTAAAAGTCAGCTGAAAGCTTAAACCATAATACCAAAAGCCGACAAATGTTTCTCACTTTAGTCGACAGCCGAAAGTTTAATGTAGACGTCAAAAAGCCGAAAAACTAAGCTGAAGCTTCGTTTTTTCAGGACTTTTTATCTATTGTCAGTGTTACTTTTGAATGAAAATTAAAAGTTTAGGCATCGACTTTCGAAAATTTTGTAAGTAACTAGGCTATAAATAAAATGTTCGACATATTTCTTTTTTTATTATTAAATAAATTTTTAATGACGCGAGTCGATAATCGTCATCAAATTATGAAAACTCAATTTTTCTTTTACTCGGAAAAAAGTCAAGAAGATGATAAAAAACCAAAGCTGAAAGTTTTATTTTTATGGAGTCGAAACGATAGGCTGTGCGTCAATAAGCCAAAAAGCCAAGTTGAAGTTTTATTTCTTAAGGTTATAAGTTTAAGTCGAAGTCGAAGCTTTTGATACGACTGTTCAACCTCTGTTTATGATAGGTATCTCAGAAAGCATTTGGCAAAAACCAAAAATACCACACCAGAACAATTTTTTGATTACAATTTCAATCAACTAAAATGCTAAATATTATTTTTCCAGCCCACTGTAACCTGTTAGGCACATAATAAAAATTTAGGTTTTATTTTTCATCGTTTGCAGCAATATTCGTGTAGAATGTCAACGTCATGATGATTTTTCCTTCGTTTTGCGTTTTTTAATAACAGTAATTTTTATTATTTTCATTGACCTGGAACAAAAGTTCTTTACCAAAATAAAATTTATCGAAAATAGCTAATTTTAGTGACAGATGACGAAAAGATAGTAATGGAACCGCGGGGGAAAGTACAATTAAGGGTACCTAACTTGAATTTTTAATTGTACACTACCTAGTTTTTTAGAAGACAATTTTGGCAAAAATAGAATCGAACCACAAACAATGCCCACGACAATTCGCTGCAGATAACGTAATATATATTTTTTTTTATTAGATTTCGGTAATGCAGCCATTATGCACATCGTCTGAAGGTTATTTGATGTCTATGTAGGTTCAGTTTCCATAATATCTGTGATCTGGTCTCTGAAAAATTATTTTAGACGAAGATCATAATAATATTTTTCATAAAAAATTATTGCACATTTACTGCATATTCGCTACCTATCCTCCACGTCACTTCGTGTGGAATAAACATAAAGGCAAAGTATTCAAACTAAATTATTTTTAGGGGTTCGTATGGCATACTTAGTGATTAGATGCTCGGCTCTGCAATTGAAATGTTGTGTGCTGGAAACCCAGCCACTGCTGTAATATTCTCGACCCATAATGGCGGTGTATTCGGTTTGGTTGAATTGGTGCTCCAGGATGCCAACGAAAAATTCATGCTGGTAAACGATTGCTCATTGAATTCCGACCATCTTCCGCACCCCATAAGGTATAAAAATTCGTTTCCGAAAACAAAAAGATTTTCTTTTTTTTTTTCTGTTTTTAAAGTTTCAAATGGAATGATTGATACTCGGAGGATCATCTATGGTTAGAAAAAGAATACGATTAAGCATTCAAGAACATCCTCACGTTGAAATTCGTATACATATATGAGTTAGTTGAATAGAATAATACAAATCTGTCATCGAAATGATAACTGATGAATTATAAGTGAAAAAAATACTCGGAATATTCACTAAATGTAACCTCACATTATACCTACTTAATTTTTGGTAAACGTTGTTACTACAAAGGTCTTACGGTACCTACCTACCTATGGAATTTATCGGCTTTTCATTGGTTTTTTAATTTCTGTTCTTGATATCTCCAATCGATATTACTGGCCACCTTTGTGGCATATAATCTAAGAAATATATTAACGAAGATCATACTTCAATCAAATTATTTCTAAAAAATACATAAAAATAATTACCTATAACAGTATGCTACATGCAATTTCAATTTTTAATACTGTAATTTAAGCTATAAGTACCTACCAACGTAGGCAGTAAACTTACTTAACATTTGAGATTTTTTCAATTTAAAAATCATTCCTTTGTGCATTTTCAAATTAGTGAAAATTAAACTTTTCAATTAATCAAATGAAAGCAATTTTATTCCTACTGATTCTGATTCTTAGCTAATTTTAACTTTTTCAAGAGCAACAATAATATTCCAGTCACCTTTTAGTTTAGTATGACGCCATAAATATAATTTAAATTTTCTATTTCAGTCGAAGTTCACAGTAATAATTATGGCAAAATGTATTCAGTATTCTGGTAAATTTTAAGCATTTTCCCGTATCCTTAGTAGCAGCTATCCGCTTAACTTATATTTGCATAGTTATTTGAAATAGATTCTAAATAATGCCGAAGGGTTCAGAAAAAGAATTTTTCATCGCTGAAAACAATCACTTGGTCATTCTTATTACTGTAATCATAATTTTAATCCTTAAGAAAGAAAATAATAAGTTTACGTTAAAAACGTGTTTTTAAAAGATAGGCTTTTATTTTATTTTTATTTTTTTGGCTTCAGGGTCATGCAAAATGAATATTATTTCGTTGCGGAAGGTCAGCTGCAGTATTGGTATATTTTAAAATCGCAGTAGTGAGTAGAATAAAAGCTTATAAAAATAAGTAAGGGGAAAAGACAAACGTAAGATAACCTGACTTAAATCTTGAGTAAAAAAAAAAAAAATCTATACTAGTAAATTTTACTATTCATGAGATGGACAATAATTTTCTTCTCGACTGATCCAAAAAAAATTTCCAAGATGTTCAATAGTTTCAACTCGATGCAGAAATAAAAAAAAAAGGTCAGTATCAGTGGTGAAGATGATTACAATTAATGTGATAACATTTTCATATTATTTGACATTAAATGGCAGTGGGATAATTCTCTGCTACTATTTCAATATATGTATTGATAAAATGTCGATATTTTGATATTTCATTGGAAATCTATGGAAAATCTAAGTTTTCTCTTCACTAATTCAACATCAAATAAAACTATTCTAATTGAGAGAATGATGGTCATAAAGGCATTAGCAATACAAACAGAATTAGAGACAACATCGAAAGCAATTAATTAGTATTGTATTTGGAAAAGGAAATTAGAAAAATTATTTTTGTAGAATGTTTCAATGTTTGTTAGCTAAGCTCAACTCAGGAAAATAAAGAAATATCGAATTCGAAAACAGATCCCATATATAAAATAAAAATGTTATCACATTAAAATACAGATCGTGCTTGAGAATATCTTCACACACATCAGAGGACTTGATAGTGCTTTAGCAGTGGTTTTGTTGCAGAGAAATATTTGACGATTTAAAGAAAATTTTGGGTTGAGTGAATTCCGCATAAGAGAAAAAAATCTACGATTTTCTAGAATCAGAAGAGATGAAAGACGTTGAAAAATGACTGGTGGCAACAGCTAATGAAATTAAGAAAATAGGAATAATCAAATTAACTGAAAAAAATCAAATTACGCGTGAATATGAATTTTTTTTTTTGTAAAAAAACTTAACATCAGATGAAATAACTCAAAAAAGGGAGACAAATTCCAAAAAATTGTACCAATAAAAGCTACGCTTTATCCTACATCTACTTCCACTCCGCAGAGGATATAAGTCTGACTTTCAAACTAACAAATAAGTACAGGGAGAATAGCTTTTTATTATCAATTTTTTTACAACTAAATTCAGGCCAAATGAGAGTAAACTGCATGGCTTATTCCATACTGCTACTAAATTTAAAAAAACCAGTTGATGCTCCATACTCTATGTAACATAGTCTCAGTACGGAAAATAAAAATGTTATCACATTAATAAAAAAATCTAAACGCATGAAAATCTGTTCACATTTAATTAATCATCCTCACCGAACTTTCAAAACATATTCTTAAAATTGGATTTATGACATCCCATTATGCTCTAAAATCTTCTCATAAGACATAAAAATGAAGTGATCATTACAAACACGGCCAAAAACTCCATTCGGTAGACTTCTGAGCTACAGGTGCGAAAAGAGACAACAAAAAATTTTGATCGCATGGGAAAGAAATTGAAGCAAAATAGTGTTTTTCGATGACCAAAATATTTTTCATTAATTAGAATAAACGGGAAATGTACGTAAAGAAGAAATAAGTAAATAACTATTAAAAATTACGGAAAATGAGGAAAAAATTAACTAGTTTGACTAGAGTTGCGGGTGTTCAGTAAGTGAAATATTGCATCCACGGATTCCGAATAGAAGTGTCAATACACACGCTCATATAATTAGTGACCACACCTAAAATAACCCATACGTGCCATATGACATGAGCAAATGGTACAAATCCTTCACTTTTGAAAAATACCACTCCAATAAGATAGAATACTCCAAAAAAATTTCAACTCTGAAACGCCGGGAAAATTCATTTGTGGAGAAAAGAGAAGAGATACCTGTTTTTACCGCAGAAAAAAAGTTGTTTTGTTCGTTGACGATAAATTTTATTTTCATTGTTTTTCCAACTCGGTTTGATTTTTTCCATTGTAATGAGTGATGACCAACAGACCAAGATCGTATTTTGAGGGCCTGGGTTTCTCACCATTGAAGATATTATTCCATCAGTTTCTCCCCGGACTAGTAAGGGGAAAATGCCGTATTTTCAAATTGATAAATTGTAGAACTTACAGTGTGTACTTGACTATTTGCGTAGGGGTATCACCGAGATAATAGTGTGATTATAACTTACTATCATAATCGAAAAAGATATAACTTAGCTTTTAAGTACCTAGTAATTTTGTTTTTCAATTCTATGAGTTGGATAGAACAGATACAAATAATGTATTCACTCATTCTCATTCACTGATAAACCTTAGAAAATTTCCAGTAAATATTTTAGCTTCTTAATATATTGATAAAAATTTGATTTCGATGTTAAATGGGAAATACATGTAAATAAATATCGATCTGGTTTATAAAAATTCGATATATAAAAAAATCTATAATTTTCGATGTTAAATGGAAAATGAATGTAAACCAATATCGATATTTTATCGATGTATGAGAAAAAATAGGAAAATAGAGAAACATCGAATTCGAAAACAGATCCCATATAGAAAATAAAAATGTTATCACATTAAAAAAAAATAGGAAGGTAAACAAATGCAAATTTACTAAACCATTTTAAGACATTCATAAAGATGAACTATATCTTTTGGAGTGAATTCGGTTCGCTTAAATTCGTTGATTCTGTGTAAACGTGAATGAAGCCAAAGTCCACTTTTTTTAATTCAATATCTAATAAAATAACTACACTGCATTCCATCGTCTACCGCAGATTTCTAAAGGTGCAAAACTGTTTCCAATAATCAACAAAGTGAAAATTAAATTATTATTGTATGAAATAATAGCAGCTCATTGAGACCTAATAAACACTGTATCAGATATCATTTATTTCATGAGTTTAAATAAACGAAATTGCTATACTCATAAAAGTCAAAAAAATATTTAAAAAAAATCAATCAACGCAAAATTAAATCAACGTTTTTAATAATTAAAAAAAAAAATTATTCAACTTAAACTTAAAGATTACATGACTGTTATTGCTATGTTTTACATTAATTTCACAAAATAAAATAAACAGGGAGAAAAAAAAAACAATAAAAGAAAAAACAGTCGCAAATGAGGGCTAAGTAGGTATCGTCAAGTTTCTGATAAATTTTCACGAATTAAAAATTACACGTATCCTATCAATTTGTAGATATTCAACACAATTGATAAAAATAAAAATAAAATTAATATCAGAGAACCTGCAAGAGTTTATCTAAAAAATTATTCTTATCAGATACACCACCGAATAGCGAACTGTGTTCGCATTATTATCATGAATCCATCTTGTAAATCAAAAAGTTGAGAAAAATCGAGGAAAACTATAACTAATCAAAGTCATTACCCATTCTCTGTAGATGGATGGCATCGAATGCTTGTGCTTGTACTCGTGATAAAAAAAAAAAGTTTTCATGGTGACATAATTATGCAATTTGATTACATAATTTAGAATATTATTTTTATCTTGATGCACGTTAACCTATGCTGTAATAATATCAACCATACAGCTACTTCGTAAGCAAACAATTCCCGAAATTGTGAAAATCCCATACAGCTTAATACTAACGAAACGAAAATAAAAAAACATCGCAATATTTATGCATACTTACAACTAATATCACAGACCAAATATGAATTTGTTTTAAAAAGAAAAACAAACTGTCTACAACTCCACACTCAAATAATTGGTATAAATAAGCATTAACTTTTCTACTCGAAAATGTGGCTACCACAAAAAAGTTTACTAACATAAAACAAAATTATTTCAATATGTATAGTAAAACAGAAAAAAAAAAAGTTGAAAAATCATTTAAATGACACAATTCATCAATTTCAACATCGGCATTGAAATACGGACACTAACTAATTTTCAGAACATAATTTTAAAAAAATATTGCACAAATAACACGCATACAGGATACAAAAAAATAATTAATATATGACACTAATTATTTATGGCATAGGTAAGATACCTATGTAAGTGATTATATCGAATGTTATTGCATTATGCATATCATAAAACAAAACATTATTTTTTTCCTGTTCACTGAACCAACAAACATTGAGCAAAAAAATCGTTGATATACTAGCTTCGTTGACTAAAAGCTTCAATCATCTAAACTTCAATCATCTTGGGCAAAATGAAAAATGTGGAAAAAGAAAACAGTGTAGCGAGTAGAATCTGAAACAGAAATCAATTAATCATCATTAAATAATTACAGCAATATTTAAAAATACATTTTTTATAATGGTAAAGCTGATGGTAGTAAAAAAAGTTAATTTTCTTCAAAATTTCTTGTTCAATTGGATTTAAATCTTCTTTCAAAACCCAAAGATTTAGAGGGAAAAAAATATAACTTAATTATTCAAAGATAGATTTTTTTTTTTAATTTATGTGAGGATTAAAAAGTTACCTTGTTGGATCTATTTTATGGTCGAATCCATCAATTTTGACAGTGTTGACTTCATCTTTTCCGTACTGCGAATAACTGAAAGTAATCTATTTGAAAAAAAAAAAAAAATGTAGAAAACATATTATATAGGTATATAACAATTATATTAATAATAATAAAATAATTTGTTTTCTTATACGTGCGTAAATTATAAAGACAGAAGTCAATAATAAAGAAATATCATACTTGTTTATGGAATGTGTCTTGCTGCAGGAATTTCATCGACTCCAGATGAGAGTGGAATTCTTTTATCACAGTTAAAGGTTTACCAATCAAATACTCTGAAAGAAAAAGATTTAACAATTAAAATACCAGAAGGATGAGTAATATAATATTATACCTATCTTTTAAAGTTTAAGAGGAGGAAAATCTAATTCAAATTTAACAGTAGTCCATAATTATTTCAAGTAAGTTATTTAAGTACAGTATCGTGAGTATAATTTTGATGAAATAAACTTCATTCGATGATAGAGTATGAGAAATTCACAAAAATACAATTTTAAATTATTTGTCCTCATAATTAAACGAATGTAAACGTTGATAAGAAAAATAAAAACATAGAATTAAATTAAACGATAGATAGGTAGGTAGGTATTTTTCGATATTTTCAAAGCCATTGTAAATGCAAATATGGCAACAAGAAATACGTACAGTCGAATTCTTGCAAATTCTTCATAACTTCAGACATATATTATATAACAGGTAGGTGCTAACGAACTCTCAATTCAATAAAAAAATTTAAAATATTTCTGTTGTGACCTAAAACCTCATCACTCAATGAGACACCCAACGCCAGTGTTAAAGAGGGGATTTAGGGTATAATCCTTCCCCAGCCCAAAAACAAAAAATCAACTTAAAACACAATTATTTTGTTTTTCAATTTTTTTTTTCTATGAAATTATGTAAAAATTGTTAACTACTTCCATAAAAATTTATGAATATTACAAAAATATTTGATTCAATCCCCTCCTAAGAAGAAATCATGAAACAAGGCCTGGAGCCCATTAATAGTTTTTTCATTACATTGTTTATTATTACAGTGGGAACTGCCATACATTGCCCTATATAAAATACATTTGCCAGTTATAACTAGTGGTGAGATGACCATATATTGAAGTTCACTACTTTTAGCTGGCAAGTATATAGGTCCCAGGTTTGATTCACAGAACTGTCAAAATCTATGTCTGGTGACTCTTGATGTGTGATGGACATACACGCCACCCTAATGGTGCAAAATGGAACTCATAACTCTCTTTCCTAACTCAAGTTACCAATAGATGGCGCTCTATATAATGGAAATATAATCTATCTAGGTAGCATAAGCCTGTGTATATATGTATAAGAGGAATTTCAGGGTCTGCCTAACCTCCCACTGCATCTAATGTAGTTCAACTTATGTTAAGTCTCTCATGGGGGAAGTGTGTGGGAACTGCCATACCTTGTATAAAGACAAGTTAGCATTCTTTGTCACTAATGTTCTCCCAACATACTGAACGAAATGTTTCGAAATTCATACCCAATATAAATAATATCCTACAGGTGGTTTATAGATCACCAAAAATAAAATCCGTTCACCCAAACTGCTGAAATTAAGGTTTAAATTTGTCTTACATAAGTATCTACGTTTGAATTTGTATGTGAAAGTAATCTTAACATTAGTGTCAGGGTGTGCGTGCAATTAAAAATGATTTATCCAATGAATAACTCATAAAGAGGCAAAGCCAGCCAACAGGTGACTTTGTTTATGTTAATGTCAGCAGATTTATACTAAACATTCATTTTTAATTTTTTTTTTTTGTATTGAAAAGAATAAGATAAAAAAAACTCTAACACAGCAGCAGCTTAGATTTTCAATAAATGTAAAATTAGGTAATCACTAGAAAGTTGTTAATAGATCGTAATAAACATCTGTTCCTGTTGGTCCAAAATTAGGAATTTTATGACCAAAATAAAAATGTAAATAGTGTTACTAGAGGTACCATGCAACCAATCCGCACCAAAATTTATAGCAAGTTTTAGTATTTGTTACAAACTTTGTAGCTATTTATCGAAAATTAATAATTTTATAGCCAAAACAAGAACAAAAATAACCATACTAGAAATACCTACGACCGATCCACACCAAAATTTATATCAAGTTATAATAAATCGTAATTAATAATTTGTTTTAAATTTCATAGCTATTGGTCCAAAATTTAAAATTTTATAGGCAAAACAAAACAAAAATTGCCGTACTAAAATATTTGGAAATTAAAAAATTATAAAGAGAAACTTGAAAATTTTCAGTTGAGAATTTTAACGTTTACAGTTGAGAATTTTTGATTTTCTCCCTCCTCCCCAAAAAAAATCCTTTGGTACGTCACTATTCTCTATTAAAATCTTTGCTGAATGACAATAATGATCCATGGCTTTCAAATTCTGAAATCATTAGGTGGAATGTTTCGATATACTCCCAATTAAGTCATTTAAGGAAAACTTTTAAATATAGGTGCTTCATTTAAGCTCTACACGAAGTCTTTTTTCATGGTTATTTCCACATTTTAAAAGCAAGAAATTATAATAAATTCATAGAAATTATCGTAGGTATGGACAATAAAGTACAAATACATCCACAAATATATTTATAAGAGCTTATCTTTTGAAGAAAAAATACGGTTAAAAAACTGAAATCTTCTTGAATTACAGAATGATTTCTCACTCAATTAAGAAAACTTAGAAAATAAGTCAGATATTTGGTGATATTTTGTGGTATTACTGTCTAGCCTGTCTGTTAGACCAGTACTTCAGCTTGTTAATTAATATTCTAATTACTTTGAGACGGACATTTTCGGTTTATTCTGAGGAAAGAAAATAAAAGTTTACCAAGTCTACCGTTTAATTTAATCAGAAGGTATTCGTGCAGTTTATAACATCGGTGAGCAGTTCGCTAGGCTCACTGAAATTTTGAATCAATATTGTATACTCACCGATTATGTAACCCATGGTAACATCATCCGGAAGTCTTATTTTTTCACCTATACTCATGAATTTCCCACCACTGAAACAGAAAAAAAAAAACAAATAAACAAAATAATTAATTGTTTTCGAAATTCTGAGAATTTATTACATAGGTAATATTTAAGTCGTTTGATGATATTTTGCCTTTTTTGCGTTAGATACCCAAATTTCATATGAAATTTACAGTTGAAAATTTCAATTTTTTTAGATGGATACAGGTGAGAATATTTTAAGAAAACCAAAAACAGACGTGTTAGGGATGGGATAACTATCGTTAGTTATCGATAAGCAATTCTGTTAACGATAACTATCAATAGTTTCCAAATTTCGGGTTTTTCGTCAGTGTCGAATGCAAAAAATAAAAATTTCTGTTCTTGATTGAAGACGCCACTTAGAACGTTTTCACTTTATCTGGCAACTAACGTACCAGTTGGAAAACTTCTCTTTTATTGTTATCGTCTTGTCAATATGTTTTAGATAATTTTCTAGGTAAGAGAGGTAGAAAAGAACTATCAACAGTTATCGATAACAGAGCCAGACCTATCAAGTGTTATTGATATGTGCAAAGTTTAATAATCTCATCTCCATGACGTATGTATTGATGCAAGATCCACACTAAAACTACCAAACCCTTTGGTTCATTAATCTAAGGGTTCGATTCTAAACTACTGTAAAACTATGAAATCAGATAGTTTAGCAGAAAAAGGTAGCTTCCCTGCAACAAACTACATCAAAACTATGAAAAAAACCTGATTTTGCTGTGAAATAATATAGCTGAGAGCAGCAAGTTTGAAACTGACCCTTAGGTTAGTAAACACTTAGCCCAGGTTTAGTGTCAACTATGAATACCAGCCCTCGTCTAAACCCTCTTTACGCTCATACATAGGTACCTAAGTCAGTACCTAATTAAGTAATTTAGACAAAAAACAAGTAAAGGCTATAGTTAATTAGATATATTATCTGCCAGTATAGTAATTATATAGGTTAGGTACCTATCTTTGCGAATAGCCATCCTTGTAAATTCGTTTCCCCTCTCTTCATTCTGTGGTCAACAAAACAATAGTTTTTTTCATTTTTTTTTTTGTTTTTTTTTAGTACTTTCCGCATTTTTAACTTTTTCGTAGTTCTCATTTCAATTAAAACAAGCCTCACGCTGCATTTAATAATATTGTAAACAAAGAAAAACTTGAAATTTTTTTTTTTTGTTATTCTCTTCAATCTGTGCATTTTTGACGGCTGGATTCAAAATGTTTTCAAACACTAAACGGGTGCAACGTATCATTAAAATGATGAAGATAATCCGGTGAACCGGTGTTTTCTCGTGAGTCTAAAGGGTGTACAAATTTGAACACGTGTTTACTTTTTTTTTTTTTTTCTTTAGTAAGGGTAATGACGACGAACGTATTTAGAAAGAAAGAGATTTTAGCACTTTTTTCGTTTAAATAAATGCGTTAATTACGAGGAGAGAATGGTCGACCAAATATTATCACTACAGTGGCAGGTGCGTACTCCAAAGTCGTCTGCTTTTCCATAACATTCAAAATGAAGAACAAATTAATCTTAGATTTACTCGGCCAGAATTCCGCCAAATAGAAGCAACAACTTCTGCAGCCTTTGTGAAAAAAAAAAAAAAATATGTACATCATTCATAAGACTAGACGCTACAGGGTAAAGATTTTTTCTGAAATTCATTAAATTTGAATTTCGAAAATTTTACAAGTTCTTATCAGTTGCCACATTTTCTTTTCTCCTGTAAGTACTCTAGCAGAATATTTTTCATTTTGTATTATAATGTATTTTTGTCTATAAAATTATTCATATTTTTGTTAGCAACGAGCGAGTTAAGAGTTGATTTTCATCCAATAAGTTATGTTCTACCATCTTTTATTTATACCTGTTAGTGGATTAGCTAGATTAGCTGTCATTACTGATGAGTCTATGAATGGTGGTTCTAGTGTTAATATACTTCGTATAAATTACCTTTTGAAAAAATGTTTAAATTAATAATATTGTGGAATACCTTGTCATGAAAAGATATTCTCACCAGAAGGTAATCTACAGATTTTGCATGTTCTGCCACTTTATATGAAAACATATAGGTAAGCCAAAACCTAGGCCAACACTGGTAATTTTAGAGCCAGTTTGGATGGTTTATGTACGGGCTTATTTACATAAACACCAACACACATACACATATTTACGTATATTTGCGTGAACAGTTCAGTGCGTCATTTCTTGTAGTGATAAAAAATGGTAGACTGGTTCATGTAAGGAAGTGTGACATCATCGTCATTATTAAGATTGGTTGCGGTTTGGTACTTGTACATTACTTGCATGTACATGCAAGTAATTACGATCGAATGTAATTTGTGTGTATGGTTTAATGTCATAGAGACGAATATTTGCCAGCCTTGCAGTGGCAACTGTTGTCAAGGGGTCCAAACCCCTTTACCTCATACGAGTTGAGTCCCCACAAATATTAATTAATATTCATCAAATTTTGTATTTTAGTTACTGCAATAAATTATTATTTTACAAGAATAAATTTACATAATCGACTGGTGCAAAATGTGAATTTGATTAGTCAATGGAATTGTGGAAAAACTCTGAAGAAATCAAATTTACTGAAAGGAACTGCGTGAGAACTGTTGGTTGTAGAGACTAGAAAACTGAAATTCTGCAGAGACATCAAAGTATGTAAGTTGAAGATTCTGTGAAAATTTGGCTAAAACAGAACGTTTGATTTTCAAGATGTCGCCGAAATTCTGTTCAGACTGAGTGATCAAATGATCAGAAGTAAAAATTCAATATTGTTAATTTAATCATCTTTTCAAAGGTAATTTGTTGTTACTTGTTATTATAATTCCATTGAATAAAATTAAGATATATCTGAGCACTAATACGACAATTCACGTCATACCTGTGATAACTGATAAGAACTTGCAAAATTCTCAAATTTCAAACGAACCTCAAAAAAAATCTTTACCCTCTACCGTCTAGTCATCATAAGGAGAATACCTACTGAAACACCTATACATATAACTAAAATTTGGTTCCCAAAATCTTCTTTTCTTTGTAGTATTTTATTTTATTTCGTTTTTGTTATCAAGTTTCGTCTCATTCATTTTATTTGTGCATACGACTATAAGTAGGATTTTCGAACAGATTTTATGCAAGAATTTTGATTTAGAAGAAAGTAAGTATATCTACTCATAAAATTCACTTTTGAATGAACTCACAATTCATCGCTACTTAGGCTGATAGTTCTCGATGAGTAGTGCACAGTAGTCTCTATTTTCTTAAACTTTTATTACTTAAGGTAAATATGAATTATAGAAAATATTTTTCTAAAAAACAAAAAACACTTAAAAAAGTAATTTTAGCTTTAAGCCCTCAAAGTCAGCTAGAAGAGTAACAAAAAAAAATTCTGAATGGGGAACGTGGACGAAGTCTGAAAAAATTCAATGATAATGAAAAGTTAAAAAAAAAAACAAACTCTACCTATTTAAAATTGTAAATCTTTCCATTCATAAATTTTTCAGGTGAAAAAAGTTTTGTTTGGATAAGTTTGCAAGAAAAAAAAGTACTTAAAAAATTACTGAAACGCAAAAAATTAAGATTTGGATGCTAAAATTATTCGAAACTAATATTTTTCTGGAGGAAATGAACAACTGGAGAAAAGTTATCTTTAAATAGGGATGTGAATAAATTAAAAGATATGTTCGAGCCTATATGTATAGTCTACTTTAACTTCATCCTAATTTTTTTTCAGAAAATATTGAAAATACAAATAACGGAGTACGTACCTACTATATGTATAGACTAATTATTCGGCATTTTAAAATTATGGAATAAATAAATGAGAATATTTAGAAGTACTAAACCACAGGACGTAAACTAAGTTTTTAAAAACTTTGAGAAAGATATTCGAATTACATGAGGTTTTAAACCGCATATTTTGGAATTTTATACACTGATAAAGGATGAATTTACATACTTTATCATTAATAATAAGATTTTTGCATTACTGACGTATATTTTGCGTTTTTTAGTGAATTTGATACGAGCTCAATGTGAATGAAAAGTAATGCCACCAAATTATTCTAATTTCTTTTTTATAATATTTTCGCGTCATCAGCTTTGTAAATATTATTCTTTTTCACAAATCTGATTCATTATGTAAGTATGGTTTTCTATGATGTAGGCACCTAATAAAGTACTTTTATGTTATTAGTCTAAAGTGTCAATAAACAACTTCTACTGTTTCAATTTCGAACAGTTTGGTAAAATGAGGTTCTACTTTAAAACTTTTTTTTGCAATAAAAACTATCGAAGGACGCTCATTCGTCTCATTTCATTGAAAGTTGCTGGCCAACAATAAAATTGATGAGGAATTTTAGTTACAAGAACCTCTCATTTCGTTAATTGAGGTTTTGATTCTTACAGAAGATGGGTAGATACCTTCTACATATCATCTACTTGCAGTGCGAAATAACGATATTTTTTCATATCCGTACAAATATCGATATATTTCCCATTCTCAATTTCCTACTAATAATTGATTGATAATATTCCAATCTCATTGTAGTCTCGAAATTTCGCCGTAAAACTAAGTAAAACTTTAAAAACAACAATGGAAATAATTATTAAGAATATCGATATTATCCGGGAAAATATCGATACGTATCGATATTTTTCGCACTAATACCATCTACTTTTCACCGTCCGAAGTTTCTTTCATTATTTCAGATTTCTATAAACTCAAAGTCTTAATTCAAATTTTTCCTGACCCTGAAATCCTGTTGAGTAAAAAGTTACCACATGACCACCTGGACTTCACTACTGCAGCCAGTAACTTGAACCTGAATACGACATTCCAGTCTGGTAGATCAG
This sequence comes from Ericerus pela, assembly GCA_011428145.1. Classification (NCBI taxonomy): domain Eukaryota; kingdom Metazoa; phylum Arthropoda; class Insecta; order Hemiptera; family Coccidae; genus Ericerus; species Ericerus pela. The sequence goes on from WOFM01000008.1 coordinate 1,249,581, forward strand.
AGAATCAAATGATAAATTGATTTTGGTCATAATGTATAATTGTCTGCAAAACTAGGACCATATTACGCAAAATTAAATTAAATTTATAGCCTAAACAAATTATACAACATGTTCAAAACGTTGTTAGTATTAAATCAATTTCAATATAATGGATTTAATTTTTTTTTCTATCTCCTCCCAAATCAGTCACTTGCATGAGATCGTGGTATGTCAAGAATTCAAATTTCTGGCATATTTTGGAAGGACACAAACGGAAAGTAAAATGTGGTCATAAATAAAAGTAACCTGAAAATTGGGTAAGCATCAAGACTGAAACAAAGACCAACACTAATTTGACTGGGGAGAACCCATATGCAGACCAAGACCAAGACTGACTGTGTGAGACCAAGTCCAAGATCTACATGGTAAGTATTCAGGTATGCCAACTGATGTAGCGACACGCTACAACAAAACAAATCCAGTTGGCTGAAAATTTTTTACAAAATGCCACTTCCAAACAACCCGAGACTCCCAAAACATCCTCGAGGTCTACAACATTCGATCCAACAAACGCAGATGGAAGACTATTGCCGGATAAGGGACAAAAATGTGGTTTGCTCAGATAGCCAGTCCAAGGTTCATTTCTCAAAAATCCCTGAAACTTGGCATTTTGAAAATACAAAAACAAACATCAAAATATCTATGTTGAATTTCAAAACCGCACCAAAAGTATACCTACATATTACATAGTGGAAAACATGATCACCTCGGGCTGTTTACTCGTGTTAGAAGAAATTCAGCACATTACAAAAAATAAGGACACTAGTACATAAATACCTATACCTTTATTCATAACATTAAGGTATAAACTAAAATATGAAGATTTACCTAATTTACAAGTTGTCCGTTTTTGTGAGCAGGAAAAAACAAATTGGAAACGCAAGTGAACAAAGTTATGAAAAATGAGGCAAGAAGTCTGAACAGACAAGAACACAGGACCACACCAGCATAGAAGTTGAACAGAGAGTGATTGGCTGCATTTGCAGTGATGGAGGATGAACTCCAATTACAGGAGATAAGGCCAGATCAAGATAAAAATTTTCCTCAACCAATCATACGTGTACATTTGAAAGAGAGAAATTATTACGGTATCTGTATTTTTGAGACCTGGTTACCCGTCAAAATTCAAGAAACCTTGAATCTTGACAGTCGAAGCCACAAATTTCTTTAGAATACCTGAGTGTTCTTTCAAGATCAATGCCAATACTGCAGCTAAGACCAAGACTGGTGAGTTAGAGTATTGTTGCCACACAAATGCCAAGACTGAAACTGAAACTAAGACTAAACTGTGCTAGCTGAAGCCCAAGATTTCAGATTTGGCGTATTGATACAAAACCAACGGACTAAAACCGCATGCGTGAAATCAAATCTCAGTTATGATTATAACATTTACTCATCACTACGTGGTATAAAAAACAGCATTTCCAGGTGAAATTTACAACTACAGGCCTAATGTTTTATCCACGATTAGAAATACTGTGTACTTTTATCCAGAAACTTGCTTGTATACAATTTTTAAAATTATGCCGAAATAAATTTATGGTAACTGGTTCCCACGATAAACTCGGTAGAAAAAAAACGTAATATAAAATAACACGCCAAATGTTTGGAGCCATTTATCGGAACATACGAAACCTCATTATGGATTTAATTGTCGTACAGCTTCTCACATCCTATCGCCACTCCTTATAATCAACACACAGATACGTCTATAAACATGAACAGAAGAGAAGGGAAGGGCACAACGAGGAGGAAAGAAAATCAATTAAAATCGATCGGATTAGGAAACTCAACGATTTTTTATCGTCTTTTTCAGTAGATTTTTTCTTCTTTTTTGTTTTTTGTTTTTTGTTTTTTTGTTTTTAAATGCGAAAACAAAATACACAGATTTTAACGACGAACGTATTTATATAGGACTTTTTTTCTTTACCTTTTCTCTTTGTTTTTGGTATTTTTCTTTTTTTTTTTTTTTTGTTTTCTCTTTATTCGAAAAGTAATTAATTTTTTTGACGTTGACCCGAAAATTAAATCAAAATGATATAAGCCGTAAAAAAAATCCAACATTCCGACACTTTCACGCACTCTTTGTGCTCTGCAACACGTGTGTACTTTGTTATAAACGTCAAAAAATAAAAAATAAAACTCACCAACCGGTTTCGCTTTTTTTTTTTTACCCTTTACTCATTATTAAACTAATATTTCATTTAAAAAATAAAAAATAAATTAAATTAAATAAAAGTTAAACTAACCAGAAAATAAATCCACATAAGTTAGGTACGTTTAATTATTTGAAAATTGTACCAAATTAAACATAAATTTGCTGTACAAAACTATTTATTCTCTTTTTTTCCCCTGTTTTCTTCAAAGACCTATGATTCTTTTTGCATTCTACAAAGAAAGAAAAATAAAAAGCCAAAAAAAAAAACAAATTAAATGATTAAAAATAAACAGGTTTTTTACGTTATATTAAAACTTACATATTTATGTTGTTTTTTTGCTTTTTTATACTAACTCAAGATTTATTTTATGTCGCCATAATTAAGTCTTTTCATCGTGCATTTTTATACACGCGTATATTTATGTAATAATATTTTTTGCATATTATTTATTTTTTTAGTTTACTACATTCTCGTCTTCTTAGTAAAATAATATCGTATTTCATTCACAACCAAGTGGATAGATGGAAAGAAAAAAAATGTCAGATTTACACCGTTCTTCCTAAAATATAGCATACTCTTGAATAAATAATGAAAAAAAAAAAAAAATTAAAACCTGAGCTAATTAAATCCGACGAATGAATTTTTTTTAAATATTTACCGTTTCTCTACTCATATAAATATGAGAATTTTAAAAGACATCCTGAATCGCGAACCCAAAGATATCAATTACAGTGTTCACGCATCTGAAGAATATAATCGAACCTACTACCAATTTTGGATCACTCCTAGCTGTGAGCCAAAAATTTTCGATGTGCTATGTAATAAGTGTGCGAATTACAGTATGATGGACAACATAATAGGCATTAGAGGAACTTTTTTCACATGTAACATTTTTTTGTAACTACATATCATTAACTCTATACCATGGGCGTATGAATTTAGATACTGAAAAATAGTGCTGTTTTTGCAACAAAACAAATTTTATTTGAAATTATAAAAAATTGAAAATAGTAGTAGGTAACCATCATTATTAGGCTATTTTTGGTTCCACCTATATCGATAGTTAGCAGCCCTTGGATTACATTTCACTTGATTTCACTCCTGTAGTGAGGTTAATTCAAGGATAAAAAATGGCAATGTTTTACTCTTTAAAATAGTCATTTTCTCATTTATGTTCAGAACGCAGGTTCAGGAATTTAGTGTATTCCAATTTCTAGGCCATAAAAGTTTTTACTAACAACTGGTTTGACCTACAATTGATTTGTCTTCAAAATGTGACTTTAAATTCGCTAATGATACTCCTACTTTTTTCGGAGTCTGAATTTTTTTTAATGATAAATAAATCTAAGACCAATACTCACTCACGGTATCCTTGATCTTGATCTCACGAAGTCGAGCCTTGATCTTTGTCTTAATCTAGCACAATGAAGTTTCGGTCTTTTGTTAATCTCAATAATCTTGGTTCGAAAATTTGTATTATTATTGACAGCTGAATTAAACTTTAGACTACGTACATTTACTATTCATATCCCTTAAAAATACACAAGAATAATCTTAACTCATCCCATATAGTTATTAACAATCAAATTGGAAGAAAATAAGAAATTAAACCAAATAAATGTTAGGCTATAAATTATTTAAGAAAAAATATTATGGTTTTTTCATTTTTATTTTTATTCTCGAAGTTATACATTAATTGGTCTAATTTCTTGCATAATCAATCTTGGAAGCAAGGTACTGGCTTTGGTCTTGTGCTAAAATAAGACCAAATAATGACCAACCCAATACAAAATATTGTGGAATTATTCTTTACGAGAATTTTTCGAAACAAAGAAAAAAAATAAACTCCCTCATTATTATGCAAAGCAAACTATATTCACTGGTGGATTCACAGGGTAGAATAACTTACAGGAATTCCCACACAAGGCTATGAAAAAATGGTGAAAATCTGAAAGAAATATGGAGAACAATTGTACACAGCAGACTAAATTTTTTATATGATGAAAGAATTTTTTTTTTTTTAATGCTTGGGAGACAGTATCAAATCTCTGTTTCACCAAAATGTGACTCCAGATTGGCTAATGGGACCCATGTAACTGGGTACATTCTCCAGCACTTGAAATTTGATTTATTATTTTACACAAATCATTTTTAAGCAAAATACTACGAAAACCACGCCGATCTTCGTCGTTTAACTTTAAAAACATCGTGAAATTCCTGTTTCGAAAATTTTCATTTTTCAAATCGTTCAGGTTTAACCTGTATCAACCTTAAAGAAAAATTAATATTACTCATTCCATAAATGGATTACCGAAGTGAATCTACTTCTTTAATGAAAACACGAAGAAAGAGAGAAGAAAAAAAAACAAACCTTACAAAGGCGTGAAAATCGTTGTACCTAGCTGTGACCGATTTTTCTTAGAACTTACCGATGCAATTGTATAGAAAAAAATGGACGATAAACCAATAAAAAAAAAAAAAAAAAGAAGCAATTAATAATGCAGAATATCGAGTTTACCGCAAAAGTATTTAGGTACGCACGCAATTTCTTCATACGTATAACCAAAACAGGATATACAAATATAAACCACAAAGACGAGGATAGATGATACTTTAGAGAAATAAAAAAAATAAAAATGATAATAAAATGAGAAAAAAAAATTCTTCATTGGCAAGAATAAGATAGAAAAAAAAAAAAAATTTCCAACTTATTTATTACGTCCAGATACTGTCACGAGTGCATAAAAATTGTTAACACAAAGCGACATGTTTTAAGGCAAATTAATTCCGAGGACACTTCGCACAATAGTTGTATTGTTTTTTTTTTTTTTGCTTTGGTTTCTATCTTTCTTGCCTAATTAAGGAAAACGTGTCCATCGTCGGCGCCCTTGATTAATTAAAAAGGAAAAGAAAGAGAGGAAAATAAACAAATAAATAAAATAAAAAAAAAGGAAAGAAAAAAAACACCAAGAAAGCGTAATATAGGGTTGCAAGGGGTGTAGAGATGAAAGAATAGAGCAAAATGTATCGAAAATGAATCAAACTGGTTTTTTGCGTAGAAGTGGTTAATGTTTTTTTTTTCTTTTTTCTATCTTTTTTTTCTTAATTGGAAATACGGGACAACATAAGCACGACCCTAAAGGAATTTTAACGAGCACATTATACTTGAACTTTAAAAAGAAAATTTCTTAAGTTACTTTTCTTTTCATTTTTTTTTTTTTTTTTATTATTTATTCAATTTGTTTTTCATTGACGTCTATACTGGAGTATACAAGGTGGTTTCGACGCGTCTACTCCTATTGTCAGCCTATATCAAAGATCAAGTCGGTATGGAAACGCTGCTTATTTGCAAAAAGCATTATAAAATTCAGTGCAACTATAGGATAAAATCGTGTTTTCCAAAAATACCAAGAAACCAAGAAACTTAAAAACATGTTCGATATCCCACAGCTAATTTTATTCAAAATTATTGATATGAGCAAAATATCTCTTGGAAGTGCAAAAAACGCCAGACCAATACCAAGACTTAGTTTCAATATTATGTCAGATCTAGTCTAAGAGCAAAAATATAACTGGGAGATTATGACAATGATCGGTAGTTTGGCTTTTGCACATGACCACACAAATAAACCTATTTTAACATCTAGCCTTTTATTAAAATATCATGTATAAGAAATGATGCCATCATTAAAAAATATTCTCACAATTATACCTGGTGAATAACATAAAATGAGTTGCAAAAATACAAAAACTGTCATCAAAAAACACTTCCTCTAAAAAAGGTTACATTTGTAATGGCATAAAAGAATCCTTTCGATTGATTTTTAGACCACTTTTCGTGTTACACCATACACGAAATAGGTACTAATACCAGGAAAATATCAATATCTCTGTAATATTTTAAAATAATCAATTTACTATCCACAAACTATTGTGGACCTTAACTGTTGAGAGACTTTATAAAAAATATTTAAAACACAAAGAATAATTTAAACACTTTTAATAAAATAATAATTTGTTCGACACAAGTACATAAAATAATATTTCAACACTAAAAACTAGTTTGAAAATTGGGTTTAGACCATTAGACAAAGACTGTCTATTTTAAACTGTATATTAAAGCTAACTGCAATAGCACTTTGTGTTGTGTACTTCTTAAACAGAGTTTATATACCCGTTCAGGGTACGTAAATGTACATGGTGAATAGACTAAGTGAAGTAGGGACTTATTATAGGGATATGCTGACTTGCAATATAATCGAGGGACCAGCATATTTGGTGCTGAATATTATGACAATATTCACCTACTCTTATAATATTTGGTGCGGGTGTTTTAAATTGTTTTGAAGGAATTATAAGGTGTTTTTATTACATGCCTGGGTACCTGAATTACTGGTATTCAAACAGTGTCAACAAATATGTTCGTCATATTTAAAAATATGTAGATGAAAATATACGTTAAAACATTTAGTTTTTTCCCAATGCCCTCTTCACCCTCTGGAGAGTCTTCAAAACAACCAAATTCAGTGAATATTGTTGTTTTCAAGACTCTATAGAGGGAAACGGGTATGTCAGACAAAAAACTGCAAAAGTTAATGGGATGGTAATGGGTTATGAAAAGGGGTAGATGGGTAGAAAATATGTATTTAGCTTACGAATTATCTACATAGGTTGATAATTAGAAGTTATATCTCCCATATAATGCTACTCAATATATATATATGTATTCACAGAAGAATCGATTTTTTCAAGACGGGAAAGGAGACATCAGAAGAAAAACTGCATAAAACTTATTTGTAGAAAATTTTATGGTGAACAAAACCAAAATTTTTAGGATAAACACCTCTTCCCCAAAAATTTCAGAGGTAAGAAGGGTGCAACTTTTTAAATATTATTCCAGGAGACTCACTCAATAACCCCATGTAGTTGAAATTTGTGTGGTAATTTGTTTTTACACGTTTTGATGCTGATTTTACTGGACTATTGATATTTCCCGCAAATCTGCCAGAATTACACTGGAAAAATTCACCTTTGTTGATTTGACCAATACCAACATCTCATAGTCATAACCTATCATTAACTGGCGTCAAACCAAAAAAAAAAAAAAAACTCTAGCGCAGCAAGTCTCATTGGAAAAAGTAGATATTCGAGAGAAATAATTATGAATTTTGATTGTCACATTAGTTGTCTCTAAGTTTATATGCGTTAATGGTATATTATGATTGTACGAAATGTGAGCTGCTGACAAAATAATAGACAATAATGTGAAATATAATGGGCATTTTTTCTCGAAAAAATGAAAAATAAATTAAGATGATAAAGTATGGTACATCATCATATAATTTAAAATAAAACTAATGAAATATAATAGAGTTATGAAATAAAAAAAAAAAAAAAAGAACATGAGCATGTGGTTAATTTTTGTAAAAAGAAAAGTTCATGCAAATTAGAGAAAAGACGGAAAAAAAGCTTTACCGGAAGTACCGTCCGGCTGATCCGCACTAAAATTAAAAGCGTACTACAAAAAGTTAAAATAAATATTTATTTCGAATTTTGTGGCTATTGGTGTGAAATTGAGCATTTTATAGCTAAAATAAAAAGAAAAATAGTGAAACCGGAAATACCGTCCGACCAATCCGCACTAAAACCAATAAATTTGGTCCTTATCTCAGCAAAAATGTTTGTACCAAATTTTGTGTTTATCTGATAAAAATTGTGACATGTACCGTGAGAACAAGAAATTGACTTTCATATAATTATATATATATATATATATTTATGAATTTGAGTTATTGGTGCCAAAATTTTCCTGAGGTCATGAAACGAAAAACGTATCCATCCGCAAATCTAGGGGGTAATATCGCAACCTACTTAAAAATATTTGTTCTAAATTTCGAAATTACACAGTTTGAAATCATTAAGAACAAAAATTTACCTGAAGGAAATACTATCCTGTCGATATATACGAAAACTGGCAGAATGTTACAGTCAATTATAATAAATATTTGTTCAAAATTAGGCATTTTACAGACAGACTTAAAACGAAAATAAATATCTTAGCCGGAAGTACCGTCCAGTCAATTCGCACCAAAACTGCTAGTATATTACAATAAATTATAATAAATATTTGTTTCAAATTTTGTACATATTGTTCCTAAATTCCGCATTTTATAACCAATATAAAAACAAAAATAGTGGTACCGGAAGTACCGTCCGGCTGATACACGCCAAAATTGGAAGCATATTACAATAAATTATGATAAATAATTTTTCCGAATTTTGTGGCTATTGATGCAAAATTAAGCATTTTATAGCCAAAATAAAAACACAAATGGTGGTACCGAATCAACTATCCGGCCGATCCGCACCAAAATCAATAAGTCTAGTTCTTGACTTAGTATAAAATGTATGTACCAAATGTCGTGATTATCTGATAACAATTGTGACGTGTACCGTAGGAACAAGAAATGAACTTATATATATATATATATATGTGAATTTGAGATTTGAGTTATTGATACCCAAATTTTCCTGAGGTGATGAAACGAAAAACGTACCTGCACCCAACCTTGAGGGCTAATACCACACCAAGCGTAATAAGTAGATTTTCTAAAAAAAGCTACTTACGAATCACGAATCCTAAATCATGGCAAAAAAAGGTGCATGCAACCCTTAAATAGGTATGGTGGTAGTGATGTTCTTCAAGTCTGGTCTATGTGGAAAATTAGCTGAACATGATAACTGAATGTCAGATACGAGCGTCTACGTATAGCCTAATCGTATAAAATAAATTTTCCGAATATAATTTCATATCTAAGCGCGAGCAGATACCTACTTAATGAACGAACGTTAATTTCCTACTTTTCCTACTCTCCACAAAACTCACTGCGATTCCTCAGCAGTCAGTTCCGTTCCTGAAATGATAAGTTTTTCTGGTAAATTCAACGATTACTGAATCTCTCTTTTCAATTTGTAACTTTCTATATAAAAGACTCCGGAGACACCCGATATGTAGCTATAATATCACTAATTGGCAGTATATATGGTAACACATTAATGTATCGGTGGTGAAAAGGCAAAAAGAGAGAGAGGGAGTGAGAGAAAGAGAGAGTGAGAGAGATAGAAAGAAGGAATGATGAAATGAAAGCAAGAATGCGCTGATTCAAGAAAGAGCAAAAAAGGCAAAAAAAAAAAGTCGAGAAATTTTGTAATTAGGGATGACCGCAGTCTTTGCTGGCGGTGATCAGACATATGAGAACCCTGGATGTCGACCAATTTCAGTAATTTATCGAAACTTGTGTCATACCTGGCTACCGAGACCATTTTCGACGCTAATGATCTGCTGAGACAAAATCCGGCTCCACCGGTGGCAAACCAAAACGATATATTCGACTGAAACAAACATTACAAAAAAAAAAAAAAAAAAAGACACATTATTAAAAAAATATAATAAAAACAAAAAAAGAAAAAAAAAGTTAGGTATATTATATTCTTCAATTAGTTTTATTGCTGAATTCATAGGAGGCAAAACTATTCGATAATTGGGTAGCTAACGCGAAGATTTATTGAAGCTGTAAGGAATACCGCCAAATTAAACGAAATCACTGAAAAAAAATACAAAGTGAGTGGAAACCAGTGGTCTAACCAGCTGCGAATGTAGCAAAGCGGTCAAACTTTAAACAACAAATAAACACTTGTTGCAGTAAACTGGCTACGTATTTTGGAAGCGTTTAAATTGAATAATAATTTAAACAAAAAAAAAAAAAAAAAAAAAAAACTGGTTATCATCAAATTTTTTGATAAAACTTTTTAATCTGCGCAGGGAGGCGATGTGCGAAATGGGACCTCATGAAGAAGACCTTGAAATTTTTCTTATTGGAAAAGCTGGATGAAAAATCTATAAAGAATTCAGTGCTGCCTTCAGATTTTCTTGAAGATACTTAATTATTCTTGCTCAAAAATGTAATTAACGTTGATATGTGTCAATTACACAATGTTTAGAAAAACATGTTCGAAGTTTCATTACTTTCATTTACCCGCCTTATCCCAAAAAATATGATGACTTTTTTTTTTTACAGAATATCACATTGAACTCAATGGTTACACCTAAGTAATTAAGTTCTTGATAAAAAAAACATTTCACCTCTAAATTGCTCTAAAATGTGTGATTGTAGCACAGTGAGCTTAAAATTAACAAAAATTCATCTGAAATAGTGATATTAATCATCATCTTCCTATACCTACGAGAATGCAAACGTAATAGCCATTGTTTTTGTTTTGTTTCTTTTTTTGGTTCAGTTGTGGGGAAAAAATAGTGAAATTTTCAATTTTCTGAAATAATAGGATTAACCGAATCAAAAAATGGTAAAGTGATATCCACAAATCCAATGTTGACTGGATACTGATAATTTTAAAGCTGATTTTCAAATTCTTCGATGAAAATCAGTGCTGCCAGATCATAAATGTGAAAATGTAACGAGTAATTGCATTAAAAGTGTGAAAATAATTTTTTTTTCACCATAAGGTTCCTTAGAAAAATTATGATTATCAAGTTTTTCAAACTAAATTTCAAAAAAAAATTTTTCACTAATTAGAGGGAAATACTATGTATTCTTAATTTTTGTGACAGTAAAAATTTTAATAGAAATCACAGATAAATTGTTTTTTGCTTCCTTGTAAAATTTGATTTTTCTCCACAAGGGCCTTTTTTATCTGAAGCATCAAAACATGACGTTGATATAGTTGATTCGAGGTTAAAAACGGCCATAGAAGTATACCATTCTATAATAGAATTAGGTCGATTTTATTATTTTACTCTCGTAATTAACTCATATTTTTGGGGGGAAAAAGTGGTTCCTAATTCCTATGAAGTGATAAGCAAAACTGATCTCACGGTTTACGACCTTACCTTGTTTTCAAGGCCAAAGCCAAACATTCACTAGTAGAAAAAAAAAAATTGTATTGCTTCTTAAATAATTTGCGATATTTATGTTTATTTTTTTCGTTCAACTTATTCATCATTTATCGAGGTTTTTTGATAAGTCAAGATTTCCACATGCATATTAAATTAAATTTAGCCATAAACTTTGACGTACCCTGGAGGAATACAAATTATTGGCAGTTAGAGAACTCATCCATTGGAATTTTTAAAAAACCTCTGCCAAGGCGAGTCTAGACTAAAGCTTCTGGGGGTGGGGTTTAATATCTTGTCATTTTTTTCTGAAATAAAAATAAATGAAATTATTTCATTGTTTTTCTTGATAGGGTCCATTTTCGAATTTTCCTGATGGGACTTCAACAGCTCCACCTGACCCTTTTAACTTCTTTTTTGATTAGCCATGAAAACGAACTGTAGAAAGGATAGAATTAGTCTACTAGCGCACTTCGTGAGTCTTCCTTCACACTTCCATAGCTTAACCTAATTTTCAATGGCATACCTACATTCGTACCGTACATCCATTAGGTTGGCTCACATGTAACATATTAATGCGTAGGCACTGTTACACGGCCATCTAAATGATCTCACTGATTCTCTGAATCATCTTGTATTAATCCAGGTAACTTTTTTTTTTCCCCAACTTCTTTTTTGTTCATTATTAAATCTTCGCCTCAAGCTAGTCTCTGCTCTGTTTGTCTTGATTTCCATCGGCTAAATCCAGAAATAATATTATACCCATTTATGCGCGTGGTGATAACAAATGGCGAGAAAAAATTTGGCTTTAGCCACGAAAAGATGAAGAGGTGATAGCCCGAAGGTTAATATCCATTTTGTGATCCTATGATTTATGCGGTTATAATGTAAAGTGTAAAAAATAACTATAAGAGAAGGAACGAAGGAGATAGATGAAGAGAATAGACTGCAAATGGAGCAGCTACTCGAAATGGTAAAGGAGTGCGGTTTTATTATATTATATTTTTTAATATTAGATATCAACTTATTCGAATGCAGTGTGGAATCGCTCTTTTTAGTCTGCGTTTGGTGAACGCTTCTTTAAAATGTCTGTCTTGGACAGAATGAAATATTCAGTTCAATTTAATACAAAGACTTACATGTTTCAGCTATAAGCTAGATTCGATGAAAATAATGAAGAGAGCGGACACATAATAAGAACAATCAAACAGTGACCAAAAATATATAATAGTATCCCACGACTACTTCAAGTCTATATAATGTGTTCTGAAATAGGCTACGTACACCTATTTTAATTGCATACGTGTAAAATTTTGTTGAAAGCTTACAATAAATACCCAAAAATATCGTTACAATTTCATTGTGAAAAAATTTCTTGCCCATTTACCAACCTATGTTCAAGGCGAAAACATTAAAAAACATTGAAAAAAATAAAATTTAAAATAAGTCAACCAAGCTTGTTGTAAGAATGATCGTAATTGCAGTTCTTTTATCGGTATGAAAAAGATTAAAATAACCAAAAAATAAAAGCGTATAAGAAAGTAGGCCACAACCATTAGGCATTACACAATGACTCCTCATTTGCGTAGTTCAGTCCATTTAGATCACAATTACATCTGCAGAACATAGGAAATGACAGTATGACACTTATCTAATTATATCATACGCAACAACATTCTCCTTTCAATATAAAAATTAATAACTTTAGACCAAATGAAGATTACAACAATCGACATTAGGCATTAACAAATAAGCTCTCATTCACTAACCTCTGTTCGTCACACCAAAGTTATGGTAAAACGTTCGGTATGTTTAGAAAGATCTTGAAAAATGAATTTTAAAAAAATGCTTTTTTTGTTTTTGGCTTTAGCTTCATGCGAAATAAACATTATTTTGTTGCAGAAGGTTGGCTGCAGTATTGGTATATTTTAAAACTGCTATAGTGAGTAGAATAAAAGCTGATAAAAAGGTATGAGTTCCACTGGGAACTCATGAAGGATAGTGTATAGTTGTTGGTGTTGTTATTTCTACCAGCTTGGGTGAGGCGTTCGTTTTCAAATGATTCAGTGAATCATGCAAAGTGGTATAGAAATACAAGTCTCAGTTATCAGATTAAGGGAGACTGGAGAGTGGGAATTTTTCACTTTTCAATTTACATTTACCAAAAAATTAAGTACCCTAATCTATTTTGTAGATTATTGATGTAAGGTCAAATTTAAGTTGAATATTTTATGAAAACAATATTAGCTTGTGGTGTGCAAAAAAACTTTGTCATATTTAAAATAGCCCAAGTACCTGTCCAACTCGTAGCTAAGTTGATGTGTGTGACAGGTCTGAAGTTAATTTTGTAGGTAAGAAGATACATTTTCAGAATTCATTGACGTACTTTTAGTATTTGATGAACGGATTGAAAATGAAATGCCGGCTTCTTTCAGCTTTTGTGAAAATTTTTCAAAACTTTCTTCACTTTCAATAACACATTCAATATTTTTATCATCTTCATCAAAACTGATACAATTTTTCTTCAAATCAAGAATGAAATCATTGTACGAAAACATTGTGAATATTATAAAGTATTAATATTAAAAAAGAAATGAAAAGCCGGGTTTTTATTTTGTAGTTTCAGCTTTGCTAAATTTTTGTATATTTTTCCTCACTATAATAACATCGAAAAATAAAGGAACACCTAGGGAGTATGAGCAATCTCATTCATATTCAGTACAGATCCAAGCAACTCCTCACCCAAGTTGGTAGAAATAACAACACCCGTATAGTTGTATGCGTGCACGTACACACCTACAAGCCAATTAACACGCACAAATGAGAGTTACAATACAGTAAGATGTATGAGTTATGCAAATCGGACAATCGTAATTCTCATTTTAACCCCTACTGTAAACCTAGTGCAAAGATATTTACACATCAATAATTAGTAACATTAACCAAATCCATATAATAATTAAATTTTTTTTGTAATTTTATTTTTTCATCATTATTCTTTAGTTTTATTTTCACGTTATATCTTTCAGAGTGTATTAGCAAGATTACTTATTATAATTACACAAAAAAAAATGCTTAACAGGCAGATGTCTTATCTTTTAATTTTCTGGAGTACTTTATTTCCTTCTTTTTACAGACATAATGGGAAACACCTGAAAGAACATCCTCTTTATCTGATCACAGATGCTTGTCAGGGAATGAACCATATCAATAGAAACAAAATTTGGAAGCCTGTCAGATATACTTCAAATCAATACCTGTAACAAATTTTGTGACTATAGTTTGAAAACTACTCCTTTTAGAGCCATTAATCTTCCAAAATGCAACAAAATTACCCCTACTAGATGTACCATAAGGCCTATTCTCCACTAAAATTGGTAAGTATTATTTTTGGCCTAAAATACATGTGTATACCAAATTTCAGGCCTATCGATTGAAAATTACAACCTATACGCTGTTCAATAAAAAAATGCATAGAAACTAAACAGACTATGCGACTGATTCAGACCAAAAACAATTGAATACTTCTTTAGACGGATCCGAATATGTGTTTAAAATTTTGAAACCATCCGATCAAAATTACACCTGAAAATGGACTCAACGCAAAAGGGAGTATATATATGTTCCGTCCCATTTTTGCAGACGATACAGTTTGTCTACAAAAACGTGTCGAACAAATATAGACAACTATTATTCCTAATTCTTGGAATAATAACCGTCTTCATGATACCTAGCTTCTCACAGATAAACACCATCAAATATGCTGACAATGAATAGTCATCATATTTGGTGGTTGTTCCATGTCACGCCACCTATTTAGGATTGGCAATTTTGGATTATAACAATGAAATTACAGGCGATGTATTATCTTCCTTTTAAAGACAAATTCATTCCTGTGTTAGCTAACAAACTACAAAGTTAAGGTCCATATTAGAAGTTATGGATAACCAGGTTTCAATTAAATTAAGTTAAGTTAAAGTAATAAGTAATAGTCTAAAAGTGTATCGTAATATTTTGAATTGAATAAAAGATAATACTCAGCAATTTTAATAAGTAGATTTTTTTACTCTGGCTCAGATAGCCTTGCTACAAAAAGTAGGTTTTTGAGAAAAATAATTACGAATTTTGATGGTCCCATAAATTGTTTATAAGTTTATTTGCATTAATTGTATGTTATGATTGTATGAAATGTGTTAGCTGCTGACAAAATATTAGACAATGTGAAATTTAAAAGCATTATTTCTTGAAAAATGAAAAATTAGTCAAGATAATAAAGTATGGTACATAATCATATAATTTAAAATAAACCAATGAAATATAATAGTTAGAAAAAAAAAAAACATGAGCACGTGGTTAATTTTTTTTTTTAAATTATGCAAATAAAAAAAAAGAGGAAAAAATGCTTTACCGGAAGTGCTGTACGGTCGATCCGCACACAATTGGTAGCATGCAACAATAAATTATAATGAATATTTGTTTCAGATTTCGCACAAATTCCGAATTTTATGACCAGCATAAAAACAAAAAAAGCGTCCGGCCGATCCAAGCTAAAATTAATGGCGTATACAATGAATCAAACTTAATATTTATTCCGAATTTCGTGGCTATTGGTGCTAAAATGAGCATTTTATACTCAAAATAAAAACAAAAATGGTGGTATCGAAAGTACCGTCCGACCGATCCGCACCAAAATCAACAGGTCTGGTCCTTGGCTTAGAATAAATTTTCGTACCAAATTTCGTGATTATCGAACAAAAATTGCGACCTGTACAGAGGGAACAAGAAATTGACTTATATCTATATCTATATATGTATATATAATATATATATATATATATATGAATTTGAGTGAATGTTGCCAAAATTTTCCTGAAGTCATGAAACGCAAAACGTACCCACCCCCAACCCTGGAGGTTAATGCCGCACCAAGCGTAATAAGTAGATTTTCTAAAAAAAAAAAGCTATTTAAAAATCAGAAAAAGTGACCTCTTAGTCTAGTGTACCACACTGAAATTAATCTTATTAGGTAGATACTTAGATACTCAAAAGCGAGTCAATTTAAAAAACATTGATGAAAAAATTGCACTACTTAGCAGAAAGTATGGGCGATATTACGTACCTATCTATTCTATTTTTATACCTATTAATAGCGCATAATTTTTTACGACCTAATAATTTATTAGCCCGAATAAGTAATCTACTTTAGTGCGCAGCAATACGAGTAAGTACGATATAGTATAAGCTTATAGGTTACAATATCTTGTGCCAAGAGAATTCAGATTCGTTTCTCAAAATAGTCTAGCATATTATGCATCTTACTCGTAATTAGACCCAATTTCATTCAAGTATCGCCTTCATCCGAAATGAGAGAACGTACACTATTTTCGGAACGGAAATTTCACCTCACCCTGTAAATACGTCGACCACGAACGTACTTGAACCGCCATCATTAATAGCGAACTCAATTCGAAATACCACTTTAGGCTACGAGAAATGATTAAATTCCCGTATAATGGTTGTATTCTGGAGAATAAAAAAAAAATTTTTCATAACCGTTTTATTATTTTTCTTTTTTTTTTCTTTTTCTCCAAAGCAGTGGCACCATCAGTACGCTCGTATCATCGCGTCCAATAAAAGTGATCATATTTTCGTGCCCAAAAATTGAACTTTTTAGCCTCAAGCAAAACTTGTACCACTATAATATTTTCGGTCATATTATATATAGTCTCATCTCTAGCCGCCTGTTCTCTGTCGTAGCCTATGTTTCATTTTTGTTTTGTTTTTTCTTATTCATTTTTGCCTAATTATTACTGGTTTATGCTTTTGTTTCAATTATTTCAATCGGTCGGGCGCGTAGTAACGTCGAGTTATTAATTTTACAAAGAGTTATAGGGTAGTATACAGGGTGTTGCGCAGTTAATCGAAAATAATCATTCTGTCCGAATGTGATCCCCGACAGGCAGATAATCAAATGTGGAGTTTGGTTTGAATTAAAAATTGAAACAGCTTCAATCGAAGCACGAGAACTGCAGCTTCGTTTGGACCTTCTGTCATACTTTATGGAAAATCTTGAATACAATACCAAATAAAGAAATTAATTTTCATTTTTTTTTTTAATTATCCTACTAAAATTGTGTTTGTGCAAAAGGGATGCAAAAGACAAATTAAATTTTTATTCATCATCTCCTCCCGAGTTTACAGCTGCAGAATTTTAGATTTATATTAATAACTTGGAATAAAATATTTCTGGACTCTCTGTGATGACCTATGTATTCCCAAAATTATTCGATGATAAAATAATATACAGATTGACATCCACCAAAATTCCCTTGTTTCGCCAAAAAAAAATTAATTTTAATGCAAAATTTGTCACATGAATGATCAAATTTCATCTTTTTTTATCGAATTCTACGATACCACGCGATAATATTTTACGACAAAACCAAATGAAACTTATATAACATAATCGGACTTTGCTCCATTCCTCTATCATAAAATGTACACAAAATCAATATGACTCATACAGCATTAGAAATAGTATAATCTTGGGATCAGGGTATCGACCCAAGAACCTGAACCACTTTAAGAGATGAAATCATGAGATATGTGGGTCTCATAACATGAATAGGCCAGATTTTCATTTGTACACACGAATGAAAATATGTGGAATTATGTAAGCAATATTGCATTGTTTATAAATTAGAGTCTTATTCTTCTTCAACGTCACTCTTCTTCTTCCAACAAACTCTTCTTCTTTCTTACCATTTATACACACACACTAATACCTATTTTATACTAATTACAGTTAACACTAATATACCTAATTGTGTAGGTATATAAACTCACATTTTCATGTAGACGATGCTGAATATTAACAGAAATTCATTTAATCACTTATTATGTGAAATTGTATTATGTAAAAATACCTGTACTGTTCGTACAAAATTATTATATTTTAAAGTATCAATTGTGTTGTCATATTGTGTTTAAAGACTGAATGCAGAAAATTTAAGGTCCACCATATGAGGGTGGATGATAAATTAATTAAAACAACTAACATTTAGAGGTACTAAAATTCAGTATAATATTGATATCCTCGGGTAAGGTGTAATTCATAAACACATAGACTGGTCTAAAATTAAAGTACCTATAATAGGTACCATTTTTATGTCCTTACAATTACTCAATTTTCAAATTAAAATATAATGACTGCACAGGTATAGCATAATTCATAATGCAAGAAGGATCTTACTGATACAGAATTCAGGCACCTCCTCCCACGCAGTAACTACCATACTTGAGTAGCC
The DNA here is from genome assembly GCA_011428145.1 of Ericerus pela. NCBI lineage: Eukaryota > Metazoa > Arthropoda > Insecta > Hemiptera > Coccidae > Ericerus > Ericerus pela. The sequence continues at coordinate 1,267,997 of WOFM01000008.1, forward strand.
ACTCTGCTTCTAAATTCATATCAGCTCTTCGCGTTATGCAAAAAATAAATTCTTTGCCATACTTCTGCTGAATGTGATGGCCCCTCATTGCATTGCATTACTTGCCTAGCCTTATGCCACAAGTGTCATCAATAATCTTTTCAATGTATACTTGATGGCTGGACTCGAAATATTCTGCTAAATTAACCTAATCACCTTTCACTGTTACCAATAGATATTTCAGAGGCATAGCCAGGATTTCTTTGAGGGGAGCCAAAAAATTTAATGACTTCTTTTTGCTCCTGACTTCTAAAAATTTAGAAAATTGAGAAATTTAACATCTGTAGAACACGCTATCGTTTAATTATGTTTATTGTTGAAATTTTTTCCAAATTTGAAAAGTGATAAGCAAAAAAAAACAAAGGTCATACAAGGGGGTAATCGCCCCCTCTTCCCCTTAGCTAAGCCTTTGAGATGTTTGATCCAGTGGGATTATCAATTTATTGGATGAGAAGAAAAAATTATCCTAAAATGATTATTTGCAATTTGCTGCTTCTACTGCTACGCGAGGCTAAAATTCGTTAGAAAGAACTTTAAATAGAGACACGACATAGGAGTTGGAAAATAAAAATAAGAAGCAGACAAAATGAGAAGAATAAAACAAAAACAAAGCCAAACGTTATTATTAACATTATACCGTTTATTATACTATATACTGAAATGCATACCCGAGGCTGAAAAATAATTACTAGAATGAGAACGGGGAGCTGAACGGGGAGGTTACAGAGAAAAACAAAATGACTTTAAGATGCAATAGACAAAAAAAAAAGTGATAAAAAAAGAAGAGAATATACGTCACATATGGCACGCTTCAGAAAGCCAGCCCCTTAAGCTTCTTCTTATCTGGAGCTGAGCCGAGCCTAGAAATAAATAATCGACAAAGTGCCTTTAGGCTTATTGAACGTATAGTAGGCTACACATAATTACAAGTAGATGGCAACGCCTTCGTCTAGATCGCATTTTTCATAACCATAGAAAAAGATGGAGGCAATAAAAAAACAAAACATTGAGAGATAGAGAAAAAAAAAACAGCGTATGAATAAAAAAAAGGAAGTAGAAATATAGATACATGAAGAAAGAGAGAAATAAAAGAAATGAAATGAAAAAAAAAACAAAAAACGTAGTGGCGTAAAACCTACGGCTAAACGTGTTGAAACCGGTTGAGCTTCCAGGTAAGGCGTTTTACACGTTGTAATGTCTCAAATCGAACATGAAGACGAAATATTGAAATTATAAATTTTAAATGTCCATTATTTAAAGACTGCTGGTCGTTTGTGGCTTTGCAAAACACGATAATATGAGAATTTGAAAAATTCGTCTTTATTTCGCTATACCATTACATAGACGTAGTCCAGTTTTCTTCAAGTTCATTAGAGATCCGATGAATATATATTCGAAACGAGAAATTTTATTACTAAATATGACATCAATAATATATTATAGGTGGAAATGGGGGAAAACCATGAAGTGGAAATTAACTGTAAAAATATACGGAAGAGAGATTCAATCAAAACTGTCCACGATCTTGACCCCATTGCCGACAAATAGCAGCCATTTTGTGTTGCCTTCAACTAAAATTACATATTTTAGACAAGCCAAAACTACTTTATTCAATAGTGGTTTACAAATGAGCGCAAATAAGACTTCAAAACCATCTATAAGTGATTATTTTCAATGACTGTTACGTTTCTGCGCAGCTTTTATCCATAACAATACAAGTGACTTCTAGCACCTGTGAATGCAGTCATATGATACTGAAATAAACTACGAAGGAAATTCTCGAAGACTTTTAAACTGGTTCGCCTGATATTGCGCACAATTCCCAAATGAAAATAGTACACGACTAAAAACAAGCTATTTTAATTCAAAACTGCAAGAGGTTTAGCCTTTCCACCTTTAGTGAAGAAAAAAAAAAAAAAAAAAAAACAAGAAAGATTGTTAGGTTTCTTGAAGAAAGGTGAAGACAACAAATCAATAATGAACGTAACAGATCAATAATTTACAACTAGGAAACAGAATAATAAATTAGGTTAAAAATGAATTTTCAAAAGATACACTTTTTTTTGTATTTTGGCTTTAGCTTCATGCAAAATAAACATTATTTTGTTGGGGAAGGTTGGCTGCAGTATTGGTATATTTTAAAATCACAGTAGTGAGTAGAATAAAAGTTGATAATAACAGGACAGAAATACTGGTGAAAGAAAAAAAAAACAACTGATAAAAACGGATATAAGTGTATGTGTGCGTGTGCCACAACACGAGAAAGCAGTGCTGAAGTTGGTCATCCAGTGTACTTCAACAAATTAAGTGAGTAGAATAAAAGCTATAATAATAAAATAACAAAATTATCCGAAGCAAGACAGTCCACTTACATGCGATTATTGAATTGGCCAAGTACGTAAGTACATTCAAGTTCAAGCAACTGATTTTTGAACTCGAACTAATTTCACACATGATGGAATTTACTTAAATGGATAAGACAAAGCAACAGAAAGCTAATAAACTAATGACAAAATAATTAATTTCTTATTTCAACTTTTCCATTAAACAAAATTTAAAATTATGTGAAAAAAAAAAGAAAAAAAAAGAATTGGTGATTGTAATAGGTTTTTGGTGACAGTGTTGCCAAACCTAATAATAGTTGAGGAATATATTTTTTGAAACAAGGGGTTAGGTATACTAAAAGCATGACAAGTAAATTTACTATAAAATTATCAATTGTCTATGTAAACCCATGTAAACCCATAGTACTTCTTACAAGTAACAAAACATGTCCTTTTCATATTCACGATTTTTTCATTAACTCTCAGTATTGGTATGTACCTACTTCTACATCCAAATTGAAGAATTAGGCCAATTATTTTGGATCTTAATACAACTTTAGAACCCCATGAAACTGTATTAAAATTGTCCAAGTATTCGTTTTTTTTTTGTTTTTTTTTTAAATGTACCCCATTTTAGGTTGAGTCTATTTACAGGCGTAATTTTATTCAGATGGTTTCGAAATTTGAAACACATATTTGTATCCATTTAAGAAAGAACTCTATTGTTTTTGGTCCGGATCAGGCTCATAGTCTGTTCAGTAGGTCATTTTATATGCATTTTTTATTGAACAGCGTACAGGTCTCAACTTTCAATCAATAGGCTTAAAATTATGTGCTTTAGGTCAACGACAGTACCTATCAATTTTGGTGCGGATAGGCTATACGGTACGTCTGATAGGGGCAATTTTGTTGCAGTTTTGGCAGTTTAATGGCTCTAAAAGGAGTAATTTTCAAACTATAGTCACAATATTTGGTACAAGTATTGACTTAAAGTATATCTAACATGATTCCAAATTTGGTTTCTATCAGTAATATGGTTCATTCCCTGGGGCTGTTGGAGCTACTAATTTTTCATTTTATCTCAATAAAAGTTGCAATTCTCTTTCAATAGTCACGAAATTTGATAAAAAGAGTACCTTTTATACAAAGACCAGATGTACCGATTTTGGTTATAATTGGTTCATGTATTCCTAACTTACTAGCTATAGAGTATGATTTTACCTTTTTTACCCTTCTGATAAGGGTCTGAAAAATTCATTTTATAACCTTCATCGAGAAAACCACTCGTTTTAACCTAAAACCAACCCGATCTCAGAAAAAGGTGAATTTTCACCCATCCTCCACCGGGTACCGTACACCAGATTTGAACACAGACACTAAAATCTCCGCTAATATATTCATAACCAGAACGTAGACAACTGCATTATAGTTCGTTTTGCAATTTGGGACATTTTTGTATGTAAGTGGTTTTTTTGGGGCGGTTATATATATAATCCACAATTCTCTCCACTGCAGAAAAGAAAATCATTGAATTATTTCCTAAAACTGTGCTCGTTAGAACTTGGAATTATTTTTCATTTCATAACAAAAATAATAATTTTTGACAAATTAATAAAATATTTTGAAAACATGATACCTATCAGTATATGTTATCGCATGCATCGTATTTGTGGGATATTACTAATTTTTTGACAAAAAAATATACATAATTTATATATTACTTCATTAGAAGAATGTTGGTGATAATAGATGATTTTTATACAAATAAAATCTACTTTTTCTTGCAAAGCTTGCTGCGCAAGTGTTTTTTCTGACAAAATTTTGAAATTTTAATTTAAAAAATTTTCATCTATAGAATATCTGCAGTTATACGTTAATTCTAATTTCGATGGTTTCATTAAAAAGAAAAAGAGGCAGGTGCTTAGACAAAATTTTCTCCACAAAACCTGTATTTTTTTACTAACACATTTTGTTCGCATATACAGAATCATTATTTCAATCTGATTTTATCTTGTTTCAATTACCATTAATTGTCATGGCTGTTTCTTCTAATTATATTCTTTTCATGCTACAAGGTTGCAGTAAAAAAAGGGTGAGATGTTTTACATTAAAAACCTAATTCAAGGTTTTTAAAGATCATTTCGAAAAAATAAGTCGTCGTCGTTCGAATGAAACCGACAAGATTTTATTTTAAAGCTCTTTTTTTACACCTTTATCCACTGAACACAGCAATGTGCAAATGTATAATATCTACCGAACATAATGACGAAAAGGTTAGAAAATGGATCTACCCACATGTGAAACGTATGTTAATGTTGTTTTCACAACTCGTATGAACGATACGAGTAAATTGATGCGAAAAATTCAACATTTTCCAAGAATCCAAAAAAAAAATTCATATGGAAGGTACTGATACTCAAACTACAGACCCGAAAATAATAATTAAAGAATAAAAATTATTCTGGCTAATTTTCATCAATCTAGCATGAAAATGACCTTGAATAAGGGTGAAAAACGCCGAAATTAAAAGGGAGAGAACGAGAAAAAAAATTTCGGTTGGGAAAAGCGAAGTAGTTGTTGTACCATTATTTGAGATTATTTCTCAGCTGAAATACGATAACGTTACTTGCCATGTTTTCTTTCAAGATTAAATTTTTTTGAGGGCTGACCAAGGGCATCTAGATGGATCATTCGTAATGGGAGAGGTCTTCATCTTCTCTCTTATCTCCTCCGACAGCCCCCCTACAACACCACCACCACCACCACTATCACCACTGACAAGCTCACTATTTTTATACGTCAAGCATTTTTTGAAGCCTGAGGGTGGCTAGACTCTCAGAACCTCCCCCCTTATGCACGTTCCTAAGACCAGAAAATTTTCTAAAAAGTCACAATCAAAGTAACTTAGGCAGAGGATGATTAGAGGAAGAAATAGTAACGACAACTGGAGAGCACACCAAGTTTCATTTTCTTGTCTTTTTCTTTGAACCTTTTTCTTCTTGTAATTTCTCAAACCAGTACTTATCGCACCTACACAACTGAATATTATGTTGGGTGCTTTGACTATATGTAGTACTTGACCAGTAAAGAACGATGATTTCTGGTTAGACATGACGGCGTTAAAATAACTCCTTGACGTACTTTACACTACATTTATGTACGCTATCCTCGTGAATTTAAGGGATGACTTTATCAAATGTATTCTGAATTGGTGAACCTAAGCAAAACGTTGGAAGTACGCACACGGTACTCTAGAGTTGCCTACTTTTACGATGGCACGTCTTGACATGAAAACGTACATAAGTCTTATAGAACTTTACAAAGGTTATTTGCACTTTTAGTTGGGAGTTCACGTTGGGACCAGAACTGAAAAATTTGTATCTTTTACTGCTCTCTTGATCTCATCATTTGCCACAAAATACGTAGACTCGAAAACTCCAATCTTATTTTTTGGCAACACGATTAGATTTTTGGCAATAGAGTGATAAAACCAGCAGGCGAGAGGATAAAAAATTTCAAAAATAAAAATAATCAGGAGTTAAGTCAACAAGTCAACACTCTGTAGTTGCATAGTTAAAGAAAAAACAAATTATAAATTCTCTTTCACGATAATTTGCAATTAAGTTATCTCTTAATGTTCAGCACGTAAAAAATATTATCTGACGATGGATCATTATCAAAACATAAATTTACCATTTTATGGTCTTCCATCATTTCAACTCGGTGGTGCGGAGCGTGCAGACAGTAAGAGAAGGTCTAATTTTTTTTTTTTTTTTTTTTCATCTCAATTTCAGAAATTAATTCGATTTGACTACCTATTCCATTTAATTGAGAAAACTTCAAATTACTTTTGGTTGACAACTCTTGTGAAAAATGATCGTAACCGTTTCATTTACTGTATAGCGTATTAGATTTCAAAAAGCGAAAAATTCTAACCGGTTTTTCAACGCTGGAACACACAGTTGCTGGAATTTAATTGATTCTTCATCGTCGACAAGTTTACAAAAAGTTCGCACCTGAAGAACTGGGCGTGAATGCCTGGCTTGTTTTTTTATTTTTTATTTATTTTTTATTTTTTTTTTTGAAAGCCTACCTACGCTGGCTATTGTCGAATGAACTCTAAATCATTTTATACTATATTATGATGCATACATTATGTACACACGCGGTCGTATATGATCATCGTGACTTGCTCCAAATGTGGACGAAATTAAAAATAATATTGTTACGATGCTAAAGCTGAGACGCCTGTGTGCGCCTATGTTGCATTTGTAATACAAGGTGAGGGTATTTTTCCTCGTTTATCTGTTAACTTTACTGTCTTCAGTGCTGTGTCTTCGTTGACTTCACTCTGACGTATATCGTCCACAACAGAACCATTCACTCACGAGAAGCTTTCACGTTTTTTGAAAATTTCTGCATTTACTGGAGCAACGAACTCCTCCAGGTCAGACAATTTTCAAGTCATGAAAATTTCAAAAATAATATCTAGTGTAGCGAATTATGGTAATAAATAAAAAAAGTAATTTTGAAAAAGTTATAAAAACATTAATTCAAAGAATTGCCTCAAATCGAAGATTTCTTAATTCCAATCAAACTTTCAAAGTCAACCACCCGATATTCAATAAAAACAGATTTTTATCTTCAATATTTCGTCGCCTGAATAATCGATACCTACTAAATATTGTTGTACGATTCTCGAAATTGAGAATGTTCTTCGAAAAGGCCAGTCCACATTTTATTCCGCACTAAGGTGAACTCGAATTTTTGTCTCAAATTTAGCAAGTTTTCAAATCCGCTATTTAAAATGGTGGGAGTAAACGAAATTGGAGTTACGACTTTAACAGTTTTTCATTTCATAAAAAAACTACGACTTTTGGCATAAAAATCAAAAATTTGAATTTTATCTTATATATTACAAGCCCTGAAGTGCCACTCTGCGGCGCTTTGACTTGTGTCGGCCCTGCATTTTTTCTGGCATACCTATAGGTAACACTGTAGAATTTGGTGTTTTGGCGGAATCAATGAATTCTCTTTTTCACATTTTTGTGTGGCTGTGTGTGTAGTGGCACATACGCATCAAATATGAAGGAATAATTGGCGAAATAATATCAGGTTATAGTAATTTTGTGAAATAATTTTAAAGAACGAATTAAAGGTTTGTATGTTTATTATAACTCCTACACATATATTTTTATGTAATCAGGGTGATGCACATCACGCACCATTTAAAAACTCCATTTGGTGCGTGATGTTTTGCATCAATGTGAAAATTATGCCACTGTCAATGAGTATTGACGCATCATAAGAAATATCGTGTTAAATGAAAAAATTAGATGTATTTAGTACAATTACATGCAAATTGATAGCAATTCCGTGGAGTAAATAAATGAAAATACGTATTATTGATGAGAGTAAAAAACCACAAATTCAACTTTTTGAAATTGAGTAAAAAATGACAGGAACTTGGACGCCCTCAGAAGTTTTATATCCTAGTTGGCAGTTTTGCCTCCAGTATTTCGCCGTACCATTGCAAATCAAATGCTGCTGTCGGATCAATATGGGGGCAAATTATAAAATGGACAACGTAAAACAGTTAATAATTGAATGTTAATTGATGTATAAACGAGTGCGAAGTGAAAAAGCTGCGTACAACGTATTAGGTATTATTGTAACGGCCAAAAGAGGTGGTAAAGTACCTATTTAAGACCACTTTCGGGAGTACATCATACACGAAATATCACGTACTTAAAAAGCAGTAATACTTCTAAAATATATTCACGTTTATCATCCACGCACTATCGTGGACCTTAACATTAATTAGAGACTCAATAATATTTCAAACACATGAGTGAGTTTACACATTTAATAAAATAATAATCTGTACATCACAGTACATATATCTACGTTAATATTTATACATATACGATCACAATTCAACAAGCAGGACTATCTGTTCACTAGAGACTTCTACAAGAGAGGTTAAGTAGGGTGTTGTTGTTATAGGGTTGTGCTGACTCGTCGAGTACTCGAGGGACAGGTACAACTAGGTCATCAATATACAGAAGGTATATCTGTATACATGAAATTAAATACGGGTAATTTAGTGGTTGTTTACAAAGAGTTATAGGATGATAATTGTTGATAAATATCTACGTTTTTGGTATTCGAAAATGAGTGAACGAATATGTTCGTCATTTCTAAAAATAGACGAAAATATACGTTACAATTATTATGATTATAATATTTTTAGTTACAAAGCTGAAATAAAATTTTTGAGGGTTGGATAGATGGATTGTTGAATGTTGAAAAGGCTCCAGAACTACTCGTGATTGATTTAAAGGCCAACTCCAACTCTGATTAGTAAAATATAATGTATCCGCTGCCCCCCCCCCCATTATGAAGTAGTTTATCACTCGATAATTCGCAGCACATATTTCGAATTTTATGTTACAAAAATAAAGAACTTACAATGCTCGTGGATGGTGCGTCAATACTCATCAACAGTGGCATAATTTTCACGTTGATGCAAAACATCATGCACCAAATGGAGATTTTGAATGGTGTGTGATGTCATGCATCACCCCCTATATCCTACATAAATATGTATATGTGTGTGTATGTATATATGTATGTATATATGTATGTATGTATGTATAATATGCATGTAAATAGGTATGGGCATATGCATATACCAGGCATTTATTTTATAAGCACAATGATCGTAATTTTTGTCCATTAGGTCTGAAATTTGGTAAATGGGTAGGATTTGTCGTGATATGGGATGCGATTGTATTTAGTAAAAACTAGTTGAAGATTTGAGCTTCAGGGAGACAAAATAAGTTCCACCCATAAAGGTTCAGACGTAATTATCATCCGATAGTATTGAAATTTAGCAGATAGCTGGTTGTGAACCTTATGAAAACTGATATGGAGTTTGACGAGACTCGATGAAGCCGTTTAGCCACAGGAGCTAACGAAAATTCCACTGGTGAAGGTTTTAAGATGTAATTATTTTTCGATAATGGCCGAAATTTGGAAGGAAGTTGGTTCTAAAAGCCCAATGTAAACTGGTAGAGCTAAGTATTAAAATATGAAAAATAAGGACAATGAACTGACCGAAAATGCAGTACGGTAACTATTGAAAACACACATAGGCCTATTCCACAGAAAAAAAAAAAAAAAGGAAGACGAATTATGATACGTTCGTCTTCCATAGTACGTAGGTAACTGAACTATTTTCGTCAGAAATGACACTTTAAAAAGATTCAGAGGCGTGGTTCAACGTGTTTCCTGGTATTCGTTTTATTCATTCATTTCAGCGGCTGCAAGAGTAAAAATAGATTACATTTTATTCACTCTGAAAGCCTACAAGTCCAAAAATTCTCGGATCAATCGCGTATTTCGTTTCATTCGTTTAAACTCGTAACTCGATCCAACAAGTTGACGGCTACCATTTGTAATTTTATTAATCGAAGTACAATATTTCTTCATTTTCCACCTTGCACTCCGCCAACAAGCCGTCTGCACGAACACACAAACGATTTTCCAGATGAGAACGTGTTCCAGTCTCGCACCTTTTCGTTTTCTTCTGCCTCGCTGCTAGGCTGCTAGTGTATGTGAATTTAGATCCAAACGATAGGATACGATTGTCTGGTCAAATTATGATAATGTTTAACTGAACTGTATCGAATTGTTGTCGCTAGTACAATAACATTTCTAATGGTCTAACTGCTTTTACACGGTGCAAATAGAGTAGCAATTTAAAAAATTTCTCGAACAAATAATTATTTAGGTAGATATGTAGGCATACTGGTTTTTTGTACATTATATTTTTTGTATTCTCTCAATAACGCAGATAGAGTTCGTCCAAAAAGAAAATAAAACAATATTCAAAAAGCGAGAAAATTGAAATGCATACTTACGAAGTTTTGATTATTTTGGCATCATAATTCGAAATTCAGAAGATTACGCAGGAAATTTTATTAGGAAATACGAAAAAAAATTTAGATTTGAAAAATTTAAAACTTTAGCATGGATTATGGGACTGCATTAATCAGTTTTGTTTGAATATTTACCTGTTGATTTTGGGTGACAGAGTGAGCTTTGTTTAATAATATGAAAATCATTGCCGACATTAACTATGGTGCAGTGAACAGACTGTACCACACGAGAAAATTTTCAAAAACTCAATAATTTATCGTAATTTCTTTGAAAAAAATAAAAAAATAATAAATTCGTCAAATTTCAAAATACCTACAAGACTTTTTAGTTTTTATACCTCCCTTCTTAATTCTAAATATTCGGACTAAAAAAAAAAAAAATTACCCACACATTTGAAAAAAAAAGGTTCTGCACCACACGGGAAGAGGGACAGATGGCGGCCTTGATAAAAATAAGTGGGCAACTTTTAGAACTTTTTCGTAATAGGCTGTTTTTTGTAGCGTATGGGGCATATTTCCATATTTCCGTTACATTCTATTTTATTATTTATATTTGTCTTTCTTTATTTTTAATTCTGGCTTTCCTGCACGCACTCAACTTTTAATTCTTCTTTTAGCACTCTCATCTTGGACGCCATCGTCTACAACATGACACTTTTTCATTAATTTTAAATTCTCTTTTTGTTCTCGATTAACTTCCAAATAAAGTCATTTAATTTGTTTTTCCTGTTCTCTTGAAAATTTTTTTTAAATTGTGTTCAGGTTCATGGTATTTACATTAGGCAGCATAGCAGAGACGCCATTTCTCTGTGTATTCTTGTGCACGATTGGAAATCATTTCATTCTTTTGAACATAAATTAATATCTTTTTCACACAATTATTATGATTAATATGTCCAACTTGCGCTGAGTTCCTGTTCGTATGTATTTTTCTAATATAATAATTATGTTCTTTGAAATGTATTAATTTCCTCTTTGAGTCTCTTCAGGGGTAAGTATGTGTATGAGGTAAATATGTGTGCGATCTATCCCATTTAATTTGATTGTTTCGGTTAGGAAATAAAGTGTACGTCCAGACATACCTACTCTCTTTGATTTTACTTTTGACCTGTTGCTATACTGTATTATGAGCTTCTAGTTGATTTTCGCACACTACAATAAATTCTATTTACAAAAAGGTGGAAATAGTTCTCTGAAGTGACGATAAACTGTTCTATTCTCCACGGTGAAATTAGAAAAAAACGTTAATTCACAAGAAGGACCTAACTTTCAGATCAGACTCAGTAAGCATCTACTCTAATAAGAAATTCTCTTCTGAAGGTTCGAAAGTATTTGTATTGCATTCCCAGTGGTTAGTTTTATCATTTCTTTCTTATCTAAAATGTTGTTATAGGTGTTCTATCAGTAAAAACATAAATTTATTGAGATATTGTCATATCGTTGAACCGACACTTCACACTATACTAACTAAAAGTGGTATTCATAGACGTCTCTAAATCTCGGCTGGGTATTAATGATGTCACAGACTACAGCAAAACTAAGCAATTCCTATTCTTTTTTACATGAACATTGCTTACTTTTTCTGCAATATATGACATTCTTAATAGTTAGCTGAGGTTGAGGGTTGTTTACGAATACTACCCTAAAATCTTACGATTGATGTGAAAACGCACTTTCAACAGAAATTGACTATAAAAGCTACAACCTGAAAGGAGTACCTTCTGCCAGACTAAACGTAGCTAATCAAGAGATGAACAGAATCAGAGGGGCATTTAAGATTTTTCCGCCTGTGGGTAATCAATTTTTGTGCGCCCCCCCCCACCAAAAAAAAAAAAAAAAAAGTTATGAAAAATTTTCATGCAGTATATTTTTGTTAAAAAACGTTTATTTTTATACAAACCAAAACTTGTAAGTTTGATTAAAAATTAAAAAAAAATATATTTTCTAATAGATCGTTCAAAAGTTTGCCGCCCCTGAAATTTTCCGCCATGGGCTACTGCTCTCTCTACCCATGCCTAAATCCAGCGCTGAACAGAATCATCAAACGAATATTTTTCAAGTGCAAAAATCACTATCCAAATAAGCGTACCAGAAATGACTTGCGAAATATTTTAACCTATTGCCAAATTATGGAAGATTAACGCACCGCATTTCATTTTTAAATTACGTTCGACTCTCAAATTCTCGATCTTCTTGCATATTTTTAAATTTAAATTAGAATCGACTTCGTTTCATTATCGCCCACCGCAGAATTTCAAATCTGCAAATAACCATGTTTGGGTTTCCTCTTATCATGACCTGATCTCTATCTTTGCCTCCCTCCTCCTTTCCATTCCATAGATAAACGACAAAATGCCATACTTACGGATACATAATAAATGCGCGTGTCAACTTGATAAGAACCACGAGCGTAATTTTCTTCAAAAAACAGGAATGCGTTTAAAATGCACCCCAGACAAGGAAAACATAAAAATTTGCCAGCAGTGTCGTGTGTAGATTCATTTTTTCGCCGACAAAATCAGCCAAATGAGTGGGTAAAGCAATAATGCAATTGTCAACAAAAAAACCAAAACCTACGCCTGTACGCATGTTTACCACGCATTAAACGCAGCCTATTTACGTGTTTATAATATTCGCGTATTGTCGTTATTTGGCATACCAAGTCTGCATATCGTGTTACCAGTAAGAAAAAAAAAAAAAAAAATTCACTTATTTTTCACGCAACTTCTGCTTCACCTTCCTTCGCACAATCCCCTACCCCCTTCCCCACCAGGACATCAACCACTGGAGCTTCTTCAGAAATTCTTACGACCGCGTAAAATATGGCCGTTAATTTATGCGCGACCATCGAATATGGTGGGATGTGGCGGGTGTAGGATTCGACCTATTAATTAATGGACAATAGGAAAATAAAAAAAAAATAGAAAAAAAAATAAATAATAAAAACTACAATCGTCGGGTCTGTCATTTGTTTGGACCACAGAGCCAGAGACAGTGGGTACACAATAAGAATAACCAACCTGTACGCGCAGATGTGTACGTATTGCGCACAGACCTTCAGAGAAGTTATCCTTCATCCTCTTCGCATATTCGTCCCCCGCACAGAGATGGCCGTCAACGCGCTACATTACGACGTCCAGTCTGGCGGCAATTTAAAAAGCGTGAAATTAGCTCATAAAGTGTAGCCTCGAGTCTGGCAGATCGTGACAAATGACTGAAATGATTGTGTGGCGTTTTTCTCTCTTTTCCTCCTTCATGTTAGACGAAATTTTCGGCGCAGCGTGCGCATAATAGGTGCGCTATTTGTCTACCTGATGTTTACTATTTGTAAACGATTGCTGCACTACTTTATCACGAAGAGTTTCGATTTGGTAGGAACGAATGGTAGGCTAAATAATTGACGGGCTGTAGCGCCGTCAGTCTCCTACTGTTTTTTGGTACAATTTTAAATAATTATATCTCGTCGGCTGTCCAGCTTAATGAAGTTAATGGTTGCGAATTCAAATCCGCACCTGAATTTTTCCAAAAAAAAAAAAAAAACCTAGTCTACTGATACGCCAACTGACTCACACCGATGAGCAATCCTGGAACGCAGCTTACTGCTGTCTGGACTGACTAGAGTTCTGACAACTTGTCCTCCTCTTAAATTAGTATATTATGGTTGCTGTTCCATCCAATAACAATTTCTCGTTGCCAACCTCTAGACTAGTAGTTGCTGCACATGGCATCTTAAAACGAAGAAAGAATATGAGAAAAAAATTTCCGGGTATATTATTTTAAGCTCTGCATATTTTACCCAACGATTAGCCTACTAGTAATGAGAATGGTTTAACCCGTGCGCACTTACTACACATTCGAATCATCATTGCTGCATAATATTATAAGCCAAAAATAACGGCGCTTAAGGGAGCAAATTTATGTGAATGGAAGACTGGAAGCCCTTTTGATGGATGCGGAATTTTCTGAGTCAAGTTATTTTGTTGACTCCCTCGCACAAAAGTCGCATATTTTCAGGAAAATTATTTTTGGACTCGACATGCAGTCGATTTGAAAACTATGCAAAATGGCTGTAAGTTATGCATCTGCTTAAAATTGTCTGGATAAATCCAATAATGCTAGAAGCTATTAATTTGCACCGGTAGTACGTTAAAACACAATGCTGAAAATCCTCGAGCGGTCATTAAAAGTAAGCGAGTCTTGCGCAGATAATTTTACAGCATACACAACCATTTTGGCTTAAATTTTCTGTCCATAACCACAGTTATTTTAATTGATATGGATGTGGGAATCATGTTCCAATAAAATGAGCAGGTGCCTAAGGCACAAAGATTGGTTTAATAGTATAGTTATAGCTATTTTTGTTAATAATCGACGGTAATCCTTGTTTCGTAGGCACCTAACTGGACCCCATAACTGGTGGTTCTCACCCAAACATGGTAAACAAGATGTGTTAGCTTATAATATAACATCTTTCACATACCAAATCTCAGCGAAATCAGCCCTTTTTTATTAGGTTTTCTACTGTTCAGCTACCCCATTTTTTGGCATTTCTTAAATAAATTTTTGAAGAATCATTTTTCCAGTAAACTATCGCATTCACAAATTACAATAGTTTACCTCCAACAAAAACACCTGCATACCTAAAATCAATGTCGGTGCATATTAATGGATGAAAGATACCAGAAATATATTCCTTTGCTTTTTACAAAATTTAAAACAAAGGAAAACATTGGAAAAAAAATCATACTTATAAAAAATTTGGCCAAAACTCCAAGATGATGAACACTAGCAAATTCGAATGATCACCCTTTAGACTTGTCCTTTTAAATTTCAAGGGACAAATTACAGAAAACATCTGCAAATGCTGTTACATAGCTGGTTTCCTGGAATTCTAGTCCTTAAGTCAATCTGAAATTGATAGCCTCGCTTACTCTTCCAAAAATCTACATTGAGTACCTCGTCTGTTAAATCCATCATTTGGTTGTCGACTTATTGAATCAACTTTCACCTTAAATTCATTTCTGGATTGAAATAGCTAGAGTAAGGTCTTCGAATTTTGTTACTATTTACTTTTGAACTTCAGAAATTACTCGAATTGAGTATCAAACTTTTGATTCGGAATAATTCAAATAGTTACCCAAAAGACATAAAGTAAATATGAAGTAAATGGTCTTCTGTTTATTATTAGTTCGAATAATTTTGTGGGGACTTCTTCCTCCCTACGCCTTATGGACTAAGCCTATTAAGTTCATAGACTAGTCGCGGACCATTTCCACGACCATATTTGAGTGCCCTGCACATTAAATAAACTCTACATCGTCTGTATGCACTCACACCTTTGAGTATACACGTTTTGGAGAGCTGATTTGTATAACATTTCTATAGTTAGTTACTATCAGAGAAAAATACATTTATGTGCAAAGAAAACCTGCGGATATAAATTACATTCATCGTATTTTTTTGCTTGTTGAATCCCTTCTCCTAGAATCTTGAATTACCTACATCACTAGTGTGTGGGATTCATGTCCCAATAAAAAGAAATTCAGATTTTTGGTCTGAATGACAGTGGAGGAGTGACTAATGACATTTAGGAAAAACACATTGGGTTTTGGAATCGAAAATTTGAAATTAATTTGAATTAATTTACAATATGTCAGATCTGCAGACAAAAATTAATCACATTTATTTGACCGGAATGCAACAATCAACAGTCAAAACGTGCGAAAAGTGGCTAAAAGAAGGGGCACATGCTTGGAAGAAAAGAGAGAGAGAAAGGAGGATAGGAATCTTAAATTTCCAAATTGTAATCCAACGTTCACTCGGCGCTCACTCAAAACTGAGTTTACTGTTTCGATTCTAAGATTTTATCACTTTGCCTATGCTTTGTTATGCAGGGGAAAAAACTTTATGTAAAGTTAACGACAAAAAAAAAGTGAAAAAAAGGCCCTTTAACGTCGGAGCACCTTATGAATTCATTTGTAATCTGGACAATTTTTTACTCTCAATGTTTCAAAAAACACACTCCTTAAAATCCTGCATCCTCGTAGCTAATCTCACGAGAATTTAATTCACACAACACCTTACTCAACCGTACGAATTTTAATATTCTAATTTTGATGAGACCATTGATAACACTCCATGGAGTGTATCGATTTCACATTAAAAAAAAGGCGTGAGTTCCGCTAGGGCTATACTCATGAAACGACTATATAGTACTGGACCAGTAAAGAAAGATGATTTCTGGTTAGACACGCCGGCGTTAAATAGGCAACCAGAGCGTATCTTTTGATGTATTTTTCTTTGTGTTTATGTACACTATTCTTGTGAATATAAGGGATCTCTTTATCAGATGTATTCTAAATTGGTGAACTCGAGAAAAATGTCAAAAATACGCAGAAGGTAGGTACGCCGCTATGGTTGCCTACTTTTTCGCCGGCATATCTTGACATTAAAAAGTACATTGGTTTTATGAAGCTTCACTAGTCCAGTACTATACAGTCAAAGCTCACAAAGGATTGATGTGTAAACGTAATAATGTGGTTGTGAGCGTGTGCAACGCGCACGCTCACAACCACAATGTAACTCATATGAGTTACAATTGTAATTCTCCCCTACTGTAGACCAAGCGCTAAGATGTTTATGCGACATAAAAATTAATTTGTTTGTACCACAAAAATTAGCAACCCGATAAATTGGGTACAGTTGTTCGAAATTTTTCAATTTCTCTGATAAATGGCGGTGAAAATAAGATAAAATCCTGCAGATATTCACCAAAAACATAGGCTCTCCGTTTATTATCGGATAAAAGAAGCAGGCGAAAATTTTCACGATTTTTCTCACGATACCTGAGCAACATTTCAGCCACGTTTCGAGTCGAATTACTCATTCACTTTTTTTTTGACACTCCGGTTAATTTCGAGTCTAAATTATACGCTGCTTCGTACAACTGTCTACGCATACGGCATTTGCAAATTAATACCGCTTCTGCTTCATTATTCAAATCGATATAGGCTATAATTAGGCGTAGCGAGTAGATTACGCAGCATAATTAAACTGCGTATGTGGGTAGAAATCAGGAAAATGCTTTAACAAATTAAAAACATTGCGATGTAAAAAAAAATTCGATCTGGTTTTTTTGATTTTTTTTTTCCCTTATTTATTATAAATTAGAATGTTAGTATAATAAACACATTCGGTCTAGTATCAGTCACTACTTTTCTAAACCACATCGATGAAAAAATGGAGGTGGGAGGAAAGAAGAAGAAATAAACATGTCTGTATAATTTTGTTCGAAATCAGAAGCACTAATGAAGGGAACCCGTATGAATTAATTGAATATTTCTGACGATAACAAATCTGACCACTATTTCCTTTGATCGAAAATAAATAATTGCGATCTTATCTATTGGCTAAATAAAATATATATATATATATATATATATCTGTAGGTATCTGAATTCTAAGTCAAATTCGTTTAGTACACAAACCTATTCGTAGACTATGCATACACGCAATATATAATATTATACGTATAAAACGCTACTCTTCATTAAATCTGTAACACGAAACCACGTAGGTATCCCTGAAATGATAATTTACCAGTATGGGTGGTAAATAGGGTTGGAGGGGAAGATGTAGTGGGAGGAAACAAAATTTAACCCGTTCAGATCGTTGCCCTTTCGATCAAATTGGCAGCTACATTAATGCTTGCTGCTGGTATAGCTTCGAAATTTCGATTAGGATGTACTTTGTGTACCTACTTTGTAGCCTAGATACCAATGATAAGTAGGCAGGTACTTAGAAAACTCTAATTTAAAAAATAATTTCCAAGCCAAAAGTTAAAAGATAATATTCCAGTTTTTTTTTCTTGTTTTTTTTTTCTTGGTTATTTACATTTGGATATTAAAATTCAGAATATCGAATTATCGAATTCGGTGATTAACATATCTATATCATATATATACATAGATTTCTAATCAACGCCTCGAAATTCTATCGATTTTTACGTTTAATGAGCTTATTTTGTTGTTTCTTCTTTCAAACTTTCAGTTCCTGTTTGGAACCGTTCGAGCTGTAGATCTACTGTTAATTGGGCAAAAAAAAAAAAAAAACACTAGTATAATATGATAAAATAACAAATTACGAAGAGTTTCATCATGGAGTTAGATCTATGAAATAGGTTGATGACCATTACACCGTTTACCCATATCATCCTTTTTCGGGTGTCTTGTTTTTCTTTTCTACGATAGAGAAACCTTTCACCAATCAGAAAGTGAATGGAATTTTTATTCCACGGATTCCAGATACATAGACACTTGGGTGACCATCTTACACCATTCGCAAGTACTGAAGGTAACATTGTGACGTAATAGTTCAAACACCTGTAAATCCCAAAGTGGCACATTTCGCAAAAAATTTTTACGCCATTCTGAAGGGGATTTAGCGTAGGCAAGGAAGAATGATCTCCACAGGCTGGGGAGAAGAGGAAGTCTATGTCCTCTTAAACCTCGCTAGTCATTTGAAATGAGTCAAAAACATTATAAGCTCATGATTTTCCTAATTTTCTTCTTTGAAATGTTAAACCACCCATTCCAAAATTCCAAATGTTCTATTACTGCTTTTTTCAGCACAATATGTTCGAATACGTCTTTACATAAAATTTAAATAACAACAAAAAAAAAGAAAAAACCCTCCAAATGAAAAGCTAAAGTTAACATAAAAAAACATTAAATTCAGTTACTTAAACATATTTTTTGTCGCGTGAAATTCAATTTTTTGTCACATTTTAGATGATGTCAATTGTTGACCCCTTCGGAACCACAAAAATGGGAATAAGATAATTTTTTTATATACTATCATTGTGTGATATATCGTGGGATATGTTTTCTGGGACGTTGAATTCAATTTTCGGGTGCAATTTTAATTTGAAATCAATCGGAGACCCTTTTGGTACCGCAACAAGGGGATTAAGACAATTTTTCAACGTATTATCGAGTGATACACGGTAGGATATGTTTTTTAGAACACCGAATTCAATTTTTGAGTACAATTTTAAGTTGAATCAATTTTTGGCCTCTTTGGTACCAAAAACAGTGAGTTACGATGATTATTTCATAGATCATCACGTGATACATTAGAGGATACATTTTTGAGGATGTGAATTAAAATTTCAAGTTTAATTTTGGATTGATACAACAGCTGAACCCTTTGACAGCACAAAATAAAGATACCTAATACAATTTTGTTTTGCGATAGGTTAGGTACCTACCTATAGTTATCATCATTTTATCAAGTGATACATAAAAGGAGATATTTTTTGAAACACTGAATTAGAATCTATAATCTAATTTGAAATTCAATCAATTGTTGAACAATGATTTAATACTACAAAAAGGTTGTTGAAATTAGAGAATAAAATAAGCTGAAACTAGGTGGCACTCAGAGACATACAGCTAAATAGATGACAAATCCAATTCTGTATACTCACTGGTAGACAAAAATACGTTAAAGATGAAAACAGAGCTATCGAAGTTTTACAGCTGCACACATTCATGAAATTTATAATTGAATTTTTAGGGGATATCCATTTTCACGTCCTTAGAGCCACAAAAATAGTGCTAGGTGCGAGAATTCTTAATTCCCATTCCCAGGAATATTTTGTTTTGTTTCCGGCTTAAAAATTCCCGGGAATTTCCAGTTTTGTGTTTTTTAGTATTTTTATGCATAAATGAAGGCCCTAGCCTGGCACATGAAGTATATTCGAATACTGGTTGAAATTTGATAAAAACTGCGTAATTAGCACAAGTATCAAGGCACCAAATACATACATTGCATTGGTACCCAAATGTTCTCTTTTGCAATAAATCAGTGCCAATGTACCATTTGTAAAAAGCACCGGACGCAATTCTTAATTATTGCTGGAATGTAGTGGTGGAAAGATTTTTTATTTCCTTTTTTACTCGAGTTCTACAACGGATAGTCAGAGGATGAAGTATATGAGAGTGTTGTCTCCATTTTCACCGATATTTCAAAATGGGATACCCATTCCCCAAAAATTGGTGGGAATTCCCTGCTAAAAATAAAAATAGGGCAAGGAGAACTTTTTCTAAATAAAGAATAGTATTGTTTTGGTTTTTCTAGTTTTCAGAAATATTAATTTGGTTCTGTTCCATGTTCTGATTGACTGGTTTCAGATTATTTGCTTCAGATTAGGATTCAGTTTTTGCTTGGCGATCTGTAACATGGGCCAAGCGAAGCTGGCATATGGGGTAACTATAAGTTCTTTATATTCTTAATTTAAAAAAAAAAGTTTCTTCTGCTAGGATGACGAATAAATTAACAATTCGAATCTCGAATCCAAACGTATTTCACTCGCAAAGAAATGAAAAAACAAAAAAAAAGAAACAAACAAACAAACGTGGGAAATTGGCAAAATCGAATTCCATATTCAATTTTAGCTCAATACAGTATGAAAAATATGCGTGTTTCAAAAAACAAAAATTGTAGACAAAAAAAAAACACTCACCTTAATTTTACTAATACTTCGGTATTCTTTGTTCAGTATTTCCAGTGGTGCTCGTATGCTCGGCTTCCCCAAATACCAATCCTTTTGTGGGTTGTAATTCGATAGTATCTCAAGTAAACGCGGCACATTAACGTAATTATCGTCGTCGAAATGACAAAACCACCTGCAAAAATACAAATCGCTATGTTAGGATTTTTAGTAACGCGGCCAATACATAATGTCGGCGACAAAAAAAAAAAAAAAAAAAATATTAAGTAAATAACTTATAATATAGAAGTGTAAATGATACGCTGCTGCTGTAGCGTCGTACATTCGTGCGCTAAAGAAAAGTGATTCATTTCGAAAATATGTTTTTTTTTTTTTTTATTCAACTCCATAACGAATGAGCAATAAGGTGGCCCAATAAAATTTATTATTTTACCTATAAATAAGAATAAAAAACAAAATCGTGAAGACCAAATTATGTATTATGTATTTCCATGTTTTCCAGCAGAAGGTAATTCGTGCATTTAACTACTACCTAACTTGTAACAATTAAGAAACCAGGTTCGAGTGGGAACTGGCAGTAGTGTACCGAAACATTTTTGAAAGTTGAGCCAAAAATCGAAAACATTTGAATATTTTTGTGTTTTTTTTTTATTCTCAATATTATACAAATAAACTATTAAATATGGATAGTAGTAGTTGAATCATTATATAAACTTTTTCGATTTTTTGGAAACTGAACAGGCGTACTCGTGGCACACTGATACACCCCTAAATACGCCACTGTAGATAAGGCGTTTACTTTTTCCACATGGAGGCGATTAAAATGATGGGGAGTCGGTGAAGGAGGGTTGGAGGTGTCTGCTCTCTTTAGCTAAAAAAAAGTTTGACATCTAAAAATATTGTGTCTTCGTCGATTGCGGTAGTGTTGTGGTGGGAAAGTGGGTGAAATGAGACAATAGCAAAGGTGTAAACCCCTTCCCCTTAAGATGATACTATCTACGCCCTATGAAAAGTGTGCTGAAGCAGCCCAGAATGTAAAACATAGCTCCGTGGATGCACCACAGTAGAGAGTTAAGAACTGATACCTAATCCTAAACACCATTAATACGTTTACATAAAAATGTGCAAACCATATTATACCATACATATGTTGAATCGAAATTACTTCAATAAAGGCACTTATTTTTTGAAAAGGTCGCCACAATAATTTTGACTTTCGGGGCAACAGGGCGAAGGTAACCTGGCATTAATTGAAGATTGATATATAATACTTAATAACTAAAATCAGTTAGCTGCTCTCATTTATGATTCAGATTTTTTCACTGAATTTCATATCATAAGTACCTATAGTGTTGTATGAATTAAAAATTATAGTCGATGTAACAACGACCTCTAGCTCTGAGGGTCTACCTAGGTTATAGTGTATAAGACCATTAGCCTACGGCTAGGCTTACAATATTCATACTGTGTTCGTTTCGACAGATGATCAAAAAATATGATAATAGAGCGGTTACTTCCAAGTCCAACGCACATTCCAACAAAGTGAGCCAATTTTAGGCTCAAATAAAACCAAAAACATTATGAAACCCCAAATTCTAAAGATGCTCAAACGAGACATAAGAATGAAAGGCCGTCTTCCACATCAAAGGTTAGTAATCCAGCTGCGACTATTTGAATTTTTAGCGTAAAATCACAAAGTGTTGTAATGTGACGATTGCAGCTAATTTTAAACTCACCATACTTTACAGCTACAAGGCGAGCGCATCGTCATCCACCCTATCACAGACAGCATAAACAATAAATATGCGACTAAAACTTGGAGCCATACAACTTGGCAACGTGTATGCTTCGGAATTACGTCTTCCATCGTTTTACTAAATTATGTTTTAATCTATTCTAACATTTGATATTACAGTCGTTGTCACCCAACTTTGGCTGCAGCACGTCACTACAACATTTACAATCGCCTAAATTAATTCGAAATTACGCGTTAATTAGGAAAAAAACCAAAATTTTAGCATATTCGTGACTACTTAAACTTTTCCTTCTGGCAAATTAAACAACATTTGAATCCAACCAGGAGCATGTAGCTAAATAGGTAATATAATATACAGCTACCAATCGATTTCATGCCACTGAATTCCTAATTTCCTACCAAAATACGATCCTCATCGAACACACCAAGAAATTTGGGGTTCGAATTTTGATTACTTTAATAGGTTCGATTTAGGAATAAATTTAAAAAAAAAAAAGAAAAAAGAAAAAATTTATGGCATCGTTTTCATTTAACTGTGCCACATTTAGTCGTCTTCACCTTTATAATTGCTTTCGTTAAATCTGCTGTTGTTTCACTTGCGTGATTGCCCTACACCACACACCACTTTAGCCATCAATGAAGACTTCTGCTAAACGTAATTTACGATTCAAATTTTATTAGTCTGGACTTGAAAATATGTTCCCCCCTCTCTACACACATGAAACAGTGGTAGATATTATGCTCTTTAGGAACGTAGTTCTTCTGTTTCTGTTCGTCTCCTCTTCCACTTTATACTGTGTACGTATATACATATATCTAATTAAGAGTAATAAAATCGATTTAAAACATTTAAATCACCCGCATGATCATCGTAACCACGTTTAATGTTCGAATTTAACCAATAAAATTGAGAAATAATAAATGCGGACGAATGGACGAGGAAAAGGCAAAGAAAGAAAAAAGTTCATTATTTCATGAAATTTCCACTCCACGAAGTTCTAATGAGAGGAATAACGTTGATTTCGTATTGTGAACTCCACATTCCACCAACTGACCTTCGACCTCTATAGGATTGTTTTCTTTTCTTCTGTTTTTCTTACAATCGAATTTTATAAATAGGCACGTCGCAGGTCTATAGAAACTCAAGGCCAACAGTGAGAATTCTGCAAAATGGAGAGTCAGCTCATTTTTCGTTGAAGACAGATTTTTTTGAATCATTTCATGATGACAGACCATCGAAGATGGGTAAAACTAGTCTGAGACTAGGTGTCTTAGTCGTGGTCTTGTACTCTCTGTAAGATGAAGATGAAGACGAATTTTATACATGCAGTATCCAGAAAAAATATAAACAAGCTGTAAAATGTTTGCAATCTTGAAAATCTGCAATATTTTCATATTTCTCACTATGCTTGATCAGAAATTATGGAGGTGTTCAGAAAAAATACCAAGACTACCATGGCCTTGGTCTTGACCTTGCTCTTGCTCATCTCTAGCATACAGCAATACAAAAAAGACAAAAAAACAGTAATGACATAATACCATACGTATATGTACGTGTGTGTGTCTGTGTGAGTGTGCCAAATCCAGTATATAAGCTCACGAAACTGACTACAAAATTGCCAGTGTTCGCTTTGGGTTTGGCTCTCCCATACTTGAATGTATGAAGCGGCAGAACATGCAAAGTTGTAGATTACCTTCTACGTGTGACTTTCTCTCACGACGAGGTATTCCTCAGTCTATGGCCGGCAAACTTTTATTTTCCCAGGTGGTGCTAAAAATTTTGAAGTAATGAGGTACTTTTTTCAGAAAATCATTTTTGTGAGATTACAATACGAATTTATTATAACGATAAATGATAATTTTCGAAGTAGTGCAATTTTTGAGGTGATGCTTGCGCTCGCGTGCACCGGCAGTTTTGCCGGCCATGCCACAGTCTACTCTCATAAAAAAAAAATTGAGTAGTTAGAGGAGCGATGTGGATGTAATTTGATGCCCTTAGAAACATTCTAAAGGTATTTGGCTGTCCCCAAAAAAAAAAAAATCAAAATCAAAATCAAAATTGCGACAATACGCCCCAGTGTCCCCTACTGCCAGTCATTAACAAACATTTTTTCCACTTTTGAAGAAACAGTTGCCAGTTTGATGTCTGTCCAAACTTAGTGAAAATCGAGAAACCTTCCGATGCTTCATTATCCAGTGATCATCGAAACCAGCTTCTCTGTGCTTTCCGAAGACCGTCTTTTCATCGACTACTTTTCACCATTTTAGGCCAGCCATAGGCTGCAGTTAATAATATTCCGGAATCACAAATAATACGCTGCAACTAATTTCTAGTATTTTATCTATTCGTGCAGCGTACCACGCGTTCAAGATCCTCAAGTTGCTTCGGTTTATTCTCACTCACCATCGATCGATTTCCTGTTCTGCAGAACACGATCATGTTCGTACACTTTGAAAAAATCTGAAAACCAACGAGAAAGGTATAGCAAAAAGAGCTGTATGTATATTTTAATTTCAAAACGCATCAACATCATCGTACACACGGCATACAATGGCACAATGCGAGTACGTGCTCCTCTCGTGGCTTAATTATTCCACATTGGTATTATCGATACTGTGTTTACAGCAACCGCAAAGGCACTCTTCAGCTTGTCAATTTTACACAGATTAAAAGTTTTTGTATTTTTTTTTTTTTTTTTTTTTTACATCAAACAGAAAAATCAATAATGGAAGGAATGGAAAAAAGATGTTGGTTACTGGTAAACTTGTACGTGCGCAAATTACACCGTGGCTTGAACGAAACTAGTTCAAGAAGAAATGCAACACCATACTGCAAACCATTTTTTTTTCTTCTTTTTTTCTTACCCTTTCTTCAAAACGACGAGTTTATTCTTCATTCTTCATTCTTCCCTTTACAGGTAGGTACTTTTTTCTCCGTACTTCCTACAGATTTTCTACAAATTTGGCATTAGTATGCCCGATACGTTTTTTCAAGCTAATTAGCAAACGCTATCCGGTATGCAACCACGTTAAACTTTTTCTTCAATGGCATTTTGAACGCGAGAATGTGGCGGTTCAAAAAAAAAAAAAAAAAAAAAAAAAAGGAGCAATTATAATGAACAGAAAAATAAAATCGAATCACGAATTCGACAGCACCGAATGATTCTTTCAGGCGTATAATTTTACGGAAGAATACAAAAGTGTTTGGGAAGAGCAGACATTTGGTATCAAATTTCGAAGTCGATGATGCAGAATAAAAATAGACGGATAAATGGTTACGATGGCCAACTGAGGCGAAGATGGCTTGGTTGTTGGATATCTGGGCTGGTAAACAATTATTTTGCAGCAGAATCAAGCTCAACCGTCTGAGGGCCAGTTACATAAAACTCGGTTGAACCTCAGTCGTTAGTTAAACCACAGTTTCTTCTATAAACTGCGGTATAAATTGTGATCTAATTGGTGACTATAAGTTTCATGCAACTGGCCCTAAATAGATTGTAATATTATAGTAGGTACCTATTAGCTATGTTAGGAATGTGAACATACTGTATGCCCACACCTTCACAGGTAGTCGGTGGTGTCGTAGCTGTGTGGTATCATTTTTACTTTCAAACCGGCAGGTTGCCAGTTAGATTCCCCACACTGACAATTAGTTAACCTCCGTATGACTCAATCTATGCTGTCATCACCTACCAACGATAATTATTTTGCCAAATTGTTTCAAGAATGTCTGCACGCATCTGGTCTCATCTAACCAATGCATTTCTTATCAGTATAATTGGTCCATTTACGAATTGGGTATCTGTACTGAAATTACACAGTCGAGAGTACTGCAAATAATCATGATTATTGATTGTTGCAATAGTCATACTGTGACTGTGGGTCTCTGTGGGTGCACTATGTTTCATACGACGTTTTACAGTTAAGCCAAAGCCAACTTAACTTATCAAGCTTTGAAGTAAAATGAAAATTGGTTCCTTAGCACTGGTGCCAGCTTCAATTTTTTAGCACATATTCAACCATAACTTGAGAAAAAATGACAAAAACGATTAGAAATTTAAGATGAATTACATTTTTGAGAATAAGGAATTGGAAAATCAACTGGAAAACTCCAGTTTTCTCAAAAATACGTCCCTCCGGATATCAATTTGCGATATTGCGATTTTTACTTCACTGCTTTGATAAACGAAGTTAGCTTTTGTTAAGGTGTATTAATTTTATAAATTTTATACATTTTTTGTAAATTTGTTTCATTCATTAAATAATATTTCTAGGAGCTAAAATAGAGAAGTTTTTAAGGTAAATCATTTCAACAATTACCAAACCTCAACTTCTAAATCAGTTTTTAATGGATCTCTACGCAATGAAAAACTGATAAAATTTGCCCTTTCAATATTATCTCAAGATATTCAGGGACAAATATTTCAAAAACTATGCATTGTGGGAGTAAGGTACGATGATATAATTTGATCGCTTTCGCAGATGTAAAAACACGTTCATATTACTATCATTTGGCTTTAAACATCAATTACGATAAAAGCATATATGAAAATGTGTCGCCATTTTATTCTATGCGAGCATTCTTCGGGTTTTAGGTTCATTTAGAGAATGGGTGTTAATTGAGGATGGGTACCGAATTATGTCGACTCGACAACCAACGTGAAAAATATACGAGCCTTGTTCATTTTCAAATACCACCAAAGATGAATGCACTTTTGGGTTACGTTTTCTGTGTTCTGATTTTAATTTGTAACAATAATCTTCCTGTTTTTACTGCAAGAGAAGAACGATTTTTACATTTTCCTCCAAAAACCAATATTGTGGTAAGTATAGGCCTTTGCACCGCTATAATTAGCCTATAATTTAATTTCATTGGATAGTTTTATAAAATTCAATCCAATTTATAATCTCAATATATGCAAATTAGATGACAATGTCGTTGCTGAAATTAATTCCAAATGACACGATAATCAATACATTAACGGAATTTGATGTCTTGTTCCCTATTCCTTCGCATCCTTTTGAGGTCCAGCCTCGAAAAAAAAGAGAAGCGGATAAAAATTTATTTTTTTCACAACTAAAGGATGCAGCTGATACGTAAGTACCTATCTACTTATTGCCTTCTAGTTTGAAAACCATAAATTAACTTGAGTAAATAAATTTTTCTTTCGTATTTTGTGCAGGTTTGGTTTGAGTGGTGGTTCCTGTTTAACACAATTAATCTGTGAATTGCAAGATTCGTTACCACCTAGTACAGCAGATGAAGATAATTTGTTGTATGACGTGTTCAATGTGATTTTTGAGTAAGTTTATCAACTCTTCATTTTGGTACTTAGTATATAACTTTGGTCAAGCATAAAAAAAAATGTTTATATTGTATTTTTGATAGGGTAACCGTACCTAATTTCAAGAGCTAAAAAGTTTTGAATGATAATTAGAATAATACAGTCATATAACTTGAGCTATGTTAGCCATTTTCTCAATATATTTGATCGCTGTTTCTTTTCCATTGTTAATAATATTTGCTATTACCCTCCGTCACTTCACACAACTTTATTGTTTCGAAAAACAATGACCTCTACTTCTTACATTACGAATAGTAAGACTATTTTCATTTCATGTCAAAAATATTTCAAAATTAAAAAAATAATTTAGTCTTACTTTAGGATTACTTTGAGTTTCAGATTACCATCTACAAAATTCTGATTAAGCTACAACATTTTATGCTTATTGTTTTTAAAATATAATTTTAACGGAATTAATTTACATTAGGTCTAACTCGAAAACCAAACCACACAACCAGGAATTCATTGAAGCTACGTACCACCTAATTAAAATATCTGTATTATTAAGTATTAGAAAAGCAAACAATTAATTTGGACGGAACAATCAAATAATTTAATTTTCTCAAAAAAATCCGTTTCTATTTTCAGACAAGACGTTAGTAGCTTATGGTTCCTCACATATAGATTATTATATGATCCAAAACTTCCAAACTTTAAGATAAATTCAGAACGGAGCTTCTCTTTTATTTTCAAAGCCTCATTGAAAGAAAATTCTTCAGTTCTTTTTGAAACTTTTAAATTTAAAATAGGGAGAATATTAGGCCAGCTTAGAATGAGATCCCGTTTTCAGTAGAAACTGTCTTAGTTTAAGTACGCCAGTGTCAGAAAAATTATGAGCTACCATGCAAACCTCACAAATAGGTATTATGAGGAAAACATTAATTTATTCTATGGTTTACAGAGGACCATTATGATTTCTAGATTAAATGATCACCGTACTATCTGATCATATTTGTACAGACAAAACGTCAAATCTTACAATATGCTCATTTTTAAATAGGTGTAATGAATTGTGTTGGTATTTTACTAATTTTTGATTTCTTCTTTATTCAGGCCTGGAAAACGTATTACGGCAGAAGAATGCGAAGGAAGACAAATTACGTGCCAAATACCAAATTGGATTAATTTTTAAGGTCTATACGATCATCATAAAAGATTATTTTTAGAAGCTTACAAATTTTCAAAGGTTGGATGCAGTTCCTCGTGTTTTTAGGTGGAAAGTTAATGTTTCCTGGGCTACATTCAACAAACTTATAGGTACCTACTTGAGTTAACAACACACAAGTATGGCTAATTGAAATTCATTCACAATATATTCAAGATATTTTTCTTCAAAGTCCTTTATTCAGTCACATTATGAGATCTCTTCTGAGTGAAGAAACAAAATTCAATTTTATTATAATATTTCATTATAATTTATTACCTATCTAAGCAAAAACTATTCAACAAACAAAATATTTATTTAGGTTACGAATAATAATATAATAAAACTGATATAATTTACTTATTTATTTCCTCTAACCATATTGGATCCGAAATAGTTAAGTACTGAAAAATGCTGCTTTGTCCCAAAAAATGTAATTACAGAATTTCAATATCTTCTGGAATCTATGTTCTGTTCTTGACAAATTCTAATAAATATTAGCCAATCTTAGGTAAATTTAAATCAAAGATTTTTATGTGTTTCTCCAATGCCAATACTACCAAGCTCTATTCATAAAAGAAAGTTCTAAGTATTTAAGTAGATTGTAAACCCAAAGAGATGAAAGTTTTCTCTTTTTCATTAGGATTGAGGACTGCCATCCAAAGATTCACACTCAATTTTTCATCTCTAAAAATTAAAACATGTTGCAAAAGCTGGTTGTCTTGTAGATCATTTTGAAGAGTGCTTTCTTTGAAAATCATGTCCAATATTAGAATTCACTATAATAATTGCTACTGCATGTCATGGGAGCTAAACTTCAATTTTTTTTCAGCGTTGCCAAATTTTTTATTTATTATTGTGGAAACTGTTAATTAGAATAGAAAAAATAATTTTAGTGTTGGGAGAATAAATTTTTAGTGATACATGGGAACACTGAAAATCACTTCCATGTTGCAGTTGTACCTCATGTGTCCGTAATTCGGACCATACGCTGCATGTGTCTCAGTGCATCGTAGATTAAAAAAAGTTTCAATTTCCCAATTCATCTTTCTTTTTTTTTTTTTCCCATGGAGAAGCAACTTTTTCATACTTTCATATTGTAAACTCAACCAGCGTTTGCCTCTCAATCAAAGTAACACCACAATATTTTTATGCTAGTCTTTTTTCTGTTCATTCAATATCAGGGACATAGACAGGATTTCTTCAAGGAGGTTAACAAAAGTTCTGTCTTTTTTTTTTGTTCGTCACTATAAAAAATTTAGAAAATTTGAGAAATTTAGTATCTATGCAACCAGTTGTACCATATTTACAACTAAAATTTTTTCCAAATTTTGAAAGTAACATGCAAGAAAAAACAAAAAATAGGGTCACGAAGGGGAATCAGCCCTTTCGCCCTCTTGCCATGCCCTTGTTCAGTACCTACTTTTTTAATAAATGATACGTTTTAACAACGTCGCTCATGACCGGCATTAATTATGGTTCAGTGAACAGACTGCACCACACGAGAAAAATTTTAAAAACTCAATAATTTTAATTTCTTTAAAAATAAATAAATAAATTTGTCAAATTTCAGCATACTTACAAGACTTTTCAATTTTTATACCTCCTTCTTTTATTCTGGATACTCAAGACAAAAGAAAAAATATTTACCTACACATTTGAAAAAAAATTTCGCACCTTCCGGGAAGAATGAAAGATGCTGGTCATGACGTGGTTTAATTTTTCAACAGGTAATAGACCAAATTCAGACTAAAACTCGGTAATGTGGGAAATTTCCTACATGTAAGCACCTCCTCTTATGTATGGCCATCTCGGGAATTTTAAAAAAATTTATAATGCATGCTATAAAATTGGGTAAAATATGATCAAATGGCTGGCTATGCAGGACAAGGTAAGACTCGCAGCTGTCATCGGATGTAGTTGATTGTCTGCCACCTAACTGTGTGTGCTTTTTGCGAATACGTTGTTTTTGTGTCAGCAGAATTTAGCCTTCGACCGTAACAGATATCCGGTAATCAAGACCGACCAAGTAAAACCAAGAATTTACTGTTCCAAACCAAGATCTGAAGGTGCACGATCAAAACTTCCAGTCATCACTAATCTTCGATATCTCGCACCAGTTGTAAGAAAATTTAAAACAAAAAACATCTACAGCAATTCTCGGTAGGTACCTTGACCACCAAGTCAACATCATGAGACATGCAACCGACCATCATCCCACCATTTATATAGGTACCCATTGTTTGAAGAAACGAAATTTTCGACAATACTAATGGCATCTTGTTTGCACTTGCAGCATCACCAGCCAAGCCTACCAAAGTAAATATTAGCTTTGAAAAAAAAAAAAAAAAAAAAATGAAGCCTCACACCTTGAAAATGGCGCGCACAGCCGACAAACACGCTTCAGGTAGGTGCCTATACCAACGTAAAGGTTTTACGGCTATTTCAAATTGAAAATGCAGGTACGCGTTTAAATGGTATACTTTCTTCATAAACCTGCATGTCTGTATATGTACACGAAAAATAATTATATGCATTCCGGGCAGCAGATGTAAAACTGACTGACGTACTTTTGGTGCACATTTGTTGAAACATTATCGTATACCCTCGGAAATAGAAAGAATACGCATAACAGGTGTTAAAAAAAAAAATCAAATATTTCTTGCGTCGTCGTCATCACGAAAGACGCCTTGTATATGTTCCGTTTTGAAGAAACCAATAAATAAAAATCTGAATATATTGACCGGTTAGAACAGCACCACAAACAGAAGGGTTGTACGATTTGTAAAGAATACAACGTTGACGTCATCTCCGTGAAAAGCTTTCTTAATTAACTGGAAAGCGGTGTCTTTCAAAGCTGGAAGGTACCTGTACATACAATATACTGTATAGGCGACTAAAAGTCCATAGCATCGACCAGCTTTGTATGGTGAAAATTATATGTTCTTCATTCTTAATTTCGTCACCATG
This sequence comes from Ericerus pela, assembly GCA_011428145.1. Classification (NCBI taxonomy): domain Eukaryota; kingdom Metazoa; phylum Arthropoda; class Insecta; order Hemiptera; family Coccidae; genus Ericerus; species Ericerus pela. The sequence goes on from WOFM01000008.1 coordinate 1,300,031, forward strand.
TCGGTAGATAATTCTTCATTTAGGACAACCGACGTATTCGAAAGGGTGGCAAGAAGTTGAAGTAGGCAGTTCACGGAGTGCTGGTAGATTCTTTCATCGATGTTTGAAACGTTGGCACTTGATTTTGGATTCTCTTTAAACTGGTTATTTTATTTTATTTTCTTCACACTTCTTGTTTTTTTTTTTGTTTTTTTTTTTATATTTTTGGCTTCCCCGATAAAAATGGTATTTGTTGACGCATTAACCTCCTACTGATTAAAATTACCATGAAATATGTTTGCGAACCGACTCTTTTCTTTTTATGAGCCTTTTTGAAGGTAAATCGCTCTCAACAAATCACTTTGAATATTGCAGAAACTAATCTCGTTGGTTTTTCGACTATCAAATATGTTTCTTTTTTTTTTCTCGTGGCCGTACTCGCCGAAGACGTTTCTCATTGACACAGACAGAAGAGTGTGGTAGAAAAAGGAGGAGAGACTAACCCCTGAAGGAATGAAATTACCCTACCTCCTCGCCGGCTAATAGTAGGCCTGTAGTCTCATTTCGTCAAAGAATATCAAATTATCGTTTATTTCCATTTCCACCGAAGATACTTCATTCTGTAGGTAGGTACACATATATTTTTACAGATACCCAATTCAGTTTCTTACTTTTTTGACAGTAAAAAATTGATAATGGATTTTCTGTAACAATTTTCGGTTTCTCATCCAGTTTTATATGAGTTTAAAATTAAATTTTAAACAAAAAGTTCAAAAAAATAGGAGGTTTAAGGGAGACCATTATGCCTTCCAAGAATTTTTAATCAGAGAAATTTCCTAATATAAAAATTTATCAATTTTGTTAACTTGTAGTAGCCTGCGAGCAATTTATTTATCCAAAGAAAAGTATCATTTTTATTATTTTTCTTTCAAAATAATGTTTTTTGCACTTCCTATTTTTCTCATGTCCCAAGATTTAAAACTGGTCACTTCTAAATGGAAGCTGGAGAAACGACTGCATCTGACATGAATTAATTCTATCATCAAAAAATACTCACGGTAAATCTTCAAATTCGTGCATAAAATAGATAAATTCGTCAAAATTAAAATTTATTGAGGAATCAGGATCAATGGTCCTTAATATTATTATTTGTAGCATTAAAAAGTAGATGGAACTAATCTTTGATTTTACGTTAATTTTTTGTCACATAATTCAAAATGACTCTACAAAAGGTGTTCCCAAAATGTGTACCCCCTTTCTTAACATGGGGTACATACGAGTATGTTCTGAATATAGGTACTCCATGTACCCAATATGGGATACCACCTTCTCCTAATATGAGCACCTGAAAATTTATGAAAAATATAAAAATCTGGCTTATAAAAATTAATTATTCTTTTTTATACAAGTTATAAATGCCAGTTACAACATTCCGATTCCATTATTTGTTATTTTAAACGTAAATAGTCGGTACTCCATATCGGAAACAGAAGCCAAATTTTCAGTTTATAATTATCATATTTCAAAACATCAATTAGTATTTTGCCCAAAAATTATAAAAAATTACACAAAATTTAAGAGAACAGTGAAAAAAATTAAGAAGAGAAGAAAATTCATTTTAGGCTTGTTCTTACGAATTGTTTTTTGTAGATTAGCACAATAAAACAGTCTTACTAACTACACTGAATTTTTTCTCAGCAGACTGCGTTAAACAGTTTGAGAGAGACAATAGAACCCCATATTTGGTACATGCCCCATAATCGGTACATTTACGTAGGTTTCCACCAAGATCAAAAACCTAAATGTAAACCTGCATACATAATTGGCAATCCTAACTTTTAATATTATCTGATTCAGCCTGAATTAAAGCTTACAAATTGTTTGAAAAAATTTGAAACACTCTCTCACCCAAGACGATATTTCATTTTTCCCAGACTAAAAAAAATTCCTAAAACAGAATAACTCCTTTTCAAAGCCATAAAGAAGAAGGTAAGTACCTGAGTTACAGCCGGTAAGGCTAAAGAATGGCCATAAATTTGAATAACCACACTGTCAATTGCTTTTAAAAATTCTTCAAAATTTTTAATTTTATTCTTTTACGATAATGGTTTGAAAAAATAAGTCCAACGGGCAGACTAACAATTACCCCTACCCAAAGCAATGTGTTTTCTATACCAGGTATTCTAGTATACGTCATGAAAAATAAATTCAATAGGACTTATTTTTTAGAACAATATTTAAATGAAATTTCGTCTTATTCTTCATCTTACAACCACACAGCATTAGTTCTGATCTTTGTTCTTGGGTAGACAATTAAAATAGGTACAGTAATAACTGAGGAAAAAACAAGTAGTCGAATGAGTACCAATCTTACTCATCTTGCCACAGCAACCGTATATGACCCATTTTGGAAATGTCAAGTTTTTTATTCTGACCATTTAAGGGAAGTTATTTGGTTTAAAGTTAAAAGAAAATAATAATAAAAAAAAAAAAAATCAGATTACTAGCACGCAAAGATCGATTTTGATTCTCCAAGACAATGATCACACCTGTTCCAGAATATGCCAAACCCATTTTTGAAATTTGCAGATCGACACCCTATGAATGCTATCGCAGACCAACATCTTAGAACACGCAACAAGACGGCTTTTTAATAGGTAATTTTTTTTTTTTATTCTCTCTTTTTATATTCACTTTTTTTTCTTTTCTTTTCTTTTCCTTATACTTGGCGGCATATATTCATTTTTTATTTACGAACAATACGATTTAATTGAACGATGAAAAGGGTGTAAAAGATACGATGATTGGGCGAAATAACATTTCGAAAAATATTTTTTTCCTTTTTTAATTTTTTAAAACCACCGAGGGGAGCTGAATTGTTTAAATGAATATTTTCTTTTACTTTTAAGAAATAATGAGCTTTTTTCTTTTTCTTTTTTTTATGATTGCTAACAAAAAGACGGGTATTCTTGGCACGTTTTACTCTCTCCCGCTCTTTCGTATTTTACCAAAATGGTCGTTAATATACCAAGTGAAACTGTGACACTAATTAGCTTCTCCTTTTTTTTTTTTTCTCTTCTATAGTTGCACGACAAAAGTTAAAAGCATAGAAATAATGACTGGGGTTAGAGTGTATTATTTTGATAAATGAAAAAAATTTTAGAATTCATAAACGATCAAAGAACGAACTAAAGAAGACCACACAAGATAATTTCGTTCATTGTTCTTTGTAAGGGATGATTAAACGAATTTGTTGATTTGTTTCTTTTGAAACAAAACCATAACCGCTAAAAAAATTATTTGATTGATTTCATTGCTAGAATGTATACCTGACGTAATACCATACAACAAGTAAATAATATCGTGGGCTCCGCCTACGATCTTATGCGCGCCTGGCGGGCAAGCTGGGAACTCGTCTACTGAAGAAATGTAGGTAGACGAGTTACTGGGCTGAGGAGGTCGCCAACATTCATCGTTGCGCGACAGGAGTGAACAGAGGTGCGTGAAAGGAGTGTGACGACGATATTTTTTATAGTCCCTTGGATGTAAAACCAATCTATTATATAAGTACCAAAACCCGTAGTGTCTCTGCCACTACATGGTAGCAAGAGCATCGGGAGTTTTTATAAACGAATCAGATCCTTTCTTATAGAATCTGGAATCTGATCCTAATTAGAAACTTTAAAATTAAAACTCTAATGAATTTTAATTTTTTCCTGGTGCGAAATGGAAACAGATCCTTAAATAGAATCTGTTCTCGACTTTGCCTACTACGCTTCCACTCGCAAACAGAATTAATACTTATCATAGGAATTAATTTTGCGGTACTTTTTTTCAAAACTACAAATTAGCTTCGAAGCAATTAAATAAAATAATATGTTTTTTTTATCTTCAAAATAAAAAACGTATCTTTAGCCGAAAAGCTGAACTAATAGCTCTCGACTAGAAGTGGTAAAGTGATCTTAGAAATGATTAGGATCCCTTCCAAATAATAAAAAGAACGAACCTAATAAAGTTTCGTACTTATTAATTAGCCTACGAAAATTTAGCAATGAAATATTATTGTTAAATTATATATTTCTACATACCTAATATACATGGTACCTATGCATATGCTTTTCAAGGCAAAAATTGCTTCGAAAACCTAATAGGCAATAGAAATATCTATACCAGTAGATTTTACGAAAAAATCCACTGGCAAAATAATACATCTCTAAATACCCATATATAAAAAATTCTCGAATCAATACATGACTCGATAATTCTATAGGCATTAGAGACGCCCTTTATAAACCGATGTAATAAAAATTCCATCCACCTAAAACCATAAATATATTGTTCACGACAAAAGATTTGCCGTCGACTTTCACAAAATGGCTAAAAATTATCTCGGAGAAAATTTTTAGCCGCCCCCAGTATTTCGAACTATCGAATTCTTAATAAAATAATTCAATAGAAATACAAACATGCGTTCACAAAAGAACACATGCCTATACCATCATTGAACCCGACCGTAAAAATGGCCGAGTTCAGGCACCTGCTATCCAACTGAGAAAGCAAAAAATTAAAAGACAACCGACAAACGGATGTCAATAAAAAATACGTCAACCCTAAAGAAGACATAAATGAGAAAAAGGTTAAAAAATCAGCAACCTCTTTCACCATTACCGAATATACATTGTATCATGCTGCTGACGACATCGGATTCTTAGAAATCGGCTGTCCAAACAGCAATAAATACAATACAAAAAACAAAAAACAAAAAAAATTTAAAAAAAGACGAGAAGCAACGTCTTTTATCCATACAATGTAGATACGGCCAATACAAAAAACCTTATCTACAACCTGCCAGTGTGTATGTGTTGATGATCAACACACACACAATCAATATAAAGATTCTTCCCTTGAAGTCAATGGAAGAACCCTGCACACACACACAAAGATAAAAAAATAGGCTCCTTCATTCCAGCAGGGAATGAACAAGTGAATCAATGACACAATCAGGCAGGATCTACAGAAATTACGTCGCAAATAGCTTCATTGCCTTTTTTAGACAACTGAAGTGCGAACATTATGTTTTGTAACCTCGATAGTGACCTGATCTTGTGCGTTTTTATCGTGTTTTTAATATTTTTGGCATTTTTTGGATTTCACTTTTTAATAATTTGCGCTACACAAAAGTGCATTAAAAATTTTTCAGCAAAATTTACTGAAAAATCGTGTTGTGTGGTCAAGAATCCGACAGCAATTCTCGACCACGTTTTAAATTTTCAACTTATTTAAAGAAACTAAAATCCCACAAGAGCGTCGGAGTTTTTGGAGAAGCTCCAACCTCATCATCTCCTCAAAAAAGAAGAGAAATCTATTGGTCATCCCTCTTCTACAAAGAGAAAACAACCAAATCAAAAAGGTAAGTCGTAACAATTCACTTCTTACGACTTGTGCAAAAATCCGTTCTCGTAATATAATTTTGAATTTCTTAAGAATTCAGAATTACGAAGATAATGAAGTGCCGTACAATTAGTCCTGAGCAATTTTGAACATGCTCAGAACTATCAAGGGATAAAATTCATGATGAATTAAATGTCCTTGGAAACTGAAAAACAATTTTCGAGGCCATATCCTAAGTACTCCTTGCCTTCGAATTACGCCATTACAATTTACTTAGTTTTTCGTATTTATTTCTCACGCGAAAAAGTACGTACAATAATTTAGAATATTGTACGTACTCAAAAATAATATGGTTCACATCCACACATCCTTTTTAACTTTTCTTCCATTTATAGGTTGGTCAGACAGTAAGATAATGTTTGCGAGTAGGAAAATTAAAATCATTCCTTCATTATTTCTTTAAATAGGTAGGTACCAAGGTAACAAGGTTTATACCTTTAAAATTGATGTTTTTATTGGAGTAAACTTCGAAGATTTGGAGAAAAGAAAATGTAAAGATTTGATCTGTACCTACATAATGTAAGAGTGCAATGAGGAAAATGACAGGCTGAGGCAGGTAAATGTACCTAAACTTTGGTATTATCATTAAATTCCTTATCAAATACCCCAAGAAGATAAATCGAGTGAAGATAAATCGAGTCAACTAGGACATTTATGACTGACTGTTGGGGGGGAGTAGTAACCCGTCTAACGGAGATTACTTTAGCTGTAAGCATGATGATTTGAAAGAGGTAATTTTTGAGCTCACATGTAATGAAATTGAGGATTTAAAAATCTATTCCCCTCCTTCCATCCCATAAAACTTTATTATTGTAACAACCGATACTGGAGCAAAGCCCTCGAAAAAACATGTGGCCTTAATCCCGAAGACTATATGACTTTTTTCAGATTGTAACAGAATCTAAGGTACGCTACAGACCCTCCCGGTGACCCCAAATAATTCGACTTTACAAACAGCAATTAACAGTCCACCTTGTTAGAATTCAAAACAGATCGCAAAAAATGTGCTATTTCAGCAACTGATTCGCTCATTTTTGTTACAACATCACACATTTTTTCGTAGCTACACCAACCAAATGCTTGTCCATAAATACCTATAAGATGATAACACTGTCTAGAAACTGCCGAATGGCATGTTCGAGAATGCAGCATTACGTACACTTGGCAAAAACCAATTAGCACCGAAACAGCACACGTACGTATGCCTAAGCCATTGACTATAATATATATCATTCAGTCAACGGCCTAAGCCAACACCACAATACCAACCTCCGCACCCATAGAGTATGTAACCTATAACTGGTTGCGATTTCAATATCCGAAATCCAATTCCAGCATCCATCGACGATCGCCTACCTCACGATGACCAGCAAATATCTCGAAAACAAATTTCAAAACACAACCGGACCCAGCGCAGCCATACCACGCCGCATGACTTATTATCTGACAACTAGTTTACTGTTTACTGTGTAATACGAAATTGATTTTGATTTATTGGTTGTTTGTCTTAACAGATTACACCGAATGTCGCACCCGTGCAGCCTAAAAGCTGTACATATAATATAGGCTGCATCCGAAAAAATGTGTTCGTAGATGCTACAAGGAACCGCTGGAAATCGTCACTGAAATCGCGCCTCCACGCTGATTAATGGACTTAAATGACTTCTTTCATACATTCGGTATATTATGTTTGTGTTACTTTTTTTTCCTTCTGTGTTGTGTACTCGAACGAATTTATGAGAAATCAGTAAGGGGTCCGGCGTACGTGGATCGCAGGTTTATAGGAAAAAAACAACAACAACAGCAGCAGCAACAAATTCCCAACACAATATTATGACGAGATATACGAGTACACTTCGTACGAGTATTAGTAACGCTTTCGAATGTTCGTGAGCGAGCAATAAAAAAGGGACTATATACTGTTGTGGGTGCATAATTATATTTGTGTACGTATATTATATATGGATAGAGGCCGAATGCTGCGTATATATGTGCGTAAACATACGATAAGGTAGCCTCAGTGTAATATCAACGAACGTTCACCAACTGCAGGTAAACTATAATATTGAAGTTCACACCAGTTGGCTGTAAGTAGCCTATTTATTGTGGATTTTGACCGCAAATTCTAACTCGATTCTCTAATTTTCACAAAACTTACCATTTCTATTGTCTAGACTCATATGCGCTGACTTACGGAGGCACGAGGTACAACTGCAATAAAAAAGTGATTTTCGCAACCCTAAAATTATATTTTCCATTCTAATTAACAGGATCCACTCATTTACAAATTACAGTTACGAAATTTCGTCACCCTAAAATGAAACCAGCTCAAGTCCAAAAACGCTGCTTTTCAGAAGAGTGAAAAAAAAGTTCACAATGTTGATATTTTTCAGTTATTGCATTGGAATGTGGAATCAATTATAGAATATTAATAAGAGGAACCAAGTAAAACATTAAAACAAAAAAACTGAATTTCAATTATTTTCCTCCAAATTAAGGGACTTAAGACACAGTTTATTGAACAAAATTATCTTTCAAAGGTATCGTAAGTTCCACATAAGTTACTTTTACACTGAGCACAGAATGAAAAATGTTGATGCAAAAGTAGTATATCTCGGACTTAAGGTAGTTTTACACTAATAAATTAATCCAATTGGAATTAAGTTACTCCTGCATAAACTAATTCTTTCATCCCAGAGAATAAAGTAGTTTAACTTGGACTATAGATAGTTCTATACAAATAAATTTTAAAAAAGTGGAATTAAATTACTTCTGCACAAACAAATTCTTTCACACCCTGACATAAAACAGTATGAATTTAGTGTTAAAATATTCCAATACTGCAAACCATCCTTCCGCAATGAAATGTTTACTTTGCATGAAGCTTAAGCCAAAAATAAAATAAAAGCATATCATTTAAAAACTTATTTTTAACCTAAACTTACTTCAATTTCTAAGCAGTATGGACTTAAGATAGCTTTACTAAATGACAGAAGGCAGCACAAGAAGAATTGTGATAAGGATAAGGCAAAAATGGTATTTTTCCACTTAAGCTAATTTCATTCTAAAATGACAATTTTGACAACACTAAAAAAAAAAAATTGAAGTTGGCGTTCGGCGCCCAAAATAATCAATTATTCGATTAAATTGATTAATAATTGTCATCATCGCCAATTTTAATTGATTTTTGGCCATTATTCTCGTCACATTTGAAAATAATCAATTGTTTGAAGTCGATTAATCGGGTCAGTCGATTAGGTGAAAAATAATCGAGCAATTATCGTTGAATAATCATCATCGCGGGAAGGAAGTGAAGGTGCGAGGTCTGCGCAAAGTGTTTCGTGTGCTCATACAGTAAACTTAAATATTACAAACTCGTGCATGGTGGGTTGCATACGTAAACGCCGCAATGTTAAATGCCGAATAGCAGCAGGTATTTTAAAACCTTGACGTGAATTTAGCGAAGAAAGATAAAATATTTACTCCCCTCGAATGTACCAACCAAGACTCACTCCCTTCCACCGAGTTCTTCATCAGGCAACCAAAGCTTGTCTACAATACGCAGCCATAAATATTTTTAAATGCTACGATTCATTTCGAAGTGCATTACAACGTACGAATCGTCAACCTTGACTGGAGATTTGAAAATCACAAAATTCCTTTCCTTAGTTTTTCTTTTTTCTTTTTTTTTTTTTTTTTTTACTTCGAAAAAAACAGTAATTAAATAGGCATCGGTCGAAGATTTATAGCGTTCTTCTTAATTAGCAAGAAGTTTGCGAAAGGAGAGCAAAGCGAACGTTCGTGTAGGTTTAATCAATTAGTGAACGAAATTGTCGGATCGTTTTACGAGTAATATACCTTCAAAACCGGAATGCAGTGCGCCTGGTCATCATCAATCATTTGGCAGTGTTGTCGAAGCGAATCGATTCCAATGTATGCGCACAACGGTCATTATTCACTCCATGCCTTGTCCAAGCTTCCTGTGAATTCTACAGGTAGGGGTGTTTCGATTTGATGGCGGTGCCCATGAGCTTTCGCAAGCTGGAAGCTCGCGCAATGCTAGCGCTCATAGGATTGGCCGGTTAGTGGACAACGATGTTGGTTATCAAGTGAAAATTAGTTAAATCAAAATCTGACGCGGAGCAATTGCGAACGACGTGCAAACTGCGAAGAGAAACCAGCTGAAACTGGAGTGTGTGAATTCAATGGATCATAATATTAGTTGCGATTGATAAATTTTGGGATATTACTACTTACTGCTGGCTCAAATTCAGTGGCGGACCCGAGAGGCGTGTGCCCCTCTTCTCTTATCCAAAAACAATCGGTGGTCGTAGCGCGCTTATATCTGATTGCGGCAGATTTTTATTGCGAGGTATTGAGAGTGTGTGATAATAAAGGTACGGATGATTGGAGAGGCAGGTGATTCGAATTAGGATCCGATCCCTCGCTTTGAAAAACTCTGAAATCGTTCCTGCTCAAAATACCTTTTAAAAATGTTTTTATTCCTTTCGCACAGATCCTAAAATATCATGCGAGTACCTACAGCTACTTACCCATGTAGATAGCGCCACCATCAAACACAATTTAATCTGGTTGTACGCATCTAAAAATTCTAAATATGGCGTTATTTCTTCAACTTTTTGCGGCACTCTGCTCTAATTTTGTCCATTTTCTTACTTGAACGCTTGTTTCGCATATTTTTTAAACGATTTCACATTGACTTTTCATCGCTGGTGAGATACGTTTTTCAGTTCTAACGTAGGTTCTCGAGTTAATCGAAATTTTCCTTTGAAGACGTATCGTCTTCATTCCTACCTCCTATTTTCATCGACTGTCACGAAATTAGATTATACATTTTATGTACGAGCACAGTAGGTACCCATTTAGAAAAAACTTCAATGATTTTCAACTCACAGAAGGTGTTAATTCTCGCCTAATAAACCATGACTTCACCCTCCTCTCGTCAATTGGGTACCTATTATGCCACTTGGTTCAGTTCTTAGATACGACGTGAAATAATAGGTTTGTTTGAAAGCTTTCAGTCGACTGTAAGTTACAGTTTTTACTGCAACTGTATTCTGCATATAATTACAGATACAAACTGAAAGAAGTGCTCAAACAATTTTCTGCAAAAATGATGACATAAATTTGTATTTCAATGATAAATGCGATTTCGAGTTAACGAAGACTTTTTTCAAAACTCAAATTGGGTTGTATTCTTATATGCACTATGAACCGCAGTAATTATGTTAGAATTAAATATTGGAAGTTTGAAATATCAACAAGCACTATCATTGGTTTTCATTTTCACATAGGTATTTAAACAGAATTTCAGCGATATCGTGAAAACCATATGAACAATTAAGCTGAAATTAGGCTGAGATACAAATATACATTAGTTTTAGATACTCTGAAAATTTAGCAGCAATCGTACGTTTAGTTCTGGAGATACTGCTCCAATTCTCCAACTAGATTGAGTTCATAACATATGAATAATTACAGAATTCCAACCGAATTTCGGTTGTACCTTGAGAACGAAATGTACGATTTCAGCCAAATTTTCGCAGAATCTTCACCTAATATAGTTTGATATCTTCACAAAATTTCAACTCTCTACGATATACAGTTCTTTCACAATTGCTCTCCATAACAATAATAGTATGGAAGGAATGTAACTGTTTCATAGCATGCGATAATAAATTAACGAATTCTTAATTCATCCGAACTTCTTCAAAAAATATCATTATTGTCATAAAATGAAAATAAAATATATGCAACAGTAGCAATTCACAACCAATTAACAAACATTTAGAAAAAATTTGTAAAATGTTTTGCAAACACTTGATAAGATTCAAATTCTTCAATGTATGGTCACTGCAGTAAATCTGTAAAGTTTACAGTACCTTTGGAGCGACTATAATTTAAAATGCAGATTCTGAAAACTGTAAAATATAGAAAAAGTGCTGGAACATATTTCTGCAAGTATTCAAATGCATTTTTGCACTTTTTGTTGCAGATTTTACAGATTACTGTAAAAACTGCAAGCACTCAAATGAAGCTATTATCTTATCAATTCTGATTTCAATATTCAAGCATTAAATATGTTTAGGTACAGACGTTATTTTTGATTTGTCCTTTGAGGAAATTGTTCATCTCATGCCAGGCTCTAAAACCAAATATTTGGAATTTCTTGGAAATGATATTTCGTTATCACGCGTACACTGATTGCAGGTAGAGCTCATTTTAAACGAAAAATTTAAAACCAAAAAAAGTATTAAAGTTGATTTGAAAGTGGATCGTAGGCTCACTGTTACTACTACGACATTTTCCTACAGTTTTTCATTTCATATCAAGACCGATAGGTAAAATACCATCATGGATCATACCTGGTTTGTGTATCGGGTGAATGGTGTGCCTTTGGGTAATGCTGTAGTTACAAACCCAACAGAATACTCTTTTGATTTCCACAAGATAATCCATTCAAATAATTATTACGGCCTAGGCTTGCTTTCGCAATCAATTGCACTCAGTACTTTGTGGCCACTGTGACATGTGCTACCTTAATTGGAACAGATTTTGTGCTAAGGAAAAGCAAGGTTCATTTCCCTGTAAACAGACTTGTTTCGGTTTATATGATATATACTATAATAAGTAATATTTTCTTGTATTCGTACATTGATTTTACATCTTTTCCACCCGAAAGTTTGACCTGTCAAGCAGCCAACGAAGGTGCAGATTGGTAACCATTACAGTTCAGGCAAGCGGTCATAGAAATGTGTGTATTACAGGTTATCTGGATCAAACCATTAGTAAAGTATAATAAATACCTAATGAAACTAAGCTCCTGAAATGAGCCTCTGGACAGACAATCGAATCCTTTACCAACGTATCTCTATCGAAATTCACGATTGTGTTTCAAGAGCTCTCTCAATCGTCACCTCAATCACTACCAGTAGCAATGGACACTCACGAGTCACGTTCGTCACCCCATGATGGATCATCAACCTTATGAGAAGGAACCACAGCCTTCTCCTCACTTTATCAGTCAACTCGGTATGATGTTCCTTTCTTCTCCACCCCCCTCCACTTTCCATTTATTTTTTCATTACTCCCTTCCCTACAATATGTTACGCAGTCATTGTTCAGAAAGGCGAACATACAGTATATCCTTGACCGTCTCTTTAAACGAATTTTCTCATCCTCTCGGTCCATCTCTCTCACTCATTCTCAGCTTCCTAATAACGATGCACGAAATTTGATTATCTTGCCTTCAGCCCAATGACTTGAACTACGTCATGTTGCGCGTGCGCTATACTTAACGGGTTAGTACGCTTTGTAAGTGTGTAAATGTGCTTATACCATAATAAAATTCAATTATTATTTTTTTTCTTTCTGCTTACTCGAACTTCATCTTTTTTTTTTTATGTCTTCAATCTCCTCTTTTCTTTCATATTTTCATCTTTATTATAAATGTATAGGTATACTTTTTTTTTTCTCGTATCTTCAAGAGAGCATACACTGGGTTACATTTATTCTTTGTTTAAAAGCCATGTACCACAATAGCTGCATTTTTTACGTACCTAGGATATCCTTTGTTTTTCTTTTACGAGCGGATTATAATGCAACAGATTATCACCACACCATTCGGACGATGATGCAGTGGATTAAAGGGTGCATTTGGTGTATCGGCACTTTGCTGACAAAAGAATAATATCGAATGGTTCTCCAGGCAGGGCCGGATTTAGGAAGGGTGCAAAGGTACAACTGTACCGGGCGGCAGATTTTTAAGAAGCGACACAAAAATGTAAAAGAAAATATATGTTTGACTTTTTTTTTTATTAAGTATGACCGTAAAAAAATATTCAATTAAACAAACAAATTATTAATCTGGTAAAAACGCCTAACAAAAATACATAAAAAAATTTTGACAGGGGGTGGGTGGCAACAACTGAAAAATGAGGGGGCACGAAAATTATGTTGTACCCGGGAGCTGCAGTTATAAATCCGGCCCTGTATCCAGAGGATGAAGAAATGAGTATTCACTACAAACGCACCAATGTGAAATTGAGAGGGCTAAACTTAATTTTATTCTCTCTCTCTCTCTTTCTCTCTCTCATTCTGTCATTCATCCCTCAAGTCATTCGCTTTAATTTAATTTCTTATATTTTTATTTGTTTTACAACTACCACTTTAATTTAGTAATTTATTATGTCTTCTTTTCACATTGTTGTGCTTATCTATGTATACTTGTTTTTACATGTCCATGCTTGTCCTTGTTCCAAATTTTGTATCGCTTTTTTTTATTTCTACTTTGCCTGTTGTTCAAAACTGCTTAACCATTTTTATTTGAATTTGCGGTCTTTGTTTAATATTTGATGCTTGCTTACTGGGGTCAGTAAAATTTTTTTTTTTTTCAGGAATTTGGCTGTGAAATATATTGTATGATGTACGAAACAATGCGGTTCGATGTGATGGTGGTTCAGATAGCAATACAGACCGATTTTTCAGTCGCCTACTTTGTTAGGCTAGTTTAGTTATTGTCTGGTTCTCAAATTGTTCTGTGTAGGAATTTTTTTCTCTGAATGTGCTCTTTTTAAAATCGGTGATTTCTCTCAAAATTCTTATTTGTTTACCTTTTAAAAGTCGCAGCGTCTAATGATATGATTATCAGACATGAATTGTATGTGTAATACTTCTTTGTTCACAAAGTTTCAAGCTATATAACTAAGTTGGGTTCAAAATCTTGATGCCTTTATACACACCACTTTTTAACCCAGTTTAGGCACTGATTCATAAGTTTTTAATGTATAGTTCAAAATTGTGTTTTTATTAATATTGAGCTAATTACATCAAACAGTGGCAACCTTTTATCCAATCAGAATCAAAATTTAGTTTTTCAGGGCCTCGCGAATCACAAATTGTGTGTGATACCACATTAACAGCCAGACAGAGCATTTTGAGCAAGTGCTTGAATTTATTGTTTTAGGTGAGTTTTTCAGCTCTTACTGTCTGCGGCCAATTTATCATCTGTGGAATTGACTTGGGATTTATGCTGTACCTGCATTGTTTCAAAGCAGTTGGTACGTTTTTTGACTGCAGTGCAGTAATATGAACTTCATTTTTATGCTTTTTGTTTTATTCTGTTCATTTCCTTGGGAATTAGAAACAAATATGATAGCCTAAATTAATAGGCATGTGGTAGGAGGGGGATGGTTGGTTTTTCTGGTTTATTTGGTCTTCTGTTGGTTGTGGTTCTTCCCCCTTTCCCTCCTAAAACGTCTTTTCCTATACTTGGCGATGCAGATATCTACACCCTTTTACTTTTGCCTGTTTGTTGGTTTGTTTTGTTTTGTTGTGTTGTGTGACTTTTTCAGACGTCACAAAATGATTTAAGGGTGCGACGCCTTCTACCTTGTATGGGACGTAGTTAGAAAAAAAATTTCTAATGCGAGGAGTGAAGAGGAATTAAATTCTTGAAAATACAAAATTTGCTTCCAAAGTGGATGTAAAAAATTTAAAGGTGAAATGGCAGTATGTGGTTGGTACGGATCAGGCCCAGTTTCAGGATTTCTTTACTGGTAGAGGGAGATCGAATTACATTTTATGATAATTCACCAATTTTTATGGAAGGGGTTAACAATTTTTTACATATTTCATAGACGTAAAATTTGAAAAACCAAATTACTATGTGTGGGGATTAGACGATTACTCGTATGAGGAAATAGACTCGGCCTATTGGCGACAGTTGTCACCTTTGGTGACCAATATTCGTGCCTTGCACGTTAAACCAATACTGAATGTATGTTTGTTTGTAGTTGTCTATTTTTGCAGATAGACAAGTTACAAATCTCGGTCCATGATGAATCGAGAGATAACAATCTCCGCGATGTCACAAACAGATAAAGAGATGCATTCTCCGTACTATAGCATTGCCATACCAACAGTAAAGTACGATGAATAATCTACACATTAGCCTATGTAATTAGTACATAAGTGTGTATATGTGCATGTAGGGAGCCGAGTATATAAGACCAGAAAATCTTAGGCTAAATTGCCAGTGTTTGCCAAGGTCTTGGCTCCCCTATACCTTTTAGGTATTTTGGCATAAACACGCAAATTGTTCTGTTGAACACGTTCTGTTGTTGGTATACTTTCCACGATGTAAGGTATTCCACATTATATTTTAAACTGACCTTTTTCTTGTGCTTGGGGGATTATAACCCAAGTCCTCCCACCTTAAAACCGGCTGTTGTATCGGTACAAAAGTTTAATTGGATGCATTTTTAATTGCGAAAGTTTCTTTTTTGTGAGGTGTGAAAGAACGAAGATGCAATTTTGTGCTTCCAGTTTTACTACTAAAAACTGGTTAGCTTTTTGCTGAGCTATGTTGCTGTGCATTTTTATCGATCAGTGGTTTTTCGTAAGATTAATTACTTAACGGACAGGTTTTCATGGCTTTGGTCTCATGTAAAAGAGTTTGAAGCACGGATATACTAAATCGTGTTGAGCGAACAAAAGACTAAGCCATGGTAGTCTTGGTCTTACATGAATACTTTTAATCTTCGTCTTGGTTTTTATTTTGGTCTTGATCTGGCAAAATCAGTCTTTGGCTGGGTCTAGACTTTGCATAGGTAAGTCTTGGTCTTATTTTGAGTTTTGATTTCGAAATTTTCGTTACGATTAAGGGCTAAACCAAATGTACCATTCGTGTCCATTCGAAGTAATTTACACAAAAATCGTAACTTAGGTAGGTATAAGGTACCACAACCACTCGCAAATGATCAGACAGAACGGAAATAAAAAATTGAGCACCAAATATTACGAATTATTTAAGCAGCGAAGTTATGAACATTTTACGGTTCTTTTATATACATACGTATTTTCTCAAATCTAACATTTGGTCTTGGTCATACACAGTGAAATTTTGGTTTTTGTGGTCTTGATCTTGCAACATAAGTTGTGACCTCACCACCATAATTGTGAGGTATTAATTTTATATTTTGGTAGAACGTAGAAATTTATAATAGAATTATTACTTTTCCCACACTTGTTTGGAAAAGTCAAAAGTCTATCATCATGAGTTATGGTGCATGTGTTCACTCCGAGTTCATCTTTCAACTTACTAATAAGTATATTATACGACCATGTTTAATATTGTATTCCTAGATTCACGCAGTAGCCTATCCCCCAGACATTGAGACGTAAGAAAATTCACAGTCTTATTTTTCTGGACTTGTCACCCCTCAAAACTTCTATTAACTAAACCTACCAGTGAAATCACTTTCTGACAACAGGACTGTTTCATATGTAATGATATAGCAAAGGTGGGATGCTAAAACTACATCTAGCAGTGAGGAACAAGTCATGGTTTCATGGATCCTTAAAACTTGTACAAAATTTATTCTTTACCACAGTGATTATAATATGTTTTCGTTCTTTTTTTCGGTTTTTCTGCATCGAGCTATCATTAAAACCGTAGGTAGGTATAGCTCACCGGAACATATAATACTTAAGTACTAGATACTCTTTTCACGTTAAACCATTGTTTACTGTATGAAATATTACATTCGAACTGTTTCTTGAGCAGCACTCATCTCATATAGCCCAAATTAAATCGACCACTTCATTCGTCGATCACGTTTCAAAACTTCCAACACAAACCATAGGCTATCCTCATATCAGCTATATCATTATCGTTTCAAATTCTTACGATATCATTCGATCGATAATTTCAATTTTCTCAAAAAAAAAAAAACAACAACAACAAAATCAGTAGGCTAATCGTAAAGGAGCCAATACCTGTTCTGGTTTAGTTCGTATAAAAGATGGTAATTTTTTTACTTTCTCATTCAAAAATATTCGTTATTTTCCAGTAGTCCATTCGACTAACACCAAGTGTACATTGCCGGAAATTGACAAGTTAAACCGGTTTGATGTGGTTTTCATATATTAAAAGATGCTATCGATGAAGCTGTATCCTCAAATTCCGTTAAAAATCGATCGAAATTTTCGATATTTCTGTATTATTGATTCGTTTGTCAACGTACCTATTTCGTTTTCATACTATATTATGTATATATGGTCTTTGAAATCGTTTCGCAGATACTTTTTTTTCTTCTCTGTTTGGTAATTTTATGGTGTTTTTGTTGTTCATTTTTCTACTTCCCCCCCCCCAAATAAATGAGTATCGATTTACTCGAACGATTCGAATTTTAACGAGCTACATAAAATTCACATTTCCTTTGATATTCTTCGTTCTCACATACTTTCCAATTAATTTACTATGACCTATGATAAAAAAAATGGCGGGGCAGAGGGCTTACAGAAACGAGGAATACCTAAAAAACATCTTTTTAGCGGACGTTTCAGTATATAGCTACTTATTTTACTACAGAATCTAATATACAAGCTCAACTGTTTTTTTTGTTTTTTTTTTTTTTTTATTAATTTTCATTCTTCATAGTCTCTTGTCTTTTTCATAAACCTTTAGAGTAAAAACACTCATACCCAACGTCTAGGTGACGAAATGAGTTTTGTACCGTGGTTCTTCTTCTTCTTTCTTATTTTTTTTTTGTTGTTAAAAGATTGCGTGACCGTGTCCATGCAAACAAATGTCAACGTGTAACACGTGCTGTTATTTCTATTCATAAAAAGTAAAAAAGAAAACTCCATTTTTTTCTTTCTTTGGTGGATTTTTTTTTTTTTTTGTATTTCGTTGCCGCTCGTGTTTAATCACGCATTCTATTATGGCATAAATTATATTTCAACAGTGTGTGTTGTGTATGATGAACAGCCTGAAAAAAAGATGGTCGTGAAGATGAGAAGAAATATCCTCTTTGCCCATAAACGAAAACTTGAGCTGGAGTTGAGACTTTTGGAAAGGTTTAATGAAGTGAGCACGATTGTAAGTCGACTTCGATGTGAAAGTTGTTGTTGGAAATGTTTCTCGAACAGACCCGAGTCATACGTGTATGGCAAAAGTACCTATACCGTCTGTAATAACAACGAGTTTATAGCATTGGTAACCATGGCTCCATTTTCAGGATTTTTTTCTCTGGTAAAACTAAATTAATAATAATTATAAGTCTAAAAGAGAGATAACTAATTCCTACGAGTAGCATACCAACTGTTGGCAACAATATTTATGCGGTGGCCACAAAAATCTAAAAAAATTATGTACAAAATTTTAGATCTCAGTGACATTTCTCGTATATTTCTAGTAGCTGGCTTACTGAATACTTCATGCTCAAATCTCTTTAACGCCTGAAATTAGTAATAATTACATAAATATTTTTACTCCCATTATATTAATGAAACACTGTTTACTAGAGTTAAATTTTTGAACTTCCCACCAAGAGCACACGAATAAAATTTAAAAGATGAATGGCCTATAAGTGATAGAATATGTGGTTATAATACAAATTTAACTGCCTAACGTAATTATAACTGAGTGGAATGTCGTAATAAACGCACTTTTCATCGAAATAATAAGAAAACCGGTGATACCAATTTTTTTCTCAAAACAGTTAAAAATTTTTCAATAATTTTTTTTTCTCAAAAATAGGCAATTTTAAAAGTCAACTATACAATAACTCAACTGATATCTCACCTACCATTCGGCTAGACATGGTACCAAATACTACCAATTTACAGACGAAATTCAACTTGACTTTTTCCTCCAGAAATTTTTATAAATCCAAGACTGATTATATAACATGTAAGTATACAATCAAGATGACTGTACGCAAGACCAAGACTATAACTGAGTGTGCAAGATCAAAGCTAAAAGTATTGATATAAAACTGAGGTGAAGTTCAAGGCGACCATGGTTTTGGTCTTGCTATTTCTCATTTTCAAAGTAAAATTTATTTCACTGTTACGAGAGTAATTTACTGTTTGAATTATCTCAACAAATAAGATAATTTCTGAATATTATCTTTTATTAAATTTCAACTTCAAGTTATTACAAAACACATTTAGATTTTAACTTATTACTAAAACTTAATAATAGTGAGACCTGTTATCCATAACATCGAGTATAGACCTTAACGTTTCTACTCGACTGCCAGTTCAGGAATGAATATGTCTTCGAATAGAAGACAAGACATCACCTTCGTTTCCTTTGGTATAATCAAAAATGGCCGACGAAAAAGGTGGCGTGACATAGAACATCCGCCAAATATGATGACACTTCATTGTCAGCATATCTGATGGTGTTTGTCTGTGAGAAGCAAGGTTTAATATAGACAGCTATTATTCCAAGAATTAGGAATAATAGTTGTCTATATTTTGTTCGACACGTTTTTGTAGACGAACTGAAATGTCTGCAAAAATGGGACGGAACATTCACAAATATCAAAAAAAGAAAATTAGAAAACCTTACCAAGTCATTTAGATCAACACTCAGTTTTTTTCTAGGATTTAAATATCATAAATTTTCTGGTGACTACATAATTAATATTTTTATAGTATAAAATGAAGGTCTTATCTCTCTCGAAACATTTTTCTTGAGGCCCACCCAACAGCCAATACTGATTTATTTTCACTCTAAAAATCTTATAGCATGAAAATTACGCGAAGATGATTTGATGCCAGCGTCCAAATTTCAACAAACCATCGCGGTCATGTAGGTATACAAAATCTGCATTCTTAGGAGGTCAATTCAAAATCTACTCAGGATCATGAGAGAGAAAGAGAGAGAGAGAGAGAGATAGACAGAATGAGAGAAGACAGTGAAAGACAGTGAGAGACAGTGAGAGACAGAGACAGGCAGATAGAAAGAGAGAGAGAGAGAGAGAGAAATCAATTTGACGCAATACAAATTTTTGGAGGAAAAATCTCAATTTGCTCGTCGAAAAATAGACAATACTACACGCCACCCTCGCACCCCCAGAAAGATAAGAAAAAATCTCATACCACCTATTGCGACAATTAAATAACTTTCTCAAGTTCCTCACGCTGCGATGACAAATGTTTCCACAAATCGCATGCACAATCCCATCGTCTTCAAACGAATATTCATAAATTAATTTTTCTTACTTCCTACACGACATTTGAGGCCATAATCGCCACCCCTTCACTCTCGTCGATCCCGCCACCATTCATGTGTACTTGTAGTAGTTGTGCTCCATAAATCCATAAATCGTTTCTCAATCGTAGACCATGAATTCATAATTTTACATTGCAGTCGACATGCAACCGATTCTAACTTCATTTTATTCTTTGACAAAAAAAAAAAAAAAAAAAGAATACAAGAAAAATCTTCATACCTGCAGCATCCGCAGTCGTGTGTCACATGCAGACGTTCATATTATATGACTTACATACCACAAACCACCTAGTCAGAAACTAAATATTATTCGATCGATGATAATAATTTATGTAAATTAATGATTTTTTTTTTTTTTATTATTATTCTCAATAATTTATACTTTGGGAAAAAATAAGTTGCTACCAAGGAACCGCACCAGGTACAGCATCAGAGAATATCTTTCATATACATATAATAGTTTATCGTATTTAAATGCAAATCACCATAGAAGCAATTAACTGTACGTTGCGTTTAACTTGAAACGCCAATAGACAGTAGCTGTTGGAGTTGTCTGTTTTCTTGCTTAACAAGTAAAAAAGAAGGCACGAGAAAAACTAAATAGAAATTACAAAAAGTGTAAGCAGGATAACGACAGAGAAAAGTGAAAAAAAAAATGGATGAGAAAAAAATTGAATGAATTCGAATTTAAAACGAGAAGGAGAAAGATTGAAGAAAAAAAACTAGTTTATACGTTCCAGAGGCGATTATTTTCTTCAAGTGCTCCAGAATTTAATAATACAATCTACAGTATATTACATTTTTGATTAAATGAAAAAGAAGAAAGAGAGAATGGATGAGAGAAAAGAGTTGATATAATATGAATTTCGAACTGGTTTTTAGCGAGAAAAGAGGGTTATTAATTTCGTTGTTGTTGTTGTTACTTTTTGTTTTTTTTTATCGAGTAAGTAATTATATATTTATATTATCACCATCCCTGATTTACCACCATACAATATTGTCATTTCAAGGCTGAGAATGAAGAAAGAAGAAAAAAAAAATAAACAGAACAATTTTAATTAAGTGCCATTTTTAAACAGATGCATTTAGGCTGTGTACGAACGACATAGGTGAAGAATGTGAGATAATTGTTCAGTGCATGGTATACATAATGCACGAAAGAATGATAAAGATGTAATAAAAAATAAAAATGACAGCAGATAACAACCTGTTTACAAGAAATGCAGCGAGCAAGACAGCATTCGATGGCATTTCAAATTATGATCGAGTTTTATCTTATATGATTTTTAGTTGCTTTCTTCTTTTTTTTTGGGGGGGGGAGTGTGTGTGTGTTTTGTTTTATCAATAATTTGCTGGAGAATCGGCTTACGAATCATTGATAAGTGCCCTGCTGGCTACGTAAAGGTGTTTCACCTGATGATGACTCATCCCTACTAAATTAACCGACTTCCTTATTTGAAACGAACAAATGATTTTTTGTTAAAATTTAAGAGATATTTAAATATTTTAAGGATTTCACATTAAATTATTTCGATCGCATATTTCATTACTGATAGTTTCGACCACTCGTCCTTGCAGTGATAGATTCTAGATTTTGGCTGATAATATATATTATATTTCTTATCAGTCGATTGATAATCAGGATGGATTTTAATTTTAATTGTAGAAAAGAATTTTCTTTCCTCCAATGATGTACTCATTACGTCAGCATTTAACAAGAATAGTAGTTATTAGTTGACAAAAAATAAATCGGGTTAGGGTTCTATTTGAAAGTAAGCTGTATATTATGTCTTCTACCAATTTATTTAGTTTAGTAAATTATAACAATTTACCTGGAAAATGAAAAAAAAAATTAATTTAATATTTGAGGCTAATATCTAGTTGATTGCTCATCAATTTACATTCATTATTTATGCAAAATAGTTCGACATCTTCGCTGCATACGAAGATAAATCGATGACAGATAAAAAATATAAAAAACTAAAGCTTCCACCAAATAACCGGATTACCAATAAATCCAAATTCTTATGACTTAGTCCAGGTTGGTGAATCACTTATTAATCGAGTCTTGAACAAAATGGTTAAATTAATTCAAAAATTCTATTGTTATTGACAAGTAACATTCTCAAATATAGGATGGGAAGATGAGACCTAGTCTCCAAACATTGACCTTGAATTTTTCAAGTTCATCAAAATGAAAATTTAGCCCATGTCGTTAAACAAAACAATGCTCGTTGTCGACAATAATAAAACAATCCGAGTAGGTACCTACGTGAGTAATTACCACCGTTATTAAATAGTTGAAAATGACTTAAAAGAATATAATATTCGAGATTAAAAAGTCGAGATGGCTCACGAAAGGGAAGAGAGGGCAAGCCTTTATTCGCCTATTTGTAAGACAGTGGTAACGTCTGAATATTATATCAGATTTCAGTTAAAACACTCTTTTGGCTCAGTTGACACGTAGCTTAGCTAACATGTCGCTACTGTGTTTATGTAACAAAAATTGGTTTCATTTGTTTCGATATTGGTACCCATAACTTAAATTCTAAAAGGAACACTGGATTGAACCCTCAGAAACCTTCTAACGTAGGTGAGTATCCTCGTGTATAAAATCCAACATGACAACTTCATTTTTGACGACATCCTTTTGCTGGTTGTCAATCAAATTTTTCAAATTTACTTACTGTAGCAATATTATAGGAGTAGGGGATTATCTTAGGGAAAATTATTACTTATAGGTCATCATAAGTTGCATTTTTCTCATTTTTGCAGAAGGAATGAATTATTGCTGCTTCTTTTCAGCCTACTGGTGCCGTAGGCCTACAAAAATTCCTCGACCAAAATCACCATCGACTGCCCATCTAACAGCCAAGTCACACGTCATCTGATAAATTATAGCTAAACGAATTTCACCTAAAAAGAATTTAACCCAAATCAAAAATGTAAATCGATCACAATGGATCGAAAATTTCGACCCCAGGCTAACATAATACAGGCTCAATGAACTCAATATTTTGATTCCCATTTTCGAGTCACTTGCAACGATAATGTGTTATATCAACAAATTCAAAATACAACATAAAATAGGAGTACCTAATGTCAACAAAAAACAATTTACACAATAGAGGCAAATAGATGCAGCCCATACAGGGATGAGCTCTGATGTAATAACAATAAAAAAACAAAAAAAAACAAAAACAAAAACAAAAACATGGCCAAAAACTGGCGCACCTCGGTCACCTTCTACTCGTATTCACGAACACGAAATCTAAAGCAAAACAATCTCAACTCCTCTTTGGCCTGCGTAGAAGTAAAAAATTGTAGTAATTTTCAAACGGAGGGCGTATAATTTCGGAAGTTCAAAGTAACGCCATTTCGTCATTTAATGAACGAGTCTTGGCCACTATAGGTACTACCGAATTCTTCGTTTTTCTCATTCTTCTTCTTCTTCTTTTTTAATTCAACTCCTGGAAGGCACAAGCCTCGTCCACATGGAATAAGGTAATTTTTTTTTTTTTTTTTTTTTAAATTAATCTGCTACCTCTGGTACGTGATTGTTGAATGCCATTTGATAACGAAAAGAAAATCATTTCTACAGTTGCTACGTAAAGGTACCTAAACGTGTAATTTCAGCGTATATTTTTGAAAAATTTCGAATTTAATCGCCACCGAGAAATGACGTTTTCGTCATAACTGCCATTTATATGAAAAAGGCAGGAGGAGAATATAGGTACCTAGCTGACCTTACTCCGTTTGATAATATTATAATGGTTATACGATTATAGTGAAAAATAGACGTGCGTTTGTGAGAGAAAGTACATAAACGCATTTCGATTCAAGATGAAGAGTTACGTTTAGTTGACGAAAAACAAATTTGAATTAAGACTGGGTGGTCCAATTCAGACGACCGAGTCTGCATGTATGAAACGATTTTTACTGATAACCGGTGACGTAGGTATATGTATCGCCTGCAGTAAAATACTGGCTTAAATGAGAAATTTTTCACATTATTGAAAAATTACATAGGTAGGTAGGCTACATGTACGCATAGGCTTTACTGTATAAATTTAGGCTACAATATTGAGTTTACACGATTTTATACTCCTTTAAAACAAAAATTTGAAAAAAATGTGTCTTCCTTAGATTTATACCAAGCGCCATCATTGAATTTTCGAAATGCGAAGACCAACAACAGAAATATCGCATCGAATTTTATAAATTTGAATTAAAATGTGAAAAATAATTAGTTAATTTTTATTGTGCCTAAGTACATAAATTATTGATCATATAACTGATTGGGCTGTCAGTCAGTCAATAGCTACTAATGATCCAGATTTAAATAGTATAATTTTGAAGAAATTATGAACAGAAAATTTTCGGTTAACTTGGACATCAAAAGGTATTTCTACTCGAGTTAGTTTTAGCATTGTTAAGTTGCTAAGAACTTGAAAAATTAAGAAATTGAATTCGCACGAAGTGAACCACGCTATCAATGGAGAGAAAACTGTGAAAGAGGCAAAAATCTAAATTTGTGAACAAAATTTTAATTACCTAGTAGAGTTTCGTTGAAAATCAATTTTTTTTTATAAATCTTCCACTTTATATAAGGTAAAACCACCCAAAAATGAACACCCACCCAATCGTGGACACTTTGAAATAAACAAGCTGATAATAAGCGTAAAAAATCACAGTTGGTCAACATTGATGTTATCAAAACATCGAGTTGATACTGCTGAATAAAATGGTCATTCTAAAAGCTCAAATAAAAGTAATAAATGCAAAAGTTAAAAAAAATTTAAAATGTTGTCCAACTGTTTGATTATTTTCAGTGTTTTCTTACAGTTGCAGTTGAGAATTTGAAAACGTTCAACTTGCTGTAAATGTGATTCTATGGAAGATATTCTTTCAAAATAAATTGCGGTAAGTTCCATTTTCATATTTGTAAAATTCTTACAATGAAGTTAATTTTGAATGATGTTTACCATTAGCTTTTCTATTTCCTGCTTCATCTAATAATGGACACAAGGGGTCCACTATTGGGTGAACAATGATTTTTCAAAATTATATAATGGACATCCTTGTTGCTGAAACCATTTATGTTTCTAATTAAATAATTTATCATCTGGTGTATTACTTAGATGGCAAAAACACGGAAATCTCGAGAATACAGAGTTTCTCAGATGATAACACTAATCAAGCTGATTTGAACAAAATAGAATTTGGTTCTATTTATTGGTGAAACTGAGAACCGAATAAGGTCAGGATGATGTATTTTATATTGAAATGGTGCTGAAGGTGACAAAGAATTCACTGTCAGTGAAATACTTCAGAAAAACTGAGACGGGTTCATTTAGGCTTCCAGTAATTGAAGATGTTAGCACAATAAGCCAGGATAAAATGAAAAAAATTCTTCCATCTCCAATACCAGGATTGATAAGGAGGCAGCAAAATATTATCTAGTTTCATTTTGATTTTTCTAACTTGAATTTACATTAGTTCTTTGAATCAACTTATTTTGATTTTTCCGAGTTGAATTTACATTAGTTTTTTGAACAAACTTTTCAATTTCATATTCAAATATTAATTTTTTTTACTTACATTTACATTGCTGTACTTGGTTAAGGTGGTAATAAAATACAAACGTTTTTTTGCTGTTGTCTATTTTTGGGTATCCAATATTGAATTTTCACATTTTCAAATTGTCCACTTTTGGGTAAAAAAAATGTTTTCCAAGTATTTTTGTTTTTTTTAAATTAATTATTAAGAATAAAATGCACATCAGTGTGTTGCTACATCCATTCTCTACCATTTAATTCAATTTCCACTAGCATCAGTTTAGTACATAGGTAGTTATCAATATTTTTCTAAAAAATGAGCCTTAAAGTATCCACTATTGGGTGGTTTCCTCATATGATATATTCTACCGAAAAACACTTCTCTCTGGGTCCTGTATCCGCAAGCCGCATTGTGAAATTTTACTAATCTTGAATTACGATTTACGAACAGCGATTAATCACTCCAAAAAAAATAAATAAATTGAAAGGAGCAAAATAAAAACAAAATAATATTATCATAATATTAAGTAAGTAGGTTCTTATGTAACCAAGTGACGTTTAAATAAAAACCTAAACATAGCAATATAAAAATTTGACTTTTTGCGAGTACGCGAATTCCGTTTCTAAATTACGTGCCACACCACAAAGTATGGATACGAGAAATGTATCAAGTAGGTAAACAAAAAAAAGGAAAAAAAACAGAAATCTTCACTTAAGTTGAAGAACAGGATTTCAAAACCCTATTCGATAGCCAAATTAGGTTTTCGTGATTCTTTTGGCATCATACTTTTTTATTCAAACGCGAAAAAAAATGCACGTGAATCTCGCGCATATGTACTTAAATTTTACTGACTCATAAACGAGTAAAAACCAATTTTTAACGACGATGATCCCGTGTTAATGAATTGAAAAAGTAATATTTTTAATTCAAGATTTTAATAAACGATGCAAGAAAAATTTTAACTCATGTTTTTAAGACGACATTCGAAAAGAATGTATATCTAGGCTTCACTCGTTTTTGGCATTAGAACTTTCAATATTCTATAATCCGGTGGCAAAAGTCGTCGGTCATTGGATTTGAGAAAACTGTCAACGTAGATTAACTTCGAGTTGCTGAAAAAATGCCAGGAAGAGGTTCAATTATGAAATTCATGTTGAAATTAAAAGTAAAAAGTCATTATTCTGTATTTTCATCTTCTGGAGGAATTTTGGAAAGTCAAATTAGCCTTGACCAAGATAAAGATTACCTACGTACATCGTCATTTTGCAGGCAGGCCTACCTTTACCTATGGAACTCGGACGAGTAAAAATTAATTTTGACATCTTCACACCTCTACTGTTTCTTTTTTCAATTTTGGATTAAGCATTCCGGAATCGATCGATTTATAAATGTAGACACATAATGTAAAAATTTCCATGAATATTCATATCTTCTTCCTTTCCAGCCTTTTTTTACGAGTGATGAGCAAAAACAAAAAAAGCTTAGAACGAGGTCATAGCAGTCTTGATCCGGGTCCTAAATGAATACCATAAAATTATTGATCCTGGTCTTGGTCCTACGTTTAACCCTTTTCATCGCCTTAGGGGATGAATTTCCGAAAATCCATAGACTTATTTTCAAAAAATAGATGCCTTTTTGAGGAATGGTTAAAAAAGTAATCGAGTTTAAAAATCTATTTGATATCTTACCAGGTTAAAGTAATACCTAAGCGAAAAAAATGTAAAAACACATTTCACCTCATTTTACAAGATTAGGGGATGAATTTCGAGAACTCCAGAGATTGATTTTTAAGAAATGAACAAAAAAATAATCTAGCTTAAAAGTCTCATCGATATCTCATCTCGGTAAAGAAATGTGGATAAAAAATTTAAAAATACATTTCACCCTCTTTCACTACCGTAGGGGATGAATTTCGAAAATTCAAGAGATCGACTTTTAAGAAATAGATAAAATAATACATTTTTTCCGAACAAAAATCAATTCGATATCTCATATGTTTTAAAAAAATAATGAAAAAATTTAGTACCTTCTACGTTTCATCCTTTTTCAACCCAGTAAGGGTGGAGTTTCGAAAAATCTTCTTTAGATGAGCACCTACAGAACGATACGAATGTAATACCTTTAAAATTTCAAGATGATCGCTGAAGTGGTGCAGGTTGGGAGGTGATGAGCGACCGAGTGTGTCGCCCATCTTTTCTGCATAAAAAATTTGTATAATATACGATTTTTAATCAAAATTTCCACAACTTACTATTATTTGTAATTTACTCCAGGCATATGCACAAAAATCTATATCCAATCAATATACAAGACCAATGAAGTTTTAATGGCAAAAACTTATCACGCCACCTGATACCCTGCACCAACGCTCTTTAATTCTACATAATATAATTTCCTTCTATAAAGTCGACCTCATCCTTCGTATTCACTTGGTTAAACAAATAAAATTAAATTTCTCGCAGCTAGAAACAAAATAATAATAAAAAAAACATATTATTCAGTCAACGGAATAGAATGCAAATTTACAGTGCATTAATCAAAACACTGCGTTTGAAATAAAAAATAAATAAAAAATTAATAAAAAACCTGCATAAATAAATTACGAATGTACACACAAATCCGCCTAATGATGAGAAAACAATCGCCTCTTCATAAATAAAATCATTAAAACGAATGACTATAAAATAAAATTCATATAAAAGAGTACCTACGTATAAATCGAATAAAATGGGTGTGCACGCGTATACCTTCTACACTATAGGATAAACGGTAATCTGTATCAGGTCATGAAAGATAATAATTACTCACGGTTTTTTCAAGGTAGAAAAATATGAAAAGAAAGCAAACGAAGCCAGCGAGTGAAAAAAAAAAAAAGGAAGAAGAAGAAAATAGAGCTTGTATTTATGCAGATGAGAAAGACGAAGAAATATGCGAAGGGGTGAGAGGAAAGGGCAATGCGCCTGGATATCACATATTATCAAAATGGCGCGTCGGTAGTCAAAAAGCAAGGCCCGAAGATGAAGGCTTTATAAATTTCCACCTATTTTTTTTTTTTAACATATTCTTTTTTTTACTTTATGGAATACACACACGCAGGTACCCAAGAACGAAAGAATTACACGGTAAAAGTAATTCTAATAATGTGAACTGCACCCTATAACCCCTATTGGGCCTATTGATGGTTTCACACCAACAAGAGCCATCGATAATGCATATACACAGAGACACAATATAGATCTCCATCTATCACTAAATTTGGATTGTAATATTTTTTCATTCAGAACACACTGCATACAATATAATATACAGTTCGAATTACAAAGGATAGGCTATAATTAAAAACTTTTGTTTTTGTTTTTTTCGTTGTTTTTCGTCTTCTCCACTGTGCTACTCGGTTGGAAGCTGCATTTTAAAGCGTCTGATGGTGGGTTGGAATTGGAAGATGTAATTAAGAAACTGTCGTACATTTATATCGTCTGATATATTTTTAATTTTTCGTTTCTCCGGATAGAAACCAGAATTCAATACAGTAATCACATTTCTTATGGGATACCTAACAAATAACAATAAAATATCTTGGTCAACTGTTTAGCTGTTGAAGAGGACAGCCGGGGTTGGCTACCTCCGATAAGCTATGTTTCTTGGGCTTGCATATCACATCTGTCGAAACTTTACGACTAAGTTTAAGAACAATAATTTTATTTCAGAAGATTTTTCTCCAGAAAATCCTATTACGACACACTAAGTTAAAATGCCTGGAAAAATGAGCCATTCGTGTTAGAAAATATATTTTGGAATATTTCGAGTATAGAACCATGATATTATCTTAGCATATTTCAGATTTTACTGCATCATATATAAGAATATTTACCTATTTTTGGATTTTTAAGGGCATAATTTGAACGTTTATGAATTTTGAAGAAAAAACGTCGGTTTCCCATGTTTTAAAAATCAATACCATGAATTTTTCACACAAAACGTTACTGGATCAATAGTATAATTTTTTTCTTTTTAAATATAAATTTTTTATCTTCATGAACTGCTTGTCCCTCCCAACAATATTCTCAAAGTTGTGCTCCAAAAAGCGTTTTAAAAAGATAGGGCACCTATACTGCATTGTAAGGTAATATTTGGCCTATTTTAGCATTTTAAAGATACACTAATATAAAAGCATATGAAATCGGAACATCAATATTTCTATTGAAAATATATACCGGGTGATTCAATTTAACAGGCACCATAGGGAAAATCCCCTGTGGTGCCTGATAAAATGACTCACACAGCTTAAATGATACAGATGAGGTAAAAATAAAAGCACCATCGAGAAAATAACGGAAATAAACATTTTTTTTTAAATAAAATTTATATTTATTAAAATTTAACTATTTCTAACAAGAATTTTAAATATTGAAATAATCTTAAAAAATCTTAATTAATTCTATCCCTTTATTTAATCAAAAATTTAGAAGCCAAGTGGTGCATTTATTTTTACCTCATCTGTATCATTTAACCCTTGTGAGTCATTTTAACAAGCACCATAGGGGATTTTCCTATGGTGTGTGTGAAACTGAATCACCCGGTATATATGATTTTGCAGCTTCAATCATGTAAAGCACACAAACAAGAGTTATAATTGTAAGACCACTATAATACTTACCAGTTATGTTTGTAATTTTTATTTAGCCCCTACCATAGACATAGACTAAGCACTAAGATGTTTACACATTAAAAACCTGGCGTAGTTTAAGTTAACATTATTTACATTTGAAGCAGCATATTATTTCAAAGATATTGTTTTTCAACTTTTTAAGGACATCAATCAACTGCGCGCGAATTGATTAAAAACCAATTGATTACACGTCTGAAAGTTAAGGCCCAATAACAAAAGATAAATTTTAAATCAATTAATTGCACGCAAATTCCTACACTCCCAGTACCTATATTGATAGTTTGCTGATTCCCACTCGCTCAATGCATCAATAGCACACCTCCTCCTAAAAAGTACTCTCATAATATACCATAATGTTTGTATTAAGTGTAATTATAGCCTGTGTCGTTATCAGTTCTTATTACCTGAAAAATTTTTGTACCAGATTACTAATTTCTGAGTGTATTATATTATGAAATAGTAAAATATGATTAAAACCAGTGGTTTAAATACAAGCGTCCGATCAGACAAAAAGGATTTCAGAAAAAGTATATGAGATTAAAGCAATAAGATTTCCTACTTTTTTAGCTTTTTTTTAGTACAATATACAATGTGGCTAATCCACTTTAAAAGATACAACATAAAAATAAAACAAAAAAAATAATAATGTGAAAATAAAATTACAAAAAAAAATATTGTATTTACATAAAGATTTGTACACAGGTTTTGAGATGACAATCCATTCCATACAACGAGGGGCCATGAAGAAGCTCACAAACTTGCTAATTTAAATATCACTACATACAACACCACCTTAAAAACACCTATGATAACCTATGATAATGCAGATAAAAACATTCACTTTTACTGAACGTAGACGCTTCTGTTGTTTATTAAAAAACAAAATTATTTGAACTGTCTTAGATGATTTACTAATTCTAACTTAAGCATAACTACCTTAATTCTTAGGGTAATATAAAAGGACGTGCTATTGATCATGTGTTACTAAATAGAACTGCTTGCAATCAATACCTTGGTCATATGGGAACAGATGCGCTATTGATAATTTAATTGTGTGCAATTGATTCATTGTTTATAGGGAGTTAAAGAGTGACAGACAAACATTGAGCGATGATCGGGGTCAATGCTCAGAATTACAATACAATTTGTATCTGAGCATTAATGCAATACCGCTCGTTTGTGTGGCTGCAGCTTAAAACAGCTTCTACACAATCAAAGATCTTCTCTTTCCACTGCGACATTGTTTCAAACACTAATCAGTGAGAATTGAAGTTTGTTAGTTGGGGTGAAACTGCAAATAAAATAGAAAACTAATGCCATGCCTTTTTAATTAAAAAAAAAAAAAAAAAATGATATCTTCTCATGAAATTTTCAGTTTTGTTACTTAGAACATGAACCTTAACATTGAGAAAAGTGAACGATATTACGGTCTATAATATAATCTGTTATCCATTCAGGTTTCAATTTGGTGAAGACTGCCCGGTTCCCAATGCAAAGGAGGCTGAAATAAATTCTCGCTAGAATTTATCTTTTTTCATAGGTGACAAAATTTTTATCAAAACCAGCGAGAGAACTGCTTTACAACTGGAGATACCTACCTAATTAATTTAACAATATTTCATTTTCCTTCGTACTTTTTCATAAAAAGCTAGCCACGTAATGGTCCTAAAAACGTATATAATTTTAATATTATACTCGTACATTTTTAATGATATAAAGTAAAAAAGCCGACCTGGACGATATTTATAGTATCTGGTATACTTACTTCTTTTTTTTTTAATAAGCATATAAGGAACTCTCTTTCAAACGATGAACCAACAAATTTAATAAATTTGGAAGAAGAAAAAAAACTCTAACGCAGCAAGCAACGCTAGAAAATGTAGGTTTTCTTAACGAAAAAAAAAAAAAACTAAATATAGATACAATTGAATATTTTTTAGATGAAATTGAATTATATAAAAATTAACAAAAAAATGCTTATCGAATAAAATAACAGCAAGAGTGCTTTGATGACAGTTTTTTTTTTTTTTTCCTTGCAGAATATAATATCTTCTCTCATTAGTAATAATTTAAGATTTTTTTAAATCTTTTTTGCACCAGAGGTTTTAAGTTGGTTGAAAACATATTTTGCAATTTGTTGGAATATTTGTAACATAATTTGGTGAAATTAAATACAATAAAAAAATGAAAATACCTACGAAAATTATTTGGAAGAATGATGGATAAATATTACTTCTAAAATGAAGTGTCAAGAGAATTCATAATGAAATGAAAGAATGTGTAGTATATTACGAAGTTATAAAACACGTAGGTACGCAAGTTATAAAATGATTGGTTGGCAAATTAAATAACAGGAAGCCTACTTTCAACCAGCTTCATTGGTTCATCTAGACTTGACATTCTTTTCTTAGTAATAATTCAATATTTTTTCAAATCACCTCTATGCACGGACTGTTGAGCCGTTTAAAACAAAATTATGCAGAATGATGGAATATAATATTATATTCAATGTCTGTACCAAATATCATAACTACTGGTAAAAAATTAAGCATTTTAGACCGTTTAGGCTCCAAAAATGAAACATAATAGCACGTAATAAACAAACCACAAGACAATTTCGACCAAAAATATTATGGTTTCTCCTTATGTAGGTACATCTAAATAAGTATACCCAATTTCAAGACTATCGGATAAAAATTACAACCTGTGCCGAATTCAACTGAAATGTGTATATATAATTATTAAGAATAATTATATGATTTTCATTTTGGTTTTTTATATGAATTTTTTGTTTATTATTAAGTTAAATTTATTTTATTATGTTTAGTAAAAATTATTATTTATATAATTTAGGAATAAAATATTAGTTTGTGATTCTAAAAATTTTATTATAAATAATTTTATTTATATTATTGATTTTTTCTTTAATTGCTCTTTTTTTTTTTTTTATTTAAAGGATTTCTTTTCTTTTGTTTTTGTTTCTAATTTTTTTTTTTTAATTTTTATTTTTTGTTACATGAATTTTAGCTAAGAGTGCCGAAATTTTCTTGAGGTCGTGAGACGAAAAACGAACGTATCCTCACCCCTCGGTTTAAATACGAGATCAATTTTAATATGTGGATTTTCTTCGAAAACCTACATAAAAAGTGGAAAAATATCCTGGGAAACGAATACATAATATGCGTTTGTTTTAGAAGCTTACTAAACTAAATGATTGCATTTTGGGTCTCTACAAAGGTGAACACATAAAATCGGTAATCTCTTTGTAGGAAATAATAAAAGGCTATAATTAGGATCGAAAATTGCATGTTTGGAGATGCTCATCATCGAGTATGTTAATGTTTTTGTGATTTTTGCTTTTCAGAATCATTCAAATACTTACGTTTTTCCGGCGTGATATGGCTACAACAATCAAAACAAGTGTGCGTGAGTACAGCATATGGGTTCAACCGGAATGCAATTTATAGCATTGGGAAAATAATTATTAATATTTTTTACGAGTATCCACGCCAACACAGGTGAGATGTGGTTTTCGAGTAACGAACGAATTCGGTGCACGAAAGAAGTATTATGCATGTACCTGCCTAAATGTATGAGGATGAGAAAATTAAGGTGGTATTGGAATTCGTAAGTGATAAAGTAGACGTTCAAATAAGAAGCGTATATATATGAATGACTTGAGCAGACCCTGGAAACTATTAAACAGGAAGAGAGAAACAAATTAAACGCTAAATATTGAAAATTATTCAAGTAGCAAAATTATAAACATTTCACTGTTTGTTCATATTGTTTCTCAATTACAGAATTTTGCTTTAACCTTGCCCAGTTAAGTCTAGGTCTTAGTCATAATCTTATTATTGTAGGTACGGTACTGGTCTTGGTAACGCTTTTTCTGCAATACCAAGGCACAGACATTAAATTCAAGACCAATTTTGCTCATTACTATTATGGGAGATGAACATATAAGGTACTTGAAGCACCAGGCGTCTTCGATGGTGATGCAGCAACGTGGTAACATTCACTACAAACCTGCAGGATGCTAACTTCAATTCCTGAGCTCGAACAGGGTTGTGACAAATGAACACAATTTAATGTTCCCATCTCCTCCAGCTCTCATAATGGAATAGAGTTGTGCACGATGACAGTAAAGCCTCGTTACCTACACTATGATAATCTGTCAGGATAGTTAATGTCATATTATATCACGTTGTGATCATTCGCTAGCATGAGAGTACTCCACACTGTCACACTGATGTGATAGCTAACCACATTACTGTTGTGATAGTAGTGTCGTGATAGTACTATCATAGCAAGGGTTTACCCAAAGGGGTCTAAGGGGAAATCACCCTCTCTGACTACCAAAATACCATCAATGATTCTGTGGAGACCCGCAGCACCCTTTCCATAGATAAAATAATATTTTTGCCAATTACAACCGGCGTGGAATGACCTTGCAGTTAGGTTCACTACTTTTGGTCGGCGATTAATATTTAAGACGCCAGTTTGAATCCTCGAGCTGACAGTCTTACAGATGCTACTTTTAGTCTGAAAAACCTGTAGCCCCTATTTGATTCACATCCCTAACCTGGTAGCCCTGCACTTACTTTTTTAGATTTTTAAGAGTATAGTTATGTGTAAGACTTAACTACTAACACTATACAGGTCACAGGGAGTAAGCAATATTGCATGTTTTTAAAATGATGAATGAATACTAGGTGTTGGAATTGAGGAGGTTGGTAGAACACTTTTGTACTCAGCTGACCAAATTCCGTTGTTATAGCCAGCTAATGAACTGTTATAAGCCACAATAATATTGATGAGGCACTGATGGTTAACTGTAACTGGTCAGCCAAATATCATCCCTGCAGAGAGACACTGTGGCTACCTAGTCCCTACAGACTTCTTGTACTTGTGTTGGGATTTGAGCTCAAATTTCATGAGTACAGAGCCAAATCAGACAACTGAGCTATTTACTAATGATTTGTCTTCAGTAGTTTCTGTTATTATTATTACTTAAAACAGTCATTCAAGATTTATCCTTAGATTTAAGGATTTCTTTAAAAGAATCCAAAGATATTTTTAAGGATTTTCTGAATCTAAGGACTTTATAAATGATTTTTACATTCCAAGGATATTTGTAAATTTTTCTTCCCCTATATAACAATAAGTTTTTCTATCCACCCATCATTCTGTTAACCATTTAATTTTCGACATGTTTGGCAACCTGATCACTTACATGTGCAGGGAGCCAACCTATTTAAAATGCTTATGTCGTCAAGTGGGCAAAGATAGCATTGGCAACGAGACGTTGGTCAGCGGCAACTAAATGTCTGCCAAAATATGGGCACTTCATCGGGGAGTACTTACACATACTTGCCATCCTTAATAAGCTCTACACATAATAACGTTGGCGTACATCGTCTGTATGAGCGCATGCGGATGGTGTATGTTTGGTTTTTAAGGTACTTCGCGTAATTAATTTGGCCATGGAAATGGTTGACGAATGGGGCCCATAAAGATTAGGGGAATGGATGAAGTTCCCTTAATTATTTTCAATTGTATTTTCACAGAGAATACTTCTTAAACTAGTTGTCAACATGATGAATAAATCGCAATTGGTGAGATCGAGAGTTTATACTTATCAGCACACTGGCAACAGTCAATAAAATTTTCAGGAAATCTTATCAGAAAGAACATAGTCAGTTTTAAAATAGAAAAAAAAAAATTCAATGGTCACCCATCTAACTTAAATCGAAAAAAATGCTACTTCAAAAAGTTTTTTTGACCTATATCTGCCACCGCTTTCAAATTTTTTAAATTTTGAAAAAAAACATATCTATATGCGATACTGTTGCACACTCATATATAACAATTATTAGCCTTCTAGCTCAATGGGAAGTACGAAAAATAGGTATGGACGGAAATCTGGACGTTTTTCAATTTTATGAAATAGATTTCAAGGGTTTTTGAACTACCTACTGAGAGAATTTTTAAAACCTGCGAATTTTTGTGGACTGTTCTTCACTCACATAAAATTTTTACTGAGGATACTTCATCAATTTTAACGATTTTTCATAAATTTTTACAAGGATTTCATGCAGACGAAGACCTACGACGAACTAGATCTAGTTTATGGCAAGTCAAAAAATCTAAAGCAAATCAACCGAAATTGCCTATTCAAAATTTTGAAACTATTGATTTCATTAGATGTTGGAATGAAAATTGTTTCACTTTCTGTCAAATGTTCTCGTTTGTTTACGGTTTAAAATGAATTTTTTTCAGTCTGTATCAAACGTTTCAATATGTGTGCCACGAACCAAACCCAAACAAATAATTCACTGTGAAAGGGTCATCTTACGAACTGAGGAAAAGGAGCTGTCCCATAATTATAGTTCATTTATGACACTTTATACAGCATTCCATCAACTGAACATTCGATATTCTCGCATTCCTCGCATTCATCCCTACCGACTGTTTTAAATTTTTGTATACCTTTTCTTCCGGCTACCTAAAAAATCGACGAATCACCAACCTACTTGATTCAAATGGATCGAAGAATATTATCATAAACTTTCCCCAAGAAATGTGCGCATCCGACCAGGTATTCGACGCATAATATAAGTAACATTCCGCTGCAATCAATATTTTAATTTTTACAGCTAACGGTCAACAGCTTCTCGAACATCGATGACAACCCGAATTAGACACAACGTATTTAATAAACAAAATGACGAAAAAAAAAAAACACCAATAATCCAAATCCACGCCGAGTTATTAGAGTTGGTCGTTGTTTTTTTCTCTGCCCTTTTCATACAGGTAAGTGTTTTATGTTTTCTCACGCGATGAAAATACAAAATTCGAATTTCACAGAAAAACCAGTTTGTAACAATATTGACTCGATGCACACCATCGGAAAGAGTTGTTAATTTTTTTTACAACAAAAAAAAAAATATATATATATACCTATATACATACCTATATCAAAATATACGACGACTTCGTTGAGGTCTCATCGGTTCCTCTTTGAGCACCCGAATGAAGTCCAATGCATCATACGAAATCGATGATTTTGTTATTCTGCTAATTATACTTAAAAATATTAATCCCCCCCCCCCAATTCGATGAATGAGTAGGTAGGTACACCTTCCTGGATACGTAAGTAAATAGAATACATTCGTACTTACATTCGCCTCATTATTTTATTTGTCGGATTGTGTGAACACGGTGACCTTTCTATTTCGCTTGTCACTGACAATACCTACATTTATACGAGTACATTCGTGACGTCTCGATAATGTAAAAAATGAGAAGAAAAAAAAGTGCAGATAAATGGATAAAGGTGAAAATTTCATCTGATTAGGCGATCATTTATGTTTCTTCGTAGCGTAGCCTACCTGTATGGTCTACCTATAGCCATCAGAGATTTGTATTGCTCTTACTATATAGACGACCTTTTTGAAGTATTCGAGGATATAAGAGGCTATATAGGTACAAAAAAAATGCCAGATAGGCGTCACATCATTCAATTAGTTTGCGGTAGGTAAACGTATATGCGATTGCCGCTGTTTGGAAAGTGTTGGTTAACGGGTTGACAATGATAGGTATTGCGTCACGATATTTACAATCGAATTCGAGAGACGATTTTTCAAGAGCTTACAACAGAAATCGACTACGTACGTGATCTTTATTGGCTAACAAATAGATCCTTCCTAATGCGGGGCAAAACTAGATACCTATAGAGTAGATGCACCAGTTTGCAACTGTTTAGGGGAAATGTTGAGTTTGAAGTGGCATAATTTAGTGCAGAATTCAGGTATTCGTTATTTTAATATTTCATTACCTACATAAATTATGATCTCCGGATTACTATTTCCTTTTTAACTTTTTATTATATTGCTATGAATATTATTTTTTTATTACTTTTATGTGAAAATACCATTTACCCCAATTTGCAACACTTCTGCTCTAGTTGGCAACATTTATCTTCCAGTTTGCAACACACATAATATAAGGACAAAATATGAGAAAAAACGTCCTAGAACATGAGTCTTGTACAACTGTGGCAAATGGTATTTTTGTATAGGAATCATAAAACAAGAATTTTGTAAGAAATTTAATATTTGAAAAAAGGAATATGAATTCAGAAATGGTAATTCATGTTACCACACCCAAATGATTAAAATAATTTGAATTTTCTCATTCAAACTGAAGCAAAAATTGCCTGTTGCAAACAAGAGTCATGATTTTTCCTCCAGTGTGGAACAGTCAATGAACCATTTCGCAACAGGTACGTAATACTTATAATTTTAGCTAAATTAATCTGAAACACTGATTTTCACCAACATCAAAGTATGCTTACCTTCTTGGAACACTAAAATATTCATACTATTGCAATTATTCCCATTATCACCTATTGTGCTAATTTCTTTAAATAAAAATTAATTTTTGCATTTTTCACAGCAGTTGGAATTTTCTTTGATTTATGGTTTTATGTATGTCACAGATGAAGTATTAAAAATAGGTGGGAATCAAAGAGTATGCTTCAATATTTGTGATTAAATAACTTCTAACTGATAAATCTACATATTCTTATTTCTAAGCCTTAAACTTCGAACATTGTACAGTGTTATAAACTGGTGCATCTACCTTATATGCATAGGTTTATGTTATGGAGTCCAAAAACAAAACCCAAATTCCAAGTGAAGAAGACAAAAACAAAATATTTAAGGAGTCTAAATGATGTAATAAAAATCACAATTCAAATACTAGTAAGTTGAGAGAGAAACATGTCAGCAGAAACAGTATGCATCACCAGCCTACCAGAACAAACTAAGAAGCCTTTAACAGAACAGTCTAATGTTTTTATAAGTGAGAGAGAAGGAATTAGGCTGACTCATTATCACATGAACGATAATGTATGAAAGGTAACTTACAATTGTCAAATTCAGAAAGAATTATTATCGAGTCGTGCATTTCAGGTTATTTATTTCATGGTTTTCTTCATCGTCGAATCATCCATACCAATGGCGAACCAACAATACCAATTATCAATAAGTTGTTAAGAATATTGAGAACCTCCAATTGTAAATCAGACTGCGATGTTTCTACTGTCAGGTGTTTATATTCGATTTTATAATGGGGAACTTAGATCTCAAACTGGGAAACAAAATGACTTAGAATGTCGAACCAAACTGTATAATTCTTGAACACTTCAATGTTCATGGGAAGCAGATACTTTTATATAAAAAAATTTAAAAAAATGAAACTGACTGTTCACTGAAAAGTAACAAAAATCATAAATAGTCAAGGGAAGAGAGATGGCAAAGGGGAACCTCAAACATCGTTAGTTCACCATTGTATATCAAAATCTACACATCATCATCGTGTAAACAATTTAAAAATAGTTGAGTTAAATATCCCTATCTTTCATAGAATGGGTTTCGCAGATATAATGTTGGTGATTATGTTTGCTTTTGGTAAGTCTTATAACTAAACAATCTTAAAGTTTGTGAGCCATCCCCTTCTACTTACAAGTATATAATATTTGGAGTCTTTCAAAGTATTGTAATGTATTAAGACTGTGGGTTTTTGGATGTCTCAATGGTATGTATCTAGATAGGTACCTATATCATATGATAAAAAAAATAATGACAACAATTTTTGATTTTAAAGACCCGAAAAAGAATCGAAATGTAAATACAAAGTGATGAAAAAGTAATATGTTCTTATAATAAAATAAAAACAACGTCAGTTTATGGGATGCGTTACTTTTGGTCTCCATGTACCATGGGTTTCTTGGCTCAACATGACAGATAGTAAAACAAATCACGTCACATGATAACGTATATATCTGACAACATTGCATTTTTGTTATTCTTACTGTCTATATATTTTTGATGTTATCACAATTTAGGTTGAAAAAAGAGTGAAAAATTTTACACAAAATATTAATAATTGTGGTTTTAATTGTTAAATTTTAATTTTTGTGTTCAACTGTATAATATATGTTCATATTTCCTTCATGTAAGTAATTAATCCAACCTAACTAATTTTTCTGTAGAAAGTTGTGGGGACTCACTGGTATAAGGTAAAGGGGCTCGGCCCCCTCAACGACAGTTGCCGCCCCAAAGGGCAGGCAAATAATCGTCCTTGTGACGTTAAACACACAAAACTCGTTCGATCGTAATTACCTGTATGTACTTGCAGGTAATGTACGAGTACAGAATCGTGACACAATAAGATGATGTCACAATTCGTACACAAACCGGCCAGCCATCTCTTATCTCAATAGGGGATGATGCGACCTGGCTGTTCTCACCAACATACGTATTCTCTTACGTACGTGTGTTTGTGTGCGTGTAAATAAGCCGTATATAAACCACCCGAACCGGCTCTAAAATCGCCAGTGTTCGCCTTGGTTTTGGCTTACCCGTACTTGTGTACGAAGTGGCTGAACACACTTAAATTCTGTTGAATTTCCTTCTGGTGAGAATATCTCTCACTGCAAGGTATTCCACAGTGGTGACCTTGACATGATTTTTGGCTACGTCGTGAGGTGTCTTGAGGCACGTTGCGCTATTACAATAATTCGGCGCAGTGCGCTGGCAAGAAACTTGCTTGCTTGGCAAATAAAAAAAATTTTTTTTGCAGACTAAGACACCTTTTAGGTTGTCGAAGTAGAGTCTGCTGAAGTGGGAATTCATACCCCTCTCCTTAAAATATACAAACAAGGAGAAACAAGACAGTAGACTTGGAGGAAGAAGGTTGGAC
The DNA here is from genome assembly GCA_011428145.1 of Ericerus pela. NCBI lineage: Eukaryota > Metazoa > Arthropoda > Insecta > Hemiptera > Coccidae > Ericerus > Ericerus pela. The sequence continues at coordinate 1,341,508 of WOFM01000008.1, forward strand.
TCATCCCCCAACCACCCCCCGACTTTGACTCGACACTCCAAGAATTTAGCAAATCTGGAAGAAGGCCCTCAACACCCAGAATTAACACGATTGGGAACTGCAATAAATAAAGAACAACTAGCAGTTAAAATGTTGAGAAGTGGTCGAACTTTAAGCCAAAGTTCTGACCCAAAAACACCTGTCCTACAAACACAGGAGCCAGTGTTTTCGACCAACAAGGAAGGAAGTAGTTCTGTGGAATACGCTTGTCATCAGAAAGACATAGCAATGGTCCTACCACCAACCAAAAACCCACAACCATTGCAGGGAGGAAGTAGTCAGCCACAGCTGACACCCGAAGTCTTGGCGCAGATTATGCAACTTTTGCAATTGCAGCCAGGGCAGAACCCCAACTTCTACAGACAGAGGATAGAGATCCCGGAATTTCTGCCCAATGAAGTAGACTTATGGTTGACTCTATTAGAAGGCAGGTTTAAGACTGAGAACATAACTCTGAACCAGTGGAATCTACACATCTGTGGAGGCATGCCCCCACAGATAATCCGCCACATTCCAGACATTATGGAATGCCCTTTGACAGAAGATGATAAATATGCCTGGTTTGTCAAGAAGATCAAAAATGTATTTGGAAAAACAAAGAACGAAATTATTGATGATGTGATGGGTGGTATGAAGATGGGAGACGACAAACACTCAATCTTCATGGCAAAATTGAGGCAGAAGGCAGATAACATAGTAGCCCCTTCTGTCATAGGCAGTCAATTTTGCAAACAACTGTAGGTTCAATCGTGATAAACACATCCACAGACTTGGACTTCCTTGTGAAATCCACAGATAATGCACTCGAATACACCAGGTCAAAGCCCGTGGTCAGTGCAGTGTCTGCAGAGACTGGAGAACTCGCTCAACTTTGAGCCCAAATAGCTCAGTTGACCGATGAAGTAAAACGGAACAAAAGCCAAAGCTCGATGAAACCCAACAGTAGCTGGTGACAACGATCCAAAAGTAAAAGCAACAACAACAACAGTAGCAATAGCAGAGGACAACAGTCCCGGTCCAGAGACCGAAGATTGAGTTCCAGTAATAGGGGTCAGAGTTCAACTCCCCCAAGAATATCATCTCCCAAAAACCAGTCTCAAAATTGGGATGATGAAAGTTACTTTTTTCACAACCGGTTTGGCGCAGAAGCCACCAAATGCAACAACAGATGCAAATGGTGGGGTAAATCCTACAACAAGGAAGCGTCAAACTAGAAGGAGGGGCCATCTATGTGGCTGAAGACCCCTCGGAAAAACACTCATGCCGCCTGTTCATAAAGGACACGACAAATAGGAGATGGTACTTGATAGACTCAGGTGCAGATTTGAGTATATTGCCAGTAAATAAAAACAAAAAAGTACTTCCTCCGAAATACTATCTCTGTACTGTGAACGGTCAAAACCTTCCAGCTTACGGACTTGAGACCAGCAAAGTTGACATCGGACTTAAGGAAAATATGACGTGGTCCTTCACGGTTGCTGATGTTCCAAACCCGATCCTGGGTGCAGATTTCCTTGCACATTATGGCCTGATCATTGACCTCAAAAATGGCAAACTGATCAATAGTGAAACTAAAAATTGTGTGGATGGCAAAACGCATGCTTACAGACTGGACACAAGTATATCCAGCTGTACCAAAGTCGACGGACAACTCTTATGGATCCTGTCTGACTATACTGGAGTCACTCAACCATCAATTCGCAGGCATCCTACATACAAACACGATATGGTTCATTACATAGAAACCAAAGGACAGCCTTGCCATGCTAGAGCACGAAGGTTACTGCCTGACAAACTCAAAGCAGCACGGGAGTACTTTCATCGCATCATTGAGTAGGGCGTATGTCGCCCCTCAAAAAGCTCATGGAGCTCCCCTATCCACATGACCAAAAAAGAAAGTGGAGAGTGGCGAATTGTTGGAGACTACAGGGCCTTAAATGCCATAACAGTTCCTGATCGCTACCCAGTCCCCAATATAATGGACTTCAACGCGAACATGAAGGATAAAACGATGTTCATCACAATTGACATCAACTGGCTATGGCTGACCAGGACGTACCAAAGACAGAGGTTATAACCCCCTTTGGACTATTTGAATACCTTCAAATGCCATTTGGACTTCGCAACTCAGCACAAACTTTCCAGAGATTTATCAATGGACTGTATAGGGAATTGCCGTTTGCATATGCATACTTGGATGATATCTGCATTTGCTCTGAAGGCGGTGAGCAACAGCACGAGGAGAATGTAAGAGTTGTCATACAGCATATACATGCCGCCGGGCTTACTATCAATGTAGGTAAAGGCTTATATGCACAGACTGAAATTGACTTCCTCGGCTACAAAGTCTCGACCGAAGGCATTTCCCCCTTAAAGACCAAAGTAGAGCCAATATTGAACTTCCCAAAACCCTCAAATGTCGCTGAACTTAGGCGTTTCTTGGGGATGGTGAACTTCTATAGACATTGCATGAAGAATGCAGCAGCCGAACAAAGTAAGCTGTTTGCACTAATAAAGACAAGTAAAAAGAAAGATAAGACTCCACTCGAATGGAATGAAGAAGCCGAACAGGCCTTTGAGAAAATCAAAGATACACTGGCAAATGCAACTCTATTGGCTCATCAAGACAAAAGTCTGCCATTATGCGTGAGTACCAATGCATCTGATTTTGCTATTGGTGCAACCCTGTACCAATTGGATAAAGACAACAAGAAGTTACCACTAGCTTTCTTCTCGAGGAAGCTCTCAAAAACAGAAAAGAACTATAGCACATACGATAGAGAATTGCTCAGAATTTTTGCTGCGTTGAAGCATTTCAGGCACCAATTAGAGGGTAGATGTTTTTCTGTGTATACTGACCATAAACCCCTAACATATGCCTTCACACAAAAAGCAGAACCGGCATCGCCGAGAAGAGCGCGACAATTAGACTATATTGGTCAATTGACTACCAACATTCAGTATATAAGTGGAAAACTTAACACTCCAGCTGATGCCTTGAGTAGAATCGAAGCTATCTCGGCTCCTGTCCAATTGCCTTATGCTGAAATAGCTAAAGCACAGCTTAAGGATGCAGAATTGCAAGAGTTGTTATCGAACGATGATACTACTCTCAAATTGAGACAGCAAAAAATTCCCGGTACTGATGTTTTATTAACATGTGACATCAGTACAGGTAAGAATAGGCCATTTCTACCGGTAAAATATCGCAAGTTGGCTTTCAACAGTGTACATAATCTGTCAAATGCTGGGCCAAAATGTAGTGCTAATATGATTTTGGCAAGGTTTGTATGGCCACGAATGAAGTCTGACTGCAACAAATGGGCTCGCAGTTGCCTGAACTGTCAAGAATCCAAAGTAGGAAGACACACTCGCTCGCCCCTCAAATCCTTCAAACAAACAGAGCGGTTTAAAACAGTACATATGGACTTGGTAGGCCCATTGCCACCATCTCAAGGACACAGATACCTGTTGACGATAATAGACAGGGCAACTTGATGGCCAGAAGCAATCCCTCTACATGAGATGTCAGCTCCTACAGTGGCTGCAAGGTTATACGATACCTGGATTGTGAGGTATGGCGTACCAGAAGTCATAATTACAGACCAAGGTCGCCAATTTGAGAGCTTGCTCTTTAAAGAGCTGTCTAATAAGCTTGGTGTTCAACACAGTCATACCATAGCTTACCATCCTCAAGCCAATTGCAAAATCGAGAGATGGCATAGAGCCCTCAAAGCCTCTATCATGTCATATGATACCAAGAGATGTGTAGAAGTACTCCCTACCATACTCTTAGGCCTTCGATCTGCCCTACAAATCGATTTGAAGTGGATGAATGAATCCTGGAATTTTTTTCATTTTTTCAAAAAGATCGAGCGAGTGAGTGGGATTCAATCAACTCTTCCAAGATTGAATCAGGGACTAAAAAAGTGAGTGAGCGAGCCAGAGATTCCTTAAAATTTGAAATAATTCACTCGTTCAAGGACAAAGTAGATTGGATTTTATCAACACATTTACTGTTAGTCATCTATTTTCTTTCTGTCATAGTCCTATAGTCGCAAAATTTTGAAAAAAATATAAACAAATAGATTCATTTTGAGTAAATCATTTTTCGAACTGTGCCAAGACGACTGAATGAAAGAGCGATACGAAATTCTTACTATTTATTCATTATCAGTTATAGGTATCTAAAGAGAGACATATTATATTATAGATATAACTTTATTGAGATAAGTAATTCTTAGATTATTGTTGATAACTACTCAAGTATAGTTTTTGCATTTGGGCCAAAAATTCGAGAGTAAATCAACAATTTTGTATCAGAGTTGAACAAAAAATAAAAAAAATTGAAAAATCAATTGAATCCAGAGGAAGTTTTTGTTTCACTCTCAACTCCTGTTCCATGCATAGTGTTGTTCTGATAAAATTGGCGAATTTTTTCGACTATTTTGCTAACCTTAACGTACTCGTCAAAAATTTGAAATAAAATATTGGATAAGGGACGGTACTTCAGGCTATTTTTGGTGATTTGTGGCCCTACCAGGCTTTACAAGATACACGTAGTCTTTCTTTGCCTCGAATAGGCTATATGATATAATATTTTCACAACAGAAAACATGTCCGCATCTGAAGGACTGGCTGCTTCGAAGGCGACGCCTCTAGACATTTAGAATTTGCTGACTGCGGCAGTAACTTCATTCGTTTGATTCGGACTACGGTCGCATCGAGTCTGCAGTTCCTTTTTTATATTGAAACAAATCCACTACCCACTAGGCAGGCCTATCTTTGGTATTCGTCTATAAGCCATTACATTTCCCATAAAATAAATTCGATTCTTCGATAATTTCCGTCCCCAACGATCATAGCGCATTTTTCACATCAGCATTACAAAGAACCATTACCGTACGCAACACATCACGATAAAAAACGAAAAAATAAAAAAATAAAATAAATACAAAAAACAAATAACATTCTTCGATCGGGAAAAGGATCCCATAAAATTAACGATTTGGAATTTCAATAAAATCGTTTTCTGTGGAAGATTTAAATAATTTCTCTCGTATGCGTTTCCATTCGTTCTCCAGAAATCGGAATTTTTCCATCGTTCTCCTTTTATTTTGTTAATAAGTTTGGTTAGTAATATTTTTTTTTTTTAATTTCGGTTTCACCTACCTACTCAAAATATTATTTTTTCACCTGCAAAAATCAGTATTTTAATTTCCCTCCTTCTTACTCGAACTCATCGTCAAAAAAAAACATCAATCAACTAATTATAAACTGGGAAATACGAAGACACCTATCATAATATTTAAGCTTAAGTATATTGTTTTAACTATCGGGTTGCACCACAGTTTTTTGAGATGACTTTATTCCAGCATTTGGTACATATACCTAGCCTCAATTACACGGTTTTTAGCGCAGCAGCAGCTTCGTCAGAAAAGAGTAGGTTTTCAAAAAGTAGAAAATTAGTGTGGGTGTTGTGTATAGGTAACCTATACCAATACAAGGTTCATGGAACCAAATCAAAGTATATGTGTAGGGCAACCAAATCTTATCTCATTACCGGTAGCCAGCCAGATTAATCCCTAACTGTACACAAAGTGTACCGAGTGCTGAGGGCAATTGTCCACAGGCATTGTGGTACCATATTACCATATATAGACCACAACATGCACTGTATCAGCAAATATGTACTAATTACGTACTCGCCTTTCTCATTTGCCATTTGCAGGCAAACATAGAGATGTGTTGTCTGTATGAGTGCATACAGATGACATATTTGGTTTAAAGTGCAATGCATAATAATTTGGATTACAGACTTTGGTCTGCGACCTGTCTGTTGACACAGGGCCAAATCCTATATGGAGGAGGTGAGGGAAACCTCCCCACAATTAATTTACTAAAAAGTTATTAATAGATTGTAATAAATTTTGTAACTTTTGATGTAAAAGTGGGGGAAACTGTTATACTATGTACCCAAATTTGGTTTTTCCCTCCAGCTATGGAATGCTTAGTGTAGGAAAAACTTTTAATATACCATTGGAAAGATAATATCAAAGTACACATTTTGCGTTATTAACATTAGAATTTACTCAAAACATATACCTGTAATTTGCATTTGAAATTTTTTAAAAACTGAGGTCTATGGTACAGCCAAAAGGGTCATGTACCATGGTTATATTATACAAATTATTAAATAAATACACTGTGATTATCAAATGGAAACCAAATTTATTTTTCATAAATAAATAAGAAATAATAATTCTTTAGTTGTGGAGAAATTTCTACATTGTTCTTGAATAATTTCAAAAATTTGGACAACCTGATTCGGTTTAATACGCACAATTGCCAAAACTGCTGGGTTGATAGGAACCATCTTCGCTCCATTTTGCATTGAGACATATTAAATCTGTCAAATTTTATCAAAAAACTGATAAGAAAATCAAACAAATGAAAAAAAAGTGTGAGTTCTGCTGGAGCATACTCATGAAAGATTGATATGTAAACATGAAATAGTGTGGTTGTACACCTACACATCATATAACAAACATAAATGAGTGTTATGATTGTAAGAGTTACAGTGGCGCAAATCTGATGATCGTAATTCTCATTTAGCCCCTACCATAGACACCAAGTGCTAAGATGTTTATACATCAAAAATTTGTAGCGTGTGGACATTATTTCCTATTTTCTGTTATTTTCCTTTCCTTTTTTTCTTGTTTTCTTATATTGAATTTACAGACAAAGCCACTTACTGTTGGCTAGCAATCGCAGAGCTGACCACCATTACTTTTCTGTTAAACTGCTGACTTTTGTCCGCTTTGTTTTTCACTTTTAATTTTTACATCAAACTGTCAACATGTCCGTCTTTTTGTGAGTGGCTACACACTCACTTAAAAATGAATTTATTTTTCATTTCTGATTCAAATTCATGAAGCCAGCCTTCAGGATGTGGTTAAAGCTGCGATTGCTATTTCAACTAATTTAAGTCGGCACCTCCATCTAAACTCCGATAAAATGTATATCGTTTGTTTTTTCCTTTCTAAATTCTAAAATGTTCTCTTATTTATTCTTTGTTTTCCCGCCTAAGCATGTTCCATGCACTAAAGTTGCTCATGTTGAATCTCGATTATACGGATAAATATTAGAATGTTCTAAATTTCTTAAAACCTTATCGAAGTGGAGTGTGTGTGGAGTATGTTATGAGCGCCTGGTTCCCCTTTTTCGGCAATTCCATTTTATGGTGAAATACAGCTTGTGTCACAAAAATTTGCATTTCCTGATCTATTACTTGAAACAGTGCTTCCACTGTGCGTGCGCTTTTATTTAGACTTTCGCACACCACAAATTATGGATCCATGCTATATGATGTGAAGAAGGTTCATAATACATATGATGTAGTATTGATTGTAATTTTAGTTGGCTGTAAAAATATCGCAGGGTTTTAGATTATATGTACTTATATTCTTTGATGTTTCCAGCATCTCCAACAGACTAAACCTTATAATGAATTTTAAAAAAAACTTTGACTTCTTGAAAAATCCTTTTATTAACAAAAATCATAGATTATAAGATATAGATAGGCAGTTTTGTTTATATCACCCTCTCACTGGGCTCATTGTTTGTGTTTTACAAAAATTCTGCTAGGAATGCTATGGGGGCTGGACAAAGCTCAAATTCATGGTACATTAGGTCCAATGTACAACAGTTTCCCCTATCCAGTTAAAAACAATTATCTCTTTCAAAATTGAAACAAAAATAAATTTTTTGGAAGTACCTTCAGACTGATCTGCACCAGAACTGCCAGTACGTTGCAATAAATTAAAGTAAGACCAACTAATTTTTTTTTGCAAAATTTCTCAATTATTGGTTCAAAATCAAGCAATCCAAAATAGCTGCACTGTGAGTTCCATCTGGCCAATCCGTGCCAAAATCAGCCACATGATAAAATAGATTATAACTAAAGTGAAGAACATCACTAAATTTTATTGACTAATGATAATATAACCAGAATCTCACGTTATATTCGTTCACCCCTCTTTCAATTTCCCGTCTCTGTGGATCTAATCGTTCGAAATTTACAAAAAATATAAAAAATTTTCTCTGTTTTCGACACTTTCGACACCGACTTAACATAATATCGCTCTCCATTATCTGCAGTAAATGGCTAAATACATTCGGTTGTGCGCACATCAATGGTGTGGTGGTCTCTACCCATTTTGTGGATAGCGCACCTTTATTTAATCATTTTTTACACGGTTTATTTGTTGCCGACGAACGAAATGAATAACGCATCTGTATTCTGAAGCCCATATTTATCCGTTGAATGAATTCACGTACCTATACATACTTATATTATACAATACAATAGTTTATGCGTTTTTGAAGAATGCACCTTGCTGTCCCATCCCTACAAAAGAACTGAATGCATTTTTATAGTGCTTTGAATGTCCGGTGGATGCTGGCGAATCATCAGTCCAACTAATTAAGTCGTATTCCATTCGAATACAAAAATACAGATCTAAATGGTCGTAAATACGAACACTGGGAAGACCTTTTTTTACTTCTTTTTTTTTTTCCCATTTTCCCCCATTCTTTTTATATTTCTTTAAATCTTCCGTCAAACCATACAATTGATAGACTGTACCTACGCTGCTACGTGCCACCGTTGTTACTGTGTATTCATTGGATACAAACCCAAACAACATTTTCATCAATAGGACTGCATGATAAACGCCTTTCTTTTCTTTCAATTTTTTTTTTTTTTTTTTTAAGTAAATGTTCGGTCAGTTAGTTCTATCGTTAATGTAAGCGGTCATGATTAACACGCTTAGGACTACCTATTTTCAGTTGTTAATTAAGAAACTTCGCTTAAAAACATAAATAGCCCCACCTATATTAACTTTTCCTAAAAATAATGACCATTTTTCTGCAAAAATTTCAAAAATTTTATTGCGTCAAACCGTTCTGACTGTAAAAGGCCTACACTGAAACATTATGGTTGGAGACAACATCAGTCAGTATAGCGAAGATATTTTCACCCTTAAATTTTTCTTGCTCTACATCTTCCTACGATAGGAAGCTATAAGGAGAATAAATACTGAAAAATTAAGCATAAGTACTTAATATGAGATGATCGATCAGTCAAAATATCGTATTTATGTAATTACTTTTTTTCAGAACACTGTAGTAAGCCTAGAAATTGCACTAAAAATTTGTATCATATTTTGTACGAGTTCGAACCACTTTAAAAGCTCCAATACTTAATGAATAATTAGAATAATTAACTTCCGTAAGCACTTGTGATAAAGGGAACATCGAAAAACAGCCGCAAAAACGAGGCATGATCCAATTTTTTGCACACACAAAAGCCAATCCAAATACTTTATATAACCATACGAAAGACGTAGTTACATATATTCAGTGGGGTACTATTATAGATCTGAACCTCACAATCAAATTAAAAATTAATGGCGAAATTGGAGAAATATGGTGGCTTGACCCCCCCTCTTCTTTGACGAAACATAACCTACGATAGAATGTCGATGAAGACTGATCGAATATATAATCAAACCAAAACGTTAAACTAGTGGAATATGGATCACTTTGAATCTGTATAAACCACTGCAACTTTCTTTAAAATTCTATCGATTGTAAATGCAGAGTACCACCTACCATATTTTGCGATTTAACATGATGGTTTTTCTAACGACATTCATTCGTTTTGACTCCATAATTATATCGGAATAGCATCAACAGATTCAACATCGAAACAATAAATCCAAAATTACCTTCAAATCGTCTCACCTCAACTATAGGCATCAAACAATATAAAACAAGTAATCTCATCTGCAGACATAATTTAGTCGCCTTTTTAAGTAGGTTTTCAACTTGAAAACCTACTTAAAAAGGCGTTTTCTGCGTCACTCTCTGTCCTCACCTTCGTCTTCAAACAAACACTCGTACACGATTTTTCAACCTAATCTTCCACATTTTAAAACAAAACCAAATTGCCAAAAAATCGGTGCTCAGCAGTAAGAATTTTCGAAAAACAGACCTTTTACCCACTTCTCTTTTACCTTCGCTGTTTTCTCGATTCTGTCAATTGACCTTTTTTCGTTTCATTCGCAGAAAGACAACATTTCTACAAGAAAAAGTTGGCCAGTCATGTTGCATCCCTCCATATTCTTTTTTACACATCTGGCACTCGTGTATTCACTTGAAATGGTCAAATATTCGTTCTGTTTGGTCGTGTAGAGGATTCGCATAAAATGTGTTGATACTCCAGCTAAAGCGATTAGTTTCGTTATACCTACCTTGTTCGTGTTTCGTTTACTGTCTCCTTCTTTCGGTTACTATCACTTTTCAACTCCCCTCCACAAATAGGCTAGCCTACCCATATTAAAAAAAAAAAACACTACAAAATGTTTGGACAAGTCAAGAATTTCATCACTGACACAAAGTGGCCGGAAAGCTTCAAATTTGAATCTGTAGAGCAAACTAAAATAAGTCGGATCATTTTTATAGATAAATCAAAACTTGATTTCTTTAGCTGATAGCGCGAAGAATTACCAAAAATCGAAATAAATATCGACAATATTTCGTTACAAAGAACCGTAGTTGAGATACAAACAAAACAAAGAAGCCTAAATTTTACTGTAAACGTTGTGGACACAAATACGTACAATGATGAAATATTTGAAGAAATCGTAGAAGGGAGGCGTACGTATTGGAATCATTAAAAAGTGCCAGCAGTAAATTTTGCCAATGAAATTCTCAATTAATGGTGGTAAGAATAAAATTCGATGTTTTGATGGATGCATATGCTTAAAACTCATTGAAAATTTGAAGGAAAAAACTGGACTCATTTTCAGCAATGATCGTCTTCCATCACATCTTAGATAGGGGAAAAAAAATCAATTAAAAACTCAATTTTTAATTTTGAAAATCCCTATAACATAAATGGGTAACACTGAGAGACATACAGCTTAAGAGATCTCTAACGCCCCATACGCGCTGTGGTTTAAACACATGTAGAAAATAGTAGAAAAGAGGCATAAGAGTTGTACATTATACGCATCTAAACTGCCAGGGATGTAGGTAGGGTTTCTTCAAGAAGGGGGTAGAAATAATTATTTAATGACCTTTTTGTTGTTTTTTATTTTGCTCACCACTTTTGAAATTTATAAAATTTGAGAAACTTATTTATGGAACTCGTTGTCCTATATTTATTAAAATTTTTTTTTTAATTCTATAAGTTACAAGCAAGAAAATAAATAAAAATTAGGTCATGGGGCAATCGCTCCCTTTTGTCCTCCTCTTGGCTACGCTCTCGAAACTGCTCAGATTTCATGAAATTCATCACTGAATTTTTTGTGAATGGTTTTCACGTCCTTAGAACCACACGACGCATGCGCAGTGAAAAATATCTCGATCAGAAATTGTTCGTCTTCGACATGTTATTAATCGACTTGTTGGAAATGTCTTCAGCTATATGTCTATGGTAATACGTACTGTACTGGTTGTTCAGATCTCAAAAGGTAATCATTATTGAATAATGAGAAAAATCCTATGAACTAAGAAAAAAACTATCTTAGGCTAAAATTAGTGATCCATTCTTGGAACTGGAAGCCGTACAAATACAACAGTAGTTTGGAAATCATAAATTTCAGGCCAATATTTTATGCGACCAAATTTTTTCACACAGTCTCAGCTGAATTTTATTCTAACATTGCAGCAATATTCCTGTAACACTGAATACACCCTTACTTCCTTTAAATTTATAACCTTAATTATCATACTCAGATTTCCTAGGATACGAAGGGGCTACGAACTCCACGGAAAAAAAAAACAGCTGAATCTTACAATATTTTTCAAAACAAATATTAAAATTAGATAGATACCTAATATGAAAAACTTCGCCCTTAAAAACTTTTTGACGAAACTCCATCTATGATTGTATTTATTCAATTATACCGCAATTGGAAAAATTTATTTTTTTGTTCACAATATTTGTCTTTTTTCTTAAAAAAATCTTGTGATTATATTGTGACTGGTTCAATAAACATCTACTCATTCAAATTTAAATAGTAGACAATGAACCAACAAAAAGAGAGAGCAATTTTTTACTGCATTTTCATATAATTACTACCATTAATTAAAAAGACTGTTCACAAAAAGATGTAAAAATCGAATATTGACTAGGTGCCTAGGTATATACAACATTCGAAGTTTAACTGAAATTGACAACCTCTATAAATTTAACAAGCTTTTGTTTTTTAAAATCAAATTATTGTCGAACATATTTCTCAATTAACGAACCGAATGGTTTGGGAGAAGTTTCTGTTGACAGAACAGTTCTTCTCGAATCCATGACTAACTTATCAGATGCGTTCACCTTACGCACCTTTTATCTTACCAGTTATCACTCTTGTTTACCTCTCAGCATTTATTTCCATTGGAACCTTCAATTAATCTACGCACTTGAGACGATTTGAAACGATAAAATTATGACCAAATAATTCATTTGCAATTAATTACTTAATTAAACACCAGAAAATGTCAAGTATTTATACAATCTAATGGTACATGAATGGAAATAAATGCCGAGAGGTGAAAAAGAGTGATAACTGATAAGATAAAACGTGAATAAGGTGAACAAATGTGATAAGTTAGGCATGGATCTGAGACGAAATGTTCAGTCAATAGACACTCCTTGTTTAGGCACCACACTGTACGTTCAAATTTTGGCAACCCTAAATAACTTAAGGATGGTAAACATAACTACCTAACTAATAATAAAAATGAAAACATTCAAAAAACTCGACGAATCTGGAAATTCTGGACATTTTTTCATCTTATTAACGACACCAGTATGCGTTTATCAAGAAATTTTTAATCCATCGAACGATCATGTAAATGTCGTTCTCGACGAGAACAAACAAAAAAAAAAAAAAAAAAAAAAAAAACCAACAAATTATTTTCTTTGGACAAACCAAAGTCGATAAACTTTGGACAAATAAAAAAACAACTGGTTAAACGATTCAAATTGAAAATACTTGACATAGATTGACCATAAATGAAGAAAAATCTTCATTTGATCAATATATATATATATATATATATGTTTATAAACGTATCTCTCGTATTTACATGTCACATTCAGATCTTTATCAGCACGGTCTGGCAGAAACGTGGCACAGCATTTAATATGTAAACGTTGATGGATCGTTTTCATTAATAAGACAAGTATATTAGGATTTATGTGGGTTTTAAATAGGGTAATCTGAAATGAATCGTATTCGATCGATTTGATATAGTTGAAATTTAAAATTTCGATAATCAGTAACACCGGGATAAGTGATGCTAAAAAGTTCTGCAGTGAGAACGCCAAATCAGTCCAAAATATTGAAAAAGAATTTCATATGTTAATATAATTAAGTGAAAGTTCAATATAGGCGGAGGTATACGCGTACGAAGGTAAACAATCTGATTTTACAGAAAGGGTAGGTAGGTAAGTATAGGTATACGTAGGTACACCCCATCAAACTTTAACACAGGACTGACATTGATATGTAAAATCGTAGTTAAAATATAAAAGTTACTCCAGAGTTTGAGATAAGAGGATAGATAAGTGGAGGGCCCTCGGGGTCTGGACACCCTACCCTAAGCTCGAAAAAGAAGCTTGATATAAAAAAATTGTGTATACTTTTTAGTGATGGTGGTGGTGGTTTTATTATGACGGAGGGGGTTTGGAAGGGACAGGCGAGAAGATGTGGACCATATGTTATGATTGGCTGTCTACGCCTGTAGTTTGACAAATGAAGGTATGAAGTCTAGACTTGGCTTTAAGTCAAATTGTTTTAAATGAATTAAAAATAAAATGAGACTTACTTTTTGTTGCTCTCCAGAAATGTATCGAATTCGACCGACATTTTACAACATAAGGCCTTCCTGCAAAGCATAAACAAAAGAATGGTCATTAAAAAAATATACGAATTACCACAGGTAATAATTAAATGGTTTGAAATCAAAACTGCTAAAATGAAGGGAAAAACACTGAAAAAATAGAGGAAATTATTTGAGACAACGACGAAGAACGCATCAAAAATTAAGACCAATTTACAGCTGCAGTGTTCCATTATTTGGGGCTTTCCATTTATAGAGAATGAATTTGAAGGAGAAAAAATTATTTCTATTTTTTGCCGATATCAGCCGAAAAATTTAAAAATTTCATACAAATATGATAGCCTAGGTATAATTTTTATAAAAAATATATAATGTAGACCCAGCTGTGGTCAACTACCAGGAACGAAGTAAGGGGGGCAGCTTGCCTCCTATAGTATATTGGTAAGTTGGATATTTTCGCTCATGGGGACAGTTGGCCAATCGTGAAGGTTTATGACTTTTTATTTTAAGGCAATTTAAAATTTTTCAGCAGTTGACAATTTTGCAGTTGGCGAAATTTTTGGTTGTAAGTACAGAGGGTGTTGATGGAGTTGCGTCAAAACTCCTGATGGTGGTATAGTAGGTTAACTACGTATGAGTTAAAATAGTTGCATACCTAGCTGCAGCTTTGTTTTCAAATTCGTCTTAAAAGTGTTGTTATTCTAACTTGTGTCATTCCTATGTTTCATAGGAAAAAAATTTATGAAAAACCATAATATTATGCATGGAAAATATTGGAAAAAAATAAGTTTTTTCATGAAGGGTTGGTACTTTTTGTCTCTATCTCGATTAGTTTTTGAGATATTTCACTTGGAAGGGCCGAAAATACCAATTTTTCTGAAAAATTCAGATTCTTCTGTATTTATGGTCAACTTTACCGAAAATTACACAAAAATGTAGCCAAGGGAGAAGAAGCGATGATTGCCCCAATGCCTTTTTGTTTAATGGCTTGTTACTTTTAGAATTTTGAAAAAAATTTTGGCAATAAATATGCGACAGCCGGTTCCATAGTTGTTAAATTATTTTCTCAAATTTTATAAATTTTCAAAAGTAACAAGCAAAAAAAGTCATCAAATTTTTTTACCCCCACCCCTTGAAGAAATCCTGGTTACACCCTTGAAGCTGCAGCTGAGTATGTAACTACTCTAAGTGTGAACTTGACCTACTTTCCAACCACCAGCAGTTTTGATGTCCACTCCGCAAACACCCTGTAGTATTAGTTGGTAAACCGTGTCATTTGATGATACATTTTTTATTTAGAGGTAGTCTCACAATTTTGATTTTTTGGATTTCAAAAATTTCAATAAGCAATTTTTGTTTTTCTACCACCTGTCTCTGAATAAATCGTTCGCTACATCTCTGTCAACTAATTTACAATCACTAAATACGAGCTTAAGAATAATGTGAGTTACTTAGTTGAAGTATAGGTAAACACATTATAAGTATATATGAAAACACCCACCTGTTATGAGATGCCGAACAATTTGTGTTTATCATATGACCATCTGGAAGTAGAAAGAAAAAAAACAGAATACAAAATTAGTATGGCATTAAAAATTAAAATAGCGATTTGGGGACACTGTACGGTTATTTGACTGTTTTGTTCTCACAATCTCACTCTTTTTAAACTATTTCTCTATCATTTTCCCTCGCTAATTTTTTTTTTTCTTCATTTCTTTCTTTAATAACAACCTTTCGTATTAATTCGTAAAGCTTGCAAAATTAATTCAGAAAGGAAGTCGTCGAACGTCAATGGGAAACGCCAACAACAACAACAACAACATCAGCAACGTCCGTAGATAAAAAAAAAAAAAAAAAAGTAATAGATAGAGAAGTATATTCGAGAAATTTTCCGAATTGTAAATTAGCTATAATTTGAACGTCCTGAATAAACTCTACATTTCCTCTCCGCTTCCCACCTCCTCGCAATCTTATTCTCATTATTCTACAACACGTCACTTACTTGGAACACAGCTCTTTGGAGAGTACCGTTCTCTTCAGCAGTGTAACTCCCATCAATCTGTTTCAATTTACTTTTGTCAGACCTATTTATTCGTCCATTTCCCTCTCCCCGTGGCCTTTACTACGGGTCCGTATAGACTACGTAAATATATTTGTTGGTTTTTTTTTATGAATTTCCGACAATCACAATGCAAACTTTTCTTCTTCTAGTTTTACGCGCGAACATTTAACCTTCTTTCAAAAGTTTTTACACAACCATTTTTCATATGATTCTTTTTTTTGTTTTTTTTGTCTATATCTCAGTCTTTCCTCGCCTCTCACGATCTCGCTTTTTGACTGCAATTACGACGCTCGTAGTCATAATTTTCATTTTTATCTGATGTTAGAAATCTCAAACGGCGGCTGTAGTGGATGCCGTCAATCTAAACGAGTCTGTGTGAGAGACAATTTAAATTGCTAAACGTGAATTAGGTAGAAAGTTTTTGGTATAGGTAGGCAATGTTCAGACAGGTTTGAAAGGATGATGTTGGCAGGTAAAGTAAAGTAAAAATCCACTTTGAACTCGATGCAAAAAATAAATAAATAAATAAAAAATAAGGAAAAATTCGAAGCCATAGTCTGAGAGGAAAATGACAAAATAAAAATCTTATGCAACGTCCATGATGCCATACTTTCTGAGAAAGATTGAAGAAGTTCCGTTTCTTCAGGTTTGGTAGCTTTTCATTATTTATAATTGGCCATCTATCCACGGGGAAGGAGTGCGATTTGATTGTAAATGAGAATTTTTAGGGTAAAAGATACATTTCACGTAGGGGTGGGTAGAGAAACGTGCTTTAAGAGCTCATTGTACGCGATTTATTTCTCCTGTTATATTTTTTTGTATCCATGGGCGAAAATAGGAGGGCTTTAGAGGTCCTGCCCCCAAAAAAAATTTGGGGCACTTTTGTTTTGAACTGATTTAATTAACTTTTTAGACTTTAGCTTCCTTTTTTGGCCCACAACTGTACAAAAATTTTTGAAAATGTCGAAAAATTTAATATTTAATTGCATAAATTGACGATCTTTTTTTTTTTTTGCTCATCAGTCTATCGTGGCCATTCCACCTCCCCAAAAAAATTTCATACCCTTTTGGCACCTATGAATACACTCATATTAGGTCATGTGTGAAGTGAGTAGAAGCTTACAATTAGTGAAGTTTAAGGTCCAAAGGACCACATAAAGTTGGTTGGAGTCACATGTCTGTTTCACATGCCTCGTAACTCACAACTGACGTCGCCTCAATACCAATACCTCCTCTATCAAGAGGAAAGAACTTCAGCGCATCACCCATGCGCAGAAGGCTTGTGGGCAGAGCCCACAATAATGTGCTCTAAAACTATCGCTGAAAAGAGTTAATAAAATTATGATACAGCCCATTTAAATAAGGTTTTGGGAGCATTCTAATGTAAATGAGTGTATCTATTAAGTAATTGATAATAAGCTTTTCATAAATTCTCTTTAGATTTAATTTTACAAATGGATGAAATTCGGTCTAAATCCGTAATTTTGGTCCAATTTTCAGACACTGTGAACTCGGATCAGTGAAATATTATAAATACAAAATTTTTATTGCTCCTCAAAATTTTTTTTTGTAATAACCGAATAATTTTATTAAACACCAGCAAAGATACCTAAGTTTGTGAATTTGATGAATATGTTAATAATCTAATGTTTTCCCAAAATCTGATAAAAATATTGTTTTATTTTATTTTTTCCAAATCGGTATAGAAATAAATAAAACAATTACTTCAGTTTTTCATTCTTAGAGGAAGGAAACGTTATTTCAAGACTTCTCAACAATCTCTTTTTTGTCCCTTCCATTTAAGAGATAGAAAGCCCACTTTTGTTACTTATTCTACGGCCCTAAAATCCTGAGAACGCCCCTACATTTACCTATGGCCGAGAAAAACAACAAGTAAATTGTTACCTTCGGAAACTGAGGAAAAGAGGGAAAGACGGTTCAGCTATTTTTGCTTTTATTTCGGTTGTAAAATGCCTAATTTTAGACCGATAGGAACGTAATTCCAACCAAATATTCATTATTACCTATTCCAACATGTTACTAATTTTGGAGTAAATTGGCCGGACGGTACTTACATTACAGCTATTTTGATTATTATTTTGCTATAAAATCTTTGATTTTGAACCTATAAATAAGAAATTTGCCAAAAATATTAATTATAATTTGTTGCAATATGCTACCAGTTCTGGTGAAGATCGGCTACAAGGTATTTCCAAAAAATAAATTTCTGATTCGATTTTAAAAAACCAATTTTTGCTTCGATTTTGAAAGAGGCAATTGTACTTTACAGCAACGTAATTTTAATTCAACAGTTACAAAATTTAATACAATCATCAATTATCATCTATTAATAAATTTTTAGTATAACTAATTTTCCATTTTTCGAAAACCTACTTTTTCAAACGGAGCTGTTGCTGCATTAGACACCTTTTGCCATTCAAACAAGTTTAATATTCCTTCGTTTATACTTTCTGAAGAGAGAGATGTATAATTCTATGTCAAAACTAATAGATAAAATATAATATTATGAAAATCTTTTGAATGACAGAAAAAAAAAATTATCAAAATCAATACGATCGCCCAGGAGAGGTTACACACAAATGCTTAGACCATCAAAAACGTATAGGTATCCAAATTTCAGAAGAATTTATAAAGTTCTCACAAACAGAAATTATAATTAATATCCTATTCGAAAGGTGATGCGGAGGATTTCGTATTCATTGCCAGAGATCGATCTTGAATTGTTTCAAACATTGGAGTGTCATACAGGGTGTCCGGTGAAACTCGTTAATATTTTGCTGGCAAGTTTTAAGTGACGAGAATTAAAATAAAAAGGAATTTTGAAAAAAGGCTATCCAACTATAAAAGGCAAAGCCAACAACGATGACGGTGTACAAAATGTTGCATAATTGTTGTTTGAGGGGGATATTAAAATAAAATAGTCTCGTGAATGAAATTTTATTCAGAACAGATAAAATTTTTATGAAAAATTGCTAATTAAAAATTAAAACCTTTATAGCTCCTTCAGTGTGGAGCGCAGAGAAAATATTGGCGTAACAATTTTTCTCGTCTAATCGAATACCTATGTACTATCAATCAGCAAAATATTTTGCCGATGTTTCATCGGACACACTGTATACCTTCTACCCCGAAAACATTTGCACTATGTCACTAAAATGCCGTACCACCATATTTTTATGCGTTTAACTCTTCTTGCCACGAATTAGCGTGCATATTATTCTCACGGTTTTTCTATTTCTCGCACAGGTGATACGTCTGAAAAAATAGGTTCAATTAAAGTGTACCAAAAATACCTGTTCTCGAGTACGGGCTAATTTCGCATCAATTAATTTTCCGAGACTAATTTCACAGAAAGCACAGCGTGAGCGTGACGTAATTTTTCATCATTAAAAACGACACGTTTTTTGGTTTGAGCCTCTCGAGCAAGTTCACGTAGGTATCTACACATTCAATAGCAGCCTAATGGATAGCTTATAGGCGTCTGATGAGGGGTTAGGGGTGGGGCTATTTGCTGCAATGAAAAGTTTCAAAAAAACGCACACCGGAGGAGCCCAAAAGGGTTAAGAATTCAATTTAAATACTAATACAGCACCGCGATGTTTGTTTTAGGTAGGCTACAGCACAAAGTCAGCCGATGTGAAAACAATCGTTCATTAATCAAATGAAACTCTTTTGACAGGCGTTCTTAATGGTAGAAAATGTGAGGATATCGGAAGAAAATAGTTTGTTGGTGGAATTATATGCGGGCATTTTTATGCATCGTGTTTATTTTTTTCGGTCAGGTGTGTGTGCGCACATCAAATCTATTTGACGTGGTTTGATGGCCCATGTCTGCTGATGCAGGTTTGCTGGAGGGCCTAATGAAGCTAACGTGTAAAATGCCGTTTGAGAGAACCAGCCAAGACTAAGCATGGAAAATACTGCACTATAATATGTATAGGCTTATGAAAAACATGATAATTCACCTAATTTGTTGTTTTTTTTTTTTTTTTGTTTTTTTTTTTTTTTTCAAGCACATAGATAATTTTTTTTTCATGAAATATTAGTGTACATTCATTGGAGTACATTAAGAACATGGGCCGTACAGAAAATTTATTGTGAGGGGGAGGAGGTGCCACAATTTTTTGACCACACACCTATTTTTATCCACAACCAAGGAATTCACAACCTTCATGAGGAAAGAAAAACATCAATACATCATTTAAAAAAATAATTTCACATACTATTTACGATTAGGAGATGAAATAATAATATAACCAACTATTCATATATTGTCGTGGACATATAGGTCTGAATTGATTCGAAGAAGGAAAGAAAATATTGTCCACGGCGATGAAAGAAATCATCCAAAATAAAGTACCGTCCTGAATGAAGAAAATGTATGTCCCGGTAACAGACATACCTAATCCAACATTTTATTTATTCAAAGGAATCTTTATCTATTGCAATGGAATAATATTTTTGTACACTATGTAATTTTTAATAAAAATTTATTATTTCAATAAATTAGCTGTGTGAAGTTGGAAATTTCAAGGTTGACGTTGTTTCACTGATAACAAATCAATGTTACCACTTGGAAGTTTCAAAAATATGGACAAAATAAGCTTCTCTAATTTTTTAAAAACTAACCACGTCTAAGGGAAAAAAAAGTAGGGACATTTTTCAAAGGAGTCTGTATCAATGCTACAAGCTTCAAACATTATTTTGGTACTGCCAACTTGTACCTTCAAGAATCCTCTTCGATGGTACAATATTCACTCCTACCAACATTCAACAATAACATGTAAAAGAATGTACATTTTACTAAAAACGTGGCTGGCGACACCCACTGTTGATGTTAAAACTTCCATCACATAAACTCACGCACATAATTCGATCGCATCTTATCTTTCTTCTTTCTTTTGTACTACACTCGTTCATTCTGTCTTCTTATCGCCTTTTTCTAACCGTTTTTAGCATGTACTTTTTCTTACAATACCTATTCGATTTCTGTTCTTAATTTTCTCTCGTCGAGTTTAGTTTGTAGTTTCATTCTTTTACTTGATGTCTTAAAAAAAAAAAATTTCGTCATGTTAAAGTACAGTTTGTTTAATTTTGTTTTCAGTTTTATTTTATTTTAATTTATTCAAAATAATCCGCCTACACTTTGGTCCTTTGGGCCGGATGCCATCTCAACTAGCCCTTTGGTTTTGTTTCTTGCATTTGTCATATTGTTAGAGTCCAGTCAAGCCATGGTTGGTTCCAGAATTTCAGTTTGTTTTTGATACAGTCCACTACATCAGATCGTAAGTTCGTCATTATCTTATTGTTTGTCATGGATGCTCTAAGGAAAGAACTTAGAGTCCTAAAATTAAACGCTACTCGTATCAAGTCTTCAATGGAGGAGATTTGTAAAAAACCTGTTACGATCGAAAATCTATCGAAGTTGGAAGCGATTATTTCCATGTATCTTCTTCCAAACAAAGAAAAAACTGAAAAAACAATCAAAAATTTGCTTATCTTGCTTGACCCAGATACCAATGTTGAACATAAAAAATTAGAAGATCATTTGTAAGCTGATTTGGATGATTTGATCGAAGTTGGTTCAACATATCAGGGTAGAGTAAAATCGTTTCACTCAAAGCTGTCCACTGAAAAGTCTCGACAATCTATTGTAACAGCGCCATCAGCTGCAAACAGATCGTTTAGTACTGCAACATTTCCAAAAATTAAAAGAGATCGAACCACAAAATTCGATGGTGATTTATCAAAGTTTTTTGAGTGGAAAAATTTGTTTGAAAATTTAGTTCATAACAATGACGATTTGTCAAATGTTCAAAAACTTTGGTACTTGGAAAAAGCAATGGTAAAAGATATCGAAAATTTGGTTGATGATTTCGGCATATCAGATGAGGCCTACGCTAATGCATGGTCATATATTTTGTCTCGTTTTGAGAAAAAACGATCGATAATTCTCACACTTTTTCATAAGCTAATTGATATCGAGCAGCTGAAAGATGAAAAAGGTATTCAAAAACTCATTGATAGAATTAATGGTACAATTCGTGGTCTAAAAGCAGCTGGAGAAAAAGTTGAAGACACCTTCTCAAAATTTATCGCGTTCCTTGCTGGTTTGAAACTTGATCCAGTAACCTTCCGCGATTGGGAAAATTCGTTAGTGTCGGTTAATGATTATCCAAAATTTGATCAACTTAGCAAGTTTTTACAAAATTGTGCGTTCGCAGTCAATGATCGAATTAAATGTGACAAATCGCTTAAACCTGTAGTAAAAAAAAGCTCGTCTGAACAAAAATCGTATACTACAGTCAAAAATAAATGTGTTTTGTGTTCAAATTCCCATTATCTTAATCAATGCTCGGAATTCTTAAATAAATCGCCCCATGATCGTTACGAAATTGTGAAGAAAAATCGGCTTTGTTTAATTTGTTTCAATTTTAGTCACTCTGTTAGTAATTGTACATCTTGTTTTGTTTGTAAATGCGGTGTAAAACATAATTCATTGCTTCATTTTGAATTTAAAAATCCAAAAAGTAGTTCTTCGAAAGAGCCTGTGGTAGATAGGCCTAAAGAAAGTGTCGTTATTACTAAATCATCCTTATCGTGTTTATATTCAGTCAAAAAGTTCGTGTTACTGCCATCTGCAGTCGTAAAATTTGTGTGTGGTAGTGTATCTGGTACTTGTCGTGTTTTACTAGATAGCTGTTCACAGCCTAATTTAATTTCTGATACGTTCGTTCGTAAATTCAAATTACCAATTTGTTCGATAAACCACGGTAACTCAGTTAAAGGTATTTCGTCAGCACCAATTCAAACATCGCATTCCGTGTTATTAAAAATGGTTTCAAATTTTAAATCATATCAGATTGATGTTGTTGCTGACATTGTTCCTACATCCTCATTGTCGTATTCAGTTTATTTCAACAGTTCCACATCCATCGTCGATAAACTTCGCAAATATTGTCTTGCTGATCCTGCCTTTTTGAAGGAGAATGTAGCAGTTCCTAATATCGATCTTATTATTGGTGCAGAGCATTTTTAAAAAATTATATGTGACAAATCACACTCGCTTGAAAATGGTTTGTTCGTACTCCTGTCCAAATTTGGCTGGGTTGTTTCTGGTCTTGCTCCACAAGTCCAAAAGTCATCCTCTTCTCAGTTCTCTGGATGTACACTACAAGAAATTGATAGTAATCTTCGCCAATTTTGGGAGTTGGAGGAAGCTACACCAATAAGTTCATCAAAGTCATTTAAAATTGATCGGTTCCAAGAGCATTTTGAGAAAACTTATTCATTTGTGTCTGATGGTAAATTTGTCATAAAATTGCCACTCAAACTTGATTGTTCATCCATCGCTAATAATTGTAATCGTGCCATAGCGAGTCTTTTGAAAGTTGAACGCTCACTAAATGAGGAACTAAAACTAAAGTACATCGATTTCATGAAAGAATACCAAGCTATTGGCCATATGTCGATCGCTGAACCTACAAATGGCCCTCATTATTATATTCCACATCGGGAAGTGCTTCGTTCAGAAAGTTCAACCACTTCCTTGCGTGTTGTTTTTAATGCATCGTCATCTGTTAAGAGGAGCTCGTCCTTAAATGATGTGCTAATGACAGGTACCAATATTCAGCGAGATCTGTTTGATATACTCATTTCCATGCGAATGTATAAGTTTTGTTTCGTCACTGATATTACTAAAATGTATCGCATGATATGGGTGCATGAAGAAGACCGGACATGCGACGTATTTTGAGGAGAGAAAAGTCGACAGAACCAATTCGAGAGTACCATTTAAATACAGTCACATATGGCACTGCTTCAGCATCATTTATTGCCACAAACTGTTTACAAATTGTTGCAAAAAATTTGGCTGATTCTCATCCAATTGCCGCTCATCTCATTTGTGATAATTTCTATATGGATGATTTAATTTGTGGCGCCAATTCAAAAGATGAAATTATCGAGTTGCAATCAACTATTCACAACGCTCTCGCTGAGCGTGGGTTTATTCTTCGCAAATATGCCAGTAATTGTGTCGAATTACTTAGTAAAATTGCTCCTGAATCACATGCATTATCATCGTCAATCGAATTTGAAAAAATCGCTGTTTTAGGCCTACGTTGGCAACCACTTAATGATAAATATAGTGTTAGAATTAATTTAGATTCGTTTTCAGAAAATATTGTTTTCACTAAAAGAATTATCTTCTCGTTAATTATGAGGATCTTTGATCCTCTCGGTTTAGTGTCACCAGTAACTATTCGTGGTAAAGTAATTATGCAGTCCTTGTGGCTCGAAGGCGAATCATGGGATGATCCAGTTTCTGAAGTGTTAACACAATTGTTCGTAAATTACATGTGCAATTTGTTGAATCTAAGGTCATTCGTTGTTCCTCGCGATATTTTTCTACTACCTCATAGTGAACTTATTGCTTTTTGTGACGCGAGTGAAAAAGCGTATTGTGTTGTAATCTACATTCGGTCCTTTATTAATGAATCTTACTCCTGTAAAATGTTGTGTTCGAAAAATCGTATCGCTCCAGTTCGTGCTCTAACCATTCCACGTTTAGAATTACTAGCAGCCGAATTAGCAACTTCTTTAATTAATCATATTGCTTCTAATATGAACATTTTACCTCATTTAATTCATGCATTCTCAGATTCAACTGTTGTATTATGCTGACTTTCTAAACCAGCTAATGATTGTAAATTGTTCGTATCTAATCGTGTTAGCAAAATCATAAATATCGTACCATTTGAACGTTGGCATTACGTTCCATCCGGTGAAAACCCTGCTGTTTTAGCCACTCGAGGCATAAGTGCTGAAAATTTTTTGAACCTCGATTTGTGGACAAATGGTCCTAATTTCTTACTGTCAAATAATACATTTTCTTACTTTAAAATACCTAATGTTGATGTGCATAATACCTTAGAAAAAAGAAAATGTGTAACATTAAATATTATTTCAATTGATAATGTTTTAACTCGATTCTCATCTTTTAATCGTATGATCCGTACTGTCGCTTACATGTATCGATTTGTCCGTTTTTGTAGAACACGCAATAAATTTATCGATTTTTCACTCCATAAAATGGAAATCAGTCATGCAATAAATGTAGTTGTATGTGTTTCTCAAACAATCTGTTTCAGTGAAGATATAACTAGACTGAAAAATGGGCAATCTTTAAAGAAGAAAAGCACGCTATGTTCGTTGGACCCATTTTTAGATGAGTTTAGTATTCTGTGAGTTGGTGGTAGAATGGAAAAGTCGCCTTGGTAGTTGCAGAAGAAACATCCAATCATCAATAGCACCAAATCTCACTTCGCTCGATTGCTAGTATGCCACACACATGAAAAATACTATCATGCAGCTCGATCGTTCTTGTCTGCATTTTTTGCATCTCAATATTGGTTTATCGGCAGTCGTACTAATTTATTAAAATTCGTCATTCGTAGCTGCGTTCTGTGTACCAGAATAAAGGGCAAGGTTGCTGAGCAATTGATGGGACAGTTACCTCAATCTGTGTTTCAATTGCAAAAGTATTTACATATGTTGGTATCGATTTTGCTGGGCCCTTCCAGTGTAAATGTGTAGCGCATAAAACTACACGTTTATACAAAATTTACTTGGTGATTTTTGTTTGTCTAACTGTGCGCTATTCACATTGAGATCGTATCAGATTTGTCAACGTCCAAGTTTTTGGAGGCATTACAACGCTTCATCGCTCGTTGAGGGCTACCTGCCAAAATCTTCTCAGATAACGGAACAAATTTTGTCGGTGCATCAAATTTTTTCAATGACAATCGCGCAGATATCTTGAATGCTGCAACACTCATTGGTTTTGAGTGGCACTTCATACCACCATGTTCGCCTCATTTTGGAGGAGTATGGGAATCAGCAGTTCGATCGTCTAAACTCCATCTATCAACTGTAATCAAAAATACAGTGTTGTCCTTCGAAGAATACTGTACCTTAGCTGCTAAAGTCGAAGCTGTTTTGAACTCTCGCCCAATTGCCTACAAACAAAACATCGAACAGGGAAGTGAGCCATTGACCCCTGCACATTTTCTCGTTGGTCAGTCACTATTATCTACACCTGTAATTGATGATGATTTATCGCTGCCATTATTAAATCGACTACAGTTGATTCAAAATATGGCAAAAGGTTTTTGGTCGAAGTGGTCTAAGGATTATTTAAACCAGTTACAGCAACGAGTCAAATGGTTTGATCGAAAACCCAACATTCAAGTTGGTCAACTTGTTCTGCTACGTGATGAGAACCAACCCCACTTTAAATGGCCACTTGGTATCATCGAGCTATGTCACACTGGAGAGGATGGTCTTACTCGAGTTGTTGATGTTCAATTTAAAGGTGGAATCCGTTTCAGATCATTGTCTTCGATAGTCCGGCTTCCTTTGGATACTGAACCTGGGGTTCAGCCTGGGGAGTCTGTTGATGTTAAAACTTCCATCACATAAACTCACGCACATAATTCGATCGCATCTTATCTTTCTTCTTTCTTTTGTACTACACTCGTTCATTCTGTCTTCTTATCGCCTTTTTCTAACCGTTCTTAGCATGTACTTTTTCTTACAATACCTATTCGATTTCTGTTCTTAATTTTTTCTCGTCGAGTTTAGTTTGTAGTTTCATTCTTTTACTTGATGTCTTAAAAAAAAAATTTTGTCATGTTAAAGTACAGTTTATTTAATTTTGTTTTCAGTTTTATTTTATTTTAATTTATTCAAAATAGTCCGCCTACACTCACGACTATGGAATTTGAGCCATATTGAAGTGATATTAGAGGAAGGGAGTGAGAGTACCTTACTGCTTATGACTGAGCAAAATAAAGTAAATTATTCTCAATAGAACAAAAAAAACTTTTTCGCTGAGATGAATAGGTGATCAGATATTTTCCGCAGACAGTATATATTGGGTTTTCATAGAATGACCCAGCTAGGCTGAAGAAGAATAATAAAAATATAGGGGTAGAATGGCTTGAAAAAATGTTAGGGCGGTATTCACAGATGACCCTAACACTCAGCTAAGTATTAGGGATGTCACACACTACAGTAAAACTAAGTAATGGCCATTTTTTTTTTTTTTACATACACATGGCTTCATTTTATTGTAGTGTGTAACATCCCTAATACTTAGCTGAGTGTTAGGGTCATCTCTGAATTCTGCCCTTAATCCTTGTTAATCGAATTTCAAAACGCTCCTAACTCATGTGCGCAATGCAACCAGTAATTAACATCGCAATTTATATTATGTGAAAATATTGTAGATAATAATATTAACAAACTCACTGGTTATTCGCTGCAATTCTGCGTCACTGACGTCGGTGAAAAACCACGTCTGAAAGAAACAATGAAAGAGAAAACATTAGTAGAACTCGAGCAGTTACCTAGTTTTGTTAAACATAATATTTGAAAGATCATAAAATATAGCACAGACTATTACGAATTAATCTAAAAGTTTTGCATCTACGTTCGCAGCCGAAAAGTCGTAATAGAATTTCTAATAGTTATCCCTTCCAAACGAATGTAGCCTACAAGAAGAACTTTCGTTGGATCGACCATAAAAAAATGGTTTGAAAAATTTACATTGAATAAGTTATTAGGTATCTATGTACTTCGTGAAAAAGTATAACCAAAAATTTTGCAAAAATCTATGCCATTACCTATAAGTACTACAGTTCGGCTATTTTTTTGTACATTTTTATGACGTTTCAATCAATAAATCACATTAATTGTAATTTTTTTCGCTAAATTATGATTTTTAATTCTTTCTTTTCAAAAATTTTTGGGAAAAAGAAAACGTTGGAAATCCGAAAATTACTATGGAACTTGTACGTCAGCAGAATTTATTGATCTCTTCTTCAGTATACTTATATAAAATCGACAATGAACTGGAAATTAAATCCTAGGGCAGATGAGTTTAGAAATTAAACTTCTTCCATTATGATATTCATATTTATTAAAATCTAATATTGAAGATACTAAAGTTATGGAGAAGATACAAAAACTCCCCCCCCCCCCGCAAAAAGCATTGACGAATTCTAAACTAATTTAGTATATTCAGGGCACCTAATTAAGGCTAAACTATGTGAGACTCTACATATATGAAATAAAATAAGCAAGAAAATTACTTGCTGTTATACATGTAAGAATATGTATTCACATTCTTAAAATAACCACAGTTTCTGTCTGTGTTTCGCACTCGCTGATATAGTGAGTTGCAGAGATCTCTCATATATTAGATTTGTATTATATTCATCTATTGATGGATTTTAAGTATGGAAAGATGAAAGATGTGTCTACATGATTCTTCATTATTTTCTAAAGAGCTTACAAATCCATCAATACATGCCAAGCGAGTGGGATGATCTTGAGGAAGACGGAATGCTAATTAGTAAACGATCAGCTCAGTTCTTTCCCTAGTGCGGCTCCCCCTTGAAGAATGGGGATGTAAGAATATGTATTCACATTCTTAAAATAACCACAGTTTCTGTCTGTGTTTCGCACTCGCTGATATAGTGAGTTGCAGAGATCTCTCATATATATTAGATTTGTATTATATTCATCTATTGATGGATTTTAAGTATGGAAAGATGAAAGATGTGTCTACATGATTCTTCATTATTTTCTAAAGAGCTTACATACATGATTCAATGTACTATTTAGATAAGTGAATTTCTCTACTACATATTATACCATCAGTAAGGTGTACTTGTGTTGTAAAGTGAAAAAACCAAAATAATTCGTGTTTGAATTATGTGATTAACTATCGTACAAGTTAATCGTGGATTTATAGTGCGAATTAACATGTTTTTAAGCAAGGTTCTTTCAAAATCTACTAACCCATTTGTTATTAAAATAAGTTTTAGACAAAATCAACGGTTAGTGTGAATGATTTTTTTTATTTTTTGACAAATGACAGAAAATTTATCTCATTGAATATATTGAGGATAGAATCATAGCCTACAAAACCATATCCCAAAGCAAACAAGATAGACTAGATCTATTAAAGATCACATCCAGTGCAGACAAATGATGAAGATGTCTAGGAGGAGGCATGCTATAAAATAAATTGAACTATAAATTATAAATATAGGTTCAAAGGTACGGAGTAGAAAGGATTTATGACCATTTGATGACTGAAGGTTCTTTTGCAATGGAAAGGCTACTAATCATCTGTGGGGATTGAACCTCTCGTACGAGGTTAGAGGCTTGGCTTCTTGATGACAGTTGTCATCGCAAAATGATCAGTTTTGTTCACTACATATTAAACTCATTGTATGTTTGTTTGTACTTACTTGCAAACTTATACAAGCATGTTGCAACATTCGGACAGTTACATATCGATAGTTCACTTCTCAGATGATGTTGTGATCCAGCTCATCAGTGTATGTGCCATAGTTTATCAGTTGGCATAGCAATGATAAACTACGTCTCAATTAGTCATCTCACACACACATACACGCGTATGTATTCTTTATGTATGTGTCTTTGTGTGCATGTAAGGAGCCAGTATATATAAGCCCACCAGTTTGTTGAAGTGTTGGCTCTCCCATACCTTGCATATAATTTGAGGTGAAAATGCAATAACTACAGAAAACCTTCTGTTGTTGGAATATCTTTGATAACATAAGATATTTCACATCATCTTTTTACAAAATTTATTTTTTCATATGATAACTTAAGACTACTCAAATTCCATAATTCTTTATGCATTATCAGCACATCATTACAATAATCCTTCATTAGATGGCACAACTTTAGATCTTAGTTGGTATCCTAAGCGATGGTTTTCAATCAGTATTAACAGTTTAATTTTGCTTATTGAATAAGGCATGAGGTAATTGGGGAAGAGTAGTACTTGGTAGGCCATGGTACACAGTAGAACTTCTAAAATGAAAGAAGCAATTTTTTTTTGTCCTGAACACCACTGATAATGGTTAAACAAGTCATTACACACCACCTAACCCAAAGAAATTTTAGTAAAAGTGCATTCTTTCTTTACTATTAGTGATTCATTGTTTTCTTAATCCAAAGTTATTTATTCAATCATTTTTCAATTCATACAGAATTTAAGAAAAAAATTTCAAAAAGAAATCATTAGAATTATAATCCTCTTTAGTTACTGCTTCTATGTACAAGCACAATTTCAACCCAAAATAATAATACAGTGTTTTCTGAAAATTGATTTTATGAAAATTCTTGTACAGGTACACAGAAGAATGGTCAAGTATGATATATAACGGAACTATATAAAACACTATTAGTATATAGTGGAACATTAATGTTTTAATATTTTGAAAAATTTCCGAAGTTTTTAATGTAAATTCTGATTAAAATATTTATCTATTTCAATAATTTAGTATACGTATTTTAAATTTTATTCAAATATTTTTTAAATAATTTTTTTTTCTATAACTTATTAATTTCGAAATTCTATTAAACCACAGAAAAAAATTTGGATTCTTCAATTTTAATCATGATTTGTCAAAAATGTAAGTCCATTGATGCATCTACCCCTTATTAGTTTTCTCAGTTACAGCATATTTTTGAATTAATTTGTATATAATTTATGCTCGTGTTCCACTGTGTACCATGGACCATTTTTTTAATTCTTTTATATCAACTCTCACTAATTATTAACGAACTCATTTTGGTTTTCAAGTAGGTAACTTCACTGATGCAGAACGATGAGCTCTTTCCAACAGTATATTTTAAATTTTAATACAAGTAAAATTTTGGAAGTTACAGCTATAAAAGAAAAAAAAATCACACCGTATACAACCCTCCCCTACTTATTTTGCAAAAATTCTTCCAAGATTATTACAGTTCAAAACTTCTATCATTAGGGACGTCCTGACTGAAGGTTAAGATAGGTGAGTCAACCCTTCAACCAAAACAATCAGTCGACAAAAAGGAAAATTTTGAGAGCAGTCGGCAGGTTCGAGTATTTTCAACTAATTTCAAAAAAAAAAAGAAGAGATTATCAACACGATCAGTATAATATAGGCCAGTCTTTTTTTCTTATTTTTTTTTTATAGTCGACAAATTTGAACACATTCAACCGCTTTGAAAAATTCTTTCGGCACGTCACTGTCTACTATGCCTTAAATATGCAAATAACTACAAATTCACCTCGAAATAACGACAAAACGTTACAAAACCGTCCAAAAGCAGTGACCGAAATCGCTCTACACTGGTTAGAAAATTCAAGTCAAATGCATGATGCAAGTGAGAAAGGCCTAGAATTTTTTCAAGTACCTAGTCAAGGTGAACCAACTATCGAAAAAACCAACAGATTTAATCGCACTTTAAAACAAACTGTGAAATCAAAAACCGACATATCCATTATTATGAACTGAATCAAATTTTCATTGACTACATAATGTCGTCTATTCATCACCCACTAAAATGTTTAGTCAAACTCTCCACCAATTTACCTTTCGGTCATTCGATGAAAAAGAAACGTCATTTAGTCGTCTGCCACCAAAATAACCTACGAAATAAATTGTGAAGACGTTTCAAAATGCGGCTTTATCGACTAAAAACACCATTAACTAAGAGTCGCTTATAAAAAATGTCCGTGCAGCCTAAAAAGGAGGACACCAAAAGGCACCACTCGATACACGAACCAGCATAATATCAAACCTCTTGGCTGTTTTTTCTGTATTTTTTTTTTTTTTTTTTCAATTTTCGTTATTATTACTCTGCTTTTTCAATGAAAAGAGTGCCAGGTATTTGTCATAAGAAGTTAAAGATTTGAAAAAAGATGGAATGAGCACAAAGAAAAGAAACGTAAAAGAAGCAGAAACGCAAAAAAGAAGACAGAGGCTGACCTTTGACGGTATTACGATCGAGACCTACCTCAATATTATATTGTATGCGTGATACCATACTGAAGAAGGCTCAAGCTGCGCCAATCTTTTTGTGTATGAAATTCGTTACTGTCAAAATCTAATTAATAATATTACAATATTTTATGGCCTCCCGCAATTCACGATTATATATATATATATATATATATACACACACACACACACATACACGCCCACACGCATGTACTGATCGGATACATAGCGATGAAATTATTTACCTATATCGATTTTTTATACTTATTTCAGGCATTATAAAATACGTCGTCATTCGTGTGTTGCCAAAATACAGATACCCTTTTAAAATTGACTGCCTTTGTGGAGCCTGTATGCGGCGCTTTTAATGATCGTGCACACACTGAGTGCACATCCATTCTTTTACATCAGTTCGGTTTTTTGGAATATAATTAACATGGTTAAAGAAAGAGAAAGAGAAAAGAAAAGAAAACTGGAGGTGAATTTATGGTCCGACAAACGCTTCTGAAGCCCTCGTGGAGAGACAGAGGCAAGAAATTACGTGAATAAGTTGCTCCCACCGTGAAAAATGGAGAAAAACGTGTGAATTGGTCACTAGGTACTTTAGTTCGTTGAATCTGAGCACCGCCTAAAGGAGAATGAATCTACCGAAATGTAGAGATTAAGCAGAGCTGGTCATGCTTTTGCGAACTCTTCTCGACGGTCCAAGATCAAGATAAAATGCCGAACTTGAGGAAAAAAAAAAACAAGAAAAAACTGTAAAATACATAATTATTCGCGAACTCTCTACGTATTTAATTAAAATAAAGTTTTCGTGATTAATTTTTTTTTTTCTCCCACTTTGATCACGGAAAGGAATTTCTGGTAAATTCAGATTAATTTTTATATTTTTGAAAGACATGAATGGCAAATTTTGTTACGTCATAAGTAATATACATAGTAATTGTCTTGTAGCCCAAGACCGAAAGCAAGACTAAGACTTGACTGTTCAAGTCGAAGATCGAGACAAGGTACCATAGTCTAAGTCATGGTCTTTCTTTTTCTCAACTCTATAGCCTACAACAAACCCATATTGAAATTAGTTATAAAATATAATATTATGATGTACAAGTTGTCTATCAGAAGGTACCACCATGATGTTCTGAATCAGTTCGGGGAATAGTTTTTGTGGAAATTCTCAATTAAACGATAATTTTGATGAATGACTTTAGTTTTATTTTTCAATTTCACCTTTATCTGATAAATATGGCATTAAATCGATGCTTACAGGTGAATTCAAAATTTACATGAATTTTTCATTCATTGTTTAACCACTTATAATCACTTAATACGCAAGTGTTACCAAAAGTGTCCATAATTTTATAGTAGGTAGGCTAATTTTAATTAATGCGAATGTTTTTGAATTATCAGATTCAACTTTTTAATTTTGTTTTTTCAGATACTTATTGCCTTTTTTCAAATTCCTTACCAGTTTCGAACGATATTATAACAGTATGTTTCAGAATTCGTGTTGGCTTCGGAATATTAACTTAATCAATGTTTACGATTTTACACCTGTATTCTTCACATCTTCATTAAGATGACTCAAATACTATAATGAGAAATTCACTAAATTAAGTTAACTTAAATGAAGACTTGAAGAAGAATTGAATTACCTATATTAAGTAAGATATTGTTTTGAAATTTTAATATCTCTTCAGGTCACAATAAATGAATTGTTTTTTGTAACCATACTTAAACTATTGAACTAATTTTAATAATATTTTATTCTGGTGTCACTTGAAAAGGTCTGAAAGAAAGATAAGCGAAAAATTGTCGTACTTATTTTGAAAAAGACTCTTTCTTGACTCTCTGTGAGACTGAAAGATAACCCGCCCTTGAGTTATTACCAAAATAACATAAAGGTAGGTTGGTCAGATTAATTATTGAATAGGATCACTTATCAGCTCCTCTTCATTGAGGAAACATTAGGTATAAATAATTAAATATTTTTCACGTAATTTTATGCCTTACCTACATACAAATTTCCTTGTTTTTCAATGTACCAAAGTAAAATTTTGAGCTTTTTTTCCGGTATGTTAGATCTTTTTCGACCTGTATACGTAAATAGGCTCAAAAACTTGGCGAGGCATATTAAAGAACTGCCATCTTTATTCATTAATTATCTGATATAATAGAAATAGCATTGTATGATTAACATTTAAGTAGGTTCTTCATTCGTCGCAAAATTAAGACAAAGTAAATAATTGGTGCCAAATATCTACAGGCGATCTGCATAAAAAATATTTTTTATGGAGAAATTTTATAGATTTTCTAGTTGCTATATTTATGTCATTAAATGAAATAAAATAAATAAACTGTACCGGCTGCTGGAAAAATGCAACAAAAATATGGAATTAATTAAAGAAATGTTCATTATATTACAAGTAGTCTAATAATAGGATTCCATATTATTTGTAATATTTTGTAAATAATCAAAATAAAGTATTCCTTGTAGTTGAGAAAATTTCAAAGGTAGACTGGGAACCCATTGAAAAGGTATTTCATTTAGCAAATATCTACTGAATTTTAGAAGGTAAAGCATAAATTATGTTAATTAAGCTTTTAACTTTAATGCATCTTTCATAACGTATTCGAGAGAAAAAAATTAATTAAATCAGAGCCATTGAGACTGTTATAACAGACTCGTTCTACGAATATAAAATGAGCCACTTTTTGCATAGGTACCCTTTTACATAATTCATATTTCGTATGTCCTACAAAATCATTATAAATCTTCAACACTTTAGCTAAAACATCTATAAAATACAGGCATACCAAACTTGCCATTTTGTTCCTTTTCTGTTTTTATGGTTTACGGGTCCCCCTTGTTTCGAGAGTATAATTTCTGATTAAAAAGGGATTAGTTTAACGAATAATTACCAGTTTTGCAAAAAACACGCGAATTTTTTTAGTTTTTAATGTATTTTTACATGAACATTTTTCATTCTTCATTGATTTCTGCAATATTTCGCGTCAAGATCACACAGTTTTAATATTTATAGAGACTACTCAAGCGACTAAAGAAGATATTGATGTTTTGTACCAAATTTACACATCTTGAACAAATTTTTTTTCAAATTGACTTAGAAACAAAATGGCCGCTTTGGTATACCTGTATTTTATGGTCCCCTACTTTGGCGTATTTATAATAATTTATTCTTCGAGTTTTATTCCAAATATACCAAAACTGCAAACATAAACAAAAAGTCAGCTAAATCTAGACCAGATTAATAGGGGAAACAAAACGGACCGTTATAAAAATCTTTTTTGGTATTTATCTAATTTTCAAGGAATCAAAATGGAAAAGGAAACAATAAAGTAGCACAAATAAACCACCAAAAAAAAAGGAGGAAAAAAATACATTAAAATTGTAGGCAGGCCGCGCAGACTACCGATGTTTTTCAAATGAAAACCTTTTTAATCATGAACTGGTTCTATTTTTAGCCACAGGTACCCATTTCTTTCCGCAGTGGTCGGCATTTAGACCTTTTTATTTTCTCTTCCTTTTAAAATGCAAAACACAAGGTTACATTTTGTTTCCTACACAAGACTATCTTTTTCTACCATGACCGCAAATATGTTTTCTATAACAGCAGGATTAAAGCAAATCATTCAACCTACAAATTAAGGCAAAAGGATCGACATTCCGATTGTTACCGACTAATTAGGTAGAAAAAGAAAACAATGATTTAAACCGGCCAATTATACAGATTCGCCGATTTCGAGTAGATACAAATGATTTAAGTGTAGGTCCATCCACAACCGACTGATGGGCAATTACCTGGAATTTCAAAAAGTAGGAAACCTTTTTCAAAAAGTATTTCGAATTCATCAGATAGGTACACTGGCGTTTATAAGTAGACTATAAAATGAAATTTAGAGATTTTTAGTTTGAAACACTCCCATTTTTAGCTCGTAGACCCCCATATCTAAGGAAACACCTCTACAAGAAGAATTTATGTCAATAATGAGTATATATTGTGTCTTCATACAGGGTGTTCTACACTTCGACAAAAACTACCCATCATAATAGAAAACAGCATAGGTTTTACCTAGTGAGACGTGGTAAAATTTTTAGGCTACAAACTACGGCTAAGTTTCTCCAAAAAATTTCTCTATGACTACCCACACTGAGAGAAAATAACTCCTGATTTCATGTATTTATTTACAGATTTTTTCGAATTTTACCGATTAAATTTCAGCTACTTACAAGCTACAAAGGAGCAGAAGCACAAACTTTCGTTTTTATAAAATGTCTAAAATTGCATTTTTCTAAACTTCTGCTGAGTATTGTCACGAGAATGGGGCTGAACACCTATACCTAAAATGCAAGGTCGTATATAAGGAGGGTTTTAAGAAAGTTTTACCTCCAAAAATTGAGTATTTATATCAGTTTTGATGATTTTTGATTGGGAGGAGGGTCACAAGATACCACTGAGAATGTATAGACCAGTTACGACGAAAGTACATACGCCTCTGCTGGAGTGGCGAAGAAAATCCAAGGTTTCGGTATGGTGAGTCTAATAAAACGTAATCAGCATTAAATAATTGACAATAATGGATTCCACTGAGGGAGCTGAACCATTTTAAAAAATCACGATGAACTTGAAACATTTTTCATTTGCAAATTTTATGCAAAATTCCCCTCTCCTTGGCCTCCTTTAAAAAAATACGCAATTTCAAAAAATTACTTGAATGAATATTCGTGTCAAATTTATGGAGTTTTTTTCGCATTTAATTTTAATAATGTTCTGCACTCATAGTGTGCATAATAATATAGCCTACATACGAGTATATTTTTCTGTCTTTATGAACTGTGAGAAAGCCTACGACAGTTCAGTATCGAGCTGGTAACATTTTTTTCATAAATTTTATGTAACTTAAATTTTCAATGATCTGTGACTCCTTCCTAGAAGAAATATAGAGAATCATAATTTTGAACTTACTTTAAAGCAGATTCATTATTCAGAGGAGCCTATCGAGAAATAACTGGGACAATACTTCGTTTGGGATAGTAAATTTAGTTTTGAAAATCAGTCGTATTTAAAATTTTTTTTACCATTGACAATTTTCATTGAATATTCACTTTTAAATATTCACCCTAATAGTGAAACACCCTGTATCTATTTTTTCTGTTTTTTTTTTTTATTGTTCTCTATAAAAATCTGTTAAAAGGGTTTGTGGGTTTATACATGTGAATAGGTACCGTTTGACATTTCGGAGGTAGTACATGATTTGTACCAAAAAAAAATTGGCTGAAGGGTGAAACTTGGTGATTTGGTGAACCAAAACCAGCAAAACTTGTTGCCGGTCTATAACAGGGATGAGTTTCCAACGAGATAGCCTATAACACTGTGTATCTGAAAAAAAAAAATTATATACCAATAGCTGTTACATGATAATGAAATATCGATACTATCGACTATGTAAAAAAGATGTTAGGCTATTTTCTCTCACTTGTGTAGCTCGTTAAATAAAAAGAAAAATTGGAATCAAGCAAAAGTAAAAGAAATTGAATGGCTTCGACAAGACGACGTGACGTGCTCTATATATACTTTCCTATGCTTTAGAAATATCAACAAAAAAAAATTAATAAATGAAATAACCTATCGTGAAAGACCCGCAGCAGCAATACCTGAATGTATATTTCATTCATTTTCACTTAGTCCATTTATTGATTAATGTGTTCGTATTTTGAAAGAGATATTTGTTTTAAAAAAATAAAAAGAAATCACCTACAGTTCATTTGGTACGACATTACAAATATAATTATGGTGGAATTTAATGAGAATTGACTTCGAACAAATTAAATACCATTAATCTTCGATATCAGCTACAAATGTTTTCAATTTATCAATATAATAAAAAGAAAGATGATTTGCGTGTAGCAAGTGAATACCCAAAACAAGAGACCTTTCCATTGCATGCAGCAGCAGCATCAGTGGGCTGAATTCGACGAAACTGCAACGGATTTTTATCGGATATCGATGGAGACCATTGAAGAGAAAGTAAATAGATATGTAAAAATTATTTGAAAAATGTGTCACATTCCTGATTAAAAATGGAAACCGATTTCGACAGACAGCCAGAAACTCTAAACACTCTGTTTCAACTTATGGGCCACGTAGCATGTACGTCTAAATCTAATGGTATAAGTTTTTGTCAGCACCCAAAATAATATTTTTTCTTTTCATATTTCACTCGAATATTCAATAAAGTAAATAGGTATATATGTGAAAAATCATCAAAATGTTTTGAAAACAAAAAATAAATTCTTATTTTTCATCAGCTAGTTATAACTCGCGTAGTTATCTGTTGTGGATATTAATTGATAAGTTTTACTCAGTTAGAAAAAATTTGAAAAGATCAGATTTTCAATTTGCTATATCGACTAAGTTATGACCTTTTTTGGGGCATGAAAGCGCAAACATAGTAAGAACTCTCCCAAATGTGTATGTTAAACAAGAATAAAACAATATCGAAATGTGGAAATCCCTTAATTTTCATTATATCCTTTTTGGACTAAAAATTCTGAAAGGAATCAGCTTCATTTTTATGTATTTTTATGATATTAATAAGACAAAAGATAACATAGATTTATGATAATTTTTCAAAAACGACAAAGAAACTGGTTTGAGAGTAAAAAAAGAAAAAAAAGAAAAGAAAATAAGAAGTAGCATGTTCAGAATACAGTCAATCCAATTACAAACAAATTGAAAGAGAAAATCTGCTTTTGGGGTTCAAATGAAAGAAGAAGTCAGCAATAGTCAGTTTGGAGTGGGTGAAACTTAACAATAGGGAGTTGATGGGTACCTCCTAAATCTGTTCGAACTTTCCTCTTTCACCTCACCGCCAAAACCAAGTCATGTGGAATCTCTGCTACGTACTCAACATATGATCTTCCACTTTTTCTTAAAAATTATTTCTTAAGCCGCGTTTACACTAATCGAACAATGAACGTGTTTTTTTCTTGCTCATTTGGTGTAAACAACCATCAAACAAACCAATAAGAACGAAAGAAATCCGTTACCTGAGCGAATAGCAACGAAGATCCTGTCACCTTGTGAATATACGAAAAGATTGAACGAACAGCGAATGTTCCTTCGGTGTAAACGCAGCTTAACGTACTTATGTAGTTTATTCGCACTTTACTTTAATTTCGCTTAAATTTTCATTTTCATTTTCAGTTTTTATCACCATTGAGGGTAGCCTAGCCTACAGTTAGAATAAGAATTATGTACTCTGTTTCACGAAAGAAATACATTGGGCTGGGGAATACAAGGAAAAGAAAAGAGGGAAAAGATTGGGCAATTCGATTCATTCCTATTGTTCGAGCAGTGCATGCGTACCCATGTTTGTGGAACTGATTAACTGAACGTTTATATTTTTCGAGGTGTGATCTACAAATAGATTCCTACGTTCATCACCTTGTTTCTTTCGGAAATAAATTATAGCTTACGTAGGGTAAATGTACCCTATATGGGGTACATAACTTCAAAATTGTACATTAATTTTAAAACTCACTCTAAATTAAAATAAATGGAGGAATCAGGATCAATAGTCCTTGATGTTATTGTTGGTAACATTAAAAAGTCTATGGAACCAATCTCTGATTATACATAATTTTTACGTCCCATGACTCAAAATAATAACTCCATAAAAAGTGTTCCAAAAATGGGGTACCCCTCTTTCCTAATATTGGGTATATGCGAGTGTATTCTAAATACACTCGATATACCCAATAGGTATGAGGTATTAACTTTTCCTAATATGATGTTAGGGTACCTACCTCAAAATTTATGCAAAACATCAAAATTAGTGATATAAAAATTAAATTTTTTTTACAAAGGTTACAAAAAGCCACTTACAACATTCTGATTCCATTATATTTTTTTATGTTAAACATAAATATCTAATTGGTACTCCATATTTAGTTCATCCTCTCAATTTTGATATGATGAAAATACAAAATTCTTAAAATTGAATGAATCAACTTGCAGGATTTACATTACTTGGAAATAGAAGCCAAATGTTAAATTTTCTGTTTATAATGATCATATTTTAGAATATCAATTGGTAGTATTTCATAAAGTTATAAAAAATTAAAAAAATTTGAGAGGACGGTGATAAAAAGCAAAAAGAAAAGAAAACTCATTTCAAGCCTGTTCTTTCGGCTTTTATTGAGGGGTTGGTCCAATATTAAATTTTACTGATTACATAAATATATGAATTCATTTAATTAAACTAATTTAATTTTTTGTTTGACGGATTTAAAAGTTAAAAATATTTAAGAATATATGTTTTTAATTAAATAGGTATACATTTTAGTTCATATTTACTTATGAATTACCTATAATAAAATATTACTAATGTATTTTATATTATTTAAAATATAATAATTTATAAGTTACGGTTATATAAAATTAGTATTTTAATTAATTATATAAATTGAATTAATTTAATAACAAAATAAATTAAAATAATTATATAATAAGTAAAAGAGTTTTTACTTAAAAATTAAATGAATTAGACAAGAACAGTCTTACTAACCAACCTCAATTTCTTTCCATCCGACTACGTTAGTAATTTAAGAGAAACAATGGAACCCCATGTTTGGTACATACCCCATAATCGGTACATTTACACTACTTGAATACCATCTTGAAAACACTCGTTATCAACACTTCATTAACAGTTCATTGACTTTTTTTTTTCGCTCATATTTTAGTGTACTTCACTTGTGAGTCGATTGTCCACAAATTGTAGCTAACATTCAAAAAAAAAAAAAAATACATAAAAAATACAAATTATTATACTCCGAACCTCCATATTTTACTTATAAACACGATCCATGTCTGTTACCATGCTACATAGTTCTCAGAAAACGACGAATATTGTAGACGTACAACGCAAATTATTTATACAGAATATATTATCATATTACACAAATATCCCATACGAGTACCATACTTATGTCAATCATCTAAATTGTACCCTCTAGATCTAATTAAACACTCGTTTCATTTCAACACTCCAGTTCGTGAGCAGAAAATAAAAAATTCACGACTGACGATTTTAATGACAAAATAAAAATTTAAAAAAAATATGAAAAAAATTAAGCATTTTTCCATTATTTTATTTATTTATTTTTTTTTTTTGAAAGTGTGCATGTACGCCAAACATGAGAATCTATTTGTAAATAAAGCCCTCGAATTATAAAGGAAGATGATATGGTTTTTGTTGAGCCGAATTTTCGAAAGAAATTATGCGGGATGTCTGTGTACGGATGGATACGATGATCGACTAAAAGATAACTGGAACTGGAGAAAAGGAGAAAAAAAATTCAAAAACAAAAAGAATCTCTTAGATTTAGGTTACGTAATAATAAATAATATAGGCTTATATCTTTAAAGGAGAACCACACTCAATCTTTTGCCATGTTTACGACTGTACCTATATTTTTCTCCTACAAAATCGCGAAGGCTTAAGATAATTTTGTACGGGTAGGTAATTCGTTCGTTTTTTCTCGATCTCCAGAGAAAAGAATGCGAAAATTATCTGGAACTTCGATGGAATTCGCAATGCTCACCAAATTATCGTCTATTTTTTGATGATGCCAGCAGTTTTAGAAAGTTTTTCTAACGAAAATTTATCGGTGTTTAGATGTGATAAAAAATTTACTTCACTCCCCGTAATTATATTCACATTTGAATACCATTACAACGTAAATTTTTCAGCTCCATCCGAGTATTCCACAGTCTTGACAATATCAACGTCTACGATAGCAAACTATACGGTAATCTTATGTGTAGCTTGTGAACTGTCAGATTAATAAGATTCTGTAAATATATGCGGGCTAAAATTCCCTCTTTTCTAGGCATGTAAGGGGGTCGGAGATAAGCTGATTAAAAGCCATAAAGATTAATAGGCAGCGAAAAAAATGATGGTCGAAATTTTTAACGTATTCAGCGTTCAACGACGAAAGAATTCGGCTGTTCTGCGAACAGAGTCAGTTTTTTCCTCATTCAACATGTCACCAAGTCGTTTTCTTTTGGCAAGATTGTAAACTGGCGTAAATAATTCAACAAAAACTCGTCTTCTAGTTTCCACGTAGCAGAAATTGTGTATACCTACCTACCTACCTACCTATCTACCTACCAAAAAAAAAAAAAAAAAAAAAAAAAAAAAAACAGATAAGAAGAAAATGTTGTTTAATGGGGTTATATTCTTTCAAAAAATTCTCATACATTTCAAACTAAGCTATAGGCAATAAATGACGTAAAAATATTTATTTAATAACTTGGAAACGTCACGATTTAACAAATTCATTATAAATATTTTCTAAAAAAGTGAAAAGAACTTCGTGAAGCATGAGAAAGCGTTGGAAAACGAGAAAATTTCGAATCATAAGTATAATGGCATACCTTACTTACTTACTTATGTTGTTTAGCCGAAAACCGATCAGATTACCTATATCTATATTCATTTTTTGGCGAAAAGTTTCCCATAATCTACCTACGTCTACAATTCGTTATAAAATTGTAGAAACAAAACGCGAAGTAAGCTAAAATTGCTCATCATCATTCCATCAGCTGACATTTTATAAACATTTGATGGAAAAAGCAGCACTATAAAACGTTCTAAGAGATTGCCCATTAATTTAATTTACAGCCTTCTGATTCGGCTGATCTTTTGCCTAATTCAGTAAATACAATTTCCCAGAGCAGTGAAACTACAGAGGGTCGACTGAAAATAATTTAACATCAAAAGATTTTAAATTATTTAATAAATTTTCAATGAGAAAATAATGAGTCGAATGAATTGAACTCTAAAATATGAATAATTTTAATTAATGATAAACAATATGGACCATTATACTTGATCTTTTAAAAATACCTAATTTTTGAAATAAAATATAAAAATACTTTCAGTCTCTTGGCTATCTCAAATCCGAAGTTGAACAGTTAAATACTTTTAGCCAAA
This sequence comes from Ericerus pela, assembly GCA_011428145.1. Taxonomy (NCBI): domain Eukaryota; kingdom Metazoa; phylum Arthropoda; class Insecta; order Hemiptera; family Coccidae; genus Ericerus; species Ericerus pela. Next base: position 1,384,435 of record WOFM01000008.1, read on the forward strand.
AGTTGCCGAGAAAGAACTCAACTCGAGCTATTCCAATCTAGAAGTAAGAAAAAAGATTTAGCTGAGAGTGCAACTCCAGTAAATTTAAAAGGTGAAAACTGATTCACCAAGTCAACATTCGAATGGGGAATTTGGCAGACGAGGTGAGGGAGCTTTCCTAGGGGGGTAAGTAAGGCTATCAAATTTAGATTGATTTAGGGATCAGAATTCTTGGAAAACGGGTATAAGAGCATTTTCAGATGTTTTTTGGAATTTGTTCTTTTGAATCTCGAAAGTAACTCAAATTTGCTAGCTTTGACCATACTAAAGCTTTGGTAAAATTTTTAGATGATTATTTTTCGATATTTCCTTTTGTTTGATGTTTTGTAAAGAGCAAAGGAAGACACGAAAAACAGTGGGAGCTTTAAATGGTGACCAGTAATTCTAGTATCATTTATCTACTAATATACATCGACATTGACTTTAGATATGCAGATGTCCTTTTGGAGGTAAACTATTGTACTTTAGGAAAAGATTTTTCAAAAATTTATAATAGACAAAATGCAAAAAAAAAAAAAATGCGTTAACTAAATAGTTCGAAAACGGTGAAAAGAAGGTGATCTCATGGACATTTAGTACAGGTATGAAAAATAGTGCCTTCATAACAGAAACAAAAAATGAAAATTTTCACACAAGTATAAAACGGCAAATAAAAATAAAAAAAATTAATAAAATTTTTTGCAAGATACAACGTGGAAGAGTTATCCAATAAGTCCAGTTCAAAGCTCTACAATAAATTCAATTTTAATAGCAGTTCTTCATTGAAAACTTGCTAACAAATGTTTGATTTGGATCTCCACTAACCTAACTTATGGGAATATAAATGCGGTTAAAGGAAAATCAAATAAACGTCTAATAGAGTGTACCTAATTTTCCTTAAATTTTCCATAAGTATATTGTTAGATTTTGAGAAATCATTCAAATTTTGGAGAACTTATTTTTTTTTTCTTATCATCCTATTGAGTTTTCTCAACATTTGGTAATCGTAATTTTCTATTTTTGGACTCAAAATATGCACTTTTGTATTTTCTTCAATTTAATTCCATTGAAAAAAGAAAATATTTTCTTTTCACTTTAAATAAGCACTTTCGTTATGAATTTCAACGACACACAAATTGTTACTTCGTTGTAAATATAAAAGATGGTTATGCAACCACTTTTACTTGTAAGCACTCAGTCCATATAATATCACCCTTATAAATTTCATCGCCAATTCCGGAAATAATCGGTTTCCAAGGAAAATTACTCGCAGTAAAGCTGGCGGAGTGAGAATTCAAATGTAGGTACATAATTTTTCCTCTTGTAAACACCATCCTTGTTACGAAATTATGCAACAAGACCATAATTCTCGCAACGTAAAAAAAATAATAATAATAATAAAAATAAACCACATGCCTAATCATTGCCAAATTTTTACCTGTAAAGAGTTTTCAACAAAATGAAATATGAGTAAAAAAAAAAAAAAAACGCAACCAATACTGCATACGGGTTCCTTGAATTATGTACCTTCACACAATAATATTACATTTAGATGAAAATATTATACAGACGAAAGCCCATAAAGAGGTTTTCATCTAGATATGAAATTCAACACCAAATGCGCAACTTTTTTCGAACATGCACACAGCATCATCAGACCGACGTTATAAATTGCGGAAATTAATTAATGCGAATTTATTAACAAAGCTATTCTGTCAGCCAAATAAAAAGGAAGTAGCCTGATCATAACAATTTAAAGCTTGCAAAAAAATTTATAGCGGGTTGGGTTCGTATCGAGCATTATGAATGAAACATTCAAACCATATGGATTTGGCAGCGACAGAAACAATTTTTCGACTCTCTTCACACCATACGATTGTTAGTTCGTAGATCTTTGTGACAAAAAAAAAAGAAAAAAAGTACGTAACGTGAAAGGCACGATACTTCAGTGACAGAATCAAATGTTGAAGTGCATAATATAGATAGACTAATGAAATTCTAAAAATGGAATTTCAAACGCCTCATCTACAGATGATTTCTAAAAGTCGACTAGATTCGAAAATAAACTTAAAATAACAATTTTTAATCCACTTTTAGAGAGTTCACTGTCGAATTGTCGGTAGAATTCGAAACAGAAATTAATATAAAAATATTTGCTCCATTTCAAGCGTCAAAAATTTCTACTTGTTCAAAGACCTTCATTATTTTATTTCATTTGTTATCCACCCAGGTATGAGATTTTAGCTTGGAAGTTCTACTTCTACATAACCTAGGTATTTGTTAATTTGTATTTGCTAAAAACCTAATCTCGTTTTAGTAATCGGTTTTTGTTGTTGTTGTTTTTTGGGAAGGGCAATTTGTAGCGAAGGCTACTTCTGGCATTGAAAATAAAATAATAATATGATTTCAAAACGAATTAAAAAATTTGAAAAAATGCGAAAAATTTTAGTTCTTACAGTTTTTTTGGTTAACAATTAATGGTCTTGCCATAGGTTCGTCAGTCACTTATGTAACGCTACAACGTTCGAACCTACTAACTTTCATGTCTAGAGTTTTAATAATTCAACCCAAATTTTCTTAAAACCAAAAAAACATATTTCGATATCACTACGTGTCAAATATTAACTAAATTTATTAAAAAATAATTTTTTTATACCCGTACAATATACTGTTTGGAAATACAAAACCTACACCGACCTAGTCAACATACCAATATTTTCTCATTAGGTAGGTACTTCTAGACAAGTGCACCCAAAATTAGGATAGTTAATTCAGCAAGGGGATATCTGAAGTTGAGATGAAAATTTAGGATATCTAAAACTCTGGTATGCAGCTACTCACTATCATTAGACAGTATTCAGAAGTTGAAGGCCTTTTTTCAATTAATTTTTACTTCAGTTCCAATTTTAAACTTCTGGCTGTTAGTTCTCCACTTTTGACAGCAGTCTAGAAACTTCAAAATTGCAACCAAAGCTTTTAATTAGAGCTTTAACACATTGTATTGGTAAATAACTACTAGATGTCTCAATTACACTGTTTGAGAAACAGTAAAGTGAACAATACAATTACCACATAATGCACTCATACACTCAGTGCATAATAGTTGACTTTCATTGCATTTTGATGTTATCAATGATTTCATGAAAGTGCTTTCTCAATGACGTCATGACGTCTTATTCACATTAATGACATGGACATCGACAAATAAATGCACTCTCTACTTGGTAACACAATAACGTGAGCAACATTAATAGAAATTGATTTGATAACAAAAATAATTGAAAATATTCCATTAAAAATAAGCCATAAATCTGCTCACATCGGTTGCTTGGTTGCATTCAAATTAGAAGTGGCACAATATCGAGTTTTTTTTCGATTGTTTTTTCTCAATATAGTTTACTTAACCTTTTTTATTTCTCTATAAGGTACACAATTACTTGTTTTTAGCTTTTTTTGTGAATGTTTCATGAGCGCACTGATGGTGGGGTAAGCTGGTACTCTTGCCTCACCAAAAAATTGGGACAAAGAGAAAAATCAAATCAAATGTTGTGGGCGACATGCCGACTAATTTATCATATATTCTCATTAAGTCGTTCGTTGTTGTTATTTTTAAATTAATTTCTCTTTCATGAAACAATCTGGAGGTGGGGATTAGTAAGTTTTTCCTTTCATAAATTATAACCAAAGGAAAAGTTTATCACCAAAAATTTAAATTCATAATACATACTTAGGTAGGTAGGTACACTTATAATAATACAAGCCCTGAAGCGCCAGTCTGTGGCGCTTTAGCTAGTGCCTGCCCTGGATTTTTTCTTGTATACCTGCAGGTAACACTATAGAAATTGTTGTTTCCGAGGAATGCAACCTTTGAGTATATATGTAATAGAGGGCTGATTCCATAACGTTTCTATTGGTAGTTACTATCAGACTTAGATAGCGTTTTCAGGGAATGAAATTACTCTGTTTACACCTCATTATATCTATACATACGAATATATAGATATACATCTTAAAGTAATTTTGTTCCAGGGAACACACTATGGTTGAAGAACGGAATTACTACAATCAGCCCTCTATTTCATGTATACTGAAAAGAAGCAACAAATTTTTTTTTGTAACTGTGTGTGGCTGTGTGGGTAGTGACACATGCGCATCGAATATAAGGGAATAATTAGCAAAATAATATCGGGTAAAAAATTTTGTGAAATAATTTAAATAAAAGAATCAACAGCTTGTACGTGTATTATAGTGATTATGTATTTGTCATTGTTTTTTGTTACCAAGGTACAGGTCGATAATCACAAAATTTGATACGAACATTGCTACTAAGCCAAGGACCTAATCTATTGATTTTGGTGTGGATCGGTCAGATGGTACTTATTTTTGTTTTATTTCGGGAACAAAATGTTTAATTTTAGGTCAAATAGTTACGAAATTTAGAAAAAATATTCAATGTAACTTCTTGTACTATGCTACTAATTTTAGTGCGAATCGGTCCGACGGTACATCCATAAAGTCAATTTTTGTTTCGATTTTAAAAGAGGGATAATCGTTTTAAATTGTGTAATTTTAGGTCAACAGTTACAAAATTTTATGCAATTATCAATTATTATGATCTTCTGCAAACTTTTTAGCGCCTAATAATAAATATTTTACTTTTTGGAAACCTACTTTTTCTAACGGAACTGCTACTGGGTTGGATTTTTACGATGACCAAATGAAATCCAGTCATTCAAACACAAATTTAAATTTTCAAAAGTTGATGGGGGCGCTTACAATATACCTTTGCCACAGTGAAAAAAATTCTAGTTACTCTCATGGTGTGTTTTAGCAAAAGTAATGAGAATGGAAAATTATCGAAACTATCAATTATCCATAGTTTTTGAATATCGATATCGAAAATTTTCGATATTTTCCATCTACTGTTCAGGTACATCGACTTAAAATGAAGTCAATACCTATCTACATTAAACTATTGCCAAAAATAAATGTAAATCAAAATCAACAGTAATTTTTTGCCTCGGGAAGTTGCACCTCAACCTTTTCAAATGAGTTTCTGCGACAAAATCAATGCGGGAATGGCTTCTCAGATGAAGTAAAATTTCAACATTCAAAGAGTATAGCAAATGGATTCGTAATAAAATTAAATTTTTTAAATCACGATTGATCGTGATCATTTGATCAACTTTGTTCACGAATTAAAAATCAACCAAATTCAAGTAGCAAATGCGAGAACATGCTCCAGGCACGGTTTCTCCAGCATCGACTTGTCGACCAATACCGTAAAAATTTCGCTTTCGAAGAAGTTACTTCGTACGTACAGGAACATTTAGTTGAGTTCTACTTGAAAAAAAGGGTTCGGTAAGTATAATCTTTCAACATTGATTCTCACCAGACACGAAATGAAATGAAAGAGGGCCAAAAGAAAAAAAGGGTTACTAGCAATTTCACATCGTACAATATATTATGCACTTCTTCCATAACTTGGTACGCTTCGTGCCTCAATTGCATTAATAAATTCATTATCACAAGCGCCTCTCAAGTTTTATAGTATATACACCCTATACGAGAAAGTACTTTCGGATGTAGATATGACGTTTGTGTTAATCAATGAGATGTTGTTGTTGTTTTTTTTTTGTTTTTTTTTTTTTGTTTTTCCATCGCAAGTACCAGGAAATGAAACGAGACACAGAGAGAAAGTAAAACAAAAAAAAACACTCGTGAGACTTTATTGTGTGAAGATGTGAAGATGTAACTATACAGTCATGGATGTAGCATTATGTTACACATTTGACGAGCGAATTGTCACGTTAAACGAACGCATTTAATTTCTATACATATATATTACCCATGTACTTACTCTTTAATTAAATTTTTTAAAATAGATTTTTTCTCTCTCTCTCTCTCTTTCTTTCACCGTACCTTCTTGCTCTCCTTGTTCACGATAATATCGCCTAAAGGCTGCTGCCTAGGTTTTCAAAGATGTATTGGTCTATATGGAAAGAGCAAAAAAAAAAAAAAATGAGAGAAAGACAACACAACTTTGAAACGTTAAAACTCCACGAACGTGTCGTGAGATTAATTTCATATGATAAACACGCGTTCATTTCTTTGCACACGTTTGTTTTTTTTGTTTTTTGTTGTGTTTCTCTCTCTCTCTCTCTCTGCGAATTAATTTGTTAGCCTCGTAGCCTGTGTATCGAGAAGAGTGGTCGTGTTTTGTGGCGCGGAAATGGGGAAAAGAAAGGGGGCATACGTGTACCATATACGGCATCGCGAGTGCGTTATTTGAAAACGATTTCTTCACGTACCCCACCCAATTCCACCCCACCCCACCCCTCAAACACAGCATTGCTGCGCCTAGATGACTGCATAATATTACGGTGCACTGGATCTGGATGTGTATCGAAGTATCGACTCGCGACTGAAAATGGTAAGACTAGCGATCGTTAAGTTGGATTAGCATTACCGATTCCGAATGGTTGGTGCATTTGGTCCGTCGGCGACGATATTCCAGCGACAAATCCGACACCGGCTTGGTACTGCGCCAGTGTTGGCCAGTGCTACAGTCCATATTGGTGCAGAATACAATTTTACGTTTGAGAATACAATGTTTCACACTTTTACCACAAACAGACTGCCAATGATAACTCTGCGCACAGACGAGTAAACGACTTCGTATTGCTACCTGGCAAACATTCTGTTTGTAAGTAGCGTTCACACCTGTTGGCTTAAATGTGTGCGCAGTTTTCTGCGCAAATTCATTGCACTCGTTTCCGAAATTAACTTGATATGCCGCACGACTTCGCACGCAGCCAGCATTCAAACCATTATTGATGACAGCTTAGGTAAGAGTATACAGTCTATGCGTAGCTTATTCGCTCATCTCATTTCGCCGATTATCAAAGAAGACTAATTAGGCTAATCCAGCTGATATACTAGCCTATAGTTTATTACATTCGAGAGCATACATATAATGGTACGTTTACAAAGACGTAGCGAAAGGCTTTTCATTTAGGTGGGAGAGAAAAACGAAAATTGCTAACTAAAATTTTCGAAATTTCCAACTGCGAAAAAAATAGAAAAGGTCATCAACTGGCACGATTTTCTAGCTAGTATATTAAAACTGTCAATTTTCCCACCTCTAAAATTACCAACCTATGTAAAATTTTGAAATTACATGAAAAAAAAGTCATAAAATTCAATAATTTTCAAACTGTACATACAAGTAGCCAATTTTCGTAACTCTAAAAACATTTTGGGGAAGCCTCCACAATTCCCCCGTTACCTACGTCTCTGTACAATTTCTCTTCATTTTTGTACGTTAACAACGAACATTGAATTCAAAATCTCATTGAAAATGATAAAAACAAACCCTTTTTAGGTACCATTGAGAGGCAGGATAAGAAATTACAACTGGGAAGAAAGTTTATTTGTGGAGTAATGGGAACCACCATAAGAAGAAAATTATCAGAAAGGACTTCAGTTCCAGAAGATATACCTACCTTTAGGTGAGGAAACAACAGTGAGATTAATTTCGACGTAGGCTTCAAGCAGGCTCGAAGTCTTTTTTACCACAAAAAGTTTGTGAAATAATAGGCAACTTATTTTAAACGTTGCTTACAATCCGTATGCACACTTAGATTACCTACAGAAAGAGACACCAGAGATGTCAACTTCTTTTGAAAAGCCGCCCATTTCAATGAAGCAACTGACACTGGAACAATTTACCCAAGGTACACCGATTTTTAACGATGCAGAAGAGTACAACCTACTCATGATGTAACTAAAAATGACCGAAAATAAAAAAGAAAGTAATTTTTTAATTTTTAATTGCTTTTTTCAAACATTTACACAATTATACAATATTGAGAGAAAAAGAAAGAAAAAAAATTATTTTTTGTGAAAATTTTGATGATAATAGTACACACAAAAAGAGATTAAAGTGCCTATTTTGGATCAAAAGAGAAGGTTCACTTTTTTTTTTTCGTCCTAAAAGAGAGCAAATATCTTAAAAAGAGTACAAATTTCTACACCCTGAATTTATTTACATGTAGAATATAGTTTTTGGTGTGAAGAATAAGAACACATCGCATTACAGGACTATACAGGCAACTAAACAGGCACCTCTGCTCAGAGGCTCTCAAACTTTCTACCACTAAAACGTATTTTAGGCTAGTACTGTGTGTCTACAACATGCCAACATGGATTACATTGCAAATAGCAACCTTTACCAATTTTTCCTCCTTTAAAATTGTGCACAACTTCTGATATGAACAAATTTAATAAATTTTTACGAACAGATGATTAAAAATAAAAATTTTATGTGAAAGAATGAATCGAAAACAACCAAAATCATTTTCACGTAAAACAAAAATATATTTTTGGCGAATGTTTGTGATATTTGGGATAGATAAATTCAGAATTTTATTATGTGATGGATAACAAAAAAAAAACAAAAGAATTTATATTTTCCTAAATATAATTCGTAATCTAGCAGAACTGTACCCCTTTTTCGGATAATAGGCATGTCTTTCACGACTTGATGCTAAAATATTTTTAAACTGACTCATCATGTGTTGCTTTTTTGCATAACCCAAATGTCATAGAATGTTTATATTAGTTCAGTTCAGCGTAAAGTGAGCGTAATTTTTGCAGCTATTTTTCTCTCGATTTGGTACTCTGAAGCTTAACCAAAAACTATTTTCCTTCTAAATTTGCATAAGCCTAAAAGATTTTCCATAGGAAAATTTCAAGACTGTAGTCATGCGGAGACTTATAACTGAAATATGAGAATTTCAAAAGTTCATTCCATTTTCGTAAAACTACCTTTTTTGGTTCCAAATAAACCTTTACGATATCGATTCAACGCCTGTTTACAAGGATCGTAAAGTTTTGAGTCTTTTTTCATTTTCTTAGATCTTAAGCTAATTTTGTAAAAACCAAAAACCATATTAGGCAAACAATTAGGTAAGCCTCTGCCATGTGTTGACTTCCTTCTTTACACCTATACACATTCTTTTCCTGCTCGTTCATATTATGGGATGTAGAAATAATTTACTTTTCTTTTATATTTGCAAATCACAACAACGACAACAAAAACGAACAACAAATGCACAAAAAATATTTAGCCTACAGTTCTAATGCAAATGACCCTTTCTTGTTATTGTTGTTCTCACCATAATCATCTCATTTTTTTGATTTCACGAGACACACCCTCACCAAAGATTTTTTTCTTTTCTGCTTAACGAATCGTGTAAATCTCCAAAATTTAAAGTAAAACACTATCGTAATGCGGAGTATTTTTTACTTTTTTTCAAAGAGAGAGAGAAAAAGAGAAAAAATAAGTTGCGGAAATGAATCACAAGACGTTCATTAGCCACGTCGAATTGTTCCAGAGAGAGGTAGAAGGGGAAAAAACGAAAAATTCTTTGTTTTCGTCGACTTCTACGCTATAAAAATAAACGTACCTACATTTCTTATTACGCTGTCTCGTAATTAAAGTTTAAAACCTGCAAATAGAACAATAGGCAGACACATTGACGAGGAAATGTAATTTTCAAAAGCTTCGAAGCGTGGCGTTATTTATTACAAAGAGTACCGTAGTCGATTTCCCACGGTTTTCAGTGGATAGTTTTTGAACTTTGTATGTATTTCGTCCAGTCTTTCTCCATTTTCTATCTCCTTATCTCTACGTTTATGTATGTAGCCTATACATTTAAATTTCGTAGGTCCACTTAATAAAATGCGTGTGCACTTTTATAGATTTTCTGTTTCCGAAAAATATTTCACCGGAGACGATAAAAAAAGTCAGGTGTCATTTTAATGATATTTTTTGATTAGAATGTGAAAGAGAATTCTTTACGTGTTTAATGTGTGACGTGTGGGTGAGGATCGTTTATGACTTTATAAATTAATCTAAGGTCAAGAAGTTTTCTTTATGAGTAAAATACTTCTTTACTTCTGCAAAATTATAATTTTTTTAAATTAATGATCAGTAATATTTTTAGGGGTAAACTCAATCACCGTGTCTCAAAAACATATGCAGCGAATGCAACGTGAATAATATGTTGAAGCTGTTTTCTGTCCATACCTCATCGTTAAATCCATGGGTGTATATAAGGGGCGTCCTGGAGGTCTGGGCTCCCCTTAGCCAAGAAAAAATGCTTAACCTCTAAAAAATAGTGTATTTTTATCAGTTTTAGAGATTTTTCTGTTGTGGGGAGGGGTCAGAAGATACGACTGAGAATGTGTGGACCCCCTCTTATGATGGAGCCATATACGACCTTGGATAAACAAAATACGAGAAACCAAGAAATATTCTTAAGACAAAAGCATTCCGGAACAACCGAACATAAATAGCAGTATTTAAGTTTACAAGTAAAATTTAAATTAGAAGCAGGAAACAGATTTGAAAACCAACTTTTGCATAAAATTATTAACATTGAGACTAAACCTGCATATTTGAGATTGAAAATTCGAGTTTTTGTTTCGTGAAATTCGAAATAGGATAATGAAGTCAGCACGAGGTACCTAAAACTATAAAAAATAAATAAATATAATTGACGGAAAACTTGAAAGTGAAATTTCACTTTTAAAACATTTTATAATATGACTAGGCCTATTTATTTTTTCTTCCCTTCAATTTTCTTTAAATTGGACAAAATAAAAAAGTATTTCAACAAAATTTTTGAAGACTCGTGCCCTCCAAAAAATATGTGTACGAATTACTACTTTGAATTCATGTTTTTATCGCAGTTAAAATTAACAATGCTGAAAACTCGTCCATTATCAGTGGCGTAGTGAAAGGTGTACAGATGTTCAAACCCAGCCAAAAAGACTTACAATGCTTTCCCATAGTAATGACTAATGAGTAAGAATTCCCAAATTTAATTACTAAAAACACCAACCAAAATTTTAATTTCACTACACTACTGTCCATTATGCGCTGAGAAAGTGCATAGTCGACTGAAATGAACATCTACTATATTGTTCACTGATATCAATATTATATGCACTATGACAGTACTAGAACTCTCCAGTTAAGTACAGATTATTGCTTGTATAATATTGAGTTCATTTTATCAGTTTCACACGATAACCTAATGCAAGTACGAACTTAATTCAGCCAACAATTACTCGTAATTCTCAATTATTGTCTGCATACGCGTAAACAAGTAAGATAAGTGTACAAAGAATTATTAGCTGAAATTTACCCTTAAAAACGATGTTAGTCGAACACCATACCTGATGACAGAACGAATTACGTAAATGGTAATTGAGTTATTTTAATGGTTTTCATACTTCAAATGATCAAGAATACTACTAATAAAAATTTAATGAAATTAGCAATATTAAAAGTGAATCAAAATGATGTAAAATTTTGCATTAGTTTAAATGGGAAGCAGAAAAAAAATCTCAGTATGACATAATATGCAACAAATCGTCCTTGCCGAGCCTCTGGGCTTACAAACCCAGATGAAAACATTAACACGTAGGTACAAGTAGGCTAGCCTACGTACAACTGCAAACAATTAAAAATTAAACGTAACGTCAACCTGCTGGACTATTAATAATAATTTACAATATTAAACAAGTAGACTAATTATTCTTTTTTTGGTCTCTCGCTCCACCTTTACGCCTCCAAGTCCAGACGTTTGATGGTAATTACAAAAATGCTCTGTTTTCTGGTTCAGATCGTAAACTAGGTTTCGCAGACATACCTACTTCTCCACCCTGTTTTCTTTCGACAGAAAAAAAAGCAGACGTAAAAGGGGATCGTTTGGTAATATTCGGTTTATACCTGATTGATAATACAGTATATATGTATTTATTGTAGTAGCCAATACTAGTTATAATATGTGCAGGTGTGCGTGCAAGAATACATGTGTATGCCATTTTTTTGGAGTGCTGGTGTTCAGGAAACCAAAAGAAACGGTGCATAGCCTATATCCTTATGAGCAACCACCGTAACACACACGCAGACACTCAAATGGTTAGCTTATTGAGGTGTGAAATCGAATAGGCATCTACCAAAATATATTATATAGTATAATAAATTTATATATCGTGAACCCATCATGGTCCAAATGCGTCCTATTATTATTGTTATTATTATCATCATCACTATCTTATAGAATTTTTTTCATTTTTTTCATTCTATTATTTATTATTTATATTCAAGTGTTTTTGATTGCAAGTAGGTAAGTATTGAATTACCATCGACACTAATAGATTCACCGTACAGTATTGGCACTTCTAGGTGTCTACATTTAGAGCCAAATGAAAACGGGAAGAAAATAAATAACTAAATAGCCAAAAGTAGGCTGTAATTCGAGTCGATGTGCATTCGGAATGATTGTCTAATCGATAAATGATATTTATTTAAAAAATAAATACGTAGTCTAGTGATAAAAAAAAAAAAAAAAAAAAAAAACAGTGGCTGTTTGGAAGCAAAGGGACGTAAATTCTGAAAATTATTCCATTCTTTGAAAAAATCAAACATCTAGTGCGGTATGTGCGGTATATCCTAATGTAGAAAACTGATATAAGACATACCGTGAAAATAACTAGATGACACTTTTGAATATTTATCTTCAGCCTGTCAAAAGATGTTGATGTTCACTCAGACTAGCAGCATCCCCTTGTTTCTAATGCTTTCACTCCAGACATCATAACGTCAAATAAGTCTACAAAGATATTAGAATAATCATAGAGTTTTCCTCGCCTATAATGACTAAGAGGTGAACGTGTTTTTCCACCATTTTCACGTTTATTTATTATTTTGTAATTTTTTGAATTAAGAAAAATGAGTAAGAAGTCAATTATCCACGGTTAATCATGGCCATGCCGTAGATAAGGGATGGTGATCTCCTAGTGGTCTGTACCTCCTTAAACTAAAAAAAAAAAAAAAAAAAAGTTGAAATATAAAAATAGAGTACCACTGGCTCTATCAGCTTTTCCGATGTTGCGGGAGGAAGGAGTCAGAAAGGACGGCTAAAAAGATATAGATAACCTTTAACCTCTCATGTATAAGCGCTATCCGTACGCCCTTTGATTGTGGTGAAGAAATCTGCTTCTTTGGAGAAGGAAATCTGAAATTTGATACTGGTCCACATATTTTAACCCAAAATTGGATCTTCTTTGGACAAAACTGACTCAATAATTATTCTCTCCTTGGATGGCTGGAGGAAGATGAACTTTTGAAAAAGTATTCTGAAAGTCAATCCAATCAAATTTTGCTTTTACAAAAGCGTGAAGTAAAAAAAATTTGACTTCAATTAGATTTTCACCTACCTATATCTTCATCAACTTATCAATAATATAATTTGCATAATGATCTCCCTCTAGCACATTTAATTACTGAACGAAAAAACCTAATTGATAACTCAATGGGAAGGTTATGAGCTCAAGTGGAGGAAAAATTCGTTATTTTTTCAGCGAGGAAAAAAACTTTTTTTTGACAGTGTTAGATTGCACAACGAATTACAAAAATAAGGAGCGAAGCGAGCGTGTGGTAAGTTGGGAAATTTATACCGTTCCATCATAGGCTAACGAATTAAGGAGGAATAATTTATTTAAATTGTTGCTACCCATTAACAATTAAATGTATGTTGCGTATTCTTCGAAACCTTCCCTCAAACACTGAGCGAATATTGAATGATATATTGGAGAAACAAAACAAAATCAAAAAAACCGTCAGAATTTGGTATCGAAGAGTTTCACGATTGTTTACTTCCTTAGTTTCTTTTACATTACACATTAATTAGCAGAATTGCCTCCGTGCTGCAACTATGCAACGAAGTCTAAGCTGCAACTTCAACAAACCCAAACAGATTTTATGTTCTCGCGAATTTATTCGCAACAAGTGCATCTTGTACTTATTAATTTTTTTTTTTTCTAAATATCTTATAGTAAAGAAATACCGAGGCCTAGACTCAACTGTCTGTATAAAAAAAAGTTATCAACTATTATCACGTACGATGTATGTATCCCGAAATGAAAATATGCTAATAAAATCAAAATTATCCTTTTTGTCACACTTTAACTTCCTAGCGCAGCTGTATAGGTGTAACTTCATTTATTGAGAACTCGGTGCAAAAAGCAATATTCTTCATTTGCGTACCCACTTGAATATTGAAAATAGAGCGCTGTATATTTTCTTGCTGAGCTATTTTTGCCATGAAACTAATACTGAGGAAACATATATCGAACAACCAATTAGTGGGTATATTTTTCATAAGTACCTATCTGCCAAAATGACCAGAGAAAGTAAAGTAAAGGGTAAGACTTTTAGTAGCTTATTTTGAAGAGAAAAATTGTGTTCCTATGTTGTCGAATACAATAACCATACTAGGTACTGCAGTACTAAGAATATGAACTCTAACACAGATATGAGTAGCAACATAGTTAATTAGCAGTTGTCTTCATATCATTAACTTAATATGAAGCAGATAGGTGGGTACCTACATAGATACTATATTCAGCTGAATGCATCTCGTATTATCTTCAATTACTTTGTATAGGTACCAGCTTTAATTTAGGTATACCTTTCAATTTTGGTGAAAAATAACAAATATTTGGATGCTCATAAGTATCGTTGAGATCGGTACCTACTCAATTTAGTACATTTCTTCTTCCATTTAAACGAAAATTTTAAGAAAATATTTGGCAAAACTCTTCAAAGAATGGTGAAGAATTGAAGAAAATGAGAATTCACTAACACTTACTAATCTCGCTGAACTACCTTTAAAAAAATGTATATCAACACGTACAATTTTTTCTATATTCTCCAAAATTACAGTGTATTTCCATTTCCCAACAATTGACCAGACAAACGAATATTTTTCAACGTCAAAAAGAGATACGAGAAGTTAATTTAGAAATTAATACTGTACAGGACTATAGATACGTGTAGTTTAAACAGAAATAAAAGCACCGGTAAAATGGCAAAGATACGAGAAAAATATACCTATTCGACAGAATGATTAATGAGACAATTCGGCTATAATAAATATAGACACACTAAAAGATTGCCGACTAATCTGTTTTTTGTCTCCACTTCTTTTATTTTTTTTTTTTGTACCTATTTAAAAGGTAGGCTAGATAACAATTTAAAGTGAAAATTTAATCGAAGAAATCCTTTTATTAGGGTGTGAAGGCGGGAGGAAGTTAACGATAATTAGTCTACCAATGTGGCAATATCCTGAAACTATAAACTATTGTTCTCCATCATTCCATAAAATCTGCCAACATATGAACTGATTTGTCAGATTATGATTTTTTTGTGAAGAAAAGTAATATTTCCATAAATTTTTTTTGAGAAAGTTATTTTTATTGGCTTTTTTTTCGTTTCTGTTTTTGTTTTACTACATTAATGTTAAACACTACCTACACTACCCCGAAACCTCATTTTTACTTTAATGATCTCATCTCATCCTAGTCGTTTTTGAAAGGATCTGACTACGCCATTAATTTAAATTTAATACGAAAAAAATTACTTTTTTCAGTTCTAATTCTCTCCCTCAGTTCCAAAAACATATTAACACACAGTTACAGGTCCGCTCTACAATTTCATTGGCTCAAGGCTAAACCTTGAACAACTTTATAGGTATAAATATGAATTTTATCCGTTTGATTCCTAAAATAGGTTAACCAAATATTAATGATTTGTTCGACACATTTTGAAGCCAAAATTAAATTTAGCGACCATTTTCAACCAAAATTACGATATCAAAATTTACAAAAATACAAACAATGAGAAAATCACTCGTAATTTCATTTCATAATCCCCTTATTTTCTCTTCGATACAGCCAACCATATTAATTTGTCATTTGTAAATTGAAAATTGAATCATATTCATGAAATATTCTTATTTTTCTTTTTCATTTTTTCTCGAGTCTGACGAAGAAAATAAGTTCTGTTTACTTAAGTTAAAAATGAATTTTCAAAATATACTCTTTTATAATTATATTATAGTCCGTTACCACACCCCCATAAGATAAAATTATTAGCATATGAATCGGAAATTTTTTTTTTTAAATTCAGTAACACTAGGAAAAAAATAGACTACCTGTGATTTGAATACGCACCTTCGAGATTGTAGCACAGCTCTCTAACCATGAGCCTCAGCTGATTACATTTGTGACAGTATGAAACGAACAATCACTACGTGCATTTGTGTATGTATCACACAGTAGTGAGTTCAGGGCTAAAATACTGTCCACACGTTTGAAACCATATTACCATAATTATATTTCCTAATAGCTTAAATAAAAGCACACAAAAACTCCAGATATGACATGAATAAACAATTAGATTCCAAAACATTCGAACAGTATGACTGTAGTACCTGTATTTTACAAAATGTGCCTACCCGAATTTTCAAGCAATAAAATTTAATGCTGAAAATTCATATTTTCTTCGGTTTTCTTCTTCAAATAAATTACTTTCTCAATGATTCTTTTCAGAAGTTTTGCAAAGAACGTCATGAAATAAATGAACGAATGAATGAACCTATTTTTATGTTAGACAATCATTCAAATACCTTTACAAATTATAAATGTAAGGAGAACCTATTGTTCTCCTCTAATACAACTTTGCATACAGGCTGATACAGATTGACTCACACCATAGGCCATGATACGAATACGAAACAAACAACAAGCCAGTTTTTAAAAAAACAAATAAATCTGACGGCTGAATCCTTGGCGTACATCCCTTGCAACTCGCTAATAGTTGTCAAATTCTGTTTTGTGCGTAACAAGTTGAAAGTTGAAACAAGGGGAAAAATATAAAATATGAATGCATAGAATGTTATAAGTTGAGTAAAAATGAATTTTTTAAATACGCTTTTATATTATAAGGAGTAAAACTCCTCCCATCAAAGTCTCATATCTAAAACTCCGAAAAAAACTTATATTTGAAAAGAAAAAACTCAGACACTGTAGAGATTCGAACACGACGAACATCGACTAAAGTCTGGTTCACAATGAGCTTGTTTTCATGCTACTAGCCAGCTAATTGGGGTACTATTCTGTTAACAGTTGAATTCACTACGCCATTTGAACCATTAAAAATAAACTTAAACTTGGCAGTTTGCCATACGAGATTCTAATTAAATTCTTATTAATCTATCCACTAAGCTAAAGTTAACTTAAATGGCTAAACCCAGCAAACTGACTTCACCTGTCAACAGAATAGTACTCCAAATAGCTCGCTAGTAGCTACAAAACTAGCCGAGTGTGAATCAGGCTTAAAGAGCCATGTTTCTAGCACGACGCTACAAAAGCATTTAGCATATCAGGATGTAACTTTAGCTGAAAGAAAAGTACCGTGATAAGAGATAACTGATAACAGTAATCAGCGTCTCTAGATGTTCGTACAAGAACAATGTCACATTTTGTCGCTTTAGTGACTAAAATAAAAGCAACAATAAAAACATTTAAAAAGGAAGACAAATATGAACAAACCAATCACATCACACTAACTAAAATCAAATTTTGTAATTGGTCTGTTTGTTTGTAAATCAAAAAAAGCCCTAAAATTCAAATCAATATTGAGATTCCAAACTAATATTACCGAACTTGTGTAGATTTGATTAGATTTTTTTTTTTTTTTGAAGACACACACACGAATAAAGACAAACAGATGGTGTAAGAATCCTTTTTTGTAGGTTGTGTATTGATTGCTGTAGAAGTACAGAAATTTTGTTATAACTCACAAAACCAGGTCAACCACATTTTCAACAGTTTGTAAAAATAATCTACATACCGAAACGTAACATTATAAATAAATTGAAACAACACACCCGTTAATTAAGATTAAATTTAATAGGCGAAAAAAATCATAATTAGTATTTTAAGATTATTTTTATATTTAAAATTATTTATTATTAGAAATAATTTTATTATTATATTTCATAAAAAATTTATTGAACAATTATGTTAAAATTGTTTTAATTTAGTTGTCTTTGTAGTGTGGAGTCCAAAACAAAATACACAGAAATCAAATTTGTATAGCTGAAATTTGGCCAGAGGTAAATAAAGAAATTTAAAATCAGGACAAACAAATTTCTGATATTTAAAGAGAGAAAATAGGTAAGTAGAGGACCACCACATTCAGTTCCATATCAATGTATGGGCTAAGTGGGCTTAAGCCCAGGGTGGTAAATTTTCAGAAACAAAAAAAAAATCCGAATTGTTTTCATATTTTTTTGTTGAATTAATTAAAATTAAAAACACTTGTCACCATCTGAGATTTACTCTATAAGACAAGGGTGCTGTGAGGCGACTTTGTTGAGGATGCTTCCTCACTTTTTTGGGGGGCACTGTTTTTCAATCTTATTTTTTTCTGTACAAAAATGTTATATCCTGCCAACTCCAAAACAAAACTCCTATAAATATATGAATGTTCCAAAAAACAAAATACATAGAAAAAAATTTTTTGGGTGTTCATTTTTGTTCATTTTTGTTCATTTTTTGTTTCATTATGGAAAACGAAAATTAAAATTACCTAATATTTGATTTGATTTTTTTAAATTTTTATATTTTAACTGCCTCTAACAGAGAAAGTTAATTTTTGAAATGTAGTATTAGTACATAGCTCCGTTTGATAAGATTACATCAACTTACACCAATCCACACTGGTAGGGATATTCCACAAATATTCAAGTAAAACTTGGCACAAAGTCATATAATATTGCTACATTTGTGAAATTGCCCTCATGGTGTAAGTTGGTGTAGGTTGGTGTAAGTGGGTGTAGTCCTATCAAACAAAGCTCATCTTTTTATTAACGAGCGAACTTTTTAAAATACAATAAAAATTTACCATAAAACTTTGCATGGTTAAAGACATAACTGGAAATTGAAGAAAATGACCAAAAGGGGAAAAAAGAAGGAAGAAAGAAATAAGAAAGATTTCAGTTTTCTCCCACTGTGTTGATCAAGTGAATTAATTTATAAGCCATGTAGCTTTGGCTTGTAGTAACGCTGTAGAATTTGTTGTTTCGAGTTAACGAACATTTTTTTTTCGTGTCTGTGTGGGTAGTAATGCATGCACTTCAAATATGAAGGAATAATTGGTGAAATAATATAGTGGAAACAATTTTGTGAAATAATTAACGGCTTGTACGTTTATTATAGCGATGATTGCGCTCAAAAGAAAAGAGCAAAAGAATTATTCGGATACTACATCCTGTTATGATTCAGTACATGGACCATTTTTTGTTTTATATTTGCATTATACCTAGTACGTTCTTTTCCGTATTGTTCTCTTCCGTTTTTATTCAGTGAATGGTGCAAGTTTACCAGTATTAACCTGCCTTTGTCCATACTGATATCAAGTGCCAATTGACATGCACCTAATGGAAATTTCCTAGGGTTGGAATCAATCTCTATCACCTTGTATACTTACCAGTTAAGAACCAAGGAAACCAAATTTTTTCTAAAAATATGAACATTTCCTATAAGAGTGAAAAGGGAAAATTAATTTTGTTTTGCCAAGATTAGACAATATATTTTAGTGTACCATATTCCCAGCTCTGAGAAGCAAAATTTTGTTTGTGAAGAGTCAAATCCTCAAAATCTTCCCGGAAAATCCATTCAAGAAACATCAACATAAAATTTTTGCTCGATACAGTCGACGCACTCGAGACGTTATATAGATGTGCTATAGTTGGTCCTATTAATTAGATTGAAACATGAATATTTACAATTTCGACGACATTCATTTATTAGATAAGTACTGACTACTACATTAACCAGGTAAATATAGCCTATAAATATAAAAGTCATCTGCACAGCACAAACCGTTACTTTTTCTGCCATGTATACAAGTTATCCACATTGCCTATTTCATTCTTAATTAGAGAATACTTTTGAAGGTACATTTATTTTATTTATTTATTTAGTTTCTATTTTATTTTAACAACTTCCTAGTTTCATAATAAAAACTTCTTCACAGTCATTCAGAGCCGCATTAAACATTATTAATTACTATCGCAGTACCAATGAGTTGTAGTTCTTCTTTATTTTTAGTTTTGAAAACAAGATCGTAAAATTGAAGAAAAATGTATCGAATGAAAATCACATTTTATTGGTAGCATCTTCTAATATTTTTCTACAGATAGAGAGAAAAAATTTCACCACAAACTCGATCAAAACTTCTCTCTAATAAATCGTTTGGTTGTGTTTTTCTTTCTTCTTTTTTTTTCATTTTTTTTTTTTTAATGATAGTTAAAAAATATTTTATTTAACGTATAGGCTAGCATACGTTTTCAAGTTTCAAAGAATAGAATAAACGTTTAACCTAAAATTTTTGCTCTCTTGCAAAAGCTTAAAAGAAACAATCGAAATAGGCACCACTGAACAGCCGACTAAAATATGCGTTTAAAATGAAATTTACAGTTAAAAAAGGTTTGTGAGCTAAAATATGTTTAAGGTGAGCTCCCCAATAAACCATAAAAATGATCCGCCCCATACCCTGTGCTTCCATCAATGAAGCTCACAACGTGAGAGTATTTTCAATTTTTAAATTTTCCTCAAGAGCTAAGCGAAATACAATAGAATGACTTACGTATAAAAATAATATACATAAAATATGAAACAAAAAAGTTTTTTTACAACCTTTCCAAAACAAAAATTTCAGTAAGAAAAAAATTTTTTTTTATGTAGGTACCTATTTAAACAATACAGATACAGCAAATTTTCCAGCGATTTGGGTTTTTTTTCTCTTTGTTTTCAAGTAGCTAAGGACGAATAAAAACTTTGATGGAGTACAGATTTACGTAAATTTTCTTTTTTTCCAGCAATACAAAACAGCTTTCTAACTCAAACAGGAACTGAAATATTGTTGATAGAAAGAGGAGAGGCTTCCAGATTCCAAAAACAGCAAATTTTCGATAAATCTGTATTTTTTTCGTTCGTTCCATTTTCATGCATCTAAAGATGATTAAGAAATTACATGAAAATCAAATTCGAGAAAATTTTCTTTTCTTTTCAGAAAAACCAACTCCAGTTCGCTAGTTTCAGAAGTGTCTGAAAAATCATCGAGTGAATGAGGAAAGGTTTCTAGATTCCAACAACCGACCAATTTTATATTCATATTAGCGTTTTTTTTCGTTTATTTATTTTCAAACAGCTAAATATAATTAGAAAATCATTAATAGAAATTTTGTAATTTTTATCCTCCTTCCAGCAACATTAATCTCAGCTCTCTACAGCTTGAATAGAAGTTGAAGAATCATTAAGAGAAATAAGAAACGTTTGGTTCAAATTTGAATTATTATGTTCAATTGAAGTGGCACTTTGACCATCAGTTTTTAAAAAAATTTAGCAGTGCAGAAATTTTATATTTTGGATAAAATATAATATACATGCGCAGCCGAGACAATGATTCAATAATATTAGCAAGTGCCAAGCTGCGCATACGCGAAATTCTATTTTTTGACACCGGGGTAAAATCTCTTTCTTCACGTACAGTTAATAACCCTACGAACATGTTTTTTGGGTAGCTGTAGCAAAAAATTGTATGGGACAGTCGTGCGAATTAGTTGATTGATACACGTGTAATTTGCATTACTCCCCTTTGGCTCATGCTGTAAGGATCACACTCATATCAAAATTACCTACCTTAGCACTTGTATTACAAATAACTATTACACATTTGTTTAGAAGCCGAGATAAGGTGGTAAATCATGGGGATTTTTTGCATTATTTTCTTATTGGAAAGCTGAAAAATAATATAATCGTACGTAATTATTGCAAAAGAAATTAGCCTGAAGTATTGATATCCACCATCAGTATGTCTATATATCATAGTTTCATGCTTGTACTTACATAATTATGGTCACCAATAATGTAAATTAACCACAATGAAAAAACTTGAAATTTTTGTATAATTTTTCTAATGCCTATTTCCATTAATTAGAACAACGTGAATAAACTGTCGTGAAATATGATATATAGACTGCATACTGATGGAGGATATCAATGTGCTAATTTCTTTTGCCATATTTATATCTAGATTCATTTTTAGCTTCTCAATGAGAAAGTACTCTAACGAAGATTATTCTGATTTTGAAAAATATCCATACCTAACTACATTCTTTTACCATCCTGTATCTCGGCTCCTATAATAGTTATGAAAACAATGTATAGAAACTTTTTTGTTTCATACGCTATTTTATGGAAATTATTTTTGTATGAAAGTACTTTTATTTCAGATTATTTATTAGCTATTGATGAACGTTTTAAAAACTAAAAATTGTCCCACCTTTGCAGCGCCTCTTGATGGAAGTACAGAGTGTGAGGTTTGAGAATTTTTGCAACTTATCGAGGAGCCTAATCACAAAATACTTGATGCCAGTCTGATAGATTTTTGGAGGAGTGGAACTAATGGGGGATAGGACGTACTGAAGTTGTCGCGTGGTTGAATCCTGTCTGATACTTTATTTTTGTAATTTGTTTTTTTTTTTTTGTACTGGTCTATGCTTTTATGTGAGGTGCCAGTGGTCCAGAAAACAAAAAAAAACCTCATCTCTGGCACCTTCTATAATAGCATAAACCCGTGCATTTTTTGTTTGGTAAAAAAAAATTAATTAAAAAAATAAATTACAAAAATGAAGTATTAGATAGGATTCGACCACGCGACTACCTCTGTACGTTCTACCCCCAAACAGTTACCCCTTCTCAAAACATTCATCAAGTCGCCTAACGTCAACAAATGTTTAAAATACCAAGTGACGTCATCGAAAGTTTAGAGCCCAATCACGGGTAAACGATCCAACTTTTTTAATTTTTTTTTTTACAAGCCAGAGCTAGGTATTTGTGTGTGTCTGTAAACAAAATCTGAAGTCGATTCATACAAAATTGACCCCGTGGTGAGATCATAACGAAAAAAATAAATTCCTTCTATGAAGTAAATCGAACTAAATAAAATGATAACTATTTATTCTCAGAAATTCCTTTAAAAGATACCAATGAAAAATTAATGAAAATTTTGCTAAAATTATCTCCTTGAAGGTAGATTCTGTTTACAACCTTGCAACTATAGATGTTTACCTTACACAAACGAAAACAAAATAGGAAACCGCTACTCTTCCAAAATGCCAACAAAGTACAGACTTCCTTATCAGTTGTTTCTTGGAAAAAGAAACAATACAGCAGTAACGAATAATTTATTTCAGCAATTAACACGAAGTCTGGACGATTACTGCTCACAGTCTATTCACGTTTTTCAACCATTCTCTCCATAAAATGGAGTCAAATCGCGCCAGTGGCCACATATAGCAGCTGCCATTCGAAACCATTGTTTGGCCGTAATTGGCAGACTTTCGTCAATAATTTTTTTGTTTTTATTTCGTACGTCATGGTACAGCCGTATGTAAGTATGTATAGATGAGTCATAAATAAAGCCGAAACAATTTTAATGATTCCAGACCAGAAACTAAATCAAAGTAATTTAACGTATTCCCTCTTCTTATCTGCGTTTTAAAGATGAATAATTGCCATTTTTTCACAGAAGAAAAAAAATTATCACCATAGATTATTTTGTCTTCCAAAATAATATTATGTTATTTGATTACGCGTTTGGAAATTTCTCATTAGCGAGTGTATGAAATAATTTTGTATAGAATTATAGCGAGGATAATTTTTGCTCGTGTGAGAGTGAGTTTTTTTTTTATATGTCGTCATAGATACCACTATGTGCACATGTGTTTCAAAAACATCCAAACAGATTTCAAAATTCTCATACTGTTAGTGCCACATTAAATTTTAAAATACAATTGTGGGAATGTTTTAATATACTTAACCAATTTAGAAATCTGATATGCAAAGATAAAAAAAACAATGAACTGGATAAATTTTGATATGAACTATATGTTAAATAATTTTGTTCTGTCGTTGTTCGAAAATTCTTCTTCGAAATTTCAAAATATGAAGTAGTTATAATTTTAATGAATTATATAGGCTATGGGAACAATACAAGAAAAAAAATCAATACCTAAAATTACCAAGTGGAGTCATGAAAAATCTGAATTACTTTCTTGTTCTAAAATGAATGAAATTTACGTTTCAAAATTTTTCTTAACTTTTGATATTTATATTTAGAAGAGAAAAAGGTAAAGAAGTTGAGGGCCAGAAACTTGTTACAGAGTTATTTTAAAAAAATTTCTCAATGGCTCCATAAGAATATTTCAAGTGATAAGAGTGATGTAGGAACTCGGCTGAGTCAGCTTTAGGTAAGTACCTTCTTATATTATCCAATTATATATCGTCCAGTAATTTCAAATGATATGAAAATCTCCATTCAGGATTTTTAGCACTCAGCTTCCACTCGTCATCTGTGCCAAATTTAGGGTCAGAACCGAAAACATTTTCCCGTTTCAGAATATCACTTTTTCATTAGATAGGTACGCTTTAAAATAGCATTTAAAATGAAAACAAAATGTTCAATTTTCGTCTGCAAAAGCAGTTTATACGAAAAGTATTAAGTTTTTGTGACCTTTGGTCGCATCATTTAAATTTTATGGCAACGTTAATGGCCAAATTCATTGGTCATGAAAATTTCAAGCAATTTTTTCCAAACCAAATTAGAATTTGTTAGGTTTTCCAAATTCTCTGTTCGACATTTGAGTCGAATTTTTGGAATGTCCCGGTGAGTAAAAAACGTAAATCTTTTAGCACAGAGGCGCAAATGAGGAGCTGCTTAGAGATGCTTAATTTTCCCAGATTTCCAAAAAGCCTTCCAAGATTTTTTGGCAAAAAAACAAAAAAAAAAACAAAAAAAAAAAAAAAAAAAAAAAAAAAACAAAAAAAACAAAAACAAATATGTAATAACGGTACATCTACAGAGGCGGTAACACGAGGGCTTCAGACCTCCCCAAATTCAAAACCATAATTTGCGCCTATGTTTTAGCTGTAAATTAACGTTCCCTGTTCTCTTCAGTGTTATCGAAAATTAAAAAACATTCGATCGTTAATTGGGAAATTTTGTTACAGTGTTCCATATTTTGTGAGAAAAATTTTTAGAATAACAATTTTTCGACAGCTACATAATTGAGGTATTTTTTCAAATTTCGAAATCTCAGATTGTCCGGATGCAGAATTAGTGCTCATTAAAAATCAAAAATTCTCCTAGATCGCAATAAAAATTTTCACAATACCCGGTTTTTCTTCCATTTTCACTAAATACAGCAATTTTACGTATATTAATTTAATTTTTAATTATTTTTGGTTGGTTTTTAATCTTATTTTCATATGATAGTGATCAATATATGAAGGATTCAAGGGAATAGGCCCAGTCAGCAAGACAGTGGTACAAGGGCCTAGTTTTATGGGAGCCTAGATACCTAATCCAGGTTTTTTTAATACTTTTTTCATTAATCTGTTAGGATAATGATAGGCTTAATTAAATACCCACGAATACAATGTTTTTTTGTTTGTGAAGGGAAGAGCTATTGGTCAATGGACTAGCCCCACAATTTTCATTTGCTGAATTTTAAATTCGCCATTGATAATGCTACGTAATATAAGCCACCCTGACACCCTCTATAATTTAAAATATTCTGTTGTGGAGGTCAAATAAATAAAATTAAATAATCAAATGCCCAATGAACAGTAGGTAACATGAGTGTTTTATTTTCGAAATCATCGAATAAAAGTCATTGAAATAACTGTGAAAAAAATTTTTATCGTGGCCTCAGCTTCTGACGCTATAAGCAGAGAAATTTTAAGAAATTTCGAAGAAAAATAAAGAGAAAGTGATCCGCGTTAATGGAAAATTAGCATTTTTATATCTCTTTTAGAAGGTCAGCACCAAGAAAGCAGACAAAAACAGCCCCCAATCTTTGTCTACTTTTATCCAATAGCTAATATTATATTAATGAAACCAATCGGACTTGGCCAATTTTTAAATGCAGGTGTACGATAAAAAGAAAAAAAACAACAACAACAACAACAAATACCACGAAACAATGAATATTTTAAAACATGGTGATAACTGGAATAGCTAAGCAGAACAATAATCTTTTTCATCCCCTCGTTGTCGTCACACGCGGTAAGAACCGTAATCATTTTTATGCACCCCAAAAAAAGATAAACACTTGTCAAACGACGACCTTGGCAAAATTCACCTTTTTCTTTTCTTTTTTTTTTCTCGAATATTACATTACAGAAATGCTTACCTGTTCTTTAGCCAGCTGAAACCATGTTTTCAGTATAATCTTCAGCCTGGTATTATGATAATGTTTGGTAGTTTTGACGCTGATGAAAATGTCCTCCAAATAGGTGGTAATTGAAGACGGTGTAGCCGTTATAATGTCCGTATACGGATAGATTTTCGATAATAATCTTTCCGTTTTATTAATCAGCTGTTGTTGCTCTTCGTAATCGGCACTCGGCTGCCATTTGGAGGGCGCCTAAAGACAAAAACGAAACGGTAATGAATTTAGGAAATTTAAAAATAATATAATAGCCTATTTCTAATCCTTAAATAAAGCTTAGAGTCATTCAATATCATTCAATATTAAACAGTAAAAATAAAATGAAACAGTGTGTAAAAGAAAGTAGAAGAATAATCAACACTATAAAAGGGAAAGAAAAAAATTTCACAGAACGATGCATGTCTGAATGAGATAAAAATTAAAAAAGGAAATGGAAATGTCAAATTTTGTAAATCTCAGGATTCTAAAATAAAACTTGTCGTTAAATCCATAATCAGTGGAACACGTGTTTCATAATTCTACGTTTAATCATTCATTGAGCCCACTGAGACCCCAAAAAGAAGTTAGGATAGTTTTTTCATAAAAAAATAAATGATACTCTATCAACTATAATTCATTATGTAATTCTTAAAGCATCCAATTTCAAATTTAAAGTACATTTTTAGATTGAACTAATTTTTGAGCTTCGAGAAACCTCTAAAAACAGGGTTAGGATAATATTTTCATGTGTTATGGAGTGATACATTGTTGCATAATACGTTTTTTGAGGCTCCGAGTTCAAATTTACGTAGGTAAATACCATTTTTAGATTAAACCACTTGTTGGGCCATTTGTGGGCTTTGACCAAAAAACAGTAGTTATGATACGTCATGATAAATTTTTTAACATATTACAGAGTAATAATATAGTCTCCAAACTGTTTCTTGAAGCACCGAGTTTCAATTTAGGTATAATGACTGAATCACTCGGTGGGCTCTTTTGTAACCCAAAAATAATTAGGGTAATTTTTTTCTCAAAAAATTGACTAATGGCCTACATCTTGTTGGATATGTTTGTTGAGATGTTGTGTATAAATTTATGATTCATTTTTGTATTTAACCGTTCCTCGGTCCTCCTGGAATACCATAAAGGGAGCTATGACAAATTTTTCCCTATTTTATGGAATTATTGAGAGATACATCGTCGGATACGTTTTTCACCCGTGAACCAGATACTCAAATTGCTTTATTAGATAACTCATTTCAATTATTTCTATCAACTAGTCGCTGGCTCAATCAGAATTGACCCTACCATTTTATTTTTGGTAGAAAAATTAGATAAAAATTAGACTAACAAGAATTTAAACTTGTAGATATACAGGAAATAAAAATTATGCTTTCTTCGACAGTTTATCACGTTGGTAAAAATAAAATATACGTAAAAAAATGACAGAATATTGCGAATAATAATTTTCATGAAAACTTTCAAGTTACAGGGGTATTTTTCACCAGATACAAAGAGAGATCTGTTCTTGAAATTTCTACAGTAAATTCATATAAAAAGATAATATCTCATAATCTAACAAAATCAAATTAAAAAGGTTTAGGTAAGTGCCACCATCATTACAGTTAAACAAAAGATTTCCTTTTTCAGCAGCAGTATCAAAATCAAAACGTATAATATAATTATATCCTCCACTCACGAGGCTGATTTCTTACTACAGTACTTACATCAAAAATTTCCAGGGGAAAATATTAACATAGACTTATAAAATTTCGCTTGGAAATAATTCAACATTCCATTTAATTGGATCATTCATCTAATCCAAATATTTGCTACGAAAAAGCTCGTCTATCTTTTGAGAAAATAAAAATTTCCTAATGTTAAAAAGCAAAAAAATAAAAAAAAACAACCAACGAACAAAAAAACGAAAATACATATGATGTCAGGGATATTTATTTTTTATATGAATTTCCTTTCAAGGAAATACCAACCAAAAGAAGCAGTCAGACAAGTACTAACTTACCTAATTTTCGTACAAAAATTAATTCTCAATTAATCTTACGTAATTTATTCATTAAAAATTCACGTAAAAGAAACCAAAACTTGGTGAATAAAATTAAAAAAATTCAAATGGAACTCTGGAGAAAAAAAAAGAAGAAGAAGCAAAAATAGCGAGAAAACTAAAAAAACTAGAATTGTTATTTTTAAAAAAAAAAAAAGGGAGAAGAAATAGTCACTGAAGTACATAGGTACTTAAATACTTAAAGTAGGTTGAGTATTTTTAAAATCAAAATTCAACCACTATTTAATTTGAACATTTTTATCAGTTTAACGAAAAATCATCGAATAAAGCTGTAATGAAAAATTAAAAATATAAAAAATGTTCGTCCTATACTACAAGTGTTTTGAAAATAAAAAATTTTCATCGCTCATATCCACCCATAATTAGTAAAGAATATGTTTAAAATGGAGTGTTAAATCAATGCCATTAATTTCGGGAAACAAACATTGTTTGCAGCCTATACATTTTGAAAAAAATCAATTTTCAATAAACGTTATCTTAAATTCCTCCCTCTCCCTTTTGAAGTTTCAAGAAAATCAACAAGAAAATTGTCTCTATTCTCACTCAGCTTAAGCCTATACACCAATCTCGAGGCTATTCCCAATTTTATAATTTGTGAAGGCAAGCTGTATTCAACATTTTTCTCAATAATTTGAGTACTAATTCAAGTAGGAATAGGCCTTTGATCCACAAAAAAGCCAAGCTCATGAGAAAAGAGAATCACCCACCAGTTTGTCTGTCATTAACATTAACGCCGTCGATTAAAATCATTTATTTATTAATTTATTAACAAATAAAACTGAAAACAAAAATCCCAACGCCGACTGTATTCCCTCAAATTTCTTAGGATCAATATTATCAATTAGAGTGTTATGATGTCTTGAAAAAAAAACCTAAATCATTGTGAATTATACAAACACTCGTTTACTCGAGTTCATGCTGGATGACTTAGGCACATATTCACAAACGTCACTTTAACCTCCCTTCACTTAAACTTCACTTGAAAATGACTTTTGGGCACAATTTTGTAGTTAAGATTGTGGTAACATTTTATTTTTACATTAGAACTCTCATAAGAGATACCACGTTCCCACATTTTCAAGTACAAAATTGTGCAAAAAAATTTATTTAAGTGAAATTTAAGTGAAAGGAAGTTAAAGTGACGTTTGCGAATATGGGCCTTAGTCCTACCGTCATGTGATAGCCCACGAGTGATGAATTAAATATAGTTTTTCCCCAATCAAAATTATTATTTTTTTTTTTTTTTTCTCCATCAAACCAATTGATTATCGTACGTTTGATGAAACAGTAAACTGCCAAAACTGTCGGAAATTCTGAAGTGTCTTTTTTTTTTTAAATTTTGCTGCAAATTTTTCTCACATTCAAATATGTTTCGTATATACTCACTAAAATTTTCGACTTAAAGTAACGTATAATTACGTATTTTGCCCATTAAGCATTCGATACTCAACGACTAGTAAAATTATACATTATCTAATAATTACTAGGCTGTGCGTATCAAAATCAGCAGGTAATTCGTAATTTACCTGCGAATCGAACTCGTTAATATTCTTTTGACGATAATGCAACAGCAGCGTCGTATAAAAAATGACGATAAACACAAACGTCGCTTGAACCGCACGTTTAAAATAAGACACCATTTTTCGTCATCGTCCGTTTTTCCAATTTCGCGAAAAACGCACACGCATTTTACGAAGAAGAAGAAGAAAAATAAAAAAATTATTTCTTTCGCAAAGTTCTAAACATTGAAAAAAAAACTAAAATGAACGAAAATGAAAATTACATAAAATCCGTCCCTTAAGTATATACGCGCGAAAAATTTGATCGATAAAATAAAAATAAAATCGAATTATCAGTATATCGTTATATTATAAATACAAAAAAAACAAAAAAAAAAACACCTTTACAAAATATAATACGTGCACACGTCAACCATCAACCTTGCACTCGAATCGTAGCACATGTACTAAAAACAGTAAACAAACCGCAGTAAAGACGTATGCATGCAGAAACCCGAATTCCGCCATTCCTCCGTCATTCCGAGTCTTTTTTCGCGCTCACTCCGTTGGTTAATTGGTCGCGTGTTTTTGTTGCATTTTTTTTTTTTTTTTTTTTCCCTAAAGAATTGTGATTTCATAAGCTCATCTCATCTAGATACCATAATATAATACGGTATGTCGCGAGTCACACGAATTTTCGAACGCTAGAAATATTAATCGACAAAACAGTAAATTTGTTGCTTCAAAAATTTTCGTATTAAAATTGTGGCCGAGTATACGGACCCGAAGATGGGAGCGGGTACGTTTTTCGTTTCGTGATTTTCTGAGCATTTTGGCACTAATTTTGAAAATTCATTTTTTTTTTTTCACGGACCCGCTTTTGTGTTTAGTCCATTTCCGGGTGAAATTTTGATCGCATTGTTTAGAAATTTGAAACACGTATTTGGATCCATGTAAGAAAGAAACTTATTGTTTTTGGTGAGGATTGGGCGTATAGTCCGTCCTTTAGGTCAGTTTATACGCATATTTTTTATTGAACACCGTACAGGTGGCAATTTTCAATCGATAGAACAGAGATTTGGTATACATGTGTGCTTTAGATCAAGGACAGTACCTACCAACTTTGGTGCGGATAGGCCTGGCGGTACGTCTGATAAGAGCAATTTCGTTGTAGTTTTAGCAGATTATTGGCTTCAAAAAGAGTAATTTTCAAGATATAGTTCCAAAATTTGGTAAAAGTATTTATTTGATGTGTACCTAACACGGTTTCAAATTTGGTTCCTATTAGTATTATGGTCCATTCCGTGCGGCCGTTGGAGTAGCTAGTTTTTCGTGTTATCTCAATAAAAGTTGCAATTCTCTTTTAATAATCGCTAAATTTGATACGAAGAGTACCTCTCATTAAAGGGTGCTTTTATTTTTTGTTTTTTTCTTTTTATATTTAATCCATAATTATCATCACTGTAGGAAAGAAAACCAACGAAATTATACTTGTTAGAACTTGAAATAATTTTTCATTTCACAAAAAAATAATGATTTTTGACCTATTCATAAAATATTTTGAAAACATGATACTTAATCAGTATATTTTGTCGCATGCATCGTATTTGTGGGATATTGATAATTTTTTACAAAAAATATAAATATTTTATATACCACTTTATTAGAAGAATATTAGTAATACATGTGGTTTTTAAACAAAGAAATATACTTTTTCATACGAAGTTTTCTGCGTAAGAGTTTTTAAATTTCGGTTTTTTCCAATAAATTTGTAACTTAAATACAAAACATTCATTTAAATGGTTTTATGCGTGACTCAGACTCGGGTGATTTTCTATTTCACATGAAAAATTTTTACAAACTAAAAATGAACGAAAGAAACACGATCAAGTTTGACTTAAGGTCAACTTAGATCTTTATAATTTTTCAAAAATTCGTAGTAAATGTAAAAAAAAAAAAAAGAAAAACGAAATGCTAAACATCATATATATATATATATACCACATACATACATACATACATACATACATAAAGACAAACATAAGAATGTAAATATAAAGATATACTAATGAATTTATTATTTTTATGCTTCATAAAACGAAAAACTATTTTGGTCCCAAAATTCCAACCCAAACTTCGCCAAGTCACACGATCTTTATTAATAGCAAGTTTGAAAACCTGCTAAAAAATATTCGTAATTTATCACTCGCTACCGGAAACATACTTTGATATATTTTTACGAATAATACAATTAAATTTCATTTACCAGATTATAAACCAGCTTATTGGCCACAAACAGTGCGATATCGCATCCACTCCCATATAAATTTTCACACGCAATTCAATGTTAGTAAATAGAGATTATATTAAAAAGGGCAACATAGATTGTACGTAGTATCGTAGGTGGATTTTTTTTTCTTTTAATTTACCAAATTTTTTTCATCGATTATTTCGTAATCGTACGATCATTTTATGATATTGCATCATTTCCGTTCAACGATGCCTGATATCATCGAGCCATGGTTATCGAATTCCTGCACTGCAATATTGTCATTAGATAACGATATTAGGAGCAAGGTCGTCAAAAATAGTCCTCTATTTCAGAAATTTTCGTACAAATTGATTATCGAAGATAACGATGTGGTACGAAAAATGTCGCAGAAGGGGTTTAAAACCAACGCCTTGAATATCCAATTTTTCGACGTACGTCTCCTACAGAATTATGTAAACGGTACGTTAAATGTGGAAAAAGGTTTACATCAGCTTTTTAAAGTTAATTTTTGAAAAAGTAATGACGACAACGATCAATATCGCAGACGTGTTTCCATTATTTCTGTACATTCTGTACACAATATTTACATGCTTCTATAACTAGTGGTTCTCAACCCTTTTGGAAAATACTGTGTAGTTGGTAACGAGTTTTTTACCTTTACAAGGGAAAAAATACAGGGTCAACCGAGTCGCTGGTGAGATGAGAAAAAATATTTTAAGTCGAAAAAGGGTGCAAACGTTTTCAAAGAAAAATTTTACAGAATATTAGACATATTGTCCGGACACTTGAGACCTGTATTAGACATGATAATATCACTAGAAGACTTATTTTTTACCAATAGCTGGAGTTGACCCTCCAAAAGAACGTATTTAAAGTTTTATCCCCACCAGGGTAGTCAACGAACCAGTATTTTGTTGGACTTTCAGGCATTATCACGTCTATAGTCCAATAAGAAGCAAGTAGGCTACGTACTGCATACCAATAGAAATATCCAGCATTTGAAAAAGACAAAGTTTAAAAATTCGGAAGTTGTTTTTGTTGCGAATTAGGATATTGACCTGGTCAACGGAGAATCATTATTATGAATAGTAGGGAGTTTCATAATTTTATATTAAAAGAACACAAGCTTTAGAAACTTATTCAAAACACCACAAAGTATGACTATAATTAATCATGAGATGTTGTAAAATGAAGAATTTTTATTTGTTTTCATCGGTTTGTCCGGTATTTCAAAATTTCAGTGTTGGCAACCCACCCACCTATTTTACCACCATAGCAAATTCAGAAAATAAAATGCTGCCAAATCACATTTTTCGTATATCTCCATCAAAATTAATCAGAGCTGCCAACTTTTGAGGTTGTGAAGTACGAACCCGAAGATTTGTTTTATTGGCTGCCATTCAAAAGTGCAAACGAATTAAAAATAAAAGGTCAAAGGAGCAAATTTAAAAAAAAAACAAAATTAACTTAAAGCGCCAATAAAAGAAACCAAAAGCCATAGGCACCAACTTCAGATTTATTAGTGTTGCCATAATTGTTTTCAAAGAACGAAACAATGCCATTTTAATTGCGTTATGCATATCAAAATTCTCCTCCTGCTGCCCTCTATCATTTAGTAAAGCTATTTCAAGTTCATACTGTTTAAAAATTGAAATAAACACTAAATGCATATTACACTATCTTATGTCAGGGTGTGAAAGAACTTTTTCATGCAGAAATAACTTAACTCCACTTTTTTCTAATTTATTTGTATAAAATTATCTCAAGTTCAACATAAGCTACTTTATTTTCTAAGATTTATTTGTATAAAATTATCTCAAGTTCAACATAAGCTACTTTATTTTCTAAGATAAAAGAATTAGTTTGTGCAGAAGTAACTTCACTCAACTTAGATCAATTTATTAGTATAAAACTATCTTAAGTCCATGAAAAGCTACTTTTGCATCAATGTTTTCATCCAGTGTTCAGGGCAAAAATAACTTATGTGGCTCTTAAGATACCTCTGGAAAATAATTTTTTTCAATACTATGTCTTAAGTCCTTTAATTTGGAGGAAAATAATAGAATTTCAATTTTTTTGGAAAGAATATCTTTTCTTGGTTCCTCTTATCAATATACTATAATTGGATCCACACTCCACTGCAATACTTGAAAAATATTAACACTCTGAACTTTCTTTTCACTCTCCTAAAAAGTAGCATTTTAGTTTCGTTTTAGGGTGAAAAATTTTTGTAATTGTGATTTATAAATTATTGGAAACTGTTAATTAGAATGGAAAAGATAATTTTAGGGTAGTGAAAATGAATTTTCAGTGTTGTAGTTGTACCTCGTGCATCCGTTAAGTTGGCGCATAAACCAAAAGCACCATGATTTTTAATTTTAAAACAGTATGTCAATGCGGGAATATCATGATATATTAATATGAGTAGCTTTTCTTTTGCATACACACCTAGAAAACTGTCATTCATGGTATCTGTCTTTATTATATGCATGCTCGTGTTAACCTTTAGTGCTTATTATTAATGTATATTAGTTGTTTATAACAATCATATGACCGAAAATGTTCATAGTAAAAATACCAGCTGACCCTTCCATCTTTCACTTTCTAAGTTTTAAGGAATACCATATTGTCAACTATAAGATGACCCTACCAAAAATTATAAAAATTGACAGAGAACAATTTAAAACTGAACCTTCATGTGATGAAGCATGATTCTCTAAATTTGATCTGTATATAAAAGAAAACAAATTATTCTTCTCCAGAGATTTTAACCATCCTTAGACAAGAGTTTCTTATTAGCCAATGGGTTAGGATATTATTTTTCATAGAAAAATTGAGCAATATATCATTGATTATGTTTTTTGAATTACTAGTTTAAATTTAGGATAATGACCATTTTTGGATTGAACCACTCATGCCTCTTTGACCCAAAAATAGTAAGGTAGGAAAATTTTTGGTATTTTATTAAGTGAAACATTGTTTGATACGTTTATTAAAGTCAAAGTTTCACTTCTAATATCTGTGATGAAACCCAGATACACTTTCTTTTATTGGGGTAGGGGAGTCATAATGGGTTACCCACATTGCTTCAGTTATCGTTCTGAGATTAGCTTATAACCTGAAAATCCTACCCATAGTTGTCATCTTTTTCACAAATACCTTAACAAGCACAGTTTTATCTAAGCCACCAGTTTCATATTGTAATCTACTTATCAACAAATATTTCTCGCCCGAAAACTGATAAATATACAAGAATATATTTGAGCTTTTGGTCAACACCTACATAATTTTATTGGCCCTTTTTATCATGCTTTTTGCATGTGGAATACTTTTTTGTGAAAAGACATTCTCACCCGAAGGTAATCTACAAATTTTGCATGTTCAACCACTTCATATGTAAACATATGGGTAAACCAAAATCTGAGCAAACACTGGCGATTTTGTAGCCAATTTCATGAGTTTATATATGGAAATTGGCACACGCACATAGACACACATATGTACAGATATGTTACATATGTATATGTGTTGTAGAAACTAGTCATTTCTTATTCATTGCTATGGCAACTGATAAGGAATGACATAATACATTTGTGTACCAGTCTGAGACATCCCTGAGATCTTTATCTATCATTCTGTCATTGGCCGAACATTACATCTTACTTGCCTGTGTATGCAAATAAGAACATACGAATAAACAGTGTATATATTATGATGTTGAGTATAATAGACTTGATGAGGAATGACATGTGTACGAGATGTGTAGTCCCCACATTGCATTATTTTTATATTTCTTTTAATGACATTTGTACTTTTGGCTGGCAACAGTTTTATTTTCTAAGAAAAAATGATACTGAAGGAACACAAGGGAAGCTACAAAGTTGGGGTTTATACTGTTGAAAAGCGGAGAAAATTCGCTTCAGTTCTCTAAAAAACTTAATTTTTTTATCACCATGAGTTTTTCACAAATCGGCATAATAAAAAAACTGCAAATTAATGAGGAACTTGCCGTTTTTTAATTTGTCACTTATTTCAAAAACTCAGCGACACCCTTTTTTTAATGATAAATTCATTTCCACGATCAGATTTCACCTAAACAAAATTAATCACGAGATAAGGCGAAAGAAAGTACTAGAACTAAACTGGGCCCTTTGCGTATCACTACATATATATATTACCTATATACACACGTATTACATACAAAGGGCTTTCTGCATAATATTTCGCCACCTATGAACACCCACATATATATGATTTTGGTCATCTAGGATTTGTAATTGGAGCGGTTGGAGAGGAGGCGTAGATCCTTCCCCCAAAGCTAGTAAGTAAGTAAAAGCTTATTTTTTAAAAATTCGATTTTAACCTAAACTTATTTCATATTGTTTTCATAGCACTTTATCGAAACTAATTCGTGCAAATTTGCAGGTGACAAAAAATAAATAATTTTTAATTAACAATTTTCCAGTGTTCGAATAGAATATTATGTTGATTTGAAAGCTCAACGAATTTATCAAGAAAAAAATTTCACGTAAATATTTTCAATTAAACCCACGTCATTGTGCTGAAGTTCTTCTGCTAGGTACCGAGGTACCTACAACAGCACATTTTCTAAAAAGAAACAAGAAAAAAAAAACATTTTTGCGGTGAAAAATTGAAATTTATTACCGTGAGATTCTAATTGGAAGAAGCCACGATTTTTTTTTTTTCCAATAATTTTACGCTTCTATTGTCTACATCAATGAATCGCAGAAATTCTGGCTAACCTGAAAAATAAATAAATATTTTTTCAAATTCCCATTCGCCGATGACGTGAACAATTTTTTCGTTTATTTGCAAAATAATTATCGCATCAGATGTGTTTTACTCCACTCGAAAAATATTTGATAACCGACTATACCGCAAAGTTATGTGGATTGCAACGTAAACTTTTATCAGGCGTAATTCTGACACCGCTTATATGTTTCGAATGAATACGACAATCTTTTTATTTCGATCTTTCAGAATAATTGTTTTCATCTTTTAAAATTAGAGAATTTCGTAATTTTTATCGTCAAATCTTTTTCTGTCTTTTTTAAATTACGTTTATTTCCGCTTGGAAGAATAGGTAGGACAAGTACAGTGACCGAGAAAGTAAAACAAATAATATTATCGGTAACAACAGCACCTTTGACCAAGCTCGTTGTCATTTTGCCAAAATGAAAAGCCAAAAAAAAATGAAATCTCTAACAGATGATATCAACACGACACAAGTACAAGGACTTTACGACTAATGGTCATGAGCCTTTCTTATTTTTCGAAATCGACTAAAATCGCTCGATTATAGCCACCCCAAGCAGTTTATCCATGGGGGGGGGTGAAATTTTCAATTTATCCACTTTTTTCAACAAAACTGCCAACATTCGAAAAAGAAAAAAATTATAAATCCAATGAACAACAAAAAAAAAAAGTTACCAATTAGCACGATTTTGCCGAATGAATCACAATTTTGTCTACTTAAATCGAGCCGGCGGTGAGACTTCCCCCATCCCCACCGCTCAAAGAGCTCCTGAATCTCGCTAGTTTGGAATGAAATATATGAATTATTAAAAAACCTAACGAGAATAATAGCCTAATAAAATTATTCGTTGCTCATCACAATCAATTGGATATTCTTTCATTTGGCAATGTTACAAAATAATAAATAAATCGAGTAAACATATCGTTAATTTGCGACGAAATCGTTGGCCTTCATTATCGACGAATGAAAAATAGGAAGCTAACTTCGAAGGCACAATTATCTGTAAACATTATGCTCCAAGGAACGTTCATTTTATGCAGCTGACGAGCACGACGAAAGAAAATAACATGGAAATTCAGGTGAAAACATAGACTTATCGAAACGTTTCATCGAAGGAACGCAGGATTATGCCTTGTCCTGGAACAAAGAATCCAGCTGGCTGCGGCCCTCCTCATCATCTGGGGTTATCACTACCCACCCTATCGAGGTACTTCACCATAAACCCGCTATCCATCTTCGGCTGAATAAATTCCTGACGAGAGGACGTGTTTCACATCAAAAAAATCCTACCTCACTTAACCATCCAATAAATGTAAATAACCTAGAAGAAATGTATTTTTAATTCAAATTAAAAACAACCTAATGATAGATAGAGGAAAGGCATATTATCTCATTTCTCATCATTATAACTGATACACTACGATGATACAAGTTATACTCACACAAAACACCTACTACCATCTTCATCGGTAAGGTGAAACCTGTTAAATTTTATTAAAAAACTCACCGAATGATCATTCCACCACCGAACTTCCCCCCAATTCTATCTACTAACATGATTATACGCGAAGTGATAAAATTTAAAAAGTGGAACAGGTTTTTGGAAGCCATGGAGCTCCATTTTTCCAGAATCAGTAGGACGTATCTTGGCCATAGACAATGCTTCCAGCCATCCTACCTGCTTAAGTCCAGAACTTGCCACTTCCCACCCTACTGGATATACTTCATCCAAAGTATCCCCATCGCTAAATTTGTGACGCATTTCTGTCACATATATTTTTGGGAAAATGAGGCCGCCAATTTATTCCACGTAAAAAACAGCCCTTTTCAGTTAACCACCCAATGGAAGCGGTAGGTACTGGAAAAATGAATTTTTAATACATAAATAATCCAAATCGCTTGCCCCCTCCCCTCGTTTTCATTTTGTGCACTAGGAAACAGAGATATGGCATTGCAAGCGCATCTAACTATCCTCCTCCCTAAATACCGAATATTATACTTATTATTATCTTTTTAATTAAAATAAAATAATAGAGGTCTACGTGGCATAGTGGTTAGGTACTTAGTTTTGTAATCAAAAGTTTGTAAGTTCGAAACCGGCCACTCGCACCTTTCTGATCCAAAATGGTAGCGTCACCTGTTTGGTACTAACATTACTCCCAGTATGTGACAGAAAAATTTATGCTTGTTAGATCACTGGCAACCTGATGGAACCAGCCTCCTCTTTAGACATCAAAACGTATGCCGGCCGGGTAAAATGGCCCGCGTAACTAAACACCACTAGAAGAAAAAAAATGGAAATTCCTATACTTAGGCCATCTTTCTTTTCACTCGACACACAGTTCTGGCGTTGCAGGACTCCCATTTATCTTAACTTATTATAAGATGCACGGTTTCCACTCTCCGCAAAACTTGCTTAACTTCAAAAAAAAAAAAAATTAGAATTAAAATTTTAAAAGGATTAAAAATTAAAATTTTCCTTACACTTTTCGTCGGGTAGGAACATAATAATGGACGTGTTGTGGCTACAGCTGGGTATAAAGTGAAGTTAATTCGGGGTTTGAAATATACATATATTGGTTTGTAAACAATGTGCCCGATGAACCTCAATTTTACCAAACTCACATACCGAAATATAGCATCAATTTACACCATATAGCCTACCTAAACTCGAGAGAACCTCGGATAATATAAAATAAATAAATAAATTAGTAAATAACATTCATTAACAACAGTATTTATTAAGTCGAATGGACTAGAATTCTAAAATCAAAAAAGAAAAAGAACACATTTTGAAATATTCAACATTTATAATCAATAGAACCAGAAAAGAAACGAAAAAAAAAAAACAAAAAAAAAACAATAACAATAACAATAACAACAATAACAACAACAACAACAGCAGCAGCAATAACAAAAATATTGAACAAAATGGAGAAGAAGAAATGGGAAAATTGAAATATACTTTAGTGGTAACAGTTAAGCGCATCGACATATTTTGTCATATCGTCGTCGTCGTAAAACAAAATGCTAGCTTTGGTTGGCTTTTTCTTTTCGATTCATGTATGCCAAGAACGACGACCACATTAAACTACAAACGCTGACAAATGGTATTCTATTTCTTTCAGGAACCAAGGTATAATTCAGAGTTTGTAACATCGGCCAGACGACTGCACCAACCTGCAACGTGCGTATCGTTTTGTTAATTATCAAACCGTAAAAGCGTTACCTACCCTCCTACGGGTATTGTAAATTACGAATTCGATCGTCAAGTAGGTAGACAATAACGTCGGTAAATGCTAGCTGACTATAATGCGATAAATATTGGGTAAGGTGTACCTGGTATGTTGGAAGAAATTTGGAATATACTTCTTGTTTGGCCATTTCTACGCTTTTCCCTTCGAGGAGAGACATTCCAAAATAGAAGCTAACCATTGCGAACGGCGTGTAAGACACTTGTTCGACGAGAGCCTGGAAAAAAGAAAAATCAATATTTTCCATCAGACACAAGACACGACGTGTCCATAAAATCGAATTATTCATTTGCCCATAGACTGAAAGTGGGTATTCAAATCGATTGAATGATATTTTGAAGGCTTGACTTGAAGAAAATCATTTCGTTTTGTTGCCTTCTTTTTTTTTTTTTTTTTTTTTTTTTGAAAAAAATTTTAGATTTTCATTTAGAATATGTTTCACCGTAATAAATCATCAATTTCCGTATTTGAATTAGGAAAGAATAACAACACCATTAAAGTAATAAAGTTTTTTTTTTATTTGTTTTTTTTTTTTACACATTCCTACATTTATTTTACATTCTTAGAAATTTTAGAAACACTTCAGACCCACTCAGACCAGATCTATCATTATTTAAAATTACATTCTATATTTTCCCAAAAATATCAATCATTGACTACAACCACTTTTCACGTAGACTATTCGATAAATTTTCAGCTTTCAGTTAAAAATGGCCACGAAGAAAATTCATAAATATTAAATTGAAGATTTTGGGCTTTATTAGTGATGAGCTTGCGTTGGCTTACCCAGTATTTCAATTAGAAATTCTCAGATGAACATACGTTGGAGAGCAAGAAAAAAACAAATACATAATTAAAGGTACGAGGTCTGTACAAAAAGTACGTAGACTGAGTCCATGAAATCATGAATTCTATTTTTTTTTTTTCACAAATGAACGTGATCCCCTTCAAAGTACTTCCTCTGAAAACTCATAAACTGTTACAAATGATTTTTTCACCATTTAAAACAGTGTCTCTAACCTCTTCTTTTTAGATCCTTTATTTTCAAGGTCACCGTACTTTGAATCATCCTTACGCTTTGTCAGGTTTGACAGATTTAAAGGGTTTCAAGTCGTAACAATGTTCGGCAACACTGCACACAATTCTGTTCCTGCTACCAAGAGAGCTTTTTGAAAACAATCTTTCCTCACACTCTTCATATTGTCCAAGTTTTTTAAAGAATTCAAATGTACGCTTCCACTACTAATATTCAACCATTCAACAACCAGGCAGGTATTTATTTGGCTGTCTTTCATCATTAATTTGTGTGCTGCATTAAAATTATGGGTGGAGAATAATAGGGGGATCCCCACTTTTTGTTTCTTAGTCTGTTAACTATCACGCCTCCCTCAACCTTCTTATTAACTTGGAAAAGATCAATTGTTGTAGGATAACTTCTCCGTACATCCAAGGTAATATTTCAAGGATTTCTGACCCAGATTTATTTGATTAGTTTAGTAATTTGTATTGTTAATTTTTGTTTCATTCATATTTTTCATGAATTGTGACATCATTTAAAAAATCAACTATAAACTTGGAATCTGATATCTTAAAAAGCTTGAAAAAATAGGCAAATACACGCCCTTTGTATTTGTGGTGTCAGTGTTGCCTTAAGATGAGAAAAAAAAAATCAGTCTACGTACTTTTTGTACAGACCTGGTAGGTGACCCGAATAAGGCCGCACCCTAATTTTAGAGGGCAGCTTAAAAAACCTAAAGTTATCAAATTTTGCTGAAAAATGGATACCATATACACTGAACATTCTACTATAATACTTTATCATTGGTCCACTCTATCATCAATGCTCTCCACCCCATGATTTGATTTATAAAAAAAAGGGAGGTGGCCTTATTTGGAACACCCCTTTTATAATAAGTTCACTTTTTTCCAGTTAAATTATACCTATTTATTATTTTTCCATGCAAATATGAGTCACAGCGTGAAAAAAATAAAGTAACAAATCATCTTCATTAGTAAAACTTACACACCATACATGCGTGTAAATTCGGCACAATATACATAGATGCATTTTGTCATAAAATTACAATACCAATATGCTTAAGATGAACCTATTGGTGTCTTTTGCTATTTTGAAGATGTAGGAATCACATTTTTTCAATTTCTTTCTGTTTTTTTGGTAGAGTAGCTCACATTACAACCAATGATACTACTCTAAAGATCTGGTGTTTACGACTAGTTTATTACTTTATTTCTAACTGAATAATAAAAATTCACGAAGATAATTTTATTCGCTTCAAAATGAGCCATAGCAGAGGTCTGTACAATAAACCTTAAAAAATTTTACTGTGATCCGAATTTTGAAAAATGTTAACATGAAACAAAATTTTACACAACAAAAATTTCAATCCTCACTGTGCAGTGTCACTGAGTTGGGATATGCTTCAAATTTGGATAGGTACGTGATAAGATTTAGTAGGTATAAGGATTCATTACATGATGCCACCTATCGGCCATTGTGTGTAGTTGCAAAATTATCAGATGGCCTTTTTTGAGTCACCTAATTATAATAAAATTTCCGATAAAAGAATTTGAAAAAATTATTCAATTATCAGCAGTAAATTAAACGCCTTAAATGAGGATAAAAAAAGATAAATTTCAACAGAAAAATTTTTGGGGAAACTATATTTCAAAAATGATGATAAGGAAAACAGGTACATACTCAGTAGGATCCATTAAAAAAAATTATGGAATCATCTCACTCTAGTGAAAAACTTCAAACTGTCATCTAAAGGAACTCATCTCTTATAAGATGTATAAGCCTGTTACCTGTCAAAATTATCTAATTTTTTGTAGGGATAAGTAAATATTGTGTATTTAAGAACATATCAATCATTCATAAGAAAACGTGTGAGCAAAGATATTGCACGAAATATATGAAAATTGATCGATCTTCGTTAGATCCGCATAATTATATGGGTACAAAAATAAAGAGAGTGTCCCATCAACATCGAACTAACCTTATTCCGTTGAAAATATTGATAGGGTATTTCAGAAAAATCAAAAACATAATACGTGTCTTATAATTTAATGAAATGAGTAGAATCTGAATTCGCAGTTAAAAATACACCTTAACATTCGAAGTAACAAACTGAGAGTGCACTGATGTGCACACGGTGAATCGTTTTTAAAAAATACCTTCTTTGCCAATCGGTAGCTTTTAAAAAATTACTTTTTCTTCTATGCAAGGTGATAACTTTGATATTGTCCTACAGGAAAAATACGCAGGATTTAAGTTTTCTTGATATAAAATGTGGCCAATATGTATTCAAAGGTTTGAAATAAACTTTTCTGACCAAAAATTCAACGAAGAATTGTCTGGTACGGATTTGAAGTCGATACAAATAAAACTGGTGGTAATAGAGTTGAATATTAATCACGAGACCTTAGTATTTATGGAAGAAATTGAATGAAAACTAAACATATATAATGAAATTTAGCCAACAAAAAACCACCATTTGGAACGATCCTATGAAACTAATGCTGCCATTACCCATTTTTGCAAAAACATTAAAGTTCAGAAGCTGAATCGAGTAAAAATAGAGTTTTACAACTGTTTGGAGCCATACATTGTAGAAAAATCATGGCCCGATTTAGGGGGGTCAGAGGAAGCCAAAGGCGCTAGCCCCCACCAAAATAGGACCTTCTCCAAGAGAAGAAAAAATTTAAAAATGGAGAATGGTATGTGAGGGAAGCAAGGAAAATTTTTTCAGGAATTATGTGAATGTGATACCCTACACCAGCACTTGATCCTGAATCTGTCCCTGGGTGGAAAGAAAGCAGTTTGGGCACCTTTTGCATTTTATCCTAGTCTTCATTTGGTTTTGTTATGTGCAGATACATACAACAGTCTGTTGAACTTCATTAT
This sequence comes from Ericerus pela, assembly GCA_011428145.1. Taxonomy (NCBI): domain Eukaryota; kingdom Metazoa; phylum Arthropoda; class Insecta; order Hemiptera; family Coccidae; genus Ericerus; species Ericerus pela. Next base: position 1,428,470 of record WOFM01000008.1, read on the forward strand.
GCTCAATTTTAATTTTATTTCTGCTATAAATACTAAATCTTCATTACGAATATTCAACTCCATCTCTGCCAATTTTGTTTGTATCACTTCAAACCAGCACCATTTGATTTCTCTTTAAATATTAGGCCAGAAAAGTTTATTTCGAATGTTTGAATGCATACTGGCCACTTTGTATATCGAGAAAAACTAAATCCTATGTATTTTTCCTAAGGCACTACCTCAAATTTACCACTTTGTACATTCGATACTTATTTTCAAAGAAATATGGCTGGCTGGGTCGATGCTCTCAGGAGATACCTTATTTATGTAGGTGTATAAAAAAAAAAAAAAATTTGACAAATCACCCGTATGGAATACCTTGCCATGGAAGAATATTCATACAAGAAGATAATCAACAGATTATTTGTGTATTTTGCCACTGCATATGTACAACATACAGGAGAGCCACAACCTGAACAAACACTGGAGATTTTAGAGCCAGTTTGAGTACACAAGCACACATACATAATAAATATGTATGTCCATGTATAAGGGAAGTGCGTTGGTTCTTATCGAGATAAGGAACAACAAACAGGTTCATGTACCAAATTGTGACATTGGTTTTCATACATTACTTGCAAGTAATTGCAAGTAATTACGTTTGAACATTTGTGCATGGTTTAACGTCACTGAGACAAATAATAAACCGATCTTTCAAATGGCAAATGTCATTGAGGGGTACGAGCCCCTAATACCTCAGACAAGTCAAGTCCCCACAACCTGATAATACAAAATACATGTATTTTTTGAAAAGTGTCAAATTTTATAATGGCTGCCATTCAAAAACCAGTCAACCAATTTCGCTCAAATTCAATACCAAACCAGACCCTAATATTTTCCAAGTGCTATAAAAATTTCAAACCAAAATCTTTTAATTTACGGGAGTTCTCATGATGACAACATGGTGGATTTACAACATTTTGAGAACCTCTTCCTTCGAAAATATGATGAATTTTAAAAATCTTAACACAAATGTGTAGCTCATGAATGTTTCTAACAACACCCCAAATTTCATTGCCATAGGTCAAACAATGGAGGCTCCACGGACTCCCAAAAGGTGTCAAAATGATCAAAAAGTGGAAATATATATATATATGTAAGCTCTTTAGAAAATAATGAAGAATCATGTAGACACATCTTTCATCTTTCCATACTTAAAATCCATCAATAGATGAATATAATACAAATCTAATATACATATGAGAGATCTCTGCAACTCACTATATCAGCAAGTGCGAAACACAGACAGAAACTGTGGTTATTTTAAGAATGTGAATACATATTCTTACATATATATATATATTATGTACAGAAGAATTTGAGAGACTTATATATTGGTGATCTACGACTAAAGATCGGCGCTTTTCCACAGATCCCGCCTTCAGGTCCCGCCACTGCACTGAATGCAATAGTTGTATTTTCCTTTGGAAAGTACGCCAATAATATACTCGCAATTCCGATTCAAGAAGGTAGAGAATGGGTGGACTAAGAGAAAATATTCTGTGCCGCATAAAACTGATAATATATTGTAATACCAGACCAGAAAAAATCAATAGGTAGCTAAAACAAATGCCTACAATGGAAAAAAGAAATGTTGACGTAGGTACCCGTTACTTTTATCGACGAGCTGAATTACCTAGTTTAAAATTATGAAATATTTTAATATTTTTCATACGGCAAATTTTCAAAATCCATTTAAATTATTAGTCGCAGTAACCTCGAAAAATTACTACCAAAGGGGCGTAGCGATGCAGAAAAGCTGCGAACAACAATTGGCCTTGACCCTTTTTTATTCATTGATCTGCATTTAAAAAAATACGCGCGAATAAAGACATTAATTTAAATGTTATGCGGACTGACATCAACAATTTTGACTCCAGGAGAGGGGCTGCCAAAGGAGAAAAACCCCCACAAACTACGTTCCCAACTCTCACCCGCACGATATCATATGGATACCCACTATCATCACTGGCACGTCGATGTTATGCGGACAGTTTAGGCTTAAAAAATGAAAACTTCAAATCACCAGCACGTAACGTAGACGAAGTATAGTGTGGGTGGCCTACCTTCGTTATTGCAGACTTCAAGTCGTTTTTAGGCCACACGGTTCGCGCAATGGTCAGCCAAACGTTGATGGTCGGTGCCACGTAAAAACAGCCGTACAATGCGAATCTGGCGGCTCTGTAGCAGTCGAATCGTTCGTCTCCGGCGACTATTTGTTGCAAAAAACAGCCGGACGGCCAAACGGTGCCGTACGCCACCATGCCCCTTATCACAGGATACTTGATTGAAAATTGATTAGCCTTGACGAAAACACGAGTAACTTGAATGAACATCGTAATGCGGGTGCCGTGCTGTAATTATTGCGGACACCTATAGGCTGTATATGGGTAACGACCACATTTGAGCCCCGTTTAAAAAGTCGACGTTCGACGCTCGAAGATTATCAAAAGATTAAAAATAATTTTCTAAAAAATAGATTAAAGTCGAAAAACATCGCGATGACGACAGACTGTACAAAAGCAATAGGTCACAACATCAGATGGCTAAAGCCAGTCGTTGCACAGACGAATGCCAAAAACAGACGATTGCATGCGCAAGCCCAGACGAAACCGTTGAAAATGTGGCAAGAAAACAACGATAGGCACGTGAAAGTTGTGGTTGGGGCAGAAAAAGTTTCGATTGCGGTATTTATCGAAAATTGCAGTAGCTAGTGGGTACCAACATTTCAATGGTTGCAACAAATAAAGCAAAATTTATTTCAACAGAACGATAAAAATAAAGTAAGTCGCGTTTAAATTATTTTGCCGAAAAGTTGAAACGTATTTTTTTCGCTATTTCTCTTTATAAAGGTTTCGAAGAAAATCTGCATATTAAAATTATTCTAGCATTAAGACGCAGGGGTGAGGATAAGTTCGTTTTTCATTTCATGGTCGGAGGAAACTTATGGCACTTTTAGCTGGAATTCATATTATGTATATAATTACTTATAATTATAATTATTATTTATGTGTATATTATATAATACATAGAAAATAACAGGTAAAGTGTCCGATATTTAATGTGATAACATTTTTATTTTCACTGCAGCAAAACACGGGGTTCGTTTTTACATTGGATGTCGTTTTTTCTTGTCAACTTTTCCACCGATTATCAATAATATATCGATACAAACTACATAGTTTTCTTATGACACATCGAAATATCTATATTTCATTCAACATTGATAAAACAGTTATGAGGAAATCCATGTTTTCGTTAACACAGTTAATAGTAAAACATTGATATTGAAGATGAAAATATTATCATATTAAATGTAACAGTCTGTGGTAATCACTGATACTGGGGCGTTTTTTTTATTTATTTATATTGCTATATTCTTCCAGGTATGTCAGAATGAGAGTACCTACTTATATCTTGCTCCTTTTTTTTTTCCATAAAGTTGATATTTGTTCATTGATAACCAAGAGTGTATAAATCTTCTTAAGGGGGAGATTCGCACATTTTCAGTGGTCTCTTCTGCCCCCCCCCACCCATAGTAAAAAACCACCAAAACTAATAAAAATGCACAATTTTTAGATGTAAAACTTTTTGTTCTTGGCTTATAGGAGTTCAGGCCCCCAAGACTCCCTTAATATATGCCCTTGTTGAAAGCAGTTCACTTTTTCGCTTTTAGCTTGGCATATTGCTCATTAACTTGGCATATGGCTCATTAACTTGAGAAAAAATAATTTTTTTCATAGAATTTTCACAAAGTATTACACCTACAGAGTTTGTGTGTCGGATAGTGGACATTGTGAAACACTCGAACGTTTCCTCCTCTCAAGTTGATGCTATTCCCTTTTACAACTTCCTAAAAACAAACGTTTGAGCAACAAAATATTTGACAGCTTTCAACTTGGAAACTATGGTACCAGTGAGGAATGTGTATATGACCTAATTTGTAGAAAATTTTATGCCAAAGTTTTTCACCAGAAATAAAATTTTCTTTACCGACCACTGGGTGAGAAAATCACAAAAACTACTTTGAAGTATGGTTTAAAATATCTTAGGGGACTGAGGGGGGGGGAGTATCAACTAGACAGGTGATTAATATTCACTTTATATAGTTATAACTCCCTAATACAGTAAATCTCCAAGGGGCAAAACATTACCTTCATTTTTTTGTAAGAAAAAGTAGGATGTTAATGTGAAGGACCAAAAAATTGGCCAAACAGCTATATACATTTCTGTGTAACACAGTAGGTATAGGTTGCAATTTCTATCCAACAGTCCTGAAATTTGGTAAACTTATTTGGATATAGACAAAAATGAAATGAGCGTCTTGTGGAAGGAAGTTTTTCAAGCAGGTTTACATGTTATGATGTTATAAATGTTCTGTATGTATTTTTTTTTTTGTTTAGTGTTCACAATTCACAAATACATGGCTGTCTGGTTGCCTAACTGGTCTTGGTTGGGTTTTGTAAAATTTTTGAAATTCATTTGTTAAAATTTTGTTTTTTTAATTTAATCCAAATTGAGATCAATAAAGTAAGTAAAGCCCATCACACACTTTGACTAAGCTTTGTGCTGATAACTAGTTGAGCTAAGCTATAGGCTCAAAGAATTAATTCCCTTTGATTAGTTGACAAATTCCCTTTGATTTGTGTGCATTAAATGGCATTAATTCGTCAACAAATCTAAGGGAATTTGTGGACAAATAAAGGCTGTTAAATACACACAAATTAATGCCTTTAAACGCATCCGAATTCCTTTTGATTTGTGTGCATTTAATAATTGATTTGTCAAAAAATTTCCTTTGATTCTTCGACAAATTAATGCAGTTAAATGCACGCAAATTAATGCCTAAATGCACGCGAATTAATACCATTTAACTCACACAAATTGAAGGGAATCCCTTTGCATTTAATGGTATTGGTTTGTCGACAAATTATTTTCAATTTGCTGAAGAATTCCCTTCAACTGGTATCAATTCAATGGCAAGCCATTTCAAGTAAACCAAGTCAGAAATATAGAATTCTGAATATTTGCTTAATTGAGTGATAGAGAGTGATAGAGTTAACACAACGCCGCTTCAAACATGCAACAAAAAAAATATATATGGAACATTCATGACATCATAACCCGTAGACCTGCTTGAAAATGAACCTCACTGTTTTTGGTCCGGATCTGTCAGATGGTGCGTCCAGTAAGCTACCTATCCTGTTATGTTGCATTTTTGGAGCTATAATGGCCATAAAATGTATACTTTTAACCAATATTCACAAACTTTGGTACAAATATTGGATATACTATAATATTCTGAAAAATTTTGTTTTAATCAGCTCAAGGGTTCATCAGTAGAAGTGATTCAAAATACTACATTACACACCAAGGTTCAAAAGTGAGCATTTGCATGAGGGATGTTTACAAAATGAGTGTAGCAAAAGAGCACTTCCCAAGTCATATAAACTCACTTTTGAATCTTGTTGAGGAAAATATTTTATATAATTATTGATCAGAAAGTAAAGAAACATTAAAATTCTATCACAATGATGAGTCTGTCATAAAAATTATAAAAAACTAAACAAAATATCAACCTCCTCATTATGGTAGATTTAACGTTTCATTCAAAACAGGTAACCACTACCTCAATGAAAAGTGAATCCTTGTAAAAAGATGCTTCACGTTTTTACATAGATGTGCGTTCATTTACATCGAGATTACAACTATCAATGAAAGGAAAGAGCTACTTTTCACTCGCAAATACCATCGTAAAAATTGTCTTTCTGATCATGTATTATATAAAAATATTTAACTATTGATAAGAAGAGAAGAAAGCAAGCTTGCAGTTATTTCATTTTCAAAACTTTTTTTTTTTTAATTAAAAAAAACCTACTAGAGTTACCAACGCTAGTTTTTTTTTTTGCTCTTTCTTTTTTTTTTGGAAAATAGAGAAAAGGTTACAAATTTGCATTCCCTTTAAAAACAGACCGTTTCTTTTGGTCTTGGCTAAAAATAACGACGATAATAATGTAACAAAATCCAGCCTAAAGATTTAAATAATATTTAAAAATACCTACCCATAAGGCTACTATACTTAATATTAAAGCATGGCGCTTCCCATTTCTTGACAGGAACGAGAAGATTTCCACAGAATAATCATTTCGCTGAACGTTAATTGCTGATATTTTCATTGAATTTTATTTTTGCAACATTCAAAGCATACATTTTTAAGCGATAAAAAAATTTCAACTGATATGATATGATTATTGTTGATGATGACTAAATATTAGTACCAAAATTTTCTCGAATTCTTCCAACTTCTTTTTCATTAGGTAGTTCATGTTTTTTTTAATACAGCAACCGAAAATATAATTGGTTGTATACGCTACGGTGGAGACAGCTGGGGGGACTCAAATTTTGTAATAAATATTGCCTTAAAGGTCTACCATTAGTGGGCAATGACGGGTATAATTATATTATTTATCTATGACCCTGACCACTGACTGACTTTACACACTACTCATTTCTCAAATTTTATAAAATTTTCAGACTCGAACAAATCGACCACCATTTGTTGACGTGTAAAATTTAATTTTTCCAGTACCTAAGTGGTAACCCAATCGGCAGCACTGGTAATTATAAGAAAAGATAGGTAGATAAATACTTAGCTACGTATTTTTGCCGACAGGCACAAAATGAACACTTTTTACTTTAGAACAGTTCGTGATTTTTTTATTTAATGAATAATTTACCATAAAAGCTAGCGTCAGTAATGGATCCAGAAAGTCATTTTAGGGAGGAAATGACAAAATTTTTTTGAGTGTTGAGCTTAGTTCTTTATTTTTCTCTCTCACTCTTCAACAGATTTTTTACAGCTTTTATCTTAAATTCTGCGGTCATATTTCATTTTTTCTCTTTATTTGTTTTGGCATTTAGAGGGGGGAATTTCCTCATTTCTCCCTCCTAGATTCGCAACTGACTAGCGTTCAGAGTTTGTGGAAGGGTAAGTTACAGTGACTGCAAACATTGTATTACCTATTTTATTTCCTTAGGGTTAGCACCTACCTGTAATATTCTCGCAACAAGGACCTCAAAATTCACATTTTCAAAAGTTTATAATTTCGATTTTTTCGGGAATGTTCTACCAGGTTTTGGAGGTTTGAGCTCCCAATGCTCCTTTACTTACGCCTCTGCCCGAAGTGTAATTTATAGGTAGTAACGGAACATCCAAATTTCATTTGTTGGAAACGTCAGTATTTGAAACAGCGAGCAACGCAACGCGTAAGAAACACGGCGCATATAAACACAATTTGACATACACAAAGTCGATGCGTGTCACATTTATAACTTTTCAAGGAACATTAAGACAAATTCTTTTCAAATAAGTCCTAAGAAAATGAAAAACCTGATGTTGGTTTTTGAAAATCAGCTACAAACGCGTTGTATTTCAGCGCAGAAAATAATTACTATGTTAACATTTCGCCAGAATCTTGAAACATCAAGAACATATTTCGATCTTTGTGATTTGAATCTTTAGAAATGCGACAAATCCGTGAATTCCTATCGCTGAGGTTTTTATCATTTTTTATACATCCAGTTTTTCGAGACAAATTTGTACTTTCCAGTCAGCTTTAAACCATGAAGTGTAGATCTAAAATTGGCTACAAAAGCCGGCAACTGTGTTGAGGGACCGGTTTGCACGCTTATTCATTCATAAGTAGAGAACAAATGAAGAAAACGTTTGCAAATTTATGACGAATTACATTTTAAGGACTAAGGAATTTACAAAGAAACCCTAAAAATTTTGGTTTCTTCAAAAAACGGTTCCTCTAATATCAATTTTGCGACGTTGTGATTTTCATTTCATGGCTTGCATTAGTGATAGCGACAGTCGAAAATTTTTTACTATCAATTCATCGATGGTAAAAAATAAAAATTATCGATAATATCGATAGTCTTTCGATAGTTTTTAATGAACCAAGTTTCTTCTATCAAGCTTAAAAAAGGGTGTAAATTTTACCAATTTTTTTTAACAAACTTTAAAAATGGTCTAATTTTGTAAAATAAGGCCAAAATGAACATTTTAACAAAAACTGTCGGCAGCGATAGTTCATCAACCTACCATCAAACTATCGATATTTCGATAATTTTTAAAAAACTAGCAATATTTCGATAGTTCGATAGTACGTTTGCCCATCACTGACTTGCATGGTACCGAGGGGGTAGAAATGTTTTTCTTTTGGGCGATACAAATTGAAAAATCAAAAACCAAAGAAATTTGAAAAATCAAAAACCAAAGAAATTTGAAATATCTTTGCAGCAGTGACAGAATCGGGGTGGTAATACTGGTAATTATAAGCCTCCCTCTCATCCAAAGAAATTATTTTAAAAAACTTTAGCGCAGGGATACTTTGCTAAAGAACCCAGTTTGCCAATTTTCAATAACCATATGAAAAAAAAAAGGTGATAAAATGAAAATAAAATTCAAAATAATGCAATGCAAAAACGACGCTCTTGACCACTTGCACCATAAATAAGAAAATGATACTTCAACTTTTACCAAACCTCCACTCACACAATAACAATCCATCGTGAAAATTTTAGCCCGATTACTTTGGTAGTTTTCTCAAAACTGTGAACCAAAATTCTTTTCTAGTTTCCTAGAAAACTACCAAACGAATAAGCATCAAACTTCTATCAGCCTTGCACATATATTAGGAAAATCTATTGTGAAAAATTCGATCCTATCTATTCTGAAATTTCCTCAATCACAGCTCCAGCAATTTTTTCTTTTCCAGTAATATTGGAAACTACCGAACTAATAAGCAACAAACTTCCATCAGACTTGCACTAACATAAGGAAAATCTATCGTGAAAATTTCAACACTAAGTATATCCCTGTTTTTGCTTCCTCAAAATTCTGGAAAATCTCCAATTTTTTCAGAAACTACTGAACCAATAGACATAAAACTTCTTCTAGATTTGATCCTCTATAAAAACTGCGTGTTTTTAAAATTTCAGCTTTATACCTTCCATAATTTTCTCAAAATCATGAATCAAAAATTCTCTCCTTCAATTATTCTTTTCCAGTTTTCTCAGAAACTACTGAATGAATAAACACTAAACTCCTATCAGACTTGCACTGACATAAGGAAAATCTATCACCGGACCACCATGAGATCACCATCGACGTATCATTCAAAACAAATTTCATGAAAATCGGTTCTATGCAGGGTTGTCGAACTGAATAAATAACGATTAAGCTGTAAACTTTTGGCTTGCTCTTTAGAAAATACAGATTTTGGTTTAAATATTTTCTTAAATTTGTAACTAAATAACATGAAATAAATTTTTTTAAACTCAAAATTTATAAATATAAGAGTAATTTGATAATAAAAAGAAAAACTAATAAAATTGTGGTGTGATAGAGTTAGAAAAAGTCAAAAGTGGAAGAAAAAATATGGCTTTCAGCTAGCTTTCACCTTGAGAAAAATAAAGCTTAGGCTTACAGTTTAAAGCTGAGAATAATAAAAATACAGTCTTTTGGCTTTCAACTAGCTTGACAGCCCTGGTTCTAAGAGTAAGAAGTTTTACTTAACAAACATTTAAAAAATATGCTACATACAAATCGAATTGATAAGGAACCTCCTCTTTTTTTTGAAAGTTGGTTAAAAATATAATCTTTCTTATTTTTCAGATTACATATAGAATTTTGGAACATGTTACTTAACATACAAATAATCGTTTTGCTTATAAACAATATTTTTTTGGGAGGGTACAAATGATACTTAGATTTGGCTTTGGTTTTTTCTAAGACAAAGACAAGACTCTGACGAGCGATGTCAATCAAAATTCTTTTATAAGCAGTATTTAAATCCATAGAAAAACAAGAAAATAGGCATCGTACTCGAAAATGAAGTCATTTGGAAGAATTCCTTCCATTTACTTCTATTTATCTGAAGCCTTCTATAGCTAGGTAATCGAAACATAATTAGGGAATAGTTGTGAATTTGGGAAAAAATTATTCCTTTAAAATCTAATGGAGATTAAGGGTTGGAATAAACAAAGAATTAATTTTCGCACCAAATATTTCCAAAAATGAAATAAAATTATGAAAATTTCTGTTGACAACGGCGATCAGAATATACGACGATGTGGCGAGCTTGTCTCGCGATATCGATATACATATATATCGATGTTTATCGATCACACAAAACATCGATCGTTTTGTTATCGAAAATTCAAATATCACTCAAACTTTACTTTTGTTGAGACCACCAATCCTTCTCCCCTCTCACTCCTACGAACACACGATCACATATCGAACACATTTATTTATATCTATTCGCGGCTACACTGATATACCACTTCCGCCGCTCACTCGTTCATTTCCGTTACCGTTCGTTCGTTACTCTAAAAATGTACTTTACTTAAATTATGTAACTTATGAAATAAACATTCGCTTCTTGGACGTAACTTCACTCAAATCTTTCTTTTCTGTTACATCTCAAGTCCTCAACCTCTATATGGTAGCATCGCTCGGTAACAATCTTCGTACCTGTAACAGATTTTAAAAAATACTAATTTAAAATTTTTATACTTTTGTGAATTTTCTTTGTGTTTTAAGTCAAATTTTTGAAAAAATCTTTCGTGAATAATTGTGTTTTTAATATTTTCGTAATTTTATTTTGTGTTGGGTAACTAAGTTCCAACCTTTTCCGAGTCATAAATTTTTTTTTGTTCTCGAAAAATTTAATTCCACCTTGAATGCTGTAAACGTTCAATGAGTTTCGTCGTTTGCTGAAAAGGATTTGCCCCGTTTGTGTATAATCCAGCCAAGTGTATCGAAAAATTCCAGGACTCGACGATTGCTAAGTTGTTCAGGAACCCTGCTTGTGTTGCCTGAAAACTAGTAAATTCATTAGTGTCTGCCCTGCTTGTGTATGAACTAATTCGTCGGAGTCATCAATTGGAAGTAAATCGCCTTGAGCAGTCACAAATTGATCTGAAACCAACGTAAAAGCTTCAATTCAACAACGTCAAAATTGGTATTCACCATCTCAATTCAACTTCACTTTTGGTATCATCTTTAAATCTCAAAAAAAAATAACTCAAACTCTCATCGAAGTACGTTCAAAACAACAGAAGCGCAATTCAAACAGCAGTTCCAGAGCACCACCTTCATCAATTCCAGAAAACGAATCTGAAAACAAAAAATCAACGATTGAAAAGGTATAACTTAAAAATTTTCTGCTGAAAAAAGGTAATAAAAAACATATTTTTCATAATTTTTCGTATTTTTTCGTATATTTTCGTGTTCAATTTCGTGGTTTTTGTGAAACTTAACTCTTTCGATTCAAAATTTAACCTGTATATTTGAAAATAACAGTAATTTCAAATAATTTTGGTCTTTTCAAAATTTTTCTAAGCGCAAATTTTGGCAAGTTGTGTGCAAACTTTTGCAGCCACTTTTGTCTTGGAGTGTACAACTCGTGACGTATGCACGGCTCGTTTCGTTCATTCGTTCGAACTTGTACATTAACCTTTTGTTAAGTGCAACGAACCTACGAACGCTTATCTTCGCCCATTCAATAAATACGTTGGCGCGGTTTTTCAGTTTCAAACCACCATTTTGTTGCAACTTGAAAATTTTTGCCGTTGCACAATTTTGTCGAAAATACTTAACGATTTTTTTTTGAATTTTTTTTTCTTATACGAACACCTAAATTAAATTAAAATTTTTTTTAATTTGCTCTTTTCCTCTCGTGCAACTTTAATCATTTATTCGAAAATATTAAACAAATTTCAAATTTTTTTTCTCTCGTAATTTTTTTTTCTTTCCTCTACTGAAAATTTTTTTTTCTTCTTCGAGTTACCAGTAGAATTAATTTTACGTAATACTTGGTGAAATTTAAATTTTTTTTCTCCAAATCATCTGATATTTTTTTTTATTACTCTTCAATTTTACTTCGAATTATTTTTGTGGGTATACTATTTCAAACAAAATTTCCCCTGTTTTCTTTTTTTCCTTCCTAATTCCCTCGATCTGAAGGTAGCTAATTTCATTTTCACCCTCACACTTTCATTTTTTTATTGATTTTAATTAATCATCTTATCGAATATTGAATTCTCATACGAATTATTTTGGGTTAAAAAGTCTTGTTATTTTATTTTTTATTTTTTTTTATTGGGAAGCGTCCAATCTCATCTCTAACGTGTGTGATCTCTTGCCCGCAGTGGACCTACTCGAGACACACACAAGGACAACTTAAATACTATCGTTATATTTTCAAATTGTTTGGTTAACACAGGTACGGCAATCCTAGTCTTGCAGCATTTGCTGGGGATTGACATCCGTTTGTTTTATTTTTTTTATTTTTTTAATTTTTTTTTAAGTTCAGTCAATTCATTAATTATGAATACTGAAAATAATGATAGGATCTCAAATGTCTTCCGTGGAAATGGCTATGAGGGATGGCGGGCAACTGTCATCAGCACCCTTATAGGTAAAGGCTGTCATTCCACAATTTTTCCTACTGCTCGTGAAACAAGTTACATTTATACGTCATCTGAAGAACGCCTAACATCCAAATGGCTTAAATTCTTCCAAACTCAAGAACGAGCGAAAGCTCATATATTCGAAAGACTTGATAAAAGAATACTTCATCATGTCAAAACATGCGATGTAGTTTCTCAAATTTTTGAAATCTTAGATGCTCGATACAGGAATCAAACTGCTACTAACATCATGGTATTAAAGTCAAAATTTCAGTCCCTTCGCTTCGATCCAAGGAGAGGTACCATCCGTAGATTCTTAGAATATTTTTCATCCATTGTGGAAGAACTACGTGATGCTAATTACCCCCTATCGGAAGCTGATGAAATTGATCAATTAATGATGTCATTACCCGAAAAATTTGATACTGTTTTCTCAGAATTCCGCCAATTAGAAATTGAAAAACGAACTACTGTCAGACTTACAAAAATGATACTAGAAAAATGTGATCGAATTGAATATTCTAACAAAACTTTTCCCGGGTTTGATCAGCCCAAATCATCTTATCAACCGATGAATAATAATAATAGAAAAAACTTTAGAAATTTTCGTAATAACAATAATAACTCAAATTCCATTAAACCAAATTATAATACAACGAGTTATTTAAACGATCACAAAAACAATCAAAACAAACAGAATAGTTATTCTCCTAAAGATAATGTGTCCCAAATGGATATTACGTGCTTTAGATGTAATAAAAAAGGACACATGTCAAGGACATGCCCTAATGAGACATCTACTGCCAGTAATACTCCACAAACCCAGAATCAGAACAGTAGCTCGAAACCCCAAATTTCAAATAACACGAACTCCCAGAAAAAGTCTGACGATAAATCCAATTTTCGTGTCAAATATTCTATGATGTTGCATTCAAATCTTAATCATTTAAGTTTTGATGACATCGAAGATGAATTTCAATGGCCTAAACCCCCTACAGTATCAAAGTCCGCCCCCCCAAAAAACCAACTCCATACGATGTTACTAGACAATGGAGCAGATGACCATATGGTCAATGATATTTCAAAATTAAGAAACATACGCAAAGTTGACAATTCTCGCAGAGCACTTTGTGCCAAAAAAGGCGTATTCGTAAACCCTACCCATGTTGGATCAATGTACGTTAACGTCTGCAATTCTAACGCAGAATTTTCCACTATTCACCTAAAAGAGGTATATTATGATCCTGATTTAAGCCTTGATATTTGGTCAGGAGCTAAAATCATGGAGTCTGGCATATTCAAAATCATAACCGACACGGATCACGCAGACATCATAAATAAAAATACTGGTGAAATTACTATAACCGCTCCAAAGAGAGGTTCTATGTACTACATTGATTATGAGATAGTTGATGAAGATCAGGAAAATAAGGTCTATCAGGAGCTTGTGTGTATGCCTGTACCTAGTACGTCTACAGAACAGGAAGATCATTTAGATGATCCTCAACAAAATTTCGAAGAACTGAATGAGGCTGAAACAAGCAATCCACAAAGAGAGCAGGAAGACATTGACCATCCTCAAAATTTTCAAGATACCGAAGTGGATACGGTCACTCAGGAGATCTATTCCGAATCTGAGGATGAATTAAACGGAGAGAGTGTCGGAATAAATAGAAAGCATAAGAAAAACATAAACAAAACTAAAACTCTTTGGCATAGAAGATTAGGTCATCTAAGTGGCAAAAGCCTAAAAGCACTATCGAAAGTAGTCGTAGGTATGCCCCAAAATTTAGTATTTAAGGATGATGACTTTGCCACTTGTGAAATCTGTATAAAAGCAAAATCCACCCGACTTGGTCATCACGGCGTGAGAACTCGACCAACGAGAAGAATGGAAGTAGTCTCATCAGACATCATGGGACCCTTTCAAGAGGCATATAACGGAGAAAAATTCATAATAACTTTTATTGATCATTACTCGAAATATACTCTTGCCTTCCCAATATTAAGAAAATCCTAGGCTTTTGATAAATTTAAAGAGTATTATTTATCCTTCAACACAAAATTCCCCAATGATCCTATCTCAGTATTAAGAACTGATCAAGCTAAAGAATACTCCGACTCCAAAATGACACAATTTTGCTCCGAAAAAGGAATCACTCTAGATGATGGCGTGGCATACACCCCCGAATTAAATGCAATAGCCGAAAGGCAAAATAGAACCCTGCTCGAAAGAGTTAGAGCTATATTATATGACGCAAAAATTGATTTTAAATTATGATCAACAATAGTATTAGCCGCCGCCCACATAATTAATAGAAGTCCGACCCGCGTCAATCTAGGAAATATGACCCCTTATGAAAAACTATACGGAACAAAACCCGATATTTCCCACCTTTGAGTCTTTGGTGCTATTGCATATAAACACGTTCCTATCGAACAAAGACAGCAATCAGCAGTAAAAGCCAAGAAGAACGAAGAGGAGCATCTCGACCCAAAATTCTTGCCCCGAGCCCTTAAAACAATTCTGATCGGCTTTTCGAACGTAGGTTATCAGATACTAGACCCAATCAAAATGAAATCCTACAAATCCTGCGATGTTAAATTCGATGAGACGAAAACATTAGCCGACTTCACAAGTAAACCAGAGGAACTACAAGTAAAACCCTTAGAAGAGGAAATTGAGGCAATCTATAGGGTCAATGTACTTAAACAAGCCTCATCAGAAGACTTACTATTTATAGAAGATTGCATGCCAGTAAGCTTCAGTGACATTTTCCAGAATCCTTTTAAGAAAGAGTGGCTTAAGGCAATCAATGATGAACTGCAATCCATGTCAGATCTTAATGTGTGGAAAATTGTAGATCGCCCACATAATATCAAACCTATAGACACACGATGGATATTCATGGCCAAAGCCAATGAAAGAGGAATAATGTGCCCAAAAGCTAGACTTGTTGCTAAAGGCTTTATGGACAGATCCGAGTACACTATGACAGAGACCTATGCACCTGTTGTGCAACTCTGGCTAATTAGGTGGATCTTGTCCGTAACTAACCTATTGAATCTACAACTTGTTCAATATGATGTCAAAACAGCCTATTTAAACTCAAAAATTAAAAATGACATCTTTCTTAATATCCCCCAAGGTTGCAATGTCGAAAAAACAAAATTACTTAAACTCGAAAAATCTATCTATGGCCTTAAAACATCTAGTAAAAATTGGATTGAGTTACTAGATTCTCACCTCCAAACATCCAATTTTACAAAGTCAAAAATCGACAGATGCGTATACACACGTAAAGATGACTCAGAAGGTATTGCCTTCCCAGAAATTCAAAATGTGTGATTCAAATCCTTCCAAAACGCCTATGGAGACAGGCCTCAAATTAAGTAAATCTGAAGGCACAGATAACAAAGAATACAGGTCTATGATTGGTGCACTGTTATATGTATCTAGAGGCACAAGGCCAGACATATCTTTTTCAGTCAATTACCTGTCAAGATTTCAAAATTGTTCCGATGACACAAAAAAGAACTATGTACGGCGAATCATCCGGTACTTGAAATCCTCAATCGATCTTGCAATTGTCTATAGATCTAACTCCGAAGGCATATCAGCCTATGTCGATGCATCTTATGCCCCCGACATTGACGATCAACCTATAAGCATGTCTGAACTAGAAAAAGGAAAATCAATAACTGGATACCTAATTACCATGTATGGTGACCTAATAAATTGGGGCGTTCATCGCCAAAATATCCATGCTTCTTCATCTACAGCAGCTGAATTAATTGCTCTTCACGATTCTTTCGAGGACATTGAACTTGCTTGGCTTCTCAATCGTGAATTCTTCTCAATTGACACTCCAGTAACTGTCTATGAAGACAATATCTCTGTTATTCACGTCATCTCTGGAGGTGGTCAAAAACGTCTACGAGCTCTTATGATCAAATGTTATGGACTTGCTCAAGCCTATAATGACAAAATTTTCATATTTAAACAAATAGCTACTGAAGATCAACTAGCTGACTTACTCACAAAAGCCTTATCCAGTAAGCAGCACATTTCACTTACACATAAAATCCTAGAATCCCCAAACTGTGATCCATAAAAAATCAACTCCATTACCAAAATTTTGTCTGAAACCATCACAAAAACATATTTTACTTATATTTATCTAATTTTGCATGTCATTTATCTCGTTACCTAATATAAATTACTTTTGCATGTTACCATATTTATTGTATTTTATTCATATTTATTAATCAACACACTTACCATAAGCGTCCAAATCAGTTACCATTTTATATATACACTTTTTCAATTTTTAAAATTTATATTTTTGTATTTTTGTAACTAAATGTAATGAACTTTTTAAAACACTTTTGTAATACCCGCAGTCGTGATCGGTTCAAAAGATTGTAGGGGGGTGTTGAGACCACCAATCCTTCTCCCCTCTCACTCCTACGAACACACGATCACATATCGAACACATTTATTTATATCTATTCGCGGCTACACTGATATACCACTTCCGCCGCTCACTCGTTCATTTCCGTTACCGTTCGTTCGTTACTCTAAAAATGTACTTTACTTAAATTATGTAACTTATGAAATAAACATTCGCTTCTTGGACGTAACTTCACTCAAATCTTTCTTTTCTGTTACATCTCAAGTCCTCAACCTCTATAACTTTCACAATCTTATCTGATTCAGATTCCATAATGATTTTAATCAATAATTCTAAAATGAATATTGTTGAAAGGAAATAACTTATTTTGATTAGATTGAAAATATATAAAGGCAATATTGTTCATGACCATGACACTAAAAACAGTTCTTCAAAAATTCGTATCTTCGAAAGACTATGGTGAGTAACTTTTTCAAATTACCGGTTTCTTTACATTTTGAGAATCAGCAGCAATAAAACACTTTGTTTTAGATTCTGCTGCCAATCTGTCGAAAGAAATAGAACGTTTTCGTTCATTATATCCTCCTAAACGTGTCCTGTCGACGGAGGCTATTCCCAAATTTTACTTCAAAGTACGTAAGATCGTTATTATTGTGTTTGTGTATAGTATCCTAGAACTTAATGGAAGTACCCATTTGAAAACACCTTTCGTATAATATTGTTTAGGTTCCAGCTGACGACGATGTTATGCAGCAGCGTTTACGAGAAGAAGCTCGATCGAATTTTCTTCAACGCCATAACAAACAGTTGTTGAAAAACGATGAACTCAAGGTCTTACAGCTTTTCATTACTCTTTTATTTTCTTCATCTTCGTACAGTTTAAATTTTGACCACAATTATTTCGTAACAGGAACTATGGATTCTATTGGACAAGCATCAACTATTGATAAAAGGCGATGAAGGTTACCTAAACTATGAAAATTTTCTGAAGATACGTTCACAGTGTGAAAATAAGTACAAGTAAATATTCTCTCTTTTGTCACGAATATTGTACATCGATCGAATTTTTAAGACAAATTCGTTTTCAGGAAATATTTTTCGCCTAGCGTATTCGCTAAATTACAACAACCCGATTCCTATGGAAAAATAAATACCACGTCATTGTTCAATTACATTATGCGAAAAGTCTGGCTGCATCAAACTAGAATAGGATTATCTATGTACGATTCGTCTGGGGAAGGTTATCTAAAGCAAGAAGTTTGTGCCGTAAACTCCGCCTGTTTTATGCATCAGATTCTGTTTTTCTTATAGCCTGTTTATCATTCCGGCGTTTCATTTTCTTTCAGGAATTAGAAAATTACATAAAAGAATTAATTCCAACGCTACCTCAACTGGATGGATTAGAGAAATCGTTCCATATGTTTTACATCTGCACAGCAGTGAGAAAATTTATGTTTTTTCTTGACCCGCTGCATACAGGTCGTATTCGAATTCAAGATATTTTAGCTTGTGGATTTCTTGATCAGTTGATTGAGGTAAGTTGTCAACACACATGTAATTGTATATTTTTGTTTAAGTACAGTCGCGTTATATTCGTCCAATTTTCTAGCTACGCGATGAAGAACTGTCGAAAGAATCTCAGGCCTCCAACTGGTTTTCAGCTTCTTCAGCTCTTCGCGTTTATGGTGATTATTTGAATTTAGATAGAGATCATAATGGAATGTTGAGCAAAGAAGAATTGTCTGGGTATGTTTTTTGCGTCTTCCGTTCATTTAGCTAAATTAGCTGGATTGTATTTTAATTGACAGGGGTGTAACATTCGTTTCCAGTTATGGGACTGGATCGTTAACCAGAACCTTCATTGATCGAGTATTTCAAGAGTGCCTCACATTCGAAGGAGAAATTGATTACAAAACATACTTGGATTTTGTTTTAGCTCTAGAAAATCGACATGAACCTCAGGCGCAGCATTATCTGTTTCGTATTCTCGATATTCATGGCAAAGGATATTTGGACACGTTTTGTTTACGTTATTATTTTAAGGTATTTAACTGTTTGGAAGGTCAACGAAAACCAGATTTTTATATTCTTTGTAATTTTTCTCACCCTTCCGTGTCAATTTATGACATAAAAAATTTTCGATTTCATTAATAAAACCTCGAAAACATTGAATTATGTTTAGATCAAATTATTTCGTATACTCTTGTATCATGTATTTGAGAGAGAATCTGATCTATTCAGTGTGAGAAATTTGAATTTCAGGTATTTGCTAAATATATTTACGAGTTTCTAATTAAATAGATCATTATTTTCTCATCGGACCTGGTAGAGATTTAAAAGACCCAACCAGTTAAAGTTATTTTTGATGAATCTAATATTTGGTTCAGTTTGGTGAGTGCAGAAGAGATTCATTGGGCTTAAATTGCAAATGATAACTAATCTAATTTCAAATCCGAAAGAGTGCCTACCACAGAATGCTTTGAAACAAAACAATACGGTTTTCTTAATGTTAATATTGTAATTTTACTTCCTAGGCAATCCAAGAGCTGATGGAAATACATGGCCAAGAACCAGTTCCTTTTGAGAATATTCAAAATGAAATTTTCGATATGGTAAAACCAGCTCAACCTGATCGAATTACATTGAAAGATTTATTTAACTGGTGAGTTCTCCTGCAAGAAATACTATTCCTTATTCCATTTTCATATAATATTGCATAAAAATGATACGAGTTTGTAGGCAATAAGGAAAAGTAAATGGTAGTTATTCAATCGCTATGACAAAACGGAGCACTGCTTTTCTCTTCCAAGTTTGTTTTTAATTTTTGGCCTTCCATGTTTACAAATGTGATCATTTACGTAATATTTCGGCAATCATATTGGGAATTAGGAACATTAATGATCATGCGAATACATTTTTTGGGAAGGGGGGCTTTGATTGCCTCAGAATTGTCCATCTACCCAGAGCAAATTAAAGGGTCACTGTTTCGATTTTCGATGTTTTAAGTAATTTGTCCGCTTTATATATTCAAAAGTGCTCAAATCGAAATCGAAATGTTTTCAAATTGGGAGATTCTTTAATGAAGAGCCGATTTGATTTTTTCGTATCTTTTTTTAATTTTCATATTCTGTCAGATTTATCATTTTATTCTCCATATCAGGAGATAAGATCGAAGAATCTACCTCCCAAATGAAAAAGTTAATGATTAGCAGCACTTGAAATATGTGTTACAGATTTATCTGTTAAATAACTGACTTGTTTTTTACGAGTTTCAAGATGCACCAGCACGTTGAACTCTTTTCTAGGTTACACCGGTAACTATGGAATTTAAATGTCCTTATAACCATTTTAAGTTTTAAGTAACTATGATTTAATAGAATATTATCACATATCTGCGATCAGGTTTGCGTGAGTAGCTAGTAAAGTTATCTAGGTAGTTGTGTAGCATGAAAAATAATTTTTTTAAATTTCAGTTAAATATTTTTATTAGTGGCAGTCACGTCAGTTTTCTGTGATATTTTTCAACATGTCTAGAGTACGAATAAATGTTTTATTTTTAGCGAGCAAGGTGACACCGTACTCAGCATTCTAATCGACTTGAATGGATTCTGGAATCACGAAAATCGCGAAATAATGGCGGCCGAAACAACGACTGATATCTCACGTAAATAACTTACTCATTCGACTACCATTGTACCTGTGTGTTTTTAGACATTTAACACTCTGCCTCTTTTCTTAAGTTTGCCTATCACTGCCTTTTTTTTACTATCGTATTTTTAGTATTGTAATATATGTACAAATTAAAGTTCGTAATAAGTCGATTAAATTTTTATTACAAAAAAAAAAAAAAAAAAAAAAAAAGTAATAATTGTAATAATCATAGTAAATAAATAAATAAATAATCAACGCGCGCATTATTAAAATAAAATACGTAAAATATATATATAACTTTTTTTTCCATCGATTTCTCTTACCTATATTACAAAAATATCGTGATAAAATGATTCAGATCGGTGAATGCATTTAACTCACCGCTAAAATGCGAATGTTTGCGTACAGTCTACAACTTCCTTCAAAAATTTTCACGTTTTGAAGGAGGAGGAGCGAAAACACTTATAATATATTAAGAGACTTCGAGCACCATCACTCATCTACGATCGCAAATTTCAACTGAGAATCAATCGAAAGCGATAAAATGTAATAAACAGCCAAATCGTCGATCGAGATAGTTTTTTTGCAACTATCTTTTGATGATAGTGAAGGTCGTCAACAGCAACAACGGAGATTTAACTACAACAAAGTTCAATAAAACGTATTCTCTTTCCACTTAGATTGAAGCTTCACATATTAGTACAAAGGCTTCGTGCAAGGAAAAAGAAAGTAAAGTATACGGGAAAAAAAAAAACTAAACAAATTATCGAATTAACTTAAGATTACTTCTGCTCAGAGATGGGTAAAATTCAAATTTTAAAATATAAAAATGCTGATTTTAAAAAACAAGAAAAATTGTACCCATTATTCATTTTTGCAGTTAAATACAATTATTCATACAAATTCTCCAATTTTTACTCCACCGATACAATCTAAAAAACAATGAATATGTTTTTCCTCAAAACTTAAAAGTTGCATGGGCACGAGTTCACCTCTTATGGCTCTGGTTCAGTCACAAAATGTTTAATGGGTGAATGTAGAAGAGGAATCAAAACTAAGAAATTAGAAAAATTGGGACTCAAGAAAGTTCAGAATCCAGTATTTCAAGAAAATTTCGTAAATGCCGAGTAGATCTCGTTCGAAAATGAAGGAAAAAATTAAACCCAAAAGGCTGAGAGCAACGGTTCACAATCTCTCCTTGGCCAAGCTACTAACCATCACAGAAACTTTATCAGCCGGGAGAATTAAACGAAAACAGCAAAGAAGATCATTAACATTTAACAGACCTACAAACTTAACGGAAAATTTCATGGCACAATTTTCATTCAATATGAAAAGTTTAGTCCATACAGCCATTCAATGAAAATGGACTGAAAAACTTTAAGCACAGATTATAGGACAACGTATGAAGCAAAAATTCTTGATTTTCAAAACTATGGGCTCTTGATGTCCTTAATAGACCAGACAAACATTCATATACACTGACAGGATTTAAAACTGGTCTCATTAAGTTCCAGTCAAAGCAGTGACAACAGAAATTCTTCAACACTTTATACATGCTTCATGAACCTATTACATCCTAAGTGAATTTTCTAAGACAATTTTCACCAAACATTAATAGCATACATACGTGCAAACGTAGTCTGCATCGGGCTTACTTACATAAATTAAGATTCTTTAGCTTTTTTGTTTTTCTTTGCGAATTTTCATTCAGAAAATGCAAAACGACTCCAGCGAACGGAACGAACGAAGTATTTTGAATAATGCATTTCACCGCATGTTTAGCTAAACTTTACCCATCTCTATTTATAAATAGGTACCGAAATAGAAGAAAAAAAAAGTAAATGGAAGCGATTTTCGTTTAGTTAACATAAGCCTAGGTGGCAATCAGCAGTCGGAATCCGTTGAGGAAAGCGACGACGACGATGAGGATGACGAAGATGATGACGGGGACGATTTTCTGTGTGATCTATATTTACGTTTGTCGTTTCGCTTGAAAGAACCGAACTTAAACTTCGGTGACGAATTAACGTAAACGCCACTGTCGATGGTATCTGTGGAGGTGCCACCACTACCACTGCCACCGCTTCTACGATCGAAAACCGAATCGTTTTCATCGGAGGGAGGCTGGAAGTTGAGGACACGAGCACGTTTCAGACGCATCATTTTTTCCGCGATGTTTCTTGTCCTAAATTTACGTTTACGGTGCGATAATGATGGTGATGACGAGGGTGATGAGAGCGATCTGTCCGCTGGTTTCTCGCTGTCGTGGCTACCTTCATGATCGTCGTCGTCGTTGTTGTTGTTGTTTTCGTCGTCATCATCATCATCGTCGTCGTCGGAACTGGAGGATATTGATGTAGACGTGCTGGGAGTGGGTTCAAATGACGACAAATCGGACGATCGAGTACCATCATTATGGTTGGTGGTGGTTGAGGTAGCGGCGGCGGCGGCGGCGGCGGCAATAGTGCTGCTGGTGGCGCTGCGTAGCAAATTCATCGACGATCTGGTAGCTGATAATCGACGTCGATATCTATGTAAGATAGTTTCTCTTTCATCTGCGGTAGGCTCGTCGTCGGAACTGTTATCTGAAAAAAAAAAAAAAAAAATACGTTGGTTGAAAGAATTATTCGAAGAACAACACAAAAACTTTTGTTGATATCCGAACGAATACAGCAAAATTTTCACGAAATTCTGTAAAAAAAATGTTTTCGACATCTGGTCGAAATTTTGAAAAGAAGTTATAAACAGCAGCGTATTAAAGAAGTAAATCTGGTACCAATAACAAATTATTAGCGAACATTTTATCGGACATTATTGAGCACTTGCAGGAGAGCATGAAAACGTGATTTTTCAGTAAATGCGGAGCTACAACGTGAAAGCTAACAGCATTAAAATAGTTAAAATTACTGAACTATACCTCCTTCAGTCGAAAACACATGGTTACATCCAAACGCTTTTGTACCATCAAATTTATTACATTAGGTATAATTATGATACTACACAAGGCAAAAATGCTACAGAGCCGAATTACTCATTAAGATAAAATACCCTAGGTTAGGGATAGAGATAATTAAGATGACTTGAGGCCCTTCACATGAATTTAAATCAAGATTAGAAATTACAAACGCACGTCATTATTCAGACATACACATAAAATTGATGAGCCATTATATCATGTTGAAAAGAAATATTCGCGAAAAAAATATCATTTGTACATGGGCCAAAACAAAATCTACTTATCCAGATCGAAACAAAAAACAACACAAACCACTGATTGTACGATTCATCAAATAGTTCTGAAAGTTTAAATACGTTCACACGATGACAGTTTTTTAGCTTAAAATTATATTATTGGTTCGTTGGTTTATTATTATAGCTAACAACAAGATGAGGATCGTTTCTTAATTCTATTTGCATGAAAACTGTCGTCATAAGAATTGAACTCTAACTTGATAAACTATCAAAGAAAATTCAATTCAAACATGAAATGCTACACCAAATAATTTTCCACATAAGAGAACCGAGGGTGTTCAAACCTCGCCAAAGCTAGAAAAAAATTTGTAACTCCTTCCTTCAATAATGTCTAACAAAAGAGCACTTGCAAATTCAAAGAATCTTGTTTTCGCTGCGACAATGTCTACTTTTTCTGTTCAGAAGTTTCAAATAATGAAAAAAAAAACTTTTTCTAAATATACGGCATAGATACTAGCTGAAATGAAGACAAGAGTCACCCATCAGCCTTTAATATATTTTTAAAATATTTAAAGAGACTAAACGTCACCCGCGGGCTCCGTCTCTGCGTAGCAATTTGAAACTTATAATCCTCCCACGAAATAACCACAATGAGAAAGAAAAAAGCCATAGAAAGAAAGAATTTTTTGTACGAAAAACTTCTTAGTATACCTATACTTCAATTTTATAACTTTTTGGTGCTTCATACATCAATAAGGGGGTGATGGAAGTACGACATTTTTTGGATTTATTATTATATTCAGGGAAATATGTTCAAGGGAAGAAAGAATGTCAAAGGCATCATTTGAGAGGAAAAGGGGTTTAAAATTCATCTTTTCCCCCGGAGGACTATGGACTTTTTCTCTTCTGATGAGACATCTACACGGTGAGACCTTTTTTTCAACACTTCAGTCATGAAAATCAGTTCAGCCGTTCTCTCCAACTTAATGCCACATTAAAAATAAAAGCTTAAAAAACCTTGTAGAATATGAAATATAAATGGAGGCAGATCGTAACATTTATAAATTAAATTAAATACGAAGGAAATCTATTTTGAAGAAATTCTCTGAACCGGGAAGTAGATACGATGTAGGTATGAGAAAAAACTTAGTACGACTTTTCCTTCCGTGCGTTCAAACCTAAGATGACCAAAATTCAAAATTTTTGCGGAGTGAAAATGGATAATATGAGCTCTGTTTGATAGGACTACACCAACTTACATCAACCTACACCAGGAGGGCGATTCCACAAATGTAGAAATGTTATATGACATTATTCCAAGTTTTACTCTAATATTTATGGAATATCCCAACCGGTG